>JAWHQI010000057.1:6782500-8069250 GCA_033032865.1 Dactylorhiza incarnata | reverse complement strand
GGAGTGCCTCTTTTCTTCTTTATTTTTTCTCTTGTCCTTCTTTTGATTCTCTGGAAACTCAGGTAGGATGTGTGTAAGATCTCTTTTTCCAATACCCGTTCGAGTACTTGAAAACTCGAACCTCTCCCGTATCACACGGTTGAGGTGGATCTTCTCCCAGAATCGTTGACTTGCGGTGTCACCAATACTCGGGTTGGCTAACACCGCTCAGCACCAACTCTGCCGGCTATACGATCATAAGTAAAATATGTCATCAAAAGGAAGTACAGAATGAAGGCATGTCCACAATATCACAGCATCATATATATATATATAATGAAAAATAGAAAGTCCAAAGGGAAGTACAAGCAAAAAGGGATTAAGCCCAATACATATCCAAAATAATGTACTCTCTCTCTCTCTCTCCAACATGCGGAAACTACAACAAAACTCTCAAAATGCGGAAGTCTAACTATCTAGTCATCAACCTATGGCGTAGTGGTAGTACGCTGCATCCGATGCTCAGGTCCTGCCATCTTGTCCTGCTGCGCGCGGGACAACTCCGTCTCCTTGGACTCCTGCGGTCACACCGACCGTTAGTCATAAAGACTAAGTCGTTTTTTTCCTCGCCTCCCTCCACGACTCCTAGGTACCGAGCGGGAGGAAGAAGCGGAGGACAACCAGGGGTAATCAAAAAGGTGGTGACATGGTACTAAACTAGCAGGTATAAGTAAAGCAGTAAAAACTAGCTAGCAGTATAGTGCAAGTATAAGACAGTAAAGTAGAGAAATGAAGTAAGCAGTAAATAGAAAGAAAATGCGGTGTAGTAAGTAAGTCTAAACTACCATCACAGATCGTACCTTAACTTATATGAACGCCCATACGACATATAAAAGATGTCCAGGTAACCCATCATATAAAAGAGCCCACACTAATTTATATGATGAGGGTATGCTAATGTGAATGTTATGCAATGCTATGTTTATGATGTTTTAATGTGTTTATGCAATGTGACTCACCCATACGACTCTATGTGCACAGACCTTTATAATTCCCAATTTGTTTGAAAGGAAGCCAACCTTTCGGGTACCGACCGTCGTGGCTCGCGGTGGCAGTGGATCGGGCACTCCACATTCTAGGCGGGTATGGTCACTACCAAGCCTAGACCTCATGTACGCCTCAACGCTAAGAACACAACAGCGGAGCTCCTGCGTACTCTTGCTGGAATCCACCAGACTTTAAGTTCGGGGTGGGTTATTAGGGATTGTCCTCCAGACCGCGGTACTCAAACTTACCGTCCCTCTAAACCTCACTCTCACCTGAGTCAACGTACTACCGTCGATGACACGACTGACTAGTACCGAAGACTCGCCACTAATTGCATAAGAAACAGGTGTTAACAAGTCCACCCTAGCTTCCAGCTCAGGGATTTACACACAAGTTGATCCAACCCATCTCCTTCTCGAAGGAGATCCATACTAGATTGCAGACCTACTTAGGCTACTCTTGCCTACAATTTAGTTAGTGTCATAATTAGGGTGAATCTTGGACTTCCCGCGGTGTACCCCGTAAAGGGGTTCCCAACGGTACTACGGATTCAATGGGCTCAACCCCACCATACTCCTCAAGACAATTACTTTAGTTGGTGATTAGCATTTGGTTCGCCCTTCATTATTTCATTTACTTAAGTGACTTAGCTCAACTCCCGTCCCACCCAATTGGGTTGGACGTACCTCCACAACACCTGCACTAACCCTGACACAACCTCACATCTAACCCTAAGTTTGACCCTCCTTGAACCATTGTGAGTTATCACTCAAATACTGAATGGATATAAGTACTAAACACTACCTAGGGGTCTGAATTGCCTAAAAAATTCAAAATTCTGTTTTTTACTAAACGCAGACGACTAAATTGAACTATCCTCAAACCTCATAAGGGAATCCTTCTAAAAACTCATCACCAAGGTCTGGTATAATTATCTTAGGCTCCCACTGACCCTAATAAGGTATGCTCCAATTTCCATAATTTTCCATATTAATTTGGTATTTATTATAATTTAATGTGGTTAAGGCCTTAAGTCAAATTACACATGAACTACTCTCAAAATGATTCTACATGCTACATGAAAATTATTAGTAAGGTAATATCCCATATAAAGGTGATTCACTGAGTTCCATGACCCTAGGATGTGATTTGGCCTACTAAATCATCATAGTTGTATAATTACCAAAATGCTACTATAATTAGGAAAAATAGTATTTCACATCTGAAAATTCTACAAAAATTACCAAGTGTCCAAATGGGGACCTAGAGTCCTCTGCCAATTGATTGTATCATTACCATGTGATTTGACATTTTAAAATGATTTAACACCAAAGCGTTATAAATTCTAATTTCTACATGAAGTGCATGAAAAACAATTCTACAAGATTCCAAACAATTATCATGGGCATATATTAACCTAAAATTACAGATCACCAAGTATCATGACATTGCCCCATGATTTGACATTTTAAAAAGATTTAATACTCAAGTGTTGTAAATTCCAATTTCTACATGAAGTACATGAAAAACAATTCTACAAGCTTCCAAACAATTATCATGGGCATATGACAACATAAAATGACAGATGTCCAAGTATCATAATTTTATCCAATGATTTGACATTTTTCATAATTAAATTTCTCTAAGCTAGTATGCACTTTAAAATTCCTACACAAGGTATAATACGTCAATAAATCATAGAAAAATTACTATAGTTCATTCTCATCCCTATTCAGCCACTTATAAAGTTTCAAATCCATACAAGGTCATATGACCATGTATTTTATTTATTTAAGGAAAAGGATGGCAATCTCATTATTTAGGAGAAAAATACTTAAATGCCTCTAAAAATTCCCATTAAATTATATAAGACATTTTATCCCCATAAAAACATGTCTACAAAGTTCTGAGCCAAGGCAAGGACATTTGGTCATATGTCCTTCACAAATCTCTACTTGCATCCTTAAGGGTTTACCCTTAGAGTTTTAGGTCACACCACCCTAATGGCTCCAAATGGCCCATTATGGTGTGTCACAAGCATTTGTATTTCCATACATACATAACAAACATGGTGGGAGGAGGCTAACACCCTCAACTCCTCATATGGCTTAAACCCTAATTTGACCCTTGAAGGCCCTCATTAGGGTTTCCCATTTTAAATAACAAATCAACTCCAAATGGAGTGAAAATTTAGGCAGGCACTACTCATGTACTAAAGAGCATGCCACCAAAATTTGGTGTCATTTGGACATCATATGCTCCAAAAATCAACCTAATTTAAATATCCTAATTACCACAAAAACCCTAGGTAAACGTGTCCACCAAGGCCTGTTCTTTGGGAAGGGGGTGCCCCTAGGGTATACCAACCCATGGTTAAAAGCGCAGATACAAAGCTTGAAGGGTTTGGCCTAGGTAATTATTTTAATGGACTGACCTAGTGTAGGACCAGTCCTAGTAAAACAGCTCCCTAGAGAGCTGTGGGTCTCCAAATGACTTGAACTTAAGCCCTAATGAAAGTCAAGATCAAGGCCTACAACTTTTATGTTGGGCATTTTTCCTAATTCAGTCATTAGGAGGCCCTAATTATTTATAGAAGTGGACTAATCTTTATAGGCAGAAATCTTATATAAGAAAATAATTAAATAGAGGAAAATAGGGATTTGCACAGATCTTGAAGCAGATCTGGCGGCAGCGGCTCATCTTCCTCCTCCAGCCAACGGCTGTGATTCAACCGTGCTGGGTGAACTTTCTCCTCCATTTCCCGGCCACCTGGTGGCTACCACGGCCGGCCACCACCTCCACCACCTTCGTGGTGGTCGGGGCTACAACTTCCCGGCGACATGGCGGCCGGAGGAGGCGTTTCCCGGCGAACTAGCATGGCCGAAAATCACCAAAAATCCATGATTTTGAGATTTCGATTCCGACCCAATTGAGCCCGAACCTTCAAATAAAATAGATAGGAAGCTAGCATAGAGGGAGAGGAGGAGAAATGAACCGTTATTGGTGCGTGGCGGCGGCTCTGGCGATGGTTGGCCATGGATTTGCCTTGCTCTGGCGACCCTGCTCCCGAACTCGTTTCTCCATCAAAAACTTTGCTCCAGATGTCGTTCTCGACTGCTCTCTACCTCCTGAAGGTGATGGTGAGGTTGGATTGGTATGGGGAGGCCTCTATAGGCTGATTTTAAATTATGCTACCTCGGGCCTCTCCTTGTTGCCACCCTCCTATAGCTGCCGGCCTCCTGCTTCCACCTGGGTCAAGCCCAGACCCACAGTAATCAGGGGAGGCCCCTAGGCTGATTGGAGGTGGAGTGTAGAGGGGGAATTTGCTTTATGCTTTCTCTTTAAGCTTTATGCTTTTTGATCAACCTTTTGGTCCCCCTCCATTTGATTTCATCAAGCTTAATGTTAGGGTTCAGTCTAGGGCTGATATGGGCATGCCTTAGGTCCATGAATATTGGTTAATTAAGGGGTGTTGGGTCCCTTTCAATTTAGGCCTAGAATTCCCTTTAATGGGCTATGTTGACCATGGTTTACTTTGGTCAACCAAGGTGAGAGGGTTGACCCCACTTGGGGGTCATGGGTCCCTTAACATCACCCAACATTGGTTGGTCCAAGGTGGGGCTCCAATTGGTTCAATTTAGCCATAAGGTGTGATTTTGACCTAAATTAAGCTAGAGTTGACTTTGGTCAATTTTATGCAATTGGGTCCCACCCAAGTGCAATTCTCATCCTATAGGACTCCCTTGGTGGTTAGGGTATCATAATTGAGGTCAATTTGGACAATTGAGGGTCAATTGACCTAGTTGAGGGGCTTAAGGTTGGGTTAGTTTTTGAGCTTTGGTGTGCACTTAGCAATTTCTACCCTAGCCCAAGGCCCTTGTGGCCACTCACCTCACCCCTATGCCCTAACATTTCCAATGGGTCTAGAAGGATTGGGGATGTTATAATGTGTGCAGGTTTCCTGCAGCCAAAACAAATCATTTCTTTAGAGTTTGTTTTGTCATACCTTGGTTTTTCTTTTGATCTGAAATCCTTCTTTCTGAAGTCCTTTCTAGCCATTTTGTAAAATCTCTTGGCTAGGAGGCTCATAATCTCCATTTCTCCTGGAGCTTTATCTTCCTCTTCTGTTGCTTGGAAAACAATGCTTCTCTCCTTTTTGGTGGCCGGAGAGGAGGTAGATTGTTCGACCTCTCTTGACTTGATAAGCTGCTCATAGGATTTTAATTTGCCTAATAAGGTCTCAGTAGAGATCTCATTTAGGCTTCTGGCTTCCTTGATTGGCCAGATCCTTGAGTCCCATGTGCTGGGGAAGAACATTAGGATCTTATCATTAACTTCAGTGACTGAGTCTGTTGTACATGTCTGCAACTGTTTCAGTTTCTCCCTTTTTGAAGTTCTCATATTGGGAGATGAGATGAGATCTTCTGCCCTTCCTCTCATCTGCAGATCCTTCAACCATGTTGTTGAGAGATGTCCCTGGCTGAGGTGCAGTCCACAACCTTCTGGAATATATCATCAGACATTGTATGTGCCAAGATATTCATAGCTTTGGCATCTGCATTCCATTGTTTCTCTTGAGCATCTGTCCACTCAGGAGGTGGAACAGCATTATTGTTGGTTGTTGTTTCAGTACTTGTTGATGCTGATGGAGTAGGGGGTCCTGTCAAAAATGAATTAAAAATATCCTCATCAATAGAATTCTTATATAACTTGATCCTTGCCTTCCATAAAGCAAACTTATTGAGATTGCACATAGGAGGTCTTGTGCTTGAGTAATCTTTGTTCTGTGCCATGAGTTTTTAGAAAAAGAAAACTCTAGAGAAAGTTAAGATCTAATTGATCTTTTGATTCAGGTGTTAGCCTGTGTAAACAATCAACCAACCTCTGATACCAATTGAAAGTGAGGTTTAGATCTTAGATTTACTCTAGGGGGGAGTGAATAGAGTATTAAAAAGTTTTTAACTTATTTTATAGCGGAATTAAAATACTGATATATATATGTGTAGAGAGTGAGTATAAAAACAAAATAAATAAACAACACAACACAGCACAGTACAGAAATCACACAAACACAGAAAACACAAGGATCTATAGTAGTTCCCCAATCAAACTGGGTACATCAACTCTTCTACCACCCTTGGTAGGAATCCACTAGGTTTTTGATCAGGTGCCCTATCACCAATGGGATTGTTGGTCAGGTGCCCAAACACCACTGATCTTTTGATCAGGTGCTCAAACCAAATCACAGGTTTTTGATCAGGTGTCCTGCCACCAAAGGTTAACTTTTGAAGGGAGTTAGAACCCTGTACAAGATGGGGTAAAAAGAGTAAATAAAAAGGTGTTTATGAGATTCTTCTCTGTCAATAAAATCTGAGAGAAGACTAGTGGATTGTTATGTTGTAAAGCTCCCCCTGTCTGATAGACTTTCTTGATAGATAATGGATGGAGCTTTCTCTTGGATGTATAAAATCTTTCTTGATAGTAAATGAACCTAAGAGACAAAGTTTTTCAGATTATTGTTGCTCTTTGAAGATTAAGAAATAGCAGCTGAAAACTGAAAGAAAATGGTTGTTGTTCTCAGAGAATGAAAGTGCTGCTGTTGAGGATGAAGATCTATTTCTCTTTGACTTTTGTATTTCTCTCGACTGTGTTACTTCTTTGGTCTGATCTTCTCTATTTGTCTATTGTCTGTTTTCTTCAACCCTTTTCTTAGGTATATGTATCTGACTTGAAATTCAAATCTTCTGGTTTAGGAATAAAATAATCTGAATTAAATCTTTCTTGGAACTGCAATCTGATTTAGCAATAATACTTTAATTCCTTTTCCATGAAAGTATTCTTTTCCAATATGTCAACGGCTACATTCTCGAAAGAAGAGAATAGAAAGGAATATTAAAAGGAAAGATCAAATCTTGACTTATCTGATAATGAATAAGCCCAAAGGAATTGAATAGATCCACTGTTGATTAGTCGATCTGAGTTCAGAGAAAATAAATAACCGATCCTTCAGAAATTGTCAAGTTGAAGAAGAAATTTGTCGAACAGAAAGCTTGAGTTCGTCGAGCAGAGAACTGAGTTCGTCGAACTGAACATTTAGTTACTTATTCGTCGAACAAAAAACTGAGTTCGTCGATCTCAATCTATAGTTCGTCGAACTGAGAGAAAATCTGTTGAACTGGCTTGAGGACTGAATTCGTTGAGCTGGGGAGCAAGTTCGTCGAACTGAAACACGATATTCGTCGAACACAGGAAAGAGTTCGTCGAACGCAGAATGAAGTTCGTCGAACACAGAAACTTGAATTTTCCTAAGTTCTAGCTAAGTTAGACAAACTTAGACCTTGACCCTTAGACTATACAATGGGGTCAACTTGAGTCCTAGTAACAGATAGTGATCCTAGCCCAAATCAGTAATAGGGTTGTTCCAACGCTTTCGTCGATGATTTGCTCAAGTTGGGTGGTTTGGTGTGCGTTTAGACTAATTAGAGAAATTCTGAGTTTCACACGATTTAGGTCGATCACCTTGGTTAATAATTATCATAATGGGTCGATTCGGCTAGTTTCAGGTATGGTGCACTATTTGTGTGTTAATTGAGTCTACTAAGACTTAATGAGTCAATTCACACACCTATGGGTTATTGTGTCCGTCTAAGTTGGAAAATATTCATGTAACCCGGTGGGTGGATTTAGCTACTTATTAGGCCAATAATACCCAATAGAGTACTAACCTATCATTTGGGTGCCAACCAGGCTCACAAAACCCTAGCGGGTCAATTAATCATGAAGGGGTTTAGAAATTCAAAAATTGGGATGTTACAGTCCGTGTCCATTCCAGCCTCTCCCCATCAAGCATGACGATCGGCTGAAGAGGAAGAAGAGAAAGGAGGAATGAGCCAGGAGGGGTACGACGAGGAAGGGTGGCGTTGCTCTATTGTGACTTCCACCAGAAGGAAGGTTACCCAACGGCCACCTGCCTCGAGTGTACAACCCGTATTCGCCGAGTGGGCCCCCCCCCCAGCCAACTGGCGAAACCTGGGTCGTCCGGATCATTCGCCGGGTCACTCGCCCAGGCCAAGGAAGGAAAAAATGCCCCCGGATTGGTGGGGGTAAGCTGTAGGAGAGAGGGCGCTAGGCGAGTGGTGCCCTCACGGACCATTCGCCCAGAAGCGTGGGCATTCGCACAGCCAGGCGGATGCCCAGCGAATGGTGCCCTCACGGATCATTCGCCCAAATGGGTGTGAGGGGAAAATGACCATAATACCCCTGGTGGGCTGCAAATAGCCCTTCGGAACAGCGGAGTTAGGCTATTAGCAGACCAATTTGGGGTGCGGTTAGTAAAATTAAAAGGCGGATTCAGGCTATTTACAGACCAGCCTAGGAAAACTATAAATAGACCCTTAAGGGCACCTTGGAGGAGATCCGATTTTAGAGAATCCTCTCCTCTAGGCTAGTTTTAGTTGGCAGCCAGTGCCCTTCAAGGTGCTCGGTTGAGCTTTGGTTTGGGAGGGGAAGCTCTCTAAGATCTTCCGGGTGTGTGGCGGGACCTCCTCGCTTCAGCCTTGGGTCTATTCCGTTTCCAGCATCCACCGTCAAGAGAGTCTAGTGAGGGAGAAATAAGCATCGGCTACACCCCCAGTGGGTCTGAACTCAAGAGACCAGTTGCTGGTTTCAACATTTTGGTGCGGTGAGCGTGGACCGTAGCCGGTGAAAGAAAATCCCAAGCTAGTTTCGATGACGGGAGATGGAGGAAATGGTTCTGACTCAGGTCACTCGCAGCCACCAGCGGCAGGGGAGTGGCTGGAGATGTTTGAGAAGTTCAAGCGAGAGGTCCTGCAGACAGTTCTCGCGGCAAGGAGCGAGTGCGAGACCCCGGCGGTCCCAGTGGTCCCGCCTTTGCAGATTGGCGAGAACGCACCGGGGCAGCGGCCGGGGAAGGAGGTGCCAGCAGAAGGAAGCGCGCGAGATCTCCCCGGACGGCAGCTGTTCAGCAGTCCGGCGAGTGCTGAGGTGTGTGAGTTGGTCCCGCGCGAGAGGACCACTCGCCGAGCAGGGGAAGGGAGCCCCTTTTGCGAGATGATCCTCTCGGCCCCAGTGCCAGAAGGGTTTCGTGGGCCGGAGATGTCCTACTACACCGGCAAGGAGGATCCGATTGTGCACCTGCAGTGGTTCGAAGACATGACTTCAATCCTTCCCATGTCGGATTCTTTCCAATGCCGACTCTTCGCGACCACCCTGAAGGAGAAAGCAAGGGACTGGTTCCACCAGCTTCCCACAGGTTCCATCTACGCGTTTGATGATCTGCGCCGAAGCTTCCGACTGCGGTTCTCGACGTCAAAAAAGAGGAAGAAGGATGCGAAGGCTCTCTTCAAGATCAGACAAAGGGAGGGGGAATCCCTGGCCAAGTACGTGGACAGGTTCCAGGAGGAGATACACCTAGTGCAGGAGGTGCCGGGATTCGCCCTCCAGATGACATTCATCGTAGGGCTGCGAGAGGGGTTCTTCAAGATGGACCTGAAGAGAAGACCTCCTGTATCCTTCGAGGAGTTGATGGAGAGAGCCGCGGAGGAGATTGAAGGGGAGGCAGCCAACCCCGAATTCTACAGAAGGTTGGCAAAGATGAGCGAGCCCGAGGCGAGGCAGCCAGAGGGAAGAAGGCGAGAGGAGCCCAGGGGCCAGGGGTTCGAAAGACCACCTCGGGTTTGGAGGAACCAAGAACCCAACAACAGGTTGGGCTGGAGGAACCAGGAAGGACCAGCGCGAGGTCAGGATGAAAGGTACCAAGGAAGGGAGGCAGGAGGAGTGAACCAGGGGTGGAGGCAGGGTCCCAGACCCCGTCACCCCCCCCCCCCCCCCCCCCCCCGGGGGAGCAAGCCATGGCGGTAGGCCGAGGGAGAAGAGGTAGAGGAGCAAGAGGAGGAAGAGGAAGAGCGGGAAGAGAGGACAGGGTGGCGTTGCCTTACTGTGACTTTCATCAGGAAGAAGGTCACGCGATCGCCACCTGCCCGGAGTTCTTGGAGATGAGGGAAAGAGGACAGCCACAGCGGCAGCAGGCCAGAATTGAGGAAGTGCTCCCAGAGGCAGAAGAGGACCGGTGTGAGGATAGGGCAGATACAGGAACCAGGGGGAATCAGGGTGATTCACGGTGGGGTTGGGATAGAGGCCTCTCGCAAGAGAAGCTTCCAGGCTATGTTCCGAAGGGACGTCGCGTCAACTTCCCAGACCCCACCCCCCTCTGAGAAGCTCACCTTCTCCTCAGAAGATATGCCAGATTACGAAGACCCATTCTGCGACGCCCTGGTGATCCAGATGGCGATAGAAAACTTCACGGTCTCCCGGATCCTGGTGGACAACGGGAGCTCGGTGAATGTGATCTTCAAAAAAGCTTTCGACGCGATGGAGGTAGAGAAGAAGAGGGTGCAGGCCTCCGACGGACCACTGTTTGGTTTCTCGGGGGAGCAGAAGGAGGTCGAGGGAGGCGTAGGTCTCCAGGTGACGCTAGGAGGAGTCCCAAGAAACTGCCGGTTCGTCATTGTGGACGCTCCGAGCAGCTATAATGCCATCTTCGGACGACCCCTCATCAGCGCCTTCTGGTGCGTGCCCTCATCGTACCATCAGTGCTTAAAGCTCCATAGTGGAGGAGTCCAGATCCGCGTCCGAGGAGATGCTAAGGTGGCGAGGCAGTGCTACGTGACTGCCGTCAACACCATTTCATGGATGGCGGATGCCGAGAAGATGGATGAAGAGATGGCGAGGCCGGAGGGGCCAGGAGAAGAAGTGGAGAAGAGAGAAGTAGGGGGAGAGGGCGATGCCCGAGAGGAGAATATGGAGGTCGCTCGTGAGGAGCAGGAGGTCGAGTTGTTGGAGGTCACTCGTGAGGAGCAGGAGGTCGAGCCGGTGGAGGCGGAAGGAGCTGCAGAGGAAAAGGCCCGGGAAGAGAGGCGAGAAGCAAAAGGCCAGTGGGAAGAGTCAACCTGGCTCGAGGCGGCAGAAGAGGTGATAGAGATGGCGGTTACCACCCAGGCAGGAAGGGTGGAGAAGGTGCGGATCAGCGGGGGCCTCGGCCTGGAAGACCAGAGAAGGATGCTGGAGTGCATCCAGAAGAACGTGGACATCTTCGCATGGAGCGCAGCGGACATGCCAGGCATCGAGGCGGACGTGGCTTGCCATCGTCTCAATCTCGATCCAGAAGCCCGCCCCATCCGGCAGAAGAGAAGGACTATAACTGACAAGCTCGAAGGACCGATCCGCGAGGAGGTGGCGAAACTCCTCGAAGCAGGTTTTGTAACCGAGATCCAGTATCCAGGCTGGGTCTCCAATGTCGTAATGGTAAAAAAGGCCGATGGCCGCTGGCGTATGTGTGTGGACTTTTCGTTGTTAAATAAGGCCTGCCCTAAGGATTGTTATCCCTTGCCTCGGATCGACGCGCTGGTTGACTCAGCCGTCGATTTTTCTATGATGAGTTTTTTGGATGCTTTTTCAGGTTATCACCAAATAAGAATGCACCCCCCGGACGTCAGAGATGTCTCGTTCATCACCAGGGAGGGATGCTACTGCTATAAGATGATGCCCTTCGGGCTGAAAAATGCAGGAGCAACCTACCAGAAGATGATGGATCGGGTATTTAAGAAGCAAAGGGGAAGGAACCTGGAGGTCTACGTGGATGACCTTATGATAAAGAGCAAGTGTGTGAGCTCTCACATCCGAGACCTCGAGGAGACCTTCGCCACCCTACGCAAGTACAAGATGCGCCTGAACCCCCTGAAGTGTGTGTTCGGGGCCAGCAAAGGGAAGTTCCTGGGGCACCTTCTCACCCCCTGGGGGGTAGAGCCTAACCCGGACAAGGTTAGGGCTATAATGGAGCTGGGGTCGCCACGAAGCGCCAAGGAAGTTCAGCGCTTGACCGGAAGACTCGCCGGGCTGAACAGGTTTCTCTCCCGGGCCGGGGAAAGATGCTCCCCCTTCTTCAAAGCGCTACGAGGCAACCAGAAGTTTGAGTGGACAAAGGAATGCGAGGAAGCCTTTCAGGCCTTGAAGAGCCAACTCACCAAGGCTCCGCTACTACAAAGTCCTAAAGAGGGGGAGGATCTACATCTATACCTCGGGGTCGGGGCGGAGGCCGTAAGCTCCGTCCTGGTTCGGGAGGAAGGCAAGAAGCAGCTGTCAGTCTACTACGTAAGCAGGGTCCTGAGGGAAGCGGAGCTCAGGTACCCAATTTTAGAGAAGTTGGCCTTTGCCCTGGTCATCGCAGCAAGGAAGCTTAGGCCATACTTCCAGGCCCATTCGATCCAAGTAGTGACGGATCATCCTCTCCGCCAGATCTTCGAAGGAGTGGAACACTCAGGAAGACTCGCAAAATGGTCAATAGAGCTAAGTGAATTCAACATCACCTTTGTCCCTCGATTATCTATGAAGGCGCAGGTGGTGGCTGATTTCATGACAGACTTCGTGGCCGAGATGAAAGGAGACGGAGCCCCTCGTCACGTTCCGTGGAAGCTGCTGGTGGATGGGGCTTCGGGCAAGAATTCTCTCGGAGGAGGGGTGGTGCTGGAGAGTCCCCACGGAGCAAAGATAGAGCAGACGCTAGTGATACACTTCCCAATCACCAACAACCAGGCGGAGTATGAGGCTGTAATCGCCGGCCTGCGGTTGGCCCGGGAGCTCGGGGTCCATGACGTGGAGGTCCTCACTGACTCCATGATAATAGCTTCTCAGATAAGGGGAGAGTTCGAAACAAGGGAACCTGTGCTCATGAGGTACTTAGCAAAAGTCAAAGGTCTCGTGGGGACGTTCAAAACTTTCTCCATCTGGCACGTCCCTCGAGAGGAGAGCACCCCGGCAGATCGGTTGGCAAAATCTGGTCCACGAGCCGGGGGGACCCTGACGGACCTATTCCGTCCTTCGATTGAGGAGGGAGAGCTCATGGAAGTCGAATAGCGGCCCTCCTGGAAGGATCCCTTCGTCACCTTCCTTGCAACGGGAAAATTTCCGGAAGAATTTCCGGACCAGAGGCGCTTCCGGTATAAGTCCGCCTACTATGTGCTCCAGGAGGGTGACTTGTATCGGAAGACCCTCTCGGGCCTCCTGGCCCGATGCATCTCGGAGGAAGAGGTCCCAAGGATCTTGGAAGAAGTTCATTCCGGCGAGTGTGGCAGCTACTCAGGGAGCAGGATGCTGGAAGCAAGGATAATAAGGCAGGGGTACTTCTGGCCAACCCTAAGTAAAGACGCGGCAGCCTTCACCAAGAGATGCCAGAAGTGTCAAATGTTCGCCCCGCTTCAGCTCATGCCAGCTCAGAGGCTAAAGAGTATCACGGCGCCCTGGCCATTCGCCATATGGGGAATGGATCTGGTAGGACCCTTCCCCCAGGCTAGTGGACAGAGGAGATTTCTCCTAGTCATGATTGACTACTTCACAAAGTGGTTGGAGGTCAAGGCGTTGGCTAAGGTCACCTCCCAGGTAATCCGCAACTTCGTATGGGGGGAGATCATTTGTCGACACGGGCTTCCGCAGGCCATAGTCACGGATAATGGACCGCAGTTCGCAAGCGAGGAATTCATCAGCTTCTGTGGCCAGTTGGGGATAGACCTCAGGTTTGCGTCCGTTCACCATCCCAGGAGCAACGGGCAGGTGGAGGCGGCGAACAAGGTCATCGTGAACTTGCTCAAGAAGAAGGTGGAAAATCTCAAAGGCAATTGGGTGGAACAGCTCCCCTCGGTCCTATGGGCTTTAAGAACCACCCCCAACACCGCCACGGGAGAGACCCCTTTCAAGCTCTCTCACGGCTGCGAGGCCGTCATCCCCATAGAGTTCGAGGTTATGACACCACGGGTGAAGGCCGCCACAAATGGAGAGGAAGATTGGAGAGCCGAGAACGAGGAGGAGTTGCGGCTCTCCCTCGACCTCATCGAAGAAGCCCGGGATCGAGCAGCCATCCATCAAGAAGAGGTCAAGCGGCGGATGGCCAAGTATTTCGACAGGCACGTCAGGATCAAGCAGTTCGAGAAGGGAGATCTGGTACTCAAGAAGGTCGACGCGGCTGGGAGGTCCGCCGCGGTGGGAAAACTTAACCCCAACTGGGAAGGCCCCTATGTCGTGGAAGAGGCACTAAAGTCTGGGGGGTATCGCCTTCAAAAAGTGGAGGGCCAACCCCTCAGCCACACATGGAGCGGCGACGACCTTAAACGTTTTTATCCTTAGTACCATGTAATAATGATGGTTTTTTGAATGAAAACATTTTGTTTAAACTATGTGTATGAAAATGATGCTACATCTCGCAGGAGAGACCCTGGACGTTCAAAAGGTTGGCTCCGAGCAGACCCGCTGTCCAGGCTCCCATCTAGCTGGCAGGTCCGAAGGCTCACTCGGTGGCAGGTTCTATGTTCCAGAGGTTGGCCCCGAGCAGACCCGCTGTCCAGGCTCCCATCTAGCTGGCAGGTCCGAAGGCTCACTCGGTGGCAGGTTCTATGTTCCAGAGGTTGGCCCCGAGCAGACCCGCTGTCCAGGCTCTCATCTAGCTGGCAGGTCCGAAGGCTCACTCGGTGGCAGGTTCTATGTTCCAGAGGTTGGCCCCGAGCAGACCCGCTGTCCAGGCTCCCATCTAGCTGGCAGGTCCGAAGGCTCACTCGGTGGCAGGTTCTATGTTCCAGAGGTTGGCCCCGAGCAGACCCGCTGTCCAGGCTCCCATCTAGCTGGCAGGTCCGAAGGCTCACTCGGTGGCAGGTTCTATGTTCCAGAGGTTGGCCCCGAGCAGACCCGTTGTCCAGGCTCCCATCTAGCTGGCAAGTCCGAAGGCTCACTCGGTGGCAGGTTCTATGTTCTAGAGGTTGGCCCCGAGCAGACCCGCTGTCCAGGCTCTCATCTAGCTGGCAGGTCCGAAGGCTCACTCGGTGGCAGGTTCTATGTTCCAGAGGTTGGCCCCGAGCAGACCCGCTGTCCAGGCTCTCATCTAGCTGGCAGGTCCGAAGGCTCACTCGGTGGCAGGTTCTATGTTCCAGAGGTTGGCCCCGAGCAGACCCGCTGTCCAGGCTCCCATCTAGCTGGCAGGTCCGAAGGCTCACTCGGTGGCAGGTTCTATGTTCCAGAGGTTGGCCCCGAGCAGACCCGCTGTCCAGGCTCCCATCTAGCTGGCAGGTCCGAAGGCTCACTCAGTGGCAGGTTCTATGTTCCAGAGGTTTGCCCCGAGCAGACCCGCTGTCCAGGCTCTCATCTAGCTGGCAGGTCCGAAGGCTCACTCGGTGGCAGGTTCTATGTTCCAGAGGTTGGCCCCGAGCAGACCCGCTGTCCAGGCTCCCATCTAGCTGGCAGGTCCGAAGGCTCACTCGGTGGCAGGTTCTATGTTCCAGAGGTTGGCCCCGAGCAGACCCGCTGTCCAGGCTCCCATCTAGCTGGCAGGTCCGAAGGCTCACTCGGTGGCAGGTTCTATGTTCCAGAGGTTGGCCCCGAGCAGACCCGCTGTCCAGGCTCTCATCTAGCTGGCAGGTCCGAAGGCTCACTCGGTGGCAGGTTCTATGTTCCAGAGGTTGGCCCCGAGCAGACCCGCTGTCCAGGCTCTCATCTAGCTGGCAGGTCTGAAGGCTCACTCGGTGGCAGGTTCTATGTTCCAGAGGTTGGCCCCGAGCAGACCCGCTGTCCAGGCTCTCATCTAGCTGGCAGGTCCGAAGGCTCACTCGGTGGCAGGTTCTATGTTCCAGAGGTTGGCCCCGAGCAGACCCGCTGTCCAGGCTCCCATCTAGCTGGCAGGTCCGAAGGCTCACTCGGCGGCAGGTTCTATGTTCAAGAGGTTGGCCCCGAGCAGACCCGCTGTCCAGGCTCCCATCTAGCTGGCAGGTCCGAAGGCTCACCCGGTGGCGGGCTCTAAGTTCTCAAGATATGATCTCAAGAGCATTCGCATAGACCACGCGCCGGAGAGAGGATCACACCCCACTCTCTTGACTACCTAAGCGAAACCCCGTGATACGCGAATGGTAAGGTTCACTTGGTAGCGAGAGATCGAAGGGGAACGACCGACCTAAGTTATCTTCGAGCATTCGCGGGGTGGCCAAGACAGATGCATCACGACCTAACGTCCTAATGAGCCTAACGAGGTGTGGCGGCGAATAAGAAGAATCAACGTCCTAATGAGCCTAACGAGATATAGCAGCGAATGAGAGGAAAGCTTAGAATAACACAAATTGTAGCCAATATATACATTTATTAAAGGCACTCGCCCGTTCAAGATTACAGTCAAAATGATAAATGCAAAAAGAGAAAATACAAGAGGCCCTTCTCAAGGATCAGCAGATTTCTCGCTTGAAGATCCGTCGCTCTCGCCAGAGTCTGGGGTGAGGGCGTCTTCTCGCGGCTCGACGTGGTCGTCCTCAGGAAAGGGGATTGGAATGTAAAGCTCGGGGACGACTTGGCGAGCGGAAAGGCGTTCGGCTTCCGCCTTCAGGTATCCCGCTCGCCGCAGCACCTGCAGCGCATGCTTGACGGTATTCTGCGCGTTCTCTTGCATCAGCTGCTCCAACTCGTGATGGGGATAAAAATGGCCCCCGCTCCCCGGGTCGAGTGCTGACGCACCAGCCTCTCGCAATCGCTGGACTTCGGCTTTGGCCAGACGGATTTCATCCTCAAGGCCGGCCACCCGAGCGCGGAGCATCTCGGCAACCGTGGTATCCTGAAATTAATAACAAGGGTAGTAAGAATAAAGTTGTCAATCGGCAACAAGTCACTCGCGGGAAAGGAGAAAACATACCTCTGCGACAGGGCGGTTGGCGAGAAGAGTCTCCGCAGCCGCCAGCTTAGTCCTAAGCTCCATCGCCTCAGTAGAAGCAACGGATCGGGACTCCTCAACCGCCGCCAAGTCCCGCGCCAGTTTGATGCTCCGGCGCGAAGACATGTGCGCGAGCTCGAGCGCCCGCAGCATGGCCCTGTCACTCTCATGAGCGAGAACCTGGGTCGTCTCGGCATCATAGACTTCGGCGTCTTCTCGGCCGTAGAGGGCATACGCGATGGCGTAAGCCTCACCGCTGGCGAGATCGCTCTCTATCCACGACGGATGGAGGGTGGAGAGCGAGACCCGGTTAGCATTCCTGTCCCACTTCACCAGGGGAGCCCCCGAGGGGTCCCTGTACTTCTCGCCGCTTGGGAAGTTGCGATGGTCCCTGGGAAGTGGGGGCGGCGGCAACGACAGTCCCGCGCGAGGGGTGGTCTCTCCTGGCGCACTCGTCCCCAGGGCTTGGATCTGAGCATCCGCCCCGAGGGTCTCGTCCAGGACCCCCTTCCCCTTGGCGGAGGGGGGGTTTTGGGGCTTCTTGGAAGAGGAAGAGGTCAGCACCGCTGGCTTGCGCTTCTTTCCGCCAGGCTTGGAGGAAGAAGGTTCCTCCCGACAGGCATCCGCGGCGGCCTGTGCGAGAGAGAGGGTAGACCCGGAAGGACGCGGCGGATGAAGGGGAAAGTGGCGCACACCTGCATAATATAACCAATGGTTCTAGCGAATGATGTAAAAATCACAAAGCGAAAGCGATTGAAGTCTCGAACACTTACCCTCGCCCTGCGGAATGGGTGGAAGCGAGTTGACGTTTCGCCGGAGATGGATGAGATCCATCCCGTGCTCCAGGATGTACTGGTGAAGTTTGGCCTCGTGCCCCCCTAGGGTCGGGGGGCGGAAGGTTGACTCCTCCTCCTGAACCGGCGCGAGAAGAGTGTTCCCCGGGCTCCCGCTTACAAAAATAAAGCGGCGAACCCAGTCATGGTTCTTGTTCGGGAGCCCTTAGTGCTTTAGGGGGCTCAGTCCCGAGAATAATGAGATACCATGGGTGCAGCGAAAGGTATAGAGCTTGCAGAAGACGGGCAGTGAGAACTCGATTCCCTCCTCTCGCAGGTAGCTCGCGTACCCAACCAACATAGCGATGGAGTTGGGGTTGAGCTGGCCAGGCACGACCCCGTAGTACCTGAAGGTCTGGCGGAGTTCCGGCCAGATCGGGAGGCGAAACCCCACCTCGAAATGCTCTAGCGGGATCGCAAGAGCACAAGGCGAGAGGGAATTCAGGCGCTCATCCGGCCTGGGCTTTCGCGCCTCGAAACCCGGCGGGACGTAGTTGGCGACGGCAGTCAGGTAGGCCTCCTCAGAGAGGTCGCAGGAATCAAAAACGTGGTTGGCGAATGCGCTGGCGCACTTGGCCCGGCCTTCCGCATCGCCACCCATTTTTGCGAGTAAAGAAGGAAAGAGGGGCAACAGATAAGGAAGAAGCGCGAGTGCTAGCGCAAGGAAAGAGAGCGGATGGTTAGGTATTTAATACGGTGGTTGAAAGACCTATTTATAGAGGGACTAAACGGCGTTTGGACTTTCGAGACCTCGGGTGTGCGGATAGCCATCGCGCCCTCCCGACACCTCGAAGCCTGAGCCGGTCCCTCTCGCCCATTAATGGCAAATGCCCTATGTCTATTCATTCCACGGCTACGCAACGAGGTTGGAAGAGCATCCGGCTATAAGTTATCACTCGGCAATACCCAAGCAAAGCTATGAGATACGAAAAACGAATAAAGAAGCATTCGCAAAGCATAGAGAAATTATTACAGAAAAATAACGTTCAACATTCACAGCATAAAGTAAGAAAAGAAAACAATAAGACGGGTGGACGTTGGGTAGGTCAGGTCTCCTCCCAGATCCACCGACCTCGCTTTCGCGATCCAGCTTCCATGGGCATTCGCGGGCGGTAATAAGCGAGCATATTGGTGATCTCATGGGAAGCCAGCTGAAGTTGGTCCCGGGCTCGCGCGGCGTGTGTTCCGGGAGACAACTCCCCTCCCTCACCTCCTAGCCGCTCCACCTCCGCGAGAAGATGCGAGTGACTTCGTTGAAGGTCTTTCAACTCACGCGCGACTCTCAGCCGCACGTCGTCCACCTGGCTGGCCACGTTTCGCTGGATGTGGATGAGCTTCCCCAGGACCTCCGAGATCCGATCCTTCAGGGTCGCGTGATCCGAGGAATCACCCAGGAAGTCAGCAAGATCCCCAGGGGAAGGGAGAGGCGAGAGCATTCCCTCTCCCCCCTCGTAGTAGGAGTCGAAGGGGGAGGCTTCTCGATAGCCTGCGGAGTCACAACTAGGATTAGCGGTGATAAAGTATGCGAGTGCAATAGAGGCGGGTGAGTGAACTGACCTGGGATGGGATCCGGGTGACCCGAAGGACGAGACGAATGGGGGTGCGACCCAAATAGCCAGGCGGGAGGTAAGACCTTTCCCTTTCCTGGACGGTAAGGCTGTGAAGAAGGAGCCGGAGCATCCGCACGGTCATCAGCACGGAGAGGCTGATCCAGCTCTCGCTCAGGGGAGACCCTCCGTTCATTCGCGGTAACCGCGGGGTTCACCTGAGCAGGGGGACTGGGAGGAATGGAGTCCCGCAGCGGGACGTCAGGGTTGAGGGCTGCGAAAAGGTAATGATTAGTAGCCGACGACATAAAAGGAAAAAGCGAGAAGGTTCGCAACTCACGGGGTTGGGGTACAGTCTCCCCAGGAGGAGGCGGAGGAGCAAGATCCAGATCGGGAGGAGGTACCTCGTCCGCGGGAGGGGGCACCACCGCACTGCTCAAAACGGCCCCATGGCCGTCCTCAGGTACCAAAGCCCCCTGCGAATGGTCGGAATAAGCGCAGGGTAAGGGACAAGAACTAAATGGAGACAGGAAGAATCCTCATACCAGCACCGCGGGGTCCGGAAGGGCATCCGCCATCGTGTTCGCCGGTGGAGTATCCGCCGGAGACTCCGAGGCAGTCTCGCCTCTCTGACGATTCAGCCGAATTGTCTTGGCTCGACGCGAGACATAGGGGGCGCTCGGATCCCGTTTAGACATCAGCCAGGGAGCAAATTTGGATGCCCTGGGGGCCGTTGCAGCTTGAGCCGCAGCCAGGCGGTCGATCATCTCTCGCGAGAGGGGTTTCGTAGAAGGTTTGTGGAAAGACATTAGGAAGTGGAGAAACTCCGAGCCGAGATGAGGGAGTGGTCCAGAGAAACCTGACATGAGGGTATATATATAAGGTGGCGGTGGGACCCACGGAAACTTGTGGATCCAGTCAGCAAGCACTCACCGAATACAGGGTTGGACTGTTCTTTACGACCGTAGGAACCGCTTGTAAAGAGCGGGGATTGTGTACAACCCGTATTCGCCGAGTGGCCCCCCCCCCCCCCCCAGCCAACTGGCGAAACCTGGGTCGTCTGGATCATTCGCCGGGTCACTCGCCCAGGCCAAGGAAGGAAAAAATGCCCCCGGATTGGTGGGGGTAAGCTGTAGGAGAGAGGGCGCTAGGCGAGTGGTGCCCTCACGGACCATTCGCCCAGAAGCGTGGGCATTCGCACAGCCAGGCGGATGCCCAGCGAATGGTGCCCTCACGGATCATTCGCCCAAATGGGTGTGAGGGGAAAATGACCATAATACCCCTGGTGGGCTGCAAATAGCCCTTCGGAACAGCGGAGTTAGGCTATTAGCAGACCAATTTGGGGTGCGGTTAGTAAAATTAAAAGGCGGATTCAGGCTATTTACAGACCAGCCTAGGAAAACTATAAATAGACCCTTAAGGGCACCTTGGAGGAGATCCGATTTTAGAGAATCCTCTCCTCTAGGCTAGTTTTGGTTGGCAGCCAGTGCCCTCCAAGGTGCTGGGTTGAGCTTTGGTTTGGGAGGGGAAGCTCTCTAAGATCTTCCGGGTGTGTGGCTGGACCTCCTCGCTTCAGCCTTGGGTCTATTCCGTTTCCAGCATCCACCGTCAAGAGAGTCTAGTGAGGGAGAAATAAGCATCGGCTACACCCCCAGTGGGTCCGAACTCAAGAGACCAGTTGCTGGTTTCAACATCGAGTTCTTGGAGATGAGGGGAGTAGTGAGAGCCTTGAGAGGGCAGATATCACAGTAGCAGGTCCAGGGAGTGGGAGAAGGAGGAGTTGAGGGGCAAGATCAATGTAAATACTGGGTCAACGTGGGTACCCGAGGTGGGATTGGAGTGATCCATGGGTGGGGGGAGGGGGTATTGGAATCGAGGCCACCCGAAAGGAGAGCCTTCATGCAATCTACCATCAGAGTGTCGCTTTGACCTCCAGAATTCCACCCCTAGAGGAGAAGATCACCTTCTCAGCGAAGGATATGCCAGAGTACGAAGACTCCTTCTGTGATGCGTTGGTGATCCAGAAAGTGATCGAGAACTTCACGGTTTCCAGAATCCTGGTGGACAACAGGAATTATGTTAATGTGATCTTCAAAAAGTCCTTCGATGAGATAAAGGTGGATGCGAAGAGGGTGCTTGCCTCAGATGGCCCTCTCTTCAGATTTTACAGGGAGAGGAAAGAAGTGGAGGGAGGAGTGAGCTCCTCATTACTTTGGGGGACAAGTCAAAGAACTGATGATTTGTCATCGTAGACACCCTGAGCAGCTACAATGCTATCTTAGGGCGACCCCTCATTAGCGCCCTCGAGTGTGTGCCTTCCTCCAACCACCAGTGCTTGAAGTAAAACATTAGAGTAGTTCAAATCTGGGTCAGGAGATACCCCAAGGTGGCTAGGCAGTGCTACATCACGGATGTCAACACCATCTCTTGAAAGGAGGAAGCAGAGAAGGTCGACAAGGTGATGCATGATCATGCCAGACTGCAGGCGGCGAAGGAGATAAAGTTGAAGGAAATCATCACCCATGGCAGGAGGATGGAGATGGGGCAAATCAGTAGGAGGCTGAGCAGGAAAGACCAGGAAAGGGTCATTGAATGCATCCAGTGGAATATGGATGACTTCGCCTAGAGCGCTGCAAACATGTCAGACATCGATGCAGATGTGGTGTGCCACCGCCTCAACCTTGATCCAAGTGTCTGCCCTATCATCCAGAAGAAGAGAGTCATGGCAACCACTATGGTCGAGTCCATTCAGGAGGAAGTAGGAAAGTTGTTGAAGACAGACTGTGTCGGAGATCTAGTATCCAAGCTGGATCTCCAATATTGTAATGGTGAAGAAGAGTGATGAGAGGCGGAGAATGTGTGTAGACTTCTCTTTGTTGAATAAAGTGTGCCCCATGGATTGTTATCAGCTGCCTCGAAACATGCGCTGGTAGATTCTGTCGTCAGTTTCCTTGTGATGAGTTTTTTATATGCTTTTCAGGTTATCATCAGATCTGAATGCACCCGCCGGATGTCAAGGATGTTTCCTTCATCACGGACGATGAGTGCTATTGTTATAAGATGATGCCTTTTGGGTTGAGAAACACAGGGGCAACCTATCAAAGGATGATGGACCGAGTCTTCAGGGAGCAAAAGGGGAGGAATTTGGAGGTCTACATAAATGGCCTGATGGTGAAGAGCAGGATGTCAGGTCTCACCTCCAGGACCTGGCAGAGACTTTTTCCACTGTGAGGAAGTATAAGATGAAGCTTAACCCCTTGAAGTGTGTCTTCGGGGCGGGCAGGGGAAAGTTTCTGGGCCACCTCCTCACCCTGGCAGGGGTAGATCCCAACCCCGGTAAGGTAAAGACGATCTTGGATTTGGAGTCGCCTAGGAATGTCAAGGAGGTTCAGCGTCTGAAGGGAAAGCTGGCAGGGTTGAGTAGGTTCCTCTCCCTGGCCGGGGAGAAGTGCTCACCCTTTTTAAGGTGTTGCGAGGGAATCTGAAGTTTGATTGGTCGCGGGAGTGCGAGGAAGCTATCCAAGCATTGAAGAAGCAACTCACGCAAGCTCCGCTGCTCCAAGGACCGAGGGAAGAGGAGGTTCTAGCTCTGTATCTCAGGGTGGGAGCCGAGACGATAAGCTCGGTCCTGTTCCGAGAGGAAGGAAAGAATTTGTTGCTCATCTACTACGTCAGCAGAATCCTGAAGAAGACAAAGCTCAGGTATCTCATTCTTGAGAAGTTAGCGTTTGCCCTGATCATCTCGGCTAAGAAGCTTCAGCCGTATTTTCAGGCACACTCAATTAAGGTGTTGACCGACCACCCTCTTCACAACATCATGGAAGAGGTGGAGCATTCAAGAAGGCTGGCAAAGTGGTTGGTGGAGCTGAGCGAGTTCGAGATCTCCTTCGTACCTCTACTATCAATGAAGGCGCAGAAGGTGGCTGACTTCCTGGCAGAGTACGTGGTTGAGGTGGAAGAATCCAAGTCTCTCGAGCACGTGGCCTGGGAGGTGATTGTTGATGGGGCATCATAAAGATACTCCCTAAGAGGCATATTGGTCTTGGTAAGTCCACAGAGGACGAAGATCAGGCAAGCGATCGACATTCACTTCCTTCTCACCAACCAAGCAGAGTATGAGACTGTCTTAGTAGGGCTTCACTTGGTAAGGGAGTTAGGGATTCAGGATCTGAAGGTTTCTACAGGCTCGATGGTGGTGGCATCTAAGGTCAAGGGGGAGTTTGAGATGAGGGAGCCGACTTTCCGGCGATACCTGGCAAAGGTCAAGGGTTTGATCCGTTTGTTCCGCACCTTCTCCATTCAGCACATGTCGAGGGAGGAGAACACTCAAGCAGACTATTTGGCGAAGTATGGCCCTTGCGCGGGGGGAACAATAACCGACTTGTTTCGGTCGTCCATTGAAGAGGGGAGTTTATGGAGATCGACCAACGACCCTCGTGGATGGACACCATCATTATTTTTCTGACCTCGAGCAAATTTCCATGTTGGGACTCCTAACAAGGTGTGTCACCAAGGAGTCAGTTCCTATAGTACTGGAGGAAATCCAATCCGAGGAGTGCGACAGTCACTCTGGGAGTCGGACCTTGGAGAAGAGGGTGTTGCGACAAGGCTACTTCTGGCCCACGATCGGCAACCAGACCGTTCTGACCGCGCCTCCTCTACGACCTCAGGCTGAAGAGTTCACCGCTGCCCATTGTGATTTTTCCGAACAGCCGTTTAAGGAGGCCAGCCATAGTTCTGAATTTCCAGGAAGGCAGTGACAATCCTCCTATTGAGGAGGAAGAGGAGCTTTCTCGCTTTTTGAATTGAGTCCGTAGGCAACCTGTTCCAAATGGATTTAGAGAGCCTCGTCCTCCCATCTTCTCTAGACAAGAATATCCCATCTACCACCTCTAAGCCTTCGAATCTGTTGTTTCAATGAGTACTCTTTCTGATGGGATCAGATGCAAGTTGTTTGCCACGATCTTCGACGACAAGGCAAGGGAATGATTTTATAAGCACCCCCTCAGTCAGTGGCCTATTTTTCTAACCTCCAAAAAGAAGTCCTCTTAAGGTTTGCTACCTCCAAGAAGAGGAAGAGGGTCTGACAATCCTCTTCTAAATTAGGCAATGCGACAATAAGACTTTGAGTCACTTTGTTAATAGAATTCAAGAGGAGATCTTAGGTATCACGATGTGGATCCCTCCTTGTGTCAAGTTGCCCTTACTTGTGGTCTTCAAGAAGGCCTTTTTAAGTTCGAAGTTAACAACAAAGTTCCTGGTTCCTACCAAGAGTTGATCAGCATGACAAATCGCTTCATAGAGGGAGAGATCAGCAACCCAGCTTTTATCTTCTCTTTGTCTCAGCTTGTTCAAAAGAAACCATGAGGACCCCCTTCAGCTTCAACCTCTACTGCACCTCAGCGTCCTCATAGGCCTCCCCGTCAAGAGTTCTTCCCACCACCACAAAGGGGAATGAACTTCCGTCATCATCGCCCTCACTACAGTCATCAACAGTTCAATCAGATGAGGCATCAGAGGCCTACTCCGCCTCAACCAGCTCCGCACTATTTTCAACCATCTACCTCTGTGAACCAACCTCCTCCCCCGTCTACATTATTTAAGAATAACTAAGTTAAAGTATATTTATAAAATGGCAACATAAATAACACTCACATGCACACACTAGTGTTTTTGTGCAATGTGTGATAGTGACAACACCCGAATATTACTTAAGTGATGTTCGAGCATTGTTGTCGCAGTACACAGCCTACAAGAAGACGGTGTCCGTGAGTGTTATATTTATATTTTGTATTTTTATGGTATATCACACATTTTGTTGAATCATGACTTTGAAATTGAAGAGCTGAGATTATTTTGATATTCCTCATTCAGGGGTAGAAGCATTAAGGGCCGATTCCGAGTCGAGTTCGAGTGATTTCGGCTCGACTCGAAATTGAAATTTTCAAGTCAAAATCGGCTCGAAATTCGATTTCGAGCCTCTCGACTTGAAATCGATTTGAGCGGGCTCGAAATTGAACATTTTTTCCTTATTACTAGTTTACTAAAAATTAATTTTGACCGCCTCTAAATTTTGCAAATGAAATACTTAAAGGCTTTACTTTTTTTTATTTATGTTTAAATTTTAATATTTTTAATTTTAAAATAATAATATATTAATAAATACATAATCTTTTAAATCAATTAGAGCTGATTCTAATCATATTTCGAGCGATTCAGGGCTGACTCGAAATCGAGTTGAAATCTGATTCGAATCTATTATAATCGGTTCCGATTCGGCTCAATATTCGAGCAATTTTCGAGTGACTTTCAACTTTTGAATAATATTCTCAGCATAAGGCCCAGTGCGGGGATTAAAAATAATAATCTATTTTCAGTACAAGAAATCAAACTTTCAGTAACCTAGAATAAAACATAATGGAAAAAATCATTTTACCACATAAATTAACCATGAACAATTAATGACAGGATAAAAATTCAAATCCCAATATACATAAAAAGGGAACTACCTATAAAGATGCATAACATAGATGATAGGCACCCCTTAAATAAATATGATTGATTGGGCTGCAAATAGCCAAGCCCCCACTAAAATAGGTCTGTGAATAGCCGATTCGCCATCATAATGGGGGTGTGAATAGCCGCACTTCACCCATTATGAGTGATGTCTGCCACCCTCAAGAACAGCTACTTGTAATACTCTAAATAATAGTGAAACTTGGTCGGCACCGATCCGGCCCAGTGAGTTTTTTCTTTTTTCGGGTTTGTCCACGTCAAAAGTCTTTCTGTCATCTGTTGATTCTATCTGTGACTGTCAGCACGCTCGACTCACTCTCGGGCAGAAACGATTCAATTCGAACGGTCCATAAAAATATCGAGCGACCCACACCAATAAAATGTTTTCATGTGATTTTAGTTCAAGTGATAGTTGTATTAAGCTTATCTTATGAGACGGGTTAATGTCAAGCTTATGCCTAATTATTTATTTTGAACAAGAAAATGACAATTAAAACCAAGAACATTATAGATAGTATATTTGAGAGTTCAATAATTTTTAAATACATCGTAACAATTATATTAGGTGATTGTTATTCGCACACCATAAAATCTATTCGCATATCAACTTTTTCCCACTTTATTTGTGTTTACAATCTGTTATCCGCAAACAAATTTTAAACTTGAGCAGACAATGTTTTCATTCTCATGAGCAGGGTCTGACAGCGAAGGAACATCTCTGACGACCATTTGAGCACTTCAAGATGTGCACGGATCGTGATTCATAAAATGAATGTGCGTATAGAGACCGAGCTGAGAAAGAAAGAAGATTCCTTCGATGTTCATGCGAATTTGGTTTGTTTGGGAAGATTTAGATAGCTAGGATTACTCTCTCTCTCTCTCTCTCTCTCTCTCTCTCTCTCTCTCTCTCTCTCTCTCTCTCTCTCTCTCTATGGTGAGAAAGGCGAATAGAATGATGTTCTTTTTTTATTAAATTTTCTTTACTAATCTATGGATAACAAAAAATCTGTGAATAACAAATGAGAGTTGTTATTAGCGGTCCAATTTTTATGAGTTATTACGTGCTTTTTTGAAAATACGCTTTGTAAATGCATGTCTAGAAAAATTGTTCAACATGGGAATTGTAGATCTACAACTTTCGTGTTGAACATTTTTCTTAAAAATGCACGCACAAGGCGTATTACCACCGTGATTGAAACATTGGCGTAATTTTTGTAAATACGTCTTATACATGCATTTTTAAGAATAATGTTCAAAAAGCGCGTAATAACTCATAGAAATTGGGCTGCGAATTGCGAGAATTGGACTGCTAATAACAACTCTCATAACAAATTTGGCTGCGAATAGACAACATTTGCGAATAAACAAAACGTCTGTCTTATATTAATAGATTAATTTTCTAAACAATAATGACATTTGTTTCTTCTCAAATGATCCCATTATGTTAAAAAATTATGTGACGTTGATATAATATAGATATATTTTTTGCTACTTATCAATTTTTTAATAATTCATTACTCGTTAAAAATCACGCCAAATGGCCGAAAAATTAGATAGAGATTATATTATTATATTTATGTTCTAGAAAGTATTTGTCGTGATTTTAAATTTTTAATGGAATTTTAATATTTTATGAGAGCAATATCATTATAAATAAATAAATACTTAAATATTTATTGTATTATATTAAACGAAATGTTTGATACGTTGAGGTTCATAGCAAACTGACACATCATTTTGGATAACAGATGTGAAAGCATTCCTCGGGATTGAACGAATTTAATTTTAATTTAAATATAAAATAAGGTGATTGTTATCCGCACTACAGTTTTGGCTATCCGCACTTTTTTTGTATGAATTATTACGCGACTTTTAGAAATACGTCTTGTACAAGCATTTTTAGGAAAAATGATAAACACGAAAGTTGTAGATCTCATCAAGATCTACAACTTTAATGTTGAACACTTTTCCTAAAAATGCACGCACAAGACGTATTGCCGCCCTGATTAAAATATGTGCTTAACTATAGCAAATTTTTTGTTGTATATGCATTTTTAGGAAAAGAGTTCAACACGAAAGTTGTAGATCACGATGAGATCTACAACTTTTGTGTTGAACAGTTTTCCTAAAAATGCATGTACAAGACGTATTTCAAAAAGTGCGGATAGAGATTTTTGAAAATATGTCTTGTACATGCATTTTTAGGAAAAGTGATCAACACGAAAGTTGTAGATCTCATAGAGATCTACAACTTTTGTGTTGAACACTTTTCCTAAAAATGCACGCGCAAGACGTATTTCCGCTCTGATTGAAATATGTGCGTAACTATAGCGATTTTTTTGAAATACTTCTTGTACATACATTTTTAGGAAAAGTGTTCAACACGAAAGTTGTAGATCTCGACGAGATCTATAACTTTTGTGTTGAACATTTTTCCTAAAATTGCATGTACAAGGCGTATTTTCAAAAGGCGCGTAACAACTCGTTCAAAAAGAGTGCGGATAGCCAAAACTGTAGTGCGATAACAATCACCAAAATAAAATGGGCGCTGCTATTAGCACCGCAGTTTTGGCTAATCGCACTGTACTTTTTCCTAATTTTTCACGCCTTTTAGAAATACACATTGTACATGCATTTTTAGAAAAATTGTCCAACACATTGAACGTTTTTCCTAAAAATGCATATATAAGTATTTCCAAAAGACGCGAAATCTGGGCGTATTTTCAATGTACGTCTTGTAGATGCATTTTTAGGAAAAAGTGTTCAACACGAAAGTTGTAGATCTCGTCGAAATCTACAACTATAGTGTTGGACAATTTTTCCAAAAATGCATGTACAAGGTGTATTTCTAAAAGGCGCGGAAAATTAGAAAAAAATGCGGTGCGACTAGCCAAAATTGCGGTGCTAATAATAAAACCGGATAATGAATCCTCTCCATTTCACTCCAAACGATTAGTATTCATTTCACGGCCAAGATTTAATTTAAGTTGATTCGACGAGTTCGATAATATCGTTCTTTTTTATTTTTCATCTCCAAATAAATCTAACCATGAAATGAATCCGGAAGAAAAGCAATGTCTAATTGTTCCGATCGATCTAACCGGAAGAAAAGTAATACCTAGCATAGTAGGTATAAGAGATTTGCTGTAATTACTTAAATGAACATTGTAATTTTTTAAATAAATTATATTACATGTTAAGTCATTACATGAAAACAATAAGTCTATGCTTGATAATTTTGAATGTAATTTTTCCCTTTCAATAGTTTTATAGTTTGAAGTTGTAAAATTAATCTTAGTCGTCCAATATGTGACAAACTTTTAATCCCAGACATGCAATGAAGAGAGAGAAAGAAAAAGAGAAGATAAAGGAATTTTTATAGCCCTCTTATAACTACATTTAGGGAAGGAGAGAGAGGGAGAGAGAAATTGTTTTTTTAGGTAAAAATTTACATTTATTTACAAAATAAAAATAGAAATATTAATTCAAAGTTTTGCGGTCATTTTAAGCACTCATATGTATATGTTTTGAATAAAAGTTAAGTGCTCATAAGCGGGCGCAGCCCGCTAAGAGTCAGGGAGCACGGGCCCGTGCGGAGCTGCTCGTGTGTGTATATATATACCACTATTAAAGAATTAAAAACCAATGAGTTCGAAATTAGAATAACTGTCTTGTTATGGATTGATAATTCTGTTGACGTTCGATCGAGCTCAATCAAACTGCACTCTCTCTCTCTCTCTCCATATTTTACTAGGTCTCCTAAACCTACTACTAGGATGTTCTAAACCTATGTAAAATTACGATTTTGCTCATATATAATACATAAAATACTCACACGTGCAGTACAGTTTCAGGCATGCGTGCACAGTTCCATTAATAATTATTATAATATTATTATTCCGATCTGAACTCACGCGCGCATGCGCAGATTATATTAATTCAAAGAATGAGGGCCCGAGAATTTTATTTATACTAGATTTTACTTTTAGGTTTCCCGGTGTGAAACTAAGGCTTTATTTGGCGCGGCGTTGGCGGGAGGAACAGCGGCGGTCGAACTGGAGGGTGGGAGCGGCGGTTCCTCCCGCGTTTTTCGCCCTAAAGCGCATTTTTCGACCGGGCGCGCGTTTATCGCCCGGGGGCGCGCTTTTCGCCCGGGCGCATGTTTTGTCACACGGGCGCGCATTTTTAGCCTGGGCGCGCATTTTTCGTCGGGGCGCGCGTTTTTTCGCCTGGGCGCGATTTTTTCACCTGGGCGCGATTTTTTCCCCCGAGAGCGTTTTTTCGCCCGGGCGCGAATTTTTCTCCCACGGGAGAGTTTTTCGTCCCGACGCGATTTTTTCGCTGAAACTCGATTTTTCGTCAGGGAGCGATTTTTTTGCCCGCGCGCAATTTTTTCGTCCGGGCGCAATTTTTTCGCCCGGGCAAGATTTTTTTGGCCGAGAGCGATTTTTTTGCCCGGGCGAGTTTTTTTGCCCTACGAAATTTTTTTGCTCGGTGGCTATTTTTCGGGCGCGGTTTTTCACCGGGGAGCGGTGTTTTGCTGGGACGCGCTTTTATCGCCTATGCGAGCTTCTTTCGGCCGGGCGGGTGGAAAAAATCGCACTCGTGAAAAAAATTTGCGCTGGGCCAGAAAATTGTGCCCGGGACACAAAATCGCGCCCGAGCGAAAAAATCGCGGTTGTGTGAAAAAATTGCGCCCGGGCGGAAAAAATTGTTCTCGGGCGAAAAAATCGTCGCCATGACATACATTTGTTTATGATATATGTGATAAATATTAGAATCTTCGTAATATTTTTCAATTCTTAAATTAAATTTTATTTAACAAACGAACAAAAGTTTTGATTAATTTCACAATATTTAACAATATTGTTTATTAGATAAACTTTGGAATTGAAATTAATCACTAATATTTATTAATATTGAATTTCAATATCAAATTTTAATACCGTCCAAACGAACCCTAAATGCTTTAATCCTTTAAAAAAAATCCACACGCTCCATTAATGCACTACGAGTTATGACAATCCGTGGCAGGGAACACGTGAGGAGTAGCTGTGGCAAGGCGTCATTTTTCTGCCGTCCTATTAATTAAATAATGCTGTAATTTAATAATTTCCACATTTTTTCTTATTTTTTATAATTAATTTATTTTTATTAAACACCCAACCATAATTGCATCCTCCCCACCGTCTGCCAGCTTAACACACGTGCCGTTCAATTTATGTGTGTATATATATATATGTTCATCTATACTACTTATAAAAAAATATCGATGGCTTTTAAATTCTATGCATTTAAAAGCCATCAAATAAGTCATGTCTTTCGATGTGAAGATTTAATCATATTTTTAGACTACGAATATCAATTCAATCTCTGAGCGACAGAGAAATAAAGAAAGAAAGGAGAGATGGGGAGAGAGTTTGGGGGAGAGGGTGAGAGAGAGTGGGAGAGAAAGAGAGGGAGAGAGAAAAAGAAATATTTTAAGTATATTTTTATATTTTCTTACAAAATAAATGTTGTAATATTGATGTATATTTTTTTACGGTCATTTCGAATACTCATATGTATATGTTGTGGGTGCAGTCCGCAGACGCATTAAGCACGGGCGAAGCCCGTGCGGAGGCGGGCGAATTCTACCTGGATGCGGCCGAAGGCCGCCCGACAGCATCGCGCCGGGGGCAGGCGAAGCCCGTCGTCGCCCTCTGGGTACTGTCGCGCTTGGCCGTAGGGGCGGGGCCCCGTGTCAGGCACTCGTAAATGATATGAATAATATTATGTTATATATGCCGATGTTTAGTTTGGTCCAAAACCTAAGAGAAATATTTCGGTGTGTTCCCTCATCTAGTTCTAGGCGGGGGATAAAATCAGTCGTACGATCACAGATTTTACGGTGGATCTGCTATCTAGCTAAGAATACTGACAGTACTTTAATTCAGAAATACAGCAGTATTTTGATCAATCATGAAGAACCAACGACTTAGATGTGCTCCTCTCACCATGATCTTAGGTTAGCCCACTCGATTAACCGATTTTAATTTGGGTGTTTCTGATGTAAGTCAGTGTTTAGGTTGGTCCGGACCTGAAACTGGCAGGTCCAGTATTGTTTTAAAAGCACAACTATTTTCCCGAATATAATTCATTATTATAATTGATTTTTAGAATAAAAGTTTTTTATGTAATTGTTAGTAAAAAAAAACTATGCAAGTTAACTAAAAAATTCAAGATCTATGTAAAATTTGATCAAATTATAAACTTTGGCTCGGTTTGGCACGAAGATTAAACTGTCATTCGTTAACGCCCATCTAAAAAACTTTATCCATTTTTATATTCAAACGGATGGAGTTTTTTAGGTGGTCGATAACAAATGATGGTTTAACTCATGTGTTCACGATCGCCACCGCGGCGTGATTTTTTTTTGCACCCTAAAATATATGTTTAGCATGACAACAGTTATGACTGCCATTAAGGCGTTGTTTGCGGACTACGATTCATAACCACCGTCTTCGCGACAACTACCGCCGCGCCAAATGGAGCCTTAATCAAGCTTGGATGGATTTTCTGAGAAAAATATAAACAATGTAAATATACTAAAATAGTAAAATATATAATACGAGTCGAACGGCACGGCCCGCCGGCCGTTGCACCCGTCGCGACAGTATTACCGACGCAACAGTACCCCGTGCCATATGTATCTCTCCGACGACGACGGGATCGACCCCTACTGCCAAGTGCGACAGTACCCGACCGGCATAATATACATTTTAATTAAATATAATTATGATATATGTATTAAAATATAAAATATATTTTAAATTTTTTTTATATAAAATAATATATATATATATGCATTATATATAATATAATTTATATAAAAATTCTTATTATGTATTTTTTTAAATTTAAAATATAATATAATTTTTTAAAATATAATTTATATAAAAATTATGTATTATAATATATATATATATATAATTTAAAATATACGTTCTGGGCCTCACGGTCAGGGCCACCGTCGGCGGTGGCCCTGCCGGAGCGCCGCCGGACTCACCCCGGCAGTTTCGTCGGGGTCCGACGAACACGGCGGGGGTCTCCGGTCAGGCCGGTGGCTGCTCCGGCGGCGGCGGGGAAGGCTAACGGCGGAGGAGGCGAGGCTGTCGGGCTGCTATCGTGAAAATGGAGAGAGAAAATTTTGGCTTTTTTCCAAGAATGGCTATTTGCAGTCCACCTGTATTTGATCGGATGACTCCTATATTTTGATGCCAGATATCCAACGGTCAATATTTTTTATGTATTTTTAATCTCACGCTATTCGCAGACCACCATACTTATGTAGATTATAGTAAAGTAGCATGGTATAACTTAAAACAAAAAATTACATAACGGAGAAAAAAAAAGGCAATATTAAAATATTAAAAATATATATGCATATAAAAATTTGGATAAATATAAAATTTACACATGAATCTGTCGCGTTCTATTTTAATTTACCTGAAGAAATGGATCAAGTAATTTTTAGTAAATATATAACACTATTTTTTGTTAATTATTTATAGATGCTAGCTATATATATACACATACACAAGCATACATATGAGTGATAGACACGAGGCTTTGCTCCTACGGCCAACCACGATAGCATTTCGATTGTGACAGTACCCCGAACACGACAGGCATGGGGCTCCACACATATCAATTAATTAATGCAGTTTAAAATAAGCACATTATTAATAATTAATGCGGAAAATAGTTATACACGATTTTCATTTTTTGTTAACTTTTTTTATAATTATTCATATATTATTATTTTTCATCATTACTTTTATAAATTAAATTAATTTATTTAAATCATTACTTTTCAAATCAACTTTAATAAATTTGGCATGCCTAATGATAGCATACCATAATAAGTAAGGGTGAGGAGCAAAAACCGAAAACCGACAAAACCGACCGATCCGACCGAACCGCACCGATTGTGAAATCGAGCCGCCCGGTTCGGTGTTGGTTCGATTTGGGGCTTGTGAAAACTGAAGTCATTTCGGCTCGGGTCGGTTTTCAAGTTGTAAAAACCAATAAAACCGAACCGAACCGACTAATATTATAATAATTTTGCGTCTTATTCACTTAATAAATATAAGATGCATGTGTCTCATTTCGACTTAATATAAATATATAATTTTAAGTGGCCAAACTAAAATGACAAATGATTAAATGAGTTAACTTTAAAATTATGTACAAGTCAGCTGGCCTAACTTCTATTTGCACTTAGCCACTTAATAAATATATAAAAAAAACTATTATTTCACGCAAGCCTCATTTTCGTGAAGCGGTGAAGGACGGCTAGAGTATTGTTGCATGTTTATAATTTCTTTGGTTATAATATTTATTATGTTGACGGGATGGGAACGAGATGGGAATGGGATGTTATTTCACGCAAGCCTCATCACCGAAGTATGTTGGTTCGATTTCAGTTTGGCTACAAACCGACCCAAACCGAACCGCTTGCAGACCTAATAATAAGTATAAGAGCTCTACTAAAAACTTTTTTTGAATGACAATCGGAAACTAATTAACTACTAATAAAATAACTTATTATACTCACTATTTATGGTAAAATTTGAAATAGAATTTGAATTTGAGGGTTAGACCCGTTGGTTCAACCGTTTTCAAGTGGTTCATAGGTGGACCCAACTCACAATTCAATCGGTCCAACCCTCTGCTCTGATTTGTGTTTAAAAGTCTTTGTTACAATAGAGTATGCCTCAATGCACATAAAAAGTTGTAAACACATAGCCACTAGGAATCAAACTTATGAAATCATGATGAAAATTAGATTAACAAAATGCTTTAAGGGTTAGTATATTAGATAGTATTGACTATGGTGTAACTCATTGAACTAATGTAAAAAATACAAATAAAAGAACAAATTAACACATACAATATATATCTTGAAAGTCGGCTTATCGGTGAAGATTGTCGATGAAATACTGATGATCCACATGATTCACAATCGCGTAATAAATATGAGCAACATGAAAAAAAATAACGTAAAGACAATAGCAAAAAGGGGAAAAAAACTATTTGATATTTTATTTGTAGATGCCTCTGCGCTAGCCCAAGATATGTGAAAAATTTTCTCATCAAACAAAAGTAACAATGGTAGCTAGATGAGCTAGAATCATGAACTAGTGTTCCAAATCCTCCATCTTACCATCTCAAATGAATTTATAGTAGATTTCTCGATGTCTCATCGTACATGCATGTTATTGGAGCCGAGATCTCGGCTCACAAAGTTTGGACTAGAGTATGGGTAAGATGGAGACCCAAAACTTGGCGAGCTGGCCGATCTCCTATAAATAGTGCACATGCTCTCCTTTATCTCTGAACTCTTGATGTCGCTAAGATAATTTCCAAGAACCTCACAGACAACGTACATTAGCACTTTCCTAAATGGTGTTGCGAACACTGTGGGTGATGTAACACGTAGGAAGGACAAGAAGAGGAAGAAGCACAATGATTCTCAAGGGGGAAACATTTGAGAATCCAGTGTAACGTCCTGATGCCAATGAGGGTGGAGAGTGTTTTGTGAGCAGTGAAGCCTATGCATAGTAACTCATGACAAACTTCAAGGTGAAAGAAGGTGCGAGAATGAACTCACATCAAAATTGGAGGTAAAGTTATTGAGATTAAGTAATAATTTAAATCCTCAAATATCAGAGACGCATTTTCTTAGCAACTGGTGAAGTTGTGTAAAAAACTTCATAGTTAAGCATGCTCTGGTTAAAGTATTCTTGGCATGGGTGATCACATGTGGAGTAGCTCATGACATGCTTGCGAATGATAGACTTATAGTTGAAAAGAGGTGCAAGAATGAGCCAGGTCTCACATCAGAATTGGAGGAAAAGTTATTAGACTTAAGTTAAAAATTCGAATCCTCAAATATCAGAGGCATCCTTTCAGAGCAATTGGTGGAGTTGCATTGGAAACTCTAAGGCTGAGCGTGCTTCGGTGGGTGTTGTTCTGGGATGAGTGACCTCCTGAGAAGTACTCGTAGGACGCATACAGAAAAGAGCAAAAATGTGCAATTTATCATAATATGGGCTAAGATGAACTAATACGAGCAATATTTCTGATATTGTGAGGATTGTGTCATCACAAATGGTGTCACAACAGACTTCTTGTTGTATGAAGTGTTGTTCAGAATGAACCATGCAGAAGCTGGTGGGCATAGAACATCCTATTATATTCGTGATGGTCCGATGAAGGAGGGGAGTGCTTTGTAGGCAGTGAAGCCCGGGAGAAAGTAGCTCGTGACAAACTTCTAGGAAGACAAATTTCAAGGTGATGGAGGTGCATGAATACACAAGATCTCACATCGAAATTGAAGGAAAAGTTGTTGGGCATAAGTAATAATTTGAATCCTCAAATATAAGAGGTGCCTTTTCAGAGCAAATGATGGAGTTATGTTGGAAACTCCAAGGTCAAGCGTGCTCTCGTGGGAGAAGTCTTGGGATGAGTCACCAATTGGGCATTGCTCATAGGTCACTTATGGAAAAGGGCAAAATCGCACGGTTCAACTCAGTATGGGTTGGGATGAACTAAAATGACTAATTCTTCTGATATTGTGAGGGTTTAGTCATTACATCAACACAAACCCGCTCATGGGCAATGTGGTAATGAGGAGACAATTCATTCTTTGACACATATTTCTGATCAGTCTGTGATCAGGGATGTCACAAGTAGCACGACCGAGAGGAAGATCATTCACGAATGGGTTGTTTTCTAAGTGCCAAACTCCCTGGGTCAGATTAGTAGTAATATGCAATTTAATTCTCAGGTGGAGAAGAAGGCGGACTTGAATGAGATCTTCGATTATATTTATCCAAGTTGAGCCTATCACTTGGTATGGACAGAGTCAGGATACCTGATGACATGTTTGATACCTCGCTGATAGGTGTTGAAACCGTCAACCGGTCTTTGAGTTCGGACCCACAGGGGGTGTAGCCCGCACCTACTTCTCCCTCACTAAACTCTCCTGACCGAGGATGAAAACTCTGGAACAGACCCAAGGCTACAGCGAGGAGGTCCCGCCACACACCCGGAAGATCTTCGAGAGCTTCCCCTCCCAAACCAATGCTCAGCCGGGCACCTTGCAGAGCACTAGCAGCCAACTCCGAAAACTGCCTGGAGGAGAGAGCTCAAAAGATCTGATCTCCTCCAAGGTGCCCTTAAGGGTCTATTTATAGATTTTCTAGTTTTTGATTGCAAATAGCGTAAATCCGCCTTTTGATTTCACTAATCACACCCCAAATTGGTCTGCTAACAGCCTAACTCCGTTGTTCTGAAGGGCTATTGGCAGCCCACAAGGGGCATCTAGGTAATTTTCTCCCTCAAAACCCTCTGGGCGAGTGGTCCGTGAAGGCACCACTCGCCAGACTCCCTGCCCATCATGGTTCGCCAGGCGAATGGTTTATGAGGCCATTACTCGCCATGTGTTTGACTCGCTTAAGGGGCGAGATCTTGGGCGCTCTCGACTATCTGCCATGATGCCTTATGCGAGTGGCCCGCGAGTGCGGGCCTCACTCGCCCAAAGACCTCTTGGACTCCTATTCCGCTCCTTGCCCTGCCACCTGGTACCTAGGGCCCCTTGGACCCACTCAGCGAATACGGGGTTGTACAATAGGTACTTGATTCATAGATGTTGTGACTCATTACCTCGCTGCAATGGGTTAATCCATTTTTTCATGTTGTAACGACTTGCTAAAGAGGACAGAGCCATCAATGCCACGGAAAGAGAGACAAGGTCTCCCAGTGCCAAAGAAGGTGAAGATTGTCTCATTTGTAAGGCATTGATGTGGCATCATTCTGTCGGCCCCGCTAATCTCCCATAGCAGTGTGAGTCGACCTTTCTTATCACGCCCAAGATAAAGATCTCCAAGATCCACAAAGGACTCGGTCGACAAGATACCTCCTGTGTCGTGCGCCCCTGGTGAGTTTTTTTGGATGTTGATACATAGAGTCTGATGGTATGGTTTTGTTAATTAGTTCTTTTTTCAGGTGTTGCCTCTGTCTACTTTTCTGCGACCTACAGATCTTCCACCACTGCTCCCCCAATAGGCAAGTGTGCCTACGATCATGTAGCCACCCTTTTCTCCCAATCCACGACCCGACCGCTGGTTGTGACCTTCAAATTCGTCTGCTTTCCTTTGCCAATGATGTAAACACTATGCTACAAGTCCTCAATGATGGTTTTAAGAGCCTTCAACGTAAAAGTCTCACTACGGTTATGAGAGTCTCCATATGTAAAAGACTGAGCGTGGTTCTTAGAGTCTCCAGATGTAAAAAGCCTCAGATTAACTTTATCTCATTAAATTCATAGGGATCAAACTCAAGATGGGCAAGAAAGCTTCGAAGCAGAAGGGAGAAGGGAAGGTAATACCTTGCAACCAGAATCCTACACCAATAGCAGGACGAAGACATAGTAGAAAGTGTTTTTCACCGGTGTAGTGGTTTTGATGGCGTAGGAGGTGACTTTGTTAGCGCGGAGAGAGTGGGTTACATGAAGGTGATTGGATAATGAGGTCGGTTAGGTTCACAAGATAATCAAGAGTGCAAAATCATGATTTTTGGGAAGCTAATTGTTGGCAACTTACATGCATATTGCAAAAATGCCAAAAAAACGTTCTGCGTTTTTCACTGCCACCCCAAACATTCAAATAGCATCGGTGAAATTTTTTAAAAGATGTCATCACTGCAAAAGTGACGCCTTAAACAAGGCCTTGGTCAACTTCGCAATTACACCCCGGAATGAGATGTGACTGATGTCGTTAAGTTCTCATTGAACCCACGAGTCACCATGATCAATTCAGTGTTAATTTACTCATGATGTGCACCCGTAAAAATGATACGGGATGCGATCCCGCAAGCGTATCTGAACGGGTACCGCCGCGCACGCAAGCGCAACACGCGGCGTGAAAATCTAAAGATGTCACGCGATAACCATCACATATCAATTGCCGCGCTAATAGGCGAGCCAATTACAACGTCAAGACGGCGCGACATTCACCGCACAAAAGAAGCGCGACCTTCGCCGCGCGAAAGAGGGGCGGCCTTCTCCGCGCAAAAGAGGCGCGGCCTTCGTCGAGCGAAAGAGGGGCGGCCTTCGCCGCGCGAAAGAGGCGCGGCCTTCGCCACGCTAAAGCGGCGCGGCAGCTACCGCATCGAAAGGGTGCGGCGCTTGCCGCACCAAAAAGGTGCGGCAATGCCGCACCAAAAAGGTGCGGCAATGCCGCACCAAAAAGGTGCGGCAATGCCGCACCAAAATAGTGCCTGGGGGTGCGGCACCCCCCAGCGCCCAATTAATGGGCGTTGACCACGTCAGCGCCCATTTTTGGCGCTGACTTGGTCAGCGCCTAGGTGGCGCTCCCCAATTGGGGAGTGCCCCACTCCCCAATTGGGGAGTCACGTAACTCCCTTGGGGAGTTACGTGTACAGTAACTCCCTTGGGGAGTTACGTGAATATTATTCACGTAACTCCCCAACTGGGGAGTGCTTCCGACCACCTCGGCCTCGAGGTCTTCTCACGGTCGTACACCAATCGCCTTCGCGTACACCGTGCTCAGAACGTTGACCAAACTCCACGCCGAAACCTTATTCTTGCATAAATATTATTCCCCCATGAATATTATTCGCCGCGCTCAGAACGCCTCTGCGCTCACCGCGCGCTCAGAACGCGCTCAGAACGCTTCTTTGCGCGCTCAGAACGCCTCCCCGTTCATCGCGCGCTCAGAACGCTTCTGAGCGCACTTATCTCACATTTTGTCTTTCCGACTCGCTCACATTTCCGACTCGCTCACTTTTCCGACTCGGCTCGCTCACTTTTTGTCTTTTCAGTTTCTCACTTTTCAGGAACAATTTGTCGCCTTTCCTCGAAGGGCAGGATGGTCATTTACGAAAAATGGTGATCCGTGGGCTCTGAACCATAAAATATGATTCATCCTCCCAGGTGGTTACGGTGGTTACAACGGCAAAATTACCGGACTACCCCCGGCCAAAGCTATAAAAGGAGCCCTAGGGCTTCATTTCAAAGGATCCCGCCTTGATGACCAGAGAGAGCTCCTTGAAGATTTCCACGGATTTCTCCTTCGGCGCTTGAAGATCTCCTTCGTGGACTTGAAGTTTTCCTTCGTCCCAAAAGGCGACTCGGCAGTCTCACTTTCGTTCTCACGAAAGCGGACAAGGCATTCTCACTTTCGTCCTCAGGAAAGCGGACAAGACATTCTAACTTTCGTTCTCACGAAAGTGGACAAGACATTCTTACTTTCGTTCTCAGGAAAGCGGACAAGGCATTCTCACTTTCATTCTCACGAAGGTGTACAAGGCATTCTCACTTTCGTTCTCTACTGCTCTCAGAAGGAAAAGACTTAGTTTTTTCGAGAGGTGGCCTGTCACCCTCAGAACGTTCTCTCTCTCTCCCTCTCTCTAATATTGTAACGAGCGGCGGCCTGTCGCGCTCGAATTCTAAACACCGGATTGTAACCTCTCAGAAGATAGTGAAGTTTGGTCGGCACAGCCCCGGTCGCGTGGTTTTTTTACCATTTCTGGGTTTTTCCACATTAAAAAGTCTCAGTGTAATCAACAAATCTCAAATTGACTGTTTGCGCGCTTGGTTCGCTCCCGAGCTAAGGTGGTTCAAGTAAACCGGTTTACCAAAAGCCCTAAGCGACCCGCAACAGTTTGGCGCCGTCTGTGGGAAACTATTCCCAAAACTTTTTAAAGGCCAACTGTAATGGCAAGGAAGAGTGCTCGCACTACTGAAGGATCAATACCGGAAGGACGCATCGACCCAGCTCCCTCCCACTCGCTCATCAACGCGCCTCCCGCAGAAGAGGCAGTGCCTGCGCCCAAAACTAGGCTGGAAGGACGCATGCAGCAGATTGAAGAGCAGCAAGCCGAGATGTTGGCTCTCGTAAGAAATCTCGGGGCTCCTCAAGTTCCAGTTCAGCCGCCGGCATTGAACGTGCCGCCGCCCCCAGCTCCGAGTCATGCCCCGAACGAAGAGGCCATTCGGGAGGAAGAAGCTTCAGAAGGATCCTCCAGCACAGTAGGCTTCGCTCACCCTGGCCCGCCAGGTAGAAACCAAGAAGCTGACCACCGTCACCATCACCCAGGAAGAGCGGCCCCTGATCGAGCAATCGAAAGAACCACGCGAGAAGAAATACGCAATATGATAGAAGAAGAGTACATCCAAGCAGGACGACGCGCAGCTCTCGCCCACCGTCCCGCACACCACGACTCCCCACTGTCGCCTCAAGTTTTGGCCCATCCAATTCCGAATGGTTTCAAGCTTCCCAACATCGAGACATTCGACGGGACGGACGATCCGTGGGAACATGTCAATCACTTCACCACCGTCATGAGGATTTACAGCACCCCTGATCAGCTCCTTTGTCAGGTGTTCCCGGCAACCTTGAAAGCGCAAGCGCGCACTTGGTTCCACTCCCTACGGAATGGGCTATCAACAAAATTCACAGAAATGACGCAGCAGTTCGTGGACCAATTCATCGCTAATCGCAGGATCGCCCGAGATCCCTCCCATCTCTCAGGGATCCGCCAAAATGATGGAGAGACACTCAAAGATTTTTTCTGACGCTTCACTACGGAGGCTCGACAGATCCCAGGAGTCGATCCCGAGCTCTTGCGGGGAGTCCTCCTTGGAGGACTCCGCTCAAGTGGCTTTTACTCAGCTCTCATGAGAGAAACCGTACCAAGTTACCCCGACCTCGTTCATCGAGTTGAAGCTCAGATAGCCGCCGATGAGGCCATCGAAGCACACCGCCGGCAGTTCGAGGGGAGCTCAAAGAGGAAGAAAGAGGAGTCGTCGCTGTAGACAGTTCCCAACAAGAATAACAAGCATCACGACAACCCCAGCCGAGACCGAAGATCTCGCCAGCGTCAAGACTACACTCCCCTGAACACAACCAGGACTAACATTCTCCTTGTCATCCGCGATCATCCCTCTCTCTAGAGGCCTAGGGCTCTTGCACCAAATTCCGGAGACCAATCCAAATACTGCGACTTCCATCGAGGTCGCGGGCACAAAACAGAAGATTGTTCGCGACTGAGCGCAGAAATCGAACGGTTCGTACGTCGGGGACTCCTTGAAAAATTTCTCCAAACCAAGGATCCTGAATCAACAAGTCAAGAATGATCCAGCAGGGGAGCAATCCCCAGAGCGACAGTCCCGAAGAATAGCCTGTTCTACGCCTGATGTGTTTACTTGTATCTCGTGTTTTCAGCATCAATGTAAAAAATAAATATCATTCTATTTATTGCTCTTCATCATGCACCCTAACCTCAAGCGTCATTTTCAATTGTACCGCCCTCTCCCAGAACAGAGTGTTCAGATTGTCCGACAACGGACTCTCCCCTCTCCCAGAACAGAATGTTCAGATTGTCCGACAACGGACTCTGACCTCTCCCAGAACAGAGTGTTCAGATTGTCCGACAACGAACTCTGCCCTCTCCCAGAACAAAGTGTTCAGATTGTCCGAAAAAGGACTCTGCCCTCTCCCAGAACAGAGTGTTCAGGTTGTCCGACAACGGACTCTGCCCTCTCCTAGAACAGAGTGTTCAGATTGTCCGGCACCGGACTCTGCCCTCTCCCAGAACAGAGTGTTCAGATTGTCCGACAACGGACTCTGCCCTCTCCCAGAACAGAGTGTTCAGATTGTCCGACAACGGACTCTTCCCTCTCCTAGAACAAAGTGTTCAGATTGTCCGACAAAGGACTCTGCCCTCTCCCGGAACAGAGTGTTCAGATTGTCCGACAAAGGACCTGCCCTCTCCCAGAACAGAGTGTTCAGATTGTCCGACAAAGGACTCTGCCCTCTCCCAGAACAGAGTGTTCAGATTGTCCGACAAAGGACTCTGCCCTCTCCCAGAACAGAGTGTTCAGATTGTCCGACAACGGACTCTGCCCTCTCCCAGAATAGAGTGTTCAGATTGTCCGACAACGGACTCTTACCTCTCCCAGAACAGAGTGTTCAGATTGTCCGACAACGGACTCTGCCCTCTCCCAGAACAGAGTGTTCAGATTGTCCGACAAAGGACTCTGCCCTCTCCCAGAACAGAGTGTTCAGGTTGTCCGACAACGGACTCTGCCCTCTCCCAGAATAGAGTGTAAAGATCATCCGACAACGGACTCTGACCTCTCCCAGAATAGAATGTTCAGATCGTCCAACCAAAGACTCTGACCACTCCCATTACAAGTGCTTGTATATGTCATACAAAAACGTCGAGTTCTTCTGAACAGAACGACCGGGTGTCCCAAAGTAGGGGCTCTGATATTTTTCAAAGGACCCAACGTCCACCAGACGCGAGAGCTCGCTATCCTCCCTCAGTGACCACATTACTACAACACGAAGCGCCAGCCCTTCGCAGAAATTTTGGGGGTCCTAAAATTGGTCCTATTCAAGTCCACGATCTTCGGTACTAACACCCAGCAGCACACCTTGCGCACCACGCCTCAGCGCTGCTTGGGAACCTCGCATCAGCACTCCTTGCGCACCTCGCCTCAGCGCTGCTTCGTCGCATCGCCCCCAAGCTACTCAGGCTTCGACGGTGAGACGACAAGCTCGCAACCAAACAAGGCGAGATAAAAGTTTCTCCCACAACTAGAGCCGAACGTCGACTTCCGGAATGTCGCACGAAGACGACGATGATCCAAATTGCTGCAAAGGAAAATCAAAACCTCCGAACTCCTCCACGCAGTAATTCGGACTCCGAAGGTTTGGAAGGCTTATGATGTGCACCCGTAAAAATGATACGGGATGCGATCCCGCAAGCGTATCTGAACGGGTACCGCCGCGCACGCAAGCGCCACGCGTGGCGTGAAAATCTAAAGATGTCACGCGGTAACCATCACATATCAATTGCCGCGCTAATAGGCGAGCCAATTACAACGCCAAGACGGCGCGACATTCACCGCACAAAAGAAGCGCGACCTTCGCCGCGCGAAAGAGGGGCGGCCTTCGCCGCGCAAAAGAGGCGCGGCCTTCGTCGCGCGAAAGAGGGGCGACCTTCGCCGCACGAAAGAGGCGCGACCTTCGCCACGCTAAAGCGGCGCGGCAGCTACCGCACCGAAAGGGTGCGGCGCTTGCCACACCAAATTGGTGCGGCAATGCCGCACCAAAATAGTGCCCGGGGGGTGCGGTAATGCCGCACCCCCCAGCGCCCAATTAATGGGCGCTGACCAAGCCAGCGCCCATTTTTGGCGCTGACTTGGTCAGCGCCTAGGTGGCGTTCCCCAATTGGGGAGTGCCCCACTCCCCAATTGGGGAGTGCCCCACTCCCCAATTAGGGAGTCACGTAACTCCCTTGGGGAGTTACGTGTACAGTAACTCCCTTGGGGAGTTACGTGAACAGTAACTCCCCAGGGGGGAGTTACATAAATAGTAACTCCCCAAGGGGGAGTTACGTGAATATTATTCACGTAACTCCCCAAGGGGGAGTTACGTGAATATTATTCACGTAACTCCCTTGGGGAGTTACGTGAACAGTAACTCCCCAGGGGGGAGTTACATAAATAGTAACTCCCCAGGGGGGAGTTACGTGAATATTATTCACGTAACTCCCCAACTGGGGAGTGCTTCCGACCACCTCGGCCTCGAGGTCTTCTCACGGTCGTGCACCAATCGCCTTCGTGTTCATCGTGCTCAGAACGTTGACCAAACTCCACGCCGAAACCTTATTCTTGCATAAATATTATTCCCCCGTGAATATTATTCGCCGCGCTCAGAACACCTCCGCGCTCAGAACGCTCTCATGTTCGTTGCACGCTCAGAACGCTTCTTTGCGCACTCAGAACGCCTCCTCGTTCGTCGCGCGCTCAGAACGCTTCTGAGCGCGCTTATCTCACATTTTGTCTTTCCGACTCGCTCACATTTCCGACTCACTCACTTTTCTGACTCGGATCGCTCACTTTTTGTCTTTTCAGTTTCTCACTTTTCAGGAACAGCTTGTCGCCTTTCCTCGAAGGGCAGGATGGTCATTTATGAAAAATGGTGATTCGTGAGCTCTGAACCGGAAAATATGATTCGTCCTCTCAGGTGGTTACGGTGGTTACAACGGCAAAATTACCGGGCTACCCCCGGCCAAAGCTATAAAAGGATCCCCAGGGCTTCATTTCAAAGGATCCCGCCTTGATGACCAGAGAGAGCTCCTTGAAGATTTCCACAGATTTCTCCTTCGGCGCTTGAAGATCTCCTTCGTGGACTTGAAGTTTTCCTTCGTCCCGAAAGGCGACTCGGCAGTCTCACTTTCGTTCTCACGAAAGCGGACAAGGCATTCTCACTTTCGTTCTCAGGAAATCGGGCAAGGCGAACGAAAGTGGACAAGGCATTCTCACTTTCGTTCTCAGGAAAGCGGACAAGGCATTCTCACTTTCGTTCTCACGAAAGTGGACAAGGCATTCTCACTTTCGTTCTCTACCGCTCTCAGAAGGAAAAGACTTAGTTTTTTCGAGAGGTGGCCTGTCACCCTCGGAACGTTCTCTCTCTCCCTCTCTCTAATATTGTAACGAGCGGCGGCCTGTCGCGCTCGAATTCTAAACACCGGATTGTAACCTCTCAGAAGATAGTGAAGTTTGGTCGGCACAGCCCCGACCGCATGGTTTTTTTTACCCTTTCCGAGTTTTTCCACGTTAAAAAGTCTCAGTGTAATCAGCAAATCTCAAATTGACTGTTTGCGCGCTTGGTTCGCTCCCGAGCTAAGGTGGTTCAAGTAAACCGGTCTACCAAGAGCTCTAAGCGACCCGCAACAACTCATAAAGCTTATTCTAAGTCATTGTTTATATCCGATGAAACACAAGCTGTAGTCGGGTCACGAAGTAATTAAGATCACTATGACAACAACTAAGGAGGCGTTTGGTTGGGCTTTTAGTCTGTTGTGCGGCTGAACTGCACCGTGAATTTTGTAATAAGCGGCGTTTGGTGCGACTTATTTAGAAAACCATGTTTCTTAAAAGCAGGGTTCTCTTATATCGCCCAGATGTGCGCGTGGATCCCCGTCCAGACGAAGACACGGGCTTTCGTATTTCTCCTCCTGATACCCTAACACGACATCGACGGTGATCTTCTCCTCTCCTCCGACATCGACGACGACGGTGATTCCGCCGATTTCCCCGGCGATTTCCTCTCCCCTTCTTCGACATCGACGACGTCGCACTTGGACTCTTCAGATCAATTTTCTAGGCGATTTTCCCGGCGATTTCCCCTCATGTTTCTCCCTCTCCTCCGACGTCAATTTCCGATAATCCCTCTTTTTTTCAGTGATGTAGGCTTGATGTGTGTATGTGTTTATTGATGGATGATTTTGATGTGTGTGTGTGTGTGTGCGTGTTTATTGTTTATGTGTGTTTGTATTGTTTATGTGTATGTGTGTATATGTGTGTGTGTGTGTGTGGTTGTATGTGTGTGTGTCTATTATGAATAATTTAATTCTATGCGTGTGCATAACCCTGTATTCGCCGAGTGGGCTCCCGGGACCCAAGGGTCTTCTAGGACATTATTTTCCAGCACGGTCTCAGGAAGGGAGAGGGGGCGAGCGGTGGGGGCGGAGGCTACCCGCTCGCCTAGCCAGCAAGGGGGGGGGGGGGGGGGGGGGGGGAGAGGAGGAGCCCGCAGGCCCCTCTCGTCCCCGCCGCAGCAAGGGGGGAGAGGAGGAGCCCGCAGGCCCCTCTCGCCCACGCCCCAGCAAGGGGGGCGAGGAGCCCGCAGGCCCCTTTCGCCCCCACCCCAGCAAGGGGGGCGAGAGGAGGAGCCCGCAGGCCCCTCTCGCCCCCGCTCCAGCAAGGAGGGCGAGGAGGAGGAGCCCGCAGGCCCCTCTCGCCCCCGCCCCAACAAGGGGGGAGAGGAGGAGCCCACATGCCCCTCCCGCCCCCGCCCCAGCAAAGGGTGGCGAAGAGGAGGAGCCCACATGCCCCTCTCGCCCCCGCCCCAGCAAGGGGGGAGAGGAGGAGGATCCCGCAGGCCCGCTCCAGCAAGGGGGCGAGAGGAGGAGCCCGCAGGCCCCTCTCGCCCCCGCCCCAGCAGGGGGGCGACAGGAGGAGCCCGCATGCCCCTCTCGCCCCCACCCCAGCAGGGGGGAGAGCCGGAGGTGGCCGACCTCCCGGGCTCGCCCCACCCCAACCTTGTGTGTGTGGGGTAGGGAGGGGTGGAGGTGGGCGACTTCCCCCTCGCCCAGCCCCTTATAGGGGGCGAGGGGTGGAGGTGGGTGACCTCTCTCTCGCCCAACCCCAAGGATAGTGGGGCGGTCTGCGTTTAGCACCTTAGAATGACAGGATTTGTCTATTCGCATGCCAAACTTGGGGGCATTTTCGTAATCTCGTTGGCCAGATTGTGGCTATTAGCAGACCAAGACCAGAAATCTATAAATAGGACCAATTGGGCACCATTTGGAGAGATCTCTCTTTTGGCCACTCTCTCCCCATGTTTCTTTGGTGGGTGGAGAGAGCCTCCAAAGGTGCCCAAGCTTAGCATTGGCTTGGGAGGGGAAGCACTCTAAGATCTTCCGGGTGTGTGGTGGGACATACTCGCTAAGCCTTTGGTCTCATTCCTAGTTCCTTAGCCTCTTAGCGTAGAGCTCTCCCTTGGGAGAAGTAAGTGTGAGGTCACCCCCTAACTTGTTGCGGGCCCGAACTCCACAGAGACCAAGTCTTGGTTTCAACATGGCTGGAGGTGGAGGAGGATCCGACCAAGGCCACTCTCAACTCCCGATGGCCGGAGTGACGTTGGAGATGCTTGAAAATTTCATGCGGGAGGTCCTGTAGACCTTGCAGGTAGCTCTCGCCACGATAGGCGAAGGCAGAAGAGGAGGTGGTCCGGAGGTCCCGCCTTAGCAGGTGGGCGAGAGCACCCCCGGCCAGCAGTCTAGGAAGGAGGTACCAGGAGGGGGGAGTGGGGAGGTTCCATGCCCCCACTCGCCCAGCCCCAAGTGGGCGAGTGGGGAGGTGTCATGCCCCCACTTGCCCAACCCCAAGAGGGCGAGTGGGGAGGTGCCATGCCCCCACTCGCCTAGCCTCAAAGGGGCGAGGGGGGAGGCGGCCAGTCCCCACTCGCCTAGCTCCAAAGGGGGGCGAGCAAGGGAAGTCCTTTTTGTGACTTGATCCTCTCAGCCCCGGTTCCAGAGGGGTTCAGGGGGCCGGAGATGTCTCACTGCTCCGGCATGGATGACCCAGTCCTGCACCTGCAGTAGTTTGAGGACATGGTCTCCATCAGGCCCATGTCTCCATCAGGCTTTCAAGTGCCGACTCTTCGCCACAACTCTGAAGGAGAAGGCAACGGATTGGTTCCACCATCTCCCGGGGGAGTCTATCTATGCCTTCGAAGACTTGCGTCGAGGTTTCCTGCTACGCTTCTCGGCGTCAAGGAAGAGGAAGAAGGATGCCGAAGCACTCTTTAAAATCAAGCAAGAGCCAAGGGAGTCACTGGCTCACTATGCGGATAGGTTCCAGGAAGAGGTTTTGCTTGTCCAAGAGGTGCCTGGGTTCACTTTCCAACTCGCCTTCATAGTGGGGCTACGGGAGGGGTTCTTTAAGATGAGCTTGAAGCGGAAGTCCCCCCTATCCTTCGAAGAATTGATGGAAAGGTTGGCGGAAGAAATCGAGAGTGAGGAGGCCAACCCGGAGTTCGCAAGAAGGTTGGCCAAGCTGAGTGAGCCGGAGGCAAGGCAGCAGGGGGGAGGGTAGGGGCTCCCAAGGGGAAGTTCGACCAAGAGGAGGATAACTTCCAGGAAGAGGGACCCGACCTCCCAGGGTGGAGGCAGGGACCGAAGGCACCCTCTCCACCACCTCAGCAAACCATGACGATCTGCCACAGAAGAAGAAGAAATCATACGGGAGGAAGAGGGGGCGTCCGAGTGGAGTTACCTTAATGTGACTTCCTTCAGGAGAAAGGTCACGCGACGTCCACCTGCCCAGAGTTTCTGGAGATGAGGGCCAAAGGTCAACAATGGCAGCGACAAGAATAAAATAATCTCCAAGAGTGAGCATTCTGAGTGAACCTTGTATCGGCAAGTTCTTAGTTAAAATTAATTTTATCCCCGACTGTTTACGCCAGAATGTATTGTGCTAAGTATTTTTCCCCTCTGATGGTTCCACTGACCGGGCTCTCTCTAGCCAGTAGGGCAGGTTGACCTCCCAGGGAGGCTAAGTAATTTTTTCACTCGGATGGTTCCGCTGACTGGGATCTCTCTAGCCAACAGGGCAGGTTGACCTCCCAGGGAGGCTAAGTATTTTTCCCCTCGGATGGTTCCGCTGACCGGGCTCTCTCTAGCCGGCAGGGCAGGTTGACCTCCCTGGGAGGCTAAGGGTCCGTTTGGTTGGACTGTTGCTGGTGAAAAGCTGCTGATCAGAAATGGAGTTTTGAAAAAGAGCTGTTTCTGAGAAATGGAGTTTTGTTAGAAAACTGTTTGGGTTAAATAGAGTTTTCAGTGCTTATTGAAATGGAGTTTTATAAATTTTGTTTGGGTCAAATGGAGTTTTTGAAAAAAAAAATCGATACACATCAAATACACAATCTTGATAATAGTTACTATAATAGATAAAAATACCACCAATTCTTCTCACCATCTAAGATTTAGAAGTGTACAACTATTGCGCTATATTTTCACGCAACGTGATCATCTCATCTGCCCCGCCTGCTGTATCAGGACAAACTACATGAAGCCCTTGTGTGCTCACCCCCTCATCACCACCTCCCTGCTCGAAGTCATTGAAATCAATATCCCTCAGCGACGGGTGCCGTCGAATAAAATTATGCAGTGCCATAGTCGCCATCACAATATCTGTTTGTTTGGCGAAGCTGTAGCTCGGCATATCACGCAATATGTGGCACTTTTCTTTCCTTTATTCCTCTTCCTCGCCGATTTGACCTCGGGGGAGGTGGTGCAACATTATCCTCCTGGATGTCATTCTCCCCTCCGGACAACTCTCTCTCGTCGGTAGACTCAGGTGGATTACTCCTTAAGCTAGGAATGGTAGCATGACATCCACATGCAACAACTGAATCGAACATCCTCCTCAATCGTTCCTCTAACTCGGGGGGGATGCCAGCATATCTGAACTTTTTGGCCGCTTGGACAACCTACAATATTATAACAAAAATTAGGAAGGGCAAATAGTTGAACATAAAGTTAAATCATCATTATTTAATAAAGAATACCTTCAATCTCTCGGTCCACCACTCGTCTGAAGCATCTATAGTCTTTGTAGTCGAATTCCAACCCAAACCAGTGGACTCACGTTTTAGCTCAGTCCAAATTTTCCACTCTTTCAAATGATCCCATATGTTCTTCATTTGAACATTGTCATACTTTTTTCCAGTTTGTAGGTGGAATTTGGTAGTCACATTTACCCAGCCCTCTTTGCTAAAATGGGTTGTCGGTCGGTTACCAAGCTCTATTTCATGAATGCATATATCGCAAAAAACCAGGAAATCATTTGAATCCCATATAGCGGAGACACCACCTCTTTCGGCTTACCCATCTTAAAAATGTAAACATATGTAAACCTATTAACATATAAACATACAACACACACACACAACACATACTCAAATAAACATCAACATAAATACATATAAACATAAAACACAAGCACACCACACTAAACACTCACACACACATATAAACATCAACACACACATACACACACACATAACACAAACACACACACACGCAACACATACAACACAAACATACATTTATAAACACACACATACATACATATATAAACATATAACACAAACACTCACCACATACACACACACACACACATATAAACATACACATACACACACACATACATAAACATACAACACAAACTCTCACACACATATATACACATACATAAACACACACACATAAACATAAACATAAACACACACACACACACACACACACACATATATATGTACATACATAAACACACACACACATATATATACACACACACAACACATACACACACACTTACATATATAAACACACACATACATACATATATAAACATACAACACAAACACACACATACATACATATATAAACATACAAGACAAACACACACACACACACACACACACACACACACACACACACACACATAACACAGCATATAAACACACAACACACTCATATAAACACACAACACATACTCATATAAACATACAACATATAAACACACAATCAACACATATAAACACACACATACACACACTCATATAAACATCAACATACACACATATAAACATAAACACACACATACACACACTCATATAAACACACACACACACACACACACACACACACACACATATAAACATACAACACACACACACAACACATACTCATATAAACACAAAAAAATTCTACATAAACACATCACACACACATACAACACAACCACACAAAAAACAACCTACGTTGAATGGAAAAACACAAAAAATTCTACATAAAAATTCCAATCCAAAAAAAAATCTAGGAGCAGCAATATACCAATCTAAAGTTGGAAGGTGGCTGATATTGGACTGGAGATTGCAATGCAACCAGATCTGAAATTTTCGACTCGAAAATCGTCTGAATAGGGGGCGGTTCTACAATGGTAATGTTGGGAAAATGATTTGTCTTAACCCCCAAAATGAGTTGAATATGAATTCTAAGAAAGAAAAATCAATGTTAAGTAAATATGCGTCGAATAGTATTCGACGCAACGTCGAAGTGCTGTCGACGTTTCTTTCAGAATGAGTCGAAGTAACTTTAATAAGAATTCGACGTATCCTATGTCGACGTAGCTCTGACTTCTAGTCGACGCACCTTAGTCGACGCACCTTCCATATTCTCCTCTCGACGTCCAGCCAGGATGAATTCGACGCTTACGAATTGTAATCGACGTACGTCGATTACTATGTTAAATTCAAATAACACCAGATCTCTTTCTTTCTTTCTATAGATCTGATTTATATGGAATAATATTATTCTTTTATAGCCGTTATGAATCATTCTTTCCCTCTAATTGATTCTTGGCTAAATTGATTAAGTTGATTATAGATATTATTTGAAATCAAAATGAATTCTTTCCTTCTATAGATATAATAGTTATGAAAATATTTCTCTCTTTCTAATACTCTGTCCACTAATTGATTTCTCTCCTATAGTGTTATCTTAATACACAGCTATAAATAAGGAGAAGGTCAACAGAGAACAATGAGAGGTGATCCACTCCATACATTTGAAATAGAGGATTCGGAACCAAGGAGCCTCCACAACTAAATCAGACAGGGGGAGCTCTCTTCACCATCTTCATCAAGATCCAACTCAACATCCAATCAGGATTTTCAAGTGTCTTCTCAGCTAAAAGAGAAGAACAATATATCTTTTCCCTTTCTCCTTCCCATCTTGTAAAGGGTTAAAACTCCCTTCAAAAGTTTACTCCCGGTGACAGGGCACCTTAGCAAAAACCTGCAGCTTGGTTTATAAGCACCTTATCAAAAGCTTATAAGTGAATTGGGCACCTGATCAAAACTCCCATTGGTGTGTGGACACCTTATCAAAATCACCTTGGTGTGTGGACACCTTATCAAAATCACCTTGGTGAGAGGGCACCTTATCAACAACCTCCTAGTGGATTCCTACCAGTGGGTAGAAGAGTAGATGTACCTAGGTTTTGGGGAACTACTATATATCTTGCGTCATCTGGTTATGTGCTTGTTTATTTATGTTTTACTTTCTCAATCAGCACTCATATATATTTATATATATCACTTAATTTGAAACAAAGCTAAATAAGACTTTTAATAATAAGAATGAGAACTAAAACTCAACTGTCAGGTAAAATGGAGTAATCAGTTTGGAGGTGGATGAATGGAAATTAGGGTGTGGGAGGACTGCAAAATAGATCAAAGAAGATGGCAGAGGTTGAAACCTGGAACACGAAGCGGCGGAGTGCGGCCAAACGATGAGCTGGGGAGGAATGCGGCGAAACGAAGCGGCGGCGTGCGACCAAACGAAGCAGCGGAGTGCTGGAGGAAGAAATTATGCGTTCGTCGTCGCTGGAGAGGATGCTATCCGCCTGCAGCAGGAGGATTGGGAAGGATCACGTCAAGACGGGGCCGTAGAGACGAGCGCGAGCGTGAGGAAAAACCCTAGACGCGGGATGATCACGTCTGGACTGGGGCTCGAGACCGCGGCAGGATTATTAATAGAAATGACGGTTCGTAAATACAGAGTTTGGGTCCATCAGCGGAGCTAAACACCACTTTTTCTCCAAATGGAGTTTCGGCCCAGCCGCACCGGAGCCGAACCGCCCAACCAAACGCTACCTAAGTGATTTTTACCCTAGGATGGTTCCGCTGACCGGGCTCTCTCTAACCGGCAGGGCAGGTTGACCTCCCAGGGAGGCTAAGTATTTTTTCCCTCGGATGGTTCCGTTGACCGGGCTCTCTCTAGCCGGCAGGGCAGGTTGACCTCCCAGGGAGGCTAAGTGATTTTTCCCCTCGGATGGTTCCGCTGACCGGACTCTTTCTAGCCGGTAGGGCAGGTTGACCTCCAAGGGAGGCTAAGTATTTTTCCCCTCGGATGGTTCCGCTGACCGGGCTCTCTCAAGCTGGTAGGGCAGGTTCACCTCCCAGGGAGGCTAAGTGCTTTTTCCCCTCAGATGGTTCCACTGACCGGGCTCTCTCTAGTCGGCAGTGCAGGTTCACCTCCCAGGGAGGCTAAGTAGTTTTCCCCTCGGATGGTTCCGCTGACCGGGCTCTCTCTAGCCGGCAGGGCAGGTTGACCTCCCAGGGAGGCTAAGTATTTTTCCCCTCGGATGGTTCTGCTGACCGGGCTCTCTCTAGCCGGCAGGGATGGTTGACCTCCCAGGGAGGCTAAGTAATTTTTCCCCTCGGATGGTTTCGCTGACCGGACTCTCTCTAGCCGGCAGGGCAGGTTGATCTCCTAGGGAGGCAAAGTATTTTTTCCCTCGGATGGTTCCGCTGACCGGGCTCTCTCTAGCCGGCAGGACAGGTTGACCTCTCAGGGAGGGTAAGTATTTTTCCCCCGAGGTGGCTCCGCTAGCCGGGCTCTCATTAGCCGGCAGGGTAGGATGGCCCCTCGGGGAGGGAAAGTATTTTTCCCCCGAGGTGGCTCCGCTAGCTGGGCTCTCATTAGCCGGCATGGTAGGATGGCCCCTCGGGGAGGGTAAGTATTCTTCCCCCGAGGCGGCTCTTCTAGTCGGGCTCTCATTAGCCGGCAGGGTAGGATGGCCCCTCGGGGAGGGTAAGTATTTTTCCCCCGAGGTGGCTCCGCTAGCCGGGCTCTCATTAGCCGACAGGGTAGGATGACCCCTCGAGGAGGGTAAGTATTCTTCCCCCGAGGTGGCTCCGCTGGCCGGGCTCTCACTAGCCGGCAGGGCAGGATCGACCTCTTTGGGAGGCTTGAGTAAATTTTCTCGGGGCGATGTGGGGTCTTCTCAATTTCACTCAGCGCCACTCGCCAAATAGGCAGGGTTGGACTTTTCTTTCTGAGCGTGTACCCCGCTCGAAAAGAGCGGGGATTGTGTATAACCCTGTATTCGCCGAGTGGGCTCCCGGGACCCAAGGGGTCTTCTAGGACATTATTTTCCAGCACGGTCCCAGGCAGGGAGAGGGGGCGAGCGGTGGGGGCGGAGGCCTCCCTATAACAACCCGCCCCTGAGCTCAGTTGGTGATGAGGACAGTTGAAGGTGCCTTATCAAGGGTGGCGGGGGATAGAGACCCGCCATCAACATCCCACTGTAGCTGAGAAACAGGATCAGCCATAGGTGGGGTGCACCGGACCGCAGTCCTTGTCCAACCGCGTTTAGTCGGCCCACTGGTGTGGAGATGGACCGGCCTGTGAGCCGGGTTGCCAGCCCATCAGTGTGGTGGTCGGGGCGAGTTGTTACAAAAAAGTGCTTGGCGGGTTGTTACACTCCCGCTCGCCCAGCCAGCAAGGGGGGCGAGAGGAGGAGCCCACAGTCCCCTCTCGCCCCCGCCCCAGCAAGGGGGGAGAGGAAGAGCCCGCAGGCCCCTCTCGCCCCCACCCCAGCAAGGGGGCGAGGAGGAGGAGCTCGCAGGCCCCTCTCGCCCCCCGTCCCAGCAAGGGGGGTGGGGGCGAGAGGAGGAGCCCGCATGCCCATCTCGCCCCCGCCCCAGCAAGGGGGACGAGGAGGGAGCCCGCAGGCCACTCTCGCCCCCGCCCCAGCAAGGGGGGAGAGGAGGAGCTCGCATGCCCCTCTCGCCCCCGCCCCAGCAAGGGGGGCGAAGAGGAGGATCCCGTAGGCCACTCTCGCCCCCGCCCCAGCAAAGGGGGCGAGTAGGAGGAGCCCGCAAGCCCCTCTCTCCCCCGCCCCAGCAAGGGGGCGAGAGGAGGAGCCCGCATGCCCCTCTCTCCCTCGCCCCAGCAAGGGGGCAAGAGGAGTAGCCCGCAGGCCCCTCTCTCCCCCGCCCCAGCAAGGGGGAGAGGAAGAGCCCGCAAGCCCCTCTCGCCCCCGCCCTAGCAAGGGGGCGAGAGGAGGATCCCGCAGGCCCCTCTCTCCCCCGCCCCAGCAGGGGGGCGAGAGGAGGAGCCCGCGGGCCCCTCTCTCCCCCGCCCCAGCAGGGGGCGAGAGGAGGAGCCCGCAGGCCCGTCTCGCCCCCACCCCAGCAAGGGGGCGAGCCAAAGGTGGCCGACCTCCCGGGCTCGCCCTGCCCCAACCTTGTGTGTGTGTGGGGGGGGGGGGGGGGGGCGAGGGGTGGAGGTGGGCGACCTCCCCCTAGCCCAACCCCTTGTGGGGGGCGAGGGGTGGAGGTGGGTGATCTCCCCCCTCGCCCAGCCCCGAGGATAATGGGGTGGTCTAGTTTTAGCGCCTCAGAATGACGGGATTTTGCTATTGGCAGACCAAACTTGGGGGCATTTTCGTAATCTCATAGGCCATATTGTGGCTATTAGCAGACCAAGTCCAGAAATCTATAAATAGAACCAATGTGGCACCATTTGGAGAGATCTCTCTTTTGGCCACTCTCTCCCCATGTTTCTTTGGTGGGTGGAGAGAGCCTCCAAAGGTGCCCAAGCTTAGCATTGGCTTGGAAGGGGAAGCGCTCTAAGATCTTCTAGGTGTGTGGTGGGACCTTCTCGCTAAGCCTTTGGTGTCATTCCTAGTTCCTTAGCCTCTTAGCCTAGAGCTCTCCCTTGGGAGAAGTAAGTGTGAGGTCACCCCCCCCAACTTGTTGAGGGCCCGAACATCACAGAGACCAAGTCTTGGTTTCAACAGTGTGAATGTTTGTCTTTTTTTTTTCTATGGATGAGCAAAATAAAAGATGGTTGAGTGGTCGTTATGTGGGGCACTATAGATGTCATGCTCTTCTGTGATATATGTATTAAAGAGATAGAGCTTGAGAACCGACCTACAACACATTTTAATAAAGGGGGTTGAAGTAATGTTATAAAAAAAATTTGAAGAACTGACTGGAAAATAATATGATAAAGTCCAACTTAAGAATAAATGAGATCATTTCAAGAAAGAGTGGAAATTATGAACAGAGTTGAAACGTGGTGAGACCAGTTTGGGTTGGAATGCATCAAGAAAAACTATAGACGTCTCCGACGAGTGGTGGGATGAAAGATTAAAGGTATTCATTTATTAAAGTAAATGGTATTTTTTATTTTATTTTTATTTTTCAATGTCTAATTTTAAAACACTATAATTTTTAGGTTGTCCCGGTGACAAAGAAATTCTGGTATGCAGGAATCCCCCCAGAGTTAGAGGATAAACTAAACATGATGTTTAGTTCGGTCGTCGCTTTAGGACATCATGACTGCACCCCTCACTCCAAGAATCTTGCTACAGAGTCTGTTGATGAAAAAGCAATGTTAAAGGGTGAACAAGATGACATTGAGGTTAGCGGAGTTCCTCATCCACCTGAGACACAAATACAGCTGAAACAAGCAAAAAAGGGGGAAATGAAAGAAGAAAGGTGCTAGCTCAGTGTTAGAAGATTTGGCAGAGTCCTCGAAGATCATAAGTCGATGTATCCAGGAGCCACCCAGGAGTTCATCTTGTCATTTTAGTATTGGACAGACACTAGAAAAATTAAGCACGTACTCAGAAGTGCAGTCTAATGAAGACTTCTATGATTTTGCCATCACATATTTGATGGAAATAAAACATAGAGAGATTTTCATGTGCCTTCCAGAAAGCATGAACATAAAGTGGCTTTGTAATTGCTATACTCATGGGTCGTAACACATGACATCATTTTTGCTTACATTAGCTGCTTTAATGAACTACAGATGTTATCTTTTGTTGTGTGTGTTTTATGTTCTTTGTTATGATGTGTACAAAATTATGTTTTTTACTGTTGTACGAACATTATGGACATTTGTTATTTTCAAATTTACTTTTGTGGTGATAATAATATTGTTTAATACTATATTTATAATTCTTGGCAATGCAGGTTTTTAACAAAAAATGTCTAGTGATGACTCTGTGAATACCACAGAAGAGAACGAGGACTACGAGATCATTAGAAGAAATTATAATATCGCCCACCATCAAAATTTGGTAGCAGGAATATGTTGTCTCCGAACACACCTCTTTGCTAATCCAGCCACTCCTATCCATGACATCAAAGCAAACAGGTGATAAATGGGTTGGAGAGCTACTTCGTGGTTCTTGAGTGAGATTTCATGACTCATTCATGATGAGTTAAGAAATATTTATGGATCTATTGCATTCTCTGGAAGAGAAGTGTGGTTTTCGGGGAACAAGAAGGACTGCATCCAGAGAAGTGCTAGCATTGATAGTGTACATATTGTCGCATAATGAATCAATTAGAAAAACACGCAAGCACTTTCAACACTCAATGAAGACAATTAACAGATTTTTTGCTCGAGGGAGTCGCGCATTGTTGCAGTTAGCAGAAGAAGTGATTCAACCATCAGATAGGTCTTTCAGTTGCACTCCACCAGAGATTATGTATGACAGACGTTATATGCCTTTTTTAAAGATTGCATTGGGGCAATAGATAGAACACATGCTGACGCGTGCATACCAGTTGGAAGTGAAGTACCCTATATTGGGAGACGGGTGTCACAACCCGCATTTTCTCAATATAGTAATATATTATCAGAGTAAGAGAAAACACGCGTCATGATGCCACGCCGTGCAGGGGACAACTGCAGACGCTCAGGCAGTTCTATCTTTACACCTTTCCTTATAAAAGACACGAACTTTGCTTTTAAAACAATAATTAATATTTGAGGTTTCCAAACACCATGTCCTTCGGCTTAGTTGATCAACTAGTCCACCACATGAAAGTATAGATGTACGCAACGAAAAATACAACAATTGATTTAATTTATCCTACTTGAGCAAGAAGACTCAACCAACATTTTAAATTATATGCATTTTCTAAATTTAGTATAAGTAAAAGTGAACTTTTACGAGTTTCAAAATAGAGTGATGATAGTTAAAAGAGATGTCATGAGTATGAGAAATTATGCAAATTTTTGTATATAAAATATCTACTATGCATCCTAACATAAATCCTTCCCAGAGAGCATTTGCATTAAAAGCAAGACAACGATAGTAACATAAATAGCAAATCACAGTCTAACACATAAGAAAACATATTATAGGCGTCAACAAACTAACATGAACTCATAGCATTAATAAAGTAAAAAAAAAGATCAACAACTACCTCTCAAAATGAGAGTAAAGAAAAAAACAAACAGCTACTGAAGGTCCGGAAGGACTGAACTCAAACAGCTCAAACTGCTACTGATTCACACCCGAGACATTCAAAAGAAACGAATATCTCAGCACAAGGGCACCAAAGGGGCAACCAATCATAGAGTATAAAGAACTTAACAAACTCAAGTGGGTTTCCATCCCAACAAGAATATAGATGTAAATCAACAACAATCAAAGTAAAGAAATGTTAGTATCCAAACAGGGAAAAGACTCGAACAAAGTGCAGTCAAGATTATATAATAACATCCAAGCATGAAGAAGAGTATCAGATTGGCTCAAGAAGTGAATCATTAATCCAGCCATAAAACGGTACTGAGGCGGTGACTATCTTTCCAACACAAACCATCAGACCAAAAAAAACATCCCAAGGAACAAAAGCACTGTGGTGGTGGCTACGCCCACACACCAGCAGTCTACACGTCCAAGGAAGAAACACATGCACTGTGGTGGTGGTTACACCCACACAACCAATAGTCCAAAAAACATCCAATTGGGTGTTATAATTCACAGTATCTTAACCAAATCCGGCTCCACAGTAAAATCCAAGAAAAACATCTAAGCACAATGCCACAACAAATTCGTTGAAAGTACTCGACAAATCCTGCGAATACTCGACGAATTAACCGAGATGACTCGACGAATCCTATGCATACTCGACGAATTTCTCGAAACTATTCGACGAATTTTCTTAGAATACCCAACGAATTACAATCTGTTATTCGGCGAATTTCTACCTTAACTCACCCGACGGATAACACGAGTTCACTCGACGAATTCGTCGAAATCACTCGACGAATTATATCTGATATTCGACGAATTCGCCGCAATTATTCGACGAATTTCCTTAGACTAATTGATTAATCACTAAGGGTCCGTTCAGCGCGCAGGTATTGGCTTTCTGGAATTGGCTTTGGTCAGAAAACAAATATATGCGGGAATTGACTTTGGTCAGAAAACAAATATATGCAGGAATTGACTTTATGCAGAAAACCAATTCTGTTGTTCGACTGTAGGATGGTATTCAGTGAACATAATTGGAATTGATACATAAAAGTTGTTCGGCTGCGCAAAGGAATTGACTTTTTGGAATTGAAAATTTTAGAATTTGTAATTTTTAAAATTTAACCATTTGATCAAAAAAATTAAATATGTTTCTAACTACATGTACTCAATGATGAAATAATTGAACTATGTTTTTTTACAAAACATTATTCGAACTACAAGCACTCAAATGGGTGACTGGTTTTTATCAAGTGACATCAATTTGAGGTGATTAATGCTCACATGGGTGACTGGTTTTTATCAAGTGACATCAATTTGAGGTGATTAATGCTCACATGGGTGACTGGTTTTTATCCAGTGAAAATCATTTGCACCTTTTGCATACTGAAATGGTTTGACTTTTTTGTTACCAAGTTTGGCAGCTTAAGAAATCAATAGAAAAGGATGCAACAAATCTGCATCACCTTCTTTAGGGCAAGCACGAGGTGCTTGTTATCAAACTTGGGCATGGCGCCCAGGGGCCTCCCGTGCGCAGCGAAACACACACAGTTGCAGCTCCGACGACGTCCGTTGGTCGCGACCTGAGAAATGGGGAAGAAGAAGAAGAGGAGGAGAGATTTGGGGAAGAAGAGGAGAGATTTGGGGAAGAAGAAATGGTTTGACTGGAGCGAGATTTGGGCTTCCACCTCGATTCCGCGCAAAACAAACGTTGGGATGTAAGAATTCAGGAAATGATTTCGTAGGCTAATCTCAAAACCGACGGCTTTGCGTGAAAGCCAATTCCGCATCAATTCTGTCCCGCCGAACGCAGGAATTGGCTTTACTGTTTCCCAATGCAATTCCAGAAAGTCAATTCTTGTGCGTCGAACGAATTCTACTAGAAATAAACCAAAGACTTTAGTTTACCATTTATCTAATAAAAAGATGATAAGGTGAGGGGAAAAGAGCATGACAAGGGGGATTACTCCACCACTTGCCTCAAACCTCCTCGAAACCAGCCTCTCGAGCACTCCACGCCCAAAGATCGGCCGAAGAAAGAACTCCACAACAGATTTATGAAAGATTTGGACAGAAAACGGGCTTAGGGCCAGACACTCCAACACCAAAAGCCCACGAAACTTAAAATATTCACTACGCACGCGAAGGTCTCGGCAAGAGCTTTCCAAATCTACTCTCCGTCGAAGATTTCGTCCACTAGAACTCCCGTAGCAGCCGTCCGAAGCACCCGGAAGAACGTCGATCCCCTCAAAATCGCGCGACTCGCTCTATTCGACGGAAACGAAGAAGAAGAGAATAATCCTAATTTCTAACAAAGGTTCTGTTTATACTAGGGTTTAGAAAATTTCATTTAATATTAATTTATAAAGGTTTTATGCTTAAATTTACGATTTGGACAAGACTAACTCGGACTTTTACGAAAATCGCACCAAAGGCAAATACCGATTTTCCGAAACCAACGGCAGAGTCAAAATTAAAGTTCGACGAGCCGGTTACGAGCTACAATTTAATTTACGCAATTTATGACACAATTTGACAAATTCGTTCGAATTAATTATTTTAAATTTTCTTCTCTCCGAAAACTCTTCACCAAGGCAAACACCGTTAACTACGCGCTAACGTAACGCCCTCACGTCAATATTACGCCAAAATTATTATTTAATTAAATTATCGAAAATTCAGGGGCGTTACTGTGAGAGGTTTTCTCGAAGCATCCGGAGGAGGATCAAGGTGGAATTTCACTCCCCGTTGCCCCTAGGGGGTTATATAGACAAACCCTAAATTGGTAACGAGTGACGGATATCCACGTATCCGTCTGTACCCGTTATGCCTCCGACCCGTTATATTTATCCAAATATACATTTACAATCTGCTCCTATATTTGTGATAAATAACGTATACATATCAGAGTGCAAGAAAATAGAAAACAACAGTAAATTTCCGACTTCACACATTTTCCAAACAAGTTGGCACAATTTAAACAAAAAAGAAGTTTTAAGTCAAACCAAGAACATCTAAACATAACAGTGATACTCATGATAAATAAGTCTGAAAAAATACAGTAGTAATGGATAAACAAATAAAAATTCTACTCGTCTAGTAGATCATCAACATCCATATCGAAGACTACTTTATCTCCTCCATCTCCACCATAGCCTGCAAGGAATTTCATGAGTTAAAAAAAAAACTCTATGAATTCATAAAACATATGCAGTAACGTTTAAAGTAAACTAACTCTACCTGAATGAGCTTAGTACTTATAGCAATAGTAGAGTAATACTGTCAGCATCTCTATCTGGTCTAGCAGGAACCAGTCAATGGTTGATTGTGTAAATCAAATATTGTTATCTTACTCATTAGTGCTCATTATGTACTGTATCTTCAAATGTGGAATGATTTGACACAACAACATTTGCAACATTATCAGGTGTTGAATAATGTGCTTATGATCATTAATGTTAGATTAACTGACTACAACGACTTTCTATTCCCAGTTGAATAATTTTCGAATCAACTTACAATGAGAAAGATGTTTAATTATCAAATGTGGAATAACATGCATCTAACCATCTTGGGTTTTCATCATGAAATTATTTAGGGTTTTCAGTCTGTTATTAGATGCTTGAATGTTGCGACTATATAGGTTCTCACTATCAAAACATAAACAACGGAGGAAAGTTTCATATTTCTATGAACTTTTGTCCCATCTCCCACGATGTTTTTATTGTGAGAGCTCTATTCAGGCCTTTGGTCAAGGCATCTGCAACATTGTCTTTCGATCTCACATCAATCAGGGTCATAATCCCTTGACTTGTAAGTGAGGTCAACCAGGATTGTTTCATCCTTAGGTTCCTTCTTTTGTCATTGAACAAATTGTTCGTAGCAATCGTTTTAGTGGCCTTATTGTCACAGTAAACTGCAACAGAACTCATTTTCAGGCCCGTCAGTGGAATGTCCAGCACCAAATCTCATAGCCACTCTGCTTCTTCTCCTGCTGATGCTAGAGCGTAGAGTTTGGATTCCATAGAAGAGAGAGCAATACAGGATTGTCTCTTGGACTTCCAGGATACAGCTGCTCCTACGAACCCACTAGTGGACTTGCTGTCGTTTAATTCCGAGCACCATGATGCATCAAAATATCCTTCTAGAACTGAAGGATGACCAGAGTAGAATAAATCATACTTTTGGGTGTGCTTTAAGTACCTCATTAGCCTATCTAAGGCGCTTCAATGGTCTTGGCCAGGATTACTAGTGAATCTGCATAACATCTCGACCGTAAAGGCTATGTCAGGTCTAGTGCAGACCATAGCATACATGAGTCTGCCAATCAGTTTAGAGTAATCTAACTGTCTCACCGTAGCTCCTTCATTGGGCTTAAGGCGATTAGTGTAGTCGTATGGTGTCTCAAATTCTCTACTGTCACTGTATCCCCACGTGCCCAATATGGACTTGATGTAGTAGCTTTGACTTAGGGAGATGTCATTCTTCTCAAAGCTCACTTGCATGCCTAGTATAGTGTTAGCAACACCTAGGTCTTTAATTCTAAATTCTTTTATTAAGTCTGATTTAACGTCATCCACTTCGGATTGATCAGACCCTAGAATGAGCATATCATCTACATATAAGCAGATTATGGCGACTTTATCTGATCTATGACGTATGTAAATATATTTATCCGAGAGACTCGACATGAATCCCATGTTCTTTACACTATAGTCAAATTTCTCATGTCATAGTTTAAGTGCTTGTTTTAGTCCGTTTAAAGATTTAATTAATTTACAGACCTTCGTTTTGTGACCTTCTACAATGAAACCTTCAGGTTGACTCATGTAGATCTCTTCGGTCAGATCTCCGTTCAAGAACGCAGTCTTAACATCAATTTGATGAACAATAAAGTTCTCAATAGATGCAATACCAAGGATGATCCTAATGGTTGCTAAGTGACACACGGGTGAGTAGACATCAAAGTAATCTACTTTGCTTACTTGTGTGAAACCGTTAGCCACCAGACATGCTTTATACTTAGCCATGCTACCATCAGGATTCAGTTTCTTCTTCAGAATCTACTTACACCCTACGATTTTAGCCCCCTTTGGCTTATCAACCAACGTCCAGGTGTTATTCTGAAGTAGAGAATTCATCTCTTCATCAATTGCTTCTTTCCAGAGTAGGGAATCCCTGAATCTCATCGCTTCCTTATAAGTGGATGGATCCGTCTCAACGTGGCAAGTGACAAAGTCACTACCGAAGGTTTTAGGAGTTCGCTCTCTTACATAAGTTCTCCTAGACTCTAGGCCAGAGTTGTTTACCGGAACTCATGAATAGGAAGTGCTCGGTACTGATTCAGGATCTTCTTCAGTAATAGTTGCTTGCATACCTAGGAGTGACAGTTTCTTATCCTTGAGGAACTTATCTTCAAAGAACACTGCATCCCTAGATTCTATAATGATATTATTAGAAATATCTAAGAATCTATCTGCAACACTATCTTCAGCACAACCTAGGTAGACACATGTATTGGTCCTAGGTACAATCTTAGACCGTCTAGGATCAGGAACCCTGACATAGGCTATACAACCCCAGGTCTTAAGTCTAAAAAAAGACGGGGTCTCTTAAACCAAAGCTCGTAGGGTGTAACCTCTAACTTAGCATGAGGAACTTTGTTTAAAATATGGTTTGCAGTTAAGACTGCTTCTCTCCAATAAGCGGAAGGCATGCTTGCAGTTAAGAGCATAGAGTTTAACATTTCTATTAACGTCCAATTTTTACGCTCAGCTATGTCATTAGGCTGGGTGAGTAAGGAGCAGTGATTTCTGCTATGATTCCATGTTGGGCAAGGAAATATTTGAACTCACTGGACATATATTCTCCTCCTCTATCACTTCTAAACCTCTTGATTTTCATGTTTAATTGGTTTTCTACCCTGGTTTTGAAAATACAGAATTTTTCAAACGCTTCGTCTTTAGTTTTAAGGAGATAGATATGACAAAACCTAGAACAATCATCAATAAAGGTGATCAAATACTTCCTGCCTCCTCTAGTGACAAAACTTTTGAAGTCACAAATGTCGGAATGTATTAGTTGTAAGGGTGTTGTGCTCCTAGTAATCGCACTAAAAGGTTTCCTAGTGATCTTAGTCTGAGCACACACTTCACATTTATCAGGTTTGTCTGTAGTGTCTAAAGCAATCTGGTGAGTTCAAGCAAATTGGAATATTTTCCTATAGTTTACGTGTCCTAGTCTCTCATGTAGAGTCTTAGGGCTAACTAAGTTTGTTTGAACTTGTTGAACTATTTCGTTTGCTAGACATAGCATGTACATCCTATTTTGGATGTAGGCACATCCAAAATAGTGTGAGTTAACTGAAGTGTTACTCTACCGCTATAGAAATTAAAATACATACCAGCATCACAAAGTAAACAAATAGACACTAAATTAGCAGCTAGTGAATGAATAAACTTAACATTTTTAAGGGTTAAGGTTTTACCTGAGGAGAGCAGTAGCGTCACATTCCCCACCTTCAGAACATCAGCTGTCTCAACGTTCGCAACGGTCATCGATTCTCTCGCATCAGTGGTCCTGTCATCATATTAGAATTGTTGCAAATGTGGCACGTTTCCCCCAAGTCAAGGTACCACTCAGTACTGGCCTTCTCTTTTCCAACCATGGCGACAAAGTTGGATGTCTCAGTGAGGCTAACCATATTAGCATGGTTGCCTTATTGTGGTGCTTTGCCCCTTTCCTTGCGAGGAATCTTGCAATCGGATGCACTGTGTCCCCACTTGTTGCAGTTAAAACACTTGCCCTTGAACTTTTTGATGTGTTTGCTAGGGCCTGCAACCTGGGAGCTACTAGGGTTGGGTTTGGATTTCTTAGGGTTCGACACGCGTTTAGAGTTTGTGATCATGTTAGCAGCAGCCTTCTGCTTGCTAACAACTTCTAAGGCGTGTCGAGTCTTGTTATCGTCCTCAATGCGTATAAAACGCTTGAGTTCGTTTAGACCCACCTGCATCTTCTTGAGGTACATTTCATTTTTGAAATTGTACCAAGTGGAAGGCAATTTAAACATAATTGTGCCAGCAACAAAGCTATCTGACAAAGATATATTCTCACTATACAGAGAATCTACTAAACTTTTAAATTCAGATACCTGAGAGAGAATGACTTTCTCCTCGTCGAAGTTGAAGGAGTGAAACATGTCCACCAAGTGTGCCTTGGACAGATCCTCCTCTTGCATGAAGTGCTCCTCCACTGCGTCCCATATCTCCTTAGTTGTCTTCATCTTCAGGTAAGTCTTAGCCAGACTTGAGGACAGGCAATTCAGCAGGTAGTCGTGGCAGAAGTCCTCATCAGCAACCCACTGAGCTTCGTCATCAGTCCCGACGACCCCAGCACGATCAGACTGAACTGTGTAAAACACGTTCAGATACTTCATCCCGAACTGAGTATTCAACTTCCAGTCGTTGAACTCAGTCGTCGTGAACTTCTCCAACTTAATCATCAAAACAGGGGACGAGATATTGTTCCCCTTCATCATTATGCGCCCTACAGACGAGATCCGATCACAAAACAGAGGAAAAAGGAACTCTGTCGCTAGCGTCGGTGGTAGCCGGGGCGTTATCGGGTTCATTTGCTAGTGTCAGGCGCAAACTGATAGCGTTGGCGGTAGCGCTTAGGGCTGCACACGATGATACTGGAAGACGACGGCGGCGATGAGAGTCTGACGGTGGCGGCTGGGAGGGATCTGGGACGGGAGTGGCCGGGCGGAATGCGGCGACTGCGGATTCAGCAAGCAGCGACTGCGACAGCGGCGAGTGGGACGCAGTGGCGCTAGATCCGGCGGACTGCCTGGTCTACTTCAGACGAGAAAGCACGCTGGGAGGAAACGATCGGCAACGACAACGATCGGCAACAGTGGCGATCGGGGAACACGCACGCTGGAGAGGAACCGACGGCGACTGCGAGTCTACACAGCAACGACGGCGACCGGTGACTGGCGACGAACGGGCGCGGGAGGGCCGACGGTAGCAACGAAAAACCAGGCGGCAGAAGCAACCAACGATCTCCTCTTCCTTCCTCTCGGGCGGTTACATGAGATACTCCTCCAGGCGGCGTGCGTACGTGAGAGGGGTAAAAAAATGAGAGAACCTCTTAGGGCTTATACTTCGAGATTGTGAGAGGTTTGCTCGAAGCATCCGGAGGTGGATCAAGGTGGAATCCCACTCCTCGTTGCCCCTAGGGGTTTATATAGACAAACCCTAGATTGGTAACGGGTGAAGGATATCCACGTATCCGTACGTACCCGTTATGCCTCCGACCCGTTATATTTATCCAAATATACATTTACAGTTACAACGGGGCAGACCAACACAAAATTTCATGGCGGCTTGTGATTTCAACATGTGCTTCACTTTCGTTATGACGGGTTGGGAGGGATCTGCGCACGATAACCGCATTTTCAATTATGTTATAAGTGTTCTCGTTATAAGTTCTCTCATCCAACTCAGGGTAATTAATAAAAATTCAGTTCATCTATTTATTACTTTAAATATTTTTCGTTGTTAAACATTTTTTTTATATTCTATAAGAAAATATTACTTGGTTGATTCTGGCTATTCTCTACAAATATGATATTTGAAACCATATCACGATACAAGGTATCATCTGCCAGACTTTGTCTGTGGTAGTCATCGAGCAGAAGGACGTCGAGAGATGTTCAATCATGTTCATTCATCGCTTAGAAGTGTGATAGAATGATCGTTCGGCGTTTGGAAGAAGAAGTGAGTCATACTGCGAGACATGTCAAGCTATCGCTTTGACAAACAAACAGATATTGTGATGGTCACGATGACTTGACATAATTTCATTCGCTGACACCCTTCGCGGGTGGATATTGACTTCAGTGAGTGTAACACGTAGGAAGGACAAGAAGAGGAAGAAGCACAATGGTTCTCAAGGGGGAAACATTTGAGAATCCAGTGTAACGTCCTGATGCCAATGAGGGCGGAGAGTGTTTTGTGAGCAGTGAAGCCTATGCAGAGTAGCCCATGACAAACTTCAAGGTGAAAGAAGGTGCGAGAATGAACTCACATCAAAATTGGAGGTAAAGTTATTGGGATTAAGTAATAATTTAAATCCTCAAATATCAGAGACGCATTTTCTTAGCAACTGGTGAAGTTGTGTAAAAAACTTCATAGTTAAGCATGCTCTGGTTAAAGTATTCTTGGCATGGGTGATCACATGTGAAGTAGCTCATGACATGCTTGAGAATGATAGACTTCTAGTTGAAAAGAGGTGCAAGAATGAGCCAGGTCTCACATCAGAATTGGAGGAAAAGTTATTAGACTTAAGTTAAAAATTCGAATCCTCAAATATCAGAGGCATCCTTTCAGAGCAATTGGTGGAGTTGCATTGGAAACTCTAAGGCTGAGCGTGCTTCGGTGGGTGTTGTTCTGGGATGAGTGACCTCCTGAGAAGTACTCGTAGGACGCATACAGAAAAGGGCAAAAATGTGCAATTTATCATAATATGGGCTAAGATGAACTAATACGAGCAATATTTCTGATATTGTGAGGATTGTGTCATCACAAATGGTGTCACAGCAGACTTCTTGTTGTATAAAGTGTTGTTCAGGATGAACCATGCAGAAGCTGGTGGGCATAGAACATCCTATTATATTTGTGATGGTCCGATGAAGGCGGGGAGTGCTTTGTAGGCAGTGAAGCCCGGGAGAAAGTAGCTCGTGACAGACTTCTAGGAAGACAAATTTCAAGGTGATGGAGGTGCATGAATACACAAGATCTCACATCGAAATTGAAGGAAAAGTTGTTGGGCATAAGTAATAATTTGAATCCTCAAATATAAGAGGTGCCTTTTCAGAGCAAATGATGGAGTTATGTTGGAAACTCCAAGGTCAAGCGTGCTCTCGTGGGAGAAGTCTTGGGATGAGTGACCAATTGGGCATTGCTCATAGGTCACTTATGGAAAAGGGCAAAATCGCACGGTTCAACTCAGTATGGGTTGGGATGAACTAAAATGACTAATACTTCTGATATTGTGAGGGTTTAGTCATTACATCAACACAACCCCGCTTACGGGCAATGTGGTAATGAGGAGACAATTCATTCTTTGACACATATTTCTGATCAGTCTGTGATCAGGGATGTCACAAGTAGCACGACCGAGAGGAAGATCATTCACGAATGGGTTGTTTTCTAAGTGCCAAAATCCCTGGGTCAGATCAGTAGTAATATGCAATTTAATTCTCAGGTGGAGAAGAAGGCAGACCTGAATGAGATCTTCGATTATATTTATCCAAGTTGAGCCTATCACTTGGTATGGACAGAGTCAGGATACCTGATGACATGTTTGATACCCCGCTGATAGGTGTTGAAACCGTCAACCGGTCTCTGAGTTCGGACCCACAGGAGGTGTAGCCCGCGCCTACTTCTCCCTCACTAAACTCTCCTGACCGAGGATGAAAAATCTGGAACAGACCCAAGGCTGCAGCGAGGAGGTCCCTCCACACACCCGGAAGATCTTCGAGAGCTTCCCCTCCCAAACCAATGCTCAGTCGGGCACCTTGGAGAGCACTAGCAGCCAACTCCGAAAACTGCCTGGAGGAGAGAGCTCAAAAGATCTGATCTCCTCCAAGGTGCCCTTAAGGGTCTATTTATAGATTTTCTAATTTTTGATTGCAAATAGCGTAAATCTGCCTTTTGATTTCACTAATCACACCCCAAATTGGTCTGCTAACAGCCTAACTCCTTTGTTCTGAAGGGCTATTGGCAGCCCACAAGGGGCATCTAGGTAATTTTCTCCCTCAAAACCCTCTGGGCGAGTGGTCCGTGAAGGCACCACTCGCCAGGCTCCCTGCCCATCATGGTTCGTCAGGCGAATGGTTTATGAGGCCATTACTCGCCATGTGTTTGACTCGCTTAAGGGGCGAGATCTTGGGCGCTCTCGACTATCTGGCATGATGCCTTATGCGAGTGGCCCGCGAGTGCGGGCCTCACTCGCCCAAAGACCTCTTGGACTCACACTGCTATGGACAGAGCCATCAATGCCACGGAAAGAGAGACAAGGTCTCCCAGTGCCAAAGAAGGTGAAGATTGTCTCATTTGTAAGGCATTGATGTGGCATCATTCTGTCGGCCCCGCTAATCTCCCATAGCAGTGTGAGGCGACATTTCTTATCACGCCCAAGATAAAGATCTCCAAGATCCACGAAGGACTCGGTCGACAAGATACCTCCTGTGTCGTGCTTTACCACTTGCTTGAAGAATGCTTGGGCCGCTTCCTCCGCTATGCAGTTCTTTGTGCATGGGATGAATGTCTCATACTTGGAGAATCTGTCCACGACCACCATAATCGATCCAAACCCCTCTGATTTGGGAAGAGCGCTGATGAAGTCCAACGTCACGGTGTGCCATGGATGATCTGGAACTGGAAGAGGCTCTAGCAATCCCGCTGGTTGCCGATTCTCCACTTTGTCTTGTTGGCACACAAGACATGTCTTCACATATATGTCTATGCTTTCCTGCATCTTCGGCCAGTAGTACAAGATCTCCACTAGCGCCATGGTTCTCTTTTGGCCAGGATGACCTGCCCATCGAGTGTCATGACACTCCTTGATCAATTCCCTCTGTAGGTTGTCCCACTTTGGGATGTATAGTCTCTTCCCCTTGGTGTAAAGAAGTTCATCCTCTACCCAAAAGTGTTTGGCTGTTCCTTCCCTTGCCACCTTCATTAGCTCAATTGCCAATGGATCTTGTTGCAACCCTTCCTTGATCCTGGTTAGCAACTCCCCTTTCACCGTGGATATAGCAGCAAGTTCCGCCTTGTGGCTCAAGGCATCCGCAACAACGTTCTCCTTCCCGGGCTTGTACTACATCGAATAGTCGAACTCTGCTAGAAAATCTTGCCACCTTGCTTGCTTTGAAGACAACTTCTTTTGCGTCTGGAAGTAACTTGTGGCCACATTGTCCGTCTTGACCACGAACTTCGCCCCGAGCAAGTAGTGTCTCCACACCCGTAAGCAATGTATGATAGCAGTCATTTCCTTCTCCTGGACGGTGTACCGTCGTTCCGTCTCGTTCAGCTTTCGACTTTCATATGCAATAGGATGCCCATCCTGCATCAAGACTCCACCAATGGCAAAGTCGGAAGCATCAGTCTGGACCTCGAACTCCTTTCCAAAGTCCGGCAATGATAACACCGGCTCGGTGCTCACTGCTTGCTTTAGATCTTCAAAGGCTTGTTGGCATTCATCATCCCAAGCCCACGATCTATCCTTCTTTAGCAAGTCCGTCAATGGGGTTGTTCTCCTTGAATAGCCCTGGATAAACCGCCGATAGTAATTTGCAAGTCCAAGAAAAGATCTTAGCTCGGTTACCTTAGTAGGTGGCTCCCAATCTATGATCGCTTGTATCTTGGCTTCATCCATCTTCAACTGGCCATGTCCAATGACATGTCCAAGAAATGAGACCTCCTCCGTGCCGAACGTACACTTTGACTTCTTCACATATAACTCATTCTCCCGCAAGACTCGAAAGATAGTGCGGAGGTGTTCCGCATGCTCCTCCATTGAGTTGTTGTAGATCACGATGTCATCCAGATAAACCACCACGAACTGATCCAGGTAGTGATGGAATATCCTGTTCATCAAAGTGCAAAATGTGGCCGGTGCATTACTCAAGCCAAATGGCATGACCAACCACTCATAAGACCCATAACGAGTGATGCACGTCGTCTTCGGCTCATCTCCTTCTGCAATTCGGACTTGATAATAGCCCTTCTGCAAGTCCATCTTGGTGTAGACCTTGGCTTTCCCCATCCTATCAAACAAGTCAGCGATCAAAGGAATATGATACTTATTCTTGACCGTTACCTTGTTGATTGCCCGATAGTCCACACACATCCGCAAAGATCCGTCTTTCTTCTTCTGAAACAGCACCGGTGCGCCATATGGTGCTTTCGATGGACGAATCTTCCCCGTGTCAAGTAGCTCCTTCAGCTGCTTGCGGAGTTCCACCAATTCGGGCGGAGCCATGCGATATGCCGCCATCGCAGGTGGTTTCGCCCCTTGTTCCAGCTCAATCTCATGGTCCACCTCCCTCCGAGGCGATAGCCTGTTCGGAAGCTCGGTTGGCATAACGTCTTGATTCTCCTCCAAGACTTGCACAATGAAAGGATGTACCTCCTCATCCTTTGCCTCAACTTCCTCCTTCAAGGTGGCTAAGTAAGTCACCTCTCCTTTCTTGACGCCTTTGGCTATTTGCATAGCCGATAGCTGCTTTCCCTTCGTTGGTGGTCCTTCCACCGCTGGGATCATGCATGGAGACTCTTTCTCCATAATGCACATGGATCTACAAAAAGGCATAGTGATAGCTCGTACCTTCTCGAAGAAATCCATCCCGAGTACAACTTGAAAATCGTCCATCAATGGAGAAGTCTACTTGGCCCTTCCAAGTTCCCAACTGCAACTCCACTCCGCGTGAAACTCCTTGCAGCGGTCTCGCCTTCCCATTCACCGTCTTCAACCATCCTTCCCCCTTAGAGACTTGTAGTCCAAGTCTCTTGGCTTCCTCCTCGGTCATGAAGTTATGCGTTGCTCCTGTGTCAAGCAAGGCCTTGGTGGCCTTCCCATTTGCATACGCCTCCACGAACATCAATCCTTTTGGTGACGCGGCTGGAGCAGGTCTAACATTCAAAGCATTAAGTAATTGTAAGGATCCCATTTGAGCAGAAGTACCTTCTCCAGAATTTCCCGCATCATTGCCTTCCATAATTGCTGAAAGCGTTCCCATCTTTGGACAACTGCTCATTGCATGCGGTCCCTTGCATAAGAAGCATCCTCCTTTTGGAATGAAGGCCTTCTTCTTCTCTTCATATTCCTTCCGAGTGTCATGTCGTTGGAAGTTGGGCTTCTTGCCATCACGCTTCTCTCCCCCACCTTTCCCGTAATCCTTGTCCTTCTTTGGCTTTGCTGCATCTGGGTTTCGTTGGTACTCAATAAGGGATTCAGCTGTGTCAATAGCTTCATCCAACGTCTTGACATCTCGCCTTTGTAATTCTTGCTTAGCCCAATGTTGAAGACCATCCAGGAAGAAGAATCGCAAGTCTTCATCAGACATGCTAGGAATTTGCAGCATCAAGGTGGTAAATTCTTTAACATACTCCGCAATGCTCCCCTGTGCTTCAACTCCCTCAGCTTTTTCTTAGCTTCATAAACGACATTTTCCGGATAGAAATGCCGTTTGAGTTCACGTCGGAACTCCTCCCATGTATCAATACGATACAAGCATTTCTCGATGTCGGCCTGCTTTCTTCGCCACCAAAGAGAAGCAACATCTGATAAGTAGTAAGAGGCTTGTCGTACCTTAGCGGCTTCGTCAACGAGGTTACACCCCTCGAAGTACTGCTCCATTTGCCAAATGAAGTTTTCTACCTCCTTTGCATCTCGCTTGCCCACAAATGGCTTGGGCTTAGGAACCTCTATCCTTGGATTGCCCATTGCCATGTCGCCTCCACCATTAGCCACGGCTCGGCGACAAACGGTGATTTCTTCCTTCATATCCTCAAAGCCGATCCGCATCGCTTGAATGGCATCTTCCAACCTAGCAAGGCGTTCCTCCAACGCCGGCTGAGCATCAAGACAAGTCTGGGTAGACTCCTTGATGGACTCAAATTCTTCAAGGACATGGGCCTCAAGAGCTTCGAAGTTACCTTCCAACTTCTCAACTCGATCGGCCAGCATCATGACAGCCTGATCCACATGAGTTCCTTCACGCGTCTTGCTATGATCCCTCTTCTTCCTGCCTTGTTGATCTACGACCTCCCTGCCGCGCTCGTCAACAATGCTTGAGTTGTTTGCCTCATTCGCCATAGCAGCACCACAAATTGAACCTGAGTGCACCTGGGTCAACCTCGGTCAACCTCGCTCTGATACCAACTGTCACGGACTAGTCCCCTTGACTATGTCGCGCACGGCCTTAGCTCCTCTTGCCACCCCTCGCGGCTAGCTAAGTCAGCCTCGCTCTAAGAAAACTGTGGTGGAAATGAGAACGAGAACAAGAACACAAGAGCACAAGTGCACAAGAGAAGAAGTAAGCAAGAGAACTCAAAAGCTTATTCCAAACTTGGATGGATACAAATGAGGGGGCCTTCCCCTTTTATAGGCCCCAAAGAGATTTCCCTCCAATCCAAAGAATATTTTAGATCCCTACTATTCTAGAGTATTCTATACAATTCCGGTATATACAAGAGTCATGGACTCTCTAGATTGTTCTACTGCCTTCCTATGCACAAGACTCCAGATTTCTCTAGAATCTTCTCATGTATTAACCCCAAAAGTGAGGAGATCGTAACACTAAGCTCATTAAGGAGGTCAACTGAACCAACTAGGGCTCTGTTTGTTGCGGTTGTTAATGAGTAAAAGTAGTTGATAGAAATAGAGTTTGAAAAAGAAGTTGTTTGTGAAAAATGAAGTTTGCATTAAATAATTGTTTGTGTAAAATGGAGTGTGCAGAGCTATTTGAAAAAGAGATTTTAAAAAAATATATCTGATAAAAACAAAGTTTCTATAATATTTTTTCTTACAATTTATTATAATCCCTTCAGTAGAGAAAACCTTTATTTAATTTATTGCAATCTAAAAAACAACGTAGAGAAATTATGAGATAAAATCATTGCAATTTTTTTGCAATAACACATGATCAAAGAACAACCCTCATTATAAAGAATACTAATAATATAAGAATTATCAATCCTTCTCATCTATTTTGCAATAACACGTCAAAGAATTTCATTCTAATTACATATATGCCTCCAATCTCTACTATAAACTTAATTCAGACGAAAGAGAATTCTAATAATCCACTGAACACTAGGTAGTTCAGAATATTGAGAAAAACAAATAAATTTTGGAGAATAATAATGAGAAGAAAAAAACAAATAAAATTTCAGAAAAGATGGCAGATTCACCGATCGAGGAAGAACCGCCGCGCTCTATGATTCATGAGGCGTGTTTACAGTGCCTCGTCAGAAGCGAACAGTGTTGAAAGTTGTGTCAAACCACTCTGCACGAGTACGATTAGCTCACACATGCACCACTCATGTGTTAAGAGCCAAACAGTGAAGCGGTGAAGCTCACCGAGAACGAAGCTCACTCATCGAGATTTCAGCGACGAAGCTCACCGAATACGATGCTCACAGTCGCCGGCTTGTCGGCCGGACGGCAACAAAATACGAAGAGAGAAAAACTGCCTTCCCCGATTTTCGGTCCTGGGGTATGAAGAATGCTTCCAGATTTTCGCAGATCGTCCTCTACGCTGGATTTTTTTAAAACTCTATTTGAAATTTTGTGAAGTTGTGATGCTCTGTTTGTAGATCTAGAAAAGTATTCCCGTCTTCTGCTCTGTTTGAAGATGTTTGCTGCTCGATTTGAAGAGTTTTGGCCCAGCTTTCATCAGAAATTTGCATGTATAAATATAAGTTCTTCCGGCAGAGCTCTTCGGCGCCGACGATCGCCAACAATCTCCTCCTATGCCGGTGAAATCGCAATCTGGGAGGGAGGCGAGTTGTGCGGCTTGGAGAGGTGTGCCGTTTGGAGTTGCGAACGGCTGAACCAGAACAGGGGAAAAAAACCGGTGTGCGCTTAATGGGGTGGGATTAGGGTTTTTGTGTTATTTTGAGTTAAAATTGGTGTGCTAATAGTCTATATTGATGTGCTTATAACATTGCTCTAAATTAATAGCACATATTTATGTGCCTCGTAAAGAAATCATGTAGCTATTTCTTCTTCGATAGCAACCAATGACATCATGCCTCGTTGGCGCCCTCGACCCGCTTCAGCTAGCAAATGCACAATTCTCCTCTCCATCTCACCGCCGCAACAACTACCGGCGACGACTCGAGCACCACCATGCTCTGCGCCGCCTCCTCAACCAATCCCTAAATTCCCGACATCTCCTGCAAATCCACGCCCACATCCTCCGATGTGGCCTCGCAACCGGCGATCACGCTGACCCGTATCTCCTTTCCCACCTCTTTCGCCTCTACTCTTCTTTAACCCCCGTTTCCCTCGCTTCCCGCCTCTTCTCCCTCTTCCCCAATCCACCAGCCTTCGCGTTCAACCTCATCATTCGCGCATATACCGCCGCCGGAGAACCCGCCAGCGCCCTCCTCCTCTACAGCCGCATGCTCTCCACCGGCGTTTCCCCTGACAAATTCACCTTTCCCTTCGCCCTACGCTCCTGCACCGCCTTCTCCGATTCCTCAATGGGCAAGAAGGTTCACGCCCTCGCCATTAAGGCCGGCTTCTCGCGCGACCCTTCCCTTTTGAACGCGCTGATCACCCTATACTTCACCTGCAACGAAGCATCTGATGGGCGGAAGGTGTTCGACAAAATGCGCGTGAGGAGCGTGGTCACCTGGACTGCACTGGTCTCAGGGCTCGCCGCACGCGGAGACCTCACAGCCGCTCGAGCTGCATTTGAGGTTATGCCGGACAGGAACGTGGTGAGCTGGACGGCCATGATTGACGGTTGTGCAAAAAACGGACGGCCTGATGAGGCATTCTCGCTGTTCTGCCGGATGTTGAAGGAGAACCAGAGGCCGAATTCGTACACGATTGTCAGCTTGCTGATCGCGTGCACGGAGCTGGGGAGTTTGAGCTTGGGCCGATGGGTCCATGAATTCGCCCATAAGAATGGAATGCTTGACGGCGACTTCTATATCAGCACGGCTCTGATAGATATGTACAGCAAATGTGGGAGCATTAGTGATGCTCTTGCTGTATTTCAGAAGGCTGGGAGAAGTGTAGCTACTTGGAACTCCATGATCACCAGCTTGGGTGTTCATGGTCGCGGAAAGGATGCACTTGAACTGTTCGATGAAATGCGAAAGGAGAATGTGATGCCCGATGGGATCACTTTCGTCGGCGTGCTGTGCGCTTGTGCGAGGAGTGGAATGGTTGGGGAGGGAATGAGGCTTTACATGCTCATGAAGGAACACTACAAGATCGAACCAGGACTCAAGCACTATGAGTGTTTGGCTGAGCTTTTTGGCAGTGTTTCTATACCACACGAGCAAACTGCTGAAATTCCTATGGGTTGGAGAGAATGTGGAGATGACAAAGTTGTGGATATTGTGGAGGATTACTATAGCCGGTTGAAATTAACACAAGACAGTACTGGAATGAAGTTTTTTGCTTAAAATATCATAGAAAGTAAACCTTTTCATATCTACACGAAGTGTGGTGGTGTCAAATGCCCGGGCGGTCATCTTCTCCGCTTTCTTCAATCCTGCAACCATTCTCTTGCAGCCGGCATTGGATCCCAACAGCTTCTTTCAGGTTACCGTTAAACAAGTTTGAATTTTCATAATTTTTTCCTTCACATACCTCTGAATACTACAACCTTTAATGCTAACTTGTTTAAGCCTCATTTATATGTAAATATACTTTGGTATTCAATGTAAATTCCAAATTTATGAAGTCCATCCTTCCCTAAGCAAAGAAATTTTTGCTGGTTGATGATCTAATCCTATTGTAAACGATTTAGCTGGATTATTAAACATAGATTGTTGGCTTTGAAATGAAATCAGCAGATCAATATGCAAGAATTGAATTTTAATGGTTGTGGGAAAATTAGATTGTTTTAGAAGACTGAAACTAGAGACCCTTCCCCATGATTCAATTGATGCAAAATCTCGTTGATGGATGGAAGAAAGGCTCTCATTGTAGCTGAAAGAGGAAACAAAGTTCTTCTTGAAGAGAATATCAGGCTTGCTGTCTCTGAATCAAATATGATGAAGCTGCTAGAGATAGCAGCTTCAAATATCAAAGATTTGGACTCACTTCAAGTTGGAAATACTCTTGCTGAACAGAATTTGAAATCTGCACACGATTTACTTGTCATGGTTTAATTAATATAATCCATTCCCACTGTTCTCTCTATTTTATATAATCCATTCCCATTTATCCATGGATTTGGTGTAGGAAGAAAGGGAATGTGTGGGATTTTATTTCTATGATGCATGGAGCCTTGGCGCACCGGTTGAGGTGTTGTCGTGTGACCTTGAGGTCACGGGTTTGAGTCCGGGAAGCTGCCTCTTGCAAAAATGCAGGGTAAGGTTTGCCTACATTTCACCGTTGTGGTGGGACCCTTCCCCGTATCCCCGTTGCGTGGGGATGTTTTGTGCACCGGGCTGCCCCTTTTTGATGGGAATTCATTCATCCAAAACATAGGGACTCGCTCATGTGAGATTTTCTAGATCGATGGAACACTGAGACAAGCACACCAAGGATGAACAAAAAACACTTCTTTATTGCTTGAAAAATTGTTACAAGAATTACAACAGAAGCAGGCTGAATACAAGTCGCATACAACTTGATTCACAACAGCCGAGAATAAGAAATAACAACTGGTCGCGGACAGAGTCCGCTTTCTCCACAGCTCGCTAACGCCCCGCGTTGTCGCAAACGCCGACGTTGACTCAGACCGCACGAGCTCGCTGCGAGCACACCCTCTTGACGAGACCGCAGATGCAGACCACCACCTCACACAAGTCGCTAACGCCCCGCGTTGTCGCTAACGCCCCGCGTTGTCGCTAACGCCGGCGTTGACTCGCGATCTTGCACAGCTCGCAACTCTTGCTTCAGGTCGCCCAGAACTCACTCCGAGTTCACTCCCACTTGAGACCGCCCGGTTAGACTGCCCAAACTCTCCTCCGAACTCACTCCAAGTTCGCTCTTACTTGAGATCGCCAATAGAGACCGTCCAAGTCGACCACTCTTTCTGATATTCTCTGAGGGGGGGATTTCCCCCCTATTTATAGAATCCGAAGCCGCCACCAAAAGGCGGCGCTAACGTCGGCGTTGACTCTAACGCCGGGCGTTAGCTCACTTCACAAATTCTAACACTCCCCCTTGAAGTGAGCTCCGTCAACCACTCCGAGCAGCGAGCGAAGCCTCCTGAACGGCTCCGTAGATAGGGGCTTTGTGAAGATATCCGCTATGTTGTCTTTGCTCCGCACATGCTTCACCGCAATCAAGCCACCCAACACCTTCTCTCTGATGAAGTGATGCTCGATCTCTATATGCTTTGTTCTCGCGTGACAGACTGGATTGGTTACCAGTTTCAGGGCGCTCTCGTTGTCACCGCGAAGAACAGTTGGTCCGCTGACCTTCTCGTCCACGTCTTCCACCAGCCTCCTCAGCCAGACACACTCCTGGGCTGCTAAGCACGACGCCTTGTACTCAGCCTCTGTGGTGGATAAGGACATAGAATCCTGCTTCTTGCTACACCACGAGATAGTAGCAACTCCACATAGAAACACATGACCTGAAGTCGACTTGCGATCATCAGCGTCACCACCGTAGTCTGCATCTGTGTACCCTTGCAGCTTGAAGTCAGACTTCTCTCCATAGGACAACCTCATCTCAAGAGTCCCCTTCACGTACTTCAGAATTCCTTTAGCTGCCTCCAGATGAGGCTTCCGCGGCTCCTGCATATACCGACTAACTCGACCGACGACAAAAGCTATGTCCGGCCTCGTGATAGTCAGGTAGATTAAACTCCCCATCAGTACCCGGAAGATCTTCGGATCAGAAAGAATTCTCCCTTCTTCCTTCCGAAGCTTCAGCCCAACCTCCAGTGGAACAGAGCTGCTCTTCCCCTCCTTCATGCCGAATCTTTCGACGATCTTCTCAGCGTAAGCCCTCTGGGAAACGAACAGTCCGCCACTTCTCTTCTCTACCTGAAGTCCGAGGAAATGGTGCAATTCACCAAGATCCTTCATCTCAAAACGGATAGATAATTGTTGTCTCAGCGCCGCGACCTCTTCACTGTTGTTCCCGGTCACAATCATGTCGTCGACGTACAGCAACACCAACACATGAAGATCTCCACTCTTCTTCACGAACATGCTAGAGTCTGAGTCTGAGGCATTATAACCACAGAACTGCAGGTACTCTGCAATCTTCCCATACCAGGCTCTCGACGCCTGTTCAACCCGTAGAGGGTCTTCTTCAGCTTGCACACATGATGCGGGTGTGACTTGGACACGTATCCAGGTGGTTGCACCATGAATATGTCCTTGTCAATCTCTCCGTACAGGAACGCGTTCTTCACATCAAGCTGCCACAGCTTCCACCCTCGGCACGCCGCAAGAGCTATGACCGTCCTCACCGACGTCATCTTCGCCACAGGACTAAATGTCTCCTCATAGTCCTCACCATAGGTTTGCGAGAAATCTCGAGCGACAAGCCTAGCCTTGTACCGCTCTACTCCTCCATCAGCTCTCTTCTTCACCTTGTACACTCACTTGCAGGTGACAGACTTGATGCCCTCTACCATGGGAACAAGGTCCCATGCCTCATTTTTCTTCAAGGCTTTCATCTCCTCATCCATGGCCACGTCCCACTCCTTGGTGCCAACAACATCTTCAAAGCGGGCATCCCTCTCGTCGAGTGGTCCTGCGAAGAAGCAAGAGACCAAACTCACGAAGTTCCCCTCCTTATAGCGAGAAGGCGGGACGATGGTCCGCTTCGACCTTCTCAAGGCTTGGCCACTATCAACCGCTCCGGTAGACACCTCCTCTACAACTCTTCTCCCATCATCTTTTGGAGCACTGCTCCCCCTGCTTCTCGAACTCGAAGCTCCCCCTGAGCCAGATGGCGATGGGGCACTGGGAGATAACTCCAACTCCACAGTAGAGTCCTCAGTGACCCTCTCTTCACACCTGCTAGAACCTCCACTCTCCGACAGCACCACAGAGACTCCCTGATACGAGATCAGTTCGTCAAACATCACGTCGCGCGAGACGACGAACTTGTGAGTCTGCGAATTCATGCACTTCTACCCCATCTTCCGCTCGTCGTAGCTGATGAAGACACATTTTCTTGCTTTCGGCTCCAACTTGGTTCTCTCAGCCTCCGGAATGTGCACGAAGCAGGTAGAGTCAAACACCCTTATGTGACTCACATTTGGCTTCTCCCCGAACATGAGTTGGTGTGGAGACACCATCCTGTTAGGACTCAGAGGTAGCCGGTTGATCACATAGGTGACACACGCCATTCCCTCCGCCCACAAGGCCTTGGGAATCCCCTTGGCATGCAGTCAACTTCTGGTAGTCTCCACCAGATGCCGGATCTTCCTCTCTGCGACCCCATTTTGCTGAGGGGTGTGGGCGCAGGAGAGCTCTCGCCGAATGTCATTTTTCCTGCAGAAAGAAGCAAACGAGTTAGATGTAAACTCCCCCCCCCCCCCCATTATCACTTCGCAGCTTCTTCACCCTCAGGTTCAGCCTCCCCTCCACAAGTTCCTTCCACTCTTGGAACTTCTCAAACACCTCCGCCTTCTCTCTCAAGAAGTAAACCCACGTGTAGCGGGTATAGTCATCCACCAAAACCAACGCATACTTATTTCCTCCATAAGTCAGGGTGGCGTACGGCCCCATCACATCAGCGTGTACGCACTCAAGAGGTGTCTTACACCTTGTCTCCGACTTGTCAAATGGAAGTCGATGTGACTTACCATATTGACAGCCCTCGCATACATGGTCGTCGCCGCAAGAAGAGAGATTAGGCAGGCCGCTCACCAGACCCTTTGCAACCATCATCTTCAACTTGTCCATCCCCACATGACCTAGCCTCTCATGCCAGAACGCAGCGCTATCATTCATCTTCAGCTTGTCCACATAGGCATTTGCAGACAAGACATACAAATCCTTCACCCTTCTCCCGGTGGGTGTGATGTCAGCATCAACAGACGACAAGTTCTTCAGAAACTTCACCACCTTCGGTCCAAACAGCACGTGGTATCCTGCATCCACTGCATTTGCAACCGAGAAGAGATTCTTCTTCATGCCCGGCACATGATACACACTCTTCAGTGTCACAAGCTTCTCTTCACTTCCCAGGGATACCATCCCTTCTTGCTCCACAGGATGCACCGTATCATCCGCAGTGATGATAGCATCCGATCCTCCGTATGCCTTCAAGGAGGCAAACTTAGACACGTCTCCAGTGAGATGGTGCCCGCAACCGGAATCCACTATCCAGTCGTTCTCAAAGTTCACGGAGGCTAAGGCATCAACAGACGTTGCCGTCATCTCAGCCAGGAAGCAGTTGTCTCCGCCTTCACCACCCTGGTGACCTCCACCTCTCGCTCCACCTCTCCAGTGGCCTCCTTCCTTCTCAGCAACATGACCGGCCTTCAGATTAGACCGGCAGCCCTTTGTCATGTGCCCGTACTTCTTACAGAAAAAACAAAGAGATCTCCCCCTCTCATCACGAGCAGGAAGGAACTTCCCCTTATCTCCTTGAGAGGACGTTGATGGTCCATCTCCGGAGTTCTTCTTCTTCTTGTCCCAGGTCTTCTTCTTCCATGAGTACAAGACCTCGCTATCTCCCCCTGAGATAGATACTCCCGCCATATGCTTTGTCAGGCTCTCCTGTGACGATAGCATGTTCTCCAGCTCCAGTAAGGAGGGCTGAGTAGCCAATCCTTGCACAGACGTGACAAACGGAACATACTCTTTCCGCAAGCCTCTGAGTATGTGCCTCTTCAACTTCGCCTCCGAGATCGGCTCGTCAGGATCCAAAGCCGAGATCTCCGCACACAGATTCTTCACCTTCAGGAAGAAGGTGGATATCGACAACTCTCCTTGAGTGGACTTCGCCAACTCATTCTCCAGGAACTGTAGCCGCGCTACATTCTTCTTGTTAAACAGTCCATCAAGGGCTCTCCAGATCTCTGACGCTGACTTGCACCCCATGATGTGGTCAAATAAGTCAGGAGCAATAACTCTCTTCAAGGTGAACTCCGCTTTGGCGTTTGTCTTCCTCCAAGCTCTCACAGCTGGACCATTGTCTCCGGCAGCTACAACTTCTTCTTGCGCATCTCCTCCAACGACCTCCCATAGGTCCTCTCCAAGCAGGTAACTCTCCATACAAGACTTCCACTTCTTGTAATTCGTCTGAGTGAGTAACTCAATGCCAAGACCTCTCGCATAACCTCCTCCGCCGTCCATCTTGGTTGCTCAGTACTTATAACTCAGTGCTTGTTCCAACCTACCTCTGATACCATGTGAGATTTTCTAGATCGATGGAACACTGGACAAACACACCAAGGATGAACAAAAAACACTTCTTTATTGCTTGACAAATTGTTACAAGAATTACAACAGAAGCAGGCTGAATACAAGTCGCATACAACTTGATTCACAACAGCCGAGAATAAGAAATAACCAAAGTTTTAAATGTCGGATGTCGGAGACATGTCGGATTGGGGTTTTAGATGTCGGAAGTCGGATGTCGGAGACATGTCAGAGATATTTTAATATGTCGGATTCCTAAAAAATATTTATATTATAAGTTATAACATATTATCTTAGCTCTATAAACTACATTAATTTGTTCTACTCAATGGACACATTTTCTACTTAGTTGTATTATTTCCAAAATACTCAAATCTATCTTCAATCATCATTATCTTCTAACCATGTATCTATTTTCATTGTATGTATATCTCCATTTATTATTTTCATTTTTAAGCACTTAAATGTTAAAAATTATTTTATCATTCTTCCTCATTGTTGGAAACGGAAATGACAAACACTATTTAGATATCAACCTGTATTAAATAATGATTTTTTCACTTCCATATAAACATGCAAATTAACTGTACAATACTAAAAATAAATGTGGCAGGCTTGGTGATAATGACAAAACTTGATGGAATAAATTTCAGCAATCAAATACACAACTGATACTCCATACATAAAGCATGCAAGAAGAAAGCATTGGAAGGAGACAAGTGAAAATCAAGTATAATCCATGTGCTCGGAAATGTGCAATTAATAAAATGGGAAAAACTTAGCAAAAAACTCATCCAGCGGCGAGGACGGAGAATAAGCGGAGAGAAATCTCTGATCGTGCGACATTTAGAAATGTCGACGACATTTAGAAATGTCGGTTGCGGGCGATATATCGGATATAATCGGTTATGTCGGCCGACATAATGAAAAACGCCATAACCTTTAAATTTTCATTATGCAAGTCGTTTTTGGTTCAAACAGGACATGTCGGCCGACATGTCGGACATGTCGGCCGACATTTAAAACAGAGGAAATAACAACTGGTCGCGGACAGAGTCCGCTTTTTCCACAGCTCGCTAACGCCCCGCGTTGTCGCTAACGTCGGCGTTGACTCAGACCGCACGAGCTCGCTGCGAGCACACCCTCTTGACGAGACCGCAGATGCAAACCGCCACCTCACACAAGTCGCTAACGCCCCGCGTTGTCGCTAACGCCCCGCGTTGTCGCTAACGCCGGCGTTGACTCGCGATCTTGCACAGCTCACAACTCTTGCTTCAGGTCGCCCAGAACTCACTCCGAGTTCACTCCCACTTGAGACCGCCCCGTTAGACTGCCCAAACTCTCCTCCGAACTCACTCCAAGTTCGCTCTTACTTGAGATCGCCAATAGAGACCGTCCAAGTCGACCACTCTTTCTGATATTCTCTGAGGGGGGGGGGGGGGGGGGGGGGGGGATTGCCCCCCTATTTATAGAATCCGGAGCCGCCACCAAAAGGCGGGCTAACGCCGGCGTTGACTCTAACGCCGGGCGTTAGCTCACTTCACAAATTCTAACAGCTCACCCTTGAAAGACGATGTTATAAAATGGAGAACAAAAGGTACGAAAAAAATGTCAAAGACAAATGTAACCCTCATTAACATATGCGCAAGAAAACCTTGCAGTCTTGCTATTTCATTTCATAGCTTACCATTGTAATGCAGCAGTTGGTGACTACTGCAATAAACGAACAAAAACTGCGAAAAGATTAAACATTATATGATATATTTATGTTTGAATAAACTCCAGGACATTTGAAAATCATATATGAAGGAAATTAATGTTTTCTTTTACTCTGATTCTTCAACTTCCATAGTTCATTTTTCATGGATTAAGCTTCTATTGTGAATCAGTTCAAGTTCCCAACACTCTCTCTTAAACTCGATTCATGATTCCAAGTGTTCTTTGCACATTTTTGTTGGCTTGATATTCATCTCCGCAACTTGATATTGCGACTTCTTATATTTGAGCTTTACTACTTTTTTGTGTGGATATCCATTATCTTTCTACTGCCTTCTCTTTGTTATGAATCTATTTGAATCCAATAGTTATTTTGTCTTTAATGTAATATTCTCATAACCAAGTATCATTCCAAAGTTCTTTGTCGAAACCAACGCCTTCAAACTCTATAGGCTCACAATATGCAAAAATATCCTCCATAAGGGTTCATTTTTATAGTCTCTCCGCACAAGATTTATGCATTCCTAAGCATAATGATCAAACTCACAATAATTTTAACAGTCAACATTTGATTTTTCATACATTTTTGGCCTGTCTCCAATTTCATCCTCTACCTTCACCACAACTTCTTCCTCTGTTGCAGTTTTGACTTTTCTCTCCTTTATCGGATAAATGTGCAGCCACCTCTTCCTCCTACACTAGCACTTTCATGTTCTGTTTCACTTTGTAATGTGCGGTGCCCTTTCTTCCACTTTTAACAAATTGTTTAATTTGTGTAGCTTGTTTCACCAATTCTTACTTTGGCTTCTTAAGCCGCTCTTCATGGGCTTGCACGGATTGTCAAGCGAAATCTTTAATGATCATGGTATCAAAATCTTTGGACTCCTCGATGATAACTACACCATAGTCAAATTTTAATTGTGAGGATGATATAATTTTTTCGACGACTCGTTTATCCTTCTTGCAACTTTCCATAGCCAAGATCTTATGGTATAATCTGAAACAACATCTGTATTGATTCAAAGTCCTCTTAATGTTTGGAGATGAACATTATTCACCAACTTGTTTGAAAGAGGCTTAGGCTCTGTTTGACTTAGCTGCAGCGGCTGAAGAAGCATCTGATTTACAGAGTGGTGGGAAAATCAGTTGATTTGCAAGTGGTGAGAAAAACAGTGAAACTGTTTGAAAGATCTGTTTTTAAGTGTTGTTTGAACAGAGAAGTAGATTATCTGTTTGACAGAATAGCTGTGTGGTGAGTGATTTTAGATTAAAATATTTCCAAAATATTAATTGATAATTAATATTAGGAAAATTAAAATATTTTGCCAAAGTATTAAAATTACATTACGAGAGATCTGATTGGTTACAAATCATTAGGGGTCTGTTTGGGACAGCTCTGGCGGATGGAAAATCTCTATTCCATCTGCCAGAGCTGTTTTATTGCTGTTTGGGAACTCAGCGGTTTCAAAATCTATTCTCTTAAAACAACGTTTTAGGTTCTATTTGAGGAGCCGATTAGGGTCTGCGTATCGCTCTCCCAAAACTGCGCCTCAGAAATCCCGCGTATTGCTTTTAGGGCACCGCCCGATGCCTGGAAATCCCGCAGCGATCCCGCTCCGTCTCGTCGTCCTCCTTCAACGTTGTTGTCGACCGGCCTTCTTCTCTTCGACGAGCTCGCCGACCACCGCCGATCACCTCTCTCCAGACGAACCCAGATCTACTAGTCGCCGACAACATCCCAGTCGCCGACAACATCCCAGTCGCTCCTCTACGTTCCGGCGATTCACAGCCCATATCTTCTTCCCCCGAGGTTTGATAGCCTTCTGCTCCTCTTTCATTTCCATATTTACTTTCCTCTACCTCCGGCGATTCACTCGATTCCTGCTCGAATCCAGATTTGCACCATTCCAGATTTGCCCGATTTCAAGCTCAGATTAGCTCGATTCCAGGCTCGATTCCAGGCTCTGCTCCTCACAGCCCAGATTAGCTCGATTCCAAGCTCTGCTCCTCATATCTCCTTCATTCAGGTATAATATGTTTTCATTCCCGATTTGCTAATTTTGATATTCATTCCAGATTTGTGTATTCATTCCCGATTTGCTACTTTTGTTATGTGAGTTATTAATTTGTGTATGCTTGTGTGGTTTTGTGTGTGTATTTGTGCGGATGATTGTGAATGTGTATGTATAGATATATATGAGCGTGTGCATGTGTGGATGAGTGTGTGTTTTGTGGATGAGAGTTTGTATGTGTGTGTATGGATGTGTGTGTGTGTGTGTGTGTGTTTTGGATGAGTGTGTGAGTGTTGTGTGTATGTGTATGTTTGGATGTGTGTGTGTGTGAGTGTGTGTTTGTGTGTATGTGTATGTTTGGATGTGTGTGTGTGTGTGTGTGTGTGTGTGTGTGTGTGTGTTTTGGATGTGTGTGTGTGTGTGTGCGTGTGTGTGTTTTGGATGTTATGTCAACGATTGAGAGGATGAATTATCATGTTCGTGACACACGACCATGCATGACATCTACCCAAACATGTGAGAAATGAATTAAAGAGTTACTAGAAGGACATCCAGATAGGATTCATGATGCATTTAGGATGTCGAAACGCATTTTCATAGATTTACTTCATAAACTAGAGGTAGATCATGAACTTCAAGGGTCACAACGGACGTCGTCAAAAGAAGTCCTAGGGATGACATTGTATATCTTAGCACAAGGAGGTTCCATTAGATTGGCGAAAGAGCGATTCCAGCACTCGACCGAAACAATTAGTAGATATTTTTCGAAATGTCTTAGATCTCTTTTGTTACTCTCAATTGATGTTATAAAGTCTATAGACCGTCAGTTCAGAGATATTCCGGCTGAGATAAGGTATGATGCTCGTTACATGTCATTCTTCAAGGATTGTGTTGGTGCAATTTACGGTACACATGTAGATGCGAGGATACCCGTAGAAAATCAAGTCAGATACATAGGACGTCACGGCACTACGACGCAAAATGTAATGACAGTCTGTGATTTTAACATGTGTTTTATATTTGCCCTGGCTGGATGGGAGGGATCTTCTCATGATAGTCGCATCTTCGCACGCGCATTAACAGACGATAGATTGCATTTTCCGCATCCCCCACAAGGTATAGTAATCAATATTTTTACATTCATTCAAATCCTTCAAATATCCCCTAATGTTTGCTTGTTTAACATAAAAAATAAATGCAGGTAAATATTATTTAGTAGATGCTGGATACCCGTTAAAGATAGGTTATTTGAAGCCATATCCGGATACAAGATATCACTTGGCGGACTTTGCCCGTGGGAGTCGGCCTGTTCAAGGAAGGCAAGAACATTTCAATAGGGCGCATTCATCTCTTCGCAGTGTTATTGAGCGAACGTTTGGAGTGTGGAAGAAGAAGTGGCGCATTCTGAGCAAAATGCCACAGTATAGCTTCAAGAAACAGAGGTCCATAGTGTTGGCCACAATGACCTTACATAACTTCATTCGTAGACATCTTTCTCGCTGGGACCCTGAGTTTAATGTTTGTGATGCTAATGAGTCTTCTTTCGCACCCTCAGAGGATGAAGACCCTGCGGCGGAGGATGATATTGGAAGCGATATGGGTGATGCTGCTGGAGTTGAACAGATGTCTACAGTAAGAGATAACATTGCCGAAGAAATATACGGGGCGCGTAGATAGCATTACCAAAGAATTATGTAAAAGACTATTGTTATCGGTTACTTTTTATTATTTTTCATGTTAAAAACTTTATGTATTTTAAGTTCTAAAAAAACAACTTCCAAAAGCTGTTTCTCCAAACAGCTAATTAGAAAATCGCTCTTCAAAGAGCACTTCTGCACAGAACACCCAAACACTCTGCAGCTTTTCAAAACTGCTCCCCAGAGAGCTCTTTTAAAACAGCTCTATCCGGACAGCAGCTTTTCAATCCGCCAGAGCTGTCGCAAACAGACCCTAGAACATAGCATTAACTCATCACATATTCATGTCCAATTCAAAATTTCGGAAAAAAAAAGATCTGATTGCATAAACCATAAATCGAATCTGATTTTTTGAAAGGGGCTTTTACCTTGTTGCCGACGATTTCGAACTAGGCGAACAGCTGTAACAACGAAGGAGGCCGTGGAACACCTAGAAGGAGGCCAGCGAACAGCTGGAAGAAGGAAAGAGGCGAAACACTAGGTGGAAAGATTACAAGCAGCGACTCACGCGAAGGGGAAAAGCTGATTTCCGCGTGTGCCGGGGGGGGGGGGGGGGGGGGAGCTGTGCGAAAAGTACCCAAAAATCAGGAAAATAGCGGTCGACGGGGGAATAGAGCCCCATGCAGCCACGCGGGAATTTACTCACGGAATTTTAATTGGCGGCGTCACCATTATTTGATTTCTATCAAGTCTATCCGCCTCGACCCTTACGAGCCACGTGGGAGTTCAATCGCGGATTTTAATCGGCAACAACACTATTATTTGATTTCCATCAAGTTTGTTCTTCTCAAACCGCACACACCTGCTGCTCTTTTCCATCAAGCCTACGACTTTTTTCGCTTACACGCACATGTTGCCCAAAGTTTTTAGTATTTTCTCGGTGATTGGAATCATTGGGAAGCGTCGCGGATCTCGCTGCAACCCAAATCAGCCGTCTCCGAGGAATTCCACCGACCTGTCGCCCGCTCCTTCTCTCACTCCGCTCATCATATGGAAGACTCGTCCAATTTCTTGGATGCTATGATCCGGCTCCACGCAGTCATATCTTCCATGGATGCACGCCTTCAGGAAGTAGAAGCACGCTTTCGGGATGCCGATGCACATCATCTGGATGACATGACTACTCTCACCACCAAGCTTAATGAACTAACGGATGCCCTTCCCGTTGTTACCACCCCACCGACGGATCACGCCAACAACAGTCGAAGTCCCGCCACGCCACTCATCCGCTACGAGCCACCATCACCAGCCCTTGTACTCCATGAGGTTGTTACACTACCGCGCTACGGCAGGTGGGATTTTCCGACTTACGGTGGGAAGACTAACCCATTGGGGTGGCTCACTCGGTGCGAACAATTTTTGCCCACCAGCAAACACCGGCAACGGATCATATTCATCTAGCATCCTTTCATCTACTCGACTCGACTCTGTTTTGAGTCACTCGTCTCCTCACCGACCATCCAGGTCTGTTATGGGACAACTTCAAGCGGTTATGCAACTTGCGTTTCAGTCCTCCCCTCCACAGCAACCCCATCAGGGAGATCACGACTTTACAACATACGGGATCCGTAGATAATTATTTGGAACAGTTTAAACATCTCTTGTCACATGTCACGCTTCCCTCGGGGATGCAAGTCTTCATCTTCCCCGTCGGACTTCGCGACTGCCTATGATTGAAACTCCTCGAGTCTTAGTGACTGCTATGAGCTTGGCCAGGATTTGTGACTGTCACCTCCAGCTGACATAGGAGGCTTACATTCCCGCTGACATAGGATCTCCGTCGGGACGTACCGAGGGCCCTCTTTCCCCTCCGGTTTGTGGACTCTCGTGCTGATATGATGGAACAGAGAGCGCAAGGCTTATGGTATAACTTCTACGAGCAGTACACTCGCGAACATCGGTGCAAGAAGTTTTTTTATCTGCACGTCGATGACTCTGACGATGAGGGCTTCAGATGAGGCTGCTACCGTCGTCGATCTAACTTGAGCTTGAGGTCAAGCTCGTTTTGCAGGGCGGGAGAGATGTTATGAGCCTCGGGCCCAGTTATCTAGTTATTTTATTATATGTGTTATGTTCGAGTCTAGTTGAGGTTTAGAGTTTGATTTAGTCCCCTCGTTTGTTGCATTTATGCTTATGTCACGATCTCCTCTTATATAAGGAGACATTGGGGTCATGTAATGTTATTAAAGAAGTATTCTATTTTCGCTCGTCTTGTTTTATGAGATTTTGGCAAGCTCCTCTTAGGAATATGGGCGGATCTAGGGGGGGGCATTTTTGTAAAATGGATGTTGAATTTGGATTCCTCTCGTCGTGGCAATGAAGTTCGACTATCTATATGTTAGAAACGGTGTCCGGATGAGGGAGAAAAGGGTACAAAAAGGCGGAGACGGGATATGGCATGACAGTTAACTAGTTTAATTAATTTTTGTGGAGGTGGCGTGCGTAAATCTAGTCGAGTGAGCGAGCTTTGTGAAGGGCCGATTTTCGCAAGAGCGGCATTTAAGAATTAGGAGCATGATTTCTAATTAATGCATTTTTATATGATCCTCTAATTAATATTTTTTTATATAGATATGTGCATTAAATGTATAAAAATTATATTAGTTGAAAATTTTAATTAGTGCCCCTTACGCGCACAAAATAAGCTGCTATGTGACTTCGTTTATTTTTGAAAATCAAACTCCAAAACTGTCTTCGTTGACTACGAGTTTCTCAAACTTCTTGAAAGGCCGGCCCCCCCTTGTTGAAATTCCTGTATCCGACCTGCTTAGGAAGCCGCGATTCTGGCTCCGCGGTATCTCCCCCACCTCCGATCTCCCCTCCGGCAAGCCCATAACATAATACACATGAGCAAATGTGGAAGAAAGCCTCACAATCTTGCTATTTAGTTTCATAACTTATCACTTCAATACAAGAACCAACAATTGTTTTAAAATAGAAAAAATTAATGTTACAAAATATTAAATTAGAACAGTATACTAATATTCTAATAAACTCTAAAACATCAAAAAATTGTGTATGAGTAAAAACTGTAACTTTCTTTTATTTTTGACTTTTCATCTTCATAATTCATGCATTAAACCTATTTGGAGGATTTTTTTTTTCAACTTCATCTTCATAATTCATGCCTTAAACTTATAGCATCTACATATCAAGTAGCGCTTAGAGAATTGATGGAAGGGTGATTGAACCTAAAACCTAATGTTGAGAAAAATTAATTCCCAAAAATGATGGAAGCACGGTGGGCCCCAAAATGGGAAAAAAATTAGGTGTGTTTCTCCCACCTTGTTTTAGGCGGGAGAAACAATACAGTCGCACGATCTGGTATCCTACGCGGAGATGTTTTCGCGGAATACTGCGGTATTCTAAAAATACTGTCAGTATTGTCAGTATTGTCAGTATTTCGATCAAACATGTTGTTTTTGCAGAAACCAACGGTTTGATGCGCGCGAGCATTGTGATCTTAGGTGAGAGAACGCATCTAAAAATATCTCCCAAAACTTACGTTGTGATAAATGCAAAACAAGACAAAACTTTGCTATTATAAAAGAGAAGCTTGCAAACTGATCACACATTTATGGGCATGACACTCCTCCTAAATTAAACCTGAACTCAATGTGCCTAGTTGCGACTAGGGGCCCGTTTGGCATGGCGGCGGCGGCCGTGAACGCGGTTGTTACGAACTGTCATTCGTCTTTGACATGACAATGGTTATGACCGCCACCAAGAAAAAAAACTAATTTTGAATATAAAAGGGTTGGAGTTCCTTAGGCGAGGTCAGGCTTTCACGAACGATGGTTTGTAACCACTGCATTCACGACCGCCGCCATCGTGTCAAACGGACTATAGGACTCCTCGCATACACTCATACACTCATACACAATATGAGCGGCACTCGTCTTTCTAATATGATGCTACAACACCTCACATACACTATCTCATGACCTCACTTCTCTTGGCTAGTTGAGACTTTCCAACTCACACACTAACTATCTTCGACTAAGGCTCCGTTTGGCTCGGTTTTTTTTGCTCCGGTGAGTTTGGACAAAAATGCCGCCGCCATAGAATGTATGTTTGGCGTGACAATGATTATTACCGCAATCAAAAAAGAGAACTAATTTTGAACATAAAGTGAATGAAATTCCTTAGGTGAGGTCGAGCTTTCACGAACGACGGTTCATAACCACCGCATTTGTGACCGCCACCGCCGCGCCAAACGGAGTCTAACTCACACGATAATGTGACAACACTTCTACCTCTTAACACATGACAAGGACTAGCCGCGGCTAGTCGCCTCATACACTTCTGCTCTTTCTGCATGCCGCTAGGCTTGCACTTGACCATCTCTTAGACTTACTAAAGCTTCGTTTGGCGCGGTGGCGGCGGTCGTGAACGCGGTGGTCATGAACCGTCGTTCGTGAACGCTCTACCTCACCTAAAAAATTTCATTCATTTTATGCTCAAAACTAGTTCATTTTTTTTGGGTAGCAGTCCTAACCTTTGTCTTGCCAAACTTACATTCTATGATAATGACGTTTTTGACCAAACTCACCGGAGCAAATAAGCCGTGCCAAACGAAGCCTTAATCCAGCTAGCTGCAAGTTCACGTCGGCCGACTTCGAGTTCGAGTTCGATTTAGCCGCACATGCAGAATCGTGAAGTCTCTTCCGCCTTTGACTATTCCTAAACCTTCCAATTACCCTCCATCAGCTGTCTTTGATGAATCCATCTTCTTCCATTGTCTAGAATCAGTAAATCTACACTATCAAAGGCCCGCGCAGCCTTCTTGAATTCCATTGCCACCATTCGTCTTCTTTGATCTTTCAGAAAAAATTAAACTCGACACAGTCTAGCGGCCTCATGCTTGAATCTTCCGGAAGTTCCAATGAAAGCTAGCCAAATCGCCTTCTACATTATTCGAACATTTTTGGATTCCTTCCGCCATTTGATCGGGCTACCACCGACTCTGTTCGATCCTTTCACTCACTGCCTTAACTGCTTCTAAACTCTTTTTGCAAGCTTTGCATCACCCCACCTCAGCAGAGGCGGATTTGTCTTCTCTCTAACAAAAATAGTCGTCGACTCTCCATCTTCTTCCCCTTCCTCTTTCGTAGACACAATGTAATGACGCAACCCACAATCCTTGAGATATTGTCTTTAGCTCAACTCGACTCGTATTAAGTTGAACTATGCGATCCGCAAGCACTTTCCAAGTGGTAACTCATGTCAAACATACTCTCATTCAAAGCTCGCTATGAAGTTCCTGACAAAATTCCACTACTTTCTCTGAAAATGCGCTTTTGATATTATGATGCCTGAATTATTACTTGGCCCTATTAAATTTGCCTCTAATTTTGATGTGAGATTTAAGCTCTGTTTGGCATGGCTGTGATGAACGTGAATGCGGTGGTTATGAAATGTCATTCGTGTACTCCCGACCTCACTTAAGAGTTAAGGAACATACATTTTATGATGTAACTTTGAAGGTGTAAGCTGTAATTACACAAACTTCGAGAGGAGGTCCGGTAAATAACCCTATAATGTATGTATTGTGTGTCCGTGTGTGTAGATGTGTGATAGTACGCTCGCCGCTCTCCTTCTCCTGTCCGCAATGTGCGGTGACGATTGAACTGCTCGACGCCCTCTTACTCAAAAAAGGCACAAACCGTGTTATATAACATAAAGCTCGTTTCAATGCTTTTTTTTCAAGTGCGGGTGCAGAGTGCCCCCTTGCCTCAAATATATACCTCCCTCTCTATTGAGGTGGGAGGAACCCTCTCTCAATCATATGTACTATCCTTATCTAAATGCATAATAGATCGCTGCAGTTCGGGCTTCTCGCCCCGAGCATCCTTCACTTACGCTTGCGAACGTTCTATCGCCACACCTTGCGTGACGTGTCAAGTCTGTCCTAGACATGAACTGATATATCTAAGTATTATAAATATTGTTTATAAATTTGTCTGAGAAATTTTTGTATGGGTACGCATCGTGATCTACCGTGTGATTAAATTTAGCCGTAAATTTGCGATCCTACGGTGCAGATTCTGTGAACAATACGGGCGGGTTTTGGAATTCAAATACAGTTGAATTTTCGATGAATCACAAGTGGATGGTCAGATGTTCTCCCGCACGGAGAAAATTTTGGTACGGGTAACGCATTGTTATCTACCGTGCTGGATTAAATTCACCAGTAAGATTCGCGATCCTACGGTGCAGATTCTATGAAAAATACGGGCGGATTTGTGAATTCCAAATACGATCAGATTTTTTGATGAATCACGACACGATAAGTGGACGGTCAAATGTTCTCCCACACGATGCGTTGCATGTTAGTTTTTTGAAGTGAGCTGTCGCCCGGCGACAGTGGCTATCGCCGGCGACAGCGTGCGAGTATCGGCGACAACGTGCGAGTATCGGCGACAGCGTGCGAGTATCGGCGATCTCGCCCGGCGGTTGCTCCTACTCGCCCCCCTTGAGTTTGCCTATAAATAGAGGGGTACCCCCCCCCCTAAATATATACCTTCTGACAGTGACGAGTATATACTCTGAGAGTGACGAGTATAGCCATCAGAAGTGGCGAGTATCATCAACTCTGAGCGAGTTAGAGATACCAGAGTGCTACCTGGCGAGCATCGGACTTGGAGTGAGTTCGGCGAGCTCCCTTGAGCGAGTAGCGACTATTGAAGATATCGCCCGGCGACAGTGATATCGCCCGGCGACAGCAAGAAAGAGAGGAAGCGCGCGCGACGAGCGTGCGAGTATCCTGGAGTGCGAGCAGCGAGCTTGCGAGTATCTGGAGTGCGAGCAGCGAGCTTGCGAGGATCAGAGCTATCGCCCAGGCGACAGTCAATATCGCCCGGCGACAGCGAGAAGCGAGCTTCTGTGGCGAGGAGCGAGTATTGGAGCGAGTATCACCATCCTGGTGTGCTCAGGAGGAGAAGCGGACCTTGTCCGTGACCAAAGTCTTACCTTCTTTAGGCTGTTGTGATTCAAGTTGGATGCAACTTGTATTCAGCCGTGTGTATTTGTAATTGATTGCCTAGTTGAGATATAAAACCTTCTTTATCCATTGTTGGTTCTCTTGATCGATAGCAGACCCAAAAAATTCAACATGGTATCAGAGGCAGGTTGCTGAAGCAGCACCTGCTATCGTAGTTCAAGGTTGTCATCCAAGATGGACGGTGGAGGAGGTTTTGCGAGAGGACTAGGCATTGAGCTGCTTACTCAAACCAACTACAAGAAGTGGATGTCTTGTATGGAGAGCTACCTTCTTGGAGAGGATCTCTGGGAGGTTGTTGGTGGTGGGGAGCAAGAGGAAGTTGTAGCTGCCGGCGATAATGGTCCAGCTGTGAGAGCTTGGAGGAAGACCAACTCCAAGGCAGAGTTCACCTTGAAGAGAGCCATATCACCTGACTTTTTCGACCATATCATAGGTTGCAAGTCAGCTTCTGCGATCTGGATAGCCCTCGATGGGTTATTCAACAAGAAGAATGTGGCGCGGCTACAATTCCTGGAGAATGAGTTGGCGAAGTCAACTCAAGGCGAGATGGCGATATCCACCTTCTTCCTGAAGGTGAAGAACCTATGTGGGGAGATCTCGGCCTTGGATCCTGACGAGCCAATCTCAGAGGCGAAGTTGAAGCGGCACATACTCCGAGGCTCTTCGTTACTTCCGTGCAAGGATGGGCTACTCAGCCCTCCCTGCTGGAGCTTGAGAACCTGCTGTCGTCACAGGAGAGCTTGGAGAAGCAGATGGCAGGAGTATCCGTCTCAGGTGGAGATGGTGAGGCGTTGTTCTCAGGCAAAAGGAAGCCTTGGGACAAGAGAAAGAAGAACTCCGGAGACGGACCTTCAACGTCCTCTCAGGGAGATGGGGGGAAGTTCCTCCCTGCGCGCGATGAGAAGGGGAGATATCTCTGCTTTGCCTGTAAGAAGTACGGGCATATGGCAAAGGACTGCCGGTCTAATCTAAAGGCTGGGCATGTCGCTGAGAGAGAGGAAGACCACCGGAGAGGTGATGACCATCAGAGAGGTGGAAGAAGAGGAGGAGGAAGAGGTCGAGGTCACCAGGGTGGTGAAGGCAGAGACAACTGCTTCTTGGCTGAGATGACGGCAACGTCAGTCGATGCCTTAGCCTCGGTCAGCTTCGAGCACGACTGGATAGTGGACTCCGGTTGCGGGCACCATCTCACTGGAGATGTGTCCAAGTTTGCCTCTATAAAGGCATATGGAGGGACGGATGCCATCATCACGGCGGATGATTCGGTGCATCCAGTGGAGCAAGAAGGGATAGTCACCCTTGGAACTGAAGAGAAGCCAGTGACACTGAAGAGTGTGTATCACGTGCCTGGCATGAAGAAGAACCTCTTCTCGGTTGCGAATGCAGTGGATGCAGGATACCACGTGCTGTTTGGACCGAAGGAGGTGAAGTTCCTGAAGAACCTTTCGTCTGTCGATGCTGACGTCACGCTCACCGGGAGAAGGGTGAAGGACTTGTATGTTCTGTCTGCAAGTGCCTACGTGGACAAGCTGAAAACGAACGACAGCGCTGTGATCTGGCATGAGAGGCTGGGTCATGTGGGGATGGACAAGCTGAAGATGATGGCAGCAAAGGGCCTAGTGAGTGGCCTACCTCATCTCTCTTCCTGCGGCGACGGCCATGTATGCGAAGGTTGTCAGTTTGGAAAGTCACATCGACTTCCATTTGACAAGTCGGAGACCAGGTGTAGGGCACCTCTTGAGTGCATACATGCTGATGTTATGGGGTCGTGCGCCACCCTTACTTATGGAGGAAATAAGTATGCGCTGGTCTTGGTGGATGACTACACCCGCTATACGTGGGTATACTTTCTGAGAGAGAAGTCAGAAGTACTCAAGAAGTTCCAAGAGTGGAAGGAACTTGTGGAGGGGAGGTTGGACCGCAGAGTGAAGAAGCTGAGAAGCGATAATGGAGGGGAGTTCACCTCCAATGAGTTTGCTTCCTTCTGCAGAAGGTTCGGCATTCGGCGGGAGCTTTCTTGCGCTCACACCCCTCAACAGAATGGGGTGGCAGAGAGGAAGATCCGCCATCTGGTGGAGACTACCAGGAGTTGGCTACATGCCAAGAGCATTCCCAAGGCCTTATGGGCAGAGGGAATGGCGTGTGCCACTCATGTGATCAACAGGCTGCCTCTAAGTCCTAACAGGATGGTGTCTCCACACCAGCTCATGTTCGGGGAGAAGCCCAATGTGGGTCACATGAAGGTGTTCGGTTCTACCTGCTTCGTGCACGTCCCGGACGCTCAGAGAATAAAGTTGGAGCCGAAGGCGAGGAAGTGTATCTTCATCGGCTACGATGAGCGGAAGAAGGGGTGGAAGTGCATGGATCCGCAGACTCACAGGTTCGTCGTCTCGCGCGACGTTGTGTTTGACGAGCTGGTCTCATACCAGGGAGTCTCTACTGTGGAACTGCCGGAGAGTGGAGAAGCTAGCAGGGAAGAGGAGTGGGTCACTGAGGACCCTACTGTGGAGTTGGAGTTATCTCCAAGTGCTCCATTGCCATCTGGCTCAGGAGGAGCTTCTGGCTCAGGGGGAGCTGCGAACTCAAGAAGCAGGGAGAGCACCGCTTCAGGAGGAGCTCGGAGAGGAGCTCAAGCAGAGGAGTCTACCGGAGTGGTAGATAGTGGCCAAGCCTTGAGGAGGTCGAAGAGGACGATCGTCCCGCCTGCTCGTTATAAGGAGGGGAACTTTGTGAGTCTGGTTTCCTGCTTCTTCGCAGGACCACTCGATGAGAGGGAACCTGCCTGCTTTGAGGATGCAGCTGGCATCAAGGAGTGGGACGAGGCCATGGAGGAAGAGATGGAGGCCCTGAAGAAGAACGAGACATGGGACCTGGTTCCCATGGTGGAGGGAATCAAACCTGTCACCTGCAAGTGGGTGTACAAGGTGAAGAAGAGGGCTGATGGAGAAGTGGAGCGGTACAAGGCGAGGCTTGTCGCTCGAGGCTTCTCACAGACCTACGGAGAGGACTACGAGGAGCCGCGGAAGCCTCATCTGGAGGCAGCCAAGGGGATTCTGAAGTATGTGAAGGGCACCCTTGAGATGAGGTTGTCCTATGAGGAGAAGTCTAACTTCAAGCTGCACGGATACACGGATGCAGACTATGGAGGTGACGCTGATGATCGCAAGTCGACATCAGGGTATGTGTTCTTGTGTGGAGCAGCTGCTATCTCGTGGTGTAGCAAGAAGCAGGACTTCATTTCCCTTTCTACCACGGAGGCCGAGTACAAAGCGTCATCCTTAGCAGCTCAGGAGTGTGTCTGGCTAAGGAGACTAGTGGAGGATGTAGATGAGGAGGTCAGTGGACCTACTGTGCTTCGCGGGGACAATGAGAGTGCATTGAAACTGGTAACCAATCCAGTGTGTCATGCAAGGACCAAGCACATTGAGATCGAGCATCACTTCATCAGAGAGAAGGTGTTGGGTGGCTTGATCACTGTGGAGCATGTGAGGAGCGAAGACAACCTTGCGGACATATTCACAAAGCCCCTATCTGCGGGGCCGTTCCGGAGGCTTCGCTCGTTGCTTGGAGTTGTTCCCGGAGCTCACTTCAAGGGGGAGTGTTAGTTTTTTGAAGTGAGATGTCGCCCGGCGACAGTGGCTATCGCCGGCGACAGCGTGCGAGTATCGGCGACAACGTGCGAGTATCGGCGACAGCGTGCGAGTATCGGCGATCTCGCCCGGCGGTTGCTCCTACTCGCCCCCCTTGAGTTTGCCTATAAATAGAGGGGTACCCCCCCTAAATATATACCTTCTGACAGTGACGAGTATATACTCTGAGAGTGACGAGTATAGCCATCAGAAGTGGCGAGTATCATCAACTCTGAGCGAGTTAGAGATATCAGAGTGCTACCTTGCGAGCATCGGACTTGGAGTGAGTTCGGCGAGCTCCCTTGAGCGAGTAGCGACTATTGAAGATATCGCCCGGCGACAGTGATATCGCCCGGCGACAGCAAGAAAGAGAGGAAGCGCGCGCGACGAGCGTGCGAGTATCCTGGAGTGCGAGCAGCGAGCTTGCGAGTATCTGGAGTGCGAGCAGTGAGCTTGCGAGGATCAGAGCTATCGCCCAGGCGACAGTCAATATCGCCCGGCGACAACGAGAAGCGAGCTTCTGTGGCGAGGAGCGAGTATTGGAGCGAGTATCACCATCCTGGTGTGCTCAGGAGGAGAAGCGGACCTTGTCCGTGACCAAAGTCTTACCTTCTTTAGGCTGTTGTGATTCAAGTTGGATGCAACTTGTATTCAGCTGTGTGTATTTGTAATTGATTGCCTAGTTGAGATATAAACCTTCTTTATCCATTGTTGGTTCTCTTGATCGATAGCAGACCCAAAAAATTCAACATTGCACGTACCTAAAAATTGCCACTATTTTATATGGCCTGAGAATTGGATAAAGATTAATTAAGGCCGCTGTTATGGGCAGAACAATTCAAGCTAAGGATATATCAAGGTTAATGACAAATCAAAATAAAAAATCATAGAGATTTGTGAACTCGTAAAAATTTCGGCTGCCCATAACTGTTCTTTACACGGTCTATCTATAGCCATTATGGATGTGCCATATAAATCTATTTTAATTAATCAGGAAAATAAATGGCATGCCATTTCATTTTGATTGGAAAAAGCTTTTCGAACGTTTGCCAGCAACTAACCAGACAAACCCATCTATTCACGCCGTCATTAAAAACGTTTTGTAGATACATAAAAACGTTTTATATATTCATAATTTTTTTTATATATACATAAAAACGTTATATATACGTAAAAACGTTTTATATATACATAAAAACGTTTTATATACATAAAAACGTTATATATACGTAAAAACGTTTTATATATACATAAAAACGTTTTATATACATAAAAACGTTATATATACGTAAAAACGTTTTATATATACATAAAAACGTTATATAGACATAAAAACGTTTTATATACATAAAAACGTTATATACATACATAAAAACGTTTTATACATACATAAAACGTTTTATGTACATAAAAACGTTTTATGTAAACGTCTTATGCAAGACGACATATATATATTCGTTTAATAGTATCGGATTAATGGATATACGCGTTGAGCGTATATCCCTAAATCCACGCACATCTAGGTGCGGGGCGGCCGGCGGTTGCGGGCTCGCCGGCAACCGGCCGCCCTTGGCTTTCCGGCGACGAGCCCAGGGCGGCCGGTGGCCGGCGAGCCCGAAGTCGTCGGCTGCCCCACCCTAAAAAAAATTGAAACGGCGGCGGCGCCCCCATGCTAACGCGCACGTTTATACCATATAAATGCGTCGCGCGTTTCTACAGCAAGCCCTAATAGTATATATGAGCGACATATCAGAATTACCTATTGAAAGCGACGTCGCCTGCTCCGCTGCTCGCTGTTTCTCTATGTATATAGCAAAAGACGGTAATTATTAGCACCGCACTTTTAACTGTTCACAACTATTTATTAATCGCAAATCACTATTTTCATAAAATTCTATCCACAAATAATTTTTTTTTTAAATGAAAAATCTCAAGTATAACAAACAACTTTGGGAATGACCCGTGGAGTTTGTTAAATGAAAGATCCATGCATGAGCTATAGGCAGCGACTGCGTTCGAACGAGAATCACAATGTTAAAACTCCGATTGGGATCAAGGTTTCTCCTTTCGCAATGAAAGCCTCGACTCGACCATTTTTGAAATTTTTGTGAACGAAGAGGAAAAGGACAGCGATACGATCACTGAATCAAGCCTTGGAGTGGTGTCTTTCGGCTTCTCCGAAATTCCGAAGCGCTCGTCGCCAGACAGTCCCCTCGCCCCGCAGTGGTAGACTCTATAGAGCTCCTCGATTGAGTCTCCATCGCCTCCAACCAGCACCGTCAACGTGATGCTCGCCATCTGGGCCGACAGATGGGAAAATGTTAGCCTATTGAGGAATAGGATGAAGGATCAGGGGCTGATGAACGAGCGGGACGGAGAGAGAGGAGTTGCCCGAATGGGGGTTAGGTGAGTGCTGATAGGTATTATGAAATGTAAAAAAAGTAGATTTTTGTGAGTGCTAATAGTCATTTTCGTAGTGCTAATAACAATGGCCAAACAAAAATCTGTGTTACTTTGTACCTGCCAGTGAGGGCACTTTCAGAATTCCCTAAATGTAAGCGACACGCCTACACGGGCTACCACTGATCTCTGATGTTTCAATTACAGGTTGCACCCTCTAACTTTCAAAATTAAATTATCTTCTCTCTAAGTTTTCCCAGTTGACAAAAAATGTTACTTCCGTTAGAAATATGGATGGAAAATGTTAAAATTAGCCAACATATTTTATGACATTTCAATTTTATTCTTTTATAATGATTCTAGATTCAATAGAAAGGATAAAAATGTAACGTAACCTTTTCAATGTAGAGTTATTACAAAGGGGCTAGTTTAAATGGAAATATATAAAGTCGGTGAGGGAAGGTATGGAAATATCATCAATAATTATTGATTATGAATTACATCCCATGGATCGTCAATTTTGTTAAGTGGAAGTTTTTGCCTCAAGTCGCCAGTATGATCAGAGAAGAGCGGTCTGTGGCTATGATCGTGTTTACAAAATTGAAGTGCTCTAATCATGCCAAAAATTATATGAATTCTTAAATAGTCTTCACAAGTCTAATGGTGACGACGGTTTTTTGATCCTATCATCGAATCCCTAATAATTAGATTCAAAAGATTGATTTAGGCGAAATTAGAGTCATGTCAAAATTTCATGAAAACCTTCAATTGAAGAGTCTATGTTATGTGTTTTTTTTTAAGGAGTCCAACATTCCTTTCAATTTTGATTTTTGCCGAGTAGTTGAGGAGAAATTAACTTTTAAAGTTTTTCAATCCCTTCGAGACAAAATCTTTTCTTTTCTCCCCTGAAACTTGGACCCGGACATGTGCTCGTGAACAATTTCGCCCATGTTTGGAACCAATCTATCAACCATTGCTTCCCTTCGCTTAGAGCACAAAAGCAGCCAAGTCGACTCTTCTGTCTATGAGACACATCATCTTATCAAGAATCTCCCACTATCATTAAAATTCATTCTTTGGGCAGCTGGAGCTGATGCTGGGTCACCATAATAGCAATGGCTCCAACTATTATTGGATAAGCGCTTGCTTTAAGGCTTCGTTTGGCTTGGCTTATTTGCTCCGGTGAATTTGGACAAAATCGTCATTGTCATAGAATGTATGTTTGGTATGACAAATGTTACTACCATTGTCAAAAAAAGAAACTAGTTATAAGCATAAAATATTTGGTATGACAATGACGTTTTTGTCCAAACTCACCGGAGCAAATAAGCCGAACCAAATGAAGCCTAAGGCAACTTCTCGAACATTGAGCGGTCTTTCTTCAACAGTTCCGGTGCCCTCCGGCACATGTTGCAATTAGAGAGATTTGTATCTTCAAAACTTCCCTTCATGCATGACTAGACATGATGCTTGTGTTGTTCTAGGCATCCTAATTTGGCAATAGTACAATAGTGAATTAAAAGGAAGATACATGTGTTAGGGATAATAATTGCGAACCCATAACTATCACGAGTAGACGGAATAAAGTAAAGATTTGGTCCAGTCCACGAAATTACGTCATCCTGATAAAATTGGTACAATTTACAAACTGTATGTGTGCAAGTGGCATGGCTAATCTTTATCACACGAGTCTTTATGGTGCCGTTCGTCGATTTTTTTCGAAAATGTAGGTTAAAATGCCCCCCTCATGATTTTGCTCTTAAGTCAACAACATCCAATTTCTTATGTTCTTCTGAAGCATGATTATTCGCCTTGCATGCCTAAAAATTTAATTTAAAAGAAAATTTTAATTATAAGAATATCTTAAAATTTCAAACATAGCAACTTCTCCCTTTACTCTCATGCACTCAAGTGATTAAATTTTTTTTCTTATTTAAAGTTAAATATATTTATTAAATTCTCAATCTACAAATGCTTGATTATATATATCATGATGATTGAATGATGCCTTCTCTCATCTTATAAATGTGTCGAAAGCAATATTGTAGACGTCGACCGACATGTCGGATTTTTTGAAACAATTTAAACAAAAATATCAATTTGAAAATTTCATCTGATATATCGGGCGGTATCTGCGTCCTACATATCGGCATGAGTATTATATATATATATACACACAAGTGCCCGACACGGGGCTCCGCCCCTACGGCCAAGCGCGATAGTACCCGGTCGGGCAACCTTCGGCTGCATCCAGCCGGGCTTCGCCCGCCTCAGCACGGGCTTCGCCCGTGCTCGACGCGTCTGCGGGCTGCGCCCTCAACATATACATATGAGTACTCAAAATGACCGTAAAAAAATATACATAAATATTACAATATTTATTTTGTAAAAAAAATACGTGTACGCTTAAAAAGATTATTTTTTTCTCTCTCTTTCCCTCTTTCTCTCTCCCACTATCTCTCTTCCGTAAAGGTTATTTTTATTTTTTTTATATTAAAGATTTTTCGGATAAAACATATGAAAGATCCAACGGTTGAAAATGAAAGCACGGTAAGAGCATGGAGAATGTTATATTCACTTATATAATAAAGATATATCATTTCTATTAATTTTTAAGGGGTAACATTTTGTTTTGTGTTTATTACTTCGTTATAATCCTAGTATTACATATTTGTGTAATTTATAAACATACAATGTATACAATTGTACATATTTACAAAAATATGCATATTCATAAATAAATTTATTTAAATATTAAAAATCAACATTATTTTGCAAATGATATTGTTTTGATCGATGAGACGCGCGAGGGTGTAAACGTGAAACTTGAATCTTGGCGAGACACTTTAGAAAAGAAGGGTTTTAGATTGAGCAGGACAAAAACAGAGTATATAGAGCTTAAATTTAGTAGTGCAAGAAGGTCGGATACTCCGTCATTAAATTGGGTGACCAAGATATTTCCCGCAGTAAGTGCTTTAAATATCTGGGACCGATAATTCAAAAAGATGAAGGTGTAGATAAAGATGTGATACATAGAATCCAAGCAGGTTGGTTGAAGTGGAGAGGCGCATCTGGGATCTTATGTGATCGTAAAGTACCATTAAAACTTAACGACAAGTTTTATCGTACTGCAATTAGGCCAGCAATGCTCTACGGTTCTGAGTGCTGAGCAGTGAATGGTGTACATGAACAAAAAATGGGAGATGCGGAGATGAGAATGCTTAAGTGGATGTGTGGTCACACGAGACTGGATAAAATTAGGAATGAATGTATCAGGGATAAGACAGGAGTGACGCCAATTGTAGAGAAGATGTGAGAAGCTCGTTTAAGATGGTTCGGACATGTACTTAGGCGACCATTAGAGGGACCTGTTAGGCATTGTGAGAGTTTAGTCACTAGACATGATAAACGGGGGAGGGGTAGACCAAAAAAGACTTTGAATGAAACTATAAGGAAAGATATGATGTACTAAGGTATTAATGAGGCTATGGTTAAAGATAGTGCGACAAAGGATCCATATAGGCGACCCCACTATGGTGGGATAAAGGCTTGAGTGTTGTTGTTGTTGTATTAAAAATCAACATTGTAAAAATATCTTCAATACATCCCCTACAATCCGACATCTGATATTTCATACTCAAACTGACATGAATCAAACATCGAACACCTGCAACCTTGATCTACAGTCATGTATATAATACTTAATTAGGTATTAAATCACAATATTTTAGCTTGATTAATGAAATCTTGTCGGGGACCGATAAAAGTTAACATAGTCTATGGCCAGTGGCGGATCCAGGAATTTTGAAATGGGGGTGCACAAATAAAAATTTTAAAAGACATAATATAGAAAATGAAAAACGCTTGACATTATAAAGTCATACACAATTACATATAAATGTCTTAATTGAAAATTACCAAATACACGAAAAAAATTACAATTGTCCACGACGAGTTTTCATTTTTTGAAAACGATCGATCACATCATCATCACAAACTTTCAGAAATGCGTCTCTTTCAATGAAGGTAACCAGACAATCATTCAATATTTGATCTCCCATACTATTGCGCAATCTGTTCTTGACATAATTCATGCCCTAGAATACCGCAAGCCACTGCAGAAGTTCCAGAAAATTACCCCTATTAATTGAATGGTGACTCTCATCATGCCCACGTAAGGACAATCCTTGCCGCAAGAGAAATCTCAAGCATTTAAGAGAAGCTTGCAACCGTGCTTTATTTTCAATCTTAGTCTTATCTGATTGTTTATCAAGAGCAACAATGATAGACTTCTGGGGTTTTTTTAAAGCTTCAAATTTCTGCAGTGCTAGTTGATGAGAACTATTAATCTTATCAACATGTTTTGTAAATCCGTCAGGTTTTTGCCAAGATCTAAATCCTCCCCCACTGACAAAAGCATCCCCCCCAGCAGCATTAGTTGCGGTATCATTCTTGAACAGATAACATACAAAACAAAAGGCAGCATCTTTTTCAACACTATATTTCAGCCAATCAAACATATGAAACCATGTGACTACAAACATACGATCCCGATCTCCTATCTTTCTTTGAGGAAATGAATGCAATTTTGGTTGGCATGGACCTCTTAGTATATAAGCCTTTCTGACTAGATCTTGCTCATTTAAAGGATAGGCAGAAACACATGCAACCTCCAAATATCTTAATTTATTTTAAAATGAGCCAATAATTTTCTATGTAAAAAACTAAAGTATGGTAGCTTGCGTAAATACGAAAAAAGTTGGAATTTTAAAGCCATTATGGTCAACAAAGAATGATAATGATACTTGTACATGCACTATATTTAAATTATGAAATGTAACATATCCACCGTATGTTAGGGTTTCCAGATTCCATAGGAGAAATCATATGTAACCTCCCAGCGGGCAGCCGCTTCCTCCTCCTCGGCCGGCCTCCCGTCGTCAGGGTCTCGTCGTTGACCGCCCCCTCCGAGCCGGCCTTCCTCCGTCGTCAGATCGCCATCACGCGATCTCCACCATCCAACCTACACATAACCAACTCATAACCGCCCATCATGGTGGGCGCGCATAGCCAAAAATAATTATTGATATGCGCATGATAATTCTTCTAAGAATATGTACAACATAAAATATTAGGTTCCGGTCTGCGAATAACACATGAAATGGTTACGGCTTGCGGATAGCTGTGTAACCCCCATAATCACCCGGGAAGCCTATAAATAGGACCCCGAGGTCTCCTCCATGGGGAACTTCTCCTCCTCCGGCTCCTACTCCTACGCAAGAGAGGGCTCCTCAAGGAATCCCTTGAAGATCTCTTTCCTCTTCGAAGACTCTTTCGAAGATCTTCGAGCGCCTTGAAGATCCTTCGAAGACCTTCTTCCTCCTTCGAGCGCACCGCGACAAAGCACGTTTCACACACCACAACAAGCAATCCACGCACAGCGCTCTCAGCACTCGCAGCACCCTCAACTCAGCAGCAAGTCTTCTGCAACAACAAGTCCACTGCTCCAGATTCCTCTGCATGCTCCAAGAGACAATTCGCAAACACCGAGATAGGCAGAGCGCGCTCGCTCCGCTTCCGAGCACCAGCATAAGACCTCCAAGCTTCCAGAGCGCGGTGCTCCCCACCGCACCAAAGAAAAAACTTAGGTTCGCGAGCGGTGGCCTGTCACCCTCAAAACGCATCTCTCACTCTCTCCCTGCAAGTTGTAACGATGAGCGGTCTGTCGCCCTCGCCTTCTCTTCAAAGCTCGGTACTGTTGAAGCCAAGAAAATTCTAGCTCTAAATATTCGGACATAGGTGTAGCCGAAGGTTACTGATTCTGTGTTTCAGCGACTTGGATCTGAAGGCTCACGCGAAGAAGGAAAGGAGAGATCATAAACAGACCCCAGAGAGCTTCAGCAAGGAAGTCCCGCCACGTACCCGAAAGCTCAGTAAGAACTTCCCCTCCACAACCACAGATGGCTGAGCTTTACTAGAAAGGCACTGGCTTGATAAGAATCTCGCTTATATGGGGGGGGGATTGAGCTCTGATTTTTCAAGTGTCATTCCTGGTACCCCTTGGGGTCTATTTATTGACTATTCCAAAGGGAGGGGGGCATAAGCGACCATACCTAACCCTTGTGAGATTGTCTAACTGGACCTGAAGAACGGGCGACTAGGTAAGGACCTCGACAATGTATAGCGAGTTGTAGTTGATAGTCGCCCATATGCGAGTAGGCCTAAGGGTTGATGATAATCGCCCGCTTGTGCGAGTAACTTCGAGGCCTACTCCTAGTCACCATTTTGGGGCGAGTAACCTTACTCACACCTGACATTACATGCCACTTGTGAGCTGCTTGTTGTCTTCGATTTGACCATTGACTTTGACTTCTGCCCACGTGTCATGGATGAGTCCCACCCTCGGAGAATATGGGTTGTACGCAATCCCCGCTCTTTGTGAGCGACGAAGTGGCTTGGAAAGAAACATCCAACCCTTATTCGTCGAGGGTCTTCTGGCGAGCAACTTGCCTACTCGAAAGTAGGGGTCCTCCAATATCTATAAATAGGGGGCAGGGGACTTCCCTGGCATGCCACTTTTCGATCCACGTCGAGATGTTGACTCCCGAGGAGATAGTTGCAAAGACTTAGATGCTAATGAAGTTGCTGAACAAGTCGCGAGGTGGCGCTACACGTATGAGAAAAAGGGGCGATGTTGATCGCCCTGGCAAAAGGACATCGTGCGAGGATGTTCCGCTGGTCGATCCATCAACATCCATGCCTGAGTCGACTCCAACCCGGCCGAGCGAGGCGGGTTTGGAGGACGATGGCGAGCAACGGGTCGCCAAGAATGAGCCTTCAACCCCCCCCCCCCCCCCCCCCCTCCCCCCCGATACGACCACAACAGGTAATCATCTCCTTTCTGCCGAAATTTCAATATTGACGCATTACTGATGCCGATTTTCTTTCATAGTGACATGTTGGGAATATTGCCCTCAATGTTCCCTTGATTTGAAGAGACATCACTTCCAATACTAAGTACATATTGTATTTGATAAAGCTTTGTTTTTGTAAGTTAAACAGGCTTAGGTGACTCAAGAGAAAGGGTTAATCAAGACCTAAGGTTAGGAGAAATCTTCTCCTAAGTTGATGAAGAAATGTCTCAGCTGAACCGCTGAGACGAGGAGCCGTCTCAGCGGATCCGCTGAGAAGAAGTTGTCTCAGCTAATAAGTTCGTCAAACGCTGAGAATCAGTATGTTCGTCGAACGCAGACTACAGTTCGTCGAACGCAGAGCGCCGTTCGTCGACCGCTAAGACGAGACCGGAGAAGGAGCCGCTGAGAAGGCACAAAGGGCAGTTCGTCGAACGCAGAGAGCCGTTCGTCGACCGCTGAGACGAGATAGAAGAAACAGCTGATAATTGGCATGTTCGTCGAACGCAGAACACAGTTCATCGAACGCTGAGACGAGATAGAAGAATCAGCTGAGATCTGGCGTGTTCGTCGAACTCAGAAGGCAGTTCATCGAACGCGGACAGAAAGGAAGAAACAGCTGAGAGTTGGCATGTTCGTCGAACTCAGAAGGCAGATCGTCGAACTCAGAAGGCAGATCGTCGAACACAGAGACAAGGCAGATTGTCGAACGCAGAGACAAGGCTGATCGTCGAACACAGAGTGCCGATCGTTGAACGCGGAGTTTGGCAAGTTCGTCGAACGCAGGATGCAGCGGGTTCGTCGAACGAAGAGTGTAGCGCGTTCGTCGAACGCAGACCTTCTCTAAATAAGTTAGTTGAACCCAGAATGAAGCGGGTTCGTCGAACTCAGGACTTAGTGAGTTAGTCGAACGCAGGATGCAGTGGGTTCGTCGAACGCCGAGTGTAGTGCGTTCGTCGAACGCAGACTTTCTCTACAGATAGGCAGGGCAGCGGGTCCTGCGGCTAGGGCAAGTTGCAGAAAAGCTACAGGGGACCACCAATCTCTCCCATACCTCTTGGGAGATCAACTTAGAGCCGTTGAAGATAAAAGAAGTATAAAAGAAAGAGTTAGGGCACTTTCTAAATGCCGGTTACTTGCTGAATCTCTTTTCTCCATTGACGGCTGCTGCTCTCGTTTTTCTTCCTGCTCACTGAAAGAGAAGAAGAAACTGAGAGAAGAAGATAGCTCCTCCACCAGAAGGGGCAAGGTGATCTTCCATCCTTCTATTGAAGAGGAAGATCAGGTTGTAGCTGTTATCAACATCTTCAGCTACAGAAAAGCAGAAACTGTGCAAGATCTACAGGAGTGTATTTCTGCTGTAGAAAATTTCTAAAATATCTTTTTCTGTAAGGCTTTTTGCCTGAGTTTGTAGGGCATTTGCCTGAGTGTGTAGGGCTTGTTGGCCTGAGCTTGTAGGGCTGATTTGCCTGAGATTGTAGGTCTGTTTAGCCTGAGGAGTAAGGCTTGTTGCCTGAGGTAGGACCAGGAGGTGGTCTGAGCTGTAGGATCAAGAGCTGATCTGAGTTTGTAGGGCTTTTTAGCCTGAGCTGTAGGAGGAGGATTCCTCTGAGTTGTAGGACCTGGAAGGGGTCTGAGCTGTAGGATCAGGACCTGATCTGAGTTTGTAGGGATGTTTAGCCTGGGCTGTAGGGCCTGCTGTGGTTTGAGTTGTAGGATCAAGGGCTGATCTGAGTTGTAGGGCTGTTTAGCCTGAGGTAGGGTTGGGAAAACCTGAGAGATTCTGAGGGATCTGAGTTGTAAGCTCTTGGAGCTGAGTTGGAGGAGTTGGCCCTGTCTAACACATTGTTAGAAGGGCGAAGGGGGAAAGTGGACTACCCAAAGACACACTGTCTTTGGGGAACCACTATAAATTCTTGTGTGCTTTCTGTGTTTGTTTGATTGATCCTTGCTCTAAATCAGAAATCAGCTAGGGTACTTAAAAGAAATCAAAAGAAACCTATTCACCCCCCCCCCCCCCTCTAGGTGATTTAGTACAAACCTTATATTCTTTCAAGTGGTATCAGAGCAAGGTTGGTCAAAAAGGACTTAACAGTCTGACCAGATCCTACAAAGGGAATAGTCAAATCACAATCCAAACAGGGAAATGGCCAAGCTTGGTGAGACCCCCACTCACACACTATTTGGAAAGTTGCTCTCCTATGAGATGCAACTGTCTGCAAGAAAGGAAGAGGACACCTCAACAAGGGCTCGGGCAAAGGAGAAATTTGTAGCTCTCAAAGTTGACAACTCCAAGATAAGCATGGGCAGGATGGTGTCTCCTCCAAGGAGAAGTGCTGAATCTGAAACCAGAAACTCAGATAGCTCTTCCACTGATGAAGAGTTTGATGCCTTTTTAAGGCAGTTCAAGAAAATGATGAAGAGGAAGCAATGGAAGAATTTGCCCTCCTCATCATCACACTACAAGAAAGATAACAGGAAATCTGAAAGACAGCACCCAAAGGGTGACAAGTATGATTCCAAATTTGGTAAACATGTTTCCAATAACATAGTTTGCTATTGCTGCAGCAAGCCTGGACATGTCATAGCTGACTGTCCAGCCAAAAGAAAGAATGGTGATAAGAGGCATCATCACCAAAAAGATAGGAAGGGTGAAAATCCCTCCTAGCAAAGAATGAAAGAAGCTGGAGTGAATCTGATCCTTCAACATCAGATTCAGAGAATGAAGAAGAAGCCTACATTGGGCTGTATGCAGCAGAAGAAGATGAAGACTATCCAGCTGCAAAGGTTGGAATCAGGGCCCCTCTTTCACACCCAGATAGTGATGAAGAGGAGGATGAAGAAGACATTGTTCAGCTAGGCCTTATGTCCTTCACTGATGAGGAAGGAAGTCAGAATGCTTCTGACAATGTTCAGGTACTATCTCATTCCACTTCTATTTCTGAGTATGAGACTAGTCCAGAATCTGATGCACCTTCATCAATTGATGGAAGGGGCAAGGAAGCTGAGGAAGAACTCAATCAATTGATTGACAAATATGGTGTTCTTTGGGAGGCTCTGAAGAAGAGCAAGAAGCTTGTCAAGAGGCAAGCCCAGGAAATTGTTTCCCTCAAGATGACTAAGAATGACTACACTGAACCTACCACATTGGTGGCTCAGATGAGTAGACAGATTAACCATTTATAGGGGTTAACTATTGTGCAATTAAGCACTATTTCCCTGAAGAACAAGGTCATCAAGTACCTTGAGGAGAAGCTGGTGAAAGTGAAGAGCCTGGTGGCTCAATTCTCCAAGCCCAAATCTGTGCTTCCCATTATTGACACCTTCTCCTCTCAAACCAATAGGAGAGGACTTGGATTCAATAAGATGGAAGTAGGAGAAGGGAGTGGAGGAAAGAGCAAGGAGAAGGCTAAGCCTCAAACCACCTTTCTAAAGGTGCTACTTCCTTCCAATATGTATGACCATGAAAGCATTTATGGTCACTGGAAGAATGGGAATTCCTATAGGAAGGAAAATACTCCTTCCCATAGTGAAAGAAAGGGCATGGGATTGAGTGCAATGAAAGCTCCCCATGAGGAAATACAAATGGCCCAATCTGGACCATTTGTGTTTGGTGCTTCAACACCTTCAGTCAAGAACAAGGAAGCAAGCACTTCCAAATCAGCTTCAGCAAAAAAGCAAGACTGCTGTCAAATCTGTTGACAAGGCCTGCTGCTCAGTGTGTGATTCCATCAAATCTTGTATGGCTGCCAAGCCAAAGCAAGTTGAGACCATCAGGACAAAGAGCAGCAAGACTGTCCACAAATTATCCTTCAGTCAGATTATTGCTGAAAGAAACAGGAAGAATGCTGCAGTCTCTTCTGCTGAACATGTGCACAGTGTTGTACCAATTCAGAAAAATGTTCAGAAAAGGAGATACAATATTCATGATTGTTGGTGCTGTGGCAAGGTGGGACACTTTGCCATAGATTGTTGGTACAATCCCAATGTACCTAATGCAAAGAAAAGCTTTCCTGTTAGGAGTATAACAAGTGTGAAATTATCTCATCAAACTAACAGGCACCTAGGACCCAAAGCTTTTTGGGCTCCTAAGGATAATTAAATCTTTCTTTGCAGGGTAGTTCAAGTACCAGTCTCAACCAAATATGGTACTTGGACAGTGGGTGCTCAAGGCACATGACAGGAACTAGGAGTCTTCTACAAGATTACAAGCCTGTGAAGAATGGACCCAAAGTTATATTTGGGGGAGCTGAAAAAGGAGTCACCAAAGGCTATGGTATGATCTCCAATGGCTTAGTTACAATAACAAGGGTATCTTATGTTGAAGGGTTGCAACATAACCTAGTAAGCATAAGTCAACTATGTGACTTAGGCTATGTCATTGAATTCCACAATGACAAGTGCTTGATCAAAAAGTCAAATGACTTAGAGATTATTCTCTCAGGCACTAGGAGTGGAAATGTTTATTGTTTAGATTTCATTTGTAGTAATTCTCTTACTTCTGTTTGTCTTGTAGCTAATGAGAATGAGTCTCTTTGTGTTCAATGGCACAAGAGACTTGCTCATATTAACTACAAGACAATGTATAGTCTTTTCTCTAAAAATCTTGTTAGGAATAGTCCAAATTTAAAATGTATTAAAGATGGTCCCTGTCATGCATGCCAAATGGGTAAGCAAACTAGGGTCACCTTTAAAAGTATTGGCTCCAAAGACACTGAAAGATGTCTTTATCTCTTGCATATGGACTTGTTTGGTCCTTTGCCAATTCAGAGCATAGGTGGGAAGTTGTATACTTTGGTGATTGTTGATGATCACTCAAAATATACATGGGTATTCTTCTTTAAGAAGAAATCTGATACTTTAAATGTCTTTATCAATCATGTCAAGGCAATTCAGAATGATCTACAATGTCCTGTGGTCAGGACTAGGACTGACCATGGCACAAAATTTCAATCTGATGCAATGACAAGATTTTGTCAAGAATTTGGTATCACCCAAGAGTTCTCCTCCCCAAGGACTCCACAACAAAATGTTGTGGCTGAGAGGAGGAATAGGACCTTGATAGAAGCTGGGAAAACACTGCTTAGTGACTCCTCACTCCCAGAATATATCTGGGCTGAGGCAGTCAATACAGCTTGTCATGTTCTCAATAGAGCTTCTATCAATAAGGTTCATGGGATAACCCCCTATGAAATTCTGAAAGGCAAACAACCTACAATTTCATATTTTAGAATCTTTGGCTCCAAATGATACATTCTAAATAATGGAAAATCCCAGTTAACAAAGTTTGCAGAGAAATGCAATGTAAGTGTTCTTGTTGGCTATAGCTCACATATTAGAGCTTATAGAGTGTACAACAAGAACACTCATGTTGTAAAGGAGTCTATGCATGTTGTTTTTAATGAGACCAGCCTAATATATAAAGGATGGTCTAGATCTTCTGTTTTGACAGGAAATGAACAGGAATTGGAAAGGATGTCTATACAAGACAATCCCAGTTGCAGCAAAACTATTTCTGATGCTGTCATCCCTGAAGAGGAAGAAGTCAACCTTGATGAAGAAACTGCTGAACCTGCAGAAACAGCACAGCAAGCTGAGAACAGAATGACTGCAGCTACCAGACATCTAAGGGATCATCCCATAGAGCAGATAATAGGGAATGTTCAGCAAGGTGTGACAACTAGGAGCAGGGCTCACAATGAGGCCTTGTTCCTCAGTTTTCTGTCACAGGTAGAGCCTAAAAAGTTTGAAGAGGCCAACTTGGATTCATTCTGGATTCAGGCTATGCAGGAAGAGCTTTTGCAATTCAAAAGATGCAAAGTATGGAAGTTGGTGCCAAGACCTGAAGGACACAACATCATTGGCACCAAATGGATATTCAGAAATAAGTTGGATGAGAATGGGACAATCATCAAGAACAAAGCAAGACTGGTTGCAAAAGGGTATAGGCAAGAGGAAGGAATAGACTTTGACCAAACCTTTGCCCTAGTTGCAAGGTTGGAGGCCATAAAACTATTCCTTGCATATGTTGCTCACAAGGGCTTCAAAGTCTACCAAATGGATGTCAAATCAGCATTCCTGAATGGTAATCTGAAAGAGGAAGTATATGTAGAGCAGCCATCAGGTTTTGTTCATCCTACTCTTAAATCTCATGTCTATTTTCTTAGAAAAGCCCTTTATGGTCTCAAGCAAGCTCCAAGAGCTTGGTATGAGACTTTGTCCAGCTTTCTCCTCAAGAGCAAGTTCATGAGGGGAAAGATTGATAGCACATTGTTTCTTAGGGAAACAAGGGGCAAGTGTCTCTTAGTCCAAATTTATGTTGATGACATAATTTTTGGGTCTACTGATGACAACCTCTGCAAGAGATTTGCTAATCTAATGCAGGGGGAGTTTGAGATGAGCAGTATGGGTGAGCTCAAATATTTCCTTGGGCTCCAAGTGAAACAGTCTGATGATGGAATTTTCATCTCCCAGACCAAGTACACTAAGGAGCTCATCAAGAAATTTGGGATGGAGTCAGCCTCCACCATGAGAACACCCATGGGATCTAATGTATCATTAAACAAGGGTGAAAAGGGGAAGGCCTTTGATGAATCCATGTACAGGTGTATCATTGGATCCCTATTATATCTGGCTGCTAGTAGGCCAGACATTATGTATTCTACATGTGTTTGTGCTAGGTATCAGGCATATCCTAAGGAATCTCACTACACCTCTGTCAAGAGGATCTTGAGATACCTCAAGGGAAGCCTAAATCTTGGCCTTTGGTACCCTAGGAACAATGATTTTGAACTGATAGGCTATTCAGATGCAGATTTTGCAGGATGCAAAGAGGGCAGGAAAAGCACAAGTGGCACCTGTCAATTCCTAGGGAGGAGACTGGTCTCATGGAGCAGCAAAAAGCAAACCAGTGTGGCAATGTCCACAGCTGAGTCAGAGTACATTGCATCAGGTAGCTGTTGTGCTCAAATTCTATGGATCCAACATCAGTTGGAACATTACAACATCAAGGTAAGACAATCTCACCTGCTGTGTGACTCATCCAGTGCAATTTCTATTGCTAAAAATCCTGTCTCCCATAGCAGGACCAAGCACATAGAAATTAGGTATCTTTTTATTAAAGAGCATGTAGAGTGTGAAGATATCAAACTTGAATATGTCCATACAGACAATCAAGTAGCCGATATCTTCACTAAGCCACTGGATGAGGCCAAGTTTAATTCTTTTAAAATTGACTTAGGCATGTTGAATTTAGAATGAGTTCATTTCTGAATATATGTTCTCTGTGTTAAACTGCTTATGCTTTTATCTGTTCAATTTATCATAAAATGTAATGTTATGATAGATTAATATCTGAATTGATCTTCCTTCAATAGGCATAATCTACTGATAGGGTAGATAATCTCCCTAAGTTGTTAAATGTAGAATAGTTTAAAATGATCAGCTGGATCAGAAACATCAGGATCAGCTGAAATTCTACTTTTCTTTTAATCAGCAGGGAAATGTCTGGGTCAATACAGGTGCTCCAATTAAGGAGGAGCAAGCTCCTGCTCAAATTGAGGGGGAGTTGGCTATAAGTTGAGGGGGAGATAGCTAATGCTAGTAGGTCAGAGAGGATGTAGGTTGTCCTAAAAGAGGATTTGGAAAATGCTTTCTAATCTATCTTAGGATTTGTTAGAAGTATCCAGAAAAGGGTAGAGGTTGAAGAATCCTATTCCCTAATGGGAAAGAGGTTGAAGAATCCAGAAAGGGGGAGATGGCCAATGCTAAGACCAAATTTGGTCTTGCTAGATGCAAATAGGAGATGGAATGCTAGCTACTAAGACCAAAGTAGTGTTAGCCCTCTAAGTTAGTTATCATGATATGTTATTCAATCTGAGTTAGAAAGGGGGAGATGCCCCCTAAGCTAGTCAAAGTTTTATATAATCTGTCATGAAGTTGTTAGCTTAAACAATGTTGTTATCTAGAAGCTATGTTATCATGTTTATCTTATAGATCATTTACATAATATGTCCTTCAAGTGGTATCATGATATGTTTTTGTTGGCTATGTACCTTAGCATTGGGGATGTTCTGCCTTCTTCAAATAGGGGGAGATTGTTGGGAATATTGCCCTCAATGTTCCCTTGATTTGAAGAGGCATCACTTCCAATACAAAGTACATATTATATTTGATAAAGCTTTGTTTTTATAAGTTAAACAGGCTTAGGTGACTCAAGAGAAAGGGTTAATCAAGACCTAAGGTTAGGAGAAATCTTCTCATAAGTTGATGAAGAAATGTCTCAGCTGAACCGCTGAGACGTGGAGCCGTCTCAGCGGATCCGCTGAGAAGAAGTTGTCTCAGCTAATAAGTTCGTCAAACGCTGAGAATCAGCGTGTTCGTCGAACGCAGACTGCAGTTCGTCAAACGCAGAGAGTCGTTCGTCGAATGCAGAGCGTCGTTCGTCGACTATTGAGACGAGACCATAGAAGGAGCCGCTGAGAAGGCACAAAGGGCAGTTCGTCGAATGCAGAGAGCCGTTCGTCGACCGCTGAGACGAGATAGAAGAAACAGCTGATAATTGGCATGTTCGTCGAACGCAGAACACAGTTCATCGAACGCTGAGACGAGATAAAAGAATCAGCTGAGATCTGGCGTGTTCGTCGAACTCAGAAGGCAGTTCGTCGAACGCGGACAGAAAGGAAAAAACAGCTACGATTTGGCATGTTTGTCGAACTCAGAAGGCAGATCGTCGAACGCAGAGACAAGGCAGATCGTCGAACGCAGAGACAAGGTAGTTTGTCGAACGCAGAATGTCGATCGTTGAACGCAGAGTTTTGCAAGTTCGTCGAACGAGGGATGCAGCGGGTTCGTCGAACGAAGAGTGTAGCGCGTTCGTCGAACGCAGACCCTCTCTAAATAAGTTAGTCGAACCCAGAATGAAGCGGGTTCATCGAACTCAGGACTTAGTGAGTTAGTCGAACGCAGGATGCAGCAGGTTCATCGAACGCAGAGTGTGGCGCGTTCGTCGAACGCATACTTTCTCTACAGATAGGCAGGGCGGCGGGTCCTGCGGCTAGGGCAAGTTGCAGAAAATCTACAGGGGACCACCAATGTCTCCCATACCTCTTGGGAGATCAACTTAGAGCCGTGGAAGATAAAAAAAGTATAAAAGAAAGAGTTAGGGAACTTTCTAAACGCCGCTTACTTGCTGAATCTCTTTTCTCCATTGACGGCTGCTGCTCTCGTTTTTCTTCCTGCTCACTGAAAGAGAAGAAGAAACTGAGAGAAGAAGATAGCTCCTCCATCAGAAGGGGCAAGGTGATCTTTCATCCTTCTATTGAAGAGGAAGATCAGGTTGTAGCTGTTATCAACATCTTCAGCTACAGGAAAGCACAAACTGTGCAGGATCTACATAAGAGTATTTCTGCTGTAGAAAATTTCTAAAATATCTTTTCTGTAAGGCTTTTTGCCTGAGTTTATAGGGCATTTGCCTGAGTGTGTAGGGCTTGTTGGCCTGAGCTTGTAGGGCTGATTTTCCTGAGATTGTAGGGTTGTTTAGCCTGAGAAGTAAGGCTTATTGCCTGAGGTAGGACCAGGAGGTGGTCTGAGTTGTAGGATCAGGAGCTGATCTGAGTTTGTAGGGCATTTTAGCCTGAGCTGTAGGAGGAGGATTCCTCTGAGTTGTAGGATCTGGAAGGGGTCTGAGCTGTAGGATCAGGAGCTGATCTGAGTTTGTAGGGCTGTTTAGCCTGGGCTGTAGGACCTGTTGTGGTCTGAGTTGTAGGATCAGGGGCTGATCTGAGTTGTAGGGCTGTTTAGACTGAGGTAGGGTTGGGAAAACCTGAGAGATCCCGAGGGATCTGAGTTGTAAGCTCTTGGAGCTGAGTTGGAGGAGTTGGCCCTATCTAACACATTGTTAGAAGGGTGAAGGGGGAAAGTGGACTACCCAAAGACACACTGTCTTTGTGGAACCACTATAAATTCTTGTGTGCTTTCTATGTTTGTTTGATTGATCCTTGCTCTAAATCAGAAATCATCTAGGGTACTTAAAAGAAATCAAAAGAAACCTATTCACCCCCCCCCCCCCCTCTAGGTGATTTAGACTACAAACCTGATATTCTTTCATGACCCTTCCTTCAGAGTCTACTCCGGGTGAGCCGAATATGCCAGCATCTCTCGCGGAAGAGCCTGCGAGGATTGAGTATCTGCCACCTCCTCCGCCTATCCTTGGAGGCGGCGGCCCTCAGCGAGAACCTTCTCGCCAACCACCCTATTCGACAGAGCGCGGGGAGAGCAGTTCCCGCGTAGGACTGCTGACTTTGAAAAAGTCAAGGTCACTACCTCGCTTCCGCATCCGCCTTCCTCGATTGGAGTTCCTCGCTCATTGGCGACAACCACCCAGAGTCTTCTGACATCCTGCGAAAGGGGAGGTGGACGGTCCTCCCACGCACCTCCACCCCCGATGTCCGTGAGGGATGATGTTCGCGGGAAGGCGCCCCTGGATCCGTCGCCTGTGCCTCCTTCTCGTCGTCCTGAGGTGATGCCGCCGCACCACTATTATGTTGGCGGGAATGGTCGGGGCGGTCGATCGGGCACTCGGCGGACTTCTCCTCGCCGTACGTCGTCTCCTCACCGCCTTACTCCACCTCGCCGCCGAGATACTCCTCGGTGAATGCCATCTCCTCGCCACCAGCCCAGGATAGCTCCTATGCGTGCATGTACTCACATTTGGAGCGATATGCTGAACTGTCTTCGCGGGTATCATGTTAACTTCTATCTTTTCCAGGTCGCATGACATCTCCAGGGTCAGCCTTTATCGATGCCATAGGCCTGCCCACGAGCGAGTTCCAGACGAAGCTGTTCTCCGCCTACCTCGACCTCGAACTCATGGTCGACAGGTTGATGGCGTATGAGGTGCATCGACGCCCATCTCAGTTGGAGAGTCGCATTGCGAACATCGAGAGGTTCGAGCACCAGCTGGATACCTCGGAGGGCAAGTACTTCGCCATCAACGAGTTGGAGTGGCGGATGGCGGATGTGGAGCATCGGCAGGAACTGCTGAAGGACGATATTCGCGGGATGTGGGTGAGTATGGGCTCCCTCGGGACCCTTACTCGCATGGAAAAGCACATCATCCGCCTCAACGAAGAGCACATGATGAGGGCCAAGGAGCATATGGGTTTCGCGTGTCAGCTAGGATTTATCGGGCGACATGGCCCAACCTCGGACAGGCGCGGCGATCCTTTAGCGATATAGTCTCGAAGTTGGCAGATGACTTTTTTCTTTTCCTGTATTTATGGATATTAATCAAGCTGCTTGTAATAATTTTAACTCGATTATAACGAGGTTTGTTTGCTAGTTGTGGGTACTTTCAACGTCGTTTCTGGCTTTTGCAAGATCTTTATATTTGCTTCTGTTTATTGCTGCGAGTTTCACTTAGTTGTCGCACTCTGTGGGCGATATACGACCTCGACGTCTTGGAAAGCCTTTTGCAAGGAAGCTAACTTGGCGAGTGGCTATGTATCATGCACGACGAACCTCGCGACTCCCCCTGCTATGTCTATAAATGGGGGGGGGGGGGGGTCCGAAAACAGCACGCTTTTCTGAACCCTTTTGAGAACTCAGTTGTACGAGCGAGATTCTTCCCTTCTCGATGGAGCCTTCTGGTGATGCTGATGCTCGATGATTGACTTATGCCCAGAACTTCTCCGCAAAGAAGTTCAAAAAGTCAATAACTCGCCCGGACGACCTAGAGAGCTTTGTTCACCGCTTCTTTCCCAGGGCCTTCCGCGCGTGCTTGCCGACGAAAGAAGAACGAATAAATTCATTCACGGAGGGGAAGCTCTCCTTTCCACTTACCCATTTTGATGCAGGCTTGCGACTTCCCCTCTTGCCAGAGTTCTGCCAGATCCTTCGGTACTTCGTATTGCTCCCTGTACAGATGAACTCGAACGGCATTACCATCATTATGGGTATCATGTGCTTCCTGGGGTCGGAGAGTATCGCATTCGATCTCGTCGTCTTCCGGAGAATCTTCTACATGGGCGTGACTAAGGATGGGGTGATCAACTTTGGTAGTCACCACTGCTCGCTGACGGGAACCTCCAACAAGGTTCATCGCTGGAACGAAAGATTCGTCTTCGTCTCCGGCGACTAATTTGCGGGAATTCTTCTCGCCCCCAGCAACCACTGACGGGGTTGTTCCTCACCTCTTCATAGCAAGATGCCCGCGAGGAGTTCTACATCGCGATGAAGGGTAGGAAGTTCGATGTCGTCTTCTGGCGACAGAATGTCGATCAACTCGCATATGTCGAGTCTAGTGAAGGGAACATCGTTGCAGTGCGAGTAACATTTGAGCCAAGTTATTTGTCGTCGTGGCTAACGCTTTTCTTCTAGGTACTCGCCATGTGCCTGCGACCACTCTTCCCTCAGCGGACGATTCTCATCCCCCCGCATCTCCTTCCGGGCAAGCGCGACCCGGGGATGACGAAGATGCTGCCGAGGTGGATTCCCCTCTTTCAGAAGGGCTCGCTATGTAAGACCCCCCTCCCCTAATCGCAACCATGTCGGGTCGGGGACATGCCTTGCCGCCCAAAATGGCCACCCTATGCTCTCTGAGTGGCAGCAATCTACACTCAAAGCATAGAATGATCGCCTTGTCAGGCTATGGAAACTCATCACATCAGATCACACTGAAAGCAATTCAGAATTCAAACGCACACGTATATAGATATACTAAGGTCGAAGGCCAACTGTTTATACATCATGCCCCATATGGCTAAACTACTACAACTTTTATTCCCACTTATTTCTAGGCACTAAGGTTCACGTCTCTGAAGACCGGAGATGAGGCTATGGTGTCGGCTCGTGCGGGCTCGAGTGCAGGTAACCTTTCATGCAGTGATGGGGTCTCACGACGCTCCATCTCTTGAATGGTGTACGACGACACATTAATCAGAGACTAGTGGGTTCACTCTTCCTCCCCAAGATCCCTAAGGTTTGGGGACGAGAGTGAGCCTCTAATAAACATCAATCGCCTAAGCATAAAGAGTTAGCAACAATATATATATATAAGAATATGAAATGAGGCAAGGAGCATAGTAATAAGTAACTGAAAAATAACAATATATATATTTAGCTAACACAGGTGGTATTCACAACCTGCAACAACACCCTATGTCGACATAGTTTGACTACTTTCCTTTCAGCAAGGTAGCGAACCATGTGGGCCTTACCGATGTGGCAAATTGGTAACAGCGGCCGGTCTTACTGCTTCTGGGTGTGGACGTACTGAAAGTGGAGGTTAGATCTTAAATTAACTCTAGAGGGGGGTGAATAGAGTTTTAAAACTTTTTCCTTAGTTTTATAGCGGAATTAAAATAGTGATATATATATATATATGTGTATAGAGTAAGTGATTTATAAAAACTAAATACAGAAATCAACACAACACAAGCACAGAAAAGTAAAACAAACACAGAAGACACAAGGAACTATAGTAGTTCCCCACTAAACTTGGGTATGTCTACTCTTCTACCACCCTTGGTAGGAATCCACTAGGATTTTTGATCAGGTGCCCTCACACCAATGAGCTTTTGATAAGGTGCCCAAAAACCAAGCAGGATTTTTTAATAAGGTGTCTTGCCACCAAGAGGTAAACTTTTGAAGGGAGTTTTAACCATGTACAAGATGGGATAGAGAGGGGTTTAGATGTTCTTCTCTGTCAAGATGCTGAGAGAAGACTCTAGTGGATGTATGTTGAAAAATGCTCCCTGTCTGATATGAAATGTTTGACAGTTGATTGGCTGGAGCTTTCTCTTGAAACAAATGATCTTCATGTTAGCTGATTAAACTGAGAGACAAGAATGCTTCAGTTTGTTGTTGCTCTTTTGAAGATCTGAAAACTTGCAGCAAATGACTGAGAGAAATTGTTGAAGATGTTCTCAGTGTGTAAGAGCTGCTGGAGGAAGAAGATGAAGATCTGTGTGATTTTGTTCTTCTATTCTTCCTGTATTTCTTTCTTTCTTTTCTGATTCTATTTCTCTGTACAGCAATTTGAAAATATGTTTTGTATATTTGTTGTCGTGTAGACTGAAGGTAAAAAATCTGCTGTATATTAATCTGCTATATCATCTTCCTTATTTTCCTTTTCTTTTGAAAATCTCTGACAGACATTAATTGTAGATCCCTTATATTAAGGAATAAGTATATCTGAAAGGATATTTTGAAAACATAAATCTGCTGCGCCATAAAATCTCTTTCCTTTTCCACGAAATGTCCTTTTCCGAGGAATGCCAACGGCTATAATCTTGGAATAATAAAGGAAATATATTATCCTTACTTGTTCTGATAGAAAGAGCCGTTGATGTAGTCGATCTGAGTTCAGAGAATGAAATAAGTATAATTCTTCTGAAATTTCTGAACTTAAATAAGAATTCTTCGATCAGAATAAAATTTGTCGAACGCAGATTCGTCGACCTCAAATGAATCTTTCTGGAATAATTAATTTTGTTGAGCTGAGGAGAACTTTCGTCGATCTGAAGGTGTTCGTCGAACGCAGACTGGAGTTCGTCGAACGAAAGTATTCGTCGACCGCTGAGCCTGGATAAATTTGTCGACCGCTGAGCTTGAGCAGAATCGTTGACCGCTGAGCTGGGGTCTGTTCGCCGACCGCTGTAACAATCTGTTCGTCGACCTCTGAACCGCTGAGACAGGATCGTCGACCGCTGAGACCAGATCGTCGACCGCTGAGACGAGCTTGAAGCAAGCCGTTCGTCGAACGCAGAATGTAATTAGTCGAGCGTTGCACTTAGACAAATTCTTCGACCGCTGAGATTTGAGCTGTTCGTCGACCGCTGAATATATTTCGTTCGTTGAACGCAGAATGCAAGCCGATCGTCGAACGCAGAGAGCTTGCTGTTCGTCGAACGCAGAGAGCACGCCGTTCGTCGAACGCAGATAGTCATTCGTCGAACGCAGTGTGGAGTTCGTCGAACGCAGAATCTGAATGAAATCTCTAGTTCTAACAACCTAAACTCTTGACCCATAAACTATACATTGGGGTCAACTTTATACTTAGTCAACATATAGTGATCCTAGCCCAAATCAGAAATAGGGTTGTTCCAACAATCTCCCCCTATTTGGGTTATGACACTATTTGACAAAAATTGAAAATAAACAAACAACAACAGAGCATATATATATCTGATAGATTTTAAATATTTTAATCAGACATAAAATAAATACTACTCTGAGTTCTAAAATTACATTCAATAAAAATAAAACTGATAAAAAGAACATTTGTCTTTCTCTGAATTCTTGAATTCTGATATTGTCTGAACTGTATTATTCTGAATTCTGATCTGTAACTGAACTGTATCTGCTATGTAAATCAGCTTTCTGAAATTGATCTGAACTGAATCTTTATATTCTGAATATGCTATCTGCTGCTTCTTATTTCTCCAAAATTGTATTCTGAATCTGCTTTCTAATATTGCAATCTGCTTTCTAATTTGAACAGCTGTATAATTCTGATTAGCTGTGCTTGTCATCTTGCCCTTTCTGACAGCATCTCCCCCTGAGAGTGTCTCCCCCTGAGACTGGAGGTTCTTCAGCTTTCTCTCCTTGCCTAGTGTATAGAACAAATCCCCCTGCGCAAAACACTGCATCAAATGGAGCCTGTTCATAAAAACTTCTCCCCCTGCCTAGTTTCGGGAAGGCCTGAAGCTAGGCCCCTTGAAGAAGGGACATTTGATGGAGGTAGGGAAGGATGCAAGATTGTCATTGCTATTATTCCTGCATAATAAAATAGAGATCAAGTGCAAAGGGAACTAGAAAGAGAAACAATTATGTAGGCATTTATATAAAATAAAAAATTTGATTAATGATGACAGGCTGAAATAAAAAGAAGCTTCAGAAAACTGGGTTCGACGAAAAATGAATTTTCGTCAATCTCGGTTCGACGAACTTGATGACTTCGTCGATCTCCGTTCGACGAAAAACTAAATTTCGTCGGGCTCAGTTCAATGAAGAGATGGGTAAGTAGAAAACTTATTTTTTTTATCAGATTGAGTCTCCATCTATCATACCTAGCTGATTTATAAAAAATATATGTTTCTTTTCATCCAAGGGCTTGGTGAAAATGTCAGCTCTTTGCAAATCAGTAGAGATGAACTGTAGGCAGATTTTATTTTTATCCACATTATCCCTAAGGAAGTGGTGCTTAATTTCTATGTGTTTAGTCCTACTATGGAGAACTGGATTTTGTGCTATAGATATTGCACTAGTATTGTCACAAAATATAATTGAATTATTTAAGTTGACACCATAGTCTAGGAGCTGATTTTGTATCCACAATATCTGTGAGCAGCAACTGCTTGCAGCTATATATTCAGCTTCAGCTGTTGATGTAGACACAAATGTTTGTTTCTTACAAAACCAAGACACAAGCCTATCACCAAGAAACTGGCAAGTTCCTGATGTGCTTTTCCTGTCTACTCTGCGTCCAGCATAATCTGAATCTGAGAATCCAGTTAATTCAAATTCAGATGTTGTTGGATACCAAAGTCCTAGATTAGGGCAACCCTTTATATATCTCAAAATTCTTTTTAATAAAATTAGATGAGATTCTTTGGGGTTAACTTGGAATCTAGCACAAATACAAGTAGCAAATATTATATCAGGCCTACTTGCTGTTAAATAAAGTAATGAGCCAACAATTGCTCTATATACCTTCTGATCAACAGGTTTCCCTGATTCATCAGTATCAATAACAACATTAGAGAGCATGGGTGTTTTCATGGTGGAAGAATCAGACATACCAAATCTTTTCACTAATTCCTTAGCATACTTAGATTGGGATATGAAGATTCCATTTGGAGTTTGCTTCACTTGAAGACCAAGGAAGTATGATAATTCACCCATACTACTAATTTCAAATTTAGATTGCATTAGATTAGAAAATCTTTTGAATAAATTTGAATCAGTAGAGCCAAAGATAATATCATCTACAGATATTTGAACTAGCAGAGTTTGATTTTTATGTATCCTGTAAAATAAAGTTTTATCTACTATGCCTCTACAGAATTTATTCTCTAAAAGAAAACTAGCTAAGGTCTCATACCATGCTCTGGGAGCTTGTTTAAGACCATAGAGAGCTTTCTTAAGCTTAAATACAAAAGAAGAGTGAGTTGGAGAGATGAAACATGGTGGTTGTTCCCATAGACTTCTTCTTTGATTTCTCCATTCAAGAATGCACTCTTCACTTCCATTTGATAAACCTTGAATTTCTTGTATGCTGCAAATGCAAGGAAAATTCTGATTGCTTCTAACCTTACAACTGGTGCAAAAGTTTGATCATAGTCTATTCCTTCTTCCTGTGAGTAACCATGAGCTACTAGTCTAGCTTTGTTTCTCACAATATTGCCATCTGCATCTAGTTTATTCCTGTAGACCCATTTAGTTCCAATGACTGGATGATTCTTTGGTCTAGGAACCAATTCCCAAGCTTTGTTTGTCTCAAACTGATTAAGCTCCTCTTGCATAGCAATGATCCAGTTGGGATCTTGTTCTGCATCTTGTAGGGATTAAGGTTCAATCTGAGAGAGAAAACAAGTATGCATCATATTCTGATTTGTTTGATGCCTTGTTTGCACACCTGCTGAAATATCACCAATAATTTGAGATATTGGATGATCTCTAACTGTGACGTGGTCAATAGTTGGAGTGGTTTCAGCAATGATTTCCACTTGGGGAATTTGTTCAGCTGTTATATCATGTGGAAGATGTTCTGCTGTTATCTTATTTGAACTGTCAGCAAAATCTGGATGATTTTCTTCTTCACTTTCTTCACTATCCTGTTGTACAGGATTTAGAAATCCTTCTTTCTGTAGAGCTAATTGATCTAGTTGCTCACATAGTGTAGGTACCTGTAGATTTTCTATGGTAGAAGAATTCTTCTCCTTGTAAAACATATTAGTTTCATCAAAGGTAACATGCATAGATTCTTCAATTTTAAGAGAAGATTTGTTATAAATCCTATATGCTTTGCTGACTAATGAATAACCTAAGAAAATTCCTTCTTCAGATTTTGGTTCAAATTTTCTAAGCTATTTCTTATCATTATTGTGAACAAAACATTTACAACCAAATGTTCTAAAATAGTTAACTTTAGCTTTCTTCCCTTTAAGTAATTCATAAGGAGTCTTACCCTTAAGTTTGTGTATCAAACTTCTATTCAGCACATAATTTGTTGTGCTAACAGCCTCTGCCCAAAAAGATAGGGGCAAATTAGCATCTGCAAGTAATGTTCTTGCTGATTCAATTAGAGTTCTATTTTTCCTTTCAACTACCCCATTTTGTTGAGGAGTTCTAGGAGCTGAGAAGCAATGCCTGATACCTTCCTTCTCACAGAATTCTTGCATGAGAAGAGACTCAAACTCAGTGCCATGATCACTTCTGATCAATGCAATATGAGTAGAGTGCTCAATCTTTATGCTCTTAAGAAAGTCTGTAAGAACTTTAAAGTTATCTGACTTTTCTCTCAAAAAGAACACCCAAGTGAATCTAGAGAAGTCATCTACAATAACTAGAGCATAAGACTTCCCCCTAAACTCTTTGTTGCAATAGGTCCAAAAAGGTCCATATGTAGCAAATATAAGATTCTAGGTGAATCACTTTTAGATAATGATTTAAAACTATTTTTAGTTTGCTTGCCTAGTTGACATGCCCTACAAAGACCTTCTTTCTTGTATGAACCTGATGGTAATCCTCTAACAAGATTGTCCTTAGATAATTTAGCAATGGTCCTAAGGTTTAGATGTACTAATCTCTTATGCCAAAGTTCACTAGGTTTGCTTAATTCATTAAATAAACAAATTTCTGATTTAGATGAATTGAAATTTACTAAATAAATATTACCTTGCTTAATACCTGATAAAACAATAACATTATCAGAAGATTTAATAAGGTGTTTTAATTTATTGAAAGTTACCTGATACCCTTCATCACATAATTGACTTATGCTGATGAGGTTGTGCTTCAGTCCCTTGACATAAGCTACCTCTTTGAAGGTGACTTCTCCAACCTTGACTTTTCCATAGCCTTTTGTCTGTCCACAGTTGGAGTCTCCAAATATAACTTTTGGTCCAAGCTTTGCCTTGTAGTTGTTCAGGTTGGCCTTGTTTCCTGTCATATGCTTTGAACAGCCACTATCCAAATACAATTTTTCATTTATTCTTGGACAGCTGTGTACCTGCAAAACAGAAAAACAATCTATTTGTTCCTGACCCAGACGACCTTGGGTCTTTTTGAATTTCCACAAAAATCTGAAATAAAAGACATTTCAGGTTGGTCCTTGTAACCTTGTGGATGATATCTCCTTGGAGGTATTATCCATTCAGTGAAAGGAATCTTAAAATGTGAAGAATAAGAATTGTTCAAATTTGCTCTATAGTTTCTGTTCGACGAACTGGGCTGAGTTCGTCGAGCGTCGTTCGACGAATGACTGAGATTTCGTCGAGCGCCATTCATATAATTACTATATTGAAAATCTGTCTTCAGAGTTCGTCGAGCTCCGTTCGACGAAGTGGATACATTTCGTCGAGCTCCGTTCGACGAATTCTGCTGAATTCTGCTATTCTCGACAGTCTTACTTGAAATGTTTTTATTTATTCCTACAACCTCTTTGCTCTTAGCAGAGATGAATTTTATAGGTGTAGATAATATGTTCTTCTTAATCAGATGTGGCTCACTTGATGAAGCACCCAAGCCTAGTTTGCTATTAAATCTAGCATTTACTGTGCTTGTAATATCCATCAGTTTGATGCTTCTCCCATTTAGGGATTCTTCAAATTTCTTGGCCTCAAAAAGTTTATTCTCAAGGAGAATAGTTTGTTCTCTAGAGGCAGCCAAATCTTTCTTAAGATTTACATTCTCTTCACTTATTTGATTCATTTCAGCTAGCTTATGTCTGAGTGAGATTATTTCTTTCTCAGATTTGAGTAAGTCTAAGCAAAGAACCTTGAATTCATCTTTAAATTCAACTGAAGTAAAATCAAAATTAGATATTACCTGATCTGCATCATGTTCTGCTTCTGATTCTGATTTTTCTTCATCAGAATTGTTGGCTGAGGCATTGATTGTCATCATGCAGAAGTTCTTCTCTTCTTCATTATCTTCATCATCACTGGATGATGATGCATTTCCTGACTCACTGCCTGAGTCATAAATGGCCATCAAACATTGGTCATTTTCTTTTGATTCTTCTTCATCATCTGAAGAACTGGATGATGGTTCTGATTCAGTTTCACTCCAAGTTTCTGCTACAAATCCTATTCCCTTCTTTTTGTGATTGTGGGAGGAAGACTTGCTGGAGTGTCCTCTTTCTTCTTTTTCTTTTCTCTTTTCCTTCTTGTCCTTCTTGTTTTGATTCTCTGGACAGTCAGGTGCAAAGTGTCCTGGTTTCCTGCAACCAAAACATATAACTTCTTTAGATGGAGCTTTGTCATACCTTGACTTTTCCCTTGATCTGGAGTCCTTCTTTCTGAAATCCTTCTTGGCCATCTTGTAGAACCTTTTGGCTAGAAGGTTCATGAACTCCTCATCTCTTGGAGCTTTTTCCTCTTCTTCAGCTGCTTTGAAAGCTATGTTCTTTTCTCTCTTTATTGCTGGAGATGAAGTTGATTGTTCAGCTTCCCTGGATTTGATGAGCTGCTCATAGGATTTGAGCTTGCCCAACAATGTTTCAGTAGTAATCTCATTGAGGCTTCTGTCTTCCTTGATTGGCCAGATCCTAGAATCCCATGTGTTGGGGAAGCACATTAAGATCTTGTCATTGATCTCAGTGATAGAGATCACTTTATCCAAAGTCTTCAGCTCATTTATTATGAGGCTGAGCCTATTGTACATATCAACCACTGTTTCAGATTCTCCTTTCTTGAAATTCTCATATTGAGAAATAAGATGGGACCTTCTGTCCTTCCTTCCATCAGCAGGTCCCTCAACCATATTGTTGAGAGAAATCCATATTTCTCTTGCTGAGGTGCATTCTACCACTCTCTGAAAAATGTCATCAGACATTGTTTGAGCCATAATGTTCATGGCTTTTGCATCAGCACTCATTTGCTTCTTCTGGGCTTCAGTCCATTCAGGAGGTGGAACAACATTGTTGGTAGTTGTGGTTCCAGTACTTGCTGCTGCTGTAGGTGTTGGAGGCCCTGTCAAAATAACATTAAATATTTTTTCATCAATTGAGTTCATATATAACCTAATCCTTGCTTTCCATAGTGCAAACTTACTGAGATTGCACATAGGAGGTCTTGTGCTTGAATAATCTTTGTTTTGTGCCATGAGTTTTCAACAGAAAAATAAATAAAATAAAAACTCTAAAAGAATTTAAAATCTAATTGATCTTTGTGATTCAGGTGTTAGCCTGTAAAGAATCAACAACCCTCTGATACCAATTGAAAGTGGAGGTTAGATCTTAAATTAACTCTAGAGGGGGGTGAATAGAGTTTTAAAACTTTTCCCTTAGTTTTATAGCGGAATTAAAATAGTGATATATATATATGTGTATAGAGTAAGTGATTTATTAAAACTAAATAAAAAAATTAACACAGCACAAGCACAGAAAAGTAAAACAAACACAGAAGACACAAGAAGCCATAGTAGTTCCCCACTAAACTTGGGTACGTCTACTCTTCTACCACCCTTGGTAGGAATCCACTAGGATTTTTGATCAGGTGCCCTCACACCAATGAGCTTTTAAAAGGTGCCCAAAAACCAAGCAGGATTTTTTGATAAGGTGTCTTGCCACCAAGAGGTAAACTTTTGAAGGGAGTTTTAACCCTGTACAAGATGGGATAGAGAGGGGTTTAGATGTTCTTCTCTGTCAAGATGCTGAGAGAAGACTCTAGTGGATGTATGTTGAAAAATGCTCCCTGTCTGATATGAAATGTTTGACAGTTGATTGGCAGGAGCTTTCTCTTGAAACAAATGATCTTCCTGTTAGCTGATTAAACTGAGAGACAAGAATGCTTCAGTTTGTTGTTGCTCTTTTGAAGATCTGAAAACTTGCAGCAAATGACTGAGAGAAATTGTTGAAGATGTTCTCAGTGTGTAAGAGCTGCTGGAGGAAGAAGATGAAGATCTGTGTGATTTTGTTCTTCTATTCTTCCTGTATTTCTTTCTTTCTTTTCTGATTCTATTTCTCTGTACATCAATTTGAAAATATGTTCTGTATATTTGTTGTCGTGTAGACTGAAGGTAAAAAATCTGTTGTATATTAATCTGCTATATCTTCTTCCTTATTTTCCTTTTCTTTTGAAAATCTCTGACAGACATTAATTGCAGATCCCTTATATTAAGGAATAAATATATCTGAAAGGATATTTTGAAAACATAAATCTGCTGCGCCATAAAATCTCTTTCCTTTTTCACGAAATGTCCTTTTCCGAGGAATGTCAACGGCTATAATCTTGGAATAATAAAGGAAATATATTATCCTTACTTGTTCTGATAGAAAGAACCGTTGTTGTAGTCGATCTGAGTTCAGAGAATGAAATAAGTATAATCCTTCTGAAATTTCTGAACTTAAATAAGAATTCTTCGATCAGAATAAAATTCGTCGAACGCAGATTCGTCGACCTCAAGATTTTCGTCGAACACAAAATTTACTTCGTCGACCTCAAATGAATCTTGCTGGAATAATTAATTTTGTTGAGCTGAGGAGAACTTTCGTCGATCTGAAGGTGTTCGTCGAATGCAGATTGGAGTTCGTCGAACCAAAGTATTCGTCGACCGCTGAGCCTGGATAAATTCGTCGACCGCTGAGCTTGAGCATAATCGTCGACCGCTGAGCTGGGGGTCTGTTCGTCGACCGCTGTAAGAATCTGTTCGTCGACCTCTGAACCGCTGAGACGGGATCGTCGACCGCTGAGACCAGATCGTCGACCGCTGAGACGAGCTTGAAGCAAGTCGTTCGCCGAACGCAGAATGTAATTAGTCGAGCGCTGCACTTAGACAAATTCTTTGACCGCTGAGATTTGAGATGTTCGTCGACCGCTGAATATATTCCGTTCGTTGAACGCAGAATGCAAGCCGATCGTCGAACGCAGAGAGCTTGTCGTTCGTCGAACGCAGAGAACACGTCGTTCGTCAAACGCAGATAGCCGTTCGTCGAACGCAGTGTGGAGTTCGTCGAACGCAGAATCTGAATGAAATCTCTAGTTCTAACAGCCTAAACTCTTGACCCATAAACTATACATTGGGGTCAACTTTGTCCTTAGTCAGCATATAGTGATCCTAGCCCAAATCAGAAATAGGGTTGTTCCAACACGTACTACACCACCCAGGCCCAAATGTACAACCCAATGTACTTCTGGATGTGAGCGACATCCGGCGGACCTGAAATTGGCCAATCAGCGGAAGGACCCAACAGGGCATTTATAATACGACCAAGCTATCGGGGGCACTTCTCCCTGTTGCCTAGAGTCGTCAACTTTCCCGTGTCGGTACGTACGGTCTACGGTCATGACCGACCCGTCCCTTCTTACTACCAACAAATACAAACATTTCGATAAGTAAACGATCGACACTTTTCGGGCCTTAAATAATTCGGGCAAGAGATCGAGGGAGCTTTATTTAGGGCTAGCCTTGGAGGGATAAAACATCTCCAAGTTATCCCTAACTAATGATCGACCCTTCAAACCGATTATCCAAGCGGGACCCGAAATAAAAGTGTAGAAATAAGATTGTTAATAATTTGTAGTAATTAACGTGCAGTAAATGAAGACTGCTAAATAAACTGCAAAATTGAAGTACTGAAATAAAGTACTAAAATAACTGCAGTAAGAAAATGCTGAACTGAATTACCAGTATGACATGTCTAATGACAGCCTTCGTAATAACGTTGACATGCCTAATGACAGCCTATCATAATAATTATATGTGCTCTACTAAAAATATTTTTGATTTTATGGATTTTTATTATTACTTTTAATTACAGGATATAGTGTAATTACTTGGTTGGACATTGCACTTTATAAAACCCCCGAAAGGGATGAAAAATCACGTAGTCAGAATGGTGCCAACCAAACTTCACTATTTGCTGCTTCTTTATAGGCTTGCTTGATGACCGAGGGCGACAGGCCGCTCCTCGTTACAACTTGGGGGGGAGAGAGAAGCGTTCGGAGGCTGACAGGTCACCACTCTCGAAACTCAGTCTTCTTCTTTGCCGCGATGGGAAACACTGTGCTCTAGAACTTGGGCTTGCTCTAGAACCTGAACGCGCTCTGGAGCTTGGCGCGCTCTAGAACTTGGCGTGCTCTGGAACTTGGGCGCGCTCTAGAACTTGGGCGCGCTCGGAAACTTGGGCGTGCTCGGGAACTTGGCGTGCTCTGGAACATGTGCTTGCTCTAGAACTTGGGAGCGCCAAGGAGTTTGGCGCGCTCTTGAACTTGGCGTGCTCTGGAACTTGGGCGCGCTGTGGAACTTGGGCGCGCTCTGGAACTTGGGCGCGCTCTGGAACTTGGCGTGCTTTGGAACTTGGCGTGCTCTGGAACTTGGGCGCGCTTTGGAACTTGGCATGCTTTGGAACTTGGGCGGGCTCTCAAACTTGGGAGTACTCTGGAACTTGGGCTCTCTCTGGAACTTGGCGTGCAAATTGCTGGATGGCTTTCGGAATGCTCGAAGGAGGACGAAGATCTTCGTCCGTCTTCGAAGTGCTTGAAGATTCCTTCAAGGGCGGCTTCGAAGAGGAGGGAGATCTTCAAGAGAGCTCTTCGCGCTCTGGAACTTGGGTGCGCTCTGGAACTTGGGCGCACTCTGGAATATGGTGTGCAAGTTGTTAGACAGTCTTCGAAATGCTCGAAGGAGGATGAAGATCTTCGTCTGTCTTCGAAGTGCTTGAAGATTCCTTTAAGGGCGTCTTCGAAGAGGTGGGAGATCTTCAAGAGAGCTCTCTCTCTCTCTCTCTCTCTCTCTCTCTTGAATTTAGGAGGAAGGAGGAAGAGAATAAGATGGAAAAAAAGAGAATCCTTGATGTTCTATTTATAGTTTTTGAGGGTGGCACTTTCGTAATTAAATGGGTGGTGTACAACCCCGATATTTACCAAGAGGTGAGCTGAGGATAAGGTATCAACAGGCAAGAAAGAGGGCGAGCTAGGTGCTCACAGGAAGGCTCACGAGCTGGTCTCTCGCCAGCTGCTCACAGGTAGGCGAGCGGGTCGGGCCCTCGTCGGTCTTCTGCGGGAAGGCGGGCGAGTCAGGCCTCTCAGTTCGCGAGAGGGGTCCCTTCTGAGTGGCTCACCCAGTAAGGGTCCAGAGATGTTTTTACCAGAAAACGCTTAGTGGTATGCAGTTAGCCTTTCCAAACAGTAGAGTTTGGCTGTTGGCAGACCATTTTGGGTTGCATATAGTAAAAGAGTAAGGCGGAATCCCGCTATTAGCAGACCATAGACAAAAAACTATAAATAGACCTTGAAGGGCACCTTTGGAGAGGACACCAATCTCAGTACTCTGAGCTTCCTCCTCCCTAGGTTATCTTGGCTTAGCTCTCCGGCTCTCCAAGGTGCTCAGTCTCAGCTTTGGCTTGGGAGGGGAAGCGCTCAAAGATCCTCCGGGTGTGTGGTGGGACCTCCTCGCTGCGACCAAGGGTCTGTCTAGTTTTGAGTCTTCGGTCTGTTTCCCTCCGAGGAATCAGTAAGTGCTAGCTGCCCCCCAACCTGTTGGGGGCCCGAGCTCCACAAGAGACCAAGTTCTGGTTTCAACATTTTTGGTGTGGTGAGCGTGAAGTGCAGATAGTACAAGAAAGTTCCAAGGAAGAGACATAGCGGGAGACGACGAGCGAGAGGCGGGCTTCGGCGGCTCGCCACCACCCTGTGCGCCAGCAACTGTGGAGATGCTGGCAGACCTCCAGAGGGACCTGGTCGGGGCTTTCCAGTGCGCTCTCACCTTGGCACTTGGGGGCCACGCAACCCCTACGCCCCAAGTGGCCCCTCCAGCTGGAGTGGACGAGAGCGCTCCGAGGCAGAGGCCAGGAAAGGAGGCGATGTCACAGGTGCCGGAGCGAGATCTCGCGGGGCGGGAACTTTTCCCCAGTCGAGCGAGCACGAGAGGGGTACTGGCGAGTGCCGCTCAGGCAGGCGGGATCCTGGCTAGTGGGGTCCCGACGAGCGGCACCTCTGCGAGCGTGAGGCCGGTAGGAGCCGGGTCTCCCGGGGAGCTCGCGTGGCGAGTGGAGAAGGTCAGGAGTGTGAAGGGGGGAAGCCCTTTCTGTGAGTTGGTGCTCTCAGCACCACTCCCCGAGGGGTTCAAAGAGCCGGCCATAATGTTATATACTGGCAAGGATGGCCCCATTTAGCACCTGCAGTGGTTCGAAGACATGGTCTCTATCAGACCTATATGTCGGATGCTTTCAAGTGCCGACTCTTCGCCACCACCCTGAAGGAAAAAAGCAAGGGTCTGGTTCCACCAGTTGCCCTCGGGGTCGATCTATACCTTCGAGGATCTGCGTCGCAGCTTCCTGCTGCTTTTCTCAACCTCGAAGAAGAGGAAGAAGGACCCTGAGGCGCTCTTCAATATCAAGCAGAGGCCGGGGTAGTCGCTAGCCCACTATGTGGATCGATTCCAGGAGGAAGTCCTCCTCATCCAGGAGGTGCCAAGGTACACCCTTCAGCTTGCCTTCATAGTGGGGCTGCTGGAGGGGTTTTTCAAGATGGACCTCAAGAGGAGGGCTCCCTTGTCCTTTGAGAAGCTGATGGAGAGAGCGACAGAGGAGATAGAGGGGGAGGTTGCCAACCCCGAGTTCTCGAAGAGGCTGGCATGGCTGAGCGACCGGTTAGACATCCAGAGGCAAGGAGAAGAGTAGAGGCGAGGGCCCCGGAGTCGGGGTGGAGGCGGCAAGGAGGGGGGTGCAGGGCCCAGGAAGGGGTTTCCACCAGGGAGGGGTAACTTTCCAGGAGGACAAGGAAGACCCCATCAGCTAGGGTGGAGGCAGGGCCCGAGGCCACCTCCTCCCCCGCCTCAGCAGGCAATGGCATTCGGGCGAGGGAGAGCAGGAAGAGGAAGAGGAGCATGGACCGGAGGAGCCGGGCCCAGGAGAAGGTACAGAGGGGCGGAGACTGAGAGAAGGGTGTGGCGTTGCCCTATTATGACTTCCAACAAGAGGAAGGTCACGCGACGGCCACCTGCCTAAAGTTCTTGGAAGTGAGGGGAGCCAAAGCGCCGGCACAGTGGGAGCAGCGGTCGGTAAGGATTGAGGAGTTCCTGCCTCAGGACGAGGAGGTAGAAAGGTGTGAGGACCAGGTTGACGTGGGGACCCGAGGAGGGATCAGAATGATCCATGGTGGGTAGGGATCAAGGCGACCCGGAAGGCAAGCCTCCATACCATCTATCGTCGGAGTGTGGCTTCGACATCCCTAGCCCCACCCCCGGCAGAAAAAAATCACGTTTACCCAGAAGGACATGCCGGGCCATGAAGACCCGTTCTGCGATGCGCTGGTCATCCAGACAGCCATCAAGAACTTCACCGTCTCTCGGATCCTCGTGGACAACGGGAGCTCGGTCAACGTCATCTTCAAGAAGGTGTTTGGCGAGATAAAGGTGGAGTCCAAGAGGGTGTTGGCCTCAGATGGTCCGTTGTTCGGGTTCTCAGGGGAGAGGAAGGAGGTAGAATGGGGAGTGGGACTCCATGTAGTCTTGGGAGGGGGGGGGGGGGGGAATCCAGGAATTGCCGCTTTGTTATAATGGATGACACCAGCAGCTACAAAGCCATCTTCGGACGGCCCCTCATCAGCGCGTTATGATGCGTCCCCTCCCCTTTCCACCACTGCCTCAAGTTCAGGTCTGGAGGAGTCCAGGTCCGGATAAGGGGGGATCCAAGGGTGGCAAGGCAATGCTATGTGACTGTCGTGAACACCATCTCCTGGATGGCGGAGGCAGAGGAATGGGACTGGGAGGTGGGAGAGCCGGCGAGGTCAGAAGAGGTAGGAGAGGAGGAAGGAGTAGAAGGAGAAGTTCAGGCCTAGGAAGGAGGGGCGAGGGAGCTGAGGGGGATCGGGGAGGAGGAGAAGGAAGAAGGGGTCGAAGCTCTAGCTTGCGGCGAGAGGAAGGAGAATGACTGGGCGGAGCAATCAATGCTGGAAGCCGTGGAGTAGGTGGTAGAGCTGGAGGTCGTCACCAAGGCAGAGGCGATCGAGAAAGTAAAGATCAGTGGGGAACTCAGCCCCAAGGACCGGAGGAAGATCCTGGCTTGCGTCCAAGATAATGTGGACGTCTTTGCCTGGAGTGCCGCGGAGATGCCAGAGATCGATGTGGATGTGGCATGTCATCGCCTCAACCTCGAACCCGGTACTCGCCCCATCCGCCAGAAGAAGAGGTCCATCGAGGACAAGCTGGAGGCACCTATCCGGGAGGAGGTGAGCAAGCTCCTCAAGGCTGGTTTTGTATCGGACATCCAGTATCTAGGCTGGGTCTCCAATGTAGTGATGGTAAAAAAGGGTTATGGTAGGTGGAGGATGTGCGTTGATTTTCACTGTTAAATAAATCATGCCCCAAGGATTGTAATCCTCTGCCTCAAATCGATGCGCTGGTTGACTCAGCCGTCGGTTTTTTACTAATGAGTTTTCTAGATGCTTTCTCAGGTTACCATCAGATCTGCATGCACCCTCCTGACATCAAGGATGTCTCCTTTATCACGGGGGATGGGTGCTACTGTTACAAAATGATGCCTTTTGTGCTGAAGAATGCAGGGGCAACTTACCAACGGATGATGGACAGGGTCTTCCGAGAGCAAAAGGGAAGGAACCTGGAGGTCTACGTGGATGACCTCATGGTAAAGAGTCGGGACCTCGAGTCCCACCTCCGCGACCTTGAGGAAACCTTCGGGACCTTGAGAAAGTTCAAAATGAAACTCAACCCCCAGAAGTGTGTCTTTGGGGCCAGCCGAGGGAAGTTCCTGGGTCACCTACTCACCACGGTTGGGGTGGAGCCTAACCCGGACAAGGTAAGGGAAATCATAGAGGTGGGGTCTCCGAGAAGTGTGAAGGAGGTCCAGTGGCTCACGGGGAAGTTGGCCGGACTAAGCAAGTTTCTCTCCAGGGGAGAAATGCTTGGCCTTTTTCAAGGTGCTGCGGGGGAACCAAAAGATTGAGTGGACCCCTGAGTGTGAAAGGGCTTTTCAGGCGCTGAAGGAACAGTTGACCCAAGCCCTGTTACTGCAAGGGCCGAGACAAAGAGAGGACTTATCCCTATACCTGGGGGTAGGACCCGAGGCGGTCAGCTCGGTGTTAGTCTGGGAAGAAGGGAAAAAGCAACTCCCGATCTACTATGTCAGTAGAGTATTGAGGAAGGCCGAGCTCCGGTACCCCATTTTGGAAAAATTGGCCTTCGCCCTCGTGGTCTCGACTCGGAAGCTCAGGCCCTACTTCCAGGCTCATTCCATCAAGGTGGTAACTGATCATCCCCTTCGCAACATCATGAAAGGGGTGGAGCACTCGGGAAGGCTAGCTAAGTGGTCGGTGGAGCTAAGTGAATTCGATATCTCGTTTGTGCCCAGGTTGTCCATAAATGCCCAAGCGGTGGCGGACTTTTTGGCAGACTATGTGACCGAGGTGGAAGAATCCGAGCTGCCCAACTTGGTGGCCTGGAGGATGTTGGTTGACGGGGCCTCAGGAAAACATTCCTTCGGGAGAGGGTGGTTTTGGTAAGCCACCAAGTGACAAGGATCGAGCAGGCGATCAATATTCATTTTCCCCTCACCAACAATCAGGCAGAGTACGAAGCCGTGATAGCAAGCCTCCATCTAGCCCAAGAATTGGGAGTGCAAGATGTGCAGGTCTCGACGGACTCCATAGTGGTGGCTTGCCAGGTTAGGGGGAGTTTGAGGTAAAGAAGTCGACTCTTCAGCGATACTTGGAAAAGGTCAAGGGGCTCACAGGGCAGTTCTGGGCCTTCTCGATCCATCATGTGCCAAGGGAGGAGAGTGCCGCGACGGACCTCCTGGCCAAGTTTGGTCCCAGGGCAGGGGGCACGGTGTCGGACCTTTTCCGACCATCCATCGAGAAGGGGGAACTGATGGAGGTGGACTAGCGGGCATCATAGATGGATCCCTTCATCACCTTCCTGACATCGGGGAAGTTCCCCTAGGGGGATCTGGATAAGCGGCGATTCAGGTATAAGTCCGGGTACTAATCTTTGCATGCAGGAGGATTATACTGAAAGACACTCTCGGGGCTCCTAGCCCGTTGTGTATCGGAGGAGTAGGTCCTGAGGGTCCTGGAAGAGATCCACTCAGGAGAATGTGGCAGTCACTCCGGGAGTCGAACCTTGGAGGGGAGAGTGTTGAGGCAAGGCTACTTTTTGTCTACCCTCAGCAAGGGTGCAGCGGAGTTCGCAAGGAAGTGTTCAATGTGTCAACTGTTCGCTCCTCTCCAGCTCTTGTCAGCCCAAAGACTCCAAACCATCACAGCTCCCTGGCCCTTTGCAATATGGGGTTTAGACCTGGTGGGTCCTTTCCCCCAAGAAAGTGGCCAAAGAAAGTTCTTATTGGTGATGATTGATTATTTCTCCAAGTGGCTGGAGGTGAAAGCGTTGGCCAAGGTAACATCCCAAGTAGTTAGAAATTTCATATGGGGTAAGATAATTTGCAGGCATGGGCTCCCACTAGCCATAGTTACAGACAATGGGCCGCATTTTGCCAGCAACGAGTTCGTCAGCTTCTGCACCCAGCTCGGCATAGATCTTCGGTTTGCGTTGGTCCACCACCCGAGGAGCAACGGGCAAGTGGAGGCGGCAAATAAGATAATTGTGAATTTGTTGAAGAAGTGGAGGCGGCAAGTGGAGGCGGTTGAGAACCTCAAGCGCCCTAAGGACCACCCCAAACACTGTCACAGGGGAGACCCCGTTCAAGCTCTCCCACGGGTCTGAGGCCTTCCTTCCAATAGAGTTCGAGGTGAAATCCCCCAGGGTGGTCGCCGCGGGTGAAGGGGATGAAGAATGGCTGGTGGAGAATGGGGAAGAGCAAAGGCTATCTCTAGACTTGGTGGAGGAGCTCCGGGATTAGCCACCGTCCGTCAGGAGGAAGTCAAGCGACGGAGAGGCTGGCAAAGTATCAAGTATTTTGTGCTGGAATGCCCCAGACGATCTCGTTGTTGGGCTCTCACTAGCCGGTGGGTCAAGTTGATCTCGCGGAGAGGCTGGCAAAGTATCAAGTATTTTGTGCTCGAATGCCCCGGACGATCCCGCTGCCGGGCTCTCACTAGCCGGTTGGTCAGGTTGATCTCGCGGAGAGGTTGACAAAGTATCAATTATTTTGTGTTGGAATGCCCTAGACGATCCCGCTGCCGGGCTCTCACTAGCTGGTGGGTCAGGTTGCTCTCGCAGAGAGGATGGCAAAGTATCAAGTATTTTGTGCTGGAATGCCCCAGACGTTCCCGTTGTCGGGCTCTCACTAGTCAGTGGGTTAAGTTGATGTCGCGGAGAGGCTGGCAAAGTATCAAGTATTTTGTGCTGGAATGCCCCAGCCGATCCCGTTGTCGGGCTCTCACTAGCCGGTGGGTCAGTTTGATCTCGGGGAGAGGCTGACAAGTAAGCTGTTTGTGTTGATGGGTTCGGTTCGCAAAATCTCTCAAGGCAAGGCCTAGACCGGGCGAGCCCCGGGGCTCGCTCGCGCGAATATCAAAGGCAACATCGGAGGGAAAATGCCTAAGTCCAACGGTCATTGTGAGGCGGCTGAATATGGTGGCAATAAAGTCCTCCAGGTCGGATCCTGGCTCGCAAAAAATTCGGGGAATTTCTATGCAACGCCTAAAGTAAGCGAGTCCGGGTCCGCCGGCATGGTAAGTAACAATTAACACTGGTCTCCCGCAGGGGTTGAGCAAGCGAGGTGGGGTAATGTAGACCCTGCTCACAAGGGCCCCTGTGGGGCGAGCCAAAAGCACGGGGCGAATTGCGTTCTACACATGTGCGAGGCAGGCAAGAAGTTTATCTAACGAACAGCTACGCGAGGTAGAAAATCTGAGTGAATCACTCACCATGCCGCCTTGGAGGCTGGCAAGAAGACCATCTGATAGGGCCTCTTTCCCCTTGAGGCATGCGACCTCATCTACGGACTCTTGGAGCGCGCGTTGGAGCTCCTTTGCGTCCCGGTTTGACGTCAGGTATCGCCGGCCCACCATGTGGGGGAGCTCCATGGCCCAGAACTGGGCTCGCATGGCCTCATAGACAAGCATCCTGGACTTCAGGGCGCTGAAGCCGGTGGCATCCTCGCGGCCATACATCCCGAAGATGAGGGCAAACGCCTCTCCCCCGATCTTGTCACCCTCGACCCAGGAGGGGAGTAACGAAGAACATGAGATCCTGTTGTGGTCAGGATCCCATGCGAGCAGCGGCTCGCCAAGCGCGTCCGGAAGCTTTGCGCCGAGGCCGAAGTTCTTGTGACTCGCTGGCTTGGGCTTGCCGAAAGCTTCCCCTGTCTCACTGAGGTCCACGACATCTTTCCCCTTAGTTGTGTGGGGGGGGGGGGGTCTCCTTGTTCCTTTTCTTTGCGGGGGGCTTCGCAGCGAGCTGGCTCGCAGGAGGTGGCCGCTTCTAGCCAGAAGTCAAGCCGAAAGGTTCTCGGCACGCTTCGGCGGCTGCGATGGCGAGAGAGCTGGAGAGGAGGGCTGCGCTCCTCGCATGTGGGGGTGGAGGGGAAGATCCCGCTCTCCTGCAAAGGCAATGAAAGAGTTAGCGTTCAGCATAATTGGAAAGTTGAGAGGAGTTTTGCGAGCGCGAGTCGAACCTTCTCCTTGTGGGACTGATAGTAGCGAGTCCACCTTCTGCCGGAGGAAGGCGACCTCGAAATTCTTCCCCTCTAGGTACTGGAAGAGCCACGCATCATCCCCCCGAGCGAGGCAGGGGGGCGGTAAGTTGTCTCGTCTCGCTGGAGGGGGGAGAAAGGGATATTGTCGAAGGGTCCTTTGACAAGGACGAACTTCTGGTGCCAGTAGTGGCTCTTGTTAACCATCTTGCAGATAGTAGCATGCTGGCTCGCGAAATAGGTTGTCCCATCCTTGTAGGTGCGGAAGGAGAAGACCTTGCGGAAGATGAGTAGGCTAAACTCTATCCTCTCCTCGCGCAAGTAGCTGGCGAACGCGACCACCACAACAATCGCGTTCGGGGTCAGCTGGCTCGGTAAGACGTCGTAGTACTTGAGTACCTGAGAAGTTCACCAAAGAAAGATTAGCACGCTCTTTGCGAGGCGAGCGAGAAAATCAAGGGTAGAGTAGAGTACCTGGCGCACTTCCGGCCAGAAGGGCAGTCGCAGCCCATTCTCAAAATGGGCGATGGGGATGGCAAGCTCGTTAGAGGACGGCTCGTTTATGGAGACGGTAGTCGCCAGGAGGCGAGCTACAAACCCCGAGGGAATGAATTTGTCCACCGTGGTGAGGAAATCCTCGTTGGAGAGCAAGGCACAGAAGAAGGTGTGGTCGCGGTAGGTTCTGGCGCACCTGGCTCGCCCCTCAGATTTTCCCTCAGCGACCATGGTGTTAACTGCAGCGAGCCGGAAGAGATGCGAGTGCGAGCTGAGAATTGCGAGAAAGCTTGAAAGCGAGGGAGAGGTTTGAACAGTTAATGCGGTGGTTGAAAAGAAAAAACCGGCGGCTATTTATAAGAATGAAAAGGGCGGGAAGAATTCGAAGCGACGAGGGGGGGTGCAGATAGCTGGATCGCGCGGTGACGTTTCAGCTTCTTGGACCTTATCTGCTCCGGATGGGCCTGCGTCCTGGAGACATCTTCTGACTCGCCATAGGCGAGCCAAGCTGTAGAGAAAGAAGTGAACCTCGCAAAGGCAAGGCAATAGCTCGCGAGGCGTAAGGCGAGATAGGAATATAAAACACGGAATCAATAGTGTGCAAGCACAGTTGATATAACATCATAAGCAATTGAAAGCGAAAAAGCGCGCGAGCGAGCAAAAATATCCTTGTTACAAAATCATAAAATTGTTCAATAGTTGAGCCACTTCAAGCGACCACGGCCTCGAACCCTGGATCGCGGGGGCACTTTGGAGTAGTGGTATTCGCGAATCGACTGGACTTCACGCTGCATCAGGCGCATTTGGTCCTCGATCTACGCGATATGCACCCCGGGCGAGGTGACCTCGACGCGAGCGACCTGGTGCATCTCGGCAAGGACCCGCGCGTTCGCATCCTCCATCGCAGCGAACCTTTCTTCATAAGCGGCCCTGTCCACCCGGTTCTGATCATATAACTCTCGCAGCATAAGGCCGTACTGTTGGATCTTGTGGCGCCCTTAGAGGGGGGGGGGGGTGAATAAGGGCCTTTTTAAATTGTGATTTTTTACTTAAGAATTTTTAAAACAAATTTTGCTTTTCTAAAAATCACTTATAAAAATTTACAAACTATGAAATTTTTAAATTAGATCAAACACAAATTTCTAAGTTAAAGATTAAGCAACCAAATTTGCAATTAAAGAAAAAGCATAATATTTTAATCATGAAATTCTCATACAATAAAAATGATCTTAACAATGCTTAAGATCAAGGCATAAATAAGATAATAAACTTTTGACAATTTTTGTTTACCAATCCTTCTCCCAAGGATCGGAAGGCTATCACTTGTCTTTCCCTAGACCAAGCCCAAGCCTATCCTCTAGATCTTCCCAAGATCTAGACGTAGCACACAAGACCACGATTTCCCACCAAGTCACGCAAGGACTTGGACGCTCCGCACAAGGAAGCGATTTTCCCCTAAGCCACGCAAGGACTTAGACGTCACACACAAGGAGACGATTTCCCTACCAATACAAAGTGAAATGTATATAAATGAAAATACAAAATAAAATGAAGAATTCCCTAGAAATTCAGATCTCTGAAAGGAAGATTGAAGCCTCGAGATGATCGTTGATGTAGAAGCGCGTCCGATCTCGTCTTCAATTCCAAACCTTCTCAGCACAAATGGGAGTTCTTGAGGTTCTGGAGCTCTCTGGTTCGTATGCACTTAGGAAAGGACTTGGAATTCTCAAAGCTCTAAATGCACGAACAAAACGAACCCATTTATAGATTTTCACTGTCGCCTAGGCGACATCGCTGTCGGAATTCCGACAGCCCCAAACTGCTGTTCGTCGTGCTGTCGTGCGGGCAGTTGCTGTAACTTCTGCGCTGTCGCCTGGGCGACATCGAGTGTCGGAATTCCGACAGCGCCAAACTGCCCTTTCGTCGTGCTGTCGTGCGGGCAGTTGTTGTAACTTCTGCGTTGTCGCCTGGGCGACATTGAGTGTCGGAATTCCGACAGCTCCTCTTCATTTTTGCTGTCTGAAACTTCTCCAGACTGTAGATTGAGTCATTCTCATCTCCGAAATGGGGTGGCACGTTCTGTAACTCTTTCTGGATTGAAAGTTATGGCCATTTTAAGATCAGCACACGAAACTCATCCTTTTGCTTTTTCTAATGTGTACACACACTCGGGTCATGCCCATGAACGAGGACTTGCCTCCTCATTGAATCTGTACAACCTGGACACTATAAACACACAAAAGACTAGATCAAATACAACACGGTATTTGTTATTCTCAAACCAAGAGATGCGGAACATAGGCTCCAACAATCTCCCCCTTTTGATAATAACAAATACCCGTATGAGAAATTAGTGAGATTAAGACAATTTGTGTTTATAGATAAGTGCGGTAATAAGATATGCATGAATAACATATTAAGAGCGTGATAGAATTGAAACCGAGAAATGCCTACTCTTTCTATATCAAGTCCTCCCCCTACATTAGTGTCTCTTATAAACTACTCCCCCTAAATATCTATTTTACTAGATTTCTCAATTTCTTCTCCCCCTTTGTTATTAACAAAAGTGGGTAGGGATGAGTGTATATCTTTTAAGATAGGTAAGGAACCATTTATTGAAGGATTTTCATGATCGAGCATATGATAGTGTATGCACCTCCTATATGATTACTCCCCCTACAAATATACCCATTTTTTTGAGTTTAATATCATTATAATGCACTCCCCCTTAAATATTAGATTTATGCAATTTAATCTCCCCTTTTGGTAGAATCAAAAGAGGTTTAGGTGAGGGTAGTAAGGAGGCATTTCTTATAAATGATAAAGCATGATCGAGCTTTTGTAATATATATAATGATAAAGATTTTAAGCATAGTATATAAGAGATTTCAAATAAAAAAAATAAGAGTTGTAAGCAAGCGAAAGATTATAAGAAACATCTTTTTGTAAGCATGAAAATCAGTGTTATAAATATGAGTTTAAGTGCAAAATGTAAAGATGTTTTAACCTTTTTGAAATCTCAAGTTTTTTTTTCATAAATATACCAAGCATGAAATGAACACATCAAAAATAAAATATACTACAATGTTACTTAATTTTAAGTTCAAGAAATACCAAAACATTGTAGAGATCATGCTAGGTTATCTAGTGCATTTCTTATATAAAGAGTAGTATAGATAAAGCATTAGAATCAAATACTCATGAGAAGAAGTGTTATGAAAGATAATGATGTGCACATAAGTGTATTTTGGGCAATGTTAACAATTTATTTAAAACACAAAATACAAGACATATGTAAAGTAAAGTGCACAATAAAACACAAATATATTTACTTTCACACACTTTAATGCACACTATTTTATAAAAAGTGGTGTACTAATCAATGGTTGCACAAGACACTTTACTATTCTTTCCAAGGTGCTCAACCTCACAATGCTTATGAAGACTTATCAGGAGGTTCAAGTAGTGCTTGGTGGAGTTATATTTGTCTACATATATAATTTTTTTTAACATTTGTGAGACAACATTCTCCGAATACACTTGTTTTGCAAACCCAAAAAATTTTAACTTAACCACTTTTCTAAATTTCACAAGTGCAATTCAAATGTAGTGTAGGCAATAAACTTATGCAAGATTTAATTCATTGTACAAATACAATACACAAGCAAGCAGTTTTAGATTTAAGCATACATGTTGATTACCAAAATAAGTGAGTGAAAGGTATCATTATCAATCATAATACATTTACTCATACTTAGAGGCATGCTAAGCTTGGTTCTACATATATTTTTCAATACAATTTATGCACTTTAAATAGATATATCAAAGCATGATAAACAAAACAATGTCCATAGTAATTTGAAGGAATAAATTTTAACATTGTAAAAAATTCTAAATAATAGAATTCATTCATGCTTGATATTGGCAATAAAGATCATACCGTTTTTTTGTTTTATCATTTTTAAATCAATTAAAAAAAGAAAATAAAAAAAATTTGTAATTTTTTGAATTTTGAATTTTTTATTTGATTTTTCATAATATGAATAAAAACAAAATAACAAAAAGACAGAAACACAAAAACTAAGTAGTACATATGAACTAAAATATTTTTATAGATTTTTAGAAATTTTAAAAATCAGAAAAAGATAAATTATGCAAACACAAGAGGACATTATTTTTTATTAAATAACCCAAAATATGTATGATTTAAGTGATAAGTAAATAAAATGATCATGCAAAGAGTAAAATAAGTATGTCCTAAGATTCAAGACTACCCCGACTAAATGTCTACACCCTAGCCCCGTACTAAGTGACGGATGGGCATGAGGAGCTGCACACATGTCGTAGGTTGGGGTGTTAGTCCCATATGCACACACTAGAGAACACTCAACCTAGCACTCTTGTTGGAACATGGTCTTCCGCATCTCCTAGGTTTGAGAATAACAAATCCTATGTGTATTTGATCTTGTGTGTTCAAGTGTGCAGGTTTACTAGGTCCACATGACTCAAGGAGTACACATGATGACTGCCCCCAAAATTGAGGCCAAAATTCGAACAAGCTCACTATCGCCGACGGTAGCGATAGCGCCCGGTGATAGCGTTGATTAGCACCATTTTGGAAGCAATTTAAGAAAGATCTAGCGCCCGGCGGTAGCTACTAGCGTTGGCGGTAGCATGACGCACAAGAGGCATAGAGCAAAATGTTGCCGCGGATTGAAGATCCTGCCGCGCAAAACGTTTCCTAATCCGGGCTAGCGTCGGCGGTAGCGTGAAGGCTATAAATTGGATGCTTTGGCTCCGTCTTCTTCATCCTCCTACAATCCCAAACTCCAGAGCTTCGTGCCACAGCAGAGAGAGGAAGATTCAGAGTGATACTCCCACAAATCCATGAAGGCTTAAGGAGATCCGTGGAGAAGATTTCAACACGCTTCATCATCGCGATGAAAGACCGCATCGACTACGATCATACTCTACGTCTTCGTCTACTTCTCCAAGAGATCCAAATAGAGGGAGTTTTTATATTATTGTCTTTTTCATTTCACATCTTTTCTTGTAATCGTTTAAGTGAAATCGCCTCGTGTTGGCGACTAAGTCTGGGGTAGGACCTAGGGTTGAAATTCGCCTCGTGTTGGCGACTAGATCTAGGCTAGGTCCAGGGGGTGCTCGAGGCCTTTCTGGGGATAGATTGGCTAGAGCGGCTTGAGGCCGTATCTGGGGAGAGATCGGCTAAAGCCAACCGGTTCGTGGGGATACGAGTCGGTATAGAAAACGAAAAAGAGTTTTTATTATTCGCCTCCGATCTCTAGCGCCATTGAGATCAAGTTTTGTAAAACTTATTTAATATTAATAAAGCTTGTCTCTCTTTTTGTTTTACTTGACTTCTTGTTTTATTATTGCAATATTCCAAGGTTTTCTAAATAAAATATAAAGATTTTGAAAACCCTTATTCACCCCCCCCCCCCCCCTCTAAGGGCGCCGACCGATCCAACAAGTGGAATCAAAGCGGTTTTATTCCAATCGGCTTAACAACCGGGAATAATGGCGTCTCATGATCTCGCTTCTACTAGTGGGGGAGATTTTTGTGAAGAGGAAAAATCACTTGCACCACCTTTATTTGAAGGGACAAATTATAAAGGATGGAAAATCTTAATTGAAAAATTTATTAAAACTTTAGACATCGAAGTTTGGAATTTAGCAATAGCAAGACCCGCAAATGAATCAAATAAAAAAGAACTTCAATTAAATGCAAAAGCTAAACACTATTTGTTTTGCGGTCTATCTAATGAAATTTTCAAATTGATATATTGCTTTTCAAGTGCATATAAAGTATGGCAATTTCTTGAAGAAATGTATGATTCTCCATCTACAGGTATGGAACAATCGCAAGAACCGGAGAATATGCAAGCGTGCACAAATCATCAAGAATGCCCTCCTCATGACGAATCAATGGAGCACACATCAAAGGAAAGAGATGAAGCAATCTTACTTTTGGAAGAGGAGTGCCAAGAAGAAGACAAAGGAACATTATGTTCAAATCCTCCTTCATCCAAAAGCAATGTAAGGAAATCAAACTTCATCGCTTGTACTTCCATTTCTACTTTACAATTGCTACAAATTACAAAGCGCAAACTTAAGAAACTAAAAAAATGCAATTTGCAATTTGCGCTTAGAAAATAAAAATTTAAAAGCAAAAGTTAAAGTAGTATCAAAATCTGATTTATCTAGCTTTGCTCATGTCACTTCAATTGAAAATACAAAACCTTGTCTTGATTGCAATAATATTAAAGAAAAATTTAAGGAACTTGAAAAAGAAATTATTTTTATAAAAGAACAAAATGAAAAATTACATTTAGAAAATTCATCTTTGATAAATGATTGTGCTAAGTGAAAAGAATATAAAATTGAAATTAAAGAGATGGATGAAACATTTGATGAATATAGAAACAACTATCAAGATCATATTGATTCAATTGTTTCCATTCTTAAAAATAGCACAATCACTTATAATAAAGCTAGACATAATTTAAAAATTAAAAATGATGAATTAAAATCAAAAATCAACTTACTTATGAAAATTGTAAATACAAATTCACAAAATCAAACAATATCCAAAAGCAAGATGAATACAAATATGAATATCTTACTTAAACCTAATATTGGGAATAAGAAACAAAAAGCTTTTGGAAATCATAAACCAAGTCTTGAATGGAGACCAAAAAGCAAAAATGAAAACTTAAATGCAAGGATCCATTCATCACATTCTTTTCCCAACTTAAATTCAAATGAAAACAAATTTCCATTATATAATAAATTCAAGAGTAATGATTATGGAAATTTGAAAAACAAAATTTACATTTTTTTTCATGGTACGAATGGAAACCCATACTTAAGAATGACACATTAATGTCAAACGAAAGGGCCCATTCAAACATATCTCCCCAAAAGAAAACACGATGTATTTGGGTACCCAAAGGAACCGTCACTCCCGGTCCTCTTTGGATACCTAAATCTCTTATTCATTAGTATCCCATCATTTGCATGAAGTAGAAATCAATTAAAATGAAATACACAAATTTCTACTTCATGATGTGCTTTAATGCCTTTTCTATCGTTTTCTTTTTGTGTTCTTTTTAAACTATCATGCCATGGTCATCCTATATAGTATTGGAAATATGCTTTTATCTCATAAAGCTTAATGAGTTTATAAATCATTTTTGATCAAAATTCAAAATCATATTTTTATTTTGATGACCTATCTTTTATTATTATAAATATCTTATATTATCCATATGAACCAACTCTAAATTTGCTAGAAGGTATTTCAAATTAAATCCGGTTATTAGGCTATTAAGATTCTTAGCCTTCACCAACAAGTGGTTTAGTGAAATAACTTGATCTAAAAGAAAATTCAAGATTTAAATAAAAGCTCAACTTTCAATATGGGTGTCATTGTTCACAACAAAAAATTATATTGTGTTCTCTCCTTGATGTCAAACATGATCTAAACCATCACTATTGTTCACCTATCAAAAAATCACATATATATATTCAAAATTCTTAATTAAAGGAAAATCACTAAAATGTGTTGAAAAAAGTTATCTTTATAATGAATATTGAATTCACAAACACCACCATGATCTAGTGATATCTTTTGCTAAACATCTCTAAAATCATAATTCATATCAAGAATCATCTATAAACAACTATCACAAATTATATGATAACAATTGACATTATAATTGTTTACCATGGTTGGTGTTATGGTATATTATGTGTGTATTGTGATTTATTTCTAGTTTAGACCTTTGAATCATTTTGATATCAAATCAAATAGAATTGTCACTCCATTCTAGGTCTCTAAGTTGAAACACAATCAAACTTTGGCATAACATTAATCTCAAATTTATCGTACTAACATTGTCACCTAAAGAATATTTATATCTATGTTAGGTTTTATATGTCAGGGCATATCCATGTTACTATTTGCGTGAACATTACTCTTTGTTCACCGAAACCATGCATATTTGATTTGTTCAAACATGATATCTTGGGTTTTCATTTCCTATTTTTTTAAGTTATAAGCACAAGTCTTTAGAAAAGTCAAAATGAAAACATAAGTAAATATATCTCGTGCAATGATTATTTTGTCAAGTCATATAAGAAATCGCTAACGTTTCATGCAATTTGGACCATCCAAAACATCTCCTAAAAATCTGCAACTTCGGCATGGAACTACTATTGGGACACCTAATCAAGACCACCAATCAAAATTTCTAAAATCCTAAAAAATCGTTCACTGTCTCCCGCGCTAGCGCTACCGCAGGCGCTAGCGTCCATGTTCATTTTTCTGTATTTTTTAAATTTCTAAAAATCCCTTAAAATATATAAATCTATATTTTCTACTTAGTTTTGCACTTCTGTGTTTCTTTATTTTTTGAAAAATCAAATACAAAACTACAAAAACCAAATTACAAAAAATATGTTTTGTTTTTTCGCTTGTGTTGTTTCCTTTATTTAAAGTTCATCTTTATACAAAAATCAAATATAAAAATTACAAAAGCAAAAAATAAAAAAATATGCTTTTATTTGTAAAAATCAACTACAAAAATATAAAACAAAACAAAAACAAGTATCAAAATTATTCTTCTGAACTTAACTTTTCTATGTATCTTGCGAAAGGGTGATTTGGGCTATCATCCCATCATACCACCTAGTACCGGGCGAACCTCTCACAAGGTAGTCCTCGGGAAGTCCAAGATCAATTTTATGAGTTCAAATTTTAAATAAAAATTACTCTTTAAAACTATCAAAAATATTGTATGAACTTCATTGAAAATCAAGCATGATGTAATCTATTATTTAGAACTTCTATAATGTTACAATTTATCTTTTCAAACTACTTTGAACATTACTTTCATCATGCTCTGATATATCTATTAATATGTGCATCAATTATTGTGAAAAAGTTGTGTAGATCAAGCTTAGCATGCCTCTAAGTATGAGAAATATTTTATGTTTGATAATGATAGATATTCACTCACTTTTTGGCATTGTATACATATGTATTTAATCTAAAGAATGCTTGTGTATGTTTTGTATTAGTACAATGGATTAAAATTGCACAAGTATCTTACCTACACTCCTTATTTTGCACTCTTAAAAATTAAGAAAAGTGGTTATTTTTTTTTTCATAAAATCTATTGATTTGCAAAACAAGTGTATTCGGAGAACTTTGTACAAAACAAAATTATAAAATAAATGACAAAGATAACTCCACCAAGCACTACTTGAACCTCCTGATAAGTCTTAATAAGCATTGTGAGGTTGAGCACCTTGGAAAGAATAGTAAAGTGTCTTGTGCAAATCAAATCCTTCTATCAAAAATAAGAAAAACCACTTACTCTTAAGTACACCGGATCACAATAAAAATCAATCTAGAAGAATAAAATTATGTGATCCCCCAAGCACTACTTTGCACCCTGATAAGTCTTGATGAGCATTGTGTGTGCAGAGCACCTTGGTAGTTGTACTTTTTATTGTACATTAAAGTGTGTGGAAGTAATCTTATTTGTGTTTTATTGTGCTCGTACTTTACATATATCTTGTATTTTTGATTAAAACATTTGTTTACATTACTCAAAAAATACACTTATGTGCACATCATTATCTTCCATAACACTTCTTCTCATGAGTATTGGATCCTAACGCTAATTCTATGCTACTCTTTATTTATGAAATGCACTAGATAACCTAGCATGCTTTCTACAATGTTTGATATGATTTGAAACTGTGAATTGAAATAATAGTGTAGTAATCTCTTTATGATAATCTTATTTCATGCTTGGTTACTTTTTGTCAACCATTAAAGATTTTCATTGAAACATGATTTACATAAAACATCTTCTATTTGAAATTAACTCATATATCTTTTTATGGATTATCCTTGATTAAAATAAGATGTTTCATGTATTTCTACAAGTCTTCTGCATCATCACCATATAATTTTTACCTTGTGCTTTCATGCTTATATCAAGTCTAAAATCTCAATTTTCCTAAAAACAAATGGTAGACTTGCTTGGTAGAATTTATATTGGTTGTTCCAACACGCATATCATTTCTTATGCTAAAAACTCTGATTTATTTCTCTGAAAACTTTCATGCTAAACACTCCTCCAACAAGTAAAATATTGCTTATAAAAACATCCTCTTATTATTGAATTTCAAATCAAATTTTACCTCTTACTTATAATTGCTAAAAGGATGTTGTTTCTTTATTCGAAAATGCTTCAACTCTTATCTTTATAAAGTTCATTTTGAAACTCAAAAACATCTCCTTTTTTGAACTTAAACTCTTATTTAGTATTATGATGTTTCTTTTTTCTTCCGAAATGCTCAAACTCTGATTCATTCATGAATTTCAATATAGCTAAGAGTATTATATTTCTAAATAAAAATCCATATGCTATGAAACTTTCCATTAGATTTAAATGCTTAATGTTTCCAATAATTGTTATCCATGACTTCATTTCTCACTATAGCGGGGGCGTAGGGTTGTAGACATTAGATAACCTTATCTAGTCATGTCTTGTCCTTAATCGGGGAGGGTTCCAGTGGGGCCTTGCGAGGCACTGGGGGGAAAGAGTGTTAGGTTGAGTTTTGTCTAGTGTTTGCATAAGGGACTAACACCCCAACCTACGACATGTTTGCAGCTCCTTATGCCCATCCGTCACTTAGTACGGGTCTAGGGTGTAGACGTATTGTCTGGGTAGATTGGTTACTTGGAAATCACTATTTTTTATGCTTAAAACTCTTATATAAAGGGGAAATCATTACTTTTGCTCAAACTCTGATATATTTATACAAAAATTATTCTAACAAGTGGCTCTAAAACTCCTTATCATTTCCTTCTCACTCAAAAGCTCGATCATGCTTTATCTTATTATCCAACTTTTCTTTGGTGCATCCCTACCCACTTTTGCTAATAACAAAGGGGGAGAACTAACATGATAAAATGCAAAAGGGGGAGAACTAACATGATAAAAATATAATCCGCTATCAAAATAAAAACCCAACATGATTGATTAAGTTGATAGCATACATATTAGGGGAGCATTCAAATAGGGGGAGCATCCTAAGTCATCTCTCTCACACAAACAAGTAGACTTTCATCATGCTTATTTATTAATGCTTTGATTTATCATTAATGGATTTGTTATTATCAAAAGGGGGAGTTTGTTGGAACATGGTCTTCCGCATCTCCTAGGTTTGAGAATAACAAATCCTATGTGTATTTGATCTTGTGTGTTCAAGTGTGCAGGTTTACTAGGTCCACATGACTCAAGGAGTACACATGATGACTGCCCCCAAAATTGAGGCCAAAATTCGAACAAGCTCACTATCGTCGGCGGTAGCGATAGCGATAGCGCCCGGTGATAGCGTTGATTAGCGCCATTTTGGAAGCAATTTAAGAAGGAGCTAGCGCCCGGCGGTAGCTACTAGCGTTGGCGGTAGCATGGCGCACAAGAGGCATAAAGCAAAATGTTGCCGCGGATTGAAGATCCTGCCGCGCAAAACGTTTCCTAATCCGGGCTAGCGCCGGCGGTAGCGTGAAGGCTATAAATTGGATGCTTTGGCTCCGTCTTCTTCATCCTCCTACAATCCCAAACTCCAGAGCTTCGTTCCACAGCAGAGAGAGGAAGATTCAGAGTGATACTCCCACAAATCCATGAAGGCTTAAGGAGATCCGTGGAGATGATTTCAACACGCTTCATCATCGCGACGAAAGACCGCATCGACTACGATCATACTCTGCGTCTTCGTCTACTTCTCCAAGAGATCCAAATAGAGGGAGTTTTTATATTATTGTCTTTTTCATTTCACATCTTTTCTTGTAATCGTTTAAGTGAAATCGCCTCGTGTTGGAGACTAGGTCTGGGGTAGGACTTAGGGTTGAAATTCGCCTCGTGTTGGCGACTAGATCTAGGCTAGGTCCAGGGGGTGCTCGAGGCCTTTCTGGGGATAGATTGGCTAGAGCGGCTTGAGGCCGTATCTGGGGAGAGATCGGCTAAAGCCAATCGGTTCGCGGGGATACGAGTCGGTATAGAAAACGAAAAAGAGTTTTTATTATTCGCCTCCGATCTCTAGCGCCATTGAGATCAAGTTTTGTAGAACTTATTTAATATCAATAAAGCTTGTCTCTCTTTTTATTTTACTTGACTTCTTATTTTATTATTGCAATATTCCAAGGTTTTCTAAATAAAATATAAAGATTTTGAAAACCCTTATTCACCCCCCCCCCCCCCCCCTCCAAGGGCGCCGACCGATCCAACAACTCTTTCCCCCCAGTGCCTCGCAAGGCCCCACTGGAACCCTCCCCAGTTAAGGACAAGACATGACTTAGAGGTTATGTCTCTAATGCATACAACCTTACGCCCCCGCTATTGTGAGATATCAAGTCATAGGTGAATAATATTTGTACAACCTATGCTTTTAAACTATAGTTGATTTATAAACTATGGGTTTTGTTTAATGTGATGAGTATATAAAGCCGCATAGTTTTTCTACTATTATGAGATGACGATATGAGATAATTAGCACAATTACTAATATTCAATAAGTGACAATGCTAGTGTGATGAGTTTTGGGTTTAATGTCATGTCATAAGATTAATATTTATATTGCATGTATTCCAAACTAGAGTTTCAAATTATAGATCAAGAATAAGGTGATGATATTAATTTATTCTTATTATTACACAATTGATTCTAGAATCTATATATATGTGAGATTCATGCAATCAATAACAAAGCATATCTATGCACCAAATGTGAAGAAACAATTATTCATATTTCTATCATAATATTCATAATTCCTAGCTAATAGACATTATTGATCTTAGATATTTTTTGATAGAACATGAATTATGATTTATGATTACAGAGAATTTTGCATAGAATAATTGTTGGATACCATGATTTATGTGAATTCTATTCTTTCTAGACATATGACAATACGATTTGATGATTTTCTTTTGAATAAGCATGTTTGATTTTTTTTTAAGTCTAGAAAAAGATGATCATGTAATCATATCAAAGACAAAGATCACATATAGAATGTTTTGAAATTGTTTAATAAAATTGCATTCAATAATTAAATTTATTGATCTTTGGTTTTGCATGATAATATATGATTCATGATACAATATTCATATATATTCTAATGATTAATCCATAAACTATGTGGTTGTTGGAATTTTAGTATTCTATTATAATTTCAAATCACATAGTTATCATCAAATTTAAATAACATTGTACATGTTATACCTAGCATAAATATATAAGCATAGACCAAGAAGTGATGCTAGAATGATGAGTTTGAATGCAATGTTATTACCTAGGATTAATGGAGATAATGTTGCATGTAATATGAGAAGTTTTCAAATTAATTTTCTTTAGACCTAGAATGAAATGATTAATCTTTTGATTTGATCTTAATGATACAAGATGATTCTAAGGTCTAAATTTCATGCAAACATTGGTGACACACATCACACACATAATATCTAAATTAATATATGAATCAATTATACTAAGGATAGCATGTGATGAAAAATCCATAAACACAGAAATTTTCAAATCAAGCGAACTAAGATAGCTTTTAAAACGGAGTTGAAATTGGGCAAGTTGACAGCACCAAAAGAACTCAAATGAGCAAGCCTAGTTTGTCGTTGGATGGAGATTTTTGTGCTCTTTCTAAAAATATATTAAACGCGAAAATTAGGCGAGCGGATCAAAAGATATGGATGTTTGAAGTTTTGATCGTAAACTCGCATTTTTGAAAGATTAAAACATGTGTTTAGATGAATTTTTGTTTTCAATTTTTCTAGATAATATTCTTCATTATAAGGGCTATCATATGCAGCAAATAAAAATAGAAAAGAATAAAAAACGTTGCGCATTTTAATTTTTAGTTTAAGCCCTTTAATAAACCATTTAAATCCAATCTTTAAAATAGTTTCAATAGTCTTGATAATAATTTCAATATTCAATTTCTAATGATAATTCAAGACAATTAAGGGTAAAGGATTTAAAAAGAATAAAGACCAATCAAAGATGAGAGATAGATCACTTTGAAAATAAAAAATATATGACTTAATGTTCAATTTTAATACAAATTTGATTTGATATAAACATTAGGCTTAATATATGAAAGTCATATTTCATGATATATAAAGTGATCATAGCATGTTTGTTCAAAAAATAAAAAATAAACAAAAGAAAAGTAACAATAAGTATATCATGAAGTAGATGTACAACCCGTATTTGGCGAGTGGGTCCCTCGAGTCAGTTGATGGGACAGGGGTCAGCCAGACCATTCGCCCGTACCAAGATAGGAAAAAGGATCCCCAGATTAGTGGGGGTAGGCTGCAGGCGAGTGGGAGCCTGACGAGTGATGCCTCCACGGACCATTCGCTCAGAGGCTTGATCATTCGCCCAGTCAGGCGGGAACTCGGCGAGTGGTTCCCTCACGGACCACTCGCCCAGAAGGCAGTGAGGAGGAAATGACCATAATACCCCTTGTGGTCTGCATATAGCCCTTCAGAACAGCGGAGTTAGGCTATTCGTAGACCAATTTGGGGTGCCTTTAGTAAATTTAAAAGGCGGATTCAGGCTATTTACAGACCAGCCTAGGAAAACTATAAATAGACCCTTAAGGGCACCTTGGAGGAGATCCGATTTTGGAGCATCCTCTCCTCTAGGCTAGTTTTGGTTGGCAGCCAGTGCCCTCCAAGGTGCCCGGTTGAGCTTTGGTTTGGGAGGGGAAGCTCTCTAAGATCTTCCGGGTGTGTGGCGGGACCTCCTCGCCTCAGCCTTGGGTCTATTCCGTTTCCAGCATCCACCGTCAAGAGAGTCTAGTGAGGGAGAAATAAGCATCGGCTACACCCCCAGTGGGTCCGAACTCAAGAGACCAGTTGCTGGTTTCAACATTTTTGGTGCGGTGAGCGTGGACCGTAGCCGGTGAAAGAAAATCCCAAGCTGGTTTCGATGACAGGAGATGGAGGAAATGGTTCTGACTCGGGTCACTCGCAGCCACCCGCGGCGGGCGAGTGGCTGGAGATGTTTGAGAAGTTTAAGCGAGAGGTCCTGCAGACGGTTCTCGCGTCAAGGACCGAGTGCGAGACCCCGGTGGTTCCAGTGGTCCCGCCTTTGCAGATTGGCGAGAACGCCCCGGGGCAGCGACCGGGAAAGGAGGTGCCAGCAGAAGGCAGTGCGCGAGACCTCCCCGGACGGCAGTTGTTCAACAGTCCGGCGAGTGCCGAGGTGTGTGAGTTGGTCCCGCGCGAGAGGACCACTCGCCGAGCAGGGGAAGGGAGCCCCTTTTGCGAGATGATCCTCTCAGCCCCAGTGCCAGAAGGGTTTCGTGGGCCGGAGATGTCCTACTACACCGGCAAGGAGGACCCAGTTGTGCACCTGCAGTGGTTCGAGGACATGACTTCAATCCTTCCCATGTCAGATTCTTTCCAATGCCGACTCTTCGCAACCACCCTGAAGGAAAAAGCAAGGGACTGGTTCCACCAACTTCCCACAGGTTCCATCTATGCGTTCGATGATCTGCGCTGAAGCTTCCGACTACGTTTCTCGACGTCAAAGAAGAGGAAGAAGGATGCGGAGGCTCTCTTCAAGATCCGGCAGAGGGAGGGAGAATCCCTGGCTAAGTACGTGGACAGGTTCCAGGAGGAGATACACTTAGTGCAGGAGGTGCCGGGATTCGCCCTCCAGATGGCATTCATCGTAGGGCTGCGAGAAGGGTTCTTCAAGATGGACCTGAAGAGAAGACCTCCCGTATCCTTCGAGGAGTTGATGGAGAGGGCCGCGGAGGAGATCGAAGGGGAGGCGGCCAACCCCGAATTCTATAAAAGGTTGGCAAAGATGAGCGAGCCCGAGGCAAGGCAACCAGAAGGAAGAAGGCGAGAGGAGCCCAGGGGCCAGGGGTTCGAAAGACCACCTCGGGTTTGGAGGAACCAGGAACCCAACAACAGGTTGGGCTGGAGGAACCAAGAAGGACCAGCGCGAGGTCAGGATGAAAGGTACCAAGGAAGGGAGGCAGGATGAGTGAATCAGGGATGGAGGCAGGGTCCTAGACCCCCTAACCCCCCGAGGGAGCAAGCCATGGCGGTAGGCCGAGGGAGAAGAGGTAGAGGAGCAAGAGGAGGAAGAGGAAGAGCTGGAAGAGAGGACAGGGTGGCGTTGCCTTACTGTGATTTTCATCAGGAAGAAGGTCACGCGATCGCCACCTGCCCAGAGTTCTTGGAAATGAGGGAAAGAGGACGGCCACGGCGGCCGCATGCCAGAATTGAGGAAGTGCTTCCAGAGGCAGAAGAGGACCGGTGTGAGGATAGGGCAGATACAGGAACCAGGGGGGGAATCGGGGTGATTCACGGTGGGGTTGGGATAGAGGCCTCTCGCAAGAGGAGCTTCCAGGCCATGTTCCGAAGGGACGTCGCGTCAACTTCCCAGACCCCACCCCCCTCCGAGAAGCTCACCTTCTCCTCAGAGGATATGCCAGATTACGAAGACCCATTCTGCGACGCCCTGGTGATCCAGACGGCGATAGAAAACTTCACGGTCTCCCGGATCCTGGTGGACAACGGGAGCTCGGTGAATGTGATCTTCAAAAAGGCTTTCGACGCGATGGAGGTAGAGAAGAAGAGGGTGCAGGCCTCCGACGGACCACTGTTTGGTTTCTCGGGGGAGCGGAAGGAGGTCGAGGGAGGCGTAGGTCTCCAGGTGACGCTAGGAGGAGTCCCGAGAAACTGCCGGTTCGTCATCGTGGACGCTCCGAGCAGCTATAACGCCATCTTTGGAAGACCCCTCATCAGCGCCTTTCGGTGCGTGCCCTCATCGTACCATCAGTGCCTAAAGCTTCATAGTGGAGGAGTCCAGATCCGCGTCCGAGGAGATGCTAAGGTGGCGAGGCAATGCTACGTAACTGCCGTCAACACCATCTCATGGATGGCGGATGCCGAAAAGATGGATGAAGAGATGGAGAGGCCGGAGGGGCCAGGAGAGGGAGAGGAGAAGGAAGAAGAAGGGGGAGAGGGCGATGCCCGAGAGAAGGTGTTGGAGGTCGCTCGTGAGGAGCAGGAGGTTGAGGTGTTGGAGGTCGCTCGTGAGGAGCAGGAGGTTGAGGTGTTGGAGGTCGCTCGCGAGGAGCAGGAGGTCGAGCCGATGAAGGCGGAAGGAGCTGCAGGAGAAAAGGCCCGGGAGGAGGGGCGAGAAGCGAAGGGCCAGTGGGACGAGCCAGCCCGGCTCGAGCCAGCAGAAGAGGTGATAGAGATGGAGGTTACCACCCAGGCAGGAAGGGTGGAGAAGGTGCGGATCAGCGGGGGCCTCGGCCCGGGGGACCAGAAAAGGATGTTGGAGTGCATCCAAAAGAACATGGACATCTTCGCGTGGAGCGCAGCGGACATGCCGGGCATCGAGGCGGACGTGGCTTGCCATCGTCTCAACCTCGATCCAGAAGCCCGCCCCATCCGGCAGAAGAGAAGGGCTGTAGCTGACAAGCTCGAAGGACCAATCCGCGAGGAGGTGACGAAACTCCTCGAGGCAGGTTTTGTAACAGAGATCCAGTATCCAGGCTGGGTCTCCAATGTCGTAATGGTAAAAAAGGCCGATGGCCGCTGGCGTATGTGTGTGGACTTTTCATTGTTAAATAAGGCCTGTCCTAAGGATTGTTATCCCTTGCCTCGGATCGACGCGCTGGTTGACTCAGCCGTCGGTTTTTCTGTGATGAGTTTTTTGGATGCTTTTTCAGGTTATCACCAAATAAGAATGCACCCACCAGACGTCAAAGATGTCTCGTTCATCACCAGGGAGGGATGCTACTGCTATAAGATGATGCCCTTCGGGCTGAAAAATGCAGGAGCAACCTACCAGAAGATGATGGATCGGGTATTCAAAAAGCAAAGGGGAAGGAACCTGGAGGTCTACGTGGATGACCTTATGATAAAAAGCAAGTGCGTGAGCTCCCACCTCCAGGACCTCGAGGAGACCTTCGCCACCCTACGCAAGTACAAGATGCGCCTGAACCCCCTGAAGTGTGTGTTCGGGGCCAGCAAAGGGAAGTTCCTCGGGCACCTTCTCACCCCCTGGGGGGTAGAACCTAACCCGGACAAGGTTAGGGCTATAATGGAGCTGGGGTCGCCTCGGAGCGCCAAAGAGGTTCAGCGCTTGACCGGAAGACTCGCCGGGCTGAGCAGGTTTCTATCCCGGGCAGGGGAAAAATGCTCTCCCTTCTTTAAGGCGCTAAGAGGCAATCAGAAGTTTGAATGGACGAGAGAATGCGAGGAAGCCTTTCAGGCCTTGAAGAGCCAACTCACCAAGGCTCCGCTACTACAAAGTCCCAAAGAAGGGGAGGTCCTACATTTATATCTCGGGGTCGGGGCGGAGGCCGTAAGCTCCGTCCTGGTTCGAGAGGAAGGAAAGAAGCAGCTACCAGTCTACTACGTAAGCAGGGTCCTGAGGGAAGCGGAGCTCAGGTACCCAATTTTAGAAAAGTTGGCCTTTGCCCTGGTCATCGCAGCCAGGAAGCTCAGGCCATATTTCCAGGCCCATTCGATCCAAGTAGTGACGGACCATCCACTCCGCCAGATCTTCGAAGGAGTGGAGCACTCGGGAAGACTTGCAAAATGGTCAATCGAGCTAAGCGAATTCGACATTACCTTTGTCCCCCGATTATCTATGAAGGCGCAGGTGGTAGCTGATTTCATGACAGATTTCGTGGCCGAGATGAAGGAAGACGGAGCCCCTCGTCACATTCCGTGGAAGCTGCTAGTGGACGGAGCTTCGGGCAAGAACTCTCTTGGAGGAGGGGCAGTGCTGGAGAGTCCCCACGGAGTGATGATAGAGCAGACGCTAGTGATACACTTCCCAATCACCAACAACCAGGCGGAGTATGAGGCTGTGATCGCCGGCCTGCGGTTGGCCCGGGAGCTCGGGGTCCATGACGTGGAGGTACTCACGGATTCCATGATAATAGCTTCTCAGATAAGGGGAGAGTTCGAAACAAGGGAGCCCGTGCTCATGAAGTATTTGGCAAAAGTCAAAGGTCTCGTGGGGACGTTCAAAACTTTCTCCATCCAGCATGTCCCACGAGAAGAGAGCACTCCGGCAGATCGGTTGGCAAAATCTGGTCCTCGAGCCGGAGGAACCCTGACGGACCTATTCCGTCCTTCGATTGAAGAAGGAGAGCTCATGGAAGTAGAACAACGGCCCTCCTGGAAGGATCCCATCGTCACCTTCCTTGCAACGGGAAAATTTCCAAAAGAAGTTCCGGACCAGAGGCGCTTCCGGTATAAGTCTGCCTACTATGTGCTCCATGAGGGTGACTTGTATCGGAAGACCCTCTCGGGCCTCCTGGCCCGATGCATCTCGGAGGAAGAGGTCCCAAGGATCTTGGAGGAAGTCCACTCCGGCGAATGCGGCAGCCACTCGGGGAGCAGGATGTTGGAGGCAAGAGTCGTGAGGCAGGGGTACTTCTGGCCAACCCTAAGCAAAGACGCGGCAGCCTTTGCAAAGAGGTGCCAGAAGTGTCAAATGTTCGCCCCGCTTCAGCTCGTGCCAGCCCAGAGGCTGAAGAGTATCACGGCGCCCTGGCCCTTCGCCATATGGGGAATGGATCTGGTAGGACCCTTCCCCCAGGCCAGCGGGCAGCGGAGGTTTCTCCTAGTCATGATTGACTACTTCACAAAGTGGCTGGAGGTCAAGGCGTTGGCTAAGGTCACCTCCCAGGTAATCCGCAACTTCGTATGGGGGGAAATCATTTGTCGACATGGGCTTCCGCAGGCCATAGTCACGGATAATGGACCACAGTTCGCAAGCGAGGAGTTCATCAGCTTCTGTGGCCAGCTGGGAATAGACCTTAGGTTTGCGTCCGTCCACCATCCCAGGAGCAACGGGCAGGTAGAGGCGGCGAACAAAGTCATCGTGAACTTACTCAAGAAAAAGGTGGAAAATCTCAAAGGCAATTGGGTGGAACAGCTCCCCTCAGTCTTATGGGCTTTAAGAACCACCCCCAACACCGCCACGGGAGAGACCCCTTTCAGGCTCTCTCACGGCTGCGAGGCGGTCATCCCCATAGAGTTCGAAATTACAACACCACGGGTAAAGGTCGCCGCAAATGGAGAGGAAGATTGGAGAGCCGAGAACGAGGAAGAGTTACGGCTCTCCCTCGACCTCATCGAAGAAGCCCGGGACCGAGCAGCCATCCATCAAGAAGAGGTCAAGCGGCGGATGGCCAAGTATTTCGATAGACACGTCAGGATCAAGCAGTTCGAGAAGGGAGATCTGGTACTCAAGAAGGTCGACGCGGCTGGGAGGTCCGCCGCGGTGGGAAAACTTAACCCCAACTGGGAAGGCCCCTATGTCGTGGAAGAGGCATTAAAGTCTGGGGGGTACCGCCTTCAGAATGTGGAGGGCTAACTCCTCAGCCACACATGGAGTGGCGACGACCTTAAACGCTTTTATCCTTAGTACCATGTAATAAATGATGTTTTTTGAATGAAAGCATTTTGTCTAAACTATGTGTAGGAAAATGATGCTACAGCTCGCAGGAGAGACCCTGGATGTTCCAGAGGTTGGCCCCGAGCAGACCCGCTGTCCAGGCTCTCATCTAGCTGGCAGGTCCGAAGGCTCACTCGGTGGCAGGTTCTATGTTCCAGAGGTTGGCCCCGAGCAGACCCGCTGTCCAGGCTCTCATCTAGCTGGCAGGTCCGAAGGCTCACTCGGTGGCAGGTTCTATGTTCCAGAGGTTGGCCCCGAGCAGACCCGCTGTCCAGGCTCTCATCTAGCTGGCAGGTCCGAAGGCTCACTCGGTGGCAGGTTCTATGTTCCAGAGGTTGGCCCCGAGCAGACCCGCTGTCCAGGCTCTCATCTAGCTGGCAGGTCCGAAGGCTCACTCGGTGGCAGGTTCTATGTTCCAGAGGTTGGCCCCGAGCAGACCCGCTGTCCAGGCTCTCATCTAGCTGGCAGGTCCGAAGGCTCACTCGGTGGCAGGTTCTATGTTCCAGAGGTTGGCCCCGAGCAGACCCGCTGTCCAGGCTCTCATCTAGCTGGCAGGTCCGAAGGCTCACTCGGTGGCAGGTTCTATGTTCCAGAGGTTGGCCCCGAGCAGACCCGCTGTCCAGGCTCTCATCTAGCTGGCAGGTCCGAAGGCTCACTCGGTGGCAGGTTCTATGTTCCAGAGGTTGGCCCCGAGCAGACCCGCTGTCCAGGCTCTCATCTAGCTGGCAGGTCCGAAGGCTCACTCGGTGGCAGGTTCTAGGTTCCAGAGGTTGGCCCCGAGCAGACCCGCTGTCCAGGCTCTCATCTAGCTGGCAGGTCCGAAGGCTCACTCGGTGGCAGGTTCTATGTTCCAGAAGTTGGCCCCGAGCAGATCCGCTGTCCAGGCTCTCATCCAGCTGGCAGGTTGGAGGGTCCACTTGGTAGCAGGATCCAAATTCTCTAAGGTGGATCCAGGAGCATTCGCAGGGACCACCCAAGCGAATGATAATCCTACCTCTCTTCCTGACTGCCCGGGCGAAATCCCCGTCCGAGCGAATGGTGAGGGTACGCGAGTGTTTCGGGTAGCGGGAAGTCGAAGAGGGGCAACACACCTAAGTCATCTTCGAACACTCGCTGGGTGGCCGGGGCGGTTACTCTACGACCTAACGTCCTGGTAAGCCTAGCGAGACGTCACAGCGAGTGATAATCAAATTTGAGATAACATAAAAACTGAGATTATGCAGAAATTGAGATAGCATAAAAATTGTAAACCATAGATATATCTTTTGGGGGCATTCGCCCAATTCATGGTTACATCAGAAAAAAGAAAAGGTAAAAACAGAAAAAAAAAGGGGGGGGGGAATACAGAGGGCCCCCCTCAAGGGTCACCAGACTCCTCCGAAGAATCTTCGCTCTCATCCTGGTCGGGAGCGTCTTCTCGCGGCGCGACGCCGTCGTCCTCCGGGAAAGGAATCGGAATGTAAAGCTCCGGGACTACTTGGCGAGTGGTGAGGCATTCGGCCTCCGGCTTCAAATACCCAGCCCGCCGCAGCACCTGCAACGAGTGCTTGACGGCGCGTTGCGCATTCTCCTGAAGCAGTTGCTCCAGCTCGTGATGGGGGTAAAAGTGCCCCCCATCACCCGGGGCGAGTGTTGTCATTCCAGCTTCTCGCAGTAGCTGGGTCTCGGCCTGGGCGAGACGGACTTTCTCCTCGAGGTCGGCCACCCGCGCCCGGAGCATCCCGGCACTTGTAGCATCCTGAAAAAAAATAATAAAGTTATCATGATGAGGAGTATGGGACGGTTAGTGATAACCATTCACGGGAGTGAAAGTAAATGTACCTCTACAACCGGGCGGCTGGCGAGAAGAGCTTCCGCGGTCTTTAGTTTTTCCCTGAGATCGCTCGCCTCCTGGGACAGAAGAGCCCTGGTCTCCTCGACCTTGGCCAGGTTCCGCGAGACCTCAAGGCTTCGGCGAGAGGACATATGCGAGAGCTCGAGAGCGCGCAGCATAGCCCGGGCGGCTTCGTGGGCGAGAACCTGAGTCTTCTCCAAATCGAAGACCTCGGCGTCCTCCCGGCCATAAAGAGCATACGCCAGGGCATAGGCCTCGCCGCTGGCAATGTTGGTCTCCACCCAAGAGGGATGGAGAGTGGATAGCGAAACCCGGTTCGCGTTCCTGTCCCACTTCAGCAAAGGAGCCCCGGAAGGATCCACGTACCTCTCGCCGTTCGCAAAGTTACGATGGTCCCGGGGCAACGGAGGTGGCGGCAGCGCCAATTTGTCCGGAGGAGCATTCGCGCCAGGCGCGTCGGCCCCCAGGGTTGAGGGTGGAGCACTCGCCCCAGAGGATTCGCCCAGAACCCCCTTACCCTTCGCCGCAGGAGGACAGGGCGACTTCGAGGGAGGAGGGGAAGAAGCCTTCACCGACTTTCGCTTCCGGCTACTAGGCTTGGAGGAGGAAGGCTCCTCCCGGCAAGCATCCGCGGCGGCTTGCGCGAGAGGTAGGCAAAACCCAGGAGGGCGCGGCGGATGAACGGGAAGATTACGCACACCTGCATGATATTGCGAGTGGTTTAGGCGAATGGAGTAAGAATCACAACCAAAATGAATTCAAAAGTCTTGGAATCTTACCCTCGCCCTGCGGAATGAACGGGAGCGTGTTGACGTTTCGCCGGAGATAGACAAGGTCCATCCCGTACTGCAGAATGTACTGATGGAGTTTCGCCTCATGCCCCCCTAGGGTCGGGGGGCGGAAGGTCGACTCCTCCTCCTGCACCGGGGCGAGAAGGGTGTTACCTAGGCTCCCGCTGACGAAGATGAAGCGGCGAACCCATTCGTGGTTCTTGTTCGGGAGCCCGTAGTGTTTGAGAGGGCTTAAACCCGAGAAGAAGGAGATGCCGCCGGTGCAGCGGAAGGTGTAGAGTTTGCGGAAGACAGGCAACGAGAACTCGATCCCTTCTTCTCGCAAGTAGCTCGCGTACCCGACCAGCATGGCTATGGAGTTGGGGTTGAGCTGGGCGGGCACGACCCCATAGTACCTGAAAGTCTGGCGCAACTCCGGCCAGATGGGGAGGCGAAAGCCCACCTCGAAGTGCTCTAGCGGGATTGCGAGAGCACAAGGCGAGATGGAGTTCAGGCGCTCCTCAGGCCTGGGCTTTCGCCCCTCGAACCCCCCGGGGACGTAGTCAGCGACCGCCGTCAAGTAGGCCTCTTCGGAGAGGTCGCAGGAATCGAACACGTGATTGACGAATGCGCTGGCGCACTTGCCCCTTCCTTCGGCATCGGCACCCATCTCGCAAATGAGGGAAAGGAAAGGAGCAGCAAAGGAGGGAGAGGTGCGAATGCTGGGGGCAAAGAAAGAGATGGAGCGAATGGTGATGTATTTATTACGGTAGTTGGAGGGCCTATTTATAGAGGCATTAAATGGCGTTTGGGCTTTCGAGGCAACGGGGGGTGCGGGTAGCAATCTGCGGCAGTCCGGCGCCTCGAAACCCGGTCCAAGTCTCTCTCGCCCATTAATAGCGAGTGACCTATAACTATTCGTTCATCGGCTTTGCGAAAATGATCAGGTAAGCATTCGCAAGGCATATCATTCGGCAGTACCAAGGCAGGTTATGAGAGAAGCGAAAATGATCAGGTAAGCATTCGCAAGGCATATCATTCGGCAGTACCAAGGCAGGTATGAGAGAAGCAAAAATGATCAGGTGAGCATTCGCAAGGCATATCATTCGGCAGTACCAAGGCAGGTTGTGAAAGAAGCAAAAATGGTCAGGTAAGCATTCGCAAAGCATATCATTCGGCGACAATCAGACAGGCTGAGGAAAGTAAATAGCGATAAATAGAGCATTCTCAGAATCATAATATACAAAGTTATTACAGACAAATATTAATGTTCGACACTCGCGGCGAGGCGGGTGGGAAAAGAAAGAGGTTATGGCGTCTGGGTCAGTACTCCACCCAAACCCATCGACCTCGCTTTCGCGACCCTGCTTCTGGGGGCATTCGCTGACGGTAGTATGTCATCATGTTGGTGATCTCGTGGGAAGCCAGTTGGAGCTGGTCCCGGGCTCTCGCCGCGTGCCTTTCAGGCGACAGCTCCCCACCTTCGCCCCCCAGTCGCTCCACTGTCGCGAGAAGCCGCGAGTAGTCCCTCCGGAGTTCCTTCAGCTCGCGCTTGATCTCCAGCTTCTCCTCATCCACCTGGCCGGCAGCATTTCGCTGAAGATATATAAGCTTCCCAAAGATCTCCGTGATTCGCTCCTTCAGGGTCACGTGGTCAGATGAGTCACCCAAGAAGTCGGCGAGATCACCTGGGGAGGGAAGGGGCGAGAGCACCCCGTCTTCCCCCTCATAGTAGGACTCAGGGGGGGAGACCTCCCGATACCCTGCGAGATTATAAAAGGATCAATACGATGAAGTTAGCAAATGCGGCAAGGACAAGATAGAGGCCTCACCTGGGGCAGGTACCCTGTGGCCTGAGGGGCGAGAAGTATGGGGGTGTACTTCGGGCAAACCGGCGAAAGGGGGGAAAACCTTCCCTTTTCCGGGGCGGAAAGGCGGGGGAGGAGGAGCCTGATCATCCGCCGGAGGATTCGCGTTATCTTCAGCACGGAGGTGCTGACCCGGCTCCCGCTCGGGGTAGACCCTCTGTTCATTCGCTGTAACAGAAGGGTTCCGCTGGGTTGGGGAAGGTGGAAGAATAGTGTCCCGTAGCGAAACGTCTGGGTTGAGGGCTGCGAAAAGTTGAGGGTCAGAAACAAGCCGTCTCAAAGGTAAATCGGAAGGGTTCCAAAACTCACTGGACTGAAGTACGGTCTCGCCCGGAGGAGGGAGATGAGCCAGGTCCGGGTTAGGGGGAGGAACCAGGTCCAGATCTGGAGGAGGCCCCTCAGACTCGGGGGGTGGCGCCGCGACACTATTCAAGACGACCGCGTGGCCGTCCTCTGGCACCGAGGTCCCCTGCGAGTGGTCAAAACAACTTTGGAGTAAGGGTCCGAACTAAAAGGTAAGGTGGGAGGAATTCCCATACCTGGGTCCCGAGGTCAACAGGAGTACGCGCCGGAGATTCGGACACGGCCTCGCCTTTCTGACGATTCAACCGAATCGTCTTGGCTCGCCGCGAGACGTACGGGACGCTTGGGTCTCGCTTGGATGTCAGCCAGGGAGCGAATCTGACAGTTTTCGGGGCGGTTGCAACCTGGGCCGCGGCCAGGCGCTCGATCATCTCTTGCGAAAGGGGTTTCGCGGAAGGCTTATGAGAAGACATTGGAAGTGGCAAAAGGTCAAGAGAGAGAAGAAATCCTGAGCCGAAATGGGGAAGTGGTCCAGAAAAACCTGACACGGGATGTACATATATATAGGATAACGGTGGGACCCACAGAATCTTGCGGGGCCCACTCAACAAGCACTCACCAAATAAGGGGTTGGACTGTTCTTTCCGAGTGGGCGAGCCACTCGCAAAGAGCGGGGATTGTGTACAACCCGTATTTGGCGAGTGGGTCCCTCGAGTCAGTTGATGGGACAGGGGTCAGCCAGACCATTCGCCCGTACCAAGATAGGAAAAAGGATCCCCAGATTAGTGGGGGTAGGCTGCAGGCGAGTGGGAGCCTGACGAGTGATGCCTCCACGGACCATTCGCTCAGAGGCTTGATCATTCGCCCAGTCAGGCGGGAACTCGGCGAGTGGTTCCCTCACGGACCACTCGCCCAGAAGGCAGTGAGGAGGAAATGACCATAATACCCCTTGTGGTCTGCATATAGCCCTTCAGAACAGCGGAGTTAGGCTATTCGTAGACCAATTTGGGGTGCCTTTAGTAAATTTAAAAGGCGGATTCAGGCTATTTACAGACCAGCCTAGGAAAACTATAAATAGACCCTTAAGGGCACCTTGGAGGAGATCCGATTTTGGAGCATCCTCTCCTCTAGGCTAGTTTTGGTTGGCAGCCAGTGCCCTCCAAGGTGCCCGGTTGAGCTTTGGTTTGGGAGGGGAAGCTCTCTAAGATCTTCCGGGTGTGTGGCGGGACCTCCTCGCCTCAGCCTTGGGTCTATTCCGTTTCCAGCATCCACCGTCAAGAGAGTCTAGTGAGGGAGAAATAAGCATCGGCTACACCCCCAGTGGGTCCGAACTCAAGAGACCAGTTGCTGGTTTCAACAGTAGAGTAGTGATATTTCATTTTTATTTGTTTCTACTTCATGCATATGATAGGATACTAATGAATAAGAGATTTAGGTATCCAAAGGGGACCAAGTGGGATGGTTCCTTTGGGTACCCAAATACATCGTGGTGGCTTTTGGGAAGATAATGATGAATGGGCTTTTTCAAGTAAAGATGATATGTCATTTTTCTTTATGGGTCTCCATTTATACATGGTTGTTTATCACTTAAATCCATATAATGATTATATGACATCTTTTTATGATGATAGTTGTTTGAAAAATAATTCATTTGAGATTTATGTTTATTCAAATTATTTTTCAAAATAGATTGATGTTGATAATCATAATGAATTTTATTATATGGATTCTTTGAAAATTTATAAGAGTGATTGTCTTTCTTTAGAATTGAATGTTGAAAGAGAGGGTTACAATAAATTTTAAATGATTGATTCTTAATTTGATGATTTTCATTTCCACTCTTTCTTATAGACATACTCTTATAATATGAAGGAAAATATTTTATAGTTTGATTTTCATGAAAAGGAGTTTTTAAATTTGAGTCATGATTGAAAATATATTGAGACTTATAATAGTGACTCTTAAGAATTTTGTGAGGGTCATAATTCTTTTTGAAACTAAACTCCTTTTGAGTTGATGTATGTGTACAACCCTCATTCTCTGAGGGTGGACCCCCCCCCCCCCCCCCCCCCCGAGGCCACGTAGGCAGAAGTCAAAGTCAAAGAGGTCAACACAGAGCCCGGCAGTTCAAGGCAGAAGTAGAGAAGACCTCGGCGAGTATGCAGGCAATACTCGCCAGGTTGGCGAGTGTGGAACAGAAGACCTGGCGACTATTGGCCCGGCGTGTGCGAGCAGCACCCAATACTCGCCAGATGGGCGACTATGGCATGATACTCGCCGAGTAACCCATAGTCGCCAGGTTGGGGGCTGGGCTATAAACCCCCCCTACCCTTTGGTTTTCCTATAAATAGGACCCCAGGGGTACTTGGATTGGCACCTGGACTTGAGCTTTTGGACCCCGAATCCCGAACTCTCGAGCCCGTCACCCTTGCTTTCAGCCAAGTCGGTGCCTTCCCTGTACCAAGCTCGGCCACTTTGGTTTTGGAGGGGAAGACTCTCTTGAGCTTCTGGGTACGTGGTGGGACCTCCCTGCCAAGCACCTGGGGTCCTGTGTGTTGCTCTTCTAGCTCTTCAGTGGTCGCCAGCCAGGTCATCTCGTCGGACTGCTGGGCGAGTAGCCTCCGACTGCATCGGTCCGAATTTTGAGGTCAGGATTTTCCTGGCGTCAACACTTTGGTGCGGTGAGCGTGGACCGTAGTCGTTGGAAGAAAGTTCAGCAAGAGGCCGAGATGGTCGTAGTTGGCGACCATGAGGAGGTAGTCGGCAACTCGCCCGCAGGCGGCGAGTTCGTGACGCTAGCAGTTTTCGAAGCCTTCGCGCAGCGCATGAAGGGGATCTTGCAAGCAGCGCTTCAGCCGCGCGCCGAGGTCACGGCGACCTCGCCGCATCGCCCGGTTTTGACCAAGAGAAGGAGTCCCCCTCGGCGAGCAGGAAAGGAGCACGTGGAGGATGAGACCAAGCGACCAAGGAGGTCGCAGTTCTACCAGCCGACCTCGCACGGGATTCACTTCTGCGAAACGGATGAGCATGCGAGGTATCAGGATACTCGCCCAAATGGCGAGTATTGTCAAGATACTCGCCCCTATGGCGAGTATGGAGGTGGTAATCGCCAAGTGGAGGATCGTCGTCGGGCAGGAGGTAGGAGCCCATTCTGCGAGGAGATTGTCGTCGCGCCAGTGCCGTAGGGGTCCAGGGATTCCTCGAAGAATTACTACTCGGGGAGGAATCATGTTAGGCAAGAAGTGCGTAAGGAGGAAGGATGCATGGAGTCAATGGTTGCTGTCCGTCAGGGGAACAGACGTAACCGGAGGAATAGCCGGAGGAGGAATATGGATCGGGTCAGCCAAGGATGTCAAGAAAGTATCAAGGTCGGGGAGGTAGGAGTGAGTTCTGGAGAAGCGGAGCTCGGATCTTTCCGCAAAACGAATTTCCACCAGGCCTACCGCCAGAATGTCGCTCCGACCTCGCAAGCACCACCCCCGCTAGAGGAAGTCACCTTCTCGGAGGAGGGCATGTTAAGGGATGAGAATCCCTTCCATGAGGCCCGTGTGATTGATGCGATCGTCGAAGACTTCACCGTCAACCGAATCCTGGAGTGCAACGGGGGATCTGTCTGTGTCATCTTTACGTCGTTCTCACGAACACGTTTGACAACCTGGAGGTCGAGACAATCAGGATGATGATCCTGGACAGTTCCCTTTTTTTATTTCTTAGGTAAGCAAAAGGTGGACGCGGCAGGAAGATCAGCCGCCGTCGGGAAGCTTAATCTAAGACGGGAAGAACCCTTCATCGTGAAGGGGAGCTGTTGGAAAACACATGGAACGGCGACAAATTGAAAGGGTTTGGCTCCTGAACGGGAGTATGTACACATCCCGCCCCTGTAAATTTGTTATCCATAAATAAAACCATCACCTCCCTGAAACATGGGAAATGGTGAGTCTTTTGTCTCTTTCGGCTATGTGTTTTCAAGAAAGAAGAAAGCGAGCGAAGCCGATCTCCGTGTCAGGTTGGGAAACTGGCCTCCGACTTAACCCTCGTAAACACTCAGAATGGATGATGGGACAATGCCTCGGGTGTGCGTTCTCCTAAGTCCAAGCCTCTGCAATAACGGCCGAGATCAGCTCCCCCCTTGCATGTTGGCCGCGGTCCCCACCGGCTGCATTTCTCATCCGACTGGTGAGATTATCAGGAAGAAGTCTGGACGCCGACCTCCCAATCCGACGAAGGAATAATCAACTTCGGCAAGGCGGTGCTCACCCTTATCTGCTTCATCAAAAATGTGTTTTCCAGTAAAAGAAGGGGAGTAGGTGAAGTTGATCTCCACGCTAGGTTGGGAAATGAGCCTCCGACTTAACCCTCGTAAAACTCAGAACGGATGATGGGACAATGCCTCGGGTGTGCGTTCCCCTAAGTCCAAGCCTCTGCAATGACGGCCGAGATCAGCTCCCCCCTTGCACGTTGGCCGCGGTTCCCACCGACCGCATTTCTCGTCCGACTGAAGAGATTACCAGGAGAAAAGTCTGGACGCCGACCTCCCGATTCGGCGAAGAGATGATCGATTTAACTAGCTCAGGGGACCCTTGAATAAAGGTGTCGTGTACCCTCAAGAGCTGAGAGCTCGCAGCAAAGCAAGCCATTTTTTCTAAAATATTGTGTCCGATCATGTGAGTTGGTGTGCTTAAGTGTGCTTAACTCCCTGCTAATTTGTTGAGCAACAGGAAGCAGGTTTGATCCACATCTAGCATCCAAGTAGGGTGGAGGCCTCGGGATGGTATGTCCCCTTGGACCTCCCCGACTACCACTCCCTGCTTGACGTCATCCTGCATCAACATTCGACACCGCAAGTTGGAAGACGAGCCTCCGACTTGACCCTCGTAAAAACTCAGAACGGATGATGGGACAGTGCCTCGGGTGTGCGTTCCCTTAAGTCCAAGCCTCTGCAATGATGGCCGAGATCAACTCCCCCCTTGCACGTTGGCCGCGGTTCCCACCGCCCGCACTTCTCGTCCGACTGGAGAGATTACCAGGGGAAAGTTTGGAAGTCGACATTCCAACTTGAGAAAGGGCAAGACCGATTCGACCGACCAAAGAATGGAGGCATTCTGGCATCCAAGTAGGATGGAGGCCTTGGGATGGTGTATCCCCTTGGACCTCCCCGACCTCCATTCCCTACTTGACGTCATTCTTCGTCGACATCTGGTATCCAAGTAGGATGAAGGCTTTGGGATGAGGTGTCCCTCCGGACCTCCCCGACTGCCGTTCCCTACCCCCTCTCTCATAAAACAAACTCCCTTAAATAATTTTAATGGGCTCTTCACCAGGTACAGAGCGAGGCCTTGAGTTGAGCATGTGTCCCTCGGGATCCTCCAAGTACCCCCCCCCCCCCCCCCCCCCGACTCGACTCCACCAAGGGAAACACTGAAGAAGGCGAGTATGGCTGTGCGAGCATACAGAGACGAGTATACAGGTGCGAGTATGGCTGTGCGAGTATACAGTGGCGAGTATGAAGAAGCACTCAACCTCGCCCCGAGCCTAGGAGCCTAAGCGGCATTCAAAAAATAAAGCAAACACCAAGGAAACAGGCGAGCAAAAGCTTTGACTTTTTCATATATAAATATTTGATGTATATTACAAAAGAATCTTCAAGGTGTTTACAAAAGGTCGCCGGGCGAGCAAAAAAGGGGGTGCCCAGGCGACTAGGCGACATTCTCGCCATCAATATCTGCATCTGGCTCGTCGCCATCATCGTCGCCACCATCGTCATCAACATCCTCGTCATCATCATCGTCATCCTCATCCTCGGAATCATCATCCGCAGCACCACTGGACGGCGGCGAGGATGCTCACAAGGGGGAGGTGGACTCCTCGGCGAGCAGCGCCGGGATAATGTCCTCCACGGTCAGCTCCATCGCCGCCGGCTTCAGAAGATCGTCCGCCTTCAGCTGGCTCAGGATGACGGTCCCAGTAGCTCGCGCGATCTCTCGGCGAACGCGTGGCATATCGTCGCCATGCATCCGGATCTGCTTGCCGACCCTAGAGGGGCCCGCCACCGCTGGCTGTTGCTCGGCAGGCCGAGTTTCCAGCTCAGCGATGCGAACTTGGGCGGCCTCCAAGGCCAGCCGAGTGTCATCCAGCTCCTTCTCCAGCTGGGACACCTTTGTCGCCATCTCCACCTCAGCGACCTGCAAAAACAAGAAGACACACAAAGTCAGCAAGTTATTCGAAAAAGTGGCGACTATCCTGGAGGCGAGTATCATAGAGAAGAGAGTACCTCATGCTCCTTCGCCTTGAGCCCCATGGCGATCATTTTCTTTGTGCTGACCCGGATCACCTCCTCATACTCCAGCAACCTCCTCGCCGTCATGTGCGCTAGCTCGGCGGACCGCAGCAGAGATCGCGAGGTCTGGTGCGCCAGGTACTCGGAAGACTCCTCTCGCAGCCTCTCAGCGTCCTCACGACCATAGATGGCATGAAGCACATCAAAGGCCTCGCCCTGATCCTCCCAGTCCTCTGACCAGGGCGGAAGGTTGGAGCTCAGAGACACCACATGGTCGCCCTCCGACCAGGCGACTAGGCGGCGACCATAGGCGTCCTCACCACGAACACCCAAGTTGAAATTAGGGTGGGTATAGGGCTCGCCGGCCTCAGAAGGGTCCGCCTTCTTGCCAAGGTCCCGGTGAGCAACCTCCTTCTTCTTCCTCGAGGGCTCGGAGGGCTCACCCCTCTCCTTCAACTTCTTCGAAGGCCCAGATCCTTCGCCGACGATCAAGGGCTCATCGCCTCCTAGCGACAAGTCTATGGGCGAGTAGACCCCATCCCCGCGAGCAGAGGTCCCCGCACCTCCCTGTGTGGAAGTCGTCGCCTTCACCACCACGGGAAGAAGCTCACGCGGCATAACCTGGACTGCTGCAACAAGAGGAGTGATAATTCCGGTTAATCGCCAAAGTTGGAGACGAAGAGCGAGTATTGCGAATACTCGCGCAGTAGATTACCTTCGCCTACGAAAACCTCAGCGAGTTCATCCACTCGCCTCCTCCAGAACACCACATCAAGGCGGCGATTCTTGAAGGATTCGAGCAGTTTCTCGCCACCCTCGTTCAGGAAGGAAACCCCGAAGACGCTCTCCGGCGGCTGGAAGGACCTTTCGGGGATCGCTTGGAAGTCGCCAGCGATGACGACTAGTCGCTCTCCCCAGCGGTGATTCTTCTTCGCCGTGCCGACCAGTGTGCAGACGTGGCTGCAGAGGAAGACGACGCCCTCGCCAGTCGCCATAAAGTGGAATACTCGCCTAAAGACCGACAGGTCGAAGGCTATTCCCTAGTCGCGCAGGTAGCACAGATATCCCACAATCATCGCCACCCCATTGGGGTTGATCTGGGCAGGGACTATCCCAAAGTAACGGAGTATCTGGGAGAACTCCGTCCACAGTGGTAGTCGCAAGCCCACCTCGAAATGGCGAGTAGGGAATACCCGCTCATTGGTCAAGAAGGTGTTTAGTCGCTCGCCCTGGCGAGGAAGCCTAGCGACAAACCCTGGCGGGAGGTACTTCGCCTTGATGACCTCCAAATCCTTCTCAGTCGTGACAGACTTCTTGAAGGTGGTCGCCGCAAAGTTCCTGGCATGATTGGCACGCCGGATGGTCGCCTCGTCGGTCATCTTGGAGGAGAGGAGGAAAGAGAGGCGAGTATCAAAGAAGACAAGAAGAAAAGAGAAGACAGAAGATACTCGCGCGAGAGTTAGAAAATCGCCAAAGCGTAATTAAGACTCACCCACCCCCCCCCCCCTATTTATAGTGGTCGGATAACTTGGCTTATCGAGCACGACGGCGCGATCAGGATTAAGGGGGTGGAGAGTATTAAGTTGAAGACGCCAGCTCAACAACGCGCGTCAGCAGGAAGTCGACCTCCAAGGCGAGAAGACCTGCAAGAAAGAAACATGAACGAAGCTCGCCATGCATAGGCGACGGGCGGACAATACTCGCCAAAGTTAAAGAAGATAGAAAATTTTGACAAAGATCCATCACAGAAGAAGAAAGCAGAGCAAGTAATAAAAGGCGAGTTTTCTAATACTCGCCGAAAAATATTACACCAATAGAGAAATAGTTCAGAGTTACAGGAATGCTCGCCAAGGGCGACTTAGCACAGAAAGAAGAGGAGTAAAAAAGGACAACATCTAGGGAGGCGCCTGAAGATTCGCCTGAAAATCCGGAGGCTGAGGATGTCGCCCAACGAAGCCCATGCTGCGAGCACGCTTGAAGTGCTCAAAGGCCAGAGACATCGCGTCCTCACCCTGCTGATGAGTCCTGATCATATACACTTTTTTGGACTCATCTGGGCCGTTTATTTAGTCATTTCACCGCACTTTAGCCCTGTTATAGTTCATATTTGATATTTCATGCTAGGTGCACTTCTAGGCCCATTTTGGTGTGTTTTCATGTTTATCTTCATTAGTAGTTTTCATGCACTGTTAGGTGCCACTTTCAGTAGCTGGATTCGTGGTTGTACGCTAGAACAGGAGTCGTGCAGGTGCTTCCGGTGCAATTCTGCACAGGAACACTGCGCACGATCACTGGTTCTATTGCGCACGACCACTGGTCGTGCGCCACTGATCGTGTGCACTTAACCCTTTTTCACGAGTTCTGTTTGGTGCAGTGCGCACGACCACCAACGCCAGTGCGCACGACCACCGGTAGTGCGCCACTGCTCGTGCGCACTTACCATTTAATTTCCGAGTTCTGTTTGTTGTAGTGCGCACGACCATCAACTCCAGTGCGCACGACCACCGGTCGTGCGCCACTGGTCGTGCGAACATGTTATTTCATAATTTCTGTCTTTGCAGGTTCCGTCCAGGCAGAGCGCACGATCATCGAATTCTAGTGCGCACGACCACTGGTCGTGCGCCACTGACCGTGCGCACTGTTTAATTCCAGCGCCTATAAATTCCCTGCTCGCGATTTAGGTCAGGAGAGCCAGCCGTATTCCGCCGTTTTCTGCTCCAATTCGTCCGACTTCGCCCCTCCATCGCCGCCCACCATCTAGAGGTGCTCCGGGCTTGTTCTTCACGCCAATCTTGAGCCGGAGTGTCCTCTCGGCCTCCTCCTTCATCCAAGAGCTCCAAAGGAAGATCTAGCCGCCATCTCTATCGAGCAAGAGGAAGTTTGCAACCTCTACCGGATCGTGACACGAAGAAGACGGGTCCATTGGAGAGTCGTGACAGCTCTCTCTACCCCGGACGTAGTTGCGGACCGAGCTTGGACGCGGATTGACAACCCGGCGATTCCAACCGTGAATCTACAACGAGCCTTCGGATTCGGTCGATTTCTTGCCTTATTCTTCTCTTATTGATTGTTGTAATAGCTAGATCTATATATTTTGATGAAGTTGCACTTAGACTTGCTTCTATTTATATAGATTTCATGTTTGTGTGAAATGCTTTTGTGGTCTATGTGTTTATGAGGAGCGCCACCATCCATTTTCCACTTCACCACCGCGTTCGTGTGCCGCACTAGCAATTGCTAGTGGCGTGCTTGTCGAAGAGGTGCTTGCGACCCTCACTCCGCTAGCCTTCTTGTCCATCCGCCTATCGAAGCGTGGCATCGCGGCCCGTATTCCATCCCGCCTAACGAAGCAGTGCGCTCAAGGCCTGCACAATTCGATTCCGCTTGCCTACTCGTCCATCCGCCCTTGCGACGCAGCGCGCTCAAGGCCTGCCTAGTCTCCATCCCGCCAAGCGAAGCATTGCATAGCGGCATTGCATAGGAGTAGTCGTAGTATTTTCTCTTTATTTTCCAAAAGCCAACACAACTCCCCCGCATTCCATCCGATTTAAGGACTTCAATCTCAAGTCCTTCCTCGAAACCTAACTCCACCTTACTGTGTTCCTCAAGAGACCGACACTCGGGGATTTTCCCCATTATTATTACTTGCGCGACCGGTGCACTTGCCGAATCATCGCATCAAGTTTTTGGCGCCGTTGCCGGGGAGCACAGTCGTGTGAGTTTTCTTGAGAGGGGGAGCCGAGAGATAGTAGTTCGTCCAGTGTGTATAGCCGCTTTATTTTTTTTGTTTGCCTTTTAATTATCTTTTGTTTGTTTTTATTTCTTCATCCCCTATTTTAAAGTTTTAGGCAAGTTTTATTCAAGGAGTTTTTCTAGTTGTGTAGATTTCCTTGCAAAGAATTTCAGTTTCTTTTTATCTGCTTTGAATTTTGAAAATGTCATCATGGGATATTTCGCCTAGCTTTAATGATAAGATGGTTTATTATATAGACCAAATGAATGAGTTGAATGCTAGGCAGTGTAGGAACATTGTTTGCTTGTTGTGTCGAGGAGAGGGTCATGAATTGAAGGACTGTCCTAGTCTTTTCAAGCCTGACCGCCACTCCTCCACCCATGACAACATTGTCCCTATCGCTCATTCTTTACCCATGGAGGCAATTGTGCCCTCTACCCCCGAGCTTGTCTCGTGCACGGATTCCTCACTCCCTGTGTATGGCTTCACTCCTAGTGATGATGATCACTCATCTATTAGCCAACAAGGAGAGGAATGGGAGCTCCTAGATGCACCTGAGCATGATGAGGAAAGTATTCTTTCCATCGGGGAGGCTGTAGCAGATCTTTTTACGGAGGAACCAAATCTTTGTGTTTTTCCAGTTTCTTTGCACGATTTTTCTACGCACATTCTTTATGATCCTATCAAAGTAAAGGAGCGGGGTGATGCTTCGGACTCGGAGGATGCTCCGAGGTGGGTTGAGGAGGATACTCCTTCTGATGAGTAGGTTTGCACTTCCTCATGGGACGAGGAGGTCCAACTCACCACCGAGGCCCTTGGGTTCTTGGGTTCCCCTCGCCATGATACTTACGATGATGATAGTGATCTATCCTTGGATCCTGCTGGGAGTGAGACCGGGATCACTCCCCTGATGATTGATTATTTATGTCATTCTTCTCTTTTATTTCCTGACCCCCTTTCTTCATCTGAGCCTGTGCAGGTTGAGTCTTCACAGGTACATCAGGAGGACTTGGAGCTTTTTGCTCAAGTCAATGATGAGAGTATCCTCTCATGTGAGGAGGTTTATTCCCCCTCCTTTGAGGAAGCTCCACTCATTGCCTTTTCCCCCTGCCACCCTGCTGTTGACGATACCTTGCTAGGCAAGGATGTGTTTGGTGAGTTGAGTGAGGATATCTCCTCCTCTTCTTACTTTCTTTTCCCTCTACCTGTGAGGAGCAGGTATCTATATTTAGGTAGAGGGGTGACTGCTCTGTCTCTGTATCGGTACCCGCTACCGATGCGCATATTAGAACAGTTACCTGTGCACTTTTCTTTTCATAGGCCCATTAGCTAGAACCTTTAGTTTTTGAATAAGTCGTGCTGGGATGACAATAACCCCAGTAGTTATCTTACTTTTCTTGCATTTTATTTTTAGTCCATCCTGTTTAGTTAGCTGTAGTTTATTGTAGTTTATCTTTTTCTGCTTCTTTTGTTTTGCGGAGCTGACCCCTGCAGGTATATTTTCTGGATGGCGGATGCTGCAGCTTCATTTTAGCTTACACGCCAATCTTCTGGTGTGCTCATTTCTGAGCATTGGGTACTCTCTTCCCCTAGCCCTATTTCGATTTTCCTGTCATATATTATGCGGATTGTTTAGTTTAAGTCTGGGGGAGAGTAGTTTTGTTTACCCGCTCACGTGCACTATTGCACTGCATGCTAGAAGATTTTCATTTAAATTGTTGTTCATTTTCATTGCACACCACAGCACCCACTTGAGCGCGTACTCATCTGTATGCAAGCTCTGTAGTGAATTTAATTCTTCTGCTTATGTGGGAAAATCTAGGTGATGGCTTAGGACTATGTAGCAGAGTAAAATGTTGACTCTAGTAGTGCTCCTAGTCGAGTGCTCGGTTGCATAGAGATTTGTGTAGATTAGATTTCTTTTTATACTATGGTTTTATATTTTTCTCTATTAGTGTAAATGTTGTTTACTCTACTCAAATGGTGAATCCGGTGTGAATCAAACGGTAGCATAGGGATGTGTGTATACGATCGCTAGATTCGTATTGCTTGAGTCGGGAGAAAGGAGAATCTTTCTCAGTGGCTAGAACTTGCCCCAAGCGATTCTTGAAGCATGGGTATACGGTTAGTCAATTGCGTGAATGTGATATAGGCCATCATTTTGGCCCGGTTGAGCTTTTGTGCCTATCCCTACCGCTATATCCTCGCTAGCCCAGTTGTGCCTACCCGTTCTTTGATTCAGCCCCACTTTTATTTCACCAAAGCCCAAAAGCCAATCCTAGTCGCACACCCAAATCTGAGCTTTAGCTGTTTATTATTTTCATGAGTTGGGTTGTTGATGTGGTAATATGTTTGTGAAGATGTGGATGTGTCCTTTTGTTTATTTGCTGAAAATGATAAAAAAATGAGAAAAAGAAAAGAAGTTAAAAAGAAAGGAAAGAGAAGGAGTGTTTAATTGAAAATCTTTATGTATAGATTTATGTTTGGGAGTAGGCGGTGCACGCACCCATGCTGTTAAGTCCAAGTCTAGGGGTGTTGTGTACCCGCGTGTTTGTGTGGTGAATGAGGATAGTTTCCTGCATTAGCTCATTTGGGTTTAGTGCTTTAGCCGTCGTTTTTATCTTTGTTTATCCTCACCTAAACCCAAGCCTCATTTAAAACCTAAAGTCCTATTGATTCACGCATTTGAGTCAAACCAGTGCCGTGGAGAGAATGTGACCGGGCAAGCCTATGGTCACCGACACTGATGGATTTCAGTGGAGTTTTTCCCGCATCCCGATCTTGAGCAATGCTCGTCTCAGCGTTTAGTTTACTTTCTCCGTATGCATGACCGAATGATTCACCGTTGTTCACCATTTTGAGTAGTTGTAATATGCTTTTACTCTTTTAGAAATATATAAACTGTTTTTATAATCAGAAATCTTTTCTACTATTTTTCTTGCACGTGAGCATGCGACTTCGCATAGTACTCTGTAGTGTAATCATTAAGCCATCTACTGTTCTTTCCTAGTTCGCTTAGAATTTGTTTGCTCGGGACGCGCAAACAGTTAAGTCTGGGGGTGTGATGAGTCCTGATCATATACACTTTTTTGGACTCATCTGGGCCGTTTATTTAGTCATTTCACCGCACTTTAGCCTTGTTATAGTTCATATTTGATATTTCATGCTAGGTGCACTTCTAGGCCCATTTTGGTGTGTTTTCATGTTTATCTTCATTAGTAGTTTTCATGCACTGTTAGGTGCCACTTTCAGTAGCTGGATTCGTGGTTGTACGCTAAAACAGGAGTCGTGCAGGTGCTTCCGGTGCAATTCTGCACAGGAACACTGCGCACGATCACCGGTTCTATTGCGCACGACCACTGGTCGTGCGCCACTGATCGTGTGCACTTAACCCTTTTTCACGAGTTCTGTTTGGTGCAGTGCGCACGACCACCAACGCCAGTGCGCACGACCACCGGTAGTGCGCCACTGCTCGTGCGCACTTACCATTTAATTTCCGAGTTCTGTTTGCTGTAGTGCGCACGACCATCAACTCCAGTGCGCACGACCACCGGTCGTGCGCCACTGGTCGTGCGAACATGTTATTTCATAATTTCTGTCTTTGCAGGTTCCGTCCAGGCAGAGCGCACGATCATCGAATTCTAGTGCGCACGACCACTGGTCGTGCGCCACTGACCGTGCGCACTGTTTAATTCCAGCGCCTATAAATTCCCTGCTCGCGATTTAGGTCAGGAGAGCCAGCCGTATTCCGCCGTTTTCTGCTCCAGTTCGTCCGACTTCGCCCCTCCATCGCCGCCCACCATCTAGAGGTGCTCCGGGCTTGTTCTTCACGCCAATCTTGAGCCGGAGTGTCCTCTCGGCCTCCTCCTTCATCCAAGAGCTCCAAAGGAAGATCTAGCCGCCATCTCCATCGAGCAAGAGGAAGTTTGCAACCTCTACCGGATCGTGACACGAAGAAGACGGGTCCATTGGAGAGTCGTGACAGCTCTCTCTACCCCGGACGTAGTTGCGGACCGAGCTTGGACGCGGATTGACAACCCGGCGATTCCAACCGTGAATCTACAACGAGCCTTCGGATTCGGTCGATTTCTTGCCTTATTCTTCTCTTATTGATTGTTGTAATAGCTAGATCTATAAATTTTGATGAACTTGCACTTAGACTTGCTTCTATTTATATAGATTTCATGTTTGTGTGAAATGCTTTTGTGGTCTATGTGTTTATGAGGAGCGCCACCATCCATTTTCCACTTCACCACCGCGTTCGTGTGCCGCACTAGCAATTGCTAGTGGCGTGCTTGTCGAAGAGGTGCTTGCGACCCTCACTCCACTAGCCTTCTCGTCCATCCGCCTATCGAAGCGTGGCATCGCGGCCCGTGTTCCATCCCGCCTAACGAAGCAGTGCGCTCAAGGCCTGCACAGTTCGATTCCGCTTGCCTACTCGTCCATCCGCCCTTGCGACGCAGCGCGCTCAAGGCCTGCCTAGTCTCCATCCCGCCAAGCGAAGCATTGCATAGCGGCATTGCATAGGAGTAGTCGTAGTATTTTCTCTTTATTTTCCAAAAGCCAACACAACTCCCCCGCATTCCATCCGATTTAAGGACTTCAATCTCAAGTCCTTCCTCGAAACCTAACTCCACCTTACTGTGTTCCTCAAGAGACCGACACTCGGGGATTTTCCCCATTATTATTACTTGCGCGACCGGTGCACTTGCCGAATCATCGCATCACCTGCCGCAGCTGGTCTTCGATCCTCGCCAGCCGACCGACCGAGCCCATGCTCGCGCGCATCCACACCAACTCGTCATGATGTAGCTGCTGGCGATGCTCGATCCTCGCAACTCTACGCTCCAGATCGCTGACAGTGTGAAGGCGAGATTCTGCACCAGCCAGGCGAGTATCGAACTCCTCCAGCCGTGATACTCGTACCTCCAGCTCGGTCAAACGACGATGAGCGTCAGTGCTCGCCAGGCGCTCAACTCGCGATTCAACCTCGGACAGGCGGCGATGAGGCTCGCAGATCGCCAAATGCTCCAGCTTGGACTCCAGCTCCAGGATCGCGCGAGTAGCCCTCTCCTGGTACTCGCGAGAAGGAAGCCCGACCGCGTCGATCAAAGCTCCTATGGGAGTATGAGCGCGAGCTGCGAAAAAGGTTTGAGTGTTAGAAATTAGATGACGGAAACAGCGAAGTAAAGACAATGGCGACTATTGAAACGGCGACTAAAAACCTGGCCGAGGACTGCGAGAATGACGGCGAGGAGAGACCCTTGCCCGGCGAGGAGATGCGCTGCGATGATGGTCGCCTCGCCGCGAAGAGCCACCGATTGCCGGATCCCGGCTGGGAGGCGTGTTCCCCCGACCGCGATTATCGACTGGTCGTCCTCCTCCCCTTGCAGGAAAAAAGCCCGAGGAGCCCCCAGTCCCGCCACGGCGCGAGGACTCGCCCTGATGAGTCGAAGGTGCAGTAGAGGTCGAAGGGCGCTGATCGCCCTGAGGAGTAGCAGAAGGAGGGAACGGAGGAGGTGGCGGAAGCCCACCTGCGGGCAGCTGCGAACTACTCGTCGTTCCCACGGACTGAAGAGGCGGAGGAGGCGGAAGCACGATGCTCGCCAATAGATCATGTTGCCCGCTCATCGGCCTCTTCTCCAGCGAGGAGCTGTGGAGAACTCGCCCTGAGCAACCTCCACCCCGAGGCGAGACCATAGGCGACGACCTCAGCGGAGGCACGGCCAGAGGCTCCTCCTGAGCTCCAATGGTGGACGAATCTGCGAAGCATAAAAGAAATATTCAGCATCTCGGCCCAAGTCGAGGTCGATCAAAGAAGGTGGCGAGTAGGTAGCTCCCACCTCGCGCAGGAGCGAGATTCTCCGGTTGATTCTGGGTCGAGGTCCCAGGCATGCTCGCTTCCTCGGCGACATTTGGAGCAGGAGGATCAGCGGCCGGCGAGTCGCCCTCATTAGAGAGCCCCAGGTCGTCCAGCAGCTGCTGGTGTTGGTCGCACGGAGGAGTGGCGACCTCACCCTCAACGGCTTTCTTCTTCTCCTGCTTCTTTTTCTTCTGGGCAAGCCTCTTCCTCTTCTTGGAAGAGGGAAGGTCGCCAGATGCGAGATCCGGGCGAAGAGGGAGCGAAGAGCCATCAAACAGGCCTACAAGACCAGCCATAGCCGCCTTAGCCTCGGCAGCATAGTCGCGCACCATCTTGAGCGAGTTCAGAAAAGACGTGCCATCAGAGACCCCTGCCCCTCTATTTATAGAATTCGAACATCGGCCAGTGAGAGGGCGAATATAAGCCGATAGTCGCCGGCAGGAGAGCTCGTCGAATGAAGGTTGGATGATTCTTTCCGAGCAACTGCGTTATTCGCAAAGAGCGGGGATTGTGTACAACCCTCATTCTCCGAGGGTGGACCCCCCCCCCCCCCCCCCCGAGGCCACGTAGGCAGAAGTCAAAGTCAAAGAGGTCAACACAGAGCCCGGCAGTTCAAGGCAGAAGTAGAGAAGACCTCGGCGAGTATGCAGGCAATACTCGCCAGGTTGGCGAGTGTGGAACAGAAGACCTGGCGACTATTGGCCCGGCGTGTGCGAGCAGCACCCAATACTCGCCAGATGGGCGACTATGGCATGATACTCGCCGAGTAACCCATAGTCGCCAGGTTGGAGGCTGGGCTATAAACCCCCCCCCCCCCCCCCCCTACCCTTTGGTTTTCCTATAAATAGGACCCCAGGGGTACTTGGATTGGCACCTGGACTTGAGCTTTTGGACCCCGAATCCCGAACTCTCGAGCCCGTCACCCTTGCTTTCAGCCAAGTCGGTGCCTTCCCTGTACCAAGCTCGGCCACTTTGGTTTCGGAGGGGAAGACTCTCTTGAGCTTCTAGGTACGTGGTGGGACCTCCCTGCCAAGCACCTGGGGTCCTGTGTGTTGCTCTTCTAGCTCTTCAGTGGTCGCCAGCCAGGTCATCTCGTCGGACTGCTGGGCGAGTAGCCTCTGGCTGCATCGGTCCGAATTTTGAGGTCGGGATTTTCCTGGCGTCAACAGTATGAAAATGATCCTTTTTAGAAATGATTTTGTAAGTTAATTTATCTTTGTTATTTAAAATCTTATGATAAAAGTTATTACAAGTAATTAGAACTTTTTTAACAAAAGATTTTAATTGTCTTAACTTACAAGTTAAAGCATCATTTTCAAATATTAATTTTTCATTATGCCTTTTAGAAACTAAGAGCCCTTTTTCAATTTCCTTGAATTGTTCTTTTAATAAATTGCAATCAAAACAAGGAGTAGGAATTTCAACTAAAGAGCAAGATGGAGAAGCCACATCATAATTAGATTCTATATTAACATTAGCTTTTAACCTTTTATTTTCTAAACGTAATTTATCATTTGTAATTTTCAATTTCTTAATTGTACGTTTAGCAACTTGTAGCATATGTAATGTGGAAATAGAATTAGTCACAAGGATAGAAGAATTTGATTTACTTACATTGCTATCGGGAGAGGCAAGATTTGAACATAAAGTTCCTTTCACATCTTTTTGGCACTCCTCTTCCAAAGATAACATTTCTTCTTCTCTTCCACTTGATGTGCTCTCCATGGTTTCATCCTGAGAGATTCTTTCTTGATTGCTTGTGCCAATTTGAATGTTTTCCAAATGTTGTGCATGCTCCAAACCTATACACAGAAGATCAAACATTTCATCAAGAAATTTCCAAACTTTGTAAGCATTAGTAAAACAATAAATCAATTTGGAAATATCTTTTGATAAAGCACAAAATAAAGTATTCATAGCCTTTGCATTTAAATGACATTCCAATTTATTTGATTCATACGCTGGTCTTATAATTGTCGTATTCCAAATTTTGATATCATATGAGTCATAAAAAAATTTCATTAAAATTTTCCACCCTTTATAATTTTTGCCCATAAATAAAGGAGGTGATAATACTTTTTCATTTATATTAAAATTTTCCCCACTAGTAGAAGCGAGATCATGATCAAGAGGCGCCATTATTCCCGGTTGTTAAGCCGATTTGGAATAACCTGCTCTGATACCACGTGTTGGATCTTGTGGCGCCTTTAGAGGGGGGGTGAATAAGGGCCTTTTTAAATTATGATTTTTTTACTTAAGAATTTTTAAAACAAATTTTGTTTTTCTAAAAATCACTTATAAAAATTTACAAACTATGAAAATTTTAAATTAGATCAAACACAAATTTCTAAGTTAAAGATTAAGCAACCAAATTTGCAATTAAAGAAAAGGCATAATATTTTAATCATGAAATTCTCATACAATAAAAATGATCTTAACAATGCTTAAGATCAAGGCATAAATAAGATAATAAACTTTTGACAATTTTTGTTTACCAATCCTTCTCCCAAGGATCGGAAGGCTATCACTTGTCTTTCCCTAGACCAAGCCCAAGCCTATCCTCTAGATCTTCCCAAGATCTAGACGTAGCACACAAGGCCACGATTTCCCACCAAGTCACGCAAGGACTTGGACGCTCCGCACAAGGAAGCGATTTTCCCCTAAGCCACGCAAGGACTTAGACGTCACGCACAAGGAGACGATTTCCCTACCAATACAAAGTGAAATGTATATAAATGAAAATACAAAATAAAATGAAGAACTCCCTAGAAATTCAGATCTCTGAAAGGAAGGTTGAAGCCTCGAGATGATCGTTGATGTAGAAGCGCGTCCGATCTCGTCTTCAATTTCAAACCTTCTCAGCACAAATGAGAGTTCTTGAGGTTCTGGAGCTCTCTGGTTCGTATGCACTCAGGAAAGGACTTAGAATTCTCAAAGCTCTAAATGCACGAACAAAACGAACCCATTTATAGATTTTCACTGTCGCCTGGGCGACATCGCTGTCGGAATTCCGACATCCCCAAACTGCTGTTCGTCGTGCTGTCGTGCGGGCAGTTGCTGTAACTTCTGCGTTGTCGCCTGGGCGACATCGAGTGTCTGAATTCCAACAGCGCCAAACTGCCGTTCGTCGTGCTGTCGTGCGGGCAGTTGCTGTAACTTTTGCGTTGTTGCATGGGCGACATTGAGTGTCGGAATTCCGACAGCTCCTCTTCATTTTTGCTGTCCGAAACTTCTCCAGACTGTAGATTGAGTCGTTCTCATCTCCGAAATGGGGTGGCACATTCTGTAACTCTTCCTGGATTGAAATTTATGGCCATTTTAAGATCAGCACACAAAATTCATCTTTTTGCTTTTTCTAATGTGTACACACTCTCGGATCATGCCCATGAACGAGGACTTGTCTCCTCATTGAACATGTACAACCTGGACACTATATGTAACATCTCTGATCTGCAAATAGAATATAACATGGGTCCGGCCGGGACCCCACGACATATAATATCCACAAAATCTAGAACGTTAATAATTGATACAAGAAAACATGCTAATAAACTCAGAGTAAACAGAAACGGAAGCTAACCACAAGCCCAAAACAAAGGGGCCAGAATGTCCACATCAACAAGGAAAACAGTACTGAAGCGACACGGCCTTAAGGCCTTACATGGCTTTCAAAAGAGGTACAGACAAACCAAAGGGCTACATGAAAAACCCCAAAAATAGAGAGAGGACCACTACAACAAACTGCACCTGTTGTAAGGACTGAAATATAACTAAAACACATTTTGTTACTAATAGTTATATTTAGTAATAAATTTTTGTTGTTGTTACAAAAAAGTACTTTTTTGTAACGAATATTTTAAATTTTGTTACAACAATAATTAATTCGTTACTATAACTGTAAGTATTTGTAACAACACTAATGTTACGTTACAAATAGAAAACTTTTCTCACAATAAGTATCAATTGTAACCACATCATGAAAGTTTTTTGTGACAAAAATATTGTCTTTACTAATAGTAATATTTTATTATTAAAGTTTTGTTACAAAAAATATATCATATTTTATTTTCAATTTTTGTACTATTTGATTATCACAGTTTTGAATTATTAAAAAAAAAATTGTATGCGTGTGACAGTACCCCGCCTCGATAGTGCTCTAACGCGACGACAGTACTCCTACAGCTGGCAAACATCCGTGCGCGACTGTCGCAGATATGTGGTACTATTGCGATATGTATTTTTGCGCGTACGAGAGTTTTTATAAATCTGTAACTTCTTATAAAAGTTTTTCTGTCTCTCTTCCATGCAGCTCTATTTCTCTCTCATATGAATGAATGAAATATACTAATAAAAATTTTCCTCCATAAAATTTAGAACAAAACAAAACTAAAAATTAAAAATATATTAAATTTAAAAATGAATGCAAATAATATGACATTAATTTTTTATGGATGTTTCTGCTCTCATTTATGTGTAGGGTGATCTTAATTACTCTCTTTTATTTGTAGGGTGCTCGAGCATTGACCGTCAAGTGATGAAAATTCATTAGTCAGAAAGTGATGGGCGATTCATTTTTTGAAAAATGACGGAAGATTTTTTAGAAACATGTTGATCTTGTAATGTAATATTGTATTATTTTAGAAGAGATGATAATAACTTGTACTCTATGTAATACTTTTTGGTGTGAATAAATGCATGTTGATCTTGTTATGAAATATTAAATATGTGTTTTCAAGATTATTATTTGTAATAAAATCTCAGGTACACAAAATAGAAATGAAATATTTTTGATATATAAATGTATTGGCTGTAGTAAGAAGAATGAAAAACAAATGTAACAATTTTTTCGTTACTATTGTTTAATCTATTGTAACGAAATAATGTTTATTATACTTTATTGTAACGAAGTTAGTTTATTTTTAGTGAGGAAAAAATAAAACATTTGTAACAAAATAGTTTTAATCGTAACTGTTTTTTTGTGAGGAAAAAGAACATTCGTAACGAAATAATATTTATTGTGACCAATTTATTGTGAGGAAGAATCTTTTTTTGGTGAGAAAGTATCATTTGTTACAATTAATTTATTTGTAACGACATGCATAAATTCGTTACAAGAACCTTTAGCGTCGAGCTTTAGAGGAGGACTGTTACTTAAAGTTTTTTTCGTTACCAAAGAGTTTTTGTAACGATTTTTGACACTTATTGTAACGATTTAGGTCCTTACTATAAGTGCAGTTTGTTGTAGTGGACCCTAGCCAGCTCCTCAACAACCCATGGGCTCCGGCCCACTACACACCACTACGAGCTCCGCCACCTGAAACCAAGAACAAACAGGCGGTGCAACGAAGGTCAGCATGGGGCTGACCAACACAACGTAACGACTCCTCCCCCCGGCCATCCTAGCGGACTCCGGGGCGAGTATATCGCTCTCCTGCAAGTACGCACGCACACCAAAATATGCAAACAAGGAACAAAGGACCAATAGTCAGGGGACACACTAAGCGTCACCCTTCAAACTACCACGCACGTGCTATGAACACACTGAAAGCGTACGATCTAAACTTCAACGCCCAGTAAAACAGTACGACCGCGACTCGGTCAATCGTAGTGACAGAAGGGATCAAACCTACAACTGTTCTAGAGAATGGACAGAGGACCGGTTTGGGATAAACGGCCTACAACTGCCCCTTTGTGAGGTGGCAGAGGACTGGTCAGAAAATATACGACCTACAACTGCCTTTGACGTGGCAGAGGGCTGGTCAGAAGACATACGACCTACAACTGCCTTTTACGTGACAGAGGGCTGGTCAGAAGACATACGACCTACAACTGCCTTTGACGTGACAGAGGGCTGGTCAGAAGACATACGACCTACAACTGCCTTTGACGTGACAGAGGACTGATCAAAGGAAGCGCAATCTACGCACTAACGGGGATCCACCCGTCCAACAAAACCCCACAAAAATGTCGTTCTACCGGGCCCAACACAGGTCCGCCTAGGAACGGGGCATTCACGAATAAAGCCCACGAATTCCTACAATACTACGACGAATAACACGGGACATTCCCGTTCACGTACCAAGGGCTAATCGCAATGCGCATCACAGAAACATCACCGATCCGGGCTTGCCGCCACGGGTAGGCTTCACACAGCATGTCTAAATCCAGACTCGCGCGTCGGATCACTAATGCACATTTATGCCGGGGATGGACACAATCGACCCGGGGGTTCGCAATGAACCGAGGGAAACACACACCGCGTCCAATTGGAGGCGGGTGGCCCTCCTAAACAAAGCAAAAGCAGAAAAACTACACCGGGGTCGCAATCCCACGCCCTGGCGAAGTCCCCGCTCTCCACCGCGTAGTGGGAGAGGGACTCTACATGCAGTTCACACCAACATACGCCGGGGTCGCAATCCCAAGCCCTGGCGGAGTCCCCGTCCTCAACCGAGACGGCGTGAGGGGACTCTCATTGCACGAAACATAAACATAAGCACACAGAACTACAGCACATACGGTCCTAAGACCGGGGGAAGAAATCGTTACCCTTGTAGAGCGTCGCGTAGGCATCACGGAGACGGTAACCGCTGCCCTACCACGGATCTAGCCTCGACTCGGCTCCACACACAGTTCTCGCAAGAGATCTCCTCTAGAGCCACAGTCAAGCGCCAAAATAGCAAGCCATAGACGAAGAAGGGTGGACACAACCTCCTACTCCTCAAAAGTTGTAGGTGGCAGAAAGGGGTTCCGACGGCTTGCAGCTTCCTGCGATGGGAACCCTCGGCGACGCTCCAGTCGGCGCGAGCAGGACACCAGGCGTGAGCAGGACATTTTGCAGCTCTCCACAAATAGAGAGAGTGAGATCGAGAGAGAGAGAGGGAGTCGGGGTCCTCCTCCTTCTTCCAGTCGCACCCGAGAGAAAACGGCGCTCGGCTTCGACTCCTCCAGGCGACGATGGGTCGGCGTACGAGTTCTCCTCTTTCCAATCGCACCCGAGAGAGTGAGAGGGAGATCGGGAGAGGAAGGGGGAGTTCTGCGGCAGCCCTAGATGAAAGGGCTAGAAGGAGATCGGGAGAGGAAGGGGATCGGCTTCCTGTGTGGCGGCCTACGCGAAACGAGAAAGAGAGGGGATCCGGAGGGGAGAGATCGGGAGAGGGGGTTTTAAGGGTTAGGTTAGATTTGCTAACCGCAGACCAAGGTTACTAACCGCACCCCTAAAGCTGCTAATCGCACACCACGTACACATTAAATAATTTTGGTAATTTTTTAGGCGTTACAATTCTCTCCCCCTTAATGAAATTTCGTCCCGAAATTTATTCTTAGCCTCTGCCGCAAGGGATACATAAGTCAAATTACAAAACGACCTATGGGTTGTGGACCCACCCCGCTTCCGCTGCACCACACTGATTTACACAATCATGAGGAAAACCAAACGATCTTAAAATGCGGTGAGATACCACCCTAGGAGGTCACGGATAACATTCGTACGGCTTTTCAACGCCCGGGGAATCATCCTAGATTCTGACTTATAAACTTCGGCGAATCTTTACATACAATATCACAAGGATTCACCGTCATATTGGTTATAATCACAAGGCCTTACGAACTCTCATTCCGTCACTCCACGGTCATTCCATTACGTCGAGAAGAGTCACACTCTTCCCAAAATGAGGAACTTCGACCTCTCATTGGAGAATCAATTCATTACATTGATTCCAATTCTTTGCGAGTTCACTTACACTCCAAACACATCAAGACTCTGATAGTTTTGGAAGTCTATCATTGGCGATAATCATACTAGAACATCACATCTATTCAACACATACCAACACCAACAACACCACTACCATTCACATTTTGTGTAAGCCACGCACAAAAGAGAAACTAACGCCTGAGATATCACAATCTCAACAGGGCACTTTCATTTGGATTTTCTCTACACTTCCATTCAACGCAAATAACAAGCTCAATCGATTAAACCTTTCCAGAGGTTTCACTTCATAGGTCATCACAATCATAAAGATTCACCTATGCAATGATTTCGAGGATCATGTCCTCAAACCATAAATCTCCAACTCACGACACATAAATTCTCATATTATCGCGCCAACAATTCGGTTTCGACTGAATTACCTTCAACTCATTATAGGATAAGACTAGCAACGCTTCACGAGTGTTATTTACCAAGTGACACCAATAACAATTTCCATTCATCAACATGTTAGGAAATCAACCTCATAAAGGATCATCACTACATAGCCACGCAATAAGAAAACACGATTAAATCGCTATAATCATCTTTCATGCTAAGCCCACGATTCTTGCACGAATCCAAACATTGCACATGATAAACACGCATTTTGTTACCAACACTTTCAATTCTCGCTTATCAACTCACAACCTCAAATGAAAGATGTCAATATTTCGTCATGGCTCTTTTACAGATCAAACCAATAACTTCCATCGAGTCGTATTCATCATAATTTATTACAACCAATTCATCTCATACATAAGCAAATCATCAACCTAACACGGGCCTTAACCCATGCTAGTAAACTATAAGTAGCACTTACATGTTGCACTCTTTCTAGTGCCACCACATACACATTTCACGAGTGACAAAGCTCATACACATTTCACGGTCATTAACTACTACCCAAAATTTGTGTAAATCATACACAAAAGAGAAAACCTTATCCGAGATATTTCAATCTCGATGAGGCGTTTACTTGGGTTTAAACATGTACGAACCTCCGTACGAATCCTACCAAGAAAACTACGAACTCCACTGCTTGTGAACATACTCATGATTCCAACTAAGTTGGACACACGTCCAAAGATCAGGTTACCAAATTAACAATCTTTAAACTCACGACAAATAATTATTATTGTATCGTGCCAACAACTCAACTTTGAAGGAATCACTTTAAATCTATTTTGTGGTAGACTAAAAACTCTTCACGAGCGTGCTACTTATCAAGTAACACAGATAACAATTTTCACGCCCATACGTTACGAGGTCCGACTCGCATGCGATCACAACTACATCGTTACGCAACAATTAAATTTCAACTCGTCCACTATAATCACCATTCATGTTAATGCTTCACGAGCATCATGTACAAAACTACCATATCAACAAAAATGAGCTTGACTCTCCAAGTCATACAAGAGAAAGATAAACCTCCAACAGTCCAAAATAAAGAGGGTATGTGCTTGACACATATAACAAAACATTGCTCATAAGTGCGACTACACGCGCACACAAAACTCCAACGCATGCTACCTTTCACGAAAGGAGGGGACAAAAGATGTCATCACCACTGCTTCTTCAGGACTAAGCTCGGCACCCACGCGCAACATGACCTTGACGACCACAAAGAAAGCAGACAATAGGTGACTTTTGCCTTTTCCTTGATTCTCTTGAACTTTCAGCTTTGGATTCTTCAAAGGCATGTGCTCTTTTTGATTCAGCAGCCAGCAGTCTAATTCTTTCAAACTCCTCTTCCGACTCACTCTGCCCTAAGCGAAAAACCAGCTCCAAGTTGCGAGCAGCTTGAATCAAAATGGTGAAACTGACAGACGTTGCTGCACGCAATTTGATCTTCCAATCCTCACGCAAGCCTTTAAAGAAATAACGTGCTTTGTCCTTATCAGTCACCAGGACATGCTCAGCATAACGGCTCAATCGCAAAAACTCTTGGAGATAAGTCTCCAAAGACATCTCCTTTTGCCTCAACATCAAAAAATCTTCTCATAGTAAGGCGGGTAGTCGTCGGAATAAAATGTTCCCAGAACGCCAACGCAAACTCCTCTACGGGGATTTGGGACCAAGGGCGTCGAGCGAAACGTACACGACACTCCTCTTACCATCATCTCTTAGCCACCCCAAAAAGTGCAAAGGAGATCAAAGTGACCCTCAGCTCCGACGGGACTCTTAGGGCCAAAATGAGATCTTTAATCCATTCCAACCAATCTTGAGCATAAGCGGGCGACTCGACACCGTTGAACAAAGGTGGATGGCAACTCAAGAAGTACGTCACCCAATCACGAGTCTCGTATGTTGCTTCTCCAATAGCAGACATAGGCGCAGATGCCACGGGGATGGGTGTCCCACTAGCAGTCGCACCGGCACACTGATCTTCCGTCACTCCTATTACAGCTTCACTAGCTGTGGTTGTCTCCTGCAAGGGAGCGAGACCAACCTCTTCACCAATCACCTAGTAGAAAGACGGGAAGAACTCGGCAACACACGCGACATTATATAATACAAACAACTAATCAACACGCAAAGAACACTCAGGTCCTTAGTCACAACATCCAGTGCATGACTGCTACAACGGTCTTAGGATAAGACTTTACAAGTGACTTAGCGACAACAGGGTTCAATACACCCTACTAAAATGATGCCAAAAGTAGTCACCACGCACGCAATCCATCATACGGAATATACAGCAGCATAAGATCATCAAGTCGAATATTAGACTTGAGTCAAACCTAGTGCTCTCATGGCACTCACAATATAGGGTATACAAAACCCTGCAAACATACCTGGGCATTTACTTGTCCGGACAACCATACCAGACTCTCGGGGACCCAAGTCATAGAGTTTACAAACCCAAGGCCAAACTATGGCTCCCAAATACAAGCATAGTGCATACAAAGTACCCAAACTAAAATTAGCAGTGCACAACTCCTAATTTCACTGAACTTCTTATCGGTCCGAACTCTCAAGTCAGACTCAAGAACCATCTCATGTTTCTGCACAAAAGAATAGATTTCATATTTAACTAAAAGAGCGTGACAGAGGGGAGCATCCCGCAACTGTCCAAAAAGAGCGTGACTGGAATCCACCCATCCTTTCAATACACTTCCTTGCTCATGAATCAAAATTCATCACCGGCATTAACATAGCGTGTCACTACTTAATCATCAATCTTAAGTGTGAATTTGTGCGCTCGCTTGCGCACATTGAGGTCACACCATCAAGCGTATGGTAACACAAATGATTGGATGCCTCTTTCAATACATCACACTTAACTTCACACGACATAAATGTAATCCAACGATTCCAAATAATAGGTCGCCAAAGGTTTGACGCCATCTATAGTTATCTAATACCGTATCGGGTGAATCACTACAACAAATCTCATCTTAAAGACCATGACTTTTCATTCCACTAGTCATGTTCGCATAAGGGTAGACACAAGGACTCACAACATTTATCAACATACTAAGGTGGTCAACACCTAAGTTATGGAAACACCCAAATTATAGCGGTGATTCTCCTAACATTCGCATTCCTTTACATTTAACTGCTCATTCTATTTTCCAATAACGTAATCCTTGGGGAAATGAAGGCCAAAATCCCTTCAGCCGGTCATTAATAATGCTCACACATGTGAGGCACATGGTCTAGCAGTCATAAGTAGGGGAAATCACCAAGCATGAGACGCTTAAATTCCCAAAAGTGCACGAAAACCATGATTTTGGTCATTCCTAAGTGGACATTCTACGTAAATTTAGTTATTTAGGCTCTTGCACGGTATGTGCTCACCACCCGTTAAAAAGGGTTCGTCCCGAAACCTAAAGACTAGCGGATCACGAAACCTAAAGTCTGATACCAATTGTAACATCCCTGATCTGCAAATAGAATATAACATGGGTCCGGCCGGGACCCCACGACATATAATATCCACAAAATCTAGAACGTTAATAATTGATACAAGAAAACATGCTAATAAAACTCAGAGTAAACAGAAATGGAAGCTAACCACAAGCCCAAAACAAAGGGGCCAGAATGTCCACATCAACAAGGAAAACAGTACTGAAGCGACACGGCCTTAAGGCCTTACATGGCTTTCAAAAGAGGTACATACAAACCAAAGGGCTACATGAAAAACCCCAAAAATAGAGAGAGGACCCTAGCCAGCTCCTCAGCAACCCATGGGCTCTGGCCCACTACACACCACTACGAGCTCCGCCACCTGAAACCAAGAACAAACAGGCGGTGCAACGAAGGTCAGCATGGGGCTGACCAACACAATGTAACGACTCCTCCCCCCGGCCATCCTAGCGGACTCCGGGGCGAGTATATCGCTCTCCTGCAAGTACGCACGCACACCAAAATATGCAAACAAGGAACAAAGGACCAAGAGTCAGGGGACACACTAAGCGTCACCCTTCAAACTACCATGCACGTGTTATGAACACACTGAAAGCGTACGATCTAAACTTCAACGCCCAGTAAAACAGTACGACCGCGACTCGGTCAATCGTAGTGACAGAAGGGACCAAACCTACAACTGTCCTAGAGAATGGACAGAGGACCGGTTTGGGATAAACGGCCTACAACTGCCCCTTTGTGAGGTGGCAGAGGACTGGTCAGAAAATATACGACCTACAACTGCCTTTGACGTGGCAGAGGGCTGGTCAGAAGACATACGACCTACAACTTCCTTTGACGTGATAGAGGGCTGGTCAGAAGACATACGACCTACAACTGCCTTTGACGTGACAGAGGGCTGGTCAGAAGACATACGACCTACAACGGCCTTTGACGTGACTGAGGACTGATCAAAGGAAGCGCAATCTACGCACTAACGGGGATCCACCCGTCCAACAAAACCCCACAAAAATGTCGTTCTACCGGGCCCAACACAGGCCCGTCTAGGAACGGGGCATTCACGAATAAAGCCCACGAATTCCTACAATACTATGACGAATAACACGGGACATTCCCGTTCACGTACCAAGGGCTAATCGCAATGCGCATCACAGAAACATCACCGATCCGGGCTTGCCGCCACGGGTAGGCTTCACACAGCATGCCTAAATCCAGACTCGCGCGTCGGATCACTAATGCACATTTATGCCGGGGACGGACACAATCGACTCGGGGGTTCGCAATGAACCGAGGGAAACACACACCGCGTCCAATTGGAGGCGGGTGTCCCTCCTAAGCAAAGCAAAAGCAGAAAAACTACACCGGGGTCGCAATCCCACGCCCTGGCGAAGTCCCCGCTCTCCACCACGTAGTGGGAGAGGGACTCTACATGCAGTTCACACCAACATACGTCGGGGTCGCAATCCCACGCCCTGGCGGAGTCCCCGTCCTCAACCGAGACGGCGTGAGGGGACACTCATTGCACGAAACATAAACATAAGCACACAGAACTACAGCACATACGGTCCTAAGACCGGGGGAAGAAATCGTTACCCTTGTAGAGCGTCGCGTAGGCATCACGGAGACGGTAACCGCTGCCCTACCACGGATCTAGCCTCGACTCGGCTCCACACACGGTTCTCGCAAGAGATCTCCTTTAGAGCCACAGTCAAGCGCCAAAATAGCAAGCCGTAGACGAAGAAGGGTAGACACAACCTCCTACTCCTCAAAAGTTGTAGGTGGCAGAAAGGGGTTCCGACGGCTTGCAGCTTCCTGCGTTGGGAACCCTCGACGACGCTCCAGTCGGCGCGAGCAGGACACCAGGCGTGAGCAGGACATTTTGCAGCTCTCCGCAAATGGAGAGAGTGAGATCGAGAGAGAGAGCGAGTCGGGGTCCTCCTCCTTCTTCCAGTCGCACCCGAGAGAAAACGGCGCTCGGCTTCGACTCCTCCAGGCGACGATGGGTCGGCGTACGAGTTCTCCTCTTTCCAATCGCACCCGAGAGAGTGAGAGGGAGATCGGGAGAGGAAGGGGGAGTTCTGCGGCAGCCCTAGATGAAAGGGCGAGAAGGAGATCGGGAGAGGAAGGGGATCGGCTTCCTGTGTGGCGGCCTACGCGAAACGAGAAAGAGAGGGGATCCGGAGGGGAGAGATCGGGAGAGGGGGTTTTAAGGGTTAGGTTAGATTTGCTAACCGCAGACCAAGGCTGCTAACCGCACCCCTAAAGCTGCTAATCGCACACCACGTACAAATTAAATAATTTTGGTAATTTTTCAGGCGTTACACTATAAACACGCAAAAGACTAGATCAAATACAACACGGTATTTGTTATTCTCAAACCAAGAGATGCGGAACATAGGCTCCAACACGTACTTCTCGAATAACTCGGTGACCCGCCTCTCCATCTGCTCTGGGTTGCTGGGGTCCCCTAAGAAATCCGCGACCTGGCCCGGCGAGGGCAGTGGCAAAATCTCCTCCTCACCCTGCTCCGACTCGGCTGGCGGGGTTGACGGAACACCTGAGAGGAAGAAATCAGTAATGAGGCTAAGAAGGAGGCATTTGGCAGAGATTGTTTAACCCGGCGAGATGAGAATGGTACGGGATCACGGGCGAGAGGAGCTCGGCTGGCCCTTGAAGGCTTCGGTAAAGGCGGGGGTGATAGATTTCCCTAGGCCGCGGCGGTGCGTCGAGCCGTTTGTGACCCCAGGTTCGGCTAGAAGCGACCCTCCCGGGCTCCGTTGGCCTAGAACGCCAAACCCCGGGGTGATGATTGTCATTTCAGGTAGGGATGGCGAGCCCACCGGAGAGGTGGTCCGCCTCTCCGGAGTCGCGAGAGGGGTCACTGCGTGTAAAGTACATTTTTAGCAGTCAGAAATACGAAAGGTGGCGAGGCGAACAACTTACCAGGACGCGAGGAGGACACTCGCAGGCCAGAGGTCCCCACATCCGGAGGAGGGAGGTCGACCCTCCCAGGGGACACAAGGCGAGACCCCGGGGGCGACTACCCAAGGATATTTTCTTCAGGAGGAGTCTGCGAGTAAGGAAGTAAGGTTAGACGAGTAAAGGATGGATTGTTGAACCTGACAGTAGAACATGCGAGGCAAGCTCGTGGAGGGGGACGGGGACAGTGGTGATGACTCATCCTCCCCGGACGGCCGCCGGATGGTCCTTGCCTTTTTGGTCTGAGGCGGGGGCAGAGTAGGTTGCTGGCAAATCCATGGGGCGAGCTCGGTGGCTTTAGCTTTTTGGGTCGCCTGCGAGGCCTTGAGGCGGGCCAGTATTTCCTCCTTTTTGGACATCTTGGCGAGTATGACGACCGGCAACGAAAGGGAGAAGAGGGAGAAAAAGTTCATGTACCGGCCAGAGAGAGTGGTATTTATAGCATCGGGCATGGGACCCACCAAAAGATTCTCACCATGTCATCATGGGCTGGCGAACACCAGGGGTTGGATGTTTCTTCGCGAGCCTAAGGTAGCCTCGCGAAGAGCGGGGATTGTGTACAACCCCGGTATTCGCCAAGAGGTGAGCAGAGGCTAAGGTGTCAATAGGCAAGAAAGAGGGCGAGCCAGGTGCTCACAGGAAGGCTCGCGAGTCGGGCTCTCGCCGGCTGCTCGCAGGTAGGCGAGCGGGTCGGGCCCTCGTCGGTCGCCCGCGGGAAGGCGGGCGAGTCAGGCCTCTCAGTTCGCGAGAGGGGTCCCTTCTGGGTGGCTCGCCCAGTAAGGGTCCAGGGATGTTTTTTACCTGAAAACCCTTGGTGGTCTGCAGTTAGTCTCTCTGAATAGCGGAGTTTGGCTGTTGGTAGACCATTTTGGGCTGCATATAGTAAAAGAGTAAGGTGGAATCTCGCTATTAGCAGACCATAGACAAAAAACTATAAATAGACCTTGAAGGACATCTTTGGAGAGAACTCCAATCTCAGTACTCTGAGCTTCCTCCTCCCTAGATTATCTTGGTTTAGCTCTCCGGCTCTCCAAGGTGCCGAGTCTCAGCTTTGGCTTGGGAAGGGAAGCGCTCAAAGATCTTCCGGGTGTGTGGTGGGACCTCCTCGCTGCGACCAAGGGTCTATCTAGTTTTGAGTCTTCGGTATGTTTCCCTCCGAGGAATCAGTAAGTGCTAGCTGCCCCCCTCAACCTGTTGAGGGCCCGAGCTCCACAAGAGACCAAGTTCTGGTTTCAACAGGTGGTTAGGGTGGTTATGCGGCTACCCGCATACCATAACCAATTTACGCACACTCATTTATGAATATGGCTACGCGCACACCAGTTTGTATAGTTTTGTGGTGATATGTACTCATATGACGGATATGGTTATGCGTACATCATAACCATATAATTTGTTATACACATATCGTATTGAAGGATTTTTCTATCTGCATCCCATGATGAGATTTTACTATTTACACTCCGTGTTGGAGAATTTCACTATCTGCATCCCACGATACTTAATTTTACTATTTGCACCCCATGTTGGAGGATTTTACTATTTACATCCCATGATGGGGATTTTACTATTAGCATCCCATGATATGGTATTTTACTATTTGCACCTCATGATGGGTGGTTCACCTATTTGCACCCACATGCTGGGTGGTTACGAGGATAGTGAGATTTACTTTGGTTAACCCAATTTCCTCCACCAAATGAGGCGGGTGCTTTGGCTATTCGTAGCCCGGATTAGGAGGTACCTATCATTTACCCCCCCCCCCCCCCCCCCACCACCACCACCACCACAAATTCCCGGAGTCTGACACTATTGCGAGAGTAAGAGAATTTTTCTTCCTAGCATGTGCGCTGAATTCGTGCGGTCAAACAACCCATTGTAGTCTTGCCGGAGGTGAATGGTGTGGTAGAGGCGCGAAAGAAGGTGTGTAAAAGCTGTAGCGAATGGCGCGCGCAGGGGCGAATGTGGCACAAGGAGTGAAATGTGCGTGGAAAACACACGTGCGCAACGCGCAAAGCAGGGGGCGCATGCACGCTATCTCATGTGGGGGCATCCGTGCGCAGGTGCGTGCGGGGCGCACTCGCGCTCGGTGTGGGGGGGTGCGCAGCCGCACGCCTTGTGCGCACGAGGCGCTCACCACGTGCGGGGTGCGTGCCCACGCACCTTGCACACGCGGGGGCATCCTCGCGCGGGCCCCTACGGGGGCACCCGTGTGCAGGTGCATGCAGTGTGCGCACCCGTGCGCTTTGTGCTCCCAGGGCCCGCACCCGCTCGCTGGGCATTCGCGGGATGTGTGACTCACCGTTAAGCTCTCCCGGGGTGCGTGCTCGACGCCTCTTATGTTTGGTGCGCGCTCGTGCATTTTTACGCGAGGCATATCCCCGTGCTTTGCGCGCGTGCGGGGAAGCTTTGCTTGTGGCAAAATATGTCGAAGGTGGGCGACACGGTGGTGGCCCGAACAGAGACGTGTGTATGTGCACAATTGTGCATGGTGTGTCATTTGTACTTGACGCTCTATTTTCACAAAGACTCGTGCGAGTTTTGTTTTTCAAATTTCGAGGCGTTACTCGAAGGGGAGGCCGATGCGGCTGCACTACTTGCTAAATGTGGAGCAGAGCGATTCTGGAAAAATGGTATGGGATACCTGCAAGACTAGAAGCAACGATTTCACATATGGTAGCGCAGACGCATTGTTTCGATGTAACTAGACTTGGTATCAGAGATCTCTCCGAGGATGAGTGCTCTGGCGTTGATGTTGAGGAGTAGCTCCTGCATTTTGTATCCTTGTACCTTTAGGTGTGGCTTGTACCTTTGTACTTGTACCGTGCACGATATTGTTATTGTGTTTTGGATGCCTCTTATTGGTTGTTTGTGGTGTCGGCGTTGTTCTGTACGCGTGACCTTGATTAGAACCAATTTTACGGGGATAGGGCCCCAAAGTTTTGGCGAAGGGCGGACGATTCGTGTCATGGCAGTGAGGTCACTGGGGGAGGAGATTGAGTTCTTTCTCTGTCTGGTGGACGCTGTGTCCTTCGAAAAATATCGGAGTCTCTACTTAGGATACCCGATCATTCTGTTCGGAAGAGCTCGACATCTCTGCATGGGATATCCGAGCTCTTTGTTCTGGGAGAGGCCCGAGTCCCTTGTTGCGAGATCCGAATACTCTATTTTAAGAGAGGTCGGAGTCCCTTGTTGGAAGATTCGCACACTTTGTGTTGGGAGAGGCCGGAGTCCCGTGTTGGGAGATCCGAACACTCTGTTCTGGGAGAGATCGGAGTCCCTTGTTCTGCTCTAGAACTTGGGCGCGCTCTGGAACTTGGGAGCGCTCTGGAACTTGGGCGCGCTCTGGAACATGGCGTGCAAGTTGCTGGACGGCCTTCAGAATGCTCGAAGGAGGGCGAAGATCTTCGTCCGTCTTCGAAGTGCTTGAAGATTCCTTCAAGGACGGCTTCGAAGAGGAGGGAGGCCTTCAAGAGTGCTCTCTCTCTCTCTCTCTTGAACTTAGGAGGAAGGAGGAAGAGAATAAGATGGAAAAAAGAGAAGCTTTGGGGTTCTATTTATAGTTTTTGAGGGTGACACTTTCGTAATTAAATTGGTGGTTATGGTTGTTATGCGGTTACCCGCACACCATAACCAATTTATGTGTTATACATACACCATAACCAATTTATGTGTTATACGCACACTCATTTATGAATGTGGCTACGCGCATGGGCAGATCCAGGGGGGAGGCTGGAGCCCCCCCCCCCCCCCAAGAATTTTGCAAAAATGCTAGTGAATTCAGTTTCCTCTCATCGAGTCAATGAATTCTGACTACTTATACGTCAAAAACGATGGCCGACTGGGAGAGAAACGACTTCGGTAATATGGAGCGTTAAAAAAATTGGCTAGAGAAAGATGATATCCCCCCCCCCCCCCTTGTTCAAATTTCTGGATTCGTCCGTGGCTACGCGCAGAACAATTTGTATAGTTTTGTGGTGATATATACTCATATGACAGATATGGTTATGCATGCATCATAATCATATTATTTGCTATACGCAGACCGTATTGAAAGATTTTACTATATGCATCTCATGATATGCGTTTTTGCTATTTACACCACATATAAGAGTATTTTACTATTTGCATCCCGCGATATGGAATTTTACTATTTGCACCCTATGTTGGAGGATTTTACTATTTACATCTCATGATGGAGATTTTACTATTAACATCTCATGATATGATATTTTACTATTTGAACATCATGATTGGTGGTTCTACTATTTGCACTCACATGCTGGGTGGTTATGGGGCTAGTGAGATTTACTCTGGTCAACCCAATTTCCTTCATCAAATAAGCGGGTGCTTTGACTATTCGCATACCGAATTAAAAGGTACCTATCAAAATTAAAATGGGGTGTAGCGGTGTGATAGATGACTGAACATTAAAATTCATTGCTTAAAACTTTGTTCTTGAACTCAAATTTATTATTAAAAAAATACATTTCTAGTAATATTTTGTGATAAAAAGGCAACTAATATAATAACTTTCGAAAATCGGAAACGTTATTATATTAGCTGAATTTTATATTTTAAGGTGATTTTGAGAGCTTAAGTTGAATTTCTATATTTTTTATATTAATTTATTTTTCCAGTATTTAATACAATGGGTCTTTTACACCTGCACGACAATGCATATATCATTCGTCGTTTCTATAAAATTTTTTTGTCTCATTAAATAAAAAATTTAAAATTAAAATTTAAGAATAAAAACATACGTTTTAAGATAATAAAAAATCCCAATTATAAAATGATGTAAATATTTTAATAAATAAATGTTAAATTAAATAATTTACGGGATAATATTTTTCTCTTGCATATAGTTTAGATAATTTACTAATTTATTTTTCAACAATTTATTATGAGATGCCCAAATAAAGTAAAGTTTAAATGTCATCGAAATGTTGACAATTTATTATATTTTATACGTGTCTTGATTATTATTTTTATGCACTATATCAAAATTCATAGATTGTGTACAACAAATGTTGACATCATTATTTTTAATAAATCTTTCACTTATGAGAATTAGAGTATAAACAACAACAAAAACTAATTTTTAACATAAAAGCCAATAATTTTTGGAGGGGATTTCAACTGCGTTTTGCGCCCGGATTAGAAAAGGGGCGGAAGGCACATTCATGCAACTAAGGGGCCGGTGGAGTTTGCGGATTTTATTGCTGAAAAAACCTTTGCGAGGTAAAATTCACGGGAAATTTTTACATTTGGCGCAACAACAATAATGGTGCAGCTCGGATTCTATCAAGGCTTGACCAAATACTTCTAAACTCAAGCGGTCTTATGGCATTTCCGGGCTCCATGGTTTCGCGTCGGATCACGCACCGATAATGTTGAAAATTGACACTGAATTTTAGATCTCCAAGATCTCGGCCAACGTTTGAGGAAGAATGGTTGTCAATCCCGAATGCGTTATCGATTGCCCGTAATACGTGGGGGAAAACAGGCTTATGGGTGCCCAAACAAAGTGATTGATCAAAAATGTTTGCGGACTATAAACGCTCTTTCCAAATGGAGTCAATTTAGACTCCATTTGGCACGACTTATTTGCTCCGGTGAGTTTGGACAAAAAAGTTAATTTTGAACATAAAAGTGGATGAAATTCCTTAGGTGAGGTTGGGTGTTCATGAACGATGGTTCATAACCACCGCATTCACGTCTGCTGCGCCAAACAGAACCTTAATGTGAAGGAAAACTCTGCCCATGAAAAAATTGAAGCTTTGCAATTGCTTGAATTGGAGCGACCTCTGAAATTCCTTAGGTGAGGTTGGGTGTTCATGAACCATGGTTCATAACCACCGCATTCACGTCTGCTGCGCCAAACAGAACCTTAATGTGAAGGAAAACTCTGCCCATGAAAAAATTGAAGCTTTGCAATTGCTTGAATTGGAGCGACCTCTCAGCCACCAGAAACTCTTCCCCCTTGGTGAATTATGGTAAATGGAGTCGGGCGGAGTGGATAGATGCAACTTGTGTTTCGAGACAAGGCTCACCCACCAAGCCTCCGCTCCGAGTTTCTCTCCAAGCTCACCCACAAAGCCTCCGCTCAACACCCCGCCCTCAGCATAAATGTTTGCGCGGCTGCACTATCAATCGCTAAAAGAAGGTTTAGTGACCGAATTAATTTGGTCAATAAATATGCACATTTAGTGACAAAATATTTTTGATCAGTAAATATATTTAGTGGAGGAGTTATTGTGATCACTTTGTGACGGATTGAATTAGTCTGTCTTTGGTGACCACACTTCAATATTTAGTGACGAAGAATTTTGTCACTAAAAGTCAATTTTTAGTAATACATTTACTTTTTTGCTGATGTCACAGTATTTTTTGGCACGACCTCGCTCAAAACGGCAAAGACCATTCACAATATGTACTGCAGCTTAACCGGACAGGCGATAAATGCGAGCAAATCCAATATATTATTTGGGCCGGGTCACCTTTGACTCCGTTTGGCACGGTGGTGGCGGTCATGAACATGAGGTTAAACTATTATTCGTTAACGCCCACCTAAGGAACTTCATCCACTTTTATATTCAAATGGATAAAGTTTTTTAGGTGGACGATAACAAATGACGATTTAACCCATGCATTCACGACTGCCACTACCGCGCCAAACGAAGCTTTAATCAATAGCGTTTTGACATTCTATCCACAACATGTGCTTGCAAACGTCTTTCCCTCGAAGTTTGTGTAATTACAATTTGCACCCCTCTAACTTTCGAAATTACAAAAACCTCCCCCCTCAATGTTTACATTTCATAACATCCCTGCACAAAAGTGCCCCCTTGGTGTAAATCTTCTGTGGTCTTTTTGTGCATGGATGATATGTAAGGTAAATATTGAGAGGGACAATTGTAATTTTGAAAGTTAGAGGGGTGCAAACAGTATTTACGCAAACTTCGAGGGGAGGTCCCCATAAATAATCCTAAAATTAATAGTATTTTAACAAGGGCGCTGCTATTAGCACCGCAGTTTTGGCTAGTCGCACCGCACTTTCTCCTAATTTTTCGCGTCTTTTAGAAATACGTCTTGTACATGCATTTTTAGGAAAATTGTCCAACACTAAAGTTGTAGATTTCGACGAGATCTACAACTTTTGTGTTGAACACTTTTCCTAAAAATGCATGGACAAGGCGTATTTCCATAATGCGCGAAACTTGGGTGTATTTCCAAAGTACGTCTTGTGCATGCATTTTTAGGAAAAGTGTTCAACACGAAAGTTGTAGATCTCATCGAAATCTACAACTTTCGTGTTGGGCAATTTTCCTAAAAATGCATGTACAAGGTGTATTTTCAAAAGACGTAAAAAATTAGGAGAAGGTGTGGTGCGACTAGCCAAAACTGCGGTGCTAATAGCAGCGCCCTTTAACAAAATTTCTCCAGAGTGATTCAAAGAACAGACAGACGATGCATTATGCCGCATGGGAGGATATTTGTACGCCTAAAGATGCTGGCGGTCTTGGCATAAAAACATAATTCTATTGGAGGATAGCCTGCTTGCAAAAATTTTATGGCACAAATACTATTCCAAGAATGCATTTGAGGCAAACCGAAGCAGCTCGAAAATGTGGCGAATAATCTGTCTTGGGGTAGGTGGCTAAGGGACTGTTTGGGAGAGTGGTGGTGTTGGGAAAAGGAGTGGTAGCAGAAGGAGAGTAGGAGGAGCTATTGGAAAATGTTTATTGCAAATGAAGATTTGTTTGGGTGAACTTCGTTTACAGAGTTTTTTCAGAAAAGAGAAACACATTATAAACTGTTCGGCAAAACTGTACATAAGCAAATAAAATAAATTCTCAAATGTGCGCCGGGGCGGAAAATGTGCGCCCGGGCGGGCGGAAAATGGATCGTTGGGAGAACTAGATCGCCGGGAGAAAGACCAGGGTTTCCGCATTGTTGTCGAACTAGATCGGAAAGAGGAAAATATTTCTGCAGCATCAATTGTGTATCGGGATGAGAAAATGCTTTTCGAAAATGTTGGAAAGTATGAGACCCGTGACTTTTCAAAAAGAGGAGAAAATGATTTTTGGGCGGTAGCTTTTCCAACCGATAGACTTTCCAGGCAGTTTGTAAAGTGCGGTAGCGTTTTTCAGAAATCAAAATGAAACTAAAAAACCCTCTCAAACATGCCCTAAGTCGAACACATTCTGGATAGCGGGCAACGACACATAAATATCAACACTAAATGATTGTTGTGCATCTACTCTTCCGCTCGCCAAATGGCCGACGTTTATAGACACATCTTCCCTACCTGATTTCGTGGCCGGCTTTCTGGATTCTTATGGCTGCTGGTCAGAGCAATTATTAAGATGTTGTGGTGAGCCGCTCACCGATCTTATTGCTGCATTACCCCCCCCCCCCCCCGATTCTATCTAGGGAGCCGCTCGCCGACATTTTTTTCAGATGTAGCCATAGCGCGGATAAATCAGTACTTAAAATGATTGAAAAAAAGGGTGGTGTTAAAGGCAAACCAAAATTGGCTATTGGCAAACCAAAATTGGCTATTGGCAAACCAATTTCTATGAGTTATTACATGCCTTTTGTAAATAAGTTTTGTACATGTATTTTTAGGAAAAGTGTTCAACACGAAAATTGTAGATCTCGTCGAGATCTACAACTTTCGTGTTGAACACTTTTCCTAAAAATGCACGCACAAAGCGTATTGTCGTCCTGATCTTAACTATACCGAATTTTTTGAATGTACATGCATTTTTAGGAAAAATGTTCAACACGAAAGTTGTAGATCTCGACGAGATTTACAATTATCGTGTTGAACACTTTTCCTTAAAATGCATGTAAAATGCGTATTTTCAAAAGACGCGTAATAACTCATAGAAATTGGTTTGGCAATAGCCAATTCTTGTTTGCCTTTAACACCACCCTTGAAAAAAAAATGCTATGATTCATATTCCGTAATTTTTTTTTTACACGGCCTCATTGCACTGCGGAAAACCGTGTATTGCGACCTCCGGCAAACAAGATTTGCACGGTATTCTGCTTCATAAAGCAATTTCTTGGGAAAAATTTCCACATTTCTATGATTCCTACTAACTGATGCTAGCCCAAATGGATGCTGTGGAAGTAGAAAACCAGCTACTCCAAAACTTTGAGAGCAACCACAGAACAACTTGATTGAATTACAGATTCGAATCTCAGCAAAAATTAAAAAACAAAGATTTCGACCAACTCTGGCCTCATCTCTGATCTTATCCCAGCTCATAAAAATCATAACTTGAGCTCTAATAACGGCTATTATTTTAAATTATTTGTCTATTCACGAGCCCCACTCAACTTTTGTTGCCGTGCTCAGAGGCTTCAGAGCATTCATACACGCGTTGTTGGCATAATTTACTTCCCCTTTCCTCTTCAAATGTCGTCTTCAACCTCCGTCCTCCTCTTCCTCACCATCACATGCCCGCTTCTCCATGTAAATCCAAATCCATGCCCTCCACAGAAATTCACATGTGGGAAGAGGACGCTTGATATCGAATTCCCCTTCTTCACGCCTAAATCACCCAATCAATGCTTGGGATTTCATTACATACAGTGCCTGAATCTTGTGCCCACTGTCCATTTTAATGGCAGCGGCTACTTCTACCCAGTTACAGATATCTCCTACCATGACAGGGCCATCATAATCCATGATGTTAACCTCAGCGCTTACTTCAGAGGATCAGATTGTGTTTTCCTTTATGATTTCATATCCCCTGTTCCTGGATTCCCCTTCAGCTCCGGTGAATCCTTCTTCGATTGCGGACTGGAATATGATTTCAGCTCAGACAGTGATCTCAGTCTATGCGAAGATTACAGTTTGTATTACTCTAGTGATTATGGGAAGAGAGATCTTGCCGCTCTTCCTGGTTACTGTTCGGATTCCAGTGATCTTTGGTTCCACCGGAAACTTTCCTTTGGTGGAGGTCGGAATGGAGGAGAGACATCTTTGCTGGCGGCCGGATTTTCGCCAGAATGGGTGAACCATCAGGATTGCTTTAGCTGTGAGTTTGCAGCTTCCCGCAATTGCAGTGGCGTCGCCGGAGATAAGTCTTGCAAGTGCAGCAGCAGTTGTCAGGGTAACTTCAGAAGAATTGTAATTAGATGATGTTCATCTTCTTGAGAAGCTAATTCAGAAATTGCTAGAGTCAGCTAATTTGGAGCTATAGAAATAATTTGGTCTTTTTTCAAGCTGTTTTTGATTCTTTTTGAAGAGTTTTTGTTTCAATTTCTCAACTTGTACTGTAGTTTATGGATTATTGTTGCAGGGAAGAAGAAGAAGAAGAAGACCAGCATGGGGGTTATAATTGGTGAGTTCTAATGGCTGTAATTTGTTTATGACATTTAAATGAAATAATTATATCTTCTTTGTGCAAGTAACTTATTTTCCAAAAAATTAACAGGTGCTTCGGCGGCGGCCGCCGCCGGCGTTCTTCTCATCAGCATCCTATGCTTCATTTACTATTGGCGCCATTACAGGGGACGGCAAAACCAGCAGCGGTCCCCTTCATCTATCTTCTTGTCCTACTATGCCTCCATCGCTGGGGCTGTATTCTCCGACAAAGCTCCTGACTTCTCCGGCTGCCCCTACCAAAGCATCCACATTTTCTCAGGCGAGGAGCTTTACGAGGCGACCAACTGCTTTGACGCCGCCATGGAAATCGGCGGCGGCGGCTTCGGCATTGTCTACAAAGGTAACATATATTTCTCATCTTTCCGACCAACCAACCAACCATTCGTTGGCATCCCAATTCCCACCTTACGTTCATTTCGACGCAGGCACGCTCCGCGACGGCCGCCGTGTGGCGGTGAAGCGAATGTACGAGAAAACCGTCCGGCGGGCGGAGCAGTTTATCAACGAGGTAGTCATCCTTTCCCGCCTCCACCATGAAAACTTAGTATCCCTCTACGGCTGCACATCCCCGATAAGCCGTGAGCTACTTCTCGTCTACGAGCTCGTCCCCAACGGCACCGTCGCCGACCATCTCCACGGCACACGAGCCGCTGAGGGCCGCCTCACGTGGCCCCGACGCCTCTCCGTCGCCGTCGAGACCGCCGCCGCCCTCAGCTACCTTCATGCCGTCGACCCGCCCATCGTCCACCGTGACATCAAGACAGGAAACATCCTCCTCGACGCCGACTTTCATGTCAAGGTCGCCGACTTCGGCCTCTCTCGCCTCTTTCCCGGGGACGGAGCCACACACATCTCCAGCGAGCCGCAGGGCACGCCGGGCTACCTCGACCCAGAGTACCACCGGAGCTACCAACTCACCGACCGGAGCGACGTCTACAGTTTCGGCGTCGTGCTCGCCGAACTGTTATCGTCGAAGCCGGCTGTCGACCTGAGCCGGGAGCGGGCGGAGATAAACCTGTCAGCGTTGGCCGTGAGCAAGATCCAAAGCGGAAAGTTGGATGAGTTGGTCGACGGGAAGATGGTGTGCGAATCCGGAGCGGAGATGAGGAGTACGGTGAGGCTGGTGGCGGAGCTGGCATTCCGGTGCCTCCAAGCAGATAGAGAAATGAGGCCGGCGATAAAGGAGGTGCTCGAGGTGCTGACCGGGTTACAGAGTGGGGTCTTTTGGGGTTCTGAGAAGGCGAGGCATTGCGCCGAACAGGTGGTGGGCAGTGCAGTGGTGGAAAAGGGTGGTGATGCGCGGCCAATCTCGCCGGATTCCGTGACGGAGAGATGGGTGAGTAGGTCTGCAACTCCTACTTCAAGCGTAGATCAGCAATGAAAAAGATTGAATACAGATCTTTGTTTAGCGAGTTCCTCTAATATTTGCAGCTCTATAATAGAGTTTTTTTTTTTTACATTTCAAGAGTCATATTATATTTACAGGCTCAAAAATAATTACAACTCACAAAGCAGTTTTGGCTATCCGCACTCTATTTGTATGAGTTATATACGCGCCTTTTGGAAATACACTTTGCACATGTATTTTTAGGAAATGTGTTCAACACGAAAGTTGTAGATCTCGTCTAGATCTACAACTTTCGTGTTGAACACTTTTCCTAAAAATGCATGTACAAGGCGTATTTCCAAAAAATTGCTATAGTTACGCCCATATTTCAATCGGGGCGGCAATACATCTTGTGCGTGCATTTTTAGAAAAAATGTTCAACACAAAAGTTGTAGATCTCGAAGAAATCTACAACTTTATTGTTGAACACTTTTCCTAAACATGCATGTACAAAGTGTATTTCGAAAAGACGTGTATATAACTCATACAAATAGAGTGCGGATAGCCAAAACTGTTTTGCGGATAGCCAAAACTGTTTTGCGGATAACAATCACCTTATTTTATTAGAGTAATGTTATGAGCAGTCAACTATAGGCTATTCGTATATATTCTCAGTTCAAAAATATTCGCAGTCCGATAGCGGAAAGCCGACCTGAAGAAGGTGTTAGGTTTGCTCGAAGCATCCTGGTGTGGATCAAAATGGAATTCACTAACCGTTGCCCCCAGCTAGGTATTTATAGTGAAACCCTAGGTTCCATATGGGTATCGGATGTCACAGTATCTGAACTCACTCGTTAAACCTTCAAGCCCGTTATAAGTTCAAATATACATTAACAAAAGTGTCTCTTTCATTTCCTTATGTCCTCTCTCGATGACGACGATCCACAGGTCTTGATGTGAAGATCTCCTCCACTTTGCCCCAGTTAATCTCGATCACCTCACTGAGACCGTAATTTCTTGTCAGTTACTCGTCTCGTCTCTGTTTGTGTTCATCAATTCAACATGTCCTTCTACGACTTCCACGTCGCCGAAGCCCCACAACAATTGAATCATGGGTTAAAGTAAGCACCCGAAATCTCCTCTATGGTTTTCCGTCCGTTTTGGGGATCTAGTAGAGTTCTGGCTGTGATTTCCCAAGTTCTTGGTAGTTAATTGTGCTTTTATCCTCGATTCTTTTCTTTGTACAAGCTAACTCTCTATGGCGAGAAAGAAAGGTAGGGATTAGTTATTGGAGGCGGTGGGGATCTCCGAAACGGGTTGAAAACTGACGCTCGAACAAATATTTTTTGTGTAGCGGAGGCTTGAGATTTTTTTTTTTGAGGTGAATTTTCACACTGCTTAGCGGGGCGGTGAAAAAACCCAGTGGCACACCGCTGCAAAAACACTCCGCCAAACAGAGCCTTAATAAAGTGAGTTTTGCTGTTTTTTGTGCAGAGTAGCTAAAATAAGAGTGTTCATTTTTGTAGTAATTTTGACACATACCAGCTTTAATTATAACCATACTGTTAATTTTTCAAAATTAAGTCTCTCTTTGAGACTCCTGTGGCTCTCCGGTGCAATACATGCCAACGCAACACCTGCTCATCGCCTCGTTTGTTTTTCCGCCTTATCTGCCTCTGTTCCGACGCAGCACCCCAGCAACCAGAGGTTTGCCGCCGTTGGTGAACTCACCCCCTCCCTCAGGTGTGGATCTTCGGTGTGATCATCTCCCTTCCCAGCCGTCGTCGGAGTCCCAAACAGAACCCTAAACTGGATGAAACTTGGGCCTGATTCAAAATCACTTTCAATTCCAAAACCTGAATGCCTTGACAATTATCATACGAAACGCAGAATCTTTCATTACATCAACTTTGTTGCAAACAAAACATACCCTTTAATACAAAAAAGGATAAAAACATGGTCCAAAATTCTGAATCATGAGCCTGAATTTTGTTCCTATGCATTTGAACTCACAATAAAGGTATTCAACTGTATTGAACAACAATCTAGAGCTACGATCTCGAGCTGAGGGGCCATTGCAGAGAAACTCGGAGCAACACAGCAGAAGGTGGAAGAGAAGATAGCCGGTGTTGAAACAAAAATGAACTCTTCTCGACAAGCTGAATAGACACGACAATCCGGTCAAATCCCCTCACATGTTAGATGTTGAAGCTCGAAGTTCAAGAGAACTCACAATGGAAGAAAGTAGGAGGAGCAAGAAGTCCGGCCAACAAAAAACAGAATCTGGGCGATTTCGTTAGAGTACTAGGCGGTCGAGGGCTTGGATGGGTTGGCGCAAGGGAAGAAGGTTTGTGTTCGTCGGAGCTCCGGTCGGCAAGCTGCTTCGGCTGGTGACGTGAAGTTTTGAGTGGCGGAACGAAGCGTTTCTGTCGGAGGCCGTCCCATGAGCAAGGGTATCTTGAAATCGGGATGAGGGAGGGGGCTGCAGATAGAGTGTTATTTTGCTCTTATTATGTTTGGTTTTTATTTGTTTTGGGGGGGGGGGGGGGGGGGGGGGGGGGTGCAAATATTAAACATGATCGGTTAATATCAATGCCTTAAAAAACATATCTAAGCTTTTGACGAGGGCTGCAAATAGGAAAGCTGAAAGCTGTTGTCCGTTTGGCGCGGTGTTTTTGCTCCGGTGAGTTTGCACAAAAATGCCACAATTATAAACTGTATGATTAGCATGAATAATTATGACCGCCACAAAGGAAACTAGTTTTCAACATAAAAAGTGAAGATCGGACGGTCACAAAAAACTGTTCATAACCACCGCATTCACGATCGCCGCCGCCACGCGAAGCGGAACCGAGGTTGAGAATACGAAGCACTTTTTAAAGTCAAAATGTGCCGTTTCTATTTCCAGCACCCAATCACAACAATTTCTGGGAAAACTTCCTCAACGCTTATCTGGATATATTTATAATCCCACCAACGGGACAAAAATATCACACTTATATATAATATTAATTAGTTGTTTCAACCCTGTTAATGCAAAAAATAAAAAATGCGTAGGACAAAATAGATTATTTTCACAATAAATAAAGGCTGAAATTAGTTTTATTCTTTTACCTGCTGCAGCTATGACACAAAAAGAATTGAAAAGAAAAGTAGACGGGCGTAAAAAATTATAAATGAGGGTGCATAAAAAATTATAAATGAGGGTGCATAAAAAATTATAAATGAGGGTGCATAAAAATTATATAAATGAGTGTCAGATCTAGAAAATTATAAATGATGGTGCATAAAAAATTTCTCGACACAAATGCTAGCGGGGTGAGTAGTAGGGTCGTGAGTCACATGTTCGAAATTAATTTTGGGGGTGCACATAGCTGAACTTGGTCTGCGAATAGCCAAATTTGGACTGCGAATAGTCAACTTTGGTCCGCGAATATCCAATATTTGTTCCAAAACAAACTAGGTACGTGACGTGAGAACGCTTCCATCTTACCAGAGCTATTTCACTCTCATCTGACCACCGTTTTTGACATATAAGCAGTCAAAATTTATTGTCTCGACGAGAGGAATCCAAATCCACTAACAATTTCGAAAAATAATGGGGGTGTCAGTGTCCCTTGGGCCCTCCTGTGAATCAGCCCCTGTGTACGAGCTCGTATGTAGCCATCGCGCAAGCATAAATAGGTAAATTTTTGCTTGTGGCCCACGTCTTCGCATTCTTCCCGGAATAAAACCCAGTTTTTTTTGCTTCGCGCTTTCCGACAAGGAAACCACACCAAGCTTCCTTCTTGCACAGTGTTCAGGTTCCTCTCTGCACACTGTAAGATTTCTCCAAATTTTCTTTCTGCTCGAGCTGGTGCACTGTCGTAGGTTCGGTTCAGCTTCCTTCTGTGTGGTGCAAAGCCCTAGCTTCTACTTTCGCGAGCTGCGTCGGAATGGAAGCACGTACCGAGCTTAATTGCTCTAATCTTCCTCCCAGACTTCGTGGCACTGGAGCGAGCTTCCTCTAGCTCCGAGAGCTTCTTCCCAGATCGACGTTTATTATAGTCCATAATCTACAGTATAATTTTGTGTTTATTTACACTCTTATCCGTTGTTTTTACCCATCTGACCTTGTCTCATTGGTAGCTACCATCTCCTGGAAGATTTTAGAACAACAATTATCGATGTCATCCGAGAAAGTTGATGAAAATGTTGTCACTGTAAGTAAATCAATTTGTATTTTAGAATAAATATCAAACTGTAATTATTCTAGTACAATACAGTTGTATTTTAGTATTATATTACAGCTGTATTGTTTCCCGAAATTTGAGTTGGATCATGTTCTGTAATTCCAGCTGTCTTACATCATTTTTTCACTGCAGGCGCAAAAAGCCCATGTTGTTTTCCCCATTGTGCACTCGGAGGATGAGGCGTACGGAATGTATTGTAATTATGCCCACACAATAGGATTTAATGTTCGTAAACAACACCTGACATATTGGACTCATACAAGAATTATTAAAATGCGAGAATATAGCTGAGCCAAAGCGAGTGTTAAGATTGCAAGACCTTCGCCAAAGAAGTATCGCAAATTAGAAACGCGCACTAGAATGTCTAGCCTGCATTGTCTTTCACACTGATACAGATGACAAGAATTGTACAGTAACGAAATTCGTCGATGAGCATAATCATCTACTAGCAATCGAGAACGAGAATCATTTATTGAGGTTCAATCGAAGCATATCTGAAATGCAAGGTAACTTAATGAAGAATATGACCGGAGCCGGAATTAAAGCGGTGGATGCATATAAATTCATTTCTGAAGAAGCCGGTGGTGTTGAAAACATTAGGTTCAATAAGTCTGATGTCTTCAACTTTCTTCAACGAGAAAGAAGCGTGTTAATAGAAAGCCGCGACGCCTCAAGCTTGCTAAGGATACTGCAAGAGAAACAATTGAAAGACAATATGTTCTCATATGAGGCACAAACAGATGAGTTGAATAGGTTGACTAGTTTCTTCTGGATGGATGGACATAGCAAGATAGATTACGACTGCTTCGACGATGTTCTTATTTTTGACACGACGTATAGACTGAATAAATACAATATTGCATGCACGCCTTTTATCGCCGTGAACAGTCATTGACAGAATATTTTTGTTGGAGGTGCTTTCATTGCCGAAGAAACCATAGAATTATTCGGTTGGGTGCTCGAGACTTTTCTAAAATTGGTTCGTGGGAAGCAACCAATTAGTATTTTCACTGACCAAGATCAAGCCATGGAAGTAGCTCTTCAAAGGGTATTCACTACCAGTCGCCACCGTCTGTGCCAATGGCACATCTCGAAGAAAGCACCCTGAAAAGTCTCGTGCTTCAACTAAGACAAAATTGTTCGTTTTTTTTTATCAATGCATGAGCAAGTGTGATGGCGAAGATAAGTTCGAAAGATGTTGGATTGAGATGGTGACGAGAGGAGATCTGTAGGAAAACAAATAGTTGAGTGATTTATATACGGTCAAGAAGAAGTGGTCAACTGCCTTCAACAAAGATATTTTGGATCTCGACATTTTTTAACACAAAGAAGCGAATTTGCTAACAATCGTTTGCATGAGAATTCGAAGGCTACAAGTACACTTGTTGAGTGTTTTATAGGTTTGGAGAAGCTGGTTTCATCGTGGCGTAGAAGCGAGCATGACAAAGACTTTAAATGCAAGCACGATTTTGTCAGCTTGAAATTCAAAAATTGTTATCTATTGAAATATTTGTTGAAGCTGTACGCTCGTAAGATTTTTTCATTATTTGAGAAATCCTTCATTGAAGGAGTTGTTGAAGTTAGTATCGTAGATGAAATGAGATATGATGACCAACACATAGTATACATGACGAAGGTAAGTGATGAAAAAGAAAGGAGATGGTTTGTGAGCTTTCACAATGCAACCATGGATGCAGATTGTTCGTGCAGGGATTTTGAGACTAAAAGTATATTATGTCAACATATTATGTAAAGGAACATGTTTTAAGCATCATGAATGATTTGTCAAAAATAAATAATGATACGGTGGACTGGGACGAGAAGTAGAAGAATGGTTTCTTGGAGGAGAACGATATGACTTCCAATTGTGTTAGGGATCCGGCAGTGAAGAGGCCTACAAGTGCTCCTAGCACGCGCATGAAGACCATTGGGAGAAAACAACCATAACATCACGTAAGTTTTTGTTTATGAATTTACCAACAATCATGTAAGCTTTTATTATACTTAGTCAAATTTAAATTTTCTTTTTAAACAGGAAAGAGAGCAGATGTCAAGAAAAAGACAAAGACAAATATTGTTGATGACAAACCTCTGAAGGTAAAGGAGTTCAACTTCGTTGATTGCTTTACAAAGGAATCAACGCCTTTAACAAATGAGTTTAACTTCGTTGATGACTTTACTAACGAGCAACCTTCTTCTCAAACGGACAATCCAACTGCCTTAGATTTACCCGATGATTTTGATCTGGATATGTCATTTAATTTTTCTGGTATGCCAGATGTATTTAAACTAGAGGTGAATTCATGCAATTGTCTTTGTTTGTAAGTTTTTATTAACTTAAGCATCAGTTCTGCAATTGTCTTAAGAACCATTTTGTTGACGCCAGGAAAACCCTGACCCCAAAATTCAGACCTTTGCAGCCGGAGGCTACTTGCCTAGCTGTCCGACGAGACGATATCGATGGCGACTAGGAAGAAGCTAGGAGAGCAACTACAGGACCCCAGATGCTGCGGCAGGGAGGTCCCACCACGTACCCAGAAGCTCGAAGGAGTCTTCCCCTCCACAACCAAAAGTGGCCGAGCAGGGTACGAGGAAGGCACCGGCTTGGCTAGCAAGCAAGGATAACGGGCTCAAGAATTCGGAAATCGGGATCCAGAAGCTCAAGCACAGGTGCCAATCCAAGTACCCCTGGGGTCCTATTTATAAGCAACCAAGGGGTAGGGGGGTTTATAGCCCAGCCCTAACCTGGCGACATACGGGATACTCGGCACGTATCCTCGACCATAGTCGCCCATCTGGCAAATATTAGCTGCTGCTCGCACAAGCCGGGCCAATACTCTCGCAGGTCTTCTGTGGCTTGCCGGACACCTGGGGCGACATACGGGATGCTCGACGTGCATCTTCGACCATAGTCGCCCATCTGGCGAGTATTAGCCAATACTCGCCAAGCCTTATTTTGCTCCTGCTGGCTGATTTGCCTTGCCTCTTTGACTTTGACCTCTGCCTACATGGCCTTGAGTGGGTCCTACCCTCGGAGAATAAGGGTTGTACACAATCCCCGCTCTTTGCGAGTAACATCGTTGCTCGGAAAGAAACATCCAACCTTTATTCGACGAGCTTCTGTCTTGGCGAGTATCGGGAAATACTCGGAATCTTGACTGTCCGACGCCTGGGCGCTATATATAGGGGGGGGGGGTCTCTGATGGAACTGTCCTTTTGCACTCGCTCATAATGTCGCTCGATTTTGCCGAGGCTGCCAAAAAGGCCCAAGCTGACCTCGCGAATCTGATCGGCATTCCAGCTCTTCCTTCTCGTGATGCCGAACTCGATGCCTTCCTCGCCACTAAGAAGAGGAAGCGGATTGCTAAGAAGAAGAAGAAAGGGAAGAAGAAGGAGGCGACTACAGAGAACGTCGCCGACCCTTTGGGCGAGCAACGCCAGCAGCTGCTGGACGACTTGGGCCTCTCCCTTGAGGGGAACTCGCCTGCTTCCATTCCTCCTCCTCCTCCGGCAGAGGTCTCCCTGGAGGCGAGTAGGGATGGGACCCAAACTCAAGCTCAACCGGACCTCCCTCCTGCGCGAGGTGAGCTCTTTAGTTGCTGTTCTGAAGATTATGCCGTTATAATCACAATTTCTGGCGAGATTTCTGACGCTTTTGCTTCTGCTTTCAGATCCGCCTAATACCGAGGCTCGGGAGGAGCCTTTGGCTGCTGTACCGCTGCGATCATCCTCGATGATCTCGCCTGAGGGTGGGTCTCGGGGTGGTCGCGCGGTGAGGATTCTCCACAGCTCTTCTGTGGAGAAGAGACCGATGAGCGAGCATGGGGCTCCTCTCCCAAGCAGTAATCCTCCTCCGCCACTACCTTCCTCACGACCAGAACCGGCGAGCAGCTCGCACCTACCCGGAGTCGTGCTGCCGCCTCCCCCTCCTGGACTTCCGCCCTCAGTGGCTCCTCCGGGCGATCAGCGCCCTTCTACTTCAACTGCTCCCTCTGCCCACCAAGGGGAGTCCTCGCGCAGGGGCGGGACTGGTGGGTCTTCTGCCTTCTTCGCTCCCAAGGGTGGAGGGCGCACAGGCGATGGTCGCGGGCGGGGGAACATGCCCTTCAACCGGGATCATTCTGGTGGCCACTCTACTCGCCGGGATGGTACTTATCGCTCTCCCTCCCCGCACCGAGGAAGGTTTTCTCCTCATCGGCGATCTCGCAGCCCTGCTCGCCGACGATCCCGCAGTCCTCGGCCAAGTACTTGGTCGCTGCTTTTGGATAGTTGCCACCGTTCTTCTGATTCTGCTGGGGTTCTGACTCTTCACCTGTTCTTCTGTAGGTCGCGCTCATACTCCTGTGGGAGCTTTAATCGACGCCGTTGGGCTCCCCCCTCGCGAGTATCAAGAGAAGGCTACTCGCGCCATCTTGGACTTGGAGTCCAGGATAGAGCGGCTATCTATCTGCGAGCCTCATCGGCGCTTGACTGAGATGGAGTCGCGGGTGGAGCGCCTGGCGGCTAGTGACCCTCACCGCCGCCTGACTGAATTGGAGGCGCGAGTATCCCGGCTGGAGGATTTTGATACTCGCATGTCGGGTACTGAAGCTCGCCTCCAGTCTATCAGCGATTTGGAGCGCAGGGTGGCACGGATCGAGCACCGGCAGCAGCTGCATCATGACGAGCTGGTCGGGATGCGCGCGAGCATGGGCTCGGTGTGGAGGCTGGCGAGGATCGAGGACCAGCTGCGACAAGACGAGGATGCTATGTCTGTGGCCTTCGAGCATTTCAAGCGTGCTCGCAGCATGGGCTGGGTCGGGCGTCATCCTCAACCTCAGGAGCCCCAGGCGACCACTCAAGCGCAACCTTAGCTGCTGCCCCTTTCTTCAGTTTCTTCTTCTTTGTATTGTAGCTCCTGGCGAGCATGCTTTGTATCTTTGAACATTTCATTATTTGAAGTAGTATTGACTTGCCGAGTAATTGAATACTCGCCTTTTCTTCTTGTCTTGTTTTACTTTATCTATTGTTGTTTGTATTTCTTCTATCTTCTTTTTGCTGTTTGCCGAGCAAATGTTGAATGTCGCCTGCATCCTGGCGAGTTTCTTCGTGTTTCTCTGATGCAGGTACTCGCTAACTGAAGGTCGGCCTTTGACGTGCTCTGAGCTTTTGGCGATTTACTTCGATACTCGCCACCCCTAGTCGTACCCGCGGAGTCGTGTTCGACAAGCCAGGCTACCCGACTACTATAAATAGGGGGGTGGGTGAGTCTTAAATACGCTTTCGACGATCTCTGGCTTCTTGAGCGAGTATCATCCAGAACTCTTCTCCTCGCCCTTCTTCCATACTCGCTCCCTTTCTTCCCTTCTTCCCTTCTAAACAATGACTGACGAGACGGCCATTAGGCGAGCAAACCATGCCAAGAACTTCGAGGAGACCTCCTTCAAGAAGCCGATCACGACTCGGAAGGACTTGGAGGATTTCAACGCCAAGTTCGCGATGCCAGGATATGTCGCCAGACTTCCTCGCCAGTCTGAGCGACTAAATACTTCCTCGCCCCTAGCGATGATATTCCCCATCCGACATTTCGAGGTCGGCCTGCGACTTCCCATCTGGCCCGAGTTTCGAAAGATACTCGTGTTCTATGGGATAGTGCCCGCCCAGATCAATCCCAACGGAGTGGCGATGATCATGGGATTCTTGTGCTACCTTCGGGACCAGAATATCGTCTTCGACCTTTCGGTCTTTAGGCGAGTATTTACCATCATGACGACCGGCGAGGGCGTCATCTTCTTATGCAGCCATGTCTGCACGTTGGCGGGGACTTCGAACAAGAACCACCGCTGGGTCGAGCGACTGGTCGTCATTGAGGGCGACTTTGCGGGCATCTCCAGCTCGCCCATTCAGCCGTCGGAGAATGTCTTCACGGCTCCCTTCCTGAAGGAGAGCCAGGAGAAGCTGCTTGCCTCCTTTAGGAATCGTCGCTTCGATGTGATGTTCTGGAGGAGGCGAGTAGACGAGCTTACGGAAGTTCGCCTAGGGGAAGGTACTCTTCGCGCGAGCATCAGCCATACTCGTCCTTAGGCCTTGATTAGGCGACTAATCTTCGGTCTTCTTTTTGCAGGCGTGCAAGATCTTCCGCGCGATGTTCTTTCCCCCGCGGTGAAGGCGGCGGCTGCTACCCAAGGGGGTGCGGGAACCTCGGCGCGCGAGGTTGGGGACTCCTCCCCAATCGACTTGTCGCCAGGAGGCGATGAGTTGAATGTCGTCGGTGGCGGGGTTGGGGCCTCGAAGAAGCGCACGGGCAAGGCGAAGGCCTCTGAGCCCAAGAGATCGAAGAAGGCGCTCACCCATAAGGACTTGGATAAGAAGGCGGATCCCTCGGAGGTTGGCGAGCCGAGCAGCCATCCGCTCTTCAACTTGGGCACCCATGGCGAGGATGCCTATGGTCGCCCATTGGTGACCTGGACTGAACGTGCCCATGAGGTGACCCTTAGCTCTAACCTCCCCGCTTGGTCGGAGGACTGGGAGGACAAGGGGGAGGCCTTCGACGTGCTCCACGCGATCTATGGTCGCGCTGATGCCGAGATGCTGCAGGAGGCCTCTGCCGAGCATCTGGCACACCAAACCTCGCGTTCTCTCTTGCGATCTGCCGAGCTGGCTCATTCAACAGCAAGGCGACTGCTTATGTATGAGCAGGCGATCAAGGTGCAGGGCCCAAAAATGATCGCTATGGCGGATAGGATCAAGGAGCTTGAGGTATTCGCCTTTGTGACTTTCCGCGCTTTCTGGAATACTCGCCGCTTTGCAAGCTGTCAAGCTTACCTTTTTCTTTTCTTCTACAGGCTGCCGAGCTGGAGTCGGCGAAGAGGCTGTCCCAGGCTGAGAAGGAGCTGGAGGATGCTCGCTCGGCCCTGGAGATCGCTCAGATTCGCATCGCCGAGTTGGAAACTCGGCCTGCCGAGCAACAACCGGCAGAGGAGGGCCCTTCTCGGGGCAAGCGCATAAGGATGCACGGCGACGACATGCCTTATATTCGCCGGGAGATCGCGCGAGCAACGGGGGATGTCATCCTGAATCAGCTGAAGGCCGATAATCTTCTGAAGCCGGATGCAATGAGATTGACAGTGGGAGACCTTATCCCGGCCATACTCGCCGAAGAGTCCACCTCCCCCCTGCGAGCATCTTCGTCACGACTCAGTGATGCTGAGGATGATGATGATGATGATGACGATGATGACGATGATGATGATGACGACGATGATGTTGACGTCGATATAGAAGGCGAGAATGTCGTCTAGTCGCCTGGGCTCCTTTTTTGCTCGCCCGACGACCTTTTGTACACCTGTAGTATATACACATTTTTTTGCATAAATGAAAGAGAATTTTGACAAGTCTCACTCGCCTATTCGTTTCATTTTATGTTTTTACTTTCTTGGTTATATGTTGCTTAGGCTCCAAGGTTCGCGGCGAGGTTGAGTGCTCGCTAGGCTCCTAGGATTTTGGCAATGATAGATGCTCGCTCCTGTATACTCGCCAATGCATGCTCGCACCCATCATACTCGCGCCTGTGGACTTGCTCCTGAGGCCTTGACTTGCACCTAGTGGAGAATTTGTTAGGATTTAGGCAATAATCAACGGAGCTCCTCAAGGGAAGGAAGAAGTAGGGTTTAGCAATCGGGGAGGCCCGGGGGGACATTATCCTGAGGCCTCCCTCCTACTTGAAAGCCTGAGGTCGACGGAGAATGACGTCAAGTAAGGAATGGCAGCCGGGCAGGTCCCATAGGGACACACATTCCCAGGGCCTTCGTTAATTTAGACGTCTTCAAAGGATGACGTCAAGTGAGGGATGGTAGCCGGGCAGGTCCCACAGGGACACACATTCCCAGGGCCTCCGTTGACTTGGACGTCTTCAAAGGATGACGTCAAGTGAGGGATGGCAGCCGGGCAGGTCCCACAGGGACACACATTCCCAGGGCCTCCGTTGACTTGGACGTCTTCAAAGGATGACGTCAAGTGAGGGATGACAGCCAGGCAGGTCCCACAGGGACACACATTCCCAGGGCCTCCGTTGACTTGGACGTCTTCAAAGGATGACGTCAAGTGAGGGATGGCAGCCGGGCAGGTCCCACATGGACACACATTCCCAGGGCCTCCGTTGACTTGGACGTCTTCAAAGGATGACGTCAAGTGAGGGATGACAGCCGGGTAGGTCCCACAGGGACACACATTCCCAGGGCCTCCATTGACTTGGACGTCTCCGTCTTTCGGTCGGTCGAATCGGTCATCTTCCCCTTCCAAGTCGGGATGTCGGCGCTCGGACTTCCTCCTGGTAATCCCTCCAGTCGAATGAGAAGTGCAGTCGATATGAACCGTGGCCAACATGCAAGGGGGGAGCTGATCTCGACCATCAATGCAGAGGCTTGGGCTTAAAGGGTTGCTGAACCGAGGCACCGTCCCATCATTCGCCCTGGGGTTTTACGAGGTTCAAATTGGAGGCATGTCTCCTTAACTGGTGATGACGGATATCGACGAGCAGATCGTCCGATAGGGAATGACATTCGGGGAGTTCCAAGGGGATACACCGTCCTGAGGTCTCTTCCTACTTGGATGATGAATGTCGACCAAACCTGTCTCCTGCTACTCAACAATTGTAAGGGGAGTTTAAGCACACTTAAGCATAAAAACTCACACAATCGGAGAAGGAGCTGGAAACGAAATGCTTTGCTATGAGCTAGTTAGATTGACCTCTTTCTTGCCCAATTGGAAGGTCGGCGTCCAGACTTCTACCTAGTAATCTCTCCAGTCGAATGAGAAGCGCAGTCGATACGAACCGTGGCCAGCATGCAAGGGGGGAGCTGATCTCGACCGTCAATGCAGAGGCTTGGGCTTAAAGGGTTGCTGAACCGAGGCACTGTCCCATCATTCGTTCCGGGATTTTGCGAGGTATAAATCGGAGGCTCGTTTTCCAACTTTGCACGTGGACCAATTCTACCTGCTTTCTTTTTTTATTTTAAGAGCGTACAGCTCTCAAGGGTATGCGACGCCTTTATTCAAGGGTCCCCTAAGCTAGTTAAATTGATTGCCTCCTTGCCAGATCGGAAGGTTGGCGTCCAGACTTCTCCCTGGTAATCTCTCCAGTCGAATGAGAAGCGCAGTCGGTACGAACCGTGGCCAACATGCAAGGGGGGGGGGGAGCTGATCTCGACCGTCAATGTAGAGGCTTGGGCTTAAAGGGTTGCTGAACCGAGGCACTGTCCCATCATTCGTTCCGGGATTTTACGAGGTTTAAATCGGAGGCTCATTTTCCAACCTAGCATGTGGACCAACTTGACCGGCTTTCTTTGAAACTTTTCGATGTGTCAGAAGAAGCTTCCCAGTCCCGTGTTTCAGGGGGGGAAGGGTTTTATTTATAAAACAAAAACGGGTTACAAGGGCGGGACATACACATCCCCCTTAAGGGTAGAACCTTTTCAGGTCATCACCGCTCCAAGTATTCCCAAGCGGCTCTCCTTCCTGATTCTGCAGTCGGTATCCTCCGGTTAGGAGTGACTCATGGATGATGAAGGGCCATTCCCAGTTTGGATGGAGCTTTCCGATGGCCGCTGATCGTCCCGCCGCGTCTACCTTCTTCAGGACCAGGTCACCTTCTTGGAAGTGCTTGAGGCGAACATTTTTATCGAAATGCCTCGCCCTCACGATGAGGTTGTCGTAGGAGTAGGGAGGGTTCCTGCCGAGCTCCAGCTTGAAGAGGCCTTGCCCTATCCCGAATGTCAAGGCCAACTGCAGGATGGTGCGATCCACCTCCTCGATATGCAGCACTTCCTCCTGGAAACGCTCGATATAGGCCCCCAACGGCTCATCCGCCCTCTGGGTCACAAGGAACAGAGCTGTCGCCTCCTTCTTCAGCTTCTGGGACGTGGTGAACCGGGTTGTTACTCCACGGCACAGGCCTTCGAAGCAGTAGATCGAGCCCAGAGGCAACTGGTGGAACCAGTCCCTGGCTTTCCCCGTAAAAGTGATGGCGAACAGCCGGCACTTGAACGCATCCGACATGGTTCAGATAGAGATAATATCCTCAAACCACTGGATGTGACGAATAGGGTCGTCCCTCCCGGTGTAGTATTTCAACACAGGATCCCTGAATCCTTCCGGCACGGGCGCGGCAAGGATGTCTTCACAGAATGGGCTCCTCCCACTCGCTGGACGACGGTCTTCAAGCTGGCGAGTATCATGGCCATACTCGTCATAAGGCCGAGTATCCTGATATCTCGCCTGCTCTTCCACCTCGCGGAAGCGAATTCCTTGCGAGGATTGCGGGAAGGGCTGCGACCTCCTTGGTCGCTCGGGCTCCGGATCGACGTGCTCCTTGCCTGCGCGCTGGGTGCGCTCCTCGCCCTCGGTCAACACCGGGCGATTAGGTGAGGTCGCCGTGACCTCCGCACCCTGCTGGAACACTGCTCGCATAGCCCCTTCCATGCGCTGGGCGAATGCTTCGAAAACATCCATCGTCACGAACATGCCAGTTCCTGACGAGTTGACGACCATTTCCTCGTGGTCGCCTTCTACGACCATCTTGTTTTCCTACTAGGTTTTCTCCCTCTGGCTGCGATCCACGCTCACCGCACCAAAGTGTTGACGCCAGGAAAACCCTGACCCCAAAATTTGGACCTTTGCAGCCGGAGGCTACTTGCCCAGCTGTCCGACGAGATGATATCGATGGCGACTAGGAAGAACCTAGGAGAGCAACTACAGGACCCCAGATGCTGCGGCAGGGAGGTCCCACCACGTACCCAGAAGCTCGAAGGAGTCTTCCCCTCCACAACCAAAAGTGGCCGAGCAGGGTACGAGGAAGGCACCGGCTTGGCTTGCAAGCAAGGATAACGGACTCAAGAATTCGGAAATCGGGATCCAGAAGCTCAAGCACAGGTGTCAATCCAAGTACCCCTGGGGTCCTATTTATAGGCAACCAAGGGGTAGGGGGTTTTTATAGCCCAGCCCTAACCTGGCAACATACGGGATACTCGGCACGTATCTTCGACCATAGTCGCCCATCTGGCGAGTATTAGCTGCTGCTCGCACAAGCCGGGCCAATACTCTCGCAGGTCTTCTGTGGCTTGTCGGACACCTGGGGCGACATACGGGATGCTCGACGCGCATCTTCGACCATAGTCGCCCATCTGGCGAGTATTAGCCAATACTCGCCAAGCCTTCTTTTGCTCCTGCTGGCTGATTTGCCTTGCCTCTTTGACTTTGACCTCTGCCTACGTGGCCTTGAGTGAGTCCTACCCTCGGAGAATAAGAGTTGTACACATTTAATCAAAATCTGAGATCAATTTGATATGACATACATCCAGTCAGAATATCAAAATAAAGACAATTGTCTTAAAAAATAAACAACAATTGTCATTCATGTCTTAAGAAATGTTAAACTTACGCAGCTTAACCTCAAAATAAAAATAAACAGCAATTGTCATCAGCTAAACATCGATGTTTACAACAACTGTCTTAAGAAATATTAGCACAAATTAACGGAGAAAATATTTTAAAAATAGCAGCCGCAATTTCAGCCTGAAATTTTGACATCTCATCATGCCACCTATGGCAACCAACCCAAGAAATTGTTTTGGTAGATAGAACAACCTTCATGAACTTGATTACAAAAACGCAGCAATCATTCCCATTCTCCTGCATTGGTATACCAGGAACATCATTTATTGGCCAACTTAAAAAATCTGGTGGCATGACATCACTGATATCCTCATATAACGTTTAAACCTGCAAGAACGGATGACCAGCAGTAAGAAATTAGATTAATAAAAAATGTTGAAATATAGACAACTGCAAATCTACATACCAAGGCGGACAATGTTGCACGATGTCGGCTAGTAAGGAGAGAGTCGTAGTACTCCCACCGACCCTCTTTGATACGACATACAAGCAAAGCCCAATGACAGTCAAAGTGACACGACATTATTATTATCTCCGAAGATTGAACGTTTGCGGCTATTATATGACTAGCAAGAGTTTTGGAGTTTTGGAAATTGCACCTCTTACAGTTCTGCATTCGGGTAGGTTAACTGGGTTAAAATCATTGCGAACAAATTGGTTTACGTGTAAAAAGTACTTGCAGCATAATCCAGAGGCACGTATAAAAAACTCTTCATTTTTGTCAATGCCCGCTTCCTCTTTGCACAAAGGACGAGTACATAATCATTCATATGCGTATCCTCTAGCCATCCCTCATCCAAAACCTCATCGACTAATCGTCTTGTTAATAAAATGTTTCCACTTTGAAAAATAGCATTATTACTGAAATTTCGAAAATTCAACATTAGTAAACGTACAAACATTAAAAAAAGTAACAAAAACACCATAAATACATCTCCAAAAAATTAGTGAGAACAAATTCTATAATATCATGTAGTCGTGTAGTTATATAAACTTTGCCCGGGTAGTCCTTGCTTTTCTTTCCTCACTCTCGGCCCCTGACTCCTTTGAAGACTGATGAGTGTAACAGTGCTTTTTGTGGCTTTTATAGGCTCCACCAATGCCAATTCAGCTGCTGATTTGGTTTGTGTGAATTGTGTTGGTGGAACCCAAGTTTCATGGGGTGAAGAGGGACGGGACCCATAAGTGTGTTGACCTTGCAAATATTTAAACCTTGACTTACATAACCTTCTAATTAAGTGTCTCTAAATTTCTCATAACTTCCTCTCTTAGGGAGTAAACATGAGACGTCACTTGCTCCTTAATAAATCCTCGTAGTCGACTCTCCATACCTCTCCACCCTTCTTCTGTCTGGAGATATTCACACTGTTGGAACATGGTCTTCCGCATCTCCTAGGTTTGAGAATAACAAATCCTATGTGTACTTGATCTTGTGTGTTTAAATGTGCAGAAAAACAAAGTCCATATGACTCAAGGATTACATAAGAAGGTTGCACCCAAATTTGAGCCATCAAATCCAACACTCCTACTAGCGCCAGCGGTACCGCTAGCGCTAAGGAACCGCTGAGACGAAACCAAACCGCTGAGACGAAACCGCTGAGAAGAAACCGCTGGGATGGAAAATCGCTGAGATGCAAACTGGCTCTCGGCAAACTACTTACTCTACCGCGATGCGCTAGTACTAGCGCTGACGCTAGCTTTCGCTCGACGAATTGTAAGCTGTGCTCGACGAAATGCTCATCACTACGTTCGATGAAAATTCGATCGACGAAAAGAATGCTTAAGCGCAATTCTGGGAGCACATATAGAAGGAGATAACGTCTGGCGGTATTCGATAGCGCAGGCGGTAGCGCGGAGCACAGAAGGCAAGAGAGAATTGTTTCCTCAGATTGAAGATTCTGCCGCGCAGAATATGTCCTAAAATGGGATAGCGCCGACGGTAGCACTAGCGCAGGCGCTAGCGCTATGGCTATAAAAAGGACCCCTTGGCTCCGTCTTCCTCATCCTCTTGAGATCCAAAATTCCAGAGCTTCGTGCCACAACATAGAGAGGAAGGTTCAGAGAGATACTCTCACAAATCCATAAAGGCTTAAGGAGATCCGTTGAGAAGATTTCAACACGCGTCATCATCGTGACGAAAGACCGCATCGACTACGATCATACTCTGCGGGCCTTCGTCCACTTCTCCAAGAGATCCATATAGGGAGTCTTTATATTGTTGTTATTTCTTTTATCCATCTCTTTTAAATCGTGTAGTAAATTCGCCTCGTGTTGGCAACTAGGTCTGGGTAGGACTTAGGGCAGAAATTCGCCTCGTGTTGGCTACTAGGTCTCGGGTGTAGGTCCAGGGGGTGCTCGAGGCCATATCCGGGGAAGGGTTGGCTAGAGCGGCTTGAGGTCGTATCCGGGGAAGGATCGGCTAAAGTCAACCGGTTCGTGGGGATACGAGTCGGTATAGAAAATAAAAAGAGATTTTCATATTTCCCTTTGATTTCTAGCGTCATTGAAATCAAAATTTTATAATCAATTTTATTAATAATAATCATGTCTCTCTTTGTGTAATAAAATTGATTTGTTCTTCATTTCTCTAAATTGTTTATTATCCTCTTCTTTATTATAAAATAATTTAGATCTTATTCAAAATCACTATTTTGATCTCTTATCATAAACTAGTATTTCAAAATATAATATAAGTTTTTAAAATCCTTATTCACCCCCCCTCTAAGGGCGCCTACCGATCCAACACACACTTCTCTTTCACTTCCAACTTCCACTTTCCCTTCCCAATCTCAATCTCCCTCCTCAACTTTCTCAACTTGACCTTTTCAATTATTTTTTTTAACTTCATATTCTCTCTCTTTACCTTCTCCAACTTATGTAACTCAATCTCCTCCAAATCATAACTACATTTTCTTCCATTTTTTTGAAAACTCTCAAAATCAGAATCTTCTTCCTCCGGCCCGAGTAGTGTCCTCTCACATGCTCCAATCTTCTGGAATTTGGTATTCACCTAAAAAACAAACAACTTTGAGGTTAGCTTTGTACGGCTTGAAAATTTTAATTCTTTAGTAAATTTGTTGAACTTACTTGTGTTGTTATCATGAGCTATCCTTTCATGGTGAAGCAATATTTTGCACTGTAACTTACTTTTGGAGACCAACAAAATATTTTAGACCTTCCAGCATCATCAACAACTAACTGAATCTTCGTGTGCTCGTAGAACCACACCCACACAAAAGAATTCTTTAGGCATTTGAATTTTAAATAAAGATTTTAAAAATTGCATCTCTTACCCGTAACACTATTGTGCAACCTTCGAAGTAGCCCAAATTTGCACATGCTTCTCGTAATACACTCATTCTACATAGATCGACCAACTGCAACTGCAAAAAATTGTGGACGGCCTTTGGCCAATTGTACTATCTAAAAATAGTGAGCTTGTCGACCTTGTTAAGGCAAGCCGGAATCTTTAGACCATTCAAAGGAAAAGGAAAAATAACTAAAAATATTTAACTAATGCATCTACTCTCCTAATCTCCAACGTCGGAGAAAACTCTTCAACAACAAGCCGTTGTAGTTCATCAATTATGTGCTAGTGAGTTAGGTCCAACAATGAGAGTCTAACAAACTTCAAAACACGACCTCTATTTGGAAGCCCCAATATCATCGTTACGTCATTCACTGTCAACCGCAGATAATAATTACCTATTAAGAATGCTTTCTTATCTCTATTGTAACACCGCACAAGAAAATACAATAACGAAATATTTTGAGGAAGACTTAACATTCCAAAAAATGGTAGCACTTTGACATCCTCAAGGGCAAACTTTGACTCGGCTGACAGGACATCCAATAACGGACGGACATTGGATTTGAATGCGAATACGACACAACATGAACTAAGATATTGGCTCCTAGTCATTCTCTAAAAAAGGAATGTAAAGAGTACTAATCAAATAAGTAAAATAACTGTAAAATTAACAAAACAATACGACTATAAAATGACTGTAAAATGTTTGTAAAATCATAATAACATATGTCTATAAAAGGACTGTAAAACCATAATAACATATGATCTTCATAGGGTAAAATGACTGTAAAAGGACACTAAAATAACTGTAATAACATACAGCTGTAAAATAAATGTAAGATGCACTAAAATGATTGTAACACAAAAACAACAAAGCTAATAATAATGCAGCAGTTAAATGATTGAGCAAAATAACAATTTAACATAGATTTTATGGGAAATATTCAAGAGGGCTGATGTATAATTTTAGGATGAAAAGACTGTAAGAGGACATTAAAATGGCTGTAATAAGATATAACTGTAAAACCCAATAACAATACAACTATAAAATGATTGTAACACTAAAACAACACAACTAATAACAATGCAGCTGTTAAATGATTGAGCAAAATAACAGTTCAACGTAGATTATATGGGAAATTCCGAAAAAGTTTTTTTTTGTTGAAAATATTGAAGTAGGTTGATGTATAATTTTATGGTGAAATGACTCTAAGAGAGCATTAAAATGACTGTGATAACATACAATTGTAAAAGAGCTATAAAATATAATAATAATACAGCTGTAAAATGACTGTAACACTACAACATCATAGCTAATAACAATGTAGCTGTTAAATGATTGACCAAAATAACAATTCAATATAGATTTTATGAGGAAAAAATCAAGGGGCTGCCTCTTGATGTATAAATTTATGGTAACAATGATTATAAAAGGACTTTAAATTGGTTGTAATAACATATAGCTGTAAAAGGACTGTAAAACCTAATAAAAATTACAGCTGTAAAATAACTGTATAACCACACCAAGACAACAAATAACAATGCATCTTGTTGAAACCGATTTCTCGGTCTCTGTGGAGTTCGGGGCCCCCAACAAGTTGAGAGGTGACCAATTCTTACTCCCCCCAAGGGAGAACTCTAGGTTGAAGGTGTTGGAACTATGAACTGGACCAAGGGCTCGGCGAGGAGGTCTCACCACATACCCGGAAGATCTTTAGAGCGCTTCCCCTCCCAAGCCAAGGTCGGGCTTGGGCACCACTGGAGACTCTCCTCCCCCACTAGAGAGAGAAAATGGGGGGAGAGAGAGAGATGGTTAGCCTAGCACAAGCTCCTCTCCAAATGGTGCCCCCTTGGTCCTATTTATATGATTTCTGGATTTGGGCTGCAAATAACCACAACTGGTCCCTGAAAATACCCAAAATACCCTCAGATTTGGCTGCGGATAGCCTAATCCCGCTGTTCTAAGGCGCTTAACGCAGACCGCCCCTCCTTCATGGGGCTGGGTGAGAGGGAGCAGGCAACTCCCCTGTCTCGCCCCCCCCCCTGCTGGAGGACTTGGGCGAGAGGGGGGCTGGTCGCCCGCCCCTCTCGCCTGCTAAGGGACCTGGGCGAGAGAGGGGCTGGCCGCCCGCCCCTCTCGCCTGCTAGAGGGACCTGGGCGAGAGGGGGGCTGGCCGCCCGCCCCTCTCGCCTGCTAGAGGGACCTGGGCGAGAGGGGGGCTGGCCGCCCGCCCCTCTCCCCTGCTAGAGGGACCTGGGCGAGAGTGGGGCTGGCCGCTCGCCCCTCTCGCCTGCTAGAGGACTTGGGCGAGAGGGGGGATGGCTGCCCGCCCCTCTCGCCTGCTAGAGGACCTGGGCGAGAGGGGGGCTGGCCGCCCGCCCCTCTCGCCTGCTAGAGGACCTGGGCGAGAGGGGGGCTGGCCGCCCGCCCCTCTCTCCTACTAAGGGACCTGGGCGAGAGGGGGGCTGTCCGCCCGCCCCTCTCGCCTGCTAAGGGACCTGGGCGAGAGGGGGGCTGGCCGCCCGCCCCTCTCGCCTGCTAAGGACCTGGGCGAGAGGGGGGCTGGTCGCCCGCCCCTCTCGCCTGCTAGAGGACCTAGGCGAGAGGGGGGCTGGCCGCCCGCCCCTCTCGCCTGCTAGATGACCTGGGCGAGAGGGGGGCTGGCCGCCCGCCCCTCTCGCCTGCTAGAGGACCTGGGCGAGAGGGGGGCTGGCCGCCCGCCCCTCTCGCCCGCTGAGGGACCTGGGCGAGAGGGGGGCTGGCCGGCCGCCTTTCTCGCCTGCTAGAGGACCTGGGCGAGAGGGGGGCTGCCCCCCCCCCCCCCCCCCCCCCCCCCCGCCCCTCTCACCTGCTAGAGGACCTGGGCGAGAGGGGGGCTGGCCGCCCGCCCCTCTCGCCTGCTAGAGGACCTGGGCGAGAGGGGGGCTGGCCGCCCGCCCCTCTCGCCTGCTGAGGTTGAGGCGGGGGAATAACTTAGGTGGCCGCATGCCTCCGGCTCGCCCCCCTTGCTGGTGCGAGAGTGAGCCCAGGAGGTCGCATGCCTCTGGCTCGTTCCTTACGGGTTGGGCGAGCGGGAAGCCTACGCCTCCACCGCTCGCCCTCTTCTGCTTGCCTGGGGTAATGTTAAGAACTGCTGGGCTTAAAGACATCTTAGGCCGCGGGGGCCTACTCGGCGAATACGGGGTTGTACACATCTTTTAAATGATTGCAAAATAACAGTTCATTATTGTTGAAACCAGTTTCCCGGTTTCAGCGTTCGAAAGGGGGTTGCGACTAACTCTTACTTGATCTAAGCCCTGACTCTTGACCGGTCACTAAGAACTAAGAGACTCGGACTTGATAACAACTGGAGTCTAGGAACATACCCCTTAAGCTTCAGCGTGGAGGTCCCACCACATACCCGGAAGATCTTTAGAGCGCTTCCCCTCCCAAGCCAATGCTGAGCCTGGGCACCTTGGAGGGCACTAAGAACCACCTCACCGTCAACTGGAAGGTGACAGGGGAGGGAGGGGGGGGGGGTGCTTGCTCACAAGACCACGCGAGGGAGGGGGTAGAGACCAACCCTTCCCAAGGTGCCCTTAAGGGTCTATTTATAGACTTTCCCAAAAATGGGCTGCGGATAGCAAAAATCCTGCTATCCGCAGTCCAACCATGACCGCAATCAACCACGCATGAGGGGAGGGGGGGGGGAGTGGGACTCGAAGTGCCCACTCCCCCCCTCACGGGAGGTCATACCGACCTCCCCACCCATGCCGGGCGAGTGGGGGGACTCCTCCCACTTGCCCCCAAGGTGGACGGCGAGTGGGGGTGTCCCTCCCACTCGCCCGGCGAGTGGGAGGGCTCTCCCACTCAAACGGCGAGTGGGAGGGCTTCTCCCACTAGCTCGGCGAGTGGGAGGGCTTCTCCCACTCGCTCGGCGAGTGGGAGGGTCCCTCCCACTCGCCCGGTTGAGTGGGAGAGATCCTCCCACTCCTCCCGCAAAGGGCCGGTGAGTGGGAGGATTTCTCCCACTCGCCCAAGGGTGACTGGCGAGTGGGAGTTTCCTCCCACTCGACCAAAGAGTGCCGGGCGAGTGGGAGGATTCCTCCCACTCGACCGAAGGGAGTCGGGGTAGCGGACGCTCCCTCCGCCTCTCCCGCGGCCTCTTTTTGCCTTGATCCGGGTCGACCGTCTCCACGCGGTCGTTGTCTTGGTCTCATCCGGGTCGGGTCACGCCGACTCGGGAAATATGAGGGTTGTACAATTACAGCTTATATGGGAAAAATTGAAAAGAGATATCTCTTGATGTATGAATTTAGGGTAACAATGACTGTAAAAGTATTTTAAAATGCCCTTGATTTAAAATTTTGGTGAAAAAGTTGAAATCGAAATTTTTTCCAACCTAATAACACTGTAAAATGACTACAAAATGACTGTAAAAATGACGAGGAGAAGAATGTCGGTAAAACTGATACCGACGGGACATAGGGTTTAAGAACGCTAATGGCAGAAGGTACAGTAGATCTGAGGTTGGCGCCTAACTTCTGTGGTGGTCGACGGGGAGAAGAAGATCGGGAGGGGTTTGAGAAGGCGCGAGACGTGGGTTTCGCCGGAGGTGGGAAAATTTTTCGATTTCAACTTCGAGAGAATGCGAAGGCGTGGGGGGCCCCAAGGGAAATTTTACCTATTTATACTCGCACGATGACTACGTGCGAGCTCGTACAAAAAATTTGGCAGAAAATCCCGGAGAAGAGATGTAGGCTCTGTTTGGGGGGCCATTTTTTGGCATGAGTAGCGTACCATACTTCTCGTGCGGAGAGCATATTTCAGTCGTAATTTTCAATCAAATTTTCATAGTTCCAGCAGAAAACATGTTGTTCACACGAGAAAGATGGCACACTCAGCATACGATAAAATTAATTTTTTCTTACGGGTGTAGTTTCGTACACATGATGTGAAATTGATTTTCTATGCTAAAATCTATATATTTTTTACAAAATAAAAATCGGAATATCGATTCATATTTTTTTACAGTCATTTCAAGTACTCATTTATATATGTTTTGGATAAAAAATGTAAAGATGCAATTGCAAAAAAGTTTTTCATACTATAAAGTACAACTGTATTTTTGGGGCGAAAAAGTCTGAAAACACAGTTTATTACAACTGTATTTTCCGATACAACTGTATTGTTGCAGAAAAATACAGTCCCGCACCACGAGGATAGAACGACCCCCGTATAAAAAGTGGCGGTGATTTGGCGATAGAATAAGTGGTGGTGGAAAATTAATGATGAAATTAGAGCTGCCAGAAAAGCAGTGGTAAGAAAAGCAGTAGGAAAGGAAAGGAGATGTGGACCTACGTGAACAACATGAAAAATACGGAAAGCTTCTTTTAGCTTTTTTGAAAGTGAGAGGGTTCAATGCTTTTCAAAAAGTTTCAAAAATATTTTTTGGCATAATCACTTTTCCCACTATTGCGAAACCAAGCGTCTCTAAAACAACGATGATATTGAGAATAGAACTTTTTCCACCGCCGTCATCATCCCAAACAGAGGCATAGAAACACTAGTGTAGTATTTGACTCGAAGTGCCCACTCCCCCCCTCACGGGAGGTCATACCGACCTCCCCACCCATGCCGGGCGAGTGGGGGGACTCCTCCCACTTGCCCCCAAGGTGGACGGCGAGTGGGGGTGTCCCTCCCACTCGCCCGGCGAGTGGGAGGGCTCTCCCACTCAACCGGCGAGTGGGAGGGCTTCTCCCACTCGCTCGACGAGTGGGAGGGCTTCTCCCACTCGCTCGACGAGTGAGAGGGTCCCTCCCACTCGCCCGGTTGAGTGGGAGAGATCCTCCCACTCCTCCCGCAAAGGGCCGGTGAGTGGGAGGATTCCTCCCACTCGACCAAAGAGTGCCGGGCGAGTGGGAGGATTCCTCCCACTCGACCGAAGGCAGTCGGGGTAGCGGACGCTCCCTCCGCCTCTCCCGCGGCCTCTTTTTGTCTTGATCCGGGTCGACCGTCTCCACGCGGTCGTTGTCTTGGTCTCATCCGGGTCGGGTCACGCCGACTCGGGAAATATGAGGGTTGTACAATTATAGCTTATATGGGAAAAATTGAAAAGAGATGTCTCTTGATGTATGAATTTAAGGTAACAATGACTGTAAAAGTATTTTAAAATGCCCTTGATATAAAATTTTGGTGAAAAAGTTGAAATCGAAATTTTTTCCAACCTAATAACACTGTAAAATGACTACAAAATGGCTGTAAAAAAGACGAGGAGAAGAATGTCGGTAAAACTGATACCGACGGGACATAGGGTTTAAGAACGCTAATGGCAGAAGGTACAGTATATCTGAGGTTGGTGCCTAACTTCTGCGGTGGTCGACGGGGAGAAGAAGATCGGGACGGGTTTGAGAAGGCGCGAGACGTGGGTTTCGCCAGAGGTGGGAAAATTTTTCGATTTCAACTTCGAGAGAATGCGAAGGCGTGGGGGGCCCCAAGGGAAATTTTACCTATTTATACTCGCACGATGACTACGTGCGAGCTCGTACAAAAAATTTGGCAGAAAATCCCGGAGAAGAGATGTAGGCTCTGTTTGGGGGGCCATTTTTTGGCATGAGTAGCGTACCATACTTCTCGTGCGGAGAGCATATTTCAGTCGTAATTTTCAATCAAATTTTCATAGTTCCAGCAGAAAACATGTTGTTCGCACGAGAAAGATGGCACACTCAGCATACGATAAAATTAATTTTTTCTTACGGGTGTAGTTTCGTACACATGATGTGAAATTGATTTTCTATGCTAAAATCTATATATTTTTTACAAAATAAAAATCGGAATATCGATTCATATTTTTTTACAGTCATTTCAAATACTCATATATATATGTTTTGGATAAAAAATGTAAAAATACAATTGCAAAAAAAGTTTTTCATACTATAAAGTACAACTGTATTTTTGGGGCGAAAAAGTCTGAAAACACAGTTTATTACAACTGTATTTTCCGATACAACTGTATTGTTGCAGAAAAATACAGTCCCGCACCACGAGGATAGAACGACCCCCGTATAAAAAGTGGCGGTGATTTGGCGATAGAATAAGTGGTGGTGGAAAATTAATGATGAAATTAGAGCTGCCAGAAAAGCAGTGGTAAGAAAAGCAGTAGGAAAGGAAAGGAGATGTGGACCTACGTGAACAACATGAAAAATACGGAAAGCTTCTTTTAGCTTTTCTGAAAGTGAGAGGGTTCAATGCTTTTCAAAAAGTTTCAAAAATATTTTTTGGCATAATCACTTTTCCTACTATTGCGAAACCAAGCGTCTCTAAAACAACGATGATGGTGAGAATAGAACTTTTTCCACCGCCGTCATCATCCCAAACAGAGGCATAGAAGTACACTAGTGTAGTATTTGACTCGAAGTGCCCACTCCCCTCTCACGGGAGGTCATACCGACCTCCCCACCCATGCCGGGCGAGTGGGGGGACTCCTCCCACTTGCCCCCAAGGTGGACGGCGAGTGGGGGTGTCCCTCCCACTCGCCCGGCGAGTGGGAGGGCTCTCTCACTCAACCGGCGAGTGGGAGGGCTTCTCCCACTCGCTCGGCGAGTGGGAGGGCTTCTCCCACTCGCTCGACGAGTGAGAGGGTCCCTCCCACTCGCCCGGTTGAGTGGGAGAGATCCTCCCACTCCTCCCGCAAAGGGCCGGTGAGTGGGAGGATTTCTCCCACTCGCCCAAGGGTGACTGGCGAGTGGGAGTTTCCTCCCACTCGACCAAAGAGTGCCGGGCGAGTGGGAGGATTCCTCCCACTCGACCGAAGGGAGTCGGGGTAGCGGACGCTCCCTCCGCCTCTCCCGCGGCCTCTTTTTGCTTTGATCCGGGTCGACCGTCTCCACGCGGTCGTTGTCTTGGTGTCATCCGGGTCGGGTCACGCCGACTCGGGAAATATGAGGGTTGTACAATTATAGCTTATATGGGAAAAATTGAAAAGAGATGTCTCTTGATGTATGAATTTAAGGTAACAATGACTGTAAAAGTATTTTAAAATGCCCTTGATATAAAATTTTGGTGAAAAAGTTGAAATCGAAATTTTTTCCAACCTAATAACAGTGTAAAATGACTACAAAATGGCTGTAAAAAAGACAAGGAGAAGAATGTCGGTAAAACTGATACCGACGGGACATAGGGTTTAAGAACGCTAATGGCAGAAGGTACAGTATATCTGAGGTTGGCGCCTAACTTCTGCGGTGGTCGACGGGGAGAAGAAGATCGGGAGGGGTTTGAGAAGGCGCGAGACGTGGGTTTCGCCGGAGGTGGGAAAATTTTTCGATTTCAACTTCGAGAGAATGCGAATGCGTGGGGGGCCCCAAGGGAAATTTTACCTATTTATACTCGCACGATGACTACGTGCGAGCTCGTACAAAAAATTTGGCAGAAAATCCCGGAGAAGAGATGTAGGCTCTGTTTGGGGGGCCATTTTTTGGCATGAGTAGCATACCATACTTCTCGTGCGGAGAGCATATTTCAGTCGTAATTTTCAATCAAATTTTCATAGTTCCAGCAGAAAACATGTTGTTCGCACGAGAAAGATGGCACACTCAGCATACGATAAAATTAATTTTTTCTTACGGGTGTAGTTTCGTACACATGATGTGAAATTGATTTTATATGCTAAAATCTATATATTTTTTACAAAATAAAAATCGAAATATCGATTCATATTTTTTTACAGTCATTTCAAATACTCATATATATATGTTTTGGATAAAAAAATGTAAAAATACAATTGCAAAAAAAGTTTTTCATACTATAAAGTACAACTGTATTTTTGGGGCGAAAAAGTCTGAAAACACAGTTTATTACAACTGTATTTTCCGATACAACTGTATTGTTGCAGAAAAATACAGTCCCGCACCACGAGGATAGAACGACACCCGTATAAAAAGTGGCGGTGATTTGGCGATAGAATAAGTGGTGGTGGAAAATTAATGATGAAATTAGAGCTGCCAGAAAAGCAGTGGTAAGAAAAGCAGTAGGAAAGGAAAGGAGATGTGGACCTACGTGAACAACATGAAAAATACGGAAAGCTTCTTTTAGCTTTTCTGAAAGTGAGAGGGTTCAATGTTTTTCAAAAAGTTTCAAAAATATTTTTTGGCATAATCACTTTTCCCACTATTGCGAAACCAAGCGTCTCTAAAACAAGGAAACGATGATGGTGAGAATAGAACTTTTTCCACCGCCGTCATCATCCCAAACAGAGGCATAGAAACACTAGTGTAGTATTTGAACTGCGATTTTTTTCTCTCGCTCAGGGGTTACAATATTTTTAGTGATCATTTGGAATATGAAAAGAATGAACACATATATTGATTGTAAGCATAATGCATTGAGTAGTTCTAGCAATGTATGTATTATATACTATTTGAAGTATTATTTCAGTTCAACTGACAAGCAGATTACATAGTATTTAATATAGTTATGTTGTTAATCATTAATAATTAATAGTTAATATTATTGTTAATGTTTACCGTAATTTCAATTTTTATTTATACGAAGAAAAATTCAAATTCACTGTTTGCTTACAACTTGCTATATAATTTTATATATGAGTTATGAATAACTTGAATTCATGAAGTATGAAGGTAAGTAAAGCCGAAAACCGAAACACAAATTTTCGGTTCAAATATAATCTAAGGCTCTGTTTGGCTCTCCGGAGGGTTTTCGGTGCGGGAGCAAATGTCATCGGTGCTGCGCCCCGGGGCGTTTGTTTTTCCGCCACCGGTGTCGCTTGCTCCCGGTTTTCCGTGGGAAACGGAGAAATCTCTTCGTCTCCGAACCGGCTCCCTCCCACCAGTGGTGTTGGCTGCCTCACCGAAACCCCGCCGGAGAGCCAAACAGAGCCTAAGTTCGGAGTTCATGGGTTCCGATTACAAAAAAATTGGAACAAAAATATGTGAATGGGTCAATTCCGAGTGACCCGATCTGAAACCTCGAGTTGCATCCCTTCTTAATATAATTATGCAACAATCTCTTGGTTAAATGACAGTATGCACCATCGAATTGCAGGAATTAGTATTTTTCTAATTAGTATTTATATTTTCTCAAATTTAATAATTTGAGATGCATTTTGTCAAACCCCTATAATTAAGAAAAATTTGTAGGTGAGAAACTCTCACCCAAGATCATGGTGAGAGGAGCCCATCTAAGCCGTTGATCACGGTTGTATTTCTCTCCCACTTAGAAACTCTCACCCAAAATCATGGTGAAGCCCATCTATAATTAAACAGTGTATACTCCTAATTACTGCAATCTTTCAGCCAAAGCTGACTTTCGGAGCAATTATCCACTCCGCAGTAAACAATTCATGGGTTCGTCTCCCTGATCATGGATACCTCGACCCTAACCCTAAATTCCTCCTCCCTCTTCCTGTCATCTTTCAGCAGCTTCGCTGCAGATGCTCGTCAAGTTCTGCCTCCCAAATCCGTCGAACTGCTCTCTTGCGGCCACTCTCTCCCCAGTATTCCCTCGTTTCTACCGGCCTGGAAGATCATTCCCAACACCCGCTTCATTGTCGATGGCTTCCGCGCTGCTGGAGATTTTTCCATCTCCTACTTCCTCTCACATTTCCACTCCGACCATTATACTGGTCTGAGCCCTAATTGGTGCCGCGGCATCATTTTCTGCTCGGAGACCACCGCCTCACTTCTCGTAGAAATCCTCAAAGTTTCTCCGCTCTTCGTCTACCCCTTACCCATTAACAAGACTCTAACAATAGATAGGAGTAATGTCGTTTTGTTAGACGCAAATCACTGTCCCGGGGCAGTCCAATTCCTGTTTGAAGTTGGGCTAGACAGGTATATCCACACCGGCGACTTCAGATTCCGCGAATCTATGAAACTGGACCCGCTTTTACAGAAATTTGTGGGCGCTGATACTGTTTTTTTAGATACAACTTACTGCAACCCGAAATTTGTGTTCCCTTCTCAAGAGGAATCCATTGAATACATCGTAAAAACCATTCAGAGAACCAGGGAAGAAAACAAAGGATCATCTAAATCGGTTCTTTTTCTCATCGCAGCATATATCGTTGGAAAAGAAAGGATTCTACTGGAGATTGCTCAAAAGTGCAATTGCCTATTGCATGTTGATGGCAGGAAGATGGGGATTTTGTCAGTTTTAGGGCTTGGCGATGCTGGTGTCTTTACGGAGGACGCTTCATCCAGTGATGTTCATGTGATTGGTTGGAATTTGTTAGGCGAGGTTTGGCCTTTCTTCAGACCTAATTTTGTGAAGATGGAGGAGATAATGTTGGAGAAAGGCTATTCAAGGGTTATAGGTTTTGTTTCAACTGGGTGGATGCATGAGGCAAAGAAGGATGGGTTTGCTGTGAGGAGTAAGGGATCACTTGAGATTCATCTTGTTCCATACAGCGAGCATTCAAGCTACGCAGAGCTTAGAGAGTATGTCAAATTTTTGAGGCCAAAACGGGTCATCCCAACTGTTGGTGTGGACTCAGAGAAGCCATGCGATAAGCACGCAATGGCTGTGCAGAAGTATTTTAGGGGTTTGATTGATGAAACTGCTAACAAGCATGAATTTTTGACCCCCTTCCATCAGAAGGCAGTGAATGCTGATGCCAAACCCACCAGCATGAATGAGCCAACAGAAAATGTCGATGCAGAGGATGTAGAAGAACTCGTTCTGATGGCGCCACTGTCAGGAGAGGAAAATTGCCCTCTCGGAGATGTAAAATTGGCGAAGGAAAGGGACATGGAAGCTGAGGTAGAGGAGCTTCGTCACTGCTTGCCGTCTTGGGTGAATGGGGAACTGATGTTGAGCTTGATTAGAGGCGCGGATGGCGATGTAGTTCGAGCCGTTTCTGATTTTTTCGAATGGGAAACTGAGTACTATAATCGCTCAAATGTTTCAACCCAGCCTATTCTTCATGCTAAAGCAAATTCACACAATGTGCTTCTACCAACTCCTGATTTGAAATTTTGTGAAGGACCTCGAAGTTCAGTTCATTATAATTCAAGTCAAGATGTTAGGAATATGGGTATTAAAAAGCTTGGTATAGGAAGTTCTAGTGCAACAAAGAAAAAGGTTTTTGGCAGTAGTAGTATGACAAGAAAGAGAGGGAAGTCTTCTCTAACTCTAGATCCATGTAGTAAGACAAAAAAGAAAGGGAAGGCTTCTATAACTTTAGACTCATGTGGGCCAAAGCAGTCTACAATAACGAAATTCTTCGGTAATTCTGTGTTGCTGTCTACCAATGATGGTGACCATATGATGATTGCTGCTTCAGTTCCCCTTAATAAGGACAAGTCCGCCGTAGTTGATACTGTTGAACCATATAAACATGAGGTAGATCAGTTTCTTCAAGTGATAAACTTTTGTATGGACAGAAATGCTGCAGAGTCTTTAATGGATAAAGCGCAGGGAAACATAGATGTAGCAGTGGATATGTATTATAGTAGTTGTGATGATGTGCTTGTTAAAGAGGATACTTTACTGTCTCATACTGCTTCCGGGGTTGGTCATGCCATAAGCTGCACTGGAGAGTCCAGGATTCTTTCGGAGGAAAAACTAGATGTTCATAGAATGTCGGTGGGGGGAACTTCAAAAGATTATTTGGGTGTTAATGTTTTGCTGCCAATTGAAAAGTATTCACCCATTGAGCATGGTTTGTGCCTTTTTTTAATAAAATTATTTTCTTTTTTTCAACATCACGATTATCACCAGGTTTATACTGATTATTTATGATTAGATTATTCCTGTGACTGCTACATTTGATAGTTAACTTTTTTTAGTGCAAATTTTCTTGTGAGTTTAGGTTTGTAAGTTGAGTTGAGCTAGCTCGTGAGCTCGACAAGCCGTTTAAAAAAAAACTCTACTCGAGCTCGATCTCTTTTGCGAGCTCGATCTCTTTTGCGAGCTCAACTCGAGTGTCTATATTCATCAGCTCACAAGTTTTTTCTAAAGTTTTTTCAATTTAGTTAATATATATAAGAAATTTGGCTCATGAAAAGCAGAGCTCGTCAGCAGCTCGAGCTCAATATATAGGTCTCGAGCTCGATGTCATGGACTTGTTTATTTACAAGCTCCCGTGCGGCCTTTGCTCCTCTTCGCCACTCCGTGGAGCCTAGCTTAGTCTGCCTCCTGCAAGGTCTTGTTGGTGATAAAGAGAAGAGTGAAGACACAACTCAAGAGAAAGTTCATAAGTGAAGAGATCTCCAAAGAACTCTATTGCTTGTCCAAAACTTGGATGCTTCCTTTCCCTTTTATAGACTCTAAAGAATTTTTCCTTCAAAGTATGGAAAGATCTAGAATGCCTCAGATTCTAGATTATTCTATACATCTCTTGTATTTATAATACCCATGAATCCTCTGTCATTCTAGAATATTCCCTGAGACCATCATAAATTCTATGACCTTCGTGCATCCTCTTATGTACAAGATTCTCCAAGACTCTAGATTTCTCTAGAATCTTTTCGGGGCTAACACAGCTTGTCACGGGCGGACCCAGGCGTCACATCCCCCCCCACCTATCCTGGCAACGACCTCGTCGCCTCGTACCGCTGAAGGATGTCTTTGAACTGCCACAAATCTTCTAATGTCTGCCATGCAACCCTGGACTTCGACAATCCATTCCATTTGATTAAGTAATGTGTGCTAGGTTGCACATCTCTTCTCCACACCACTTTCTTCATAAGCACCTCCTCTATGGTCTTGTTAAAAGACTTTTAGTCATCATTGGAGGCACCCTTTTAGGTTCTTCTCTTTGAAAATTTTTATTATCCTCATAATATGGCTTGAGCATGTTCATATGAAACACGGGATGAATCCTCAAAGAGATAGGTAGGTCAAGACGATATGAAACCTTATCCACCTTTGCCACGATCGAAAACGGTCCTTCATATCTTTGCACTAAGCCCTTGTGCACACTGCGTAAGGTCTTGAACTGTTGAGGTAGGAGCTTCACCAACACTTTGTCTCCCACCAAGTATTACACATTTCCACTAGCCGTCTCTTTGCATCAGCCCATTTTCATTCTCCTGCAGGATTTCTCCATATACAATCAAGCTAAGTCAGCGTGTGCCTCCATGACTTTGCTATCCTCCAAGCTCCTGAGCTCCTTCAATCATCCGTTGTGGCCGCGAAGGTGTGCGGTATAAGTGTTTGTCTCCCGATTGCAAGCTCAAATGAGCTCCGTCCTGTTGCCTAACTCCGCTGCAAATTGTAGGAAAACTGCGCCACATCCATAAGTTTTGGCCCAGTCCTACTTATTTGCACTAAAAAAATGCCGCAAGTAGCACTCAAGTAGCGCATTCACCCTCTCTGTCTGCCCATACGTTTGAGGGTGGATGCTAGTAGAGAAGTTCAATTCCGAACCCAATAGTTTGAATAACTCTATGGGGGTCCCGATCGTTCATAATGCTCTTGGGCAATCCCCAATACTTCACTACATGCTTGAAGAATATTCAGTTTGTCTCTTCCGCTCCTGTGTCCTTCACATTTGGTATGACTGTGTCGTATTTAGAGAAGTGATCTACCACCACCAAGATAGATCCACAACCTTCAGACTTGGGTAAAGCATTGATGTAGTCAAGCGTTATCGTCTCCCACAGATGCTCTGACATTGATAATGGCTCCAAGAGTCCCGCCGGTTACTTGTTCGCCACCTTGTCTTATTGGCAAACAAGACATGTCTTCACATACAACTCAATACTATCCCTCATCTGTGGCCAGTAATATGAGACCTCCATCAGGGCCATATTACACTTTTGGCATGACAACCCATTTGGTGTCATGGCATTCCTTGATCTAATCCCGTCTCAAGTTTTCCCACTTAGGAATGATACCTTCTCCCATTTGTGTAGAACCGGAGGGTCCTCATCAAGCCTTTTTTTTTACTTGGTCAGAGGGTCCTCATCAAGCCTTTTTTTACTTTCTCTATGAGGTCACTCTTCACCATGGAGATTGCTGCTAACTCTACTCGGCAGTTGAGTGCATTCACCAGTATTTTGGTTTTGCTCGCTTTATGTTCCAGAGCAGTCAAATTATGCTAAGAAGTCTTGCCATATTGCTTGCTTCACTGACAACTTCTTTTGAGTTTGGAAGTAGGTTGTCGCCACATTGCCGATCTTAATCATGAATTGTGCACCAAGTTAGGTAGTGTCTCCATACCTGTAGACAATGGATGATGTCAGTCATCTCTTTTTCTTGCACTATATAATGCCGCTTCGTCTCATTCAACTTGCGTCTCTCAAAGGCTAGGCGATGCCCCTCTTGCTGTCTTGCGTCAACACCCCTCAAATTGCAAAGTCTGAAGAAACTTTTTGTTGAAATCAGGCAAGACAGGTTTTACTTTTGACATTCCTCCGCCCTAAGCCCACTCTTGTTCTTCTTTAGCAGATCCGTGAGCGGTACCGCTTTCTTTGAATACCCCATGATGAACCGTCTATGGTAGTTTACCAAGCCAAGGAATGATCGTATGTCTGTCACTTTTGTTGGAGGCTCCCATCCTTGAATTGCTTACACCTTAGCCATGCCCATCCGTAGTTGGCCATGTCCATCCGTAGTTGGCCATGTCAATCCGTAGTTGGCCATGTCCATCAGTAGTTGGCCATGTCCATCAGTAGTTGGCCATGTCCATCAGTAGTTGGCCATGTCCATCCGTAGTTGGCTATGTCCATCCGTAGTTGGCCATGTCCAAGGACATGCCCAAGGAATTGTATCTCCTTTTGGCCAAAAGAACGCTTTGACTTCTTGACGTATAATTCATTCTCCCTTAGTGCTTGGAACACCAGACGTAGGTGTCTTTCATGTTCTTCAATAATGTCACTGAATACGATAATGTCATCTAGATACACCACCACAAACTTGTCAAAGTATGAATAAAATATTTGGTTCATCAAAGTACAAAAGGTTGCAAGTGCGTTAGTAAGTCAAAATGACTTTACTAACCATTCAAATGATCCATACCTTGCCACACAAGTTGTCTTGGGTGCTTCTCCTTCCGCAATCCGTATTTGATGTTAGCCTTTTTGTAAATTCATCTTGGAGTAGATCTTTGCCTTTCCATGCATGTCAAAAAGATCAGCAATCAAAGGGATGAGATACTTGTTTTTCATCGTCACTTTATTTAGCCCGGTAGTCTGCGCATAGTTGCAACGATCCATCCATCTTCTTTTGGAATAGGACCGACACGCTGAATGGTGCCTTTGAAGGCCTGATCATTCCTGATTCTAGCAACTCTTGTAGTTGCTTACATAATTTCTCCAATTTGGGTGAGTCATTCGATACAATGCTTTAGTTGGTGGTTTCACCCCAACTTCCAACTCAATCTTGTAATCCACCTCCCTGCTAGGTGGTAACTTCTTTGGCAGCTCTGGATGCATGATGTCCTCATTCTCCTTAAGGATGTTAACAATGAGTGGAGGCACCTCCTCCATCCCACCATCCTCACTTTCCTCCTTCAAGCTGGCTAGGAGAGTAGGGTCCACTTTTTTCACTCCCTTACCAATTGCATGACCGATAATTGCTTAGCTCCATGGCTGCTTGGTGCCCTCTCCGCTGTTGGGATCATGCATGTAGCTCCCTTCTCCATGATGCAAACCGAGCGGTAGTTTGGCATCACTATCACACTCACCATGGTTTGTGGTCATCCATTGTTGTGACCGAGAAGTTTGCTTGTCCTCTCCATGCTCCCGAGCATAGCTCCCCTCCACGAGCCATGCCAGACAGTGGTCTTGCCTTCCCGTTCATGGTATCGAGTCATCCATCACTCTTTGTCACTTGAAGGTCAAGTCTTCGAGCTTCTTTCTCCATCACAAAATTGTTAGTTGCCCCTGTGTCCACCAAAGCTCCGTGGGTTTGTTGTTGATCGTGACTTTAATATACATCAGTCCATTGCTTGTCGCTTTCTCCGTCGACTTCACCTTCAAAACATTTAGAAGTTGCAAGAACAAATTTGAATTGTACCTTCATCATTTCACATCCAGTTACACCCTTCTCTTGTAGTGCTGAAAGAGAACCAAGCTTTGAGCATTTGTTCATCATATATGGACCTTTACAGATAAAACATCCATCTTTCAGCGTAAACTCTTGTTTCCACCATCAATCTCCTTTCCGTGATGAGTAGGAGTTCGATCTCTTCTAGGAGGTCTTCGCGACCCTTGCCTCTCCCCCCCACCTTTGGTGTGGTCATTTTTTGTATCCTTTCGTCATATGTGCCATATCTGATTGCGGTTGGAATTTTGTCATGGCCTCAGCAGCAACAATGACTTTGTCCAACGTCTTTTGCATCACGGCGGTGTACCTCTTGTTTCACCCAATTTTGATGACCATCCATGAAGTTGAAGAGGTGGACTTCCTCGGACATACCTGACATCATTAGCATCAAAGTTTGAAACTCCTTCACGTATTCCGTGATTTTCACCTTTTGTTTGAGTTCCTTTAACTTCTTCCTTGCTTCATTTGCGACGTTCCCCTGGTAGAAGTGCCGCTTGAGTTCAATTTTAAACTCCTCTCATGTGTTCAGGTTGCATGCCCCCTTTTTGATGTTCGTAAGCTTCCGCTGCCACCAAAGAGATGCAATATCTAAAAGATAGTAGGTAGATGTTTATACTTGGGGAGCTTCATCTGTGATGTGACATCCTTTAAAGTAGACCTTCATTTGGTAAAGAAAGTGCTCAACTTCCTTTGCATCCCTCTTTCCAGTGAATGGTTTTGGTTTAGGTGCATCAATTCTTGGATTTGACGCACCCCCACCACTTCCACCGCTAGCAATAGTCTTCTTGCAGAAGGCCAATTCATCCTCCAAAGAAGTGATTTGGTCCTTGCAGTCTTCCACTAGCAGATCATACTTTTGTTGTAGCTCTGCATTGGTATCAAGACAAGCTTGTACTTGTGCCTTTAGCCTTTAGGAGTTCCAGCTCTCCGCGAGCTAGTAACACTTACTTGATGGTCTATAGTTCTTGCTGAACATATAGGTGGTCCTGCTCCACCGTAGTCGTGCTTGTCCAGTCCATCATGGCAAGATCCAAGTGTCCTTCCTTACGAGTTTTTCTTTGGCCTCGCTTCTTCTCGGCTTGTTGCATGGCCTGACTGCCGCGCTCCTTCAGTTTCGAGTTGCCAATTTCACCAGCCATCTAAGTCTTCTTGTAGCACCAACTACGAACTTTAGCAAACCCAGCTCTGATACCAACTGTCAGAGACTTGTCTCTTTACAAGCCCCTCTTTGCCATTCCGCATAGCCTAGCTAAGTCAACCTCCTACAAGATTTTTTTGGCGATGAAGAGAAAAGTGGAGAAACAACTCTAGAGAAAGCTCACTAGCGAAGAGAACTCTAAAGAACTTTCTTGCTAGTCCAAAACTTGGATGCTTATAAATGGGGGGGGGGGGGGGGCTTCCCCTTTTATAGGCCCCAACGGATATTCCTTATATTCTAGATTATTCTACCTCTTTTGTATTTACAATATTCATGAATCCTCTAATTCATTCTAGAATGTTCCTATGAGATAATCCTAGGATCTATGACCTTCATGCATCCTTTTATGCAAGATTCTCCAAGACTCGAGATTTCTCTAGAATCTTTTCTGGGCTAGCACAAAACTTGTCACAAGCAGGCCTAAGATGGCGGGGTGTGACGTCGATTTATATATCGGTCTCGAGTTGGAGCCATGCAATACGAGCCTGTGCTCAAAATTACTAACTCGAGCTCGATTCTATTCTTGTGAATTTTGTCGAGCTCACTCGGGCTTGACTCATTTGCGCCCCTACTATTTTCCTTACTTTTTTTCTTTCCATCTATAAATCATGGAATATGATTGGAATGATAATTTCTTCTTTGTAAGGGAAAAAGGAAACTATATCACCCAAATATCTGATACATTCTTACAGCATGCTGGAAGGAAGGTGAGCCTGCACCATATCTCCACCTAGCACGTACTTTTGAATTGGCAGAGCAAGAAAAAGGCAAGATTAAAACCTCTGCTATGTTTTGCAACATGTTCAGAAGGTCTGCTCAGAGAAGTTTCATTTGTATTGTTCTGAGATTTCTTTCACTTGCGTACGCATGGAAAAGTCTCTGTTAATATAATTTATTTATGTATACAGCTTACTTGCATTGGCACCTGCTGATGTACTACCGGCGGTTTATCTATGCACGAACAAGATTGCCGCTGATCACGAAAACCTGGTTTGTATATCTTCTTACACTTGGGATCTTACATTCTTTAACATAAAATGGTATCATTTCATAACACAGCGGAATGAATTGTTAACTTCAGTTTTTTTTGGTGAAACATAAATTTTTATATAACTGAATCAAAATTGAGAGATTCCTTTTTTTGATAGTTTGACTCACTACAGTGGTAGTTCCTTTGCTACGACATACAGATGATGAAATCTCATTTTTTGATCTCTGGTTAGAAGCATGCTTTACTGTTACGAACAACAATCTTCGTTGAGCGACCCACTCAAAGCAATGCGCGCGCGCGCGAGAGAGAGCCTCAATGCTCAATGTGTCCGACAAAAAGTGTGACTCAAGGCGAAGAACATTGCATTAAATTCATAATAAGGATACATATATGAGAGATAGAGAAGAGAGTGAGGGGAGAGAGAGATCTATAGAGAGATAGCCTCATACAATAATGATCCATCAATTCCGACGTGGGGTCCGCTTGGGCGAATGTGCTAGCGTGACAGTATACCGCGTTTGAAAATCGACCTTGATGTCGAGTCTCCAATATTTACCGGGATCTTTAAGATGTTGGGAGACGTACAACTTGTGGTGGAGAGGTGGCGGGCGCTGGGGAGAAAAGGAGAAGGAATGGTTTGAGCACGGTAGAGTGGAGATGGGTGGGATTTTGTGTAGAAATAGTGGGTGGTGACAATATTTAGTGGCAGCTAGAGTGGGTGAGAGGATGAGGCTAAAAGTTGGGGCCAACAAAATGTGGGGACAAAAATTAAATGTGTCCGCTAGGGGGGATACAATGGTTTTGGTGGGAAGAAGAGGGGCTGATGCGTGTGGGACTCAAAAATATTGAGGCGGGCGTGAGGATGGGGGTCTGACAAGAACGGCGGTATGGGCGCTTGTTCCGTGTCGTAAGTCGCAAGGATGCCAGGGAAAATGCAGGGGTGGGGCTCGAGGGGCTGCGCTTTTGTGGTCCTGGAGCAGGGCAGCGGCCCGCAGGGGAAGTGAAAACGGGAAGAGGTTGGACACCGTGCGTGAGGGGGCAATGGAGAGGAAGGAGAAGAGGTGAGCGACGCATATGGTATTTCCGGCTGGGTGGGGGTGGATCGAGCAAAGAGTGGAGCTTGAGGTTGTGCGAAGACCGTCTTGGTGACGCCGGTGGAGGCTTCCGTCGGCAGATTCAGCATCACAAGGCTGGCCGAGAGTACCAATTGCAACTGTTGGGTCCCTTGCACGTCGGTCATGGGGGCAGAGGACCCCTGCGCAGTAATTCGACAACAACAGAGGAATCCAACCCTTCGTGGAGGGCCTGCTTCCCAATCGAGGGCTCGACGGGTATCAGACCGAGTTGCTGTGACATCTTCAACGACGACGACATGATGAAAGGTGGCCATGGTGGGAACTGCCGATGCAACAGACAACAAACTAATAGGAGGCAGCCCTGCTGCGATTCGCATACCGATCGAGTTTGGCCTTGAGATGCTGCGCCATGATGAGAATGTGTGCGAGCATATCATTGTGCCTATCAAGGCTCTTGTGGACCGATGCGGTAGTGGAGGACATGGCCAAAACCGATGGTTCCCTATCGGCGTCCAAAGGAATCGCTGGTGGAAATCCGGCTACAAGAACCGCAGCCTGAATCCGATAGGTCGGGTCGGACCAATTGTTACGAACAAGAATCTTCGATGAGCGACCCACTCAAAGCGATGCGCGCGCGTGCGCGCGACAGAGAGAGAGACTTAATGCTCAATGAGATCCGACAAAAAGAGTGAAGTCAAGGCGAAGAACGTTGCATTACATTCGTAAGAAGGATACATATGTGAGAGACAGAAATGAGAGTGAGGGAGGGGAGAGAGAGATCTAGAGAGAGAGAGAGGGAGCCTCGTACAATATTGATCCTCCAGGATACCAAACACTCAAGCCTCTCCCCCATATATAGATGAAGGATGACATACATAATACTATTAATTAGTATTAACTAATTAATTAATACTAATTAACTACAACTTATTATATGAATTTATCACCGCGGCTTCCATATGCGCGCTCCATGAATTCCGATGAGGGGAGTCTGCTTGGGCAAATGTGTGAGCGTAGCATTTACTATATGACTGTAGATTGATATATTTATGTAATAATCTGATGGTATGTTTAAATTGGTGTGGTTAAATTTGTATATTTTATTAAACTCCATTCCATGCTGATTCCGCCTTCTGCATCAAACACAATCTAGGTGCTATATTTTTATGTATCAGCAATTATTGAAAGCAAGCAAATTAAAAGCATTTTAGTCAAAGCCTGAAGCTTTTCCCGTCTAAGATTGCTTGCTCTTCCAGATCAGTCTTATTTATAGATATATATTTTTAATTAATTTCCCCTGTTGTTTGACATGATCTTTTTATTTCTTTAGAGCTTGCGAACTTTGTGGAATTTTTATTTCGATTATTGCTATTATCATAAAGTGATTCTTCATATGTTTCCAGTCTCTTCCACTTATTCCTTTAAGTTGTAACATCTCTTCCACTTAAGTTGTAACATCATTTTGTAAATATGACACTCCCTTTGAAGCTAGGAATTGAATATTGGTGGTGGTCTAGTTATTTCTGCACTGGAGGAGGCATGCGGAACCACCAAGTCTAGAATTAAACAAATGTACAGTTCTTTTGGTGATCTTGGTAATGCACATTTTTATTATTTCTAGGGGTTATTATTATCATCTCCTCCTTTGTTACTGGATGATTTTGTACTCTTTGAAGGTGATGTTGCTCAAGAATGCCGGCAAACCCAAAAGTTACTTGCTGCTCCTCATCCTCTCTCAATACATAGATTATTTTCAATGCTTAGGAAGATAAGGTATTAGATCTGCAAAACCCACTCATTCCAATAGCTTCTGTTTAGGCTTTAGCAGATATGATTCAAAAATTTAATTTTGGGCATTAATAGACATTTTCTAGCGAAATTATTGAATGATATATATTTTTTGTCTGTTATGAGACCTTATCATAGTGTATTTCATCTATTTATATGTTGGACTCTATTTCCTTTTTGTTATATTTATCTGATCTATGTCTGCATATTGAGCTTGAAGCATTTCATTTATTTATTTATTTTGATTTAATTGTCAAGTTTGACAGTTACTTTTGTATGTATAGATTTGGAATAAAACCAATTATTAGTTTGTAGATGTGAGATTTGTGTCCATTTCTAGACATGATAAATAAACATGCTTAATTCTCTGTTTAAGCAATTTCTGTACAATATACATCTATATCTATATTAAGGTAACTCTTCTTAGGGGCCATCTGTTACGAGCTCCCGACTGAGATCGAATGACGGGGCGAGAGGAAGAGAAATCCCACCACGGATCGGGGAAACCCTTCTTAGATCCGGTAGGTGCAATGGCTGAAGGGAGGGGGGAGACTCACCGATAGAAAGAGGAGATGCCGGAGGAGGCTCACACATGATGGAGAAGGAGCGGCGGACGGACTCTAGGCGATCAACGTCGGTTGCGGAGAGAGGCGTGGATACAGGGCAGGGGGTCGGGAGGTTAGAGAGAGAGATAGGGTTTAAGAGAGAGAGAGAGGGAAAGAAGATTTAACTTTGCATAAATCTTTCCAACCAAACTCCACTGGAAATAAAACTGGTTCACCAAAATTGGCCCCCCATTTGGGCTTAAACACATGGGCATAACAAAACGTTGCTGAAATTAAAACGGACAGAAAATAAAATAATAAAGATAACTTCACGCGGTGGTGGCGTGCTGGCGGCGACGATACATGTGGCCCCAGTGAGTGTCCGGCGCGTCATGTGTCATAATATCGCTGCTCTCGTCGAAAGACAACTTGTCCTCAAGCTGGAGTGGTATGTTGACTACCGACGAAGACGGCGGAGTACCCACGAACATCTTGAGCTGGGAAACATGAAAAACATCATGGATGCGGGCCTTCGGAGGGAGATCGAGGCAGTAAGCCACGCCGCCAATGCGGTCGGTGATTGGAAAAGGGCCAAAGAACTTGGGACCTAACTTGTTGGAGGCGAGGCGCGTAGCAGTCACTTGATGAAACGGGCGGCGCCGCACCCAAACCCAATCGCCGATGGAGAGGGTAAGCTCGCGGTGGCCCCGGTTGCAGGTGACCTCCATGCATTGTTGGGCCTGCACGAGGCGGTTTTGGGCTGCTTGCAAGAACTCATCTCTGTCCACCAACTTTCGATCCACGACATCCAAAAGGGCTGAACCGCCCGTGTATGATAAGAGCCGTGGGGGTTCGTGGCCGTAAATGAGGCGGAACGGGGTGGTCTTCAAAGCCGTGTGGTAGGCGGTGTTGTAGCAATACTCAATTCACGAAAGCCAAAGAGGCCAGTCACGGGGCCGATCGCCCGTAACACACCGCAAATACATCTCGACGGTGCGGTTCACCACCTCCGTTTGGCCGTCGGACTAGGGGTGATAGGCTGATGAAAAGGCCAGTTTAGTACCGCTGAGGGCGAAGAGTTCTCTCCAAAAGGTGCTAGTGAACACCTTGTCACGATCCGAGACAAGAGTTTCCGGCATGCCGTGCAAACGAAAAATCTCTTGGAAAAAGATCCGGGCCACGTTTTCGGTGAGGAGCGGACGAGCTAGAGCCATGAAATGGCCCCCCTTGGAGAAACGGTCAACCACAACCATCAAAACCGATTTCCCGCGGACGGAGGGCAGCCCTTCGACAAAGTCCATGGAGAGATCCGCCCAAATCTGTGTCGGCACTGGTAAGGGCAGGCCGGGAGGAGGTGATCCGTCTTGTTTCGTTGGCACACCGCACATGCCGCGATGAAGGTGTGAACTTGCTTTCGCATTCCCTTCCAAAAGAACTCTTGGCGTAACCGTGGAGCGTACGGTTGATGCCTTCATGACTGCGAGAGTGGACATCTTCCAAGAGCTTGGGAATGAGAGGAGAAGCCTGGTCCAAATACACCCGGTCCCGGTAGATGATAAGGCCTTGGCGAGCCACCCAATGGTGATCCGTGAGGCCGGATTCCGCACGATGGAGGAGTTCCGACAAGCTAGGAGAGAGTTGGATCTCTTGGCGGAGCAAGGAAAGGATGTCGGCTGTCGGGGAGGAGATAGCCGATAGCGAGGCCGCCGATGGCGTGTCCCTTCGAGAGAGCGCGTCTGCGGCCCGGTTAAGCACACCGGCGCGGTATTCCACCTGAAAGTCAAAACCCAAAAGCTTGCTCACCCACTTCTGTTGCGGCACGGTCGACAGACGCTGTTTGAGCAAATACTTGAGGCTATAGTGGTCCGTCCGTATGACGAAGGGGCGGCCCCATAGGTATGGACGCCAATGCTGCACGGCTTTAGCGAGTCCAATTAGTTCTTGTTCGTAGGCCGGCAATTTGCGTTGATAGAGGGCGGTTTGTCGGCTGAAATAGGCTATTGAATGCCCTTCTTGATGTAACACGACACCGTAACCTTCGCCCGAGGCGTCACATTCCACTAGGAATGGTAAGGAGAAGTCCGGTAAGCAGAGAACGGGAGCGGACATCAACGCCGCTTGTAAGGAATGGAAGGCCCGAGTGGCGGCGTCCGTCCAATTGAAGGCGTTCTTCCAGAGGAGGTTCATCAAGGGTGCCGCAATGTGCTTTAGTCGCGAATGAAGCGGCGGTAGTACCCGGTGAGACCTAGGAAACCACGGAGTGCAGTGGGGGTTTGCGGCATCGGCCATGACGCCACACCTTGGAGTTTTGTTGGGTCCGCCGAAACACCCAACTCGTGAACCACGTGCCCCAAATATGTGACCGAACTCTGCCCGAAGGAGCATTTGGACGCCTTAAGAACCAAATGGTGGGTTTGCACCAAGCTGAGAACGGTATGTAAGTGTTGCAGATGCTCCGCCCACGACTTGCTATAGACAAGAATATCATCAAAGAAAACAAAAACGGACTTGCGGAGGAGAGGGTGGAATACCTCGTTCATGATCGCCTGAAAGGTGGAAGGGGCGTTAGTAAGGCCGAACGACATGACTAAAAACTCGAAGTGTCCATGGTGGGTATGGAAGGCGGTCTTCTTTACGTCGCCTGCCGCCATGCGGACTTGATGATAGCCGGAGGACAAATCCAGTTTGGAAAAGTAGCACGCACCATGGAGCTCATCAAGGAGTTCTTCCACGACCGGAATGGGGAATTTGTCTTTGCCCGTGTGGGCATTCAAAGCGCGATAGTCAACACATAGTCTCCATGAAGAGTCCTTGTGTACCAACAAACCAGAGAAGAGAAAGGGGACACGCTGCGCCGGATGAGGCCTTGCTGGAGGAGGAGGTCGCATTGCCGTTCGATCTCATCCTTCTGGTGGAAGGGGTAGCGGTACGGGCGAACCACAATCGGGGCCGTGCCCGGCAGGAGGCAAATCCGATGGTCCTGGCGTCGACGGGGCGGGAGGCCCACGCACGGTCGAAAGATGTCCGGAAATAGCTGGAGAAGCGCCGAAAGGTCCGAAAGGGGGCTGTCCACCGCCGCGGCGGAGGTAGGGAGCGACTCGGTGCGCACCAAGAAGGAGAAGGGGGAGGGGTCCGGCGCCCGGCCTTGCCATTGTACCACACGAGAGCCCACATGCCATGACAGAGTGAGGCGATCGAAGTCCCAGGTGAGGGGTCCCAACGCACGCAACCAGCGAACGCCCAAGACAATTTCAAACCCCTTGAGATCCGCTAAAATTAGGTCCGTCTGTGAGTGGTAGCCCTCCACTGCAAAATCCACCCGACGACACACGCCCGGACACGACATATGCTGGCCGTTAGCGACGACCACTTTGACATGGCTGCGGGTAACAAAAGAGAGTCGCAGAGCGAGCGCCCTGTCGTGGCGAATGAAACTGTGGTGCTACCCGTGTCCATGAGAGCTAAAAGTGGCTTGCCTCCCACAATCACATCTAACTGAATGGTGCGGCCCTCCAGCGGTCCCGCCATGGCGTGCAGGGAGAGCTGTGGTATGCCCGAGTCGTCCGGGCCATCATCTTCCTCTTCTAAGGGATCATCCACCTCCAGCCAGAATAACCTCTTGCACCGGTGACTGGGCGTGAAAGGTTCGTCACAGTTGAAACATAGCCCCTTCTCGTGGCGAGCGCCCATTTCCTGCCGGGACAAGCGACGTCGGAAGGTGGGGCGCGAGGAGTCTTCCCCACTTGGAGGCCGGGGTTCAGAAGAACCGAAAGACGGCCAGTGGCTGGCGTGGTCGCGACGAACTGGGTGTTGTCGGTCCAATAATAAACGACGTTCGCAGGCTCGTGCAAGGCTCATTGCGGTAGTTAGGTCATGGGGCTTCTGAAACTCGACGTCCCAATGCAGACGTTTGGGGAGACCCGCCGTGAACATCGGAACTTGTTGCGACGGTAAGACGGTGGTGGCCTGAGAAAGTAATATCTGAAATTGCTCCAAGTAAGATTCGATGGTGCCGGTTTGCTTGAGGGCGACGAGGTCACCGAGGGGATTGCCCGGCGTGTCCGGTCCGAATCGGAAAGTGCACGCCGTACGAAACTCCGCCCAAGAGGAGTCGGGGTGCTCCCGCAAGAGTTGGGTGAACCATAACTGGGGCGGTCCCAGAAGATGAAAGGACGCGATGCCGACACGCTCATCATCTGGAGTACGCTGATTATCGAAGAAAATGTCGCACCGGGTGAGCCAAGGAAGAGGATCTTCGCGGCCTTTGTAGATCGAAAAATCCATACGAATGGAGCGGGGAAACGGCGCAGAGTCCGCCTGAGGGGCCGAATCGACCCGGCTCGTGGAGGGTGAAGCCGGGTGGGCGGGCATGGCGTGGGGAGGGGCCCCTTGGAGGGCGTCCAGGCGGGCGTTGAGAGCCTCCATCTTGTCATTTTGGGTGGCGAGCATCGTTTGGAAGAGCTCCATGACTTGGGTGAGCGAAGGTCCACCTTCGGCCATCGGAGAGGGCTGTCGGAGTGGGGAGGGAGGCAGCGAGGGCAGCAGGCCGGTAGCCGGGTTGGGAGGTGGCAGGTTCACTGGAGGGCGGCGACGCGCGACTAGGGTTTCGCGGTAGATGCCGGGTAGGGAAGCGCCAATGTTTGGCTCTGATACCAAATTGTTACGAGCTCCCGACTGAGATCGAGTGATGGGGCGAGAGGAAGAGAAATCCCACCACGGATCGGGGAAACCCTTCTTAGATCCGGTAGGTGCAATGGCTGGAGGGAGGGGGGAGACTCACCGATAGAAAGAGGAGAGGCCGGAGGAGGCTCGCGCACGAAGGAGAAGGAGCGGCGGACGGACTCTGGGCGATCAGCGTCGGTTCTGGCGAGAGGCGTGGATACAGGGAAGGGGGTCGGGAGGTTAGAGAGAGATAGGGTTTTAAGAGAGAGAGAGAGAGAGAGAGAGAGAGAGAGAGAGAGAGAGAGAGAGAGAGAGAGAGGGAAAGAGGATTTAACTTTGCATAAATCTTTCCAACCAAACTCCACCGGTAATAAATCCGGTTCACCAAAATAGGCCCCCCATTTGGGCTTAAACACATGTGCATAACAAAACGTTGCTGAAATTAAAACGGATAGAAAATAAAATAATAAAGATAACTTTACGCGGTGGTGGCACATTAGGTCTATGAAAATGGAAGTGAAGTTTCTTGTCCGGCGCGTCATGTATCACAACACCATCATTTAGATTTTGACGCAGCTTCAAATTATTGTTCCCATGGTGTAATTTGTCAGATATGTAAATTTTTTTGGGTAATTTTCACTTCTTCATGAGAATTGCATTTGTATTATAGATTTTTCCCCTTTGCTTTCATAGACCTATTCCTTTTCCGATTTTCTATTGAAATTACCTGTCTGACATATTTAAGCATGTTTCTTTGCATTAGCGTGGAAACAGGCAGTGGAAGTGCTGTTAGAAGGAAACAGATTGTTATAAGCTTGATGCGTTCTTGTAGAGAAATGGAAGTGAAGTTTCTTGTCCGAACTCTTGTAAGATGATGCTTCATTTATCATTTTTTTTTTCTAATTATTTTTTTATGACTCTTGACTGCCAATTTGCTTATGAACATGCATGTTTGATAAGATGGTCGCTGTTTTACTTTTTTTGGTCGGGTAAGGATTTATTCTTTGACTTTATTGCATTTGATTATTAGACTTGATTAAATAAAGAATGTAAGGACTGCCCAAATAATTATAATTTCCAACAGCAGCTGATGAAATTCTTCTCACTATTTTAGTCCATTGGAATGTTAAATTTAGCAGTTAAATTATTCAACATATCCTCCGTCCCTAGGATTATTATAATTAATAGTTTTATGGTTGGAATGATGTAGGACATGTGTGTTGTAGGCCATTTTAGGTCTAAATTTTTCAGTGCAGATTTAGCATGCAAGATATATTTAGATGCAACTATTTAGAGTTAAAAATATGCACATTTGTAAATTTTGTTTGTTAGGATATCTATTTTATTTGTAGCCTAGTTACTAATTTGAATAGAATTCGGTTCGTTTTACTTCTTATAGCTGTATTCTATTTAAGATTATTATAATTAATAGTTTTATGGTCGGAATGATGTAGGGGATGTGTGTTGTCGGCCATTTTAGGTCTAAAATTTTCAGTGCAGATTTAGCATGCAGGATATATTTAGATGCAACTATTTAGAGTTAAAAATATGCACATTGGTAAATTTTGTTTGTTAGGATATCTATTTTATTTGTAGCCTAGTTACTAATTTAAATAGAATCAGGTTCTTTTTACTTCTTATAGCTGTATTCTATTTAAGATTATTATAATTAATAGTTTTATGGTCGGAATGATGTAGGGGATGTGTTGTCGGCCATGTTAGGTCTAAAATTTTCAGTGCAGATTTAGCATGCAAGATATATTTAGATGCAACTATTTAGAGTTAAAAAATATGCACATTGGTAAATTTTGTTTGTTAGGATATGTATTTTATTTGTAGCCTTGTTACTAATTTGAATTATTGAATATAATCAGGTTCGTTTTACTTCTTATAGCTGTATTCTATTTAAAAACCTTACGGGAAAACACAATTACACTAATTATTTTCTATATAATATCAAAGGTGTCTACTTCTTCCTTTGTGGAACTTAGTATCCCTCTCTCCTTCGAGCTAGAGCTCCGAGTGAAGGCTACGATCCTCTTACTCCACATGAACTTCTTTTTCGGCTGCCGATGGACTCGTAAACATAGAAGGAATCATCCGAGCTCCCCTTTCCATGACCAGGTGTCATTTCATGAGCATGCCACAGTGACATTGTTCTTACTGGTCTTGGGCTCCCAATTTCAGGGTATACACAAAGGACACATAATATCGAAGTAAATGAATAAAAGAACAATCAGCCAATGCTTGGTATGATCATATAAATCAGCCTATCTTCTACGCGGGCTTGTCGTCTATAGGAAAAATCTTTAAGATCTTCTAAAGAGCCTTTTGTTGTGTGGCCAAGTAAAAGTTAAAAATTAAATTAGTAATACTCGACAATGGTTGACATATTGACACCTTCAATACATTTTGATAGAAAAATATATTTGGCTGGCTAGTATCCTTATAAAAATTATTTTCAACCAAGGACGAGGTCTATGATTCCACAAATTATGACAATAAGATATCTTGAGCTGGATAGAAGAAGGAAAAAGAAGGAAAAAGAAACAACAAGAAGCAAACAACAACAACACTCTAGCCTTTATCCCACTATAGTGGGGTCGACTATATGGATCCTTTGTCACCATTGTGCCCTATCTTTAGTCATAATCTCACTAATGCCTAAGTACATTGTGTCTTTCCTTATAGTCTCATTCCAAGTCTTTATTGGTCTACCCCTCCCCCGTTTAACATGCCTAGTGACTAAACTCTCACAACGCCTAACAGGTGCCTCTAATGCTCTCCTTTGTACGTATCCAAACCATCTTAGTCGAGCTTCTCGCATCTTCTCTGCAATTGGTGCCACTCCTGTCTTATCCCTGATACATTCATTCCTAATTTTATCCAATTTCGTGTGTCCATACATCCACCTGAGCATTCTCATCTCTGCAACTCTCATTTTTTGCTCATGTACACAATTCACTGCCCAACACTCAGAACCATAGAGCATCGCTGGTCTAATTGCAGTACGATAAAACTTTTCTTTATGTTTTAATGGTACTTTACGATCACATAAGATCCCTGACACACCTCTCCACTTCAACCAACCTGCTTGGATTCTATGTATCACATCTTTATCAACACCTCCATCTTTTTGAACTATCGATCAAAGATATTTAAAGCACACACTGCGGGAAATATCTTGATCACCCAACTTAATAACAAAGTCATTCTTCTTTCTTGCACTGCTAAATTTAAGCTCCATATATTCCGTCTTTGCCCTGCTTAACCTAAAATATCTCTTTTCTAAAGTATCTCGCCAAGATTCAAGTTTCGCGTTTACACCCTCGCGGGTCTCATCGACCAAAACGATATCATCCGCAAACAATAAACACCAAGGTATTGCTTGTTGGATATGTCCGGTGAGCTCATCTAAGATAGGGGTAAAGAGATAAGGGCTTAAAGCTGAACCTTGATGTAAGCCAACAGTGATAGGGAATTCATGTGTTAATCCTCTAGATGTCCTCACCCTCGTCACTGAAAGAAGAGTAAGACGGGAGACTAGCATCTCGGAGAATCAATTTGGATTCATGCCAGGGCGGAGAAGCAAAGAGAAGCAAAGAGAAGCAAAAAGAAGCAAAGAGAAGCCGGTTGGCAATTTTTTATAAATTGATTGTTGAACCAGGCCCATAATAGAAACCTCGTATTACAAAGTAATTCCCCTGCGTCAAAGAGGCCATCTTTAAGCTATCCAGAATCCAGATATGAAAAATAAATCAAAAGCAAAAATATCCAAATGTGCCTCTGTGCTGGTGGAAAATCTTAGAATCATATGAAAGAGCCTAAAGGTGAATGATCAAAATGAAAAGAAAAGAAAGTCAAAGGTCTTAGTTTTTCTATCGGCTAAGTAATCATTCGCTAATGGATTCGTGTTAAGTTTGGCTAGTATAGTTCCTCTTATAATATCACTTGCAGTAATTCGCGTTGTCAATATTTTCACTTCCTTGCCAAATTTTCATATTATATCCGAGCATTATTCATTTCAAATTGATGGGAAGACTTCTCGACAATTTTGTATTATTTTCCAGTATTTTATGTATTATTTGACACCAACACTACCTCATGTTGAAACATTTGACATCCACCGTTTGTCCTAATTCCTTATTTTATTCGTTAACAACTACCCCAAAAAATTGGGTTTGCCCAATTCGTTCACTTTTCCATAAAACTTTTTGTACCTTGACCTTCTCATCGCACCATATCATAAAGAAATATCCTATTTTGCGGAATGGTGAACCGTCTCCTTGAAGTATCAAAGAGATCATGTATTATTTGGAAAGTTCGGTCATCACCTCAAGGTATGCAAGTTTCTTCAGCTTTGAAAAAAAATTAATTGCTTGCCTGTTTGATGGGGATCTATCAGAGTTAGCTCGCCGCAAGGCGGGACCCACGTTCGTATACTCGTGCAGGAGGACTTGAGCGGATCGGCGATCTGACTTCACGGATGCGTCCGACTCGTCGTTTACATATTTTTTCATATATTGTTATGTTTTAGCTTTATTTCATGTAATCAGGCCCGCCACATCTCCGACCAATCATAGCCGTCGACGTTGGGGTGCCTTAGTCTTGTTTTATTACAAATAAAGTGTATGGGGGGCTGCCATGAGGTATTGCAGATTTTGGAGAAAGTATTCCCGGAATCCGGCGATCCCCTCACGGTGACGACTCCATGAGACCCTAGGTGACGAATCCTAGGTGATTTCCTGCATCCCTAAGGTATTCCCTATCCCTAACCTTCATTTTTCCTCTCCCAAAACCCTAGCTGCAACCCCCAAATCCTCAGCCGCCCCTTTCCCTTGCTGTTCTCATGCCCAACAAGTATAGCCGAGCCTTTCCCCTACTGTTCTCACGCCCAGGAGGCAGATCCGAGCCATTCCCTTTCTATTCTCATGCCCAGGAGGCAGATCCGACTTTTCCCCTTCCTGTTTTCACGCCCACACCACAGATTGGAACACGCAGCCCCCCAGCCACCCATTCCCTTCCAGTTTTCACCACCCAACAGGCCTACTCGACCCCTCAACCTCCTTCAGAACCCCCAACCGCCCATTCCCTACCAGTTTTTGCCACCCAGCAGGCCTATTCGACCCCTCCGTCTCTTCCTAGTCCCCAGCCACCCGTTTCCCTCCCCACTTCCCGTCCAGGAAACCTATTCTCATCCACCCGTGCCGCAATCCCGAGCTGAAACCTCCTTCGAACAACCACTACATTTCCTTGCGCCACCGGATCTCTCCTTCCACGACAACCACCATGCTTTATGAGTTGTTATTTGTTGTATGGATCTTGTTTCTTCTAAATTATAATATGGTATTGTGAACTCTCATTTGCTTGGATATTTGGTATTATGGAATTTTTCTCTAGATGCTTGTGATTTGCAGGAAGGAATCATTTGCCGCATGCTTTGCTTTGGCCCTCCACGCGAAGGAAAGTCTTTGCTTGTTAGCCCAAAAGAATATTGCTTTTCGCTTGTTTATTTATAGCTGCGTGAGTTTAATGTTTATTGCTTGTTTTTTGATTATTGTCGTCATTCTTGGCATGGTCGCATTTCATTTAGTGTTAAGGTCGTAAGGTAAACATCCCACCAGGCCACCACCGACTAGGATTGCATTGTAGTCTAGCACCACACCCTACCCTACATCAATTGGTATCAGAGATAGGTTTGGTTCACTTCTATGCTCCGTAATGGTATGGTTTATAGATCCCGAATGTCTGAACCACACATCACCAATGACCGAACAAATAACTCAAATTCGGGAACGTCTCTAGCTTAATTTCAATAACTTGTCATGGACCATTTAGACACTATGGGTGCCCAGTTTCAGGATTTCCTTCATGACCTTGCAGAAATGAATAATCGGCTAGAAAAAAAATTTGATGGTGATCCCGACATTCCTCTTCGTCCTGATTAGCGTCTGATGGGTGTTAGGTCTCCCCTTGAGCGACACCATCGTGATATTCTCCGTCGGGTCCCGCTCCACCTATGAGGCGAAACCCTGAGCACACCCCAGAGTGCCGACAAGGCCCTACCTGTGTCAGGCATCCACCCCACCGCTACGGGCCCGTGTGTTTCCACATGATCATAGAGATCGTGCGCCTCCACACGATCGTCGTGATCATGACAATGCTGACTATTATGATCCCGATCGTAGAGAGCGCGGTCCCCCACCCGCTCGACACGATTATGCCCACGATGAGTATTATGAGGATTATCCGGAGCCGCGCAGAGGTGGTTATCCACAGGAGAATGACATCACCTGACACATTCGTATCAGTGCTCTTTCCTTTGATGGTCGCTTGGGCCCGACAGCTTTTTACGATTGGCTCCTCGACATGGACCAATATTTCGAGTGGTACGACATGAGCGATGAGCGATGTGGAAGTTACACGGGCAAACTAAAGTATTCTGGACCAACGTAGAGAGGTCAACTGATAGAGAAAACTATTATTCGATCACTCTGTGAAATGATATGAAGCAGAGACAAAGACAAGTATCACCATGCAGACTACAGAGACTAGTTACTTGATCAGTTGTATGGCTTATGCCAGGGGACACTTACTGTCGCTAAGTATATGGTTCTCTTTGATGAGCTTGTTGTTAGGAGTGACATTTCGGAGGATCCCATTGTCACCGCCTCTCGTTTTAGGGTCGGTCTTCGATCTTATGTTCGTAGAGAGCTGATCCCACATCGTCTCGAGAGCGTTGAGCAGGTCTATCAACTCGCTTTAGAGTATGAGCAGTACCTTCGCTCGTCGGGGCCAAGGCAAGGTCCCTCTAGACCTGACGACTCGACAATTAGGAAGCCTGCCCCACCACAGGCTTCAGCTCCCGTGCCCTCCCGTTCCTCCATGGACACGAAGGGCAAGGACGCCATCACCGAGCACCCCAAGACGGAATGCATCTAGTGTTATAGATGTTCAGGCAGGGGACACGTAGTGGCTTAGTGCCCTACGCGGAACCTACTTATTGTGGAGGGAGAGCCTAGTCTTGAGGTCAAAGAGAAGTTTGTTGAGGAGATTGCGGCCACTGTTGAGGAGGGTTGGGAGAGTGACGCCAGGGATATTTGGAGATGGGAGTAGTTAGGCGTCTCCTGACATCCCTCGTGCTGATGAGGATTGGCGCCGCACCACTATCTTTTACATGTATTTCCCTAGTGCAGGCAGAACCTGCAAACTAACTATAGATGGTGGGAGCTGTGTGAATGTCGTGGCCCAAAAGGGTCTAGAGTGTATGCAGGTGAAGACCGAGCCTCACCCCCACCCTTATCGTGTCATCTGGTTAGAGAAGACCGCGATTCAGGTCACACAAAAGTGTTTTGTTCTAATTAGCCTTGCCACTTTTGAGGATCGAGTGTGGTGCGACGTCATCCCTATGGACGTCGTGCATGTATTGCTTGGCAGACATTGGCTATACGATTGTGATGCTACATGTTTTGGTCGATCGAACACGTGTCTTTTATGATAAGGGTCGGAATATCACATTGTCCCCTACCCAATCCACGGAGAAATCTAAGGGTCAGATCGAGCCATCAATTAGTACGAGCTCCTCGAGACCCCTACACATCTTGAGACGCAACGAGTTTTTGTGGGACAACGTCGATGCTGGTATTGTTTATGTAGTGGCGGCACCATGGTCTCTGATTGCCCTACTGATGCACCTGACCCCCACCTAGATGTACATTCTCTTTTGGATGAGTTTGCTGACATTATGCCTGATGAGCTCCCCGACGAGTTACCCCCTGCGGAATATTCAACATGCTATTGACCTAGTCCAGAGAGCCTCACTCCCAAACATGCCTTATTATCGTATGAACCCTGACGAGCACGCTGAGCTCAAAAGGCAGGTTGATGAGCTTCTTTGGAAGCATTTCATTCGTGAGAGTTTGAGCCCATGTGCGGTCCCTGCCCTTCTTACCCCTAAGAAGGACAACAGTTGACGCATGTGTATTGATAGTCGGGCAATCAATACGATTACTGTGAAGTATCGCTTCCCCATTCCCCGACTCGATGATTTGCTAGACACGATGACGGGTGCCCAGATCTTCTTTAAGATCGATCTTCGCAGTGGGTACCACCAGATTTGAGTTCGAGAAGGAGATGAGTGGAAGACTGCATTAAGACCAAGGACGGTCTGTATGAGTGGTTGGCCATGCCATTCGGGCTATTGAATGCCCCAAGTACCTTCATGCGAGTTATGCCACAGGTGTTGCGGCCCTATATGGGCAAGTTCCTAGTCGTATATTTTGACGACATCCTGATTTTTAGTCAGACTCAAACTGACCACCTCATGCACTTGAGACTCCTATTTGATATCCTCCGCAAGGAGAAGTTATTTGTGAACCTGAAGAAGTGTTCATTTCTGTCTGAGTCGGTCCACTTCGTGGGATTTATCGTCTCCTCCACTGGAGTATCCTCGATTGGCCCATACCCTCAACCATTCATGAGACCAACAGTTTTCATAGACTTGCTACTTTTTATAGGAGGTTTGTTCGGGGGTTTAACACGATTATGACCCCTTTTACGAGTTGCCTCCGCAAGGGCGACTTTTAGTGGACCGCAACGTCCACTCGAGCGTTCGAAGAGATTAAGGACAAATTGACTACATGCGAAAGAGAACGAAAGATGTGGAGCAAATCATCAAACGGGCAACCGAGGATAATCCGTCAGGGATAATTCGCACAAAGGGCGGTCTCACACGACACAGTCTCGCACGTCACGGCCCCACGTGACACAACCCGCTGAGATTAGAACACCAACATCGGTCGTGTCCCAACACACGACCAGTTGAAAGAAATACGGGGAGACGCATAACAACATACGACATAAGCCTAGAGGCCGTGTGGAACGAAGGCGAAGGGTCTGGAAAGATCATCCGAGTCGCCTTCATCCCAATCACTCACGTGAAAAGCACGTGCATATACATATATGCATAACAACAACAAGAAGCAAATACAATAAAAAACACAGACAAATGACTGAAAAACACACTCAAACATCATCGTCGATGGGATATTACCACCCTAAAAGGGGGATAGCGACTGGAGGCAGCTGGAGTCGTCGTAAAGAAGTGGCAAGCAGATGGAGTGGAGGAGACGACAGCCGGAGCAACAACGTGATCGTCGGCGGGAACATCTTCAGTCGGAGGAGTCCGTCGATGGGAAAGAATGAAGAAACAACAACAATCAGCAGAAATAGGAGAGGAGACGGAATCACCTGCGGGATCGACGGAAAGAAGCATCGTTGATGGAAGATGGGTTCCGTCGAAGCAGCACGCCAGGAGTGAATAGAGGATCGTTGATGACGGGAACAAGGATTACAACAGAAAACAACGATCATGCGTCGATCGTCGATGTCGACGGAAGCCAGGAGCAGAAGCCCGAGCGTTGATGTCGACGAGATCAAAAATAGGCTGAAGCAGAGTCCTCGTCGAGGGGAATAGAGGCCACTCTCGTCGATGGAATCAAACGACGATTCTGTCGACGGGAGCGGGAAGGTAGCTGCTCGTCAGGGGCTTTAACAGCGCATGGACATGATCAAATCGTTAGGAAGAGGTGGGAATCAAGTGGCGGCCACGGGAATGAGATTTAGGGTTTACAGAGGCGTGGAATTAACCTGGCTCTTATATCATGTTAAAAGTAATGAAAAAAATAATATTTGTTGCATATTATTCATCCACAAAGGGGGTATATAAAAGATTACAAAAAGACGCATAACACCGATAGCTGATGTAGGACTAAACACGGGACCTAACACATAGACACTAATATACCGACATATTAATGTAAAACTAATAATTCCAACACTCTCATTTGCTTGGATATTTAGTATTGTTGAATTTTGCTCTAGATGTGCTTGTGATTTGTAGAAAAGCAATATTCTTTTGGGCTAACTTCCTCGTCGAGGGGAATAGAGGCCACTCTCATCGATGGAATCAAACGACGATTCCGTCGATGGGAGCGGGAAGGTAGCTGCTCGTCGGGGGCTTTAACAGCGCAGGGACATGATCGAATCGTGAGGAAGAGGTGGGAATCAAGTGGCGGCCACGGGAATGAGATTTAGGGTTTACAGAGGCGTGGAATTAACCTGGCTCTTATATCATGTTAAAAGTAATGAAAAAATAATATTTGTTGCATATTATTCATCCACAAAGGGGGTATATAAAAGATTACAAGAAGACGCATAACACCGATAGCTGATGTAGGACTAAACACGGGACCTAACACATAGACACTAATATACCGACATATTAATGTAAAACTAATAATTCCAACACTCTCATTTGCTTGGATATTTAGTATTGTTGAATTTTGCTCTAGATGTGCTTGTGATTTGCAGGAAAGAATCATTCGCCGCACACTTTGCTTTGTCCCTCCACTCGGAGGAAAACCTTTGCTTGTTAGCCCAAAAGAATATTGCTTTTCGCTTGTTTATTTATAACTTCGTGGGTTTAATGTTTATTGCTCGATTTTGATTATTGTCGTCTTTTTGCACAATTTCTCAAACAATCCATATTCATAAGAGTGACTAAATTTTACGCTGACCGTCTATCTAACCGAACCCTCACCATTTTTCATCCGAGCTTGGGACCGGCATAGGCTGGTTTGAATATGTCGTCTTTTGTTGTTGAACCCCACTATGGTGGGATAAAGGCTTGAGTGTTGTTGTTTGATTATTGTCGTCATTCTTGACATGGTCGCATTTCATTTAGTGTTAAGGTCGTAAGGTAAACATCCCATCACCCACTAGGATTGCATTGTAGTCTAGCACCACACACCCTACCCTACATCATTGTTATTTGTTCCTCCTCACTCGATGTTAAATGATCGTGGTCATAATCTGCTGGACTAGTCTCTTCGTTAAAAAAAAATCAGAGTGGCACTAAGTGACATCCTGAGATTTCTAGTATGCCGTCAAAATATTGGATTACCATCCTTCTCACCTTTGGGGGACATCAAAAAAAGGATGAGGTCTTGATTTGAATATTCGACCTAACATTTAAAGATTCCTTGCTGAAGGCTTATTAGCTGCTCTTAAAGTAATAATTTTTCATTCAAATCCTATTCACTGGGAAGGGATACCTTTTGACCCCGTCCAACATAAGAGGTAATTGCCTTGGTTGCTGAACAACTAGTTTCTTCCCCTGTCGAGGAGCTTTAAAGGTCAATTCCTCTTGTTTAGATGGCCGCATCTTCTGAGCATAATATATATTTTTTCAAGATATCCTAAATAATTTATTGTAGTTTTCCTCCACTGGTATTAAAAACAGTACTCATGGTCCAAACAGGCTGTTGGTGCAGTAGCAAATTCCATCAACTTAAGGCTTAGTAAGTCACAATGAATGAATAAAATTAGCAGAGAAAAGCTAAAATTCAACTGCTTGTGCCACTTACAATCCAAGTAGCAGTTCTTCAAAAATTTCACCAAATATAGATCATTGTCGGTCAAAAGTGGTATTTCCAGTACCTCAATAGTAATGCGCGGGAGTAATCAACACTCTTCATGCTATTGACCCTTTAATGAAGCAAAATTTTGTCAACCAATCCCCTTTTATCAATTTTCGCAATTTTCAACCAACGATTCCCATAAGACACTGTTTCTTGGTATTAGGCATGACTTCATCCTCTGCTAGTTCTACCTAAACTCCACTGGAATCTCATTTTTGACACTTATTTTCACCATCTTTTTGACGCTCGTTATGGATTAGTTAGAATGAGAGAGAGAGAGAGAGTGAGAGAGAGAATAAAGTGTATTATAAGTGAAATGACTCTACTTATAATAAGAGGGGCACAATACAATATGAATACCCAAATGATGTGGGACAATTGCATATATGAAATAATCTATCATTTTAACCACCTCGAGTAGGGTAGGAAATAGATAACACTTTTGAATCGACAAACTTATTATTATGATACAAATCTATTCCCTTTATAAGGCCTTCCTGAAGATGTCAACCATTGATTGTCTGACATTACAAATCTTGTACAAATAAACATTTCCGAGAGCTTTTCACGAACATAGTGGCAATCAACTCAATTGTTTGGTACACTCATGAAATGCTTGGTTGGATACAATGTACATATCTGCCCAATCACAATATAATTGCATTGGATTTTGAACAACCTTCTCCAATTCCTTGTTCAGTTGTTTTACCCAAATCAATTCGTTAGTGGTCTGAGCCATGACCTTGTAATCAAGCTCCACACAAGAACATGCAGCAATGTGTTGCTTTGTGTTCTTCCACAATATCATGTTTTATCCAACAAGCAAACAATAGCAATGTAGTGGATCTCCTGTCAAACAATGGATTTGTCCAAACATCATGAAAATACTTCACCTTCAAAATGTCCTCTCTTCCGTATAACAGGCCAATACCTGGTGTATCTTAGAATTTGCAACACTCCATCCAATTGTGTTGCTCTACAGATTGATAACTATGAATTGACTTACCACGCTAAATGGAAAGACAATGTGATGGGGGTATTAATCTTAGGAAGCGACATTTTATGATTGCTATTTAGACGATCAGAGCCCGTCGATGCTATCATCTTATTTTTCTATTTTTTCCATATTTTTTGTATTTTTCGGAGCTCTATATAGAAAGTTAGGTTAAGTTGTCTGATCGAGTTATCAGATCCTCTTAACATATACATGCCTTATATATATATAGAGAGAGAGAGAGAGCGCGCGCGAGAGAGAGAGAGAGAGAGAGTTACATGGTTCCCTGCCCCTTAATCCGTGGGTGCCGACGCCCACAGACCTTGGTGTCAATGCCAACTTCTTCCCCGCTGCCACTATTGGTGTCAACGCCAGCCCTCGCCGCCTCCCACTGCTACTCCAGCCTCCGACGAGCCTCCTCCCTTTCTCCTGCAATGCCTCCGTGGTCTCTCGCTTCTATCTCCTTCCGCAAAACTTCCTCCAGCCGACATATCCTGCCACAGGTTCCCTTCCATCCGCTGCCTCCCACTGCAGAAGCTCCGACCAACTCCCCTTCAGTATCTTGCCGCTAGTCACTTCACTGAAGCCTTTCCCCACCATTCCTGTCACACGCCGACTCTGCCCCAATCTCTTTGCCACATCTCCGGGCACGACCGAGCCTCCCTTCTCTGTTCCAGCCTCCATAGAACCTTACTTGATCCTTTACAACCCCCATACATGCATCTCCACTTCCTCCGGTACCCATCATATACACTCACTATCGCGTTTCTTCCACCACCTTCCCCAACATTCCTCCACTAAACTGAAATCCCCAATTCCCACATATTTGCAAGTGCTAAATTCATATTTGAATTTTCCCCCGCTAATCGCACATTGGAACCAACACATTGCCCCTACGACCATCCCAAGCCCACTATCACATCCTCCACCGACGTCACTGATTATTTGGTAAGCTTTACATTTCTGTTTCATATCTCGCATTGTACGAATGTTCATTTATTGTTAGTAATATTTGACTCAAATTGATTTGAATATTTTATTTCTCAGTAGACGGACAATAGTTATTCACCTTCATTTAATTTCCGTGCACTTCTAGTTAATAGAAATTATCATCTGTTTACTTTGTTTTGAGTATTTGTGATCGAATGCGATTCAATTGTGCGAGCTACAAATTTTATTATTTTATTAGTTGCGGCCTTGGCGCACCAGTTGAGGTGTTGCCGTGTGACCTTGAGGTCACGGGTTCGAGTTCTGGAAGCAGCCTCTTGCAAAAATGCAGGGTAAGGTTTGCCTACATTTCACCCTTGTGGTGGGACCCTTCCCCGTACCCTCGCTGTGCGGGGATGCTTTGTGCACCGGGCTGCCCTTTTTTTATTAGTTGCGGGTCGGAAATACTTGCATAATTGAATCATTAGTTTGCATTGCATTATGTTAAGATTTTTGTTGTGACACCTTGCTGTTCATTTACTTTCTTGCTTACTCGCATTATCTTTTAGAAAATCATATAATTGCATTTGCATCCGCCGTGTGCTTGTATTCATTCACCTACAGTTAGGGCACACACTCACATCACCTGTAGGTTCATCCTGCTTCACAATGTTTGAGCCACCGATGGTTAAGTATTTCAATCTCCCTACAAGCCTCTTTTTTCTACCTACTTCATGGTTCAAAGGACCAACTTAATGATCTATCATCAGGTTTTGACTTTGGATCTATAGGATTTTCTACTGGCTTATTCCCCAACATAGCTACTTCACAGGACCAACTTAATGATCTATCATCAGGTTTTGACTTTGGATCTATAGGATTTTCTACTGGCTTATTCCCCAACATATCCAACAAGCAGTACCTTGGTGTTTATTGTTTGCGGATGATATCATTTTGGTCGATGAGACGCGCAAGGGTGTAAACGCGAAACTTAAATCTTGTCGAGATATATTTCAGAAAAGAAGGGTTTTAGGTTGAGCAAGGCAAAGACGGAGTATATGGAGCTTAAATTTAGCAGTGCAAGAAGGACGGATGACTTAATTATTAAGTTGGGTGATCAAGATATTTCCCGCAGTGAGTGCTTTAAATATCTTTGATCGATAGTTCAAAAAGATGGAGGTGTTGATAAAGATGTGATACATAGAATCCAAGCAGGTTGGTTGAAGTGGAGAGGCGCGTCAGGGATCTTATGTGATCGTAAAGTACCATTAAAACTTGAAGACAAGTTTTACCGTACTGCAATTAGACCAGCGATGCTCTATGGTTCTGATGTTGGACAGTGAATTGTGTACATGCGCAAAAAATGGGAGTTGCGGAGATGAGAATGTTTAGGTGGATGCGTGCACACGAGACTGGATAAAATTAGGAATGAATGTATCAGGGATAAGACATGAGTGACACCAATTGCAAATGTGAGAATTTGAAAATAACAGGAATTTTTATTTCCAAAAAACTGAGTATTACAAGTGTATTGCCTCCTTTATATAGACTAGGAGGGAAACAGTAAAATACAATTATACGATGTGGGACTAAATACAAATACACAATACTCAAGAGAGCTGGGCGGTCTGGGCAATCAGGAATATTGAGACCGCAGCGACCTCTGCGATCTGGAGTGAGATCGGGCGGTCACACGACAGGAGGAAGGTCGTGTGACAGAGGAGACCGTCGGACGGTTAGATCGTTGTGGCGAACACTCCCCCATAAGGGAGAGATCGGGAGGGCCAGACCGCTTCTCTCCATAAGAAGCGATCTGGTATATCCGAGATGAACCGGCAGTCTTGTACTTGGAGACCGCTGAGACCGCTGGCTCTAGACCCCTTGGCGGAATGATGCTGACCTTCACAAGAAGCGATCTCGCATACTTGAGGAGAAGTGGCGGTCTGATGCTGGGAGACCGCACAGACCGCGGTTATCAAACAGTTGTCTGATAGGGCTGGAGATCGCCGACCTTCATCTTGCACAATCTCGCATATCTGAGGAGCAGCGGTCTGATTCTTGGAGACCGCACAGACCGCTGACTCGAGACCGCGCAGCTTCAACTTATCTTTATCCGGCGCGATCTGGTACATCAGAGGGGAATCCGCGGTCTGATTATTGGAGACCGCACAGACCGCACAGACCGCTGGCTTCAGATCGCGCGGCTTCAATCCTTCGAGACCGCTTGGCTTCAACACTCCCCCGCAAGCTGGAGCATATATATCAATCATGCCTAGCTTGTTACACATCGGAGAAGGATGAAGATATAGGTTTGGTGAAGATATCAGCCAGCTCTTTATCCGAAGTTACGAAGGGAGTGCAGATTTGTTTCTTCAAGATTTCTTCCCTGATGAAATGACAGTCCACTTCAATGTGTTTGGTTCTCTCATGAAAGACTGGGTTTTGAGATATATAGATTGCAGCTTTGTTGTCACAGAACATTGGCAATTGATGATTGTAAACTTCTCCTAAGTCAAGAAGGAGAGTTTGTAACCACTTCAACTCGCATGTAGTTTGGGCCATGCTCCTGTACTCGGCCTCAGCACTTGATCTGGATACTACTGCTTGTTTCTTGCTCTTCCAGCTCACCAGATTTCCTCCCACGAAGGTACAGAACCCAGATGTGGATTTCCTGTCTCCTTTATCATCAGCGTAGCTAGCATCTGAGTAGGCTTCTATCTTGAGATGGTTGGTCCTTTGGAACAGAAGTCCCTTCCCTGAAGATCCCTTAACGTATTCTAATATCTTTAAAGCAGCTTGAAGATGACATCCTTCGGAGCTTGCATGAATTGGCTGACCTTCCCAACAGCATAGCAGATATCAGGTCTTGTTACAGTTAGGTAGATGAGCTTGCCTACAAGACGACGATATTTAGTGCTATCAAGTAGAGGAGGAGAGTTGTCAGCCCAGAGTTTGTCGTCTCCAATTGCCATTGGATATTTAACAGGTTTAGCACCCAGAAGACCTGTTTTCTTTAGAAGGTCAATAGCATACTTCCGTTGTGAGAGAACAATGGAGCTATGTTTCCTTAAGATTTCAATGCCCAGAAAGTACTTGGGAGTCCCCATATCTTTGGTCACAAAGTGTTGGAGAAGATGTTTCTTTGTAAGGGAGACACCTTCAACATCATCACCTGTGAGAAGGATGTCATCAACGTATACAGCCAAAACAACCATTCCATGAGATGTCTTGCGAATGAAGAGAGAGTGATCCGCAGAACTACGGACAAATCCAATGATCTTGATAACTTCATTAAATTTTTTCGAACCAGGCGCGAGGACTTTGCTTAAGACCATAGATGACCTTCTTTAGCTTACATACACGAGTCTCCCCCGAAGCAACATACCCTGGAGGTTGCTCCATGAAAACAACCTCTTGAAGATCACCATAGAGAAAGACATTCTTGACATCCAATTGAGAGAGTTGCCAAGCTTTGTTGACGGCCACAGACAAGAGGACCCTGATGGTTGTAAGACGAGCGACAGGTGAGAAGGTGTCAAAGAAGTCTACTCCATATGTCTGAGTAAAATCTTTGGCAACCAAGCGAGCTTTGTAGCGGTCAACAGAGCCATCAGCACGATATTTTATCACAAAGACCCATCTACACCCAACAACATCTATCCCAATAGGTGGAAGAACCAGAGTCCAAGTGCCACGATCCTGAAGGGTGGAGATTTCATCATCCATGGCAGCCTTCCACTGTGGGATGGCAAGAGCCTCCTGATAACTGGTTGGGGTGGCAGTATCTGTAATAGCAATAGCAAATGCCCTAGCAGAGGGGGTAAGTTGAGCATAAGTGACAACATCGTGAATAGAATGTTGCGTACATGAGCGAACTCCCTTTCGAAGAGCAATAGGGAGGTCTTCAGTGGTGACTGTATCTGCAGGAGAGTCATCATCGGAAGAAGATAGTGCTGGCCCAAGAGTCGGGAGAGAAGGCCCCGGAGTAGGAGGACAGGTGGAAGGAGATGCTGGAAGAGGTGGAGGGAAAGGAAGAGGTGGTGGAGTTGGGAGAGTAGGTGGTGGTGGTGGAGAGTAAATGAGCGGTGTTGTTGGACTAGGTGCAGGAGGCAGAGAGGTGGAAGAGTTAGAAAAGTATGGAACAGTTTCAAAGAAGGTGACATCAGCGGAAACATATTGTTTGCGAAGAAGGGGATCATAGCATCGGTACCCTTTCTGAGTTGGAGAATAACCAACAAAGATGCATTTAACTGCCCGAGGAGAGAGTTTGTCCCGACCTGGGGAAGGAGTGTGGACAAACGCAGTACAACCAAACACCTTGAGAGGTAATGAGAAGGGTTGTGAGGTGGGATATATGAGAGAGAAGGGGGTGGAGCCTTGAAGAAGGGTGGAGGGAATGCGGTTAATGAGATAGCAGGAGAGGAGGATGGCATGACCCCAATAGGTTTTGCGCATATTCATCTGGAAGAGTAAGGCGCGAGCCATGTCGAGGAGGTGACGATTCTTACGTTCCGCTATCCCATTTTGTTGAGAAGTATATGGACAACTAGTCTGATGTATAAGACCATGATTCATGCAAAACTCAGAAAATTGATGAGAAACATACTCTTTAGCATTATCAGTGCGAATAGCCTTGATAGACACTCCAAACTGAGTGGAAATTTCATTATAGAAAGTTTTGAAAACAAAAAAAAGTTCTGAGCGCTCTTTTAACAGATACACCCAAGTACATCGAGAGAAGTCATCAATAAAAGTAACAAAATACAAACTACTCCCACCTACAGTCTTGGTAGGAGAAGGACCCCAGATGTCCGAGTGGAGGAGATCAAAGGGACGAGTCAAGCTACGTTCATGTTTGACAGGGTAGGAAGCCCGATGGTACTTTCCTAGTTGACAAGCTTCACAGTTGAGAGGAGATGTGTCTTTGGTGAGGTGAGGTAGAAGTTGATGCAGCAGCCGAGGTGGAGGGTGACCGAGACGGAGGTGCCATTGATGGAGAGAATCAGAGACGGTAGAAGCAGAGTGAGCAGCAAGAACGTCAAGGAAGTAGATGCCTCCACTCTCAGTCCCAGTAGCAACTGTTTCCTTCGTATGAAGATCCTGAAAATAACAGTTAGTCGGAGTAAACATAATAGAGCATTGTAATTGTTGAGAGAGTGTCTTGACTGATAGTAAGTTGCATGGAAAAGTAGGCACATAAAGAGTGTTCTGAAGAGAGATAGTCGGAGTGACTTGAACTATTCCAGTCCCACACACATGTGAGGGAGAACCATCTGCTGTGAGAACCGGAGGTAAATTCTTGTGCTCTAGTAACTGGGAGAAAAGGTGAGGGTTCCCTGTCATATGATTTGTTGCTCCAGAATCAATAAGCCACTTACCTTCAGTAACCACGCGCACGCTACCTGAGGAGGTAGCAACAGAAGCAGACGGTGATTTAGTACCCGGTTGAGAAGCAGCAGCCAGAGGGCGAAGGTGAGGATGCTTGAGATAGCAACGATCAATTGGGTGACCCGTCCGACCATAATGAGAATAGATGTACCGCGGAGGTCCACGGCCACCAAGAGATCCACTACGGCCACCAGGGTGACCACGTTCAGCCCGGTGAGCAAAGCTTTCTGGAGGAGGAGGGGAAGACAACAAGGGTCGTTGGAGAAGGGAGGTAACAGCAGAGACCCGAGCAGCGGTGGCATCAAGAGTTGGAGATTCAGCTTCTCCAAGGATTTGTTGTCGGATCATATCATAGGACTCCGGAAGACGGAGAAGGTAACACATAACCAGGAGCTCTTAGAAGTGTTTATGCTGTTCAGCAAGATCAGCAGAGAAGGGGCGATGCTGAAGGAGTTCAGCCCCAAGGGCCTGAATTGCTTGATATGCTGTGGTGGGATCCATGGTTGGGCGGGCAAAGTGATCAGCATACAAGGTGTAAATGCGGGAGGTTTTGGCGCCTTTGGAGTAAAGGGCCGCAAGATGCTTCCATGCTCCTTGATTGTCTCATCATGACAAATGATAGGAAGACACTCATCAGAGAGACTGTTAGCAAGCCAGGTGCGGACAAGAGCATCGCTAGCATCCCAATCATCAAAGGTAGTAGATCCTGTGGGAGGAGGATCATCGGTGAGATGGTGGCGTTTGCGTTGAGAGCGTAAGAGAAAGGTGAAGGAGACATGATGCAGGCTACGCTCTCCGACACGGTTAATACGGATAAACACGGATTTTCCCTCCACGTTCCAATCCTACATCCGCACAAATAATTATTCGCAGCCCTCACGCTATGCAACGATTATCAATTAAAGGCTAACGTACGGGTTGGCAACGCCCTTAGAGATCAAATAATGGCTATAAGCCAATATTCTCTCTAGCCAAATGGATTAACTCGATCCGGTCGAGCAAGTGTTGTACCAAAAGAGATCAACCGAAAATAACGATTTCAGAAATGGTAGATCTCTCCCAACAAAAAGAAAACGAGGTTCGCCAAATCCTCACGAACTTAAATAAATGAAGATCAACAACAATTTCAATCGAAGAAAACCACGATAAATCAACGCTGTCGAAAGTCACGCCAAAATTAATCCACTACAAGATTATCTAGAGAGAAATTACAAAAGGGAAGAAATTTTCGTTACCCACTCGGAGAGAGATCTCGGAAAAAGATCTACACAAACTTTGATCGCTCTTCAACGGATCCATCGGAGCCGCGCCGAATGGAGACAAACTCGTCCGCCTTCTTCGCGTCACGCCGAAACTTGATTCCACGAGATCAACACCTTAGTTTCTTGTCCTTGGCTGAAATTTCAATGGAGGAGAAAGGATGAATGAGGGCGGCTATGGAGGTGGCCGGCGGCCAAGAGGAAGGAGACAAGGGGGGCGGCCAAGAGAGAGAGGTGGCCGAAATTTCCAAGGAGGGAGAGAGGGAAAAATTAAAGGAAGGAGGAGAAATTCCAAGTTTGGATTTCTAATTCAAATTTCAAATATAATCATCATTGTCCAAATCCTTCTACATCATGGCCTATTTATAGGCTTACAAATAAAAGAGGCTACATGCAGCCCAAATTAAAAACAAAACAAACATTGTCTAAATGCACACCAACATAAAATAAAGTTCAAACAATACAACTTATAATAAAGAAAACATGACAATAATTAATTAATAATTATAGTAGAATAATTATAGTAGAATAATTATAAATATTAATTAAATATTCATGCGTCGCGGGCGGAGGTTGTAGCGGCGATGGCGTTCTTCACAATGGTGCGGCGATGTCGTTCTTCAAAATGGTTGTCGCAGCGATAGCGTGCATCATGATTGTTGTCGCGGCATCGTCCATCTGAATCTTCAAATGTAATCTTGCGGAAGCGATCAAAATAATGCGTCAAGTCGGCGTCGTCAAGGAACTAGTCACGACCATGGTCACGAACATATGGAGGGGCGTCATCGCCATCAATCCTGCCCCACTCAAAATCACTCATCACCGATGAGTGGACCATCAACCAACACCTGTCAGACAAAGCAAAGGTTTGTGGAACCCTTGGAAATGCGTTAGGCAAATAAGGAGAAAAAGTTTCATCATCAACATTTGACGTACCTCCAATGGAGACCGATGGAGAGAGCGATCCAGTAATAAGCTCACCCCCAAACCCATTAGAAAACTCAGTGGAACCAAACGGGAAGACAGACAATTCAAGCGGTGGAGAAACATAAGGCGTTAAATCCGAAACATTGAAAATAGGGGAAATTCCCCAATCAGTGGGTAACTCCAAAAGATATGCATTTTCTCCTAATTTCTTTAAGATTCGAAATGGACTAGCTCGCCGATTCGCCAACTTTTTTATGGCGCCCGAAGTCAACCGTTCAGGGATGAGACGCACCAAGACTAAATCGCCAACCTTCAAGTGAGACACTTTCTTATGTACGTTAGCATGTGATTGATAAGATGCAAATTGTGTGGTTAGCGCTTCATTAATGTGTTTATGTAAATGGTGAACATGAGAGGCAAAATCTTGTGCAAATTGACTTGACTTATAAGATGGGGGTGGCATAATCAAGTCAAGTGGCATTGGTGCCTTATATCCATGCATGAGTACAAGCGGCGCAAAACCGGTAAAACGATTTGGAGGATTGTTATCAACGTGTTGGCATGTGAGATAGTCATTAATTTTCTTGTGAATGAGTACATGTAAACGTGACAAACAAAATGTATTCTCCACTAACATATTAGTCTTATTACCACCAAGAAAAGATTCACGAACAATCTCTCTATTCTCCATCAAACTTAGCGCGGTTTTCAAAATGATTTGCTTGCCATTAAAGTTTATCTCATAAATTTTAGTTTTTCCAAAAATTGTCACATTATGATCATAAAACCATGGACGTCCAAGCAACACATGACAAGCGTCCATCAGAATCACACAACACCGCAGACTAGTCATAACAAGTTTGTGTCCAAAATTATAATCCGCTAATCGCGTCAAAGGTTCAGGAGGGAGGGTTGGTGAAATCGTATAAATCGAACCCGAGAGAAAATTTAAGTCATATTGATTTTCCTGTAACGGTGGCAACCTCAAAACAAGTTCCTCCGGGTTTGCACCATTTAGGTCATCCAAAAGTATCATTCAATTCTAAAACTGCTAGCTAACTCTTTCAATGTACTAGGTACGTCCTCCAAATCAGAATCATCAGTCAATTCTAAAACTGGATCAGAGGGTAGGTCCTCTTCCATATCACTATGGTAACCAAAGTCCTCATCGTCGCTAAGATCTTCTGTAATAACGACATCGCCCTCAGCGGTAGGCTCAATCAAGGGCACAAACTTAGTATTGTCAGAAGATTTAAAAACTATATCAGGAAGTTCGGGAGGAGACATTCCCGACGCATTGTGTGTAAAAATTATGGGATGACCCTCACTATCCGGAATACTCTCACCACGCGGGCTCATGGCATCCCTAACAGTAACATCTATCGAGTCTGAAACATAGGGCATAAACTGCTTATTTTCCCTAAAGGTGGAAGTAGGCACACTTTGGATAATCCTACATTTGTGGGGAAAGGATCTAGCCTGAGGCATATGGTCACTCCTATAAGCAGATACGGATCTAGTGTCGTAATTATACTCGCTCACAGTTGTGGTGCTATACCCACACACGGGCTTGGAGTTGTACGCACTCGCGGACTTTGTGCTAGTAGTACGGAGGTAGTCTGGGTCATATTGAGAAGTGAGAAGGCTACGCATGTGTGGCCAGGCATATTGATAATTACCCACACGACGCTTTTCATTTAGCCAAAACACCCGGGCTTGACCATATAACCTCTCCCGAGCTATGACAATCTTGTGGTGGTCATCCCAATCGTGACAATCAAAATAATATTCCATTCCTTTAAGCCAATCATGAAAAATGTGGATTCCCATAACCATCATAAGTGGGTGTCTGTTTTCTCGTGTGAGAAAAAGTGCGTGGACGGTTGGTTTTCCTATGGCATGTAGGCGAAGTTGGGGTGTGATTAGCCATAACTTTAGCATACAAATAATCTAATCGGGAAACATAAACGTCTTGAGCCATGTTCGGATTGAGTAGGTGTGTACTCGGGAATAGAACTAATGGACATGCAATGATAGAAATTTTTTGAATCTAAACTAGACAGATTTATAAAAGATTTATAAATCTAAACTAGAACTAATGGACATGCAATGATAGAAATTTTTTGAATCTAAACTAGACAGATTTATAAAAGATGATTTTATAAAGAGAAAAAGTTTAAAATTCCAGAAAAAATTTGAATTTTCAGAAATATTTGAATTTCCAGAAATATTTGAATTTCAAAAATTTGAATTTGAAATTCCAAAATTTGAATTTTGAATGTGAAAATCAAAATTTGAATTTTGAATTTGAATTTCAAAAATTTGAATTTTAAAATTTGAATTTGAATTTCAAAAATTTGAATTTTGAATTTGAATTTCAAAAATTTGAATTTCAATTTCAAAAATTTGAATTTGACTTTCCAGAATTAAATTTTTTTTTCCTGTAGAAAATAGTACGCAGATTTGCAAAAATTGTTGTTTTTAATTTTCGCTGAAAAATAAAAAATTTATGGCCGCTATTCACAGACCAGAAATTTTAAACAGGCCAAATTTTTATGAAATCTAATTTTATTCCTGCCTAATAACTAGGGTAATGAAAATATTTTTTTAATTTTCTTACTGATGAAAATATGGAGAATTCTCAGATTTTTTTTTTCGATTTTCGCAGAGAAATAAAATTTTTAGGCCGCTATTCGCAGACCAGAAATTAAAAATTTTGAAATTTTGAACACGGAATCGTGTGAAGATTGTGTGTGCCGGCATTCTAAGAAAATTTTAGGAATGCGTCAATTAAGAAATTGACACGAACCTAGCTCTGATACCAAATTGATGCAGGCTACGCTCTCCGACACGGTTAATACGGATAAACACGGATTTTCACTCTACGTTCCAATCCTACATCCGCACAAATAATTATTCGCAGCCCTCACCCTATGCAACGATTATCAATTAAAGGCTAACGTACGGGTTGGCAACGCCCTTAGAGATCAAATAATGGCTATAAGCCAATATTCTCTCTAGCCAAATGGATCAACTCGATCCGGTCGAGCAAGTGTTGTACCAAAAAGATCAACCGAAAATAACGATTTCAGAAATGGTAGATCTCTCCCAACAAAAAGAAAACGAGGTTCGCCAAATCCTCACGAACTTAAATAAATGAAGATCAACAACAATTTCAATCGAAGAAAACCACGATAAATCAACGCTGTCGAAAGTCACGTCAAAATTAATCCACCACAAGATTATCTAGAGAGAAATTACAAAAGGGAAGAAATTTTCGTTACCCACTCGGAGAGAGATCTCGGAAAAAGATCTACACAAACTTTGATCGCTCTTCAACGGATCCATCGGAGCCGCGCCGAATGGAGACAAACTCGTCCGCCTTCTTCGCGTCACGCCGAAACTTGATTCCACGAGATCAACACCTTAGTTTCTTGTCCTTGGCTGAAATTTCAATGGAGGAGAAAGGATGAATGAGGGCGGCTATGGAGATGGCCGATCCAATAGAGAGAAAGAAAAGAGGGGTGGAGAGGAGGTGGCCGGCGGCCAAGAGGAAGGAGACAAGGGGGGCGGCCAAGAGAGAGAGGTGGCCGAAATTTCCAAGGAGGAGGGAGAGGGAAAAATTAAAGGAAGGAGGAGAAATTCCAAGTTTGGATTTTTAATTCAAATTTCAAATATAATCATCATTGTTCAAATCCTTCTACATCATGGCCTATTTATAGGCTTACAAATAAAAGAGGCTACATGCAGCCCAAATTAAAAACAAAACAAACATTGTCTAAATGCACACCAACATAAAATAAAGTTCAAACAATACAACTTATAATAAAGAAAACATGACAATAATTAATTAATAATTATAGTAGAATAATTATAAATATTAATTAAATATTCATGCGTCACGGGCGGAGGTTGTAGCGGCGATGTCGTTCTTCACAATGGTGCGGCGATGTCGTTCTTCAAAATGGTTGTCGCAGCGATGGCGTGCATCATGATTGTTGTCGCGGCATCGTCCATCTGAATCTTCAAATGTAATCTTGCGGAAGCGATCAAAATAACGCGTCAAGTCGGCGTCGTCAAGGAACTGGTCACGACCATGGTCACGAACATATGGAGGGGCGTCATCGCCATCAAGACACTCCAATCAGGATAATTAGCTCCAGTGAGCTTGGATGTGGTGCCAAGGTTGCCAGAGGAAGAGGTAGAAATAGCCACATGAATGGGCGGGGGGGGGGGGGGTGGGTGGTGTAACATTCACAGAAGGGGTACCCATGAGGGAGATCGCGCAGTCTCGCGGATATAAGGGAGATCGCGCGGACTGGAGGAGGAGGAAGAGAGGAGATCGCACGGATTGTGCGGTCAGAAGAAAAAGAGACCGGTCGAAGAGATCGATCGCTCTGATACCATGTGAGAATTTGAAAATAACAGGAATTTTTATTTCCAAAAAACTGAGTATTACAAGTGTATTGCCTCCTTTATATAGACTAGGAGGGAAACAGTAAAATACAATTATACGATGTGGGACTAAATACACAATACACAATACTCAAGAGAGCTGGGCGGTCTGGGCGGTCTGGGCGATCAGGAATATTGAGACCGCAGCGACCTCTGCGATCTGGAGTGAGATCGGGCGGTCACACGACAGGAGGAAGGTCGTGTGACAGAGGAGACCGTCAGACGGTTAGATCGTTGTGGCGAACACTCCCCCATAAGGGAGAGACCGGGAGGGCCAGACCGCTTCTCTCCATAAGAAGCGATCTGGTATATCCGAGATGAACCGACAGTCTTGTACTTGGAGACCGCTGAGACCGCCGACTCTAGACCGCTTGGAGAGGCGGAATGATGCTGACCTTCACAAGACGCGATCTCGCATACTTGAGGAGAAGTGGCGGTCTGATGCTGGGAGACCGCACAGACCGCGGTTATCAAACAGTTGTCTGATAGGGCTGGAGATCGCCGACCTTCATCTTGCACAATCTCGCATATCTGAGGAGCAGCGGTCTGATTCTGGGAGACCGCACAGACCGCTGACTCGAGACCGCGCAGCTTCAACTTATCTTTATCCGTCGCGATCTGGTACATCAGAGGGGAATCCGCGGTCTGATTATTGGAGACCGCACAGACCGCTGGCTTCAGATCGCGCGGCTTCAATCCTTCGAGACCGCTTGGCTTCAACAGCAGAGAAGATGCGAGAAGCTATGTTGCACCGACACTTCAAATTGCCCAGCGTGTCTGTGTCGGACTCTCCGACACTCATCGGACTCTCCGACACTCTCCGACACTTCAGAACACTATAAAGGCCACTATGTGTGATGTTTTATTTTTAAAATTTAGGTACTATATTGAACAATGACTCAATAAAGATTCTTCTAGAATTTATCCATACAAGGATAGTGAAATCATTCAAGAAACCAAAAAATGCTTTAGGAACTTTCCTAACATTGAGGATCGCACCAAGGTGAATTTAGAGTACGCAAATTTTGCTTATATAAATGGAGAATTTAGATAATTTGATTCAGTTCACAATCGATCTTCGATGGATCATAAGGCTTGGTGGGTTATTCATGGTGCAAGTACACCTATGCTACAAAGTTTAGCCATAAAGCTTCTTGCACAACCATCTTCTTCATCATGTGTCGAGAGGAATTGGAGAACGTACTCCTTCATAATTATAAAAAATAAATATTTAATACACGTGTCCCAGCGTGTCGGAATATGGTGTTTTTTGAGAATTAACGAGTCGCGTGTCGTGTCGTGTCGCGTCGCGTGTCGCGTGTCGGTGTCGGTGCAACATAGGCGAGAAGCTCGACTAAGATGGTTTGGACACGTACAAAGGAGACCATTAGAGGCACCTGTTAGGCGTTGTGAGAGTTTAGTCACTAGGCATGTTAAACGGGGGAGGGGTAGACCAATAAAGACTTGGAATGAGAGTATAAGGAAGACATGATGTACTTAGGCATTAGTGAGATTATGACTAAAGATAGGGCACAATGGAGACAAAGGATCCATATAGCCGACCCCACTATGGTGGGATAAAGGCTTGAGTGTTGTTGTTATTCCCCAACATAGCTACTCACGCAACAAATTCAAGGTATATTCTCTTGCTATCGTTCCCCATTGTCATAACATCCGCATAAATAACCAATAGAATGCTACTTGCTGCCTTGTGTCTGTAGAACATTGAGGGGTCAACTTGACATTATGACAAACAAAATTGTGAGAGAGCTCTATAGAACTTGCCAAACTATTCACGAGGAGACTTTTTCAGGCTATACAAATATTTATTTAATATACACACTCCCTCTGAACAACAAACCCAGTCGTTGCTCCATATAGATTTCATCTATATTTTGATGAATAAGACATTAGAGACATCCAAGTGCAAATGGGGTCACCATTTGTTTGTGGCCACAGAAAGGAGAAATCGGATCATGTCATTTTTGCAATCGTAGAAAATATTTTTCTATAATCAACCCCATATATTTTATTGTATCCCATAGCCATGAGAACACTTTTTACTGACCAATCTACTCAATTCAGATTTCTTTTGATGACATAAACCCATATACAGCCAACGCCATTCTTTCCTCAAGGTAAGATGCCATTCTTTTCAAAGCATCTCATCACTCATAGCCTGGGAACTTCCCGTTCAGGCTTAAGTAATGTCTCAAATACGATCAAGGAACACAACTTAGTTCAGTAAATCATCAGCCTGCTTTGCCTTGCTGAACAAGCAACATTAAGTAACGCCTCACACTGTGACACAGGATTTATGGGTCAAAGATATGAAAAAGAAACACAGCGGACAGTAAAGGTATTCCACATTCAAAGATTTAGGACCAATTAAATTTTTGATCCTGTAGTGTCCAATTGTTTGAATGGAGGCAGCGATCACATGCTGGCCAAGCTTAGCTGCATGCTAAAGAATTGATTTGATATTTTTTAATTTCATACCTATATTTATTTTTGAGGATTGATACCTACTGATAATTGATTATAAACAGCAAACTGTATCTACAGCTTGATACGGATGGAAATTTTCTTTCTAATATTTTGAGCCGTCTCAAAGATGCTCATTATGGACATGTTTTATAGCATATTTTTTCTAACCTTTCATCATATATATGCATAACTTTGTATTTATTTTACTATAGGTTCGAAATTTACGAATAGGAGCCATGATGAAAACCATCTTGCCAGCTTTAGCACAGGCTGTGGTTTTGAACAGCCACTCCCCTATGCAACATATCGGATCCTATGACAGCCTAAAACCACAACTACAAGTACGTTAAGTACTTATTTTATCTTAAACATATGAAATGTCAAAGATATTTGATTGATTTGATGCCATTTGTGGTAGCTTTATGTTTAGCCTATTCCTTAAAGTTTATATATGGTCTGACTTAATCAATTTGAAAATTTCTTGTCTTTCCATGTCAATAAGTGGTGAAGATCATTCGCGTGACATTGGAGGAGTTGATTGGGCCGACAATATTTGGATTGTCAGATGGGTAATCGGAGACCTTCGTCGCGTTTGTCGTGAATTTTCGTATTTTTATATATTTTTTAATATTTTTTGGAGTTGTATTTTGGGATTTACGTTTAGTCAGCCGATAGTATGTTTAAGGCCATTGAATGGTTTAACTTAAATACCTCCTTATATATCTTTAAGATAGAGCAATTTTGGGAGCATGAGTATTTGCGATTTATCCAAGTGAGACCCCTCTTGATATGCGCTTCCGTGCGATGCTTAGCCTCCCACATGGTACGAAAACGCCAAGTCCCGCCTCTGGGGGTGTAGACGCCCCTATTCGCTGCCTTCCACCGCCCTTATGACCTCCGACGATCTTCCCGCAGCCCTCCAACAGTGGCATTGATACTGCCAGTTGACGTCCCCTTTGACAGAGCTGCTCCCAGCCGCCACCGCCGCCATCCCTAGCCTCTAGCGCCGCCTCCGTCGCTTATCCCTTGCATCAGAGCCCTCCCCGCAGCCTCCCCTCGTCCTCCAACAATCTCCCCCTGATTTCCCTTCCAAACGCTTTCATTCCCTGTTTATCCCCTCCAATATCCTCCCACCTCCGTCAACTACAACCTACAACCACCCACTCCATCTTAGTACCTTACCTAACACCCCTACCCTTGTTGTTCTCCCCGTCCCAAGTCATCCCTATCATCCCCACATCAAAATTGACCCCTTTCGAGTCTCTTCCTAGTCAATAACCCACAAAAATCTGTTCTCCCCTACGGTAGTTTTAGTACAATTTCAATTGCTCTGCAACTAGCATTCGTTTACTTAATTTGAAATATCTGTGATCGACTGTAACTTAATTGTGCGAGCTATTTGTTTTATTATTTAACTAATTTTGTGCCGGAAATATTTGCATGATTCATTCACGAGCATCACATTAGAGTTTAGTGTTAGCCACCATACACACATCAAATTGTATGCTTGCATTCACTTGCATCTTCATTTTAGGGTTTGTCGTGGTTCCATTGCATTTGTTTGTGATTGCTCGCATTATATAGGGGGCATTGCGCGACTGTCACCTGTAGATTCATCCTGCGTTAGTTGGTATCAGCGCCCCAGATCAGGGCTTTATTTTGATACACATTCATTGAGTCTACGACGTGTTATCTTGCTACCCCTCTCCTTTATTTGAAAAATCCGTGTCCATTTATACTTTGACCGTGTAAAGCTTCACTTGAGGCGTCTTCATATTATTACGACGGTTATTCTCATTTGCAATGCACCGCTTCTAAAGATCACGTCAACCCTTCGACACGATTCCATTATGCTAGAGATGATCACTACGATGATTATCATCGTCCCCATCTTTGCGCAAGCGCGGATCGTGTTGAACCTTTGGCATGACTCAATTATCTTAAGGATGATTACTTCAATGATCATTGTTGGACAATAGGAAATTGAAATTAATTGATTGAAAGTAGGCTCTCTCCTATATATAGGAGGGAGATTCTATAAGAGCAATAAGAGAAAAAGTACAAGAGCAAAAAGGTAAAATAACATAATTCCAACACTCCCCCTCAAGTTGGGCGTGCGATATCTTGCATGCCCAACTTGCACATAATTTTCCCAAACACGTTCAGACTTAACCCCTTCATGAGAGCATCTACTAACTGTTGATCTGAAGGGACAAATGGTGTGGTCACAACTCCTCTTTTTAAATTCTGTTTGATGAAGTGACTATCAACCTCCACATGCTTTGTGCGGTCATGTTGAACAAGATTGTGAGCAATGCTAATGGAGGCTTTGCTATCACAGTAAAGTCCACGGGATCCTTGTTTTCCATGCCAAGATCGTTCAAAAAAATTTAATCCACAGTCCTTCGCAAATCCCATGCGCCATAACTCTGAATTCTGCCTCTGCACTCGACCTGACAGCTACATGTTGTTTTTTACCTCACGTTACCAAATTACCACCAACTAGTGAACAATAACCAGAGGTGGACCTCTTGTCATCAACTGAACTGGCCCATTCAACATCAGTATAGACTTCAACATTCAGTTCTTTTCCCGGGGAGAACAGGATACCCTTTCCAGGGGAGGACTTGAGATACCGAAGGATTCAGTGAGCAGCTTCTAAGTGACGGGTTTTTGGTGAGTGCATGAACTGACTGATGATACCAACGACATATAAAATATCCGGACGAGTATGAGATAGATAGATAAGGCGACCAACCAGTCTTTGAAATCCAGTGATATCAGCCACCACTTCCCCATCATCTCTACCCAATCTGTGGTTGACTTCAATTGGGGTGTCAGCAGGTCTACACCCACTCATCCCACATGACTGGAGCAAGTCAAGGATGTACTTACTCTGAGATGTGAATATACCATGACTTGATCGAGCGACCTCAATTCCCAGGAAGTATCTGAGATTTCCCAGGTCTTTTACTTCAAACTCTTTTACCAGTCTTTGTTTCAGAATTTGGATTTCTTCACTATCATCGCCCGTGATAATGATATCATCCACATAATTAATAAGAGCAGTGAGTCTCCCATGTTTGTGCCTTACAAATAAAGTATGATCTGCATTGCTCTGAGAGTATCCAAATGTGACCATAGCTCTATGAAATCTCTCAAACCAGGCCCGAGGAGACTATTTTAAGCCTTATAAGGCTTTCTTTAACCTGCATACCTTTCCCCCAGATCCTGCTAGGGTAAGACCAGGCGGTAACGACATGTAGATTTCTTCTTCCAAGTCCCCATGAAGAAATGCATTCTTCACATCTAACTGGGTCAAAGTCCACCCTTTGCAGGCCGCACATGAGAGCAAAACTTATAGAATTCATCTTCGCCACATGGGCAAATGTTTTTTGATAGTCAATCCCTATGGTCTGAGTATAGCCCCTAGCCACCAATCGAGGCTTATATCGCTCAACAACACCTTGAGTGTTCTGCTTGACGGAGAACACCCACTCATTCCCAACCACGGTCTTGCCAGGTGATGTAAACCAGAATTCTCGGATCAATTTTAAATAAAATAAATTTGATTTCTCTTTTAAATTTGCAGCGCAAGAGAGATTTTAACGCATAAATGTAAGTGACATTTGATCTCGGGCTCACATACACGCATACAATTCGACATTTAAACATTGAATAAACATGAAGTAACGTTCCACAATCAAACAATTTGGGAAAGGAATGCACGGATATGAAAATTAACGACAAATAGGTTCCAAGTTAATTAAGGCAAGCTTCCTCCAAAGTTTAAGACCAAATAAATAAAAACATAGCATACTACTAACATGAAACGAGCAAGAAGACCAGCTTTAGAGGTATACCACATGTGCTCGGCGAACAGGTACGAGATCCTCGGAAAACAGCGGATGGAACAGCTGATAACAATGGGATGTTCAGTTGAGGCTCAGAGGGGCTTCAACGGCATTGGGCTAGGATCCATTAAATCGGCGGTAGGAGGACTCAACCTCCGGAATGGTCACCGGATGAGGGCCGGGAACTGCTTGCCGGGGTCGACCGGCCCTCGAGTAGAGGCGGCGGACTCGAACTGGGATAACAACGACAGTAGCCGGCTCGTGGCTTCCAGTTGCAGGACAAGGAAAGGTTGGACGTTTGCAATGGAGGGCGGGGGTTTGATTGTCGGAACCCTAGGAAGTGAGCGACTGGCGTGCAAACTCCGGCGAGGTCCCGTCGGCAGCGACACGTGAAGAAGAGGGAAGGTAGGGCTGGCCATTCCGAAAGGAACAGAGAAATTTCTCTCGTCCCTTTCGATTTTGCCCCGCTTTCGATTTGGAGGATGGGAATAGAATTTAATAGGCTGATTAATTTTGAGATTTTTGGTAAGGTTTCCTTGGGCAGCTTTTGAGGAAAGGTAAAAAAAGGAACGCATCAAATTTGGGGATTTCCAAAAAGTCTCTCTCTTAATTTAAATTTTGAAAATATAATCTGATTTATATGTTACCAAAAATAATATAAGCTTAATTTTAATAAATCATTTTTGAGTGCTTGCCTTAATTAACCTATTACCTAATTTGACGGATCTTTTTATTCAGGGACATATTGGGCGATCACACTGTTAGAAAGACCCATATGAGAGGCCCATTTGTTGTAGCCCATTAATGTATTCCTCCTTCCTTTTAGTCCCACATTGTGTATAAGTTTTCTCCCCTCTCTCTCTCCTATAAATATGTATTCTCTCTTTGTATTAAATACATGAAATATACACAAGCTTCAACCTTTTCTACATGGTATCAGAGGCAGGTTTCTGAAGCTTGCGGTATCCCCTCTTCCAACCGCCTGCGAGATGCTAACTGCCTTTCTGCGGTCTCGCGGTTTCTATCCGCAACATCGTGCAGTCGCGCATTCTATCCGCATTCGGTTCTGCGGTCTCGCGACTTCCCCGTGTGGTCTCGCGGTCTGAAAATTGCGGTTTCTATCCTCTTCCCTCTCTCTCCATGGCCTCCACTTCGTTCCTCTCCTCTCAGGGCCTTCTTATAGCCTTTCCCGCTGCGTCTGTGGGCCCCGCCTCTCCTCCTAAGTCGCTGCGACCTCTTCCGTTGTCGCGCGGTTTGGTCGTTCTGGTTTGCTGCTCGAGTTCTCATACTCGCGGCCTCCTCTGCTCGCGGGTTCGTCGTGCCTTGTATCCGCGCGACCTCTTCTTCCCGCTGCGGCCTCTGTCCCTGCTTGCCGCTCTCTCTCGCGCGGGTTCCCTCTAGCCGCTGCGATCTCTCCCAGGCAGCTGCGACCTCACCAAGCCGTCAACGACCTCTTCTCTCCAAGCCGCTGTGTCTTCGCCTCTTCTTGCGGTCTTCGCGAGCTGCGGTCTTCTTGCGAGCCGCTGTGTCTTCTCCTCTTCTTGCGGTCTTCACGAGCCAGCGACCTCTTCTCGCGGTCTCCCTTCCGGCTTGCAGACTGACCGCGACCTCCTGCCTGTGCAGACCGCTCACGTTCTGCCGAGCTCTGCCGAGCCCTCCTCTAGTCTCCGGCCTCTCTGCTCGCCGCTCCTTCGCGCGGCCTGCTCCTCCAGCGGTCTGCCTCCAGTTCGTGCGGTCTCCTGCAGACTGCCAGCGGCCTTCTCCCAGCGGCCTTCCAGATGCCTTCCTCGGTTGACTCAACTGAGCTGCCCGCCCCTTCTCCCGCAGCCCGTCCGAACTCCTCGACCGATCTCCGGGACGAGCTGCGGATCACCACTATCTCCCTCTCCGGGAAGAAAAATTTCATTCAATGGGTGCACTCGGTCCGACGGGTTCTTCAGTCCAAGGGCCTCTTGCAACATCTTACTCAGGCACCTCCATTACCTCCTACAGAGGACTGGCTCAGGAATGACGGCCGCGTTCAGACTTGACTCCTCAACTCTCTGTATGGCGAGCCATACCAAATGGCCATGTATCACGAGAATGCCAAAGCTATGTGGGATGAGCTCCATTCATTGTACTCAGACAAAGACAGCCTCCAACACCTCTACGACATCATCACAGATCTCCAGGCTTTAGATACGGCCGGGGCTGCTGACATGACCTCCTTTGTTGCTCGGGCCAAGACTCTGGCTGAAGCCTGGATCCAGCATCAGCCTTCTACGAATGATCCCGCTGCTCAACGGGCTCAGAAGGAAGCAGTCTGCATTGCCATGATCATGGCTCGTGTTCCACCACACCTGCAAAGCATTCGGGCTCAAGTTCTTGCCTCAGCCACTACTCCTTCTCTCTCATATGTGTGCTCCATGCTCCTCCGAGTCTCCGCACCTCCGGATGCTCCACCACCCTCCCCAGCCCTTCTCCAGCGGACAAATGCCCCCTTACTTCCCCTACCTCCATCTGGTCGTGGTGGACGCTCGGGCTCTCGGGGAAGGGGGCGCGACAGTCGGTCTCGATCAAAATGTACCTTCTGTGGGCGAGACGGGCATTTTGAGGCAACCTGCCACCAGAAAAATGGTCATCCTCCTCGTCCGATTGCATCTGTTGCTGATGGCAGCTCCTCTGCCTCCCGCACTGATCTTGAGGCACTCCGCCTACCGCTCCAGCAGCTTCAAGAGCAGATGTCCTCCTCTGCCTCAGTCGCCTCCGTCTCCAATACAGGTATCGCCTGTCTCTCCACCAGTCCAAGTTGGATAGTGGACTCTGGTGCCACTCATCACATCACCTCGCTACGCCCACCCAAGTACTTGACTACTCCTCATCCGAAGTGTATCACCGTGGCTAATGGGGAGACTGTTCCTGTCTCTGGATCGACTGACTTATCTCTTAACTCCTCCATCTCTCTCCGCTCGGCTCTTCATGTCCCGGGCTCCTCGTTCAACTTGCTTTTTGTTAGCCGTCTTACTACTGATCTCGATTGCTCCGTCATATTTATATCCTCTTCTTTTCTGATACAGGATCGGCGGACGCGGACTACCATTGGTAAAGGGCAACTGCGTAACGGGCTCTACCTTCTCGACGACTATCCCACTGTTCTCTCCTCTATCTCCTTTGTTGATTGGCATCGACGTCTTGGACATGCCCCGCTTCCAGTCCTCCAGAAGGCACTTCCCGATATTTCTCTTCATGCTTTCCAGTGTGATTCATGTATTTTTGGCAAACAGCCGCGTTCTTCTTTTCCAGCACATTGTACTCGGAGCTCTGCTCCTTTTGATTTACTGCATTATGATGTGTGGGGTCCATATAAAGTTACTAGTATCTCTGGTTATCGATACTTTATTACGTTTATTGATGATTATTCTCGAACAACGTGATTATACTTACTACGCGATCGCTCCGAGCTCCCTCGTGTTTTTAGGGCCTTTATCCTTAAAATCCGCACACAATTCTCAACTACTATCAAAACGCTACGCACAGATAATGCTCGCGAATACACCAACAATGACTTTGCCAATTTATGCTCTGAATTCGGAATTGTTCACCAGACTTCATGTCCCTACACCCCACAACAAAATGGTGTTGCCGAACGGAAGAACCGACACTTGCTTGATGCTGCCCGCTCTCTCATGCTTCACATGAACGTTCCCAAAGTCTACTGGAACTTTGCGGTCTCCACTGCGTGCTTCCTTATTAACCGTCTTCCCTCCTCTGTCCTCCACCATGCCACTCCAGTCAGTCTTCTCTTTCCCTTTGCCCCGGTTTTCTCTCTAACACCTCGAATCTTCCGATGTACCTGCTATGTCCACATCATGGGACCATTCAAGGATAAGCTGGATCCCAGGGCGACCAAGCATATATTTGTCGGATATTCACGTACTCAAAAAGGCTACGTATGCCCTATAATCCTATCACCCGAAAAATCTCGGTTTCGGCTGATGTTACTTTCCGAGAGAATCAACCGTTCTTCTCTGGTCCTGTACCCAGCTCTCCTCCACCTCCTCTTACACAGTCCATCATGAGACCGGCCATCCCTGTTAACACACCTCCGCCACCAGCTCTTCCAGCACCAACTCATGCTCCTGGTCCCTCTCGGCCGCCCCTTATCCGTGTCTACTCTCGTCGCGCTCCTACGTCCGTTGCTCCTACGCAGTCGACCTCTACCTCGGGTACTCCGCGCCCGGCTGATCCGGTAACAGAATCCACCGCTCATCCTCTGGCGAATTATGTCTCCCTACATCGTCTCTCTCCTCCTCTTAAAACTCTCGCTACTTCATTATCCTTCGTTTCTATTCCTAACTCTGTGCAGGAGGCTCTGCAACATCCTGGCTGGCGTGCCGCTATGGAGGAGGAAATGACCGCTCTCTGGGCCAACCAGACTTGGACTCTGGTACCCCGCCCTCCAGGTCAGAAACCGGTTGAGTGCAAATGAGTGTATGTCATCAAGCATGCTCCTGATGGAACAATTGACAGGCTAAAAGCTCGATTGGTCGCTCGTGGCTACACCCAACAACAAGGCATTGACTATGAAGAGACTTTCTCTCCCGTGGCCAAACTCAACACGGTTCGCGTACTTATCTCTGTGGCTGTACATCGTCGATGACCCTTACTGCAACTGGATGTGAAAAACGCCTTTCTGAACGGTGATCTCCACGAAACTGTTTACATGGAGCAACCTCCTGGGTTTGAGACCACGGGGGAGTCTATGGTCTGTCATCTTTTAAAATCTCTGTATGGCCTCAAACAATCCCCTCGGAACTGGTTTGACAAGTTCAGCAAGGCTCTTAGAGAAATTGGCTTTACTCGGAGCTCGGCAGACTTCTCGCTGTTCATTCGCCACCGGTCCACGGGGACTGTTCTTCTGTTGGTCTACATGGATGACATCATAATCACTGGAGATGACTCAAAAGGTATACAAGCGGTCAAACAACATCTTAGCTCCGCATTTCAAACCAAAGATCTGGGGCACCTTCACTACTTCCTAGGTCTGGAGATTGCTAGACGACCGGATGGACTTGTCCTTTCTCAACGCAAATACTGCCTCGATCTTCTTCGGGATGCGGGCTACTCCGGCTGTAAACCGATTAACACTCCAATGGATGTCAATTATAAGATATGTGCTCAGCCCTCCGATTTCGATCTTTTGTTACAAAAACCGGAATATTATCGCCGCCTGGTTGGAAAATTGATCTACCTAACGGTAACGAGACCAGACATCTCCTTCGCTGTGGGTATTGTCAGTCGGTATATGCATGCCCCTCAGAGCTCTCATCTTCAGGCTGTTGAACGAATCCTCCGATACCTCAAAACAGCCCCTGGTCAAGGACTAGTTTACAAAACCTCATCATCAACTCCAACACTAGTGACATACTCAGATGCCGATTATGCTGGGTCCATAGATGATCGTCGATCAACCAGTGGTTTTTGCACGTACTTCGGAGGACACTTGATCACTTGGCGAAGCAAGAAACAAGCGGTAGTTGCGCGTTCCTCAGCTGAAGCAGAATACCGGGCAATGGAATCTGTTGTTTCAGAACTCACATGGCTGGAAAGACTCCTTACGGATCTTGGTATAAGGCTTCCCTCACCTGCTCTCTTCTTCTGTGATAGTCAAGCTGCTATACATATTGCCAAAAATCCTGTCTTCCATGAGAGAACAAAGCATATTGAGGTAGACTGCCATTTCATCAGGGAGAAAGTTCAAATGAAGAAGCTCGAACTGAAGCATGTTCCTGGTACTGAACAGGTTGCGGATGTCCTCACAAAGGCCCTGTCCAGTACTCTCTTCCATCAGTGCCTATCCAAGCTTAGCGCCTACGATTTGTACGCTCCAGCTTGCGGGGGAGTGTTAGAAAGGCCCATATGAGAGGCCCATTTATTGTAGCCCATTAATGTATTCCTCCCTCCTTTTAGTCCCACATTGTGTATAGGTTTTCTCCCCTCTCTCTCTCTCTCCTATAAATATGTATTCTCTCTTTGTATTAATTACATGAAATATACACAAGCTTCAACCTTTTCTACACACCAATAAGCCGTCATAACGAGCGCAAACGATGTGCGCCATAAAAAGTAAATAATGCATATGCGGTAAATAAAATAGACGTGCGCGAGGACATGCGCTACACAAAGAAAATGCGGGAAATAATAATAAAATAAAGATGCGCGAAGATGTGACACAGGTTGCATCACCAGGTGGCAAATAGACCAAGTCCCATGTGCAATTCTTTTCCAGGGCCAACATCTCCTCACGCATAACATCTTGCCACTTTTGGTGAGCAATAACATCCTGCCAAGTTGAGGGGATAAAAATGGAGAGATAGGCAATAACGAGTTTATGTGAGGGGGATAATGAGTTATAGGACACAAAGTGGGACATCAGATGTTGGGTAGAGATACAGTTACCTTGAGTCCCCAAAGACGGGTCCGGTGTTGGAGCAGGTAGCCTGAGAGAAGCCGATGTACCTGGACCTCTTTTCCGCCGAGTATACACCTGTAAAGGAGGAGCGAACACAAGAGTAGGAGTAAGCAAGGATGTAGACATAACAGACATGAGCATAGAAGGAGGAATGGGTAGGGGAAGAGAGCTCACTTCCATTGCGTAAGACTCCCCCTGAAGTGAGGGTTCATAGTAGGACTCAGACTCCCGAAATGTGACGTCCATAGTAACGAAGGTCTTTTTGGAAGCTGGATGGAAACATTTATATCCTTTCTGGGTAGGAGTACCCAATAAAGATACACTTGAGGGCACGAGGATCAAGTTTGGACGTGGGGCACACATGGACAAAACACACGCACTCAAAGATCCGAAGATGTGTGGGAGAGACAGAAAGAGCCTCAAGTGGGGATTTGTGGTCAAGAACACGAGTCCGCAAAAGATTAATAAGGTACGCCGCAGTAAGCACCACATCACCCCAAAAGTACTTAAGGAGGTGCATCTTCAGGAGGAGGCAACGAGCTACCTCTAGAAGATGACGATTCTTGCGCTCGGCGACTCCATTCTGAGCCGGGGTGTAGACACAAGACGTCTGATGTATAATGTCATGATCATTAAGATAACGTTCAAAGGAAGTGTCAACGTACTCACGACCATTATCACTGCGCAAAACTTTAATGACAACGTTAAATTGAGTAGCCACCATCTTATAAAAATGTTGAAATAAGGGAAAAACATCATTCTTGTTTTTCATTAAGTAAACTCACTTACAACGAGAAAAACAATCGATAAACGTAACAAACCAATGAAAATCAGAAATAGAGGCAACATGGCAAGGACCCCAAACATCAGTATGAACCACAACAAAAGGAGAAGCACTAGGAGTAGACACATGATTAAGAGAAGCATGATGATGTTTACCAAGAGCACACACATCACATTTAAAAGCATTTAAAGATACATTTGACATATTCAGAAATAAAAGATGCATAATAGATAAAGAAAGATGGCCCAGGCGGCAGTGCCAGGAGTCCACCGAGGTCTGAGCAGCAGAAAGAGCCTGCAGAGAAGAGGTCGAGCTGGAGGGGTCAAACAGGTAGAGGCCATCACGCAGTCTACCAGAACCAATCACCTTCCCCGTCTTCAGGTCCTGAAAAGACACACGAGGAGGGAAAAATGTTACAGAGCAATTCATAGAATTAGTAAGGTGACTAATAGAAAGCAGGTTGCGGGTAAACTTAGGAACACGAAGCACCGAAGAGAGGGTGAGGGAGGAGCAATGAATGGACCCTTTCCCGGCAATGGGAGACATGGATCCATCAACAATGCTCACTTTATCCCTACCAGACAAAGGGATATAAGACACAAAACCTGTAGCAGAACCAACCATGTGGTCTGTGGCGTCAGAATCAATGATCCACTGGGTGGGAGTGCAAGCGGTGGCAGAGTGAGCACCCGGAGTCCCCTGGTGGGCATATGAAGAGCTGACAGACTTAGATGAGTGACCAAGCATGAAGCGACAGAAAGCTTGAATCTCCTCATCAGAAAGGGCAAAAGGAACCTTAGGGGCATCAGGTCCTCCATAAGGAGCAGGATCATCAACGACATCGAAGAGATGAGCCGAGCGAGACAGAGAAGGTCGACCCAGAGTGCGACCAAAGCCACGACCGCCACGAGGAGCAGGACCCCCGCGAGGAGGAAAACCATGAGCTTAAAGCAAGTGTCCCGAGTATGGCGGGATTTCCCACAATAATCACACATCAAATGGTCCTTGTCCATAGACTTGGACCTAGTGTCACAGACAGAGCGACCACCGGGACTGAACCGAGCTGCAAGGGCAGAGCCCTCAGCAACAGTGTCTGGTAGACGAATCTGTCGGCGATCATATTCGTGCTGAACCAAACTATACACCTCAGGTAAGGAAGGCAGAAGAGAGCGGCCAAGGATCTGAACACTGATGAGATCAAGGTCACGGTGGAGACCATGAAGATACTCGAAGATTCGGTTGCGTTCCTCCCGGGCACGGACCAACACCTCATCCTCAGGGGAGACAAGAGTAAGTGAATCGAAATGGTCATACTCTTGGTAAAGCTGGGTAAACTCCAGGTAATAGGCAGCCGTGGGACGATCCCCTTGGCGCAAGAGGAAAATCCGTCGCCGCAATTGAAAAATCTGAGCGGCATTCCCACGACAGGAGTAGGTAATCTTAGCACGTTTCCAAATGTTGACCGCTGTGTCCAGAAATAGGTAGTTGCGGGCAATAGACTCCTGCATAGAGTTGGTCAGCCAAGACATCACCAAGGAGTTCTCGGATTCTCATTGGGGCCAATCCAGAGAGGAGGTAGTAGTAGGTGCCCTAGTAATACCACTGATGTAGCCAAATAAACGACGACTCTTGAGGGACAGAGTAACGGAACGAGCCCACCGGAGATAATTGGTTCCATCCAACTAATGGTAGTGATCTGAGGAGTCCCGTGATAATGGGTGGCACAAAGAGATCCAGTAGAAGGCAAAGGATCTTGAGGGGCACTCCCACCGGAGGAGACATCCGGAGTTTCACCACTTCCCGACATAACAAGCGAGGAAAAGAAAAACTGGGCTGCTAAAGTGGAAAAATCTCACTCATAGAAAGAGGAGAAGCCACGGAGGAGCGCAATCACGCAAGGAGAGGAAGATACATCCCGCAAGAAGGTAGAGCAGACGCCGGAAGAGCAATCACGAACTCAAGCCTGCATAGATCCGGCGTCAAGAATGGCTCAAACAGTCGTGCGAAGAATACTGCGTCGACTAGTGCTGGTGGCAGAAGATGGGAGTGGAAGGGATGACGCCTGGGCCTGGCGCAGCGGAAGGGACTACGCCTGGCCCGGCGCAGAGGAAGCTCCTCCGACAAAAACCACGACAAGGGCTCGCGGAAGACGAAGAAAGGAAATGGCCGACGAAATATGCGGAAGCCGCGGGAGTCGCGGAAGACAACGCATGCAGCAGACGGGAGACGGGCGCGCGGAAGACAAAACGCATGCGGCGAACTGGAGACGGGCGAGCGAAAGGCGAGATTAGGTTCCGACTGACTCTGATACCATGTTGGAGAATAGGAAATTGAAATTAATTGATAGAAAGGAGACTCTCTCCTATATATAGGATGGAGACACTACAAGAGCAATAAGGGAAAAAATACAAGAGCAAAAAGGTAAAATAACATAATTCTAACAATCATCATTTCGAGAATGATCTCGAGTATAGATTTCGTATTGTGGCCCCATAGTTTTTCGATTCATCGAGTCCTGTGTCATTTAGCTATTGGCTCGTGGACATGAAATATTACTTCAAACATTTTGAGTTATTCGGTGAGCGTCGCGTTAGATTTGCGGAAATTAACTTTTTGATCATGTGAAAGCTCATCGGGTTAGCATTGAGAAGACTCGTGAGCGAGATCGTCTTCGCCTTATCATGAGTTGGGTGAATATGAAGCGGATACTGTGCCTAAAGTATTTGATAGCATCATATAGGAATTATCTCCTCGAGCGATTATTTACTCTTCGTCAAGGATCTATATCTATTGCCGACTATATGACTAGCTTTGATGAGTTATTAGTGAGGAGCGATCTCTGAGAGGAGACCATTGCGTCTGTTTCCCAATTTTTATATGGGCTTCAATCTGAGATTTATACTGAGTTGACCTATCACTATGTAGAGTTTATCGAGCATGCATATCAATTCGCCCTCCACTATGAGCAGGCCTTGAGATCCGCTAGAGTTACTCGAGTAGACTCATACTCTGACCGCCCTCATCATAAAGAATCCACATCTCGAGGCTACCACCATTCCTACTCGTGTCCTTATGGATATGAAAGATGGGACACTTGATAGAGAGTTCTCCACCCCAGTGAAACACTGTCCGATTAGTGGTCCGTCATTTGAGTTTAGCTCATACCATATGACCTTCAATGAGAGTGAGTGCGAACAATCTGGTGATTCTATATTTTTTTGTCCTTCTATTGTAGCAATAAACCCCTCCCTTTCTATGATCCCATGTGTTGACTTAGTTACGGCCTCTATCATAGACTCGCCTTTGAGTCCGCGTTCATCTGACTATACCTACATTGTGGTGATGAGACATGTCTCGAGTGAGGGTCAAGGGTCTAGCATTGACTTGTTTCCACGGACACTACCATTATTGATGACTTTCTTTTGGAGGATCATCTTGCATGACCCTCTCGGGGAACCCTTCATTGAGTCCTCGAGAGACTCATTTGACGAGCCTTCCTTTTCAGGGAGCATTCACCTTAATATGGATGACTTGAGTCTTCGCATGCGTGATCATTGCATTCATGATAAATTTTCTTATATACTTTTTGGAGAGCCACCTGGCGGGCTTTACCCTTTGGAAGATACTTGACACACCCCAGCGTTGCATTCTTCTGTCACCATCTTTGACATTCCTTCGAGTGATGACATCATTTATGACAATTTTTTCTATCACCTAGTGAGCCTCCCAATGATTAACATCCCTCAGGAGGCAGTTGACATACCATGATTTTGCAGCTTAGTGCCGATGTCTCAGGTAATCATTTAGGTGTTCGTGGCATGCTCGATGAGTGTTTCTACACTCCACCCGAAGAACCTTCAGATAAACCACCTTAAGGAGTGTTTCTACACTCCTTAAGGACTTTATCCGCTATATAGAGCATGCACTTAGTCAGTCAGTGATGTCGGCCATCGTTCATTTGCTTCTGTTGCATGACTTGCTTGCCATACTTCGACGTAAAATTATATTAAATAATGAAAATTTAAAACTTGTGCGGATAATCATATGAGAGAGTAAATGTTCAATGAAGGTGATTGAGTGATAACTTGCAGCTTGCTTGAGAGGTTCCCATTGGGGATGATCTTGAATGTGAGTGCTGGGCGAATAGGTTCAACCACTATCATGAGAGATTTTGAATTAAATTCTATGAGTTTGATTTTAATAAGAATATGAGTAGTCATCCCGTACTTAATGTAGAAAATTTAATTCTAGATGTGGCTAATATAAAAAATTTGATTCTAGATGTGGAGCTAATGTAGAAAATTTGGTTCTAGATGTGGAGCCACCTAGTTTTGGACAATTAGCCTTCCTATTCAGCCTCAATTTCCATCGACGCCACAACCTTTCTCGTACCTTCAACCTCCATTATAATCCTACCCTTCACCTATACATCAGCTTGTTTTGTGCATGGGTCCCTCAACTACGTCAGCGACACGATGATCTTTTACGCAGACACTTTCTGCTTGGAGCTCGAGAGTTTCGCATGGGGTGCATCGGGAGCATGTAGTCTCTATTCATCATAGATGAATGTTTCTGAGTTGGGGAAATTAATGAAGATCATTCACATGACATTGGAGGAGTCGATTGGGTCGATAATATTTGGATCGTCAGATGGGTGATCGGAGACCGACTTCGCGTTTGTCGTGATTTTCATACTTATATTCATTTTAAAAATATTTTTAGACTTGTATTTTGGGATTTACGTTAAGTCATCCGATCGGGCGTTTAAGGCCGTTAGATGGTTTAACTTAAATACCCCTTTATATATCATTATACTAGAGCAATTTTGGGGACATTGAGTACCTGCGGTTTTTTCTCAGGGAGATGCCACTCGATCTGCGGCTCGGTGCGACCCCGAGTATCCCGCGCGGTGCGAAGCCGCCAAGTCTTGCCTCCGGGGGTGCCGGTGTCCCCACCAGCCGCCTTCCCCTGCCCTTACGACCTCCGACGATCTTCCCTTGGCCCTCCATCAGCACTGTTGTGGCCACCGCCACCATCCCCTTCGACAAAGCTCCTAATAGCCACCACCGCCATCCATAGCCTCCACCGCCGCCACCTTTTCCTTGCATTAGAGCCCTTACCGCTGCCTCCCCTTATCCTCCAGCAGTCGTTCCTTCTGATTTTCCCATCAAGTCTCTTTCCTCCCCTGTTTATTCCCTCTAGCACCCTCCTTGTAACACCCCGCTCATATTCACCATATAGTATGAGTCTAGCCAGGCCTCAACATACGACTTCAACAAGAGAAATATTAAAAGATTGAAACCAAAAATAAAACCGGAAACATCGGAGCATCTGCAGAAACACGGAAGCTAGAAACTTTGATAAGAGAATGTTCATGCCAACTATGACCACCACAAAGTTATCTCCAAATGTCATTACATTATACATCATCCTTACATTCATCAATAATCATAAGAATAATAATATAAGAGTACATTTTACAAAGCTCTAGGCACGTAGGCCCGATACAGTACAATAAACATTTACAGGCTTTAACTTTTCTTTTTATTGGCGGCATAGCACAAGCAAACTCCCATGCAAAGTCCTGCAACAAAAAACAAGTTTGCGAAAAACATGGGTCAGCCTAAGCCGACCAAAACAGTGTAACGATCCCCTCCCCCGGGCATCCTAGCAAATCCTAGGGAGTAACAACCCTTGCAGATCAGCACATCACAAAAATATAATATAAAGCAATTAAACAAGCAACAAAGGTGAAGTGTCACAACCAACATACACGTATTTATGTTGAGCATTGAAATAAGTGGGGACTACTATGCAAATATGAGTTAGAGGATAAAAGTCTTATTCATGCACTCTACTCCTAGTAGCACTACCATGTCCTAAGCTACCACAATAACAAGCATTTGCCATATTACAAACATCATGTACATGTATCTTATATGCTCTCAAGGAACACAAGCATTGGGGTGTGCAAACTGCTTCGGCTATGGACACAAGGACCTGTCCCGGTCGCCTCTTCGGGCCCTGCATCAAAATGCTTCTTCACATTGGGACGATGCAGTCGTGGCTAACAATACACATCTTTGCCAATGTCTGTCCCACAACCTATCATGATGTAAATTTGCCTCTTAACCCAACCCCATGGGACCTTTGCCGAAATTACAAAGATGCAAAAGCGGCAGAGTATACCCCACATGCTTCCCACTCCTGGCTCAAAAACCACAATCACAATCATACAATCAATTATCGCACTCATGGCGAAACATAGAGAGTCACACACTCATATCAAAGTATATCATGCAAATGACAGATCATGCCAATAGACCCTTTCTCCATGCAAAACTGCATACTGCGGGTGTGGCAGGTTATACCTATATCTCATTAGGCCCTTCAACCAGCACTTGCTCCAACAATCACATAAGATCCTACACGACCCACTAGACATCTGGCCTTTAATCTCACACATGGTTCTTCACGCTCTTCCCGATGTATCAAGTCGCATCATTAATCGCACCCCATAGTCACATGACATTCATTCCCTCACATAGATTTTTCCCACATCGAAGTTATTCCCCATGATCCCAAGTTCGTGTATTTTATTCTATCACTAATAATATTTCATCATGGAGGATTTATCAAATTACACGGATAATACTCAATATTGCAACTCCAAGAACATTATTCACGAAGTTACACTCCACTACGGGGAGTCCATCAATACTTGGAATTAATAATCATGATTAACGAGCCATAACCTCTACTATTATCATGACATTACATATCTCTATTGCAGATCAATTCTATAACAGAGTTATTCTTCATAATCGTTAAACTATATTCATTAATGACGGGGTCACATGCCATTATATGGAATTCCTACGACAAATCGGATTCATCTCTCGCAATCACAATATGCATTCACTATCACCACGATATTCACTCTGCTACGGAAATCCATCACTAATCGGATTTATCAATATTAGCTATCAATCCACATCATTTAACTAACACAATAACATTCTCCAATTTAGATCTACCTCATAATGAAGTCATTAACGATGACATAATTTATGTCCATCAATTTCATCGTATTCACATTCCTCTACGGGGACTTATCCCAAGTCTGTGACATTCCTATGAGCTCTAAATTCTACGGTGGATTCTCACGACTACGGGTGTATACCTGATTCCATTCCCCAAACAAACACAACGACCAAAAGACAGATAATTATCGGTTAGCGCATCAACATTTCTTCTAAATGAACGTCAATCATCCATCATCGAATCGGGCCACCGACCACAATTAGGCTTCACACACAATGGCTATCCCAGAATCGAATTCGGGCATCTAATGCAAGCATGTCGGGGTCGCAATCCCACGCCCCGGTGGTTCGCACTGAACCGTGACCACCCCATACCTTCTAACTAGAGAAATCGAGTGCCACAATCACAACACATGCTTAAAAGAAAACAAGAAGGCAAATTGAGTCCTAATTCTGGGGAGAAGAAAACCGTTACCTTCGCCCCCTTCCTTTTCGGCCATGAAAGCCTCGACAGATCCTCGATCGGAGCTCCGAATCTTCACCTATGGAGGTTTCTTCCTCCACAAGACCTAGCTTCCTCCTCCTTCAAAACCTTGGAGAGCGAGTGGAGAGGGTGAAATGAGGGCTGGTAAGGCTTCTCCCACAACCTAATTGGGTTAGGAAGTGATCCCAAGTGTCCAACACCTTGATTGCCCAAGCTACGACCATGATTAAAATGTTTTTGGTTCGCGTGCACGATCGTGCCTCTCTGCAGGCGCATGATCACCTGGAAGGTGCACACGATCATGCTTGAAGGAGACGCATGGGCAAAACACAGAACTCCAAAATCGGTCTGGAAAATCACAAAAAGCGCACGGTCGTGCTCCTTCAAGGCGCATGGTCGTGCCTGATGGAAATTGCAGCAATTCTTACTGAATCAAAGTGTTGGACTCCCAACGGCGATACCCGTCCGTAAAACGATACATATGAGCTCTACGGTATAAAAATGGGGTCTATCTCCTTCAACAGTACCCGGAATCACCCTAGGGCTCTGATACCATGAAAAAACTCTTAATTGTATTCCGAATAATAATAATAGAGAGATACAACCCACTATATTTGAGAGAGGACATAGCGGTGGAGGAGATAAAATAAACCAAAAAATACACAAATACCACAAATACCAACATAATTCAAAGTCTAATGCGCTTTAATCTAAGGGTGGAGATCGCCTTGGATCATATAACTACTGATTTACTTTTTTGTTAATAACTCTAGCCCTAACTTTTCCTATTTTTTGTTCTTTCAATGGGAAATTTTATATTACAGATTCTTGGCAATATTATTCGGCATATCAGACTTGTTTCCGTCTTTTATATGACAATTAAATCTTTGTTATCATAGTCGGTTTAGCGTTCTTATATTTGTTGCGAACTCTTTTAACTAGTGTGATCATAATCCTCGTTTCTAGATTGAGTCATTCTAGAACTGACTGCATTTTTTTGTTTTGTCCCCTTTTGGATCTTTCCAGGCAATTTCTGCAGCTGTTACTGAAGCTTATAATATATCTCCAAATCTGGTTTGTATTCTTTTAGTTTTACTAGTTTTTACTGGGAGGTGTTTATTTTTTTAATTTCTCGAAATATTTTGCTCTAAATGTATGTTTAAGATGAATTAGTTCATTTTCAGTTCGATTTGAACTCTATTTTAAGTCAACTATTATTTATTTATTTATATATATTATTACATGCATTATATTATGTGCAATGCATATTTTGTTATATACATCATATGTTATAACTCAAGTAATATTTGAGCGATTAGGATTAAACTCAAAATGGACCAAAATTTGTTTCTAGTCGGAAATGGAATTTGAGATTTTGGCTCAAATTGACAACAGCCTAATTTTGCATGAGTTTAACTTTTAGTATCCCCAATATGTAGCGATTTCTTTGCATTGCTGACCCCAGTAATCTATTTTTTAGATTCATCACATTAATATAGAAATTTATCAAGTTTTAGACCAATACAAACTGGCAGCTAAGGGTGTGAAGAAGCAAAAAAGGAGCAAGCTGGGGACTAGTTCCTTATATATGTTTCAACTATTGAGCCGAGCTAAGTCTCAATAAAAGGGCAGCCCGGTGCACAAGGCATCCCCGCGGAGCGAGGGTTCGGGGAAGGGTCCCACCACAATATTGATTGAAGCACATTTACTCATTTTTGAGTTGACATGAACCAAACAAGAAATAGGAAGGCTAACTAAAGACAACATTAAATACATCTCGGTTGATGATTTTGAACACATGAGAAAAATCGTATTTTAGGGTTAGAGAGTGTTGATTGGTGAAAAATGAACAAAGTTTTAAAGAAGGAGAAAATGAACGTACTGGCCTACCTTTTTCTTGTGCAACCATCTAACCTTTTTTGTATTGATCATATCAAGCTTCCCCTTTCCATCACCATCCTACCCTCCTAATGAGTTTCTGTGTTTATTGCAGTTTAGTTTCTGTATTTGGGAACGCCGTCTACAACATGTTATCGGCATGATGCCTAGCTCGTTTGGGCGTCAGCTTTTGGCATTCCCACCTTTTACCTGTACACGACCGAACGCTGTTTTACCTTTGTTTGCACCACATTTGGATGAAAATTGCTGCGTTCAGAATTTCTTTGTGAAACCCCCTTCAAATGGAGCCTAAATCTTCAACTTTATCTCACATCAATCTTACAATTAACCTTCAACTTTTATCTTACCTTTGTCCTTTCACTTTATTGGACTCCCTTGTCTATTTTTTTTTTTAATTCAGCATTGGAATCTATACAGCATAAGTATTGCTGTTTTATAACATGGCCCTCTGGCAGTACATGTTACTTTATCATCACAAAATATATTGAAAATTTATAATCCTGTGATGGTTCTTTAGAAGTTAGATTTTGAAATCCTTCTCGACTTAGGGTAGGGTCTAGTGTGTGGTGGAATCCTAAAACGATATACGGTGTTGATGAGTGAGGTTTAACCAAATTACAATGCTCGCACAAGCAAATATGTCACCTGACAAGCTTGCACGTAGTAATTAAATTAATGAGTGCTTGCAAGTAACAAATTCAATGCATGTCGAGAGTGCATTAGTTCAATGCGCGACAATCTAATCCTTGCAAATCACAAGAGTTCTAGGGAAAAACAACCTCCAAACAACTATCATTAACAATATAAGTACAACCGGTACAATGAAGAAAATTACAACTCCAAATGCAAACTTACGCATATAGATGACCCAACGAGAGAAAAATGGAGTAATAGTTCTCGGTGATGATCTCCTCCGATAAACGTCGGCATCAGCGAAATGGGGTGCTCAGTTGGTGATGAGGACCAGCTTAGAGCTCCCTTATCTAGGAGGTCTGGGGTTCAAGCCCCTGCCTCAACAACCCGCCATTGGAATTAGCGGCTGCGGCCAATTAGATCCGTGGAGAGGGGTTGGGGTCACTGGTGTGCAGACATGTAGCGCACCCACAGTAGACTGGGGCGTTACACATATAGATGACCCAACGAGAGAAAATGGAATAATAGTTCCCGATGATGATATCCTCCGATAAACATCAGCATTAGCGAAATGGGGTGCCCAAGTGTGAAGGGAAGAGGTTGTTGACGGCTTGAGGGGTGGTTGAGATGGTTCCAACTGGTAGAGGAGTGCTGGGAGGGCTCGATGAGGGGATGAGATGATTACTAGAAGTGCTGGCAGCATGCAGTGAACGAGAAGCGATCACAGAGGAGAAGTTGGTCATTCTGGGTGTTTTGGCTTCAAACAGGAAGTGGGCTTAGTGAGGAATAAGGTTGTTGTATTAGGATGGAGGATCGGTGGTTTCAATTAGGAAGTTGCGTTTTCTTTTGGAGGCAGGGGGTGAGTAGGTTTTGGAGTATGGTGAGTGGAGTAGTGTAGGTAGTTGTTGAGGGTAAGGAGGTAAATATGGTTGAGGAAGTTAGATAAGGAGGTTATATATAGTGGATAGTTGTGGTGTTTAGTGGGTGATTGGGGAGGTGTAAGGTTGGTGGTTGGCCGGTGCAAGGTGGTTGCCGCCCAAGGGAGGAGCAGGAAGGGGGGGGGGGAATCTGCTTAGGCTTCGACACCTAGGTTCTACGACTTCGACACCATTGGGAGGACCTAAAAATCCTGGAAATTTGTCCAAAATCTTTGATCCCTGAAACTGAATCCATATACACCTATTTATAGATGTGGGCGGCCACTATGAATGGTCATGATCGTAGGATCATAATAGTGGTTGCATGTACAATGTACGAAATGAGAAAATATAAATGAATCTCCTTGAAAATTTTAATTAAAACACATGTACAAGATGCTCCTTATATATAGAGAAGGAGAATGAGCTAAGAATGAACCCAAGATGTGGGACTAAAGGAGCCTAAGAGAAATGAGCCATTATATATGAGCCTTCTCTAACACTCCCCCACAAGCTGAAACATACAAGTCGTATGCGTTATGTTAAAGCCAGGAAAATCCCGACTCCAAAATTCGGACCAATGCAGCCGGAGGCTACTCGCCCAGCAGTCCAACGAGATGACTTGGCTGGCAACGACGAAGAAGCTAGAAGAGCAACAAACAGGACCCCAGGTACTGCGGCAGGGAGGTCCCACCACGTACTCGGAAGCTCAAGGGAGTCTTCCCCTCCAAAACCAAAAATGGCCGAGCTTGGTACGAGGAAGGCAGGGACCTGGCGAGTATCTCGCCTGAGGGGATCAACCTCGTCCAAAAGTCCTCTTTCTTGCACCCCTGGGGGTCTATTTATAGACAAATCCTGGGGGGGGGGGGGGGGGGGTAATTACCTGACCATACTCGCCTCTGCTCGCCCAACTCGCCCTCTGCTCGGCCAGCTCGCCCCTTGCTCGGCCAGCTCGCCCCTTGCTCTCCCAGCTCGCCCCTTGCTCGGCCAGCTCGCGCCTTGCTCGCCCAGCTCGCCCCTTGCTCGGCCAGCTCTACCCTTGCTCGGCCAGCTCGCCCCTTGCTCGGCCAGCTCGCCCCTTGCTCGGCCAGCTCGCCCCTTGCTCGGCCAGCTCGCCCCTTGCTCGGCCAGCTCGCCCCTTGCTCGGCCAGCTCGCCCCTTGCTCGGCCAGCTCGCCCCTTGCTCGGCCAGCTCGCCCCTTGCTCGCCCAGCTCGCCCTCTGCTCGCCCAGCTCGCCCTCTGCTCGGCCAGCTCGCCCCTTGCTCGGCCAGCTCGCCCCTTGCTCGCCCAGCTCGCCCCTTGCTCGCCCAGCTCGCCCCTTGCTCGCCAACCGAGGTCTGCGAATAGGCGTCTCCTTAGGCCTTTCTGATCTCGACGAATTACGGGTGGTACACAATCCCCGCTTTTTTCGAGCTCGCTCGCGAGGTCGGAAAAACAATGTAGGACCCGTGGTTCGGAGAGATGGGCACTAGAGAGTAAAGGCGCGAGGTCGTTCCCAGGAGGGGATCTCAACTGTAGGAGGAAAAAGAGTCGATACCTCGCCGAGCTTAACTGGAGGAAGAGAGAACGCCGACACTTCACGGGAGCCGAGCTCAACTGGAGGCGGATACAAGGTCAACACCTTCTAGGAGCCGCGCCCAACTAGAGGTGGAAAGAAGGTCGACGCCTTCTAGGATCCGAGCTCAACTAGAGGCGGATACAAGGTCAACACCTTCTAGGAGCCGAGCTCAACTAGAGGTGGAAAGAAGGTCGACACCTCGCAGGAGCCGAGCTCAACTGGAGGCGGATACAAGGCCGACACCTTCTAGGAACCGAGCTCAACTAGAGGCGGAGAGAAGGTCGACACCTCGCAGGAGCTGAGCTCAACTGGAGGCGGAGAGAAGGTCGACACCTTCTAGGAGCCGAGCTCAACTAGAGGTGGAGAGAAGGTCGACACCTCGCAGGAGCCGAGCTCAACTGGAGACGGATACATGGTCAACACCTTCTAGGAGCCCAGCTCAACTAGAGGCTGATACAAGGTCGACACCTTCTAGGAGCCGAGCTCAACTAGAGGTGGAAAGAAGGTCGACACTTTCTAGGAGCCAAGCTCAACTAGAGGTGGAAAGAAGGTCGACACCTTCTAGGAGCCAAGCTCAACTAGAGGTGGAAAGAAGGTCGACACCTTCTAGGAGCCGAGCTCAACTAGAGGCGGAGAGAAGGTCGACACCTCGCAGGAGCCGAGCTCAACTGGAGGCGAATACAAGGTCGACACCTCACAGGAGCCGAGCTCAACTGGAGGCAGATACAAGGTCGACACCTTCTAGGAGACGAGCTCAACTAGAGGCGGAGAGAAGGTCGACACCTTCTAGGAGCCGAGCTCAACAAGAGGTGGATACAAGGTCAACACCTTCTAGGAGCCGAGCTCAACTAGAGGTGGAAAAAAGTTAGACACCTCGCAGGAGCCGAGCTCAACTGGAGGCGGATACAAGGTCGACACCTTCTAGGATCCGAGCTCAACTAGAGGTGGATACAAGGTCGACACCTTCTAGGAGCCGAGCTCAACTAGAGGTGGTGAGAAGGTCGACACCTCGCAGGAGCCGAGCTCAACTGGAGGCGGAAAAGAAGAGTCATCCGAGGAGGCAAGTAGCCGACTTGCTGGATAAGGGATCGGCCAGAGGCCTGGATTACGACAACTCCACAACTCGATGACTTCTTTTAATGCTTCAAACTCTACTCTGATAATCTCTCCAGACGGATGAGAAGTACAATCAGGGGGTAGCTCGGCCAATGTGCAAGGGGGAGCTGATCTCGACCGTCAGTGCAGGGCTTGGTCTTAGGAGGATACATTAAAAAACCCGGTATACTGTCTCATCACCCGCTCTGGATGTTATGAGAGCTAAGCAGGATACTCATCCTCTAACCCACTCGTGACGTGAGTCGATGACCGCTTCGCCAGAATTTTGTCGCATTGCCTGGATAGGGCATGACTTTCGGGAGGGGGTCCTTCTGGACACACACACTTGAGGTCTCCACTCTGCCTGCTGAGAAATTTTTCAGAATCACAGTAATAATAACAGGAGTGAGAACATGTAAAGGCAAGTAGGGAGTGACAGTCGGGGAGGTCCAAGACGACACACCATCCCGAGGCCTTCATCTTACTCGGATGCTGGATGTCGACCAGTAGGGAATGACAGTCGGGGAGGTCCAAGGGGACGCACCATCCCGAGGCCTCCATCTTACCGTGATGCTGAATGTCGACCAGTAGGGAATGGCAGTCGGGGAGGTCCAAGGGGACGCACCATCCCGAGGCCTCCATCCTATTGCGTTTGCTGAATGCTGGTTGGTCAAATCGATCATCTCTTCGTCAAGTTGGGGTGGTTGGCGTCCGGACTTTCCTCTGATAACCTCTCCAGTCGGATGGGAAGTGCAGTCGGGGGATAACTCGACCAACGTGCAAGGGAGGAGCCGATCTCAACCGTCAATGCAGAGGCTTGGTCTTAGGAGAACTCTCTCCCGAGGCGCTATCCCACCACCCGACTTGGGTTTTTACGAGAGTCGAGTCGGAGGCCTGTCCCCTAATCGGTCGCCAGGTTGCGGAAGAGTCTTCATACTGTCACTCAACAATCAGAGGGGATTAACCGCACCAACCCATATGATTGGAATTAACGACAAGAGATATTAGGCTTTGCCGCAAGAGGTCAAATGACACCTTTATACAAGGGTTCCTCAGTCAGTTAAATCGATCATCGCTTCGTCAAATTGGGAGGTCGGCGTCCAGACTTTCTCCTGATAATCTCCCCAGTCGGATGAGAGATACGGTCGGAGGGTAACTCGACCAACGTGCAAGGGGGGAGCTGATCTCGACCGTCAGTGCAGAGGCTTGGTATTAGGAGAACGCACTACCGAGGCACCGTCCCATCATCCGTTCTGGGTTTTACGAGAATCAAGTCGGAGGCTCGTTTCTCAACCTGTCGTGGAGATTGGTTTTACCTACTTCGAAAAGCTCTTGCCAGAAGAGAAAACAACTCTCGCGGCCCATGTTTCAGGGGGCGAGGAATTTTTATTCAAATGGAATAAACACAAGGAGGGGGAGAATACACCTTCTCGCTCAGGGATAAAACCTCTTCAGGTCATTGCCGCTCCAGGTATTCCCAAGCAATTCCCCTTCATGATTCTGCAGGCGGTATCCGCCAGTCTCGAATGCCTCTTGAACGATGAAAGGTCCCTCCTAGTTCAGTTCGAGCTTCTCGACGACAAGTGATCTCCCTGTTGAGCCTTTAAGTACTTTTGAGCAATTCCTCATCTCATAGAGGTGAGTAGTTAGAGACATCCTTGCTAGTATGAGTCGTTGAAGAGATTAAACGAATAACATAGCTGCATAGTTGCTGAAATGATGACCTCACAAGCATGACCATCTTAGAATTCCATAGAATGTCGGTTGTTGGAGAAGATCATCGCGAGCAAGAGCTTGTGGAATTAAAGAGTACTATGGCTGCTGAAGAGACAACCTCGCGAGTATGGAACTCGTGAATTTGAAGGGGAGCATCATTGCTGTTGAAGAGATCACCTCGCGAGTATGGAACTCGCAGAATAGCAGCTCGAAGACGTCATGAGTAACCCATCTTATGGAAAGGACGTTCTTGGTGAAGATCATCGCGAATGGGAGCTCGCGAGATACCAGCTAGAAGACGTCACGAGTAAGCATTCTCGTGGAATGTAAGCCCTTGATGAAGATCATCGTGAGTAGGAACTCGCGGAATACCAGCTTGAAGACGTCATGAGTCAGCATCCTCGTGGAATGTAAGCCCTTGATGAAGATCATCGCGGGTAGGAACTCGCGGAATACCAGCTTGAAGACGTTACGAGTAAGCATCCTCGTGGAATAATAATTGCCACCTTGGGAGGTACTTGGTGCAATTGACGATCATACCTTGCTCGCACATAGCTACGCACACCTATCTGCTTGCCCCTGTATACTCGTACTTGCATACTCGCATCTACATACTCGCACCTGTATATGAAGAAGTTTTTAGAGGCATGTACTCCTAAGACTTCATCTGGTACCCCTATGTTTGATGCTGATGAAGAAGTGGCCAAAATAGGGAATGAAAGTCGGGGAGGTCCAAGGGGACACATCCTCCCGAGGCCTCCATCCTACTGCTATTGTTGGTGCTGTTGAAGAGGTTGACAAGTAGAGACTGATTGTCGGGGAGGTTCCAAAGGAACACACCATCCCGAGGTCTCCATCCTACTTGGATGCTGAATGCCGACCCAACCTGTTTCCTGTTGCTCAACAATTAAACGGGGAGTTAAGCACACTTAAGCACATTAACTCACGCGATTGGAGGAAATAATCGTAAACGAATCGCTTTGTTATGGGCTTTTAGCCCTCGAGGGTACTCGACACCTTTATTCAAGGGTCCCCTGATCCGTTAAGTCGATCATCTCTTCGTCGAATTTGGAGGTCGGCGTCCATACTTCTTCCTGATAATCTCCCCAGTCGGATGAGAAATGCAGTCGGTGGGAACCGCGACCAATGTGCAAGGGGGGAGCTGATCTCGGTCGTCATTGCAGAGGCTTGGACTTAAGGGAACGCACAACCGAGGCACTGTCCCATCATCCGCTCTGGGTTTTACGAGAATCAAGTCGGAGGCCCGTTTCCCAACCTGCCGTGGAGATTGACTTCACCTGCTTTCTTCCTTTCTTTTGAAAACGCTTAGCTGAAAGAGACAAATGACTCACAATCTCTCATGTTTCAGGGAGGTGAGAGTTTTATAGATAACATAACCTGTTGAGTGGTCGCGGGATATCAACTTGAAGGTTATACGAGTAAGAACATAGCATCGCGGGACATCAGCTGGAATACCTCATGAGTAAGACCCCTCATGGATCATAGCTGATGGAAGGGGATCATCGCGAGTATAGCATCGCGGGACATCATCCCGAGTAAGCATTCTCATGGAACATCTTATGTGTTTTCCCTTGGTGGCAAACTCGTCATGAATCATCCTGTTTGTTAGTCAGACAAAAGCACTAGCGGGCTTTACCAAAGCACCCATAAGTATGAACATGTTTGGAAATCACTGGCATTGAAGAAGGAGGAAACTGAGGGGAGGAGGAGTGTCAAGGGGGCAGCGCCCCTGGAAATTTTTTATTTTCCATACTCGTCCGGCCTTGAAATCGCCCTTCAGGAACTCGCCACCCTTGAACAAGGCACCAGGTTCTCACCACCTTGCGAGTAGAGAACTCGCCTATGGGCGAGTATAGAAGAAGCTCGCCTATGGCCGAGTATTGAAGAAGCTCGCCTATGGCCGAGTATTGAAGAAGCTCGCATATGGACGAGTATTGAAGAAGCTCGCCTATGGGCGAGTAAGGAGGGTGAGTAAGGAAGGATCTCGCCACTACTCAGGAAGCTCACCTCTCTTCCGAGTAAAGTCGTTGGTCTGAACTTATCTCTGGATCTCGCCTGCAAGTACTCGCCTATGGCGAGTAGGGATCTCGGCAGCATGGACTCGCCTATCACGGTCTCGTCTCCCTGCGACTAGAACTCGCCTGTGGGCGAGTATGCAACTCACTTGTGGGCGAGTATGGAAGTCGCCAATCATGCGCTCGTCTTCTCGCCATCTGGAACTCGCCTGAGGATGTCTTCGTCTGGAACTCGCCTGAGGATGTCTTCGTCTGGAACTCGCCTGAGGCTGTCTTCATCTGGAACTCTCCTATTGGCGAGTAAGGAAGGAGCTCGCCTATGCCGAATATCGAACTCGCCTGCATGAACTCTCGAGTTGCCAACAACTTCCTCGTGGTCGCCCATTTCTACCATCTCTCCTTTTCACCAAACTTTCTTCCTCTGGCTACGATCCACGCTCACCGCACCAAAGTGTTAAAGCCAGGAAAATCCCGACTCCAAAATTCGGACCAATGCAGCCGGAGGCTACTCGCCCAGCAGTCCAACGAGATGACTTGGCTGACAACGACGAAAAAGCTAGAAGAGCAACAAACAGGACCCCAGGTGCTGCGGCAGGGAGGTCCCACCACGTACCCGGAAGCTCAAGGGAGTCTTCCCCTCCAAAACCAAAAATGACCGAGCTTGGTACAAGGAAGGCAGGGACCTGGCGAGTATCTCGCCTGAGGGGGTCAACCTAGTCCAAAAGTCCTCTTTCTTGTACCCCTGGGGGTCTATTTATAGACAAATCCTGGGGGGGGGGGGGGGGGGGTAGTTACCTGACCATACTCGCCCATACTCGCCCAGCTCGCCCTCTGCTCGGCCAGCTCGCCTATTGCTCGCCAAGCTCGCCCCTTGCTCGCCAAGCGAGGTCTGCGAATAGGCGTCTCCTTAGGCCTTTCTGATCTCGACTAATTAAGGGCGGTACACGTTAATCTTGGAAAGAAACTGTCGATATAGTGAGCGAGGCAAGGCTTTAGTTAGAATATCTGAAACTTGATCAGCAGTTGACATATGTCGCAGAATCAATCTTCAAAGTTGAATTTTTTCTCGGACAAAATGACAGTCGACTTCGATGTGTTTCGTGCGCTGATGAGACACCGAATTTTCAGTTATATGGATAGTAACTTGGCTATCGCAGAAGGGAACGACCGGTGATGGAAGTTTGACTCCTAAATCAGTAAGGAGACTTTCTAGCCATGTGAGTTTTAAAACAACGTCGACCATGAAACGATACTCTGCTTCAGCAGCAGAGCGAGCAACCACAGGCTATTTTTTGCTTCACCAGGTAACTAAATTTTCGCCAAAATATGTGCAGTATCCACTCGTGGATCGAAGATCATCGAGAGACCCAACATAATCAGCATCACACTATGCAATGCATAGTTATCAAGGCGCGCCTAAGGCGCCAGATGCACCGGTTCGCGCCTCTGCAAGGCAGAGGTGGGCGATGTGCCGCAGGCGCGCACCTTACCAGCTCCCAGGCGCACTAATGGCGCGCCTGGGCCTTTCGAGGTGTTTTCTTCAACCTGATTAGTGAAATTTTTTTGGGAGGTGGGCAAAATCATGATCTCAGACGCACCCGAGGCGCACTTAGGCGCACTTGGGCATCCAATTCACCGATTTTCAGTGAATTGGGTGCCCAATTCATTGAAAATCGGCGAATTGACTGATTTTCAGGGAATTGGGCACCCAATTCATTTTTGCGCCTCACGTTTAGGCTCCAGGACCCCTTTGCGCCTCGATGCGCCTTGCGCCTTTGATAACTTAGATGCAATGAGAGACAGAGAACTAAAAGGCTTGTACACTAGTCCTTGACTTGGAGCATTCTTCAAGTATCAAAGAATACGTTCGACTTCCTAAAGATGAGAAGTCCGTGGAGCATGCATGAAGCGACTGATCACACCAACCACAACGAATATATCGAGTCGTGTGACAGTAAGATTGATAAGCTTGCCGACGAGGCGACGATAATACTCCGGATTAGGGAGAAGTTGATCAGAGTCCGAACCATGAGCACATAACTGGTGATTGACATCCATAGGTGTATTCACAGGCTTACACCCAGAGTAACCGACATCATGAAGTAAATCAAAGCAATATTTCCATTGAGACAGGACAAGACCATCAAGTCGTCGGGCTACCTCAATCCCCAAGAAGTATCGGAGCCGACCCAAATCTTTAGTTTGGAAGTGAGAGGCAAGGTGTTTCTTGATTTGAATAATGCCAAGAAGATCATCACCCGTGACAAGAATATCATCAACATAGACCAGAAGAATCATTGTGCCTGATGAACGTCGGCGAACAAACAGTGAGAAGTCTGCCGAGCTCTGGGTGAAGCCACAATCACGAACCACCCGACTAAACTTATCAAACCATGCTTGTGGAGACTGTTTGAGGCCATAAATAGATTTTTTCAGATGACAGACTAGTGACTCCCCCGCGGTTGCATAACCAGAAGGTTGTTGCATGTATACAGTCTCCATAAGATCGCCATTAAGGAAGGTGTTCTTGATGTCAAGTTGATGCCCGACCAATGTTGATGGACGACAAGAGAAATCAAGACCCAGACGGTGTTGAGTTTCTCAAATGGAGAAAAGGTCTCCTCATAATCTAGGTCGTGTTATTTAGTAAAGCCTATGGGAACAAGACGGGCCTTGAGGTAATCAATCGTCCCATCAGGATGATGTTTCACGGTGAAAAACCCACTTACAACTTACCACAGACTAATTAGGAGGATGAGGAACGAGATCCCAACTATGGTTGGCCCAAAGCGCCTTCCTCCCGCCACCTCGGATGCTGAAGGTCCTCCTGCATAAAAATGTGGTGGAAATAGAAGACAAAGAAGCCACAAACCTGCGTTGGTCAGAGGCGAGGCGATGCAGGGAGACATAATTAGAAAGTGGATGAGCAGTAGAGGATGATGTCGAATCAACAGTGCACGAACCATGAGCAGTAGACGGGAGTTGGTTCTGTTCTCCGGATTGAGGAGGAAGACGAGTGTAGACTCGAAGAGGAGGGGCCGAAGTGTGTGGTGGTGTCGAAAGTAGAGGGGGAAGAGGAGAGTGAGTAGGAACAAATGGACGTGGTAGAGCCGGGATCGGCATAGCCGGTGTTGAGGGAAGATGGAAATGTTAGTTACAAAAATATGTCACATCAGCAGACGTAACGAGCTTCCGAGGTTAAGGGGAGTAACAGACATACCCTTATGGGTGGGCGAATACCCAACAAACATATATCGTGTAGCACGAGGAGCCAACTTGTCCACGAAAGGTCCCAGGCGGTGGACAAAACAGACGCAACCAAAGACTCGGGGAGTCAAGGAGAAGGGACATTCGCCGGGAAATAAGATAGAGAAATGCGTGACGAAGTTGAGAATAAACGAGGGAATGCGGTTGATAAGATAGCAGACATTAGAGACAGCAAAGTGCCAATAGGCGGTGGGGACGTGCATCTGGAACATGAGAGAACGAGCAACTTCGAGAAGATGACGGTTCTTCCGCTTAACAATACTATTTTGTTGTGGTGTGTAAGCACATGAGGTTTGGTCGAGGATACCCAATATGGTACAAGTTTCCTGAAATGCATGCCTAGTGTATTCATGCTCATTATCAGTGCGAAGAATTTTGATAGAGCAGGATAATTGTGTTTTTGGTTTCAGCTGCAAAGGAGCGAAATAGAGCCAGAAGCTCGGAGCGATCGCGCATCAGGTATAACCATATCATGCGTGAGTGATCATCAATAAACGTAAGAAAATAATGATATCCAGATACACTAGCTGCTTTATAAGGACCCCATATGTCAGAATGCACTAAATCAAAAGGAGCAGAGCTCCGAGTACAATGAGAAGGGAAAATAGAGCGATGTTGTTTCCCATAAATACATGATTTACAGTCAAAACTAGACAAAGGAAAATTTGGAAGAGCCTTCTGGAGGATGGGAAAAGGAGCATGACCAAGACGTCGGTGCCAATCAACAGTGCTGACGGAAGAGAACAGCCGGGGGACGATCCAGAGTGTAAAGCCCATTTGAAAATCTCCCTTTACCAATGATAGTCCGCGTCTGCTGATCCTGCACAACAAAAGAACAAGAGGAGAAAGTGATTAACCAGTCGTGATTTTGAGTAAGGCGGCTTCCAGAAAGTAGATTAAAGCAAGATCTAGGAATATGAAGAGCGAAGCGAAGAGAGTAAGAGGGGGTGAGCGACACATTGGCAGAGGACTGGCGTGGTGTCCCCATTCGCCACTGTAATGTACTTACGATTTGTGGGAATGGCGAGCACGGGTTCAAGCCGGGTACGAGAACGTGAGCTCAATCAATTTTTTTTTCCAGAATTTGCACGCTCTGATACCATGTACGAAATGAGAAATATAAATTATTCTCCTTAAAAAATTAAATTAAAACACATGTACAAGATGTGGGAACTAAGAGAGAAGGAGCTAAGAATGGACCCAAGATGTGGGAACTAATGAGCCTAAGAGAGGATGGACCCAATGAGCCATTATACATGGGCCTTCTCTAATATACATAGAAACATCATGTAGTTGATCCGGATGCGACTGCAAACTTTGATCGTCCAAATGATGATCTTGCCCCTGTCCTCTTCGAGTGGAGACCCGTACGAATCTCAGCGGGTGATGTTCAGATTTGGTGGTGTGATCCCCATCACTTCTTAGAGTTATAAACACTTACATCTTTTTTGTATTTTATTTAGGGTTTTGAAAATAAAAGGAAATGATTTCTTCTATTCGTAATATGGTTACCTCCTTATAAATACCAACTTCACAATTTTTAGAGGAAAAGACTAAAGTACTCTTCTATATGCATAAATACAAATGTTTAACACTCCTTATGTATCATAGAAGTTCTTTATGTTACATATATTGCTTATTCTGGGACCCTTCATTGCTTTAATCATGGATTTAGTCAGCTAGTCATTTTAACTAAAGGAAGGCTGTAGAAATCGCTTTAATCGCTTTAGACTCAATTTTTGTTGGATGGTGATAGTTGATCTCAATATTTTCCGTCCTTCAATGAAACATAGATCTGATGCTATATGCATCTCATCGTAATTATCACACAAGTGCTTCATGAGTTCTTTCCGTGGAAAGCCAAGATTAGCAAAGAACTATTTTAGCCATATTAACTCACAGATGGTAATAACTGTTAGAGAATATAGGAAAACATATGTAAAGGCCCATATATTAGGCCCATTTATTTTCCTCTCCTTTAGTCCCACATCTCTTGTATAAGATTTCTTCCTCCTCTCTCTTCCTATATATTTGTACTCATACTTGTATTTATCCCTCAAGTGAATATACTACAAGGTTCATATACCATTTCTCTACATGGTATCAGAGCACTCGGTCCAAAATTTGCGGTCTCCCATTTTTTGACCGCCCTGTTTTTTTCGAGCTCTCGCGGTCTCCTTTTTTTGAGACCGCTCCCCCCTGCTGCCAGCTCTGCTTCTTCCAGCTCCCTCTCCTCTTTGGCTCTCTTATAGCCCTCTCCTCCCTGACACGTGGGACCCGCCTTTCTCAAACACTCTTTCTTCCGAGCGGTCTCCTGTGATCCTCCTCGCTGCGATCTCTTCGCCGCGAGCTCTTCTTGCGGTCTCCCGTGCTTCGCAAAGGTTCTATCGATCTCCTGCCCTGCGATCTCAAGACATTCGACCGTGCCAGCTCGAACGATCTCAAGTCGTGCGGTCTTCTTGCGGTCTCCAACCCTGCGATCTCTGCTGCCGTGCGGTCTCTGCCTCGCACGCTGCCCTGTTCGTCAGCAGCAATCTGCGATCTCTTCTAGCTCCAGTCCGCCTGCGATCTCTGCTAGCTCCAGCCGTGCGATCTCATCTGCGATCTGCTAGCTCCAGCCGTGCTAGCTCCAGCCGTGCGATCTCATCTGCGATCTGCCGTGCGATCTCATCTGCGATCTGCCGTGCTAGCTCCAGCCGTGCGATCTCATCTGCGATCTGCTAGCTCCTGCTCGATCTGCGATCTCTGCTAACTCCAGTGCGATCACAAACGAACGATCTGCCTCCAGCCCTTCCAGACCGCTGCTCCTCTCTAGCCGGTTTCTCTTCCAATGGCCCTCGACGATTCCTCCTCCACTACCACTCCGTCGCCTGCTCCGACTGCTGCTCCGATCTCCGATGTTCGTGATGAACTTCGAATTACCACTATCTCACTTACCGGGAAGCGTAACTTTGTGGAATGGGTGCACTCGGTACGTCGAGTCTTACAGACCAAAGGGCTCCTTCCTCACTTAACCCAGGTTACTACTGAGCCTACTGCTGACGGCTTAAGGATGATGGTCGTGTCCAAACGTGGCTTCTCAACTCCATGGACTCGGAGCCGTACAGGATGGCTATGTATCATGACACCGCCAAAGCCATGTGGGATGAACTTCATGCCTTCTACTCTGGGCAGAACAACCTCCAACATCTGTATGACATCATATCTGACCTTCAGAACCTTAAGCCTGGCGCACCCGATGACATGCTCTCTCATGTCGCCAAGGCAAAGACTCTTCATGAGGCTTGGCTTCAACATCAGCCTCCCACTCCTGATCTAGCTATCCAGCGATCCCAGAAAGAGGCAGTGACCATTGCTATGCTACTCTCTAGCGTACCTCCTCATCTACATAGCGTTCGCGCTCAGATACTCTCTTCTACTACCACACCGTCTCTGTCTGCTGTCTGCTCCATGCTTATCAAGGTTACACCTCCATCTGTGGCCCCACCAAGCTTTTCTCCGGCTCTTCTCCAACAGCCGCTTCTTCCAACACCTACTCCTGGTTCCTCTGCTCGCGGTGGCCGTCCCCCGTCTCGGGGATGAGGACGTGGTGGCCGACCTCCTTTAAAGTGTACTTACTGTGGCCGTGACGGTCATCGTGAAACAACCTGCTACCGTAAGTATGGTCTCCCTCCTCATCTTGCTGCTACTTCGGCACCTCCTGCTGCGTCTTCACCAGCCGATCAGCCTGGTCCTACTCGACAGGAATATGATGACCTACGCTCCCAGTTCCAACAGCTTCAAGGCAGTCTTGGCCGTTCTCCTGGCTCAGTTGCTTCTTTCTCTACTGAAGGTATAACCTGCCTATCTCACTGTTCTCATTGGATCGTAGATTCTGGAGCGACGCATCATATTACATCCCAGAAACCACCTCAGTATATACAGACGTCTCACCCTCCGTCTATTGTTGTTGCAAATGGTGCTACTACTCCGGTTGCTGGTGCTGCTGATCTGCACCTCACTCCCACTCTAACGCTCTCCTCGGTCCTTCATGTTCCGGGCTCTCCTTTCAACTTACTCTCTGTGAGTCGTTTGATACAGGATCTTGATTGCTGTGTAACCTTCTCTTCCTCTTCTTTTGTTTTTCAGGATCGCCGCACACGGAGTATCATTGGTAGCGGCCGGCTGATGAATGGGCTCTATCTCTTGGATCTCCCACCTACCACTCTCCTGACTGTCTCCACAGCTGACTGGCATCGCCGTCTTGGGCACGCTCCTCTTCTAGTCCTCCGCAAAGCTCTCCCTGATGTACCTCTTCACGAGTTTACATGCGAAGCCTGCATCTACGGCAAGCAACATCGTTCCTCTTTTTCCCCTTCATGTACCCGGAGCACGACTCCGTTATCTTTAGTCCACTCTGATGTATGGGGCCCTTATAAGGTCCCCAGTATTTCTGGTTATCGTTACTTTGTAACTTTTATTGATGATTATTCACGTGTTACCTGGTTATATTTACTTCATGATCGCTCTGAGCTACCATCTGTGTTTCATGCCTTTGTGACTGAATCACGGACATAATTCTCCACTCCACTTAAAATAATTCGAACTGACAACGCCCGCGAGTACACTGTCCGCTCCTTTTCTACTCTCTGCACAGAGTTTGCCATAATTCACCAAACATCTTGTGCCTATACCCCCCAACAAAATGGCGTTGCCGAGCGGAAAAATCGTCACCTTCTGGATGTTGCTCGGGCCCTCATGGTTCAAATGCAGGTACCTACGAAATACTGGAACTTTGCCGTCTCCACTGCTTGCCATCTCATTAACCGCATGCCCTCCTCCGTTCTTCACTTTGCAACTCCCATGCAACTCCTCTTCCCCTCCACTACTCTCTTTCCTCTTCCACCTCGAGTTTTCGGTTGCGTTTGCTACGTCCACCTTCTCGGTCCGCCTGCCGATAAACTTGCCCCACGAGCTGCCAAGTATATGTTTGTCGGCTATTCTCGGACTCAAAAAGGATACGTGTGCTACTCTCCAACCACCGGCAAAACCATTGTCTCACCTGATGTTACGTTCTGTGAAGACCAATCATTCCACTCTCCCTCTGCTCCAAGCACATTACCTTCCACTACTGTTCGTCCTTTGGTTCCGACGGACACTACTCCCTCACCATCTCCGGCCCCTATGGTACCTTCACCATCTCCATCTACCAAACAGCCTCCTCCCATCATTCAAGTATACTCTCGTCGTAAATCTAAGGATGGTCCCCGTCAGACGCCCTCTGCTACCGATGCCTCTCCATCAGCGGTTGATCCAGCATCCGCCTCTACAGCTCATCCGATGGCCAACCACGTGTCTCTCCACCGGCTATCTCCACCTCTTCACCGGTTTGCTACCTCTCTTTCTTCCATTTCCCTCCCTAACTCTGTGCAGGAAGCGCTACAGCATCCGGGGTGGCGTGCTGCGATGGAAGAAGAGATGGTCGCTCTCCGAGCTAATCACACTTGGGAGCTGGTACCTCTTCCTCCCAGCCAACACTGTGTCAGCTGCAAATGGGTCTTCGCTGTCAAACAAAATGCCGATGAGACTCTTGACCGCTTAAAGGCTCGTCTCGTCGCCCACGGTTTCACTCAACAACAAGGCTTGGACTACGATGAAACCTTCTCCCCCGTAGCCAAGTTAAACACTGTTCGTGTGGTGATCTCAGTCGCTGTCCACCGCCGTTGGCCTCTTATTCAGTTAGATATCAAGAACGCCTTCTTGAACGGTGATCTCCAGGAGCCAGTCTATATGTACCAACCTCCCGGGTTTGAGACCACGGGGGAGTCTCGTACAGCCTATGTTTGCCGCATTCTGAAAGCTCTCTATGGCCTCAAACAATCTCCGAGAGCTTGGTTTGATAAATTCTGCAGAGTTCTACTGGCACTTGGTTTTCGACGAAGCTCTGCTGATTTCTCTCTATTCATCAAAGAAGGACCCACGGGAACTGTGATCCTTCTTGTGTATGTTGATGATATCCTGATCACTGGGGACATCTCTGGGATACAACAACTCAAGGAGCATCTGAACTCGGCGTTCCAAACGAAGGATCTTGGCAATCTTAGATACTTCCTCGGAATTGAAGTCGCTCGTCGACCCGATGGGTTAGTCCTGTCCCAACGGAAATACTGCGGTGACTTACTTCAAGAGGCAGGTTTCTCTGGCTGTAAACCTGCAGATACCCCTATGGATTCAAACCAAAAATTATGTGCAGCTGGTTCTGAGACTGATCAACTCCTTGAGAATCCAGAGTACTACCGTCGTTTGGTTGGGAAGCTGATTTATCTTACAGTTACTCGACCAGATATCTCGTTCGCCGTCGGCGTTGTAAGTCGCTTCATGCACACTCCGAGGACTTCTCACCTCCAAGCTGTTGAGCGTATTCTACGATACTTGAAAACCGCTCCTGGACAAGGCCTTGTCTACAAACCATCCACCTCGCCATCTCTTCTTGCTTACTCGGATGCTGACTATGCTGGCTCTCCTGATGACAGGCGTTCCACGACTGGTTTTTGTACGTACTTTGGTGGACATCTTATAACATGGCGTAGCAAGAAACAGGTTGTGGTTGCCCGCTCCTCGGCTGAGGCTGAATATAGAGCTATGGATGCTGTCGCATCTGAATTAACCTGACTTGAAGGACTTTTGGGAGATTTGGGTGTCAAACTCTCCTCTCCGGCAACTCTTCTTTGTGACAGTCAGGTTGCTATTCATATTGCCAAGAATCCTGTGTTTCATGAGCGGACAAAGCATATTGAAGTTGATTGTCATTTTGTCCGGGAAAAAGTTCAGTCAAAGAAGATAGAATTGGAACATGTCCCAGCTGCAAAACAGGTTGCATCATGACTAAAGCTCTTCCTCGGCCATTATACCACCAGTTCTTATCCAAGCTGGGTGCCTACGACTTGTACGCTCCAGCTTGCGGGGGAGTGTTAGAGAATATAGGAAAACATATGTAAAGGCCCATATATTAGGCCCATTTATTTTCCTCTCCTTTAGTCCCACTTCTCTTGTATAGGATTTCTTCCTCCTCTCTTTTCCTATATATTTGTACTCATACTTGTATTTATCCCTCAAGTGAATATACTACAAGGTTCATATACCATTTCTCTACAATAACTATAGCTCTATTAGTTTTCAACACTTGATCTTGCCATAACTGTCTGTTTCTTTCTTTTCCATAGAATCCAATTTTCTCCAAGCAAAATATAATACCATAATGGAGATCATCTGCTTGAGGGAGAGACGTCCCAATTTATATCAATATATCCAATGATTTGTTGATGACCCTAGTTATGAAATAATAGTCCCTTTCTTGGAGTACCCCTTCAGATATTGAAATATCTGAATCACAATCTCCCAATAGTCCGCACATGATGAAATGAAAAAAAATACTAACTATACCTAGGACACAAGAAAAATCTGGAAATGAGATTTGTAAGAAATTTAATTTCCCCACAAGGTGACAATAGTGTCCCGGATTAGCATAATGCTCCTCATGTCTAGTTATGAGCTTGAGTTTCAGATCCATGTGCGTGTCAAATGTCTTTGAACCAAGTATGTCAGTTTCCTCTAAAGTATTCAAATATATTTCCTTCGAGAGATAATGACCCCATTTGTTTGGCCGATTTCGCTCCATTCCGTTCAATTAAAAACGCCAACGTCAGATTTTTGCTGTTTGGTACGCGTGGTCTGTTGCCAAGGCGCCTTAAAGATGCCGTTCCATCGGCGCTTTCTCGACAGGAGCTCTGAGCTCCATTCCAACTCTCCGTTCCCATCGCAGATCTGCTCTCATCCAGCAGCTACGAACTTACCCCCGGGAAGAGCTATTATCGAAGGAGATTGCAGTAACCTGATACAATTCTGCTTGAAATCTATCCAGAATGGGCAATGGACTGGTGATGGGCGCGATGAAGAAGACTTGGCCTTCCTCTTTGATTTCAATCAGGTCTTTTTTCATCATGTCCGGCGTGCGGCGAACAAGGTTGCGGATTTCTGCGCTAACTTAGCTTTCTCTTTCCCCTTCCTTGTGGAATGCTCCTAACATCACACATCCGGTCTTTCTTGAGCTTGTCAAGGCTGATCTGGAGGGTGTGTTCCCTCTTTTTTAGTTTTTCTTTTTTTTTTCTTTAATGCTAATGCAGTCTTTCAAGGGAAGAGCTCTCTTCCATGGCAGATCTGCTCTTTTCCAACAGCAAAACCTACGTATCTTTGTATTTTTCCATGGCAGCGATTTACATTTTCCGGTTGGAGAGAAGATGAACAGTTGATTCCAATTCATCTTATATATTATCATAGTAGATCGTCAACTAAAGCATTAATCCTTCAAGATTTTCCCAGCAAAAATCCCTGCTTGTAGAAGATGAACAATATAACTTATAATTTATTATTATTACTATTATTATTATCATTATTATTATTATTACAATTATAATAGTATAAATACGGTCCAATATGTGTGATCATCTTCTGTTAATTAAATTTATATTAATTAATCTAAAATTAATTAATTTAGTATATTAATTATCATATATAAATTCATGGAATTTAATTGTTTGTTATTCATTTTGATAATACAATGTAACAGAAACGTCACCGCTATTTTACAAAACTGTTTAATACGTTTTCCAGTTCTGAACAACTCTGCAAATTGTGATTTACCAAACAGATTTCTTCATTTGTCACAACTTCATTCCCACAACTCCATTCTCACAGCTCTATTCTCACAGCTCCATTTGTCACTGCCATCACCGAAACAAACAGACCCAATGTCTCTCTTTTCTTTAGTCACTTCGATTCGTATGCAGTACTTCAAAATTTTGAGATCCTTAGTTTCAAAATGATGTTGTAGATGCCCCTTTAGTAAAACAAAGCTACCTTTTTTTTAACGTATACAATTAAAAAAAGTACTTTTTGAACTCGGATGTATTATGGAAACATAGTGGTTGGAGACAACCCAACTGTATAAGCGGTAAGCTAAATCTTTTGAACCAGACTACTGATGATTAGTTCGGATCCTATGAAAACTTCTTTAGTCTAAATACCATCCCTCCCTGTAAAACATAATTTGGGGGTTATTCCATATATAAACTTTTTCATCCACGTCACCGTAAACGAAGTTCTTCTTAATGTCAAGCTGACAGAGTGGCCAATCATGAATAACAACGCGACTCAAGAAAACTCGAATAATGATAATCTTGGGTATATTAGTTAAAGTATCGAGGTCATCAACATCAAACACTTTAGTGTACCCCTTTGTCCTGCAACTTGCTAATTGAATCGTCACGAGAGCATTTGTTTGAATAAACCCAATGACAAGGTGAACCAAATCCATCTAATCCAATGCTTTAATTTTTTTTTCATTCTTGTATAATGTCTCCTGCCAAGATAAGATGAAACATGTAATTATGTCTTAGGAATAGTAAGCATAAATGGGATTATGGGAGTAGAAACCTGGAGACTGGAAGATCTATGTAACACCTCCATCGTAATAACCATATAGTATGAGTCCGACCCGTTCCCACAACATATAATCATCACAACTTCAGCATTAGAAAATGATACAATAAAAAGAACTACTACAAGGCTACCTCGAAGCACATCACAACGGAAAATAAGCTCAAAAACCCAGATTGTCCACATCTATGAAATACTATCAAAAGAGTAGTCGGCCTTATGTCCTTACAATCATATCATCCCAATACAACAAAATGTATCTCAAGAGTATCAAATACACCAAATATTCTACGTTACGTCGACGCGTAGGCTGGAACAAAAACAAAGGTAAACGGTAAAGAAGGAGAGGAAAGAAGACACTTCATGAGGCAATGACTTCTTAGCCGGCTGGCGAGCTCCAGCTTGAGATCCTTGCCATGCAATCAATCACAACAAAAACGGTACATGAGGGTCAGTTAGGGCTGACCACAATTTTGTAACAACACCCCTCCTCCCGGCAATCCTAGCAGACCCCGGGGAACTACATCACCCTGCAAGTCAGCACTTCGTATGCAAATGAAAGCAAAACATATAAACAAGCATAACAAGCTCTAATCTGTAAGTCACAAACATCAAACACGTCTCTATGTGGAGCATTAAATAAAAGGGCATACCAATGCAATATGTATGTAACCGGGTTTCACCCACAACACCCTATCACGTGTATGAATCCAACATATCATCACTACATATTCATATCATATAATTAAGTCATCGTGCACTATAACATACAAACATTGGGGGTGCGCATGCCCCTTAAACAAAGTAACCAATTCCAATACCCCAATGGGACCCCTCCCCGCACGTGGGTTATCAACCCACGGGGACTTGTCAACCGAGCATGGAGGTTCTAATCAGCCTTGCTAACCCACTGGGACCTCTACCCACACATGGAGTATCAACCCATGTGGACTTGTCAACCGAGCATGGTGGTCCTAAACTAATTTACTTACCCCACTGGGACCTCTACCCGCACATGGAATATCGAACCATGGAGACTTGTCAACCGAGCATGGAGGTTAAGCCGCCCTTAAAGCGTACAAGCTCAAAGTATAAACTAACTCGGCGTCACATACAATCACTAGGATTTTCCCCATGCTTCCTTCTCCCTAATCTCAACATCCACTATTCTCACGGAAATGGGCATTACAACGGCGCTATGGCCGCGATCGCACGTTTAACAAAACCCTAAATGCAACGTCATACAATCATCACCAAATCGGACCACGGGCCATAATTTTGGCTTCACCCACAATGTTTAATCCCTTAATCGGTTCCATATTTTTAATGCAATAATGTCGGGGACGAACAATATCAACCAGGTGGTTAGCAATGACCCGTGGTTACTCAAAGCCCTCTAATTGGAGGTACCGGGTACCACAAAGCATCAAATCAAAGCATGAACAAAGAGAATGTCGAGCTCGCATCCTATAACCGGGATGAGAAATGTCGTTACCTTATGAGATTTTCTCCTCGTCATCGAAATGTTGCAAAGCACGGATGAAGACAAGCGCCCTCGAACCATCTCCATGAATCCGGTCTCGGCTAGTCGATCGGAGCTCCGAAGCTCCTCCAATGACACCTTCCTCTTTCCCTACCCCTTCCTCTTCCTTCCAAACTTAAGAGGGAGAAGGCAAATGAGAGAATGAAGATTCTAAACACCTCCTCACGCCCTAAAAGGACTCTAGTCTGGATCTGAACCTTTGGATTGAAGCCCATGGTTCGGATTGAAGCGTCGCAAGGAAAAAGCTTGCCGCACACATGGGCGTGCGCATTTAGGTGCACGGGTGCGCGCGAGACGCACGGGCATCCAGGGAAAAATGCACGAGCGTGTGTGAAGCAATCGCACGTGCAACTACAGATCTCTGATTTTTGGCCCATATATCCCTTTTCAGAGCGCACGGGCGCGCACTTAAGGGCCCACACACGGACATGCGCATTTAGGCGCACGGGCATCCAGGGAAAACGCACGAGCGTGCGTGAAGGAATCACACGTGCAGCCACAGATCTCTGATTTTTGGCCCATATTTCCCTTTTCAGAGCACACAGGCGTGCACTTAAGGGCGCACGTGAAAAAACTACAAAAATTGAAATTTTGAGGTGTTACAACCCCCCCTCCCCCAAGAATTTCGTCTCGAAATTTGAGCTACTCACTCTCCATCTGGGCAAAACGGTCTCCTGGAACTTAAAATATCATTTAACCAAAGTTTGTTCCAGACACGAAAAGTTTCGGATACTCCTCGCACATTGCTTGCTCTCTCTCCCAAGAGAGCTCGTTTCGCCCGCAATTGTTTCAACGCACTTTCACGAGTTTGACGTCTTTACTCTGCAACTTCCAGATCTCCGAATCTTCTATGCAAATCGGACACACCGCTGTCGCTAGATTTTTACTCACAGGCACTTCTGTCGGTTCCACCACTAAACTAGGCTCCACCAAATCCTTTCTCAGAACTGAGATGTGGAAGACATCATGCAGTCAACTTAACTCTGCCGACAACTCGAATCGATAAGCCGCTTCACTTATACGTTCAATAATCTTGAACGGGCCCATGTACCTCGGGCTTAGCTTCTGCAAACCCCGAATTCTTGATACACCTTTGAATGGTTTTATCTTTAAATAGACCATGTCATCTGCTGAAAACTCCATATTTTTATGGCGTGCATTGAAATACTTCTCTTGTCGATCCTGAGCAACTCTCACACGCTTCTTCACTAATTCGCAAGCATCGGTCACCTTTTCTTTCCCCTAAAGTTGGGTGTCGCCCTTCTCTACCCAAGACATCGGCGTCCGATACCGCCTCCCATAAAGGGCCTCATATGGTCTCATCTTTATACTCACATGGAAACTATTGTTATACGCGAACTCTACCATGAATAGGTGGCCCTCCCACTTTTTCCCGAAGTCAAGAGCACACATCCTTAGCATGTCCTCCATTGTATATTTCGTTCTCTCCGTTTGACCATCGGTCTGCGGATGGAACACCGCACTGAACTTGAGCTTCGTCCCCAAACTCTTCTGCACTAACCTCTAGTCCTTGGATGTGAACCGTCCTTCTCTGTCGTTGATGATGCTCTTTAAAATTCCATACAGCCGTACAATGTTGTGAACATACAATTCCACCAATCTCCATGATCCTTCCTATTTGGAATGAAGTGAGTCACCTTGGTTAGGAGATTCACAATCACCAAATTTGCATCATTCCCCTGCTGAGATCGGGGCAAACCGTGCACGAAGTCCATGGAAATGTCGTCGAACTTCTACTCTGGGATTGGTAGAGGTTGCAAGAACCCGCCTGACTTTTGGCATTCTGCCTTTACTAAAGCACACGTTTAACACCTACTCACAAACAAAGTTATGTCTCGCTTCATCCTGGGCATCAAATGGATTTCTTCAAACGCATGTACATCTTTGTACTTTCTGGATGAATGAAGTACTTTGTAAAGTGAGCCTTAAATATCAACTCCTCGCGAAGCTTGCCAAAGCGTGGAACACATACTCTCCCTTTATTTTTCAAGAGTCCGCCGACCATTTCCAAATCATTGCTCCCGCCCTACCTGGCTTCCAACACCAAGGGTTGAAACTCTTCGTCAACATAGATTCCCTCTCTGCTAAATCGTACTGCAGTTCGATCCAATTTCACATGCTGCTCTAACATCGCCCCTTGCAACACAAGTAATATTAGGCGTACAAAAAAGGCCCGGCGGGCCCATGTCAGACTCGGGCCTACTAGGCCCGGGCTTTTTGTCTGCCAAACCAAGACCGGGCCGCGGACAAACCGGGCCCAGGCCGGTCCCGGGCCCCTCTTAAAATAGGGGCCTGAGGGAGCCCACCAGACTGGGCCCAGTCAGGCCGGGCCAGGCTCAGGCCTGGTCGGCTCCCTCTAAAAAAGGCCATGCTGGCCCCAACTTTTAATTGTTGGGGCCATCCCCAACATTTAATGCAGGGGCCACGTGGCCACAGCAATTAAAAGCTGGGGCCACGCCCCAACACTTTTTAAAGCTGGGGCGGCGCCCCAGCAATTAAATACCGGGGCAACGCCCCAGTATATCACCAGGCCTGGTGCCCGGGCGGGCCTAGGCCCGGGCCGGGAACCAGGCCGGGCTTCGCTAAAAAGGTGGCCCTTGTGAGCCCACTTAGGCCCGGGCCTAATCAGGCCCAGACCTAACTGGGCCCAGACCCGGGCCGGGCAATCGAGCTTGGGCTTATTTTGCATCTCTAGGTAATATCTAATTACTCAAAGTTTCGCACCAACTGCTCGTTGTGCGCCTTAATTCAGTTGCCCTGCCTAGAGTACATCCTGCTTAATGCGTCGGCCGCAACATTTGCTTTACCCGACGTGTACTGAATCTCTACGTTGTAGTCCCCAAGGAACTCGATCCACTTGTGCTTCCTCATGTTCAACTCTTTCTGACTAAGCAGATACTTCAGACTCTTATGGTCTGTAAAGATCTCCACCTTCGCACCGTAGACGTAGTGCCTCCACAGCTTCAACACAAAAATCATGCCGCCAACTCCAAATCGTGAACGGGGCAGTTCTTCTCATGCGGCTTTAGATGTCTTGATCCAAAAGCGATCACGCTTCCGTGCTGCACTGCACACAACCTAGTCCGCAACCTGTAGCGTCACTAAGGATTTGGAATCCTTCAGTCCCACTAGGAAGACCTAGGATCGGAGCAGACATCAACTTTTCTTGAAAGCTTGGTTGCTCTCTGGCGTCCACACAAATCTATGCTCCTTGCAAGTGAGAGAGGTGAGGGGCAATGCTATCTGCGAAAAGTTCTCTACGAACCTTCTGTAATAACCAACTAGTCTAAGGAAACTCCTGACTTCCGCAACGGTATTCAATACAAGCCAATCTCTGATGGCTTGAATTTTCTTCGGATCCTTCGCCACCTCATTGCCACTAATCATGTGACCCCAAAACGCACCTCAGTCCAAAACTCACACATCGAGAACTTGTCATAGAGCCGGTTCTCCCTCAAGGTCTGCAACACTAGCCTCAAATGAGTCTCATGCTCACCCTTCAATTTTGAATACATTAGTATGGCGTCTATAAAGACCACTACGAATATATCTAGGTATTCCTTGAACACTCGGTTCATCACATCCATAAACACTGACGGCGAGTTTCTCAAACCAAACGACATCATAAAAACTCGAAGTGTCCATACCTCGTCCCAAATGTCGTCTTTGGAATCTCCTCTTCCCAAATTCTCAACTGGTTGTACCCTGACTTCAAGCCTAACTTGGAATATACTATCGACCCAACCAATTGGTCGAAGAGATCGTCGATGCGCGAAATCGGGTACTTATTCTTGATGGTCGACTTATTCAATTCCTGGTAGTCTATGCACATCCGTATACTATCGTCTTTTTTCTTAACGAACAACACCGACGCACTCCACGGTGAAGAGCTCTGTCTAATATACTCTTGCTCTAACAATTCTTGTAATTGAATCTTTAGCTCGACCAACTCTTTCGGCGTCATCCTATATGGAGCACGTGACACCAGCTTTCCACTGGGTGCCAACTCTATCGTGAAATCAATTTCTCTTTGAGGGGGTGCTCCAAGAAATTTGTTAGGAAACACATCCTCAAACTCTGCCACCATTGACATATCTTTAATTGACAACCCTGTTGAGTGAATCTCCAACAAAGCAACAAACGCTTCGCCTCCCTGATTTACCGCACACATCATTTGCATGATGAAAATTAGGGAGCAAGCCACTTCGTTCAGACCCTTAAATTAGACTTCAGCTCGCCCTTCGTTTTTCAAGGTCACTACTTTCAAATTGTAGTCGATGTTGGCCCTCTGCTCTGCAAGCCAGTCCATTCCCAAGATAACATTGAACTCTGATAGCGGTAAGATTGCCACTTCCAACTCGAAGTCTAGATCACCTACCCTCAACATAACACGCCCCTTTCTTATGGTGGTTATGAAAGACCCATTTGACATTCACACGCTCAACTCCAATTCTGCCTCAAAGGATTCAACACCAATTCTACGAATGAAGCTATCCGCGAGAAAAGAGTGTGACGCTCCCGTATCAAATAACACCTTGGCGGGTATATCAACACTTAGTACGTTGCCTAAACACGCATACACAACATATACAGGTGGTCGCAAACTTCTCATAGAATGAAAAAAATCTAAACCACAATAACAATTTCTAAAATTTCCGTACCTGTCATCATGTCGGGTTGACAAATAGCCTCTTGTTGTCCAAGGCTATATGTTATAGGCGACATTGGTGAAAATCGCGAAGCGCTTGATTCCACCGCCTTCCCCTTTTCAGCATAGCTGGGGCCTGATCGCACCGTCGGCTCCTGCCTCTGCTCTATCTTGAGTACTCCCTCGTTACAGTTCCGAACAATGTGGCCTGGCTTGCCACACTTGAAACATGTTAGCGGGCCCCTCGAGCGGTCATCGCCAGAGATAGCCCCGCTCCTTTCGCCCGACTTCGGAGAGCGAAATCTTTTCTTCCCCTTGTTCCCTTCAGAATTCCATTGAGAATGAGAATGTTTCCCTTCTCCTTACTTCGTTGCATAACCCTTGCAACGTTGGGTTCGTTCAAAGTCTCTCTCCAAAGTCCCGGTAGCTTCAACTAACTCGTTAAAGCCTGCCTTCTTTAAACCGATGAGTGGTTGCCTCAGATTGTTCCGGAACCCCTCATAGAAAAGGTTCTCCCTCTCCTCGCCGTCATCCATCGTCGTTCCTGCATAACGACCCAACCGAGTGAATTCTTGCAGGTACTCGTCCATCGTCATGTCACGCTGAACTAATCTCAAAAACTGCCTCTGAAGGGTTAACCTTGTCGAAGGATGGATGTAACGCTTCAGAAAAGCGGTCGTGAACTATTCCATCGTGGGGAGACATCCAGGGAAACGTCTGTCGCGCTCTTCCACCCACCACAACTTTGCGTCGCCTTCCAGCATGAAGGCCGTAAATGGTGCCTTCCTATCTTTAGTGGTCTCTGACGCCTCTAGAAGCTCCTTAATCTTCGCCAACCAGTCATCTGTATCCGTCGGTGTGCCGCCTCCCTTGAATGCAGGAGGATATAAACTTCAGCTGGTGGTCTCTTTGCCCACCTGCATACTCTGCTAACGGCTCTGCATGCCCTACTGCTCCCTCTGGTGTGACAGGAGTCGCACCCGACAGAACTCTAGTAGCTTGGATTCTCACTATCACCTCTGCTATCATACGACAAAAATTTGCAGGAGACATTCGTGTTCAGGAGGTCCGGAGCAATACCACTATTGGTTGTAGGGTCTTCACGCGCTCCAGAAGTCCCCGCATTATCGTTACCACCATAACATAGACAACACATCAACAAGTTAGATCCTACAGACAAACATCAATCACATGGACATTCATGGTCCCAGGAATGAATTCTATGTGGACAACTCTTCTTATCGATCTAGATACACTAAGCCGTTCTCTATCGGTTTAGACCCCATAAACCTCCCTCTGATACTAAATTGTAACACCTCCACTGTAATAACCATATAGTATGAGTCCGATCGGGGCCCACAACATATAATCATCACAACTCCAACATTATAAAGTGATATAATAAAATGAACTACTACAAGGCTACCTCAAAGCACAACACAACGAAAAATAAGCTTAAAAACCAAGATTGTCCACATCTATGAAATACAATCAAAAGAGTAATCGGCCTTATGGTCTTACAATCATATCATCCCAATACAACAAAAGGTATCTCAAGAGTATCAAATACACCAAAGATCCTACGCTACCTCAACGCGTTGGCCCAAACAAAAGCAAAGGTGAATAGTAAAGAAGATACTTCATGAGGCAATGACTTTTTAGCCGTCTAGGGAGCTCCAACTTGAGATACCTGCCCTGCAATCCATCACAACAAAAGCGGTACACGAGGGTCAGCTAGGGCTGACCACAACTTCGTAACAACACCCCTCCTCCCGGCCGTCCTAGCAGACTCCGGGAAACTACATCACCCTGCAAGTCAGCACTTCGTATGCAAATGAAAGCAAAACAAATAAACAATCATAACAAGCTCTAATATGTATGTCACAAGCATCAAACACGTTTCTATGTGGAGCATTAAATAAAAGGGCCTACCAATGCAATATGCATTCAACCATTCAACCGGTTCTCACCCACGACACTCTATCGCGTGTAAGAATCTAACATATCATCACTGCACATTCATATCACATAAGTAAGTCATAGTGCACTATATCATACAAACACTGGCGGACACATGCCCCTTAAGCAAAGTAACCAATTCCAATACCCCACTGAGACCCATACCCGCACGTGGGATATCAACCTACGGGGACTTGTCAACTGAGCATGGAGGTCCAAATCAGCCTTACTAACCCCATTGGGACCTCTACCCGCACATGGAGTATCAACCCACGGGGACTTGTCAATCGAGCATGAAGGTCCTTAACTAATTTACTTACCTCACTGGGACCTCTATCCGCACATGGAATATCGAACCATGAGTACTTGTCAACCGAGCATGGAGGTTAAGCCGCCCCTAAACCACACGAGCTCAGAGTATAAACTGAATCGACATTGCATTCAATCACTAGGATTTTCCCCGTGCTTACTTCGATCTAATCTCAACATCTGCTATTCTCACGAAAAATGGGCATTACAATGGCGATATGGCCGCGATCGCATGTCTAGCAAAACCCTAAATGCAACGTCATACAATCATCACCAAATCGGACCACGATTTTGCCTTTATCCACAATGCCTAATCCGTTAATCGGTTCCCGATTTCTAATGCAATAATGTCGGAGACTGACACAATCAACCCGGTGGTTCGCATTGAACGTTACTCCAAGCCCTCTTATTAGAGGTACCTGGTACCACAACATCAAATCAAAGCATGAACAAAGAGAATGTCGAGCATGCATCCTATATCTGGGAGGATAAATGTCGTTACCTTATGAGATTTTCTCCTCGTCATCGAAACGTTGCAAAGCACGGATGAAGACGAGCGCCCTCGAACACTCTCCACGAATCCGATCTCTGCTGGTCGATCGGAGCTCCGAAGCTCCTCCAATGACACATTCTTCCTCCTCTTGCCCTAGCCCCCTCCTCTTCCTTCGAGACCTAAGAGAGAGAAAACCAATGGGAGAATGAAGGTTCTAAACACCCCTCACGCCCTAAAATGACCCTAGGCTGGATCTGAACCGTTGGATTGAAGCCCACGGTTAGATTGAAGCGTCACAAGGAAGAAGCTCGCTACACGCACGGACGTGTGCGATGTAATCGCACGCGCAACCACAAATCTCTGATTTTTGTCCCTGTTTTCCTTTTTCAGAGCGCTGCACTTAAGGGCGCACGGGCGGGCGTGAAGAAAACTACAAGAATTGAAAATTTGGGCTGTTACAATCTAAGCGTTATACTAGGGAAATAAGAGCGAGTCAAAGAAGGGTGTAAGAAACGACAAGTTAAAGACGATTTCATGCTGTAAAGACACTTATTAAATTTATGAGATAGCTTATCTCGATTAGGAGATATATCATGCACAATTCATATACACATAAACACTTCAGGGGATACCTAATATAGATGATCCATATGGAAAATGATAGAATAGAGGATCGATGTTGTAAAGTGGAGGAGAGCATACGATTTATAAGATAATATGATATTAATCCAAAATTGTGACTGAACATTCATATTGTGAGATTAAATAAATATTATTTCAAAACTCCTTAACTATTATATGGGTACACCCCTTTATATAGAATAGAAAAGGAAGATTATACAATTGGAGATGCGAGACTAAATACAAAAGAGGGAAAATATACAATGGGCCATTTTTTGGCTTTAATACTCCCCCTCAAGTCAGAGCATATGTAATGTCCTAGAATAAATAAACATGCTTAACAAGCATAATAATGATAATCATAGACTATAAGCACGATCAAAAAATCGGAAAATAAAATCGAGGGTTAAAGTACCAAAATGGAGCCCCCGGTGCGGCCTCAACAACCACGCTGAGCTCCGCGACCTGCCGTACGAGCATAATTGTCTGAGGATGGATGGGATACAATCAGAGGCCGTCGCAGGAGGTTGATGACGACAGAGATGCGAATGATAGTGACATCGAAAGTGGGGGTGTCATGCTCTCCCATGATTTGTTGGCGGATCGTCTCGTAGGTATCTGTAAGACGGTGAAGATATCAAACCACGAGTTCCTGAAAATATTTTTGATGAGTTGTAAGGTCAGCAGAGAAGGGTCGATGCTGGAGAAGTTATGCGCCAAGAGATTCAACTTCTTGATATGCAACATCAGAAGAGAGTGTTGGCTGGGTGAAGAGAGCAAAGTAGAGGGTGTATATACGGGAGGTTTTAACACCCTTGGAGTAAAGAGCAACAAGAAGATCCAATGCCTCCTTTATAGTGTCATCATGACGGATGATAGACAAATATTCATCAGAGTGACTGTTTGCAAGCAAAGTGCGAGTCCAGTCTGCATATGTGGGAGCACCATGGGGTCAGGAGGAGGGTCAGTGAGATGATGTCTTTTGCGTTGAGAGCGCAAAATGAAGGTGACAGGGACACTCCAATTGGGATAATTCGGTTCAGTTAATTTTGACACCGTCCCGTGATTTCCAGATGCACTGGAAATAATTGTAGGTGTAGGAGCGGGAGTGGGCGGACGTGTCGCCATAGATTTACGAGAAGGGTCCGCAAGAGCAGAAGAATTTTGCGGAGAGCGAGTGCTGTCTCGAAGAAGCAACAAGCTTAATGATCCTGAGGTTCGCCTAGAACAACGACTCGAGGCATTTGATTGTGACTGTTGCAGAGAATCGGCGAGAGACCGCAAGCCACACGTAGAGAACGAGACTGGGTCGAGGAGGGACGCGCGAGCCGTATCAGAAGCACACAGATTTGCGGCTAGAGCAGGGACTAACAACAAAGCTATAAATATTATATGGAGGGAGTGACATATTTATGTGCGATGAAGCAGTGGAGGACTCGCCGTGTGGTTTCTGGAGACTGTCATTTGCAGAGATGAGCTCACATAGAGGGGATCTCACCAGGACCAACCAACTCGCGAGATGGATCGACGAGTACTACAAGAGAGAAGCGAAACATATGAGTTTGGCGAGCGGAAGCAGCGAACAATTTATCAGGAGCGGAGGACACAGAGCTGCGAGAATAAGGAGCGGCGAGGGGAGGATGGACGAAACCTTCTTCTTCTGGCAGAGTCTATAAAAACTCATGGGAAGGCCTCAGTGCGTTTGATCCTGATTGGTGCAGGGGAGTAAAGTGGCGAGCTCACATAACTGTTATGCGAGTACTATTTGGGGAGATTACGTGTGAGGCCAACAGAGTTCACGCAAGACCGGAAAGATTTCATTTCAAGACCGAAAGTATTCATGCAAAAGGAGAGCAGCGAGGAATTACGACTTTCTCTGATACCATGTGATATTTTTAAATATTAAATAAATATTATTCCAATTTTTTTTTAACTATTGCATGTGAACACCACTCTCTATATAAAATAGATTAGGATGAAGATTATACAATTAGAGATGTGAGACTAAATACAAGAGGAAAAATATACAATGGGTCCCTCTTGGGCTTTTCATCTTTGGGCTTTAACACATGAAAATGGATATTGCAATATATGTCAACTAAATGTATATTGTGTTAACAACTCCTTTATGTTGGGTGTGTAAGAATTGATGAATCTTACTTTGAGAGGACATACATGTTTGAAAATCCATTGGAAAATATTCTCAAGCATTATCGAAATCCTACCTCCTCTACATTCTTGACTACCCATATTTTTGTCTCAGTAGAGTCTTTCAGTGGCATGTTTCCATCCTCTTTCCCATTCCTTAGAAAAAGTTTGTCATCGGGTTCAGGTACAAGATACTTTCATTATCATCTGGACAATTATACATCCAACCCGTAATCGCAATGACCTAATTGCAAGAGCGAAGCTCTACCAACTGAGTTATAACCACCCGAACCGAGTAAAGCATGCATGAAAGAGTCAGATGCTTCTTCTATTCTTTTCTCTGGCGCAGCTAGGCCATCCTAGACTTGGACCACAAACTTCGCCCATTAAGTAAATCATCGCACCTACGATCCAACCAATTGGGTAGGAGAGAATCAGTAGATTCTTTCCGACAACGATTCATCCTTCCCGAATGCAACCTACAACTCTCCATCAAAAAGTTTAAACAATTACTATGATTCTTAAGAAGGAACGACCAAGTTATCCCATAATAGTCATCAATAATGGTGATACAAATACGAAAACCAAACTTATTGACAATTCTTCTAGGGCTCTACATTTCTAAATGAACTTAAGAAGAAGGTGCAACACACTTATTGACACTACTATGGAACGAGAACGGTGGTGTTTATCTAATTGATAAGACACTCGATGAGATGAAGGAACACTCATGAGATGAAGAATGAAACATTTTAGGCTAGCACAACATTTCAAGATGCACAATTAACAATGAATTTGTAGGAATGAGTTGGCTATAGTAAGAACATACATTTGAGGAGAGCATGCAATAAGGTGGTAATCATTTTTGAATTCATGCTCCGTGCCATTTATACGTCTAGTCTTCGAATCCTGGATGCGCACAGAAGAAATAAATACAGCGATGCATTTATGGTGCTAAGTTTATGAATGGAGATTAGATTGAATGGAAGGTTGGAGATAAAAAGCACAAATTGTGCAGATAAAGATGTTGTATGTTGTAAATTATTAAAGAAGCATTGTTGTGAGATAGATTCTTCATCGAGAGCAATATTGTCAGTGAAAAGTGGTTTATAGAGATGGGTAAATAGAGTTGCATTACCAGATATATGATTAGAAATTTCTAAGTTGAATATCCATATGGTAGGAGAATACGACAATTGAATGTAGAAAGTATACGACAATGTACTGGGAGTGGTTGCATTCATGTCCCGAGCAGTCTACTAATAAAAGAAGTGTAAAAACTTTAACAGCACAAGCGTGTATGGTTGTTCCTCCAAGCTGCACTTTCTGTGAGGTGACAATAGATGTCATAAGTCACAATAGCGGAGTGACGCCATTGCTTTAATGGGTAGAATGAAGGCTATATCATTGTCTTTGATGTGTCATATACTATCACATTCAATACACTGGGTACATCCTGTCGAACACAATGCCCAAGTGTTGTCTTCATAGAAATGGCTAAAGTTACTCGGGAGGACGGTAGGAGGTTGACTGCAGAAGGGAGTCATTCTTTAATTACAGGATGGAGGACATACTACATGAGTGGACATGTGAGTGATTGATCAACTACATCGACTGACGTTGAAGACTACGTGCTTTTTGGATGTAGTTGACCGCAGTTGAATGAGAGGACAGACTACAACGGACATGGAACATGTGGAGTATCGTCGGCTGTGGCTTTAGAAGCAAACAAAGAGAGAAGCGACATTAGGGACGTGTCCACTATCTATGAGTCAGTCAGGAGTGAGAGTGCTCTCAATGGCTTGGGGATCGATTCTATCATGATTAGTGCTAACACTTTAGATGATTATTTAAATGATCATCACACTAGTGATGATTTTTTTACACCTCACCCACTGAACCCCGTGACCATGTCCCCCTCTAGAACGATACTTGGAGGATTGCAGAGCATCTGCATAGGAGATCCGTTGAGTCTGTCGACTATCATTTATCGTCATTGCATGACATTCATAAGTCTGTCTGTCGTAAGATCACTTGCAATAATGAATTTATTAATCTTTTGCTTGTAATCACATGATAGCACAGTTTTCAAGAAGGTGAACATGTTATGGTTTATGCACATGCTGAGAGGTTCCCACGTGGAATTGCGGAAAAATTAAATGCATGGTGAATGAGACCTTATACAATCATGCGGAAAATTGGGACAAATGCTTGTGAATTTAATATTTCTCAAAATATGAGAATTTCACTTGTATTGAACATTAAATATTTGACACGATTTGATGAGCCACGTGATTACATGCGCCCATTACCGTCTCAGAGCCTCAACTGTGCATAACCTACCATCTTCACCATCAACTTCCTTTTACCACCCAGCCTCCGACAATACTACCAGCAACACTCCCAACATCTTCTTTGGCACTGGCACCATTGTCAGCATCATCTTCGGCGACATTTACATCAGCGTAATTTTGATGGAGATCGTTCACGCGACATTGGAGTTGACTGAGTCGACAATTTTGGATCGTCAGATGGGTGATCAGTGTCCGTGATCGCGTCCATATTATTTTTCTGCATTTTCTGATGTATTTAAATTTTGTTTTTTAAGTTATAGTTTGAGATTTAAGGTTGATGATCCTTTCAGACGATCTCAGCCATCTGAGGCATCTGCTCTAAAATTCCCCTACTTATATCTTCCTCAGATCATGGTTAAGGGGATGGACGTTTTTTCCAACAAAAGAGAAGCCCTTCGGTCGTGAGAGGTGTGACACCTCTCTCCCGCTCGATGCGACTCTGAGCTGCTCCCACCGCCCCCTGCCAGGATCCCGCCGCCACTCCCCTTGCCTCCATTGCCTACAACCACACCTTCTCCACGTTATAGCCTGCTATTCGTGCGATTCCCTTGCCCCAACCTCTCCTATCCAGCGTTTCCTCGCTGCAGCCCGCTGCTCACATGAGCCTCAATCCTCAGCCGCCCTCGCCAATATCTCCTCATCCCCTCTTATACGGGAAAACTGCCGCCAACCCTCACGAACCCCTCTCTCGATGTTGGCCCTAGGCTCTCTTAGGTCGAATCAGTCCAACCACCATGGATCCACCCCCCAACAACAAACCTGCTCACCCTAATCGTCAAACAACAATTCCATGTTGTCCCACCTCTGCCAAACAACCCTGAGCCACTCCATCTCTTTCCCCAACCACAAGCCAACAACCTCTGCCCCCATACAACATCTCGACTGACTTACCCACTACCGATCCTCCATTTCCTCTACGAAAACAACCACCTCCTCTCCCCATTAACCTCTGAACTGCCACCACTACTTCGCCAGGTTGCATCCACTACACTGACGGCTTACAGATTTCTTCCATTACACTGACGTCTCTTCTATTTAATGAGTACCACTTTTACTTTCATTACTTTACACTTGCACTAATATATCATGTTATTTAAAGTAATATTTTGCCCAATTTAATGTAATTATTTCTCTTTCGGTAGATGTGTAAAATATATACGCCATGTATTTAATTTCAGTGCAATCTCAACTTCATGCCATTTCTATCTGCTTGCTTAACTTGAATAGTTTGTGATCAACTGCGACCCTTGCGTGAAATTTTAAAATCCTCTATTTAATTAATTTACCTGTCGGATGCAATCATGTGTGACAGACTCATTTGCATCGCATTAGGGTTATGGTTAGAGGGTATTTTATTCATTGGATTGCTTTCACGCCATTCTAGGGTTGGTCATAGGTCCATTTCATTCGTTGCGTGCGTGCTTGCATTTCTTCCGCGTCTTCATTTTAGGGTTGGTTGTTGATTCCATTACATTCGCCGTTGTTGCTTGCATTGCATTTAGGGTTAGGGCATCACGTGTCCGTCACCTGTAGATTCATCCTACGTAAGTTGGTATCAGAGCCCCATGTTCAGGCGTTATTTTGCTACGCGGTTTGAGTCTGTATGTTTCTTCATGGCGTGTTATCTTCGCTATCCTTCTCCTTTATTTGAAAAACCCTGAGTTCGTTTATACTTGACCCTGTAGAGCTTCACTTGAGAGATCTTCATATTATTATGGTGATTATTCTCGTTCGTAGCACGCCACTTCCATAGATCGTGTTGACTCTTCGACACGATACCACTATGCTAGAGACGATCACTGCAACTATTATCGTCATCCTCAACCCCGTACACGAGCAGACCGTGTTGAACCTTTGACACGAATTGATTATCTTATGGATGATTACTACGAGGATTGTCATTTCGAGAGAGATCTAAAGGGTAGGTTTCATGTTATTGCTCCACCGTTTGATGGGTTGTTGAGTCCCGAGTCTTTTAGTTATTGGCTCGTGGACATATAATATTATCTCGAGTATTTTGAATTATTCGATGAGCATCGCATCAAATTTGTGAAACTTAGATTTCTAGATCAGGAGAGAGCATATTGGTCTTGCATTGAGAGGACCCTTCGAGATCGTCTTCATCGCATCATTAATTGGGTGGAGATGAGACAGAAGTTGTGCATAGGTATTTATCAACAGCATATGGTTGTCACTCACTCGAGCAATTATTTAGCTTTTGGCAAGGATACATGTCTGTCACTGCGTATAAGGATCGGTTTGATGAGTTAGTAGTCAACAACGACATCCAAAAGGAGACAACTATGACTACTTCCCCATTTCAGTCTGGACTTCAATTCGAGATACGCACTGAATTGACCTATGACTACTTAGAGTCTCTCAAGCAGACATACCGACTCACCCTTCATTATGCGTTGTCCTTGAGATCCGCTAGAGTTAGTCAGGGGGATTCACATCTTGACCTCACCAGTATTTGTCCTTCCCATCCGAAGTCACTACTGGGCCTACTCTTATCCTGTCGAACACGATAAATGTGATACCAGATACTGATTTCTCTTACCCCGGCGAAGCATATTGTCTGGTGAGTTATCTGCCACTTGAGCCCGACTCAGACGCTATGACCTCGAAAGAGAGTGTGTATGAGCAACGATGATCCTATAGTGATGTGTCCTTTTACCCCCTGTGTTGGCTTAGTTATTACTTCGATTATTGACTCACCCTTGTGTGCATGTTTATCTGAGCTTCCGAGAGAGCCACCTAACCGTTTTTTTCCTTTTAGGAACATTCAACCCACCCTGAGTTGCATTCTTGTGTCCATTTCTCACACATCCCTTTAGATGATCATTGCATTCACGATGAATTTATTTAATTACCGCCCGGTGAACCTCCTGAGTTACATCCTTATGTCACTATCTTTGACATTCCTTCGAGAGATCGCATTCACGATGAATTTTTCTATCGACTACCCGGTGAGCCTCCCGATGATTTGCGTTCGTTAGGAGACATTTGGTATGCCATGCTATTACAACTCAGTGTCAGTGTCCTATATAGTCATTTGTGTGTTCGTACACTTAACAAGTATTTCTACACCCCACCCAAGGAACCTCCAGATCAGCCACCCATCCTTATGGACTTTCACCACTATCTAGAGTATGCGCTTAGTCAGTCTGTCATGTCGGTCATCGTTCATTTGCATCTGTTGCATGGTTTGCATGTCTTACTCCGACGTAAAATTATATTAAATAATAAGATGTTTAAAATTTGTGCGGATAGTCACATGTGAGAGCAAATGCTCAATGAAAGTGATTTGATGATAATTTTGCAGGTTACTTGAGAGGTTCCCATTGGGGCAACCTTGAATGTGAGTGTTAGGTGAATAAGTCCACACACTATCATGAGAGAGTCTGAATCAAATTTCTATGAGTTTGATATTACTAGAAATATGAGTATTCATCTCGTACTCAATGTAGAGAATTTGATACTAGACGTGGAGCCACCTGGTTTTGGACCGTTCGCCTTCCCGTTCAGCCTCAATTTCCATTGTCACCATATCCTCTCCTATACCTTCAGCCTCACTACAACCCTACCAATCACAATTGTATTCCGACCTTTCACCCATACGACGGCTTGCTTGGCGCGTAGGGCCCTCGACTATATCAACAACACGGTGACTTATTACGGAGGCGCTTCTTGCTTGGAGCGACAGAGTCTTGCCTGGTTTGCATCGGAAGCATGTAGTCTCCATTCACCGGAGCTGAATGTTTCTGAGCCGGGGAGATTGATGGAGACTGTTCGTGTGACATTAGAGGAGTTGACTAGGCCGACAAATTTGGATCGTCAGATGGGCGATCAGAGTCTGTGATCACGTCCAAATTATTTTTCCACATTTTCTGATGTATTTGTTTTATTTTCTTGAGTTATAGTTGGAGATTTATAGTAGATGACCCTTGTAGAAGATCTGAGACGTCGGAGGCATTTGCCCTAAAACTTCCCCTACTTATATCCTCATCAGATCTCGGTTTAAGGGGATGGACGGTTTTTCCAGCGAAAGAAATTCCTTCGGTCGTGATAGGTGCGACGCCGAGAGGCTCCCACTGCCATCGCCGCCCCTCCCCTTGCCTCCATAGCCTACAGTCGTGCCTTCCTAACGCGATATCCCGCCGCTCGCACGATTCCCATGCCCCAGTTGCTCCTCTCTAGTGTTTCCTCGCTACAGCACACCGCTCACATGAGCCTCCAACCCCAACCTCGCTCGCCAATACCTCCTTGTCCTCTCCTCTGCAGGAAAACCGCCGCCAACGCTCACGGACCTCTCTCTGGCAGTCAGCCATAGGCTCTCTTGTGTCGAATCAGTCCAACCACCTTGGATCCACCCCCAACCACCGGCCTGCTCACCCTAGCCGTTAAACATCTGTTCCATATTGTCCCACCCCTGCCAAACAACCCTGAGCCTGTCCAGCTCCTTCACCAGCAACAGGCCAACAACCTTTGCCCTCATACAGCAGCCCAATTGACTTCCCCACTGCCTACCCTCCATTTCCTCTACAAAAACAACCTCCTCTCCCTATTAACCCTCGGATAACCACTACTACTTCGCCAGGTTGCATTTGCTATGCCGACGACTTCCGGATTTCCTCAATTACACCGACGACTATTCTATTTTGTGAGATCCACATTTAGTTTCATTACTTTACACTTGTATGAATATATCATGTTATTTCAAGTAATATTTTGCTCAATTTAATGTGATTGTTTTTCTTTCGTTAGACATGTAAAACTTATTCGCCCTATATTTAATTTCAGTGCAATCTCAATTTCATGTCATTATTATTTGCTTGTTTAACTTGAATTGTTTGTGACAACTGCGACCTATGCATACAATTTTAAAGTCCGATGTTTAGTTAATTTACCTGTCGGAAGCAATCATGTGTGACTGACTCATTTGCATAGCATTAGGGTTGTACTTAGTCGGTATTTTATTCATTGTATTGCTTTTACGTCATTCTAGGATTGGTCTTAGGTCCATTGCATTCGTCATGTGCGTGCTTGCATTTCTTCTGCGTCTTCATTTTAGGGTTTGTTATTGGTTCCATTACATTCTCAGTGGTTGCTTGCATTACATTTAGGGTTAGGGATTTGTCACCTATAGATTCGTCCTGCGTCACATTTCCAACATCAACACCATCACCGTTCTCGACGTCGACGACAACAACAATACCATCATCAGTACTGTCTTCAACATAGATTTTCTCTACTCCGACTCCAACATCTTCAACATCATCTCCTATAGAAGCAACATTACCTTCATCATTGTCGCCATCTTCAACAGTACCATCTCGGTTCCATCGTCGGATTTAGAAGAAATGTTAGTAGCCTCCGCAACAGTAGTACCCTCGGATCTATTCGATGTTCTCCAAGGATCCTAGCCCACAAGATCACGAGAACCTCAAAGTTGGAGGGGTTCACCTTGCCTTCAGACGAGCACGATCATCTTCATACACCGAGATGAATGATTTTAAGGCGCGGGGCGGTGGGGGGGGGGGGGGGGGGGGGGGGGGATTGATGGGGATTACAATACACATGGTCCTACACGACAATCAATACCGTCCATTTTGTTCGGATCGACGATTTATGATTTTTGGTAAAAAAATTTTTATTTTAATGCATTTTGAGAGCCATCGTGATCGGAGAATCATGACCGTCCATGATGGTCCCTTAGCCTATAAATAGGGATAGAAAACTCATTTAAAAGGTATTGAAAGTTTGAGAAGAAATTCCTCTTTTTGATCACCAAAGCCAGAGTCCGAGTACTACACTTGGACATTATCTCCCTTTCCCTCTTCCCCTTGGTCGAACCCCCTCCAAATCTCCACTATCGCAGACCTCTTCCACAACCCCGCTCCGCTTCGTTTCAGTTTTCTGGCCACCCCTCCACGATCCCCATTCCCCTCAATTTCTATTTTTTGGTGATCATCACCACCACCTCCAGCCGCCCTTGGCCAGTCAATCCTCCTCCTCCCCTAACTCCCCCACCCAACCACATTTCTTCCCATTCACGTCTGGAATCCCTTTTTTTCCTGCAGCCGAAATCTCCTCACCTCATCCAATTCCACATATGCAATTCCCTCCCCACGCTCCACTATTTCACGGGCCAAAAACCTCACTCACGCACCTTTCCCTTATACCCACATGTCTCCCCCCTAAGATCTAGTTTCCCCCTCAAACATCTAGCCACCCCTCCACGATCCCCATTCCCCTCAATTTCAATTTTCTGGTGATCATCACCACCACCTCCGGCCGCCCTTGGCCAGTCAATCCTCCTCCCATAACTCGCTCACCCGACCACATTTCCTCCCATTCACGTCTGGAATCCCCCTTTTTCTTGCAACCAAAATCTCCTCACCTCATCCAATTCCACATATGCAATTCCCTCCTTATGCCCCACTATTTCACGGACCACTAACCCCACTCACGCCCCTTTCCCTTATACCCACATGTCTCCCCCCCTAAGATCTAGTTTCCCCCTCAAACATCCAGCCCCCCCGGTCCTCTGCTGCAAGCCCCCAACCCGTCCCTCTCCGACACCTCCACCACAATTCTTATCCCTGGACTCGGGAGTTACCCCACATTCCCTCCCTCCAGGCCAACACCACCTTTCCAACCATCTTTATTGCAGTCTTCCATCACCCAGGGCCGCCTCCATCGCGGGCAACCCTTCCACATTCCCCTTCACAACCTTTCCAACCGCCCCCTACAACAGCTTACCGCCTCTCCGGGGTTGCATCCACCTCCGACAGCCCTTCCACAGTTCTCCTACACCACCACCAACCCTCGCCCATCTCCTCCCACCTCCTGGCTGACTCCCGGCCTTGGGAAACTGCTGTCCAACAATCTTTAACCGAATCTTTGCTTCTTTCCCGACAACCCATCAGATACTCACCGAGCCTTCAACCCCGTAAGCATTTTAAGTTTATTGATTGGTTGTATTTTCTTTAATGTCGAATCTTGTGTGAATTCATGTTTTTGAAAATGTTAGTTTGTAATTTTTGTGTCAATATTATCTCGTGACTTGACGGGTTTTGTTTGCTTAAGTATTTGTTTTCTTGCATTCTTGCATGTGTAATACATGATTTGTTCCTTTAATATAGACTCTACTTGATCGTGATTGTTCTGTCATATTCTTTATAATTTCAATTGTTGCAAACATAGTTGCCGGATTCGTGTCTAATTCATTCAAGCATTCGTAAAGTCGGCATACACTTTTGCTATATCCGTCACAAGCATAGTCTCCGGATTCGTGTCTAATTCATTCAAACATTAATAGAGTCGACATACACTTTTGCTTCATCCGTCCTGCGTCACTTGGAGTTTGAAAATTAAATGACAATGATTTTGTTGGAATAATGATAAAAATGCCACAAGGATGAAAATAAAGTTAGAGAATACAAAAATAAGATTGGGGTCTAACCATGTTAAAACAACATAGGTCTTCCATTTTGCTTTCGCAATATTGCTTGGTTTGGCTTCTGAAGTAGTAGATGAGGCTGTTTTAACTATAAAAATTGGAAATACTAAATGTTATATTGAACACAGTGCTTATATGTGTACATGCCCTTTTTACAGACCACCCCTTTACCTGTTGTATTGTTTTGTTTGGTTATGGGTGATTTACGTAATGCTCTAGCATCCATACTTTGTGGGCATTTGCTTGTATTCTTATTTATAGATTTGCATTTCAATTCATCTTTATGGTGTACTCGTAGGCATTTTATGCATAAACTGTTGAAGAGTCTTTTTAAAGTTTACATTGGACAAGGAGAAATGCTTGTTGTGATTGATTCTAGATTGAGCATCGATGATCACCGTACTATGCTAATTAAGCACTTTGAAAATTTCTGTGTCACATTTCGAAAATGTTTGCTGTTATTTGAAAATTTTCATGCTTCTAGTTTTGCTTTTGATAAAGATTAACCCCTTGGATTTTAATCAATAGGACTTGCTTATTCCTTCTCTCTTGGGCAAAAGAACTGAGTTTTCTGCTGCTTCTTTGATAATGCAACCAGGCACACCTATTCCACCTATGCTTGCTAGGTTAACTATTTACTCAGTAAGATATTTTCCTTCGGATTTCTATATGCTGACATTTCTATTAATTTTTATCAGAATCACCAACAGTGTTACCCAAGTATTGAAGTTGTTCCAGTCTAGAGCTTTTACATGTGAATTCAAGTAAATTTTCTATAGCACTGTTCCTTCTGTAACACACATTGTATACATCATTTTCAATCTACCCGACTGAATACTCCTCTTCATTTGTTTAAACTAGGTACTTTTTGAATTTTAATTTGCTTCTCTTATTGCCTGTATTATTATATTCACAGTAAGCTCATATGCTTCTGAATTTGATTATCAATATTTCTCTAGAAATAATTACCCAAACCTCCCCTGTAAGTTAGCATAATTACTGAGAGCACCCCTCTTAGTTTCGAATTACAAAAATCTCCCCTTAAGTTTTCATTGCATTACAAAAACCTCCCCTTAAGTTTTCATTGCATTACATCCATGAACAAAAATACCCCCCTGGACACTGTTCACCGAGGGGGGTATTTTTGTGCATGGATGTTATGAAATGAAAACTTCAGGGGAGGTTTTTGTAATGAAATGAAAACTTACGGGGAGGTTTTTGTAATTTCGAAACTAAGAGGGGTGCTCTCAGTAATTTAGCAAAGTTAGAGGGGAGGTCCTGGTAAATGGCCATATTTCTCTATAATGAATCTTCAATTAAAAAAATTGTATGATGACTTCATTTGGAGTCTTATACTTTGTGGGATGTTCAAATGAATCAATTCCTTTAGTTTAGGTATTTCTATTGTTACAACATGTATATTGCGTGTTTGATGCTCCAAGTAGATAAATTTTGATAGCATAGGAAGGCTACCAAGTTCAGTTGCAGAGTTTGCAATGAATACTGGTAAAGTCCAGCCGCAAAAGTTGCCCTGGAGTGGTACGAATCATCTATACTTTTGGACTCAAATGTATGCCATTGACTGTCATATAAGGATAGTTGTAGGCATAATATAACTTTTCCACTGCCATATGTCTGTTAGAGGATATTAAGCACATGGCTTATGTTATTTGGGGTTTCTTGGTCACTGTTAGAGAAGAGATGTAAAAAGCCCATGTGAAGAGCCCATTTAGGGGCCCATTGTGTAGCTTTTCTTTATTTCTTGTTTAGTCCCACATCTTGAGATTGGAGTGACTTGCCTCCTTCTCTTCCTATATATTTGTACTCATACATATTCAATATAATAATATACAAGGTTTATACCATTCCTCTACATGGTATCAGAGGGAGGTTCAAAATTTGAGGTCTCCTTTTCTGAGACCGCTTCCCTGCTGCGAACTCCTCTGCTTCCAGCATTCCCCCCTCCAAGCTTCCTCTCCTCTTCCTGGCTTTTATAGCCTGCATCCTTTGGTCCGTGGGACCCGCCTCCTTCTCCTTCCCGCTTCTGCTCTGCTCTGCAAAGGCTCAAGCGATCTCGTGCGTCCTCAAGTTCTGCGATCTCTGCGATCTTCTTCCCGCAAAGGCTCGCTGCGATCTCCGCTCCTGCTCGCTCGCTGTTCGCCAGCCAGCGATCTCGTGCGTCCTGCTGCGATCTCCCCGAGCTTCCGCCAGCCAGCCCCTCCAGATCGCTGCTCTGATCGCTGACCTGCTCCTCCAGGCCGCTGCTCTGCTCGCGACCTCGCCAGCGATCTCAACTGTTCGCAACGGGTTCCGCCTCCAGCAGTTCTAGCCGCCTCCTCCTTCGGTCACAGACCTCTTGCCGCTAGACTCTTCACCACCTCGTGCGGCCTACTCTGCTCTTCGCTCTTCCCGCACCATCTCGTGGTCTTCTCTGACCGCTGGGGTCCGCACCTGGACCGTGCAGTCTGGCTGTTCTGTCCGCTGTCACCGCTCCTGGTCGTGGCCCCTTGTTGTGGCCGCTGGTGTGCTCCCCGTGACCGTGCGGTCTAGCTCCCCTTCCTGCCGGCTTGCTTTCTTCCCTGCAGTCCGCCCTTTGCTTCTCTTCAGTCCACCGGACTGTGCGGGCTGCTGTTTTCTGGTCACCGAGCCCTTTGCTCTGCTGGTTACTCCATGGTGCTTGTTTCTCCATGGCTTTGTCTCCTTCCCGGTCCCCAGGCTCGGTTGTGTCTATTTCTGGTGGTGGCATCTCCTGCCTCCTTCATAGCTTTCCGTGGATTCTGGATTCTGGGGCCAACCACCACATTACTTCGCAAGCACCTTCACAATACTTGGCCTCCGAACATCCTCCGTTCATTACTGTGGCAAATGGTGCTTCTACTCCTGTTGCTGGCTCTGCCGATCTCACTCTGTCACCCTCACTTACTCTTCGTTCTTTTCTTCATGTTTCGGGCTCCTCCTTCAATCTCTTATCTATTAGCCGTCTCACCCAAGATTTGGATTGTTGTGTCTCATTCACCTCTACTTCATGTATTGTGCAGGATCGACAGACGCGGCGCATCATCTGCAAAGGGCATCTCTCGAACGGACTCTATCTCCTCGATACCTCTCCCACCGTTCTTCTCTCCTCTATCAGCACTATTGAGTGGCACCGCCGTCTTGGTCACGCTCCTCTACAAATACTCCGCAAAGCTCTTCCCGACGTCTCTCTCCATGAGTTTACCTGTGAGTCGTGTATTTATGCCAAACATCATCGTTCTACGTTCACCCCCCATCCCACTCGAAGTGTTGCTCCCCTTGATTTGGTTCACTCTGATATTTGGGGTCCCTACAAAATCGCCAGTGTTTTTGGCTATCGTTACTTTGTTACCTTCGTTGATGACTACTCACGGGTAACATGGTTGTACCTCCTTCGTGACCGCTCTGAATTGCCTGGTGTTCTCTGGAACTTCATCATCGAAACTCGCAACCAATTTTCTACTACTCTTAAAACTCTCCGTACTGACAATGCCCGCGAATATACTGGTCATACAGTCACTCACCTATGTGCTGAGTTTGGGATAATTCATCAAACCTCTTGTCCATATACCCCCCAACAGAATGGCATTGCTAAACGTAAGAATCGTCACCTGCTTGAGGTCACCCGCTCTCTCATGCTCCAAATGAACGTCCCCAAACAATATTGGAATTTCGCGGTCTCTACCGCCTGCACTCTCATCAACCGCATGCCTTCTTCTCGTCTCAACTTTGCATCCCCCTTCAGTCTCCTTTTTCCTTCTACGACTCCGTTCTCCATCGCTCCTCGCGTGTTTGGCTGCGTATGCTACGCTCATCGCCTTGGTCCGTCCTCTGACAAACTTGCTCCACGTGCCACCAAATATATGTTTGTTGGTTACTCCCGGACTCAGAAGGGCTATCTATGCTTCTCTCCCCAGGATCGCAAGCTTCTTACGACTGCTGATGTTACCTTCCTCGAAGATCAACCCTATTTTTCCCAACCAGCGGACTGTCCTCTTCCGCTGCCTCCTCTTCCGCGGCCTGTTATTCCGGCTACTTCACCCCTTCCTCCGCTCTCTCCAACGCCCGTTTCCTCCCCGCCCGTCTCCTCCATTCCAGTCTCTCCCATCCCTCTTCTACCTCCCTCCCAGAAACCACCTATCACTCGTGTGTACGCTCGTCGTCCTCTGTCCTCCACTGCCCTACGGGAGGTGCCCTCCTCTGATGATGACTCGCGGCCTGCTGATCCGACTTCTTCCTCTACTGCACATCCAATGGCACACTCTGTCTCTCTTCACCGCCTCTCTCCGGATCTTCGCCAATTTGCCACTTCTCTTTCCTCCATCTCTATTCCTAACTCTGTGTAGGAGGCGCTTCAGCATCCGGGGTGGCGGGCAGCTATGTAAGAGGAGATGAATGCCCTCTGGGCTAATCACACCTGGGAACTGGTTCCCCTTCCTCCAGGTCAACATTGTGTTAGTTGCAGTCTTTGCGGTCAAACAGAATGCGGATGGGACTGTTGATCGTTTAAAAGCCCGTCTGGTGGCCCGGGGCTTCACTCAACAACAATGCTTAGATTATGAGGAAACTTTTTCTCCCGTAGCAAAACTCAACACTGTTCGTGTTCTTATCTCCGTTGCTGTGCACCGGCGTTGGCCCCTTCTTCAGCTTGATATTAAGAATGCATTCCTTAACGGCGATCTGAAGGAAATTGTGTTTATGTGCCAACCTCCTGGGTTTGAGACCACGGGGGAGTCTCGTACAGTTCGCGTTTGTCGCCTTCTAAAGGCTCTTTATGGTCTCAAACAGTCACCACGAGCTTGATTTGATAAGTTTTGCAAGGTTCTCTTAGCACTTGGGTTCACTCGGAGCTCCGCCGACTTCTCTCTATTCACCAAGCATGGCCCAACTGGCACTGTGATCCTTCTTGTGTACGTTGATGATATCCTCATCACCGGCGATGATCTCTCTGGGATACAACAACTCAAGAAACATCTGAGCTCGGCTTTCCAGACCAAGGACCTTGGCAATCTTAGATACTTCCTTGGGATTGAAGTTGCTCGACGACCCGATGGGTTGGTTATGTCCCAACGGAAATACTGCATCGACTTACTTCATGAAGCAGGATACTCCGGGTGCAAACCTGCGGATACTCCTATGGATGCTAATCAAAAGTTATGTGCTGCTGGTTCTGATTCTGATCAACTACTTGAGAATCCAGAATACTACCGACGATTGGTTGGGAAGCTGATCTACCTAACGGTTACTAGTCCTGATATCTCGTTTGCTGTTGGTGTTGTAAGTCGCTTCATGCATGCTCCGCGCACTTCTCACCTTCAAGTTGTTGAGCGTATTCTCCGATATCTAAAGACCGCTCCGGGACAAGGCTTTGTCTACAAACCATCCAACTCACCATCTCTTCTTGCCTACTCGGACGCTGACTATGTTGGGTCTCCTGATGATAGGCGTTCCACGACTGGCTTTTGCACTTATTTTGGTGGACACCTCATAACCTGACGGAGCAAGAAACAGTCTGTGGTTGCTCTCTCCTCGGCTGAGTCAGAATACAGGGCCATGACTGCTGTTGTGTCAGAATTAACCTGGCTTAAGAGTCTTCTAGGTGACTTGGGTGTTAGACTTTCTTCTCCGGCAACTCTTCGGTGTGACAGTCAGGCTGCAATCCATATCGCCAATAATCCTGTTTTCCATGAGCGAACAAAGCATATTGAGGTTGACTGTCATTTCATCAGGGAAAAGGTGCAATCAAAGAAGATAGAGTTGGAGCATGTTCCTGCTGCTAGACAGACTGCTGACATCCTGACAAAAGCACTTCCTCGGCCACTGTATCTCCAGTTCTTATCCAAGCTGGGTGCCTACGATTTGTATGCTCCAGCTTGCGGGGGAGTGTTAGAGAAGAGATGTAAAAAGCCCATGTGAAGAGCCCATTTAGGGGCCCATTGTGTAACTTTTCTTTATTTCTTGTTTAGTCCCACATCTTGAGATTGGAGTGACTTGCCTCCTTCTCTTCCTATATATTTGTACTCATACATATTCAATATAATAATATACAAGGTTTATACCATTCCTCTACAGTCACCAAAGTTTCTTTAGTTGTATAATATACCCTAAAGTTGGGAAGAATAAATTTTTTTATTTAATTCTCTCATTCTATAATGTTATTTGAGTATCTCCCCTCCCCCTTCTGAACAATAAGTTCTCTCCACCATACCCCTTAATCGAAGTTGTTCGAAGTTGCTCGATGTCGCTCGATCAACGATCACTTAACAATCACTCGACGATCCTCATTCCATCTTGACACTGTCGATGCCACCCTAAGACATTTGATGCACACAACCTAAAGTTGTCTGAAGTCGCTCGACATAGTTCAATTGGTTATTACTCATTTTATCATGTGATTTCCAATGATGTCCATTCCCCTCCCTTGATCACATCTGACGAAGGACGAATCTATTGGTTGCAGATGCGTGATGCCCTAAACTTAGATGCAATGCAAGCGAGTACACGATGAATGCAATTGACCTGTAACAAACCCCAATATGAAGATGCGATAAGAATGCAAACATGCACAATTCAATGAACAAGAAATCACTGACTTAAACCCTAAAGTTTAATGCGCTGTTTGTAAGTGATTCAATCAAGCAAGCTTTTCCGATGCATAATTATTTAAATAATGAAATATAAAACTCACACCAATGAGTCACAATCAATACATTTCAAATTAAGTGAATGAATGTTTGATGCAAATTAATTGAGATTGCACTGAAAGTAAATGCGTCGTGAATAAGCAATGCACGTTTAATGAAAGTGACAAATCAAATTAGTATGAGCCAAATATTTTAAGAAATGCAAGTAACGCACATATAATGCAGCAGAAATGAAGTTAAAGTGCAAGCTCACTGAGTAATCAATGTTGGTGGTGGTGGAGAAGCTCCGATGGTGGCGGCGACTGTCTGAAGTGAGAAGGCTGTTGTGTAGGGGTTGTCGGAGAACTGGTAAGGAGATTGGAGGCGGGGGGGGGGAGGGGTCGCTGGTTGGTGGAGTCCCTGGAAGTAGGAAGGAGGACCGAACAACACTAGGAAGGATGTTTAAATTTTATGGGGGTGGCTGTCGGACCGGTGGAGGGTGTTGGAGACGGCGGCGGGAGGCTGGGGAGGTGGGAAAGGTTGTGCGTGGTGGATGTCGGGCTGTTGGAGGGTATAGGATGCGGCGAGCAGAGGTTCCCATGGATGGGAGGGGCGATGGATGGCTATGGGAATGAAGGGGAAGGCTGTCTGCGCTGGATAGGGGAAGGGGCGGACAACTCGGCCTTGGAAGGGGTGAAAAGGCTGGTCGGAAACTAATTGGTGGTGGGGGAGGGAAAGAAGGTGGTGGGGAAGATCGGGCCTGGGAACGGGGGAGGGGCTTGTCGGGTATGGAATAAGGGGGAAATCGGAGATCGACGAGGCTTGCGGGCGTGGATAGGAGGTCGTCGAAGCTGACGACGTAGCTTGCAGACGGGAAACTAGACTGGCGGAAGGAGGAGAACGATACCTAGAGTCGCGCCAAGGGAACGAGGAAGCAAGAAGACCGATGGTTCCCAGTTGGAAATAAACCCTCGATCCCCCCTTTCGTTCGGTTGCTAGTGACATATAAAGGGGAGAGATGTTAAGTTAAATATATCTGATGGACACGATCGCCCGACGAATAATTTAACCTAACTCTCAAAATACATGTCCAAAAGTAATAAATAAAATACATAAAATATGAAAAATCGAGCCGGTCGTGATCATGGTCTCTGATCGTCCATCCGACGATTCAAAATTGTCAAACCCACAAATATTTGAGCGAACGCGTAATCAATCTCTATCAACATCGGCCCATGACTAGAGGAGATCCCACAACGCCTTCCCTTCTTGGAGGCCTCGGTACATTCTATTCATGAATGCCATATGGCAATTGTTTTTGATGTTGGCCACATCGTCCGTGTTTTTGGTCCTACCACTGTCATCCTCAAGATCTTTAATGCAATCAACTAACTTGTACTTGCTCGTCGGCCCCATGTTACTTCGACGAGTGTCGTAACCCGAGTTGCAATTGCATTAGTCTAGTTGGATCCTTAAGGTCTAAGAGGGGTATTGTGGTAATTTTTGTGACAGTTCTATCCCTATGCACGGGAAGGTTGTGTCTGTATCTCATCATCTTTGATTCTAGGGTTTTGGAATCATGATTTTGCTTGGCAAAGAGAACCATTCTCGATTGTATCTTTGTGGGAGCATACATGTCTCATGATGTTTAATGCCAATGTTCTTTTACTTTATAAATGTATTATGTTCTGACAACTTAGTTCGACCTATCGTGCCGTCCATCCCCTTCACTTGTTGCCGGTTTGCTCGCCGATTCTATCCGCAGCTCTAGTTCACTACGTTGATTTCATCGCTCTATATAGCAATCAGCTCCTCAATCATCTCCTCAACCCTCTCCTTTGCATGCATGCAGAGCTCTAAGTTGCTTAGTTAATAAATTTTTTAGTTCCAAACTGCGCTTTGCCCTTGACTCCAACGACTGACATCGTCGCCGATTATCTATGCACGATCATCTCTCGAGCGCAGGTCGTGCCTTTAGTTCCCGCAGAGACACATTTCCCATGGTTTTCGGCACCTTCAGCTCCTGTAGGGCTTTTGTCCTCTATAACAACTCCACAAAAACTGCCATCCTCTGCAGGTCTATCCTCCATAGATCTCTGCTTCGCAGTCCTCTGGTTATCTAGCTCATCATCCATAGTAGGTCTCTGCATTGCAGGTCGCGAGAGGTCCTTTATAGGTCTCTGTTACTGTATCCACAATCTCTTGCATATTGTCTTCCTGTTGGTAGTAGTTTACTGCAGGGACAATGAGTCATCATCCTCTGATTCATTGTCTTCAATCTTGATCGTTTTTCGTAGCTTTAAAATAGCTTCTTTGTCTGCAGCTGGCATCTTACACGATGAATTGTTGTGATTGTTGCCCCCTGATGTCTCAGTCGATCTAAATACTTAGCAGAATCTTTTTTTTGTCAGCCTAACTTGTTTGTTTCTTTTTCTCATTGATATCCTCTCCAGTCTTCAAAACCTGCTGCTTCTTCTCTGTCATTCTCTGTGATTGTCAGGAGTTGCTTTGTGTTTTTATTATTGTCGTGACCTTTTCTTCTAGATTTCGTCTTGCATCTTTCCTCTTTTTCAATTGAGCCGCCACCTCAAACAATCCTCTCCTTCTGTCAAGAGCCATTATCCTTTTATCCATTGAGCTCATAATGTTCTCTATTCTTCGACAAAAATCCTCATTCATTAGCATAGAGAAAGGCATTTTAATTCCCCCTCCTTCAGAAACCTATCCTTCATATAGTATTCACCCGCATCTATATTTGAAAGCTTCTACCAAATCTCTTTTAGAAGTTTTCATCGTACGCATATGTTCCTTCAAGTAGTTGAGCTAGACAACTTCCTGACTCGTGATGGTGAAAGATTTGATCTTCTACTTAACGCGTTTGCCACTTTGTTATAAGCGATGACCTTGTACATCAGCTTCTATGACAACTTCTGCAAGCAATCACTCCACTGCGCGTGCATGTTATTGCTCGGACGCTTTTGAGGAGTTAATGAATTTTAGGGACTCATGGTTCGTTTACAACATAAACTCCTTGCTCTGATATCATCTGAGGCAAATGGCTGCACAGAAATAATTAACATGTCATAATTAGGCAAAGGCTCTCGAAGATGTCAAACCTAGAATGTCTCAAATCCACGACATTGAATCCGTAAATAAGAACCGTTCCTAAGGAATAAGTTTAAAAATATTCTCAAAAGATAACATACATGAGGGGCATGAGGACCAAGAGACCTACTTAAAGAAAGAGGAAACTATAATTTGATAATAAGCACACAAAGGAATTTGGCTTGCACAGCAAACCAAAATTTATAAAAACACAAAGAACCAAGAAGTGACAAAAAACTTCTAGAAACGTCCATGATGAGATATTAACTACTTCACAGGTGATAGAGCGTGCTTTAACAGGACATGTGCATTGAAATGCTTTATGTCAAATTGTTATGGATGATAGCGAAGAACGATTCTTGACCAACGTACCCTACAATAATACAAGATTTGCATATTTGACAATTTGTTGCCCATCGAAGGAGAGATGAGAAACACATCAATATACTCATGTTCCTTCGTGGAGACCGCCATGTCTAGCAAGGAGTGGGGTATAAGGGAGGACCGCAGAAGAATTAGGGGTAAACACTTTTTGTTTGTGCAATCAGATGAAGCAAAATCCTTAGAATTAGGAAGAGACTCAAACCAAATGGCATTGAGAAGTTAAGGATTCTTCTAGGATGTAACACCAGAAATTTCTAAATTTAATTTATGACTTTAATTTCAGGGTCGCACTAGGGTTACAATTGGCATCGACACCACCGATTGTGACAACCATACACTTTCGCATATGGTAGTTAATTAATTAACAAATAATTCTAATTTAATAGGAAATTTCACGGAATTTATTTATGCACGTTTTAGCAGTCCGCGAGAGCATCCCTTGATGAATTAATCATTTTTAATTGCCAATGGCATTTTGGTAATTAGGTTTTTTCATAACCCTACGGTTCTCATATGGTAACCAAAGTCTTTGCTCTCATTCACGCAAACTGATCCCCCCAGGCGTAACCGACGCTCCTTCTGCTAGGGTTTTCGTCGACTGAGGAAACGGGAGCTTCACATCTGCTCGATAGCGTAGCCCCCCTCCCATCGTTCGACCTCAACGTCATCTACTCCAGTCTCCACGATGCTGACGACCTTTCCTTGCTTCGACAAAGTCGACGACCTCTCCTCCCTGCTTCGATGAAGTCGACGACCTCGAGACGTCAACTCCGCTTCTTTTGTGGTTGTCGATGACGCCTCACAGTCCGTCTTCGTCCGCTGGTTTACAACAGAGCACAGTCGACCCTTGCAGTGAACCCATTATGTCGTATCTTTGGCCGATTCCAGCGAGTTTGAGTCATCCTAGGCTTCGTCATATATGGATTTGCGTTCTTCTTCCGTAGCGATAGCAAAGTTAATGCTCATTCTCCCTCTTTTCCCGCAGACTTCTAATTTTCTATTTGCTTTTGTCGGGGAAATTTACCTCTTCGATTTCAGTCAGACCTAATAGACAGAACTGAGATATGCTTTGTTTTAATATTAATCGTCTTAGGTTTTGTGAGAATTGGAGAAGGAGAAGGATTTTGTTGTTAGTCGAAGAAGAATTCTTCAAATTAGTTGAGGAACTTGGAGAATCATGCCTCTGCATCGCATCTGAGCGTTTCATTGTCGGGGTAAGAAATTCGACAACTTTATGATCGTCAATTTAAGCTTGCGTTTTCTAAGATGTAGAGATCCGTCTTTTCCCTCCAGCTATCGTCGGATCACTGAAATTGATGTTTGCTTGTACAACTTTTAGTTTTACAACACTCTTAGGCACCCAATCTAGGTTAACTGGGTTTGATATGGTAAGTGTTAATCTTCCTCTTTTACTTTAATTGTAATTATTTTCCTTTCCTCTTCATTTATGATTTTATTATTATGGTTCAAAGAGACCATAGAGGAAGAAGCGCGTTCTTGGGTGGTAGATTGGAAATGTCGTTACGTGGCTTAATAGTAAATTAGAGGAGTCATACATGTACGTCGTGTAAAACCCCAACCCAGTTTTACCACAAATCAGCAGTCTGGCCGGGCCCCGTGATAAGAAGTAAACTAAGTAGCAGTAATAAAAATGGTACGTAGCAGACATAAATGAAAAGTGCTAAGAGAGTACTTACAGCGGAAAAATAGTAAAAGAAGCTAAGGGTAAGAGTGTACCTTAAATTTTGAATTCACAGAGCCACTAGAAATTGAAAGTCACAATGCTTGAAAAACTGTAATCTTAAACAAAGTCTGATACAAGAACCATTAGAAAAATCCCGATATATGTCCAATATCGCAAAACAGTACTAAAAGAACAAACTACAACATGTAAACGAACTAAAAGGAGAGCGAACTGCAAGCATGCTCAACCTAGGCGCAACACCCCACATGTGACTCCTGTAATAAGAAGCCCAAAAATGGGTCAGCCCAACTGGAGAGTAAGAGAGACCATTCTTCTTAGTGACACTAAAATTAATTTATAAAGAACATGATTTCTTACTTTTTGGAAAACAAAAGCTTTTATGCTACAAAAGAACATTATTTATATAGTGGTATACTACGCATGCTTTTCTACAAAAATGCTTAACATAAATGTCTGTTTTAGTTTTGTTACGGCTTACGCATACTTATTCAAACTCCAAAAGCAAAGGTTAACTATAGTACTATTTCTATTTTTCGACGTACTGAGTTCTATTTGTCTAATGATTGTCCTTCTTAATATCTTATGCTGAGAACCCTTTTATGCGTATTCTAACGATCCGAGTCCCAACTAACGAACGCAGAGGTTCTAGTGTCTCATGGACATAAACTCGCATCTTCTGAATTTCTAATGGAGAAAACGTCTCCCTGCATTTGAGGCTCATAGCGTCTACTACGCCCTATGAGTAAGATAGTGCGCCTCTATCTATCAAGATGGAGAGAGCCTCAACCATTCCTCCTAATTATTTTAAATAACTGTCCGTTTTCTTATTTATTCAATTGAAGGACGCATGTCGTATTTTACACTAAAGGACCGCCCCGTATGCATTTTATGGAGCTAAATATATAATAGTACGCCTAAAGAAATATGTGGTTAAATGTACTATAACAATTCATATTTTCGTACGGGTTTAATCTTATTTCGTAACATTTTACTTGTGCATAATACTATACGATATATCTAGCTAAAAAGAATATAATTTCTTACCGCGGTGTTACGACGCTCGTACACGAGCCGGGGCGGCATAGTTCCTTCCGGATTATACTGAAATTACGCGGTTGTGTTCTTCTTCTCACCTAGGGTTCCCATGAACATAACACGATATCACATGTGCTAAAAAAATGAACGAAAGTAATGACTTGAAGCAAGATGGGTAAGGGGTCTTTACCTCTTTCCAAACGTACGAACAACGACGAAGCCGACAGATCAACAAGCAAAAGGATTGAGGTATACTGATTTGGACGGGGACAGTGAGTTAGGCGGCCTTCTGAAAGAGATCCCAGGCGTTATTGATCGTAATAACGACGAAGATGAGAAACGACGATGACTTACTGGGTTTCAGCTTCGACTGCGCCCCCTATCGACAGAGGAGGACTGGATCTTTCCAGGGCTGCTGTCTGCGAACTCCTAGATGAGTAAGAAGACACGTCGGCGGCTTAGAAGACGCAAGCGAGCACCCACGAGGAAGAACAACGGCGGTTTCCACTCATGCCTAACGGGGAAGCCCTAATTCCTACCGCACGGGGTCGGGGAGTCGAGAGGGAGAGGAAACGAGAGGCGATCTTGCAGTAGAGGCGTCTACGCGACTTAACGGGACGTGTGCTCTGCGCGGTTTCACAAGACATGGAGGGGGCTGCAGTTACTTAAACAGAACCGGAAATTAAAAAGAAATAACAGGGGAAACATTTGCCTTAAATTCTTAGGGGCAAATTTAACATTGTATATCACGAAAATACGGTTGTCAAACCTTAATGACTGTGATGTCTACACGTTACGCTCTCGCATAAAATATTGAGACGCGTCAAAACAAAATTTCACATACTTCCGTAAATTAATTAACTGGCACGCATCTATTGATCGTAATAAGGTGTTTACCTCGAGACGACACTGGCTTGGTCAATTCTGCTCATGATTGGGCCCTGCAGATAAATTTTAGCTCGTGTATTAAATTTACGGTTGTTACAAATCTCTCCACCTAAAAAAAAAATTCGTCCTCGAAAATTAAAAAACATACCTGAGTCAAAAAGGAAAGCATAATCTTGATTGTTTCGGATTTCATCTTCTCTTTCCCAAGAGTACTCTGGTTGTCCGCAGTTCATCCAAAGGATTTTCACAAAACGGATCTCTCTATTTCTGAGCTTCTGAGTCCTTGAGTCCACTATCCTGACTGGCTTAATATTGATACTAAGATTCGCTTCGATTGGTGCTTCCTCGACACTGATTACTTAACTGGGATCTCTGACTGCTCTCCTCAAGTAGGAGATGTGGCATACATCGTGTAGACCACTCATTTCCTCGGGTAAGGCCAACCTATATGCAACCTCATCTATGTGCTCCAGTACCTCGAAAGGACTAACGAACCTTGGACTCAATTTCTTCATCCGCTTAATTCGAGAGACTCCCCGGACTGGTTTGACCTTCAGATAAACAAAATCCCCCGCGCTGAATTCCACTGATTTATGCCTCTGGTCATAATATTTGGCCTGACGATCCTGAGCTGTTTTCATGCGCTCCTGTATAAGTTTGATTCGAGCTGTGGTCTTGTCAACCCATGACTCTTTGTTGGAAGACATCTCTTCACTTTCAGCCCAACACAGCGGCGTACGACAACATCTGCCATAGAGAGCCTCAAAAGGCGTCATCTCAATGCTTGCCTGAAAACTATTATTATAGGAAAACTCTACTAAGGTGACATACTTTTCCCACTTACCTCCGAAATCCAGAATGCACATACGAAGCATATCTTCCATGGTTCTATTCGTGCGCTCGGTCTGCCCATCCGTCTGAGGGTGGAAAGCCATACTGAAGAGTAGCTTAGTCCCCAAACGTTCCTGAACATATTTCCATTCCTTGGAGGTAACCTGTCATCTCTATCTGAAATAATAGTCTTGGGAACACCATGGAGTCGGACTATCTCATCTACATATAACGAGAGAACTTATAACGGTGATCACTTGTAGCATAATTGAAAATACGGCTATCGTGCGCAGATCCCTCCCAACTGGCCATAACGAAAGTGAAGCACGTGTTGAAATCACAAGCAGACATGACATTTTGTGTTGTTTTGTAATGTCTCCCAATATGGGTACTTGATTTCCAACTGGTATACACGCGTCAACATGCGTTCCATCTATTGCTCCGACGTAATCTTTAAAAAAAGGCATGTAAAGCGTTTCATATATGTCACGACCCGTCTCAACAAGTGCCAGAGCGCGCTTCGGACGGGCCGTGATGCCACAAGCATGGGCGGAAGGAAAACCATGTCTGCTAAGGCGCAAGCAGAGATACTAATAAATAGTTTAAAAATAGTTACTTTTGATTAAAAACAGATTGATTTATTGCGGAAGCTTTAAAACATGATAATTTGAAACAGGTGCACATGCATTTTAGTAAAAGCTCAAGATACAAGTTCTGGAACAGAAATTTATGCAGTGAACATCGCAAATGAATGAACATGCAAAACATGTTAAATTCTAGAACATATAATATTTAGCCTAGCAGTTGTCCATGAAACAAGAGAAAATGACTGATCGTAATTACTACATAACAGAAATATTCGACAGTAAAAGAAATGAAACATAAACACAAAACCTGAAGCTTGACGCAGATCGGCCTCAGCGAGCAGGCGGCGCATGCGCAAACACTAAGGCAAATCCAAAACAAGAAGGAAAAGTCTCAGAACATTGATAACATAAGCAAGGTAAATTACAAACTAGCAAGGGAAACAACAATGTATAAGTACCAGTTTTATCAAAAGCAAAGCTAGCAAGGCAGACAGTAAGCAAGACGAGTAGAAATAATCAGAATTATTAGGCTATTCCGAAGCACAACAAAGATTCAGTCATGTAATGTCATTAGTTGTAATCATTGAAAGGTGCAAGTGTTTCTTTCTGATGCACGAGATTCTAACAGGAGTCTAAATGCAAGGCTTATCAAAGTAATTGGGCTTGCTATGACATTATTGGTTCCCGTTACAAGGTAAGCGGGAACTCGCTTCAAGGCGTCGCATCAATTTAACACTACCTTTCAATGATTGCTAAGCACATAAATGAACTGAAGGATTCATGATTCAGACAGATTCAGGTTCAGATACAGGTTCGGATTCAAGACTTGCCGGAGATTCAGGAATAAGCAGATAAAAGATCATGTAATATCATAAGTTGAAATCAATAAAATGCGTAGGTGTTTATAGTAGGTGCACATGGTTCACACTCATGTCCGGGTGTAAGGCTTACTAGAATAAGAGTATTTCCTGCTTACTGTGAACATGCAATCAAGACGATGCACCACCTAAACCCTAGCTTACAAGATTTACTTATGACACACAGGACCTTAGTGATTCAGAAATTTAAGCTCGTTATGACCGGTCCTTTGTTCCCATTAGGGATTCAAGAGGGAACCCAAGTCAAGGAGTTTCATCAATTGAACCCTAGCTTTCAATGTTAACTTACATTATTAACGACTTAGCGCAGGATTTCGCGGATTCTAGCATACCAAGACATGTAACCAAGATACTGATTCAGATATACAAGAGTAGATTTTACCAACGTGAAATGGGAGGAAATCAAGTTATAGAACGTTATTTAACCAAGTCTTGGAACCAGACAGACATAAGAAACAAGATTTGATGACTCAAAGAACTCGATAGAGAGTTTAGAAACTTGCGGATTCAAGTATTCACGAGTATTAAGATTATTATTCATTAATTTCTAGGATACCAAGTATTCATTTAGTTTGAACCATTCCAACAAACGATTATCCTTCAAGTAAACATGTGTACGAACCGAATATTTTATGTCAAACACAATTCATCTAGTTGCTAGCAGGAATCTTAACATTTGCCAATATACCAATTAATACTCCTGCTCGAAAAGATCTATTAGCCTTGCATTTATCCATCCAATGAGACGCAATTCATTTAAATGGAAATCCAATTAAAAACAACTTTCGTTCATTAACTCGTCTTCCAACAAATGAGACACAATTCATCTAAGTGAATATCCAAGTAACCATCATTCTCATTCACAATTCATGTTATTCGGACGCGTGAACCTCAAACTAATAACAAGTCTATTTAGGGATTCGAGGTCTAAATTTATTCGGCAAAACAAGCATTCAAGGGTGAATTCATATAAATATAAGAACAAACAAGACAATTAAATCCAATGCTTGCAAGAGAGAGGGATCTCTACTTGCCTTAAATGAGGCTGAATCTGACGGCGGCGGCTAAGCGGCGCAAGCAAAAACAAACATCACATTTTGAACATGATCAAGCACAACGAAGGCGACATAGCATAAATTACTACGCTAATACAAGCAATCCTACGACAAGGAAATTAAACAACGAGGGTTTAGCAGACTTTACCTCCCTCAAAAGTGAGGGGAGAAGAGATTCCACGCGGAGACGGAGACTTGGCGGTGCTTAGGTGACGGAAACCCTAAATCGGAGAGGGCCTTGGAGAGATCCCGCCAATTAGGGCGACGAATTACACCGGGAAGCAGGAAAAACCTAGAAATTGGACGGGTTAAAAAGAGCACAAAATCTGAAACGCAAATTGGAGCGCAAACTTTCCAAGAAAATTATGAAAATCTGAACAGAGGAGGAATCTTACCCAAAGGAAACCAAATCGGGCTCAAGGAGCCAAATCCGAGTCCAAAATCCGAGAGGAGGAGGGTTCGAGCAAAACCCTAGGGCAAAATCGGAGCCCAAAGAGGAGAGGGCTGTCGGATGAAGAAATTAATGCTGACCACGAGAAGGAGGAGGCCTTGCTGCTAGAGGGAAGGGGCTACTGGCTTGGAGACGGAGCTGGCGCAGAAGGAGGGCTTGCTGCGGCCTGGAGGTGTGGAGAAACACCGGCCAGAGCAAGGGAGATGCCAACGGGAGCAATAGGCGGAGGCGTCGCCGATCGTTGCAGGAGGAGTCATCGTCGGCCACTGCAGGAGAGGGCGCCAAAGACGGAGACGAGCGGCGGACTGCGGACTTGCGGGAGACAGAGCAGGAGCGGGAGATGGGACCGAATCGGGAGCCCTAGCTGGCGGCATGCGGCTTGCGTGGGTCTTGGACCGGGGGGGGGGGGGGGGGGGGGGTGTTTTAATCGGGTGAGGGGTGCGGCTAGCATTTTTTTATAATTTTTTTTTAACTTAAAATTTAGGGTTGTTACATTCTCCCCTACTTAGGAAGTTTCGTCCCCTACTTAGGATTCCCTGAATGAGACCTCTTATGGCGAATATTCAGATGTCATTCATTACAAACAAGATTTGCAGGTCAAGTCATGGAAGCTAACTATGAATATGCTGAAACAGAAAGGAAAACAAGCACGGAGACTAACCGAGATCAAGAGAAAATTTGCGGATAATTGCTTCGCATATCAGATTCAAATTCTCAAAAGAATTACCCGTACTTTTCATGCATTCAAAACACAGTTATCATAAGGATGATTTTTCTTTAGAAGTTTGCGTACTTGATACTCTACGGTCTTAGCGGGTATGACCAGATACAAAGGATTGGATTCAGGGAACACAAGAATTGCTTCACTTAGCTCGGAATTGAGAGATAAGACTCAAGAATTTAAGAGCGAAAAATCTTTGCACGAAGGGATAACTTGCTATGCTGACACTTAAGAGCTAACTAGAAGGGGATACTGGAGAATCAGATGAGATCGGTAGACAAGCAGAACAAGAAGCATTGATTACGAATACCGGAGATTTGAAACTAGAGATTCTAACACATTTCCTACTGTCAGGTACATAAATCATGTAATAATTACAGCATTTTCATTGGACAACTCTAGGTAATGATCATGCAAGTGCAAAATTGGAATCATGTGCGATGTCAAGCAAGTAGAAAAACCATGCGTGTGCAATCATTATTGTTGTTCTTGTCTTCACACTTGTGCAATGATTTATGATATGCATGCAAATGAATAGATACACATGCCATGTTAAGCGCCCATATCACTTAACATGTCATGCATATTAAGACTCTAATGCCAACGCACTTGAAAATATTAAACTGCCCATAACCATTTAATATTCGCAAGCGGTGTATATCCTAGTGGAAATTCATATGCACAAAAATGTTAAGTTTGCCCATACTCCCTTAACATTCGTGTGCATACTACTCATGCTTATGAGTGAGTGTGTGCGTTTTTCAGCCACGAACAACACATAATGACAAGGTGCGTGAAGTAATGATGCATGCATAAATATTTATAAAATAAGATTCAAAATATTTGTTAATTGTAAAAATACTTTATCTTTAGAAACAAACCTCTCTCTGATACCAACTGTCACGACCCGTCTCAACAAGTGCCAGAGCGCGCTTCGGGCGGGCCGTGATGCCACAGGCATGGGCGGAAGGAAAACCATGCCTGCTAAGGCGCAAGCAGAGATACTAATAAATAGTTTAAAAATAGTTATTTTTGATTAAAAACAGATTGATTTATTGCGGAAGCTTTAAAACATGATAATTTGAAACAGGTGCACATGCATTTTAGTAAAAGCTCAAGATACAAGTTCTGGAACAGAAATTTATGCAGTGAACATCGCAAATGAATGAACATGCAAAACATGTCAAATTATAGAACATATAATATTTAGCCTAGCAGTTGTCCATGAAACAAGAGAAAATGGTTGATCGTAATTACTACATAACAGAAATATCCGACAGTAAAAGAAATGAAACATAAATACAAAACCTGAAGCTTGATGCAGATCGGCCTCAGCGAGCAGGCGGCGCATGCCCAAACACTAAGGCAAATCCAAAACAAGAAGGAAAAGCCTCAGAACATTGATAACATAAGCAAGGTAAATTACAAACTAGCAAGGGAAACAACAATGTATAAGTATCAGTTTTATCAGAAGCAAAGCTAGCAAGACAGACAGTAAGCAAGACGAGTAGAAATAATCAGAATTATTAGGCTATTCCGAAGCACAACAAAGATTCAGTCATGTAATGTCATTAGTTGTAATCATTGAAAGGTGCAAGTGTTTCTTTCTGATGCACGAGATTCTAACAGGAGTCTAAATGCAAGGCTTATCAAAGTAATTGGGCTTGCTATGACATTATTGGTTCCCGTTACAAGGTAAGCGGGAACTCGCTTCAAGGCGTCACATCAATTTAACACTACCTTTCAATGATTGCTAAGCACATAAATGAACTGAAGGATTCATGATTCAGACAGATTCAGGTTCAGATACAGGCTCAGATTCAAGACTTGCCGGAGATTCAGGAATAAGCAGATAAAAGATCATGTAATATCATAAGCTGAAATCAATAAAATGCGTAGGTGTTTATAGTAGGTGCACATGGTTCACACTCATGTCCGGGTGTAAGGCTTACTAGAATAAGAGTATTTCCTGCTTACCGTGACCATGCAATCAATACAATGCACCACCTAAACAATTGCTATTCCGAAGCAATAGGCGGAGGCGTCGCCGACCGTTGCAGGAGGAGTCATCGTCGGCCACTGCAGGATAGGGCGCCAAAGACGGAGACGAGCGGCGGACTGCGGACTTGCGGGAGACGGGACCGAATCGGGAGCCCTAGCTGGCGGCATGCGGCTTGCGTGGGTCTTGGACCGGGGGGGTGTTTTAATCTGGTGAGGGGTGCGGCTAGCATTTTTTTTATACCTTTTTTTTTAACTTAAAATTTAGGGTTGTTACAATATAGAATCTCTGGAGGAGTTCTATTGAAAGATCTATCTGATGTTGAATCACTTCCTCCGCTAATTGCAACAAAGCGCGAACACCTTGAGCAAAAAATCTGCTAGTTGTCTCTGTTGATTGTTGAAAGCGCTCGCATGTTTTTCATTGATTTATTATGTGACAATATATACAATGTCATCGCTAGCACTTTTCTGGATGCAGCCCTTCTTGTTCTTTGAAATCCGCACTTATATTCCATAGAATGCAATAGATCCATAAATATTTCTTGAGACGTCATGAATGAATTATAAAATCTCACCTGAGAACCACGAAGTAGCTCTCCAACCCATTTATCACTTGTTTGCTTTGAATTCATGCATGGGACTGGATGGTTCAACAGAGAGGTGCGTTCGGAGACCAAACATATTCCTGCCACCACATTTTGATGATTGGCGATAACATAATTTCTTCTAGCGATCTCGTGCTCTTCGGTTGAATTCTCAGAGCCATTGCTAGACATATTCTGATAATAACATGCATCAACCATTATTAAAAAATTACGACATCAAACAATATCAGTATCACAACAACATTACATTAGTCTCAACATCAGAAAAGATGACAATAATGTTCATACATCGCAGTGTCAACATCAGAACAAACAACATATAAGATGGCAACAAAAGATGACAACAAAAGATGACAATAATGTTCATACATCGCAGTGTCAAGCTAAAGCAGCTAATATAAGAAAAAGGATCTCCCTTGCTACGCCCCATGAGTATAGCGGTTACGAAGCCACTTTATGTTCATGCTCTCCGACGGGCACATGAAAGTCTCTATGATTTTTGTCCGTCAAATATGTGATGGCAAAAATGATAAAAGTCTTCCTGAGACTGTACTTTAGAGTGCGTGCTTAATTTTTCTAGTCCCTGCTCAATGCTAAAAGGACATGATAATTTGGGTGGCTCCTGGAGACATCGACTTATGGTCTTAGTCGACACGGCCAAATCTTCTAACACCGACCTAACTGCTTTCTTCTTTCCTTTCTTCCTTTTCTTACTTGCTTCAGATGTAGTTGTGGTCTCAGGTGGAGGTGGAAGTCCGCTAACCTCAATTTCATCATGTTCACCCTCTGGCATTGCTCTTTCATCAATAGACTCCGGGGCAAGGCTCCTGAAGTGAGGAGTGCAAGCATGATGTCATGTAGCGACAACCGAACTGAACATTATGTTCAGTTTCTCTAACTCGGGGGATGCCTGCATATCAGAATTTCTTTGCCGCTGGGACAATCTATTTAAAAAAAATATTAGACATTGTAAAATAATGAAATATGAATGACCGTTTACTTTCATAAATGAATACCTTCAATCTTTCGTCTCACCACTCGTATGAGGCATCTATAGTCTTTCTTGATGCATTCCAACCCAAACCGGTCTTCACCACGTTTCAGCTCCGTCCATAATTTTCACTCCTTTAAATTATCCTATTTATTATTCATTTGGACTTTATCATAATTTTTTACAGTCAGCTGTTCAAATTTTTTTCATAACATTACTTCACCCCTTTTTATTAAAATGTGTGGTTGGTCGATTCACAAGCTCTATCTCTTTAATGCATATAATCACAGAAGAGCGTGACATCCGTAGTTCCCACATAGCGGATACCACTCCATCTTTTGGTTTACCCATCTTTAGAAAACAAAATAATTTTTTAATCAAAAAACATATATCATTATACATATTCCTAGACATACGTACATACACACATATACACACAAACACCTACACAACCAAACATACAACTACACATACACACACCTACACAATAAACACACACACAATAACACACACATATAATATGCACACATATAACGATGTTGTAATCATACACACACAAGTGCACATACACCTACACATAACACACTACACATACGCACATAATCAATAAACACACACACGCACACGCACACCAAAAACACACACATACAACTACACATACACACACATACACACACATACACACATACACCCACATACACATATACACCCATATACACACATACACCGAACATACAACTACACGCATATACAATAAACATACACAATAAACACACGCAATATCTGTGAAAACAATTTCAGATTTAACAAAATCTGTCAAAAAGGGGGGGAAAACTATAGGAGGAAGGAGGATATGGTGGAGACCAGCCCAGATCAGGTCGACGCAAAAGTGTCCGACGCCGCACCCGTCCGGACCTCTACCGGCCTTGAATTATTGCATTGTAAATTTTGTTCGTTGCAATTATTTTTTATTTTTCTTGCATTTTATTTTGCACGCCTGCGTGCGTAGCCATGTTTGGAGTTTTAAATTTTCTTTCCAAATCCAATGACATATATATATATATATGTATCTATTTACACACATAAAATATATATGTATATATATATGGCTGTACCAAAGAACAGGAGCCGGTTCAGCCCCTTCCCCAGCCGGTCTAGTTCGTTCGGCCAGAAGAACTCCCGCACGGCTGCTCGCGATAGGGCTCGATGGCGTTTCCCCCTCTTCGGCGCTGCACGACCAACGATCGAGCGATCCAGCGAAGCCGCCTCTCCCACGACCCCTGCAGTTAGCGACGGTTGGCGATGTCGAGTTCATTACTCGGAGTTAAAAACCGAAGGAGGGAGGCGCGGGGGTGAAATGGGCGAGAAGAAGACGACAGTGATTAGTTTTCCTGGCTCCCTGTCTCGAGCGAAGTTCAGGTTTCCCTTTTTATTTTTGAGTTCCGTTGAGTGCTGAAGTGGTGTTAGGGTTGTTTGTGTCATTCCAGTCGGTGAATGTTGAAGATCGAAACCTATTCTCTGCAATTGTTTTTTTTGTTAGGAGATGATGAACAGTAACATCAAAGTACTGTCGATCTCTAATTGATTTGTTTGTGTTGCTGAATATTGAATCCTCTGTTAATTGCATTTTCCTGTTTAAGAGTTGGGGAAGAAATTTTCTTTAGTTTTTTTTGTTTGAAGAAGATCAACAGTGCCCTTATCGTTGAATGCTGAATATTGAAAACTGATTATCTGCATTCTTTCCCGTTGATGAATGAGGAGTATTGTTTGGTTTGTGGTTTCCTTACACTAGTGAGTGCTTGAGATTCCGAGGAACCACCTTATTGTGAGAGTGAGCAAATTTATTCCGTGGTGCCCTTGTGCGATAGCAGCCGACCTCGGAGCGGGAGATCGAAGGTGACGAGGAATTCCTCGCGGGATCGCCGTCGACTTCATATATGGAAAGTCGCCTCTTTCCGTGGGTAACTTGATTCTATCCCTTCCTTTGTGTGTGTCTAAATATTTTCTCGTAGAATAATAGATTCATTGTTGGGTTTTTTCGCCCGGGTTTTGTCAGCGAACGCTACGTCGAAAACTCCAAACGGAAACGTATTTGGAGTTCACAATTTCTGTTTGCTACAACAAGGGGAACGGAACGAAAGTTGCGAGCTTCCCTCCCGGATTTAGAATCGAATCATTTTTTCAAGAAAATTCATTTTAAACAAAATAGTATATTTGTGCTTTATAAAATCTAGCTGCTTAATTTCGTAAAGATCGTGCAACGCCCGCTCAACTTTCAACTTTTAATTGCATGTATTTAGGGTTTCCTAGAAATAGCCGACAAGCGCGTAAGCCCTATGCGCCGCCCTGCATCAATTTGGTATCAGAGCCAGGTTCCGAAATTTTTCTAAATTTCGAAATCCGCCCTGCGTAGAATAGGAACCCGCATAGCATTTTAATTTTCCAAAAAAAAAAAAAAAGTTCTTATTTTATTTTTAGCATAATCATCCCTTTTAATTGTATGCGTGCATGCGTCTGCGTAGTGGTAGGGTAGTGAGTATGAGTTCACCGCATCACACTCCACCTGAACACCCTCAAGAGGTAAACTCTAAGATGCGTCGAGTTGAACGTGGCCAAGCGAGTCGTGTGAACGAAGGGACGGAGCCACCCCAGTGGTTTCTACCTTTCGCCCACCAAATGGCAGCGTTAACCGAGAGTGTCTATCACGTGAGAGAGGGGTTTGAAAACCTTAGTGTTAGGATGAATAGTTTAGAAGTACCTCCTCGAGTTTCAATGGCGCCTCCAATTCGAGATGAGCATTCTATTCGTCCACAGTACGAAGCCCCTCCACACTATGGAGAGAGGTCTACACTTAGGAGAAATCCTCTATTTGAGGAAGAGGGTCGGAACCCCATAGATAGGCACGAGTTTGCGCGTGATCAGGGTGGGAATTTTCCAAGAAATTTTCCTGAACCCCAACGAGGGCCTATATTAGGCATGCGAGATAATTATCAGGAGAGACCACATTATGACGTAGCGAGAGAGGAGCGCCCTCGAGACCATCATCGGCCGATACCGGCCATGCATCGTGATGATCGCCCTAGAGATTGGCATCGACCTCCGCCCCCACGGCGTCGAGACTATCGTGATCCTTACGATGATGATTACGACTATCCTCCCCGGGATAGGCGACCGGATCTCACACGAGTGGTGAAACTTGACCCACCACTTTATGATGGTTCTATGGATCCCAAGGTCTTTTCGGACTGGGTTATTGACATTGAGACATATTTTGACTGGTATCGTATGACGGAGGACCAAAAGGTTCAGTTCGCCAAAATGAGATTGACTGGACGAGCAAAGATCTTTTGGATAGGTGAAGAGCGTAGTTTAGAGAGGAATGGACGCCCTCCCATTACACTTTGGCCCCACATGAAGGCTATATTAGAGGAGCAGTACATTCCCCAGCATTACCAGTCCCGACTACGAGACGAGCTGACGTTTCTACGTCAAGGGTCCAAATCAGTTTCTGATTACTTAGCTGAGATGAAGGATCTTATGATTAGGTGCAACATAGTAGAACACCCACGTGACACATTATCTAAATTTAAGTGTGGGTTGCGATCTGAGATCCGAGATGAGTTGATTCGATATGGCCACTATTCTCTCCCTGAGATCATATCTATCGCCATTGATATCGAAGAGCACCAAAAGAGAACCTCCCGGTTCAAATCTCAAACTAAAACGAGTACTTCTTACAAGAAAGAAGAACAGAAGGGTAAGGAGAGTGCGTCGAAGCCTACCTCGGCCTACACCCGAGATCAGAATAGGAAGTCCCCCATGGGAACTGTGACCCCTTCACAGATCCGATGTTACGAGTGCTAGCAGATGGGCCATATTTCGAGGGATTGTCCCAAGAGGAAAGGCACGTTGGTTATTCATGAGGTGACTGAGGAGGATGAGTATGTAGAAGAAGCTGGAGTCGAGAGGGACTCACACGTTTTGAACGACGAAGTGTACGGTACGCCTAGTGATGATGAGATAGATCCCGGCGTTCTAGTGGTGAGATGCATGCTTTCTACACCACAAGAGTCAGCCGATTATTGGCGGACGAACATCTTCCAGGCCTACTTTAAGGCTGGGGATAAAGTGTGTCGTTTAGTAGTGGATAGCGGGAGTTGTATGAATGTGATAGCTGAGACAGCTTTAGCCCGCATGAGACTCACTGCTGAGCCGCACCCATCCCCATTTCAGGTAGCTTGGGTTACCAAGACTACACTATCGGTGACTAGGAGATGTTTAGTGCCCATCACTATCGGAACGTACTCCGATAAGATATGGTGTGATGTTATGCCTATGGATGTGTGCCACGTACTACTTGGGCGACCTTGGTTATACGACCGAGATGTCACCCTACATGGCAGGTCCAACACTTGCTCCTTTCTACTGGACGGAAAGAGAGTAGTGTTGACCCCGGTGCGACCCAAAGCACCGCCATTCCGCGCGAGTAGTAGTGCGAAAGAATCTCTTCCTCCCACTGAAAGGAAGAAGACCCTTAGCATTATACGAGGTACTGAGTTCCATCGGGAGAGTTTTGACGGCGGATTCTATTATGCCTTAGTGGTTTTACAGGCATCTGCTTTATCAGAGACATATGAGTCTACTCCTATACCTGCTAGGAGACTCTTAGAGGAGTTCCAGGACCTACACCCCGACGAGCTTCTGGCTGAGTTACCTCCCATGAGGTGTATTCAGCATGCGATAGACCTTGTTCCTGGAGCTTCTCTCCCTCATCTACCGCATTATCGATTGAACCCTGCCGCCCACGAGGAGCTGCAGAAGCAGATTGGAGAGTTATTAGATAGAGGCTTTATTCGCCATAGCCTTAGCCCTTGTGCGGTGCCTGCCCTCCTTGCCCCGAAAAAGGATGGTACTTGGCGTATGTGCGTTGACAGTCGTGCTGTCAACAAGATCACAGTGAAATATCGATTTCCTATACCCCGACTAGATGACATGTTGGATATGTTGACTGGGGCTACGATCTTCTCTAAGATCGACCTTCGTAGTGGTTATCATCAGATCCGTATACGCGAAGGAGACGAGTGGAAGACTGCCTTCAAGTCGAAGGATGGACTTTATGAGTGGCTGGTGATGCCCTTTGGGTTGTCCAATGCCCCTAGTACTTTCGCTCGGATGATGACCCATGTCTTCAGGCCTTACATTGGGAAGTTCGTAGTAGTTTATTTCGACGACATTTTGATATATAGTCAAACTGAGAGTGAGCATTTGACTCACCTACGTACTATTTTCGAGCTCTTGCGAGCCGGGCGACTATACATCAATTTGAAGAAATGCGTTTTTATGGCTGAGTCTGTTATCTTTTTGGGATATATAGTGAGCTCCGCTGGCATCACTATGGACCCCGAAAAGGTTCGAGCGATTCGTGATTGGCCTACACCTCAGAACATTCACGATGTCCGTAGTTTTCATGGGCTAGCCACCTTTTATCGTCGATTCATAAAGAACTTCAGTTCTATTATGGCACCAGTCACTGAGTGTACGAAGAAGGGAAATTTCAAGTGGACGTCATCGACAGCTAGAGCCTTTGAGATCATCAATGATAAGATGTTCACTGCACCTGTTTTGAGACTCCATGATTTTAGTCACGTGTTTGAGGTATCCTGCGATGCCTCTGGGGTTGGGATAGGAGGTGTACTTTGTCAAGAGGGTCACCCCGTTGGATTTTTTAGTGAAAAGCTTTCAGGCCCGAAGCTGAATTATTCCAACTACGAGCGCGAATTCTATGCGATTGTGCAGACGTTGCGTCACTGGAGACACTATTTGTTGCCCAAGGAGTTTGTCCTCCACTCCGATCATCAGGCGTTGCGTTATATCAATTCGCAGCAAAAGTTGAACCCTCGACAGGCTAAGTGGGTATCATATTTGCAGGAGTACACCTTCGTTCTCAAGCACTGTAAGGGAACGGAGAATCGGGTTGCCGACGCCCTTAGTCGAGTCACCCTTGTATTATCACAGATGCGCACTCAGGTGATTGGATTTGAGCGTATCAAAGATGACTATTCTAGTTGTCCTGATTTTAGCGGAATTTATGATGCGATACACTCTGATCCTTTTCACGATGAGACAGATTACCTCATCCGAGACGGATATTTGTTTCGTGGAACCCGTCTGTGTATTCCCCGCACCTCGTTGCGAAATTTCATTGTATGGGAATTACATGGCGGAGGCTTAGGTGGACACTTTGGACGAGATAAGACGGTAGCCTTAGTAGAGGAGCGATTCTATTGGCTCGGGATGAAGCGGGTTATCGCACAGATTGTCAGTAGCTGCCGCACTTGTCAGGTAGCGAAGGGCAATAAACAGCCCGCTGGATTATATACACCTTTACCGGTGCCCAGTATTCCTTGGGATGATGTTAGTATGGATTTTGTGCTTGGATTGCCGCGCACTTTTAGGAAGCACGATTCCATTCTTGTAGTGGTCGATCGGTTTTCAAAAATGGCATATTTCATTCCCTGCAACAAAACCGACGACGCCTCTCATGTTGCCAGAATTTATTATAAAGAGGTTGTCGCGCACCGAGGGATACCCAAGACTATCGTTACCGATCGAGATGTCAAGTTCACCAGTTACTTTTGGAAGTCACTCTGGAGACTATTAGGCACTAAACTTCTATTTTCGACCGCCTATCATCCACAGACCGACGGTCAAACTGAGGTTGTTAATAGGAGTTTAGGAAATTTACTGCGCTGTTTGGTAGGAGATCACCAGGGGAATTGGGATCTAATTCTTCCCCACGCTCAATTGGCCTATAATAATTCGAAGAATAGATCTACGGGTTTATCTCCCAATGAGGTTGTTCATGGTCACACTGCACGAGTGCCGCTAGATTTAGCCCCACTACCACCCACTTTTAGGACTAGCCAGTTTGCACATGACTATGCATTGCATTTGCATGATTTGCATAAAGATATTGAGCGGAAATTGCATAGTACTTACGATTTATACGCAACTCAAGCTAACAAGCATAAAAGAGCTATTAGTTTCAAAGTGGATGACTTGGTGATGGTTCGGCTAAATCCGGAACGGTTACCTTCGGGTACCGTAAAGAAGTTAGCTGACCGTAGAACTGGACCCTTTAGAGTGGTCAAGCGGATTGGGCAAAATGCGTATGAACTTGAGATGCCTTCCGATTGGGGTGCAAATCCGGTTTTCAACGTAGCCGATCTGACTTTATTCCACGATTACCCGCATGAATCTTTAGACTTTCCATTGCCTTCTCCTCCATTTGTTGCTTCTGGGTTGGGGAGTGCTAGTAGGGAGCCACATTCCGGACATACCGACACTCATTCAGTTACTGACACACCATCTGCAGTTCTACCCTTTTCCACTGATAGTTTTCTGGATGAGTATGAGACACCAGGTGATTCTTTCATATCAGTTCTCAGAGCCGCTGACAGACTTCCGAGACAGATATTGGTCCCCGAGCAAATATTTGATGACGAGACAGTGACCACTACTGATGGTGGTTTTCAGAGATACTTGGTTCGTTGGCATGGCAGACCAGAAACCGAGACCAGCTGGGTCTTGGCCGAGGAGTTACAGCGTATGGATGCCGATCTTCTACAACACTACCGGTCGGAACACTCACCAGAGATGAGTGATTTCGAGAAGGGGAGGGTTGGTGGAGACCAGCCCAGATCAGGTCGACGCAAAAGTGTCCGACGCCGCACCCGTCCGGACCTCTACCGGCCCTGAATTATTGCATTGTAAATTTTGTTCGTTGCAATTATTTTTTATTTTTCTTGCATTTTATTTTGCACGCCTGCGTGCGTAGCCATGTTTGGAGTTTTAAATTTTCTTTCCAAATCCAATGACATATATATATATATATATGTATCTATTTACACACATAAAATATATATGTATATATATATGGCTGTACCAAAGAACAGGAGCCGGTTCAGCCCCTTCCCCAGCCGGTCTAGTTCGTTCGGCCAGAAGAACTCCCGCACGGCTGCTCGCGATAGGGCTCGATGGCGTTTCCCCCTCTTCGGCGCTGCACGACCAACGATCGAGCGATCCAGCGAAGCCGCCTCTCCCACGACCCCTGCAGTTAGCGACGGTTGGCGATGTCGAGTTCATTACTCGGAGTTAAAAACCGAAGAAGGAGGGAGGCGCGGGGGTGAAATGGGCGAGAAGAAGACGACAGTGATTAGTTTTCCTGGTTCCCTGTCTCGAGCGAAGTTCAGGTTTCCCTTTTTATTTTTGAGTTATGTTGAGTGCTGAAGTGGTGTTAGGGTTGTTTGTGTCATTCCAGTTGGTGAATGTTGAAGATCGAAACCTATTCTCTGCAATTGTTTTTTTTGCTAGGAGATGATGAACAGTAACATCAAAGTACTGTCGATCTCTAATTGATTTGTTTGTGTTGCTGAATATTGAATCCTCTGTTAATTGCATTTTCCTGTTTAAGAGTTGGGGAAGAAATTTTCTTTAGTTTTTTTTGTTTGAAGAAGATCAACAGTGCCCTTATCGTTGAATGCTGAATATTGAAAACTGATTATCTGCATTCTTTCCCGTTGATGAATGAGGAGTATTGTTTGGTTTGTGGTTTCCTTACACTAGTGAGTGCTTGAGATTCCGAGGAACCACCTTATGTGAGAGTGTGCAAATTTATTCTGTGGTGCCCTTGTGCGATAGCGGCCGACCTCGGAGCGGGAGATCGAAGGTGACGAGGAATTCCTCGCGGGATCGCCGTCGACTTCATATACGGAAAGTCGCCTCTTTCCGTGGGTAACTTGCTTCTATCCCTTCCTTTGTGTGTGTCTAAATATTTTCTCGTAGGATAATAGATTCATTGTTGGGTTTTTTCGCCCGGGTTTTGTCAGCGAACGCTACGTCGAAAACTCCAAACGGAAACGTATTTGGAGTTCACAATTTCTGTTTGCTACAACAAGGGGAACGGAACGAAAGTTGCGAGCTTCCCTCCCGGATTTAGAATCGAATCATTTTTTCAAGAAAATTCATTTTAAACAAAATAGTATATTTGTGCTTTATAAAATCTAGCTGCTTAATTTCGTAAAGATCGTGCAACGCCCGCTCAACTTTCAACTTTTAATTGCATGTATTCCTAGAAATAGCCGACAAGCGCGTAAGCCCTATGCGCCGTCCTGCATCAGGATACCTCACGGCTGATGATGAAGCACTGTCGGAGATCAGGGAGCTTGACGTGGAAGAGAAGGAAAAGCCCTGTCGGAGATCAGGAAACTTCGTCGTCATCACTGAGAAGCAAAACGAGGGTTTCAGAGCCATCAGTGATAAGCAAAACGAGGAGATCCATGTGCTGGATGTCGGCGAGATTTCACCGTCGTCGTCGCTAGGGTTTCGTCGTCGTCAACGCTAGGGTTTCGTCGTCGTCGGTAGGATTTCTCCGTCGTCCTCGCTCCGTCATCGTCGCTAGGGCTTCGCTCGGGAGGAATCGGGAGGGGGAGACCGCGACAGCTGCGGTCGAGACGGGGCTTTGGCCCGCAGTTGAAGAATAACTATAAATTGCGTTTATTAATAAACGGGGTTTCGCCTATCAGCCAACCCAAACACTGCTTCTAGCCTAAACCGTTTTTTCTCCCAACCGCATCGGCGCCCATCAGCTGAACCAAACGACACCTTAGTATAAGATCAAGTATTAAAGAAAACGTTTATGTTCAAAAGTACTTTTAAAGAAAAACATGCATAAAACCATAATATACGTTTCATTAACATCAATTGTTATTTTAGTGTCACTAAGAGGGATAATTTTTTTTACTCACTAGTTGGGCTGACCCCGTCTTTAGACATTTCTTTTCAGGGGACACGGGTCGAGAGATACGCCTAGGATAAGCTTCCGAGGATTTTAACTTTTAGTTTGTCTTTCATTTCAGACTTCCCGTTGATGAATCAAATATATATAAACTAAAATTGTATCATACTCATTTAAGATTTTCGGTTATTCAGACTCTTTGCATGGTTCATTTCTAGTTGGTTCTGTGAATTAGAATTTGAGGTACTTCTCTAACCCTACCTCCAGTATTTAATTTTCCGACTGCTTTAGATATTGCCTGTTATGTACCAATTTATTTACTGTTTTTTAGTTTGCTTCATATCACAAGTGTCGTCGAGATTTTGATTTGATGTTAAACTAGGTAGGGATGTTACAATGTGTATGAGAACTAGGTTTAGGATCCTCCGACCTTAGAAAGTTACATAGCCTAAGGATTTCATCTAAATCATTTTTGGACGTTATAGTCGTTAAGTCATTGAAGGGGAACCTTGGCGCACCGGTTAAGGTGTCGTCGTGTGACCTTGTGGTCACGGGTTCGAGTCTTGGAAGCAGCCTCTTACAAAAATGCAGGGTAAGGTTTGCCTACATTTCACCCTTGTGGTGGGACCCTTCCCCGGACCCTCGCTGCGTGGGGTTGCTTTGTGCACCGGGCTGCCCTTTTTAGAGTCGTTAAGTCATTTTCCATAAGTGTATGTACTGGTGATATGAGATGTTTTCTATAACTAAGTTCAACGTTGGAGATTTAGTTAATGTTTAATTCTTTGGCATCACCTAATCTTTCAGTATCATAAGTGATTATTGATAAGATCGTGACTTTGACACCCTTTGCCTATGATTCTCCTCAAATCTTGAATTCTTCGTACTTTATACGACAAGCTATAGATCTTGTCACTTCAGTTTCTTAAGTGGTTTGTGACCTCATATAAGATTGAGTTCTACAGAAGAAGCATTTCAAGTTAGTGCATAATGCCAAGACAATAACTTATATAAGCATGTGTTCTCACATTTATCACATTATGTAGATACTCATATAAGAAATCAGAATTCTCGGGGAAAGCATTCGTCCTCGCTATAGTAGAATTCAACCTAATTCAGTCAGATTATTTATTACCTCATCTTGTCAATTCCTTAGTTTCTGAATCATGTTCCATTAGGTTTATCATGAGTTTCTGGCACCCGTTTATGGTGAAAATCTTTTGCTCATAGTCGAGTTCAGAATCTTTCCACTTGTATCTGTGTTGGGAGCTTTCATGTTGAACGACTCTCTGGTGCGTACTAGCCATAGAAGTTTCAGTTACATTTGAAGTGTCTGAATCTACAATATAAGTGTCTGAATCTACAATATAAGTGTGTATTCCTCTTATAGTAGAGTTTGATCTAATTATGGTTATGGATTAATTATCAAAAGACAAAATTAGATCTCTTGTAGAACCCAATTTGGAATGACTAGACCATTTCACTGCTACGTCTTGAGGTATGAAAGGAGTTTCCAATACAGTTGCCTCGTCGATTAAGACAATTATAAGTATCGGTATCGATTATGATGTGTTTCTAGTTGATGCATGTCAAAATCAAGAACAATTTTAAGGACGTGCCATTAGTTTGAGAACTTTTGAGTGTTCCAAAATTTAAGAGAAATTTGGTATAAGATTAAGTATTCGAAAAAACATTTATGTTCAAAAGTACTTTTAAAGAAAAGCATGCATAGAACCATAATATATATTTATTTAGCATCAAATGCTATTTTAAAAGCATGCACTCATATTTTAATCAAATTATTTTAGTGTCACTAAGAGGGATAGTTTTTCTTACTCACCAGTTGGCTGACCCCGTCTTCGAACATTTCTTTTCAGGGTTCACAGATCGGGAGATACACCTAGGATAAGCTTTTGAGAATTTCCACATTTAGTTTGTCTTTCATTTCCGTTGATGAATCAAATATATATGAACTAAAATTGTAGCATACTCATTTAGGATTTTTAGTTATTCAAACTCTTTGTATCGTTCATTTCTAGTTGGTTCTGTGAATCAGAATTTGATGTACTTCTCTAATCTTAACTCCAGTATTTAATTTTCCGCTGTGTACTTTAGATATTTCCTGCTATGTACTAATTTATTTATTTTTGCTTAGTTTGCCTCATATCACAAGTGTCGGCCGGGCTTTTGATTTGATGTTAAACTAGGTAGGGTGTTACCGATGATCCCTTGAAACCCTGAGGGTGTGCATGCTTATTGGTGCATTTAGATGAGTTTCTTTTTTTATTAAATGTCTCGGATTGGTACATTGTACCAATTTTTCAATTGTAGATTCAAGAGCAATTAATCGCATGAATCACTTGTCACGAATAATTTACACATGCACCCCTCACTCGCACAATAAAAAGAATTGCCATAGTCAATGGCCTAACACCTGCATCATCAAATTAATTGCAAAAAATGTCCCTATGGAAACCTATTCACATGTGAAAACGTAGAGTGATCCCATTAGTTTCATTCAAAGTAATTATTATATGTGATATGCATTTATTTGGAAATTTATGCTTAGAAATCAATTCTCCACCAAGTGAAAAATGTAGAATTCTGAGATTTTGACTCTTCGCTGTTCCGGTCTTGTGCTATTTCTAAAAGCTGCTGTTTCTTTTATATTGACTTTTGAGTGCATTGCTGGTTGGCTTGACGGTTTAATCTGTGCTACCTCGTTTTAATTCGTGGATCTATTTTTTCGGATATATATCTTTCTCCTATGTTCTTTTGGCACAGATATGATGGCCAACGTGCACAAATTCACAGAATAAGTGATGGCTCCATACGGATTTTTTCCCGCAAAATGAAAGAATCGACTTCTAGATTTCCAGATTTGATAAAAATAATAGAGAAGTATTGTAATCCTGCCTATGAGACTTTCATACTGGATGCAGAGGTAATGCCTATTTCAAGGGAAAATGATCTCCCCTGATCCAAATCTTTATTCTAAGTGCATTTTCCTCCGTGATTACTTGCTAGTTCTTTTCGCATTTTGTCATAGATTGTTGCTGTTGATCGGAAAAATGGAAACAGGCTCATGTCTTTTCAGGAGTTATCATCTCGTGAGCGGGGTAGCAAAGATTCTTCAGTTTCAATGGATAGCATAAAGGTTGGCATGCATTCTTGTGTTTGCACGGTGGTATAATACTTATAAATGTGATGCATATAAATTTCTTACTTTCACAATGCATGTAACTTTCTTCCTTGTATTATTTGTATAAACTTCTTATTGGCATAGTGTCAGTAAACTTACTCATGATTTTACTCTTGTACCTGGCTTTTTCAAACGGAGAGGATCCTTGTTCTTTTAGATTATTTTTGAGATGTTTGCCTTGATGTGTGTAAGAATTAGAAATATTAATATTATTTCAAATATTCTAAATTATTACATGAGATCTCCCCTCTTTATATAGAGTAGAGAAGGAAGAAGTGTGTACATTTGAAGATGTGAGATAAATACTGTAACACCCCAATCTAGTTTATCAGCAAATCAGCAGTCTGACCGGGCCTCGTGATAAGAAGTGAACTAAGTAACAGTATTTAAATTGATACATAGCAGGAAAAAATGAAAGTATTAAAAGGAAACTTACTGCGGAAGTAGAAAAATGCAGCTAAGGGTAAATGTGTAGCTCATCAATTTTACATTCACAGAGCCACTAGAATGGAAAAATGAACCAAACATCTGAATTTCTGATGCATAGATAATTTTAAACATTTAGCTATAATATAGTACTGAAAAGAATGACAACTGAAGGAAAACAACTGAACGAGAAACCAACTATAAATACGGAGGTCCGCAAACTCTCATCCTAGGCGCAACACCCCACCTGTGACCCCTGTAATAATAAGCCCAAAAATGAGTCAGCCCAACTGGAGAGTAAGAAAGATCATTCTTCTTAGTGACACTGGAAAAATTTGATGAAACATGGTGCATGCTTTTTAAAATAATATTTTATACTGGGAAAAATATTCTACAATACCATACATGCTTTTCTATCAAAATACTGTAAACTTAAACGTCTGTTATAGTTTAATCATGTTATACATTTTCGTTCAAGTTCCGAAAGTATTTTAGCTATAGAGATTTTCTAAAACTCGGCATATACTTGAATTCTAGTTGTCTTATGCTTGTCCTTCATATTCTAGGTGGAGAAGCTTCTTATGCGCAATTCTAGCGATTCGAGTCCCTACTAATGAACGCAGGTGTTCTAGTGTTTCACGAACACAGACTCGCATCTTCTAATTTCTAAATGGGATGTCATGTCCCTTAAACTTTGAGACTCATACGATCAGCTACGCCCTATGAGTAAGATAGTGCGTCTCTATCTACCACGAGAGAAAGTCTCGATCATGCCTCCTAATCATTTTCTGTTAATTTGGCTTGCTTAATTATTTAACTGGAGGCCCTAGGTAATGCCTCTAACTTGTTAAGTATGTTAAGGGCATATCCATGCTATTTAGTGATTTCGCGCATTCTGCAGATTTTGGTGAATTCATATTTATATATTTTCACGAAAATCGTTGGAAGTCTAATTGAATATAGAGTATTTTACTTACGCTTACATAGTTATACTCATAATAATTAGATGCTCTGATGAGTCTATAATTTTGTATATTTCGCTATTATTGTATCATGACACAATACAATTTCACATACTAATAAGCATCCATTAATTACACGCGAACATTTTCATGCAATAACTAAGTGATATGCCTAACCAAAAAGAATTAGAATTTCTTACAGCGGTATTACGGCGCTCGTACACAAGACGTGGCGGCATGATTGTCTAGGTTATTCTGGAGAACACGCAGAAATCTCCTTTGATTTGCCCCGCAAACCCTAAAGGGAAAGACGTTAAGCAAATAGTTACACCTCATGCAATTCCTAGGATAGTAATCCCTGACAAAGAGGGGGAAGCGCTTACCACTTTATTAAAAAAAAAGGATTGCGTTTTATGAGATGCGAAAAGGCCTCTTCTAAATTGGGAGTTGTCGATCCAATCGCGGTTAAGCGGAACCAATTCCTAAATAAAATTTCCATAGGGCTTAGTTGGACGTTATACAAATGTTGGCTGAAAATAGAAGGGAAAACACGATACTTGTGCCAAACCGACGGAGGGATCGACCTTAACAGGGCTGACGTGAAACAGTTCGAGGGTTCCTTGATCGTTTTCTCTGAATTTAAGGAAAGACGAAAACACATAAACCTTAGTATCCGAAATCGAAACGAAAATAAGAGGGAGAAACTATAGATCCATCTGAAGAAGGGTACTTGGCTGCTACCTGGGGAGCACGGTGGCTGGGAAAAACGAGAGGGGCTCCAGTCGTCAGTTCAGATTACAAATAGAGAAGGAAAAATCACTCCCAAGGTCGTCGATGGCTGCTGGCGAGGGAGGAAGGAAGGGTTGCGGCGTTAAGGCTGTTGACGGAAGGAAAGACTGAACCCGCGCCTCCTGGCGTCGACGAACTGGAAAGACGTAACTTTTGGCACCTACAGATGAAGAGATCGATGAGAGGGGAGCCCTAAATCACTCGTATTTGAGTCTGTGCGGCTAGATATCGTGGTTCGGTTATCGAAACCGTGGGCTGAAACGTGAGAGGGGAAGGGGCTGAAATCGTGCAAGTCTTCTAAATAGAGAGGGGAATTGAAGATTTGGAGTTTATTACAAGACTATCATTAAACATTAAAACACTAAAATTATGAGTGCAGGAGATCATACGGACCTCTAAAACGCGTCGAAATAAATTCTAACAACTTTAAATTAAAACATTTACTTGCGCGCAACTGTTAACCACGGCAAACTCATAGCTCGACCCGACGATGGCTCGATCAACCCCGCTCGCAATTGGACCCTGCGATTAAAATTTAGTTTTCGCATCAAATTAAAGATGTTACAAATCTTCCCTCCTAATAAAATTTTCGTCCTCGAAAATTAGAAACATACATGAATAAAATAGAAAGGCATATTTTGCATTGCTCCAGAGCTCATCTTCTCTTTCCCAAGAACACTTTGGTTGACTACAATTCATCCAAAGGACTTTCACAAAACGGATCTCTCTGTTTCTAAGTTTTTGAATCCTTGAATCCACTATCCTGACTGGCTTAATGCTGATACTCAGATTTGATTCGATTGTTGCTTCCTCAGTACTGATTATCTGATTAGAATCTCTGACTGCTCTCCTCAGATAGGAGACGTGGAATACATCATGTAAATCACTCTTATCTTCGGGCAAGTCCAACCTATTTGCAACCTCACCAATGCGCTCTAGTACCTCGAATGGGCCAACGAACCTTGGACTCAATTTCTTCATCCGCTTGATTCGAGAGAGACCCTTGACTGGTCTGACCTTCAGATAAAATTAATCTCCCACGCTGAATTCCACTGATATGTGCCTCTGATCATTGTACTTGGCCTGACGATCCTGAGCAATTTTCATACGCTCCTGGATGAGTTTGACTCGAGTTGTGGTCTTGTCAACCCAAGATTCTTTGTTGGAAGACCTCTCTTCACTTTCAGCCTAACATAACGGTGTCCGACAACGTATTCCCTCGTGCTCGCTCCCCGGAGGTCGCGAGGTTTCATCCTCAAGAGGCCTCTGACCAGTAGGCCCCGGAGGCGAGCTATAGAGGATCCGCACCGAGCGACCCGTTCGCGAACCCGTCCAGGCTTCTGACGCGACCATCGGCGATGATCGCAGAGGGAGGACGTCTAGATGCTCGCCCGGAGCTCCAGTAGTCGACAGGTCTGCAAATAGAGAAAAGAGCGTCACAACCTCGCCGGCAGCATCAGGATAACGACAAGTCTAGCGGGATGATAAAGTGTGTTGGGAAAAACTCCTTTGATTTAACTTAACAAATTAACTATAAGTGATTTTACCTTTTAGGTTTTATTACCCATTGTATAGTAAGGGTAATTTGGTCATTAGATGTTTTAGGATGTCACACTTACCTTAGATTGTCAAGACCAGGTCAGGACAAGCACAATATGAGTTGAATTAATATTTACGTCGAATATAAGTCGACGCAACTTCGACTTGATGTCAACTCAACTCAAACTAAGAGTCCAAGCAACTCAATCTCTCTATCAAAGTATATCTAGTCGACGTAGATAAAGGAGCATGTCGAAGTTATCTTAGAAGTCGACGCAACCTCGACTTCAATTCAACGAAGAAGGAAGTGTCTGTCGAAGTCATCTGAAGTCGACGCAACGTCGACTACAATTCGACGCAGACAATGAAGTTCAAATACAAGTCTTCAACTCGACGGTTACGTCGATAAGTAATCGACGTAACGTCGACAACAGAGTTCAACCAGAGCTAGAAGGAATTCAAAGTTGTTCTTACTAGAACTCGAAGGTGTGTTGATAAGAGAGAAAATGAAGTCGACGCAGCGTCGAATATAGTCTGAAAAGGAAACCTTTCCAGTTGTCCTTTTAGAACTCTCTCTTAAGGCCCACAGCGCTAAAGACCGTTCTACAACGGCTTGTTTATTGCCTAGAATGGAGAGGAGCATTCAAGAAGACAGGAAAAGCTTTCTTGGAATGTTTTCAAACAACTGACAGACGGGTCGTGAGCAAAAGAAAAAAGAAAGATTAATTGTCCAAGACTATGTCTTTTCAGGACAACCCAAAAGAGGAAACTAATTCAAAATTAATTATGGATAATAAATAGGATGAGAAGAGGGGAAAACATACAGCATTCATTGCAATCTGCTACAGCTTGTCAATTAGGGTTCCCACTTCTTCTTCTTTCTTCTGGAACTCTAAAAAGACAAAGGAAAAAAACAAGTGCTCTCTCTAAGAATAGAAAACAGAGCTGCTTCTTCATCAGCATCATATACCAGTCTGATAGCAAGCAAAATATATACAAAAGGATCTGAAGAATATAACTCTTGCAAATCATCACAATCATAAGCAAAGGTTTATCATTAGCAGATCCATTGAAGGGAAAAATAGAAGCTGAAAGCTTCTACAGAATTCTGAGAACAGAATTCTTCTTCTCCATCTTCTTTCTTCTTTCAATTTCCTCAACTGTGCAGAGTTTTAAGAATCCCTCTTCCAAAGGATTCAGTGGTTCAAAATCTCTTTATCAAAAGATCTGAGTGGTTCAAGATCTCCATATCAAAAGATCTGAGTGGTTCAAGATCTCCTTATCAAAAGATCTGAGTGGTTCAAGATCTCCTTATCAAAAGATCTTTGGTTCTGAGAGTCTCTTTATCAAAAGACTCAGGCACAGGTTGTGCAATCCTACAAGGGAGGTAGAAGAGAGGACTACCCATATTTTGGGGAACCTCTATAAAAATCTTGTGTCTTCTGTATGTGTTAATTTTCTGTGTTGTCCCATATAGCTTACAGCTTTTCTGCTTTACTTTAACAACATTTAATTTATTTTGTGTTTGGTATTGTTGAAGCATAACATTTAGTGTTTTTATTGTGTGTGCACAAATAAGATAGAAAATATTTTTAAATCTCTATTCATCCCCCCTCTAAAGTATATTCATAGGCACATTGTGCACTTTCAAAGTGTCTTCTACCTCGTGAGGGATCGGGGTCAGGATGAATCTTGGTCTGGGACCCAGTAGTGCTCGCCCCCGGGGCGACCTTGGACGTGGAAGGCTCGGAAGTTGGTTGCTCACCCGTATCGGACAGGCCCAGATCGTCGAGCACCTGCCGAATGCTCGCGGAAGCCCCCTGTAGGTCGGCGGGAGGATTGGCGACATCCTCCGTAGGAGCAAGCTGCTTCTTCTTCTTTTTCTTCTTAGCGAGCTTCTTCTTCCTCTTAGAGGCGAGGAAGTCATCGAGCTCGTCCTGTTCACGAGTACGTTTGCGAGGAGATGACAGCAAGCCCAGAAGCGCGGACATACCCTCGGCAGCCTCTTCAGCAGCAGTGCGCGATATCTTAAGTGAGTTCAGAAAGACGGTCCAATAAAAGACCCCCCCCCCCTCTATATATAGAGTCCCAGAACTAGCCAGGCGGATGCCGAATAGTCCCGATACTCGCCCAGAGCAGCTCGTCGAATAAGCATAGTCCTGACGGGACATTTAGCGCCCCAAAGCCTGTTTTTTGGCTCACGGTTACACTCAACAATATGACATCGACTATAAAGAGACGTTCTCTCTAGTTGCTAATCTGGACACGATATATGTATTGATCTCCTTGGTCGTCCGTCGTCATTGGTAATTGCATTAACTTGATATCAAGAATGCATTCCCTAATGGCGACTTAACCGAGACTGTTTATATGCAGCAACCTCTTGTTTGTCACCTCAAGAAATCTCTTTTATAATCTCAAGTAGTCCCCATCGAGCTTGGTTTCACAAATTTAGTAAAGGTCGTTCGAGCTTTTGGATTCACTCGGAGCTCAGCAGACTTCTCTTTATTTACTTGTCATCGCCCAACAGGCACGACGATACTTCTTGTGTATGATGTTGATATTATCATCACGAGCAATGATTTGAATGATATCTCTTTGTTCAAGAAAAACTTAGCATCACATTTTAGACGAAATATTTGGGCCGCTTACGATACATCTTGGGTTGAGGTACCTCAGCGACCCGATGGACTCGTTATGCCTCAATGAAAGTACTGCATTGATCTTCTGCAGTATGTCGGCTACTTGAGTTGCAAGCTTGCTGACACACCAATGGATGTCAATCGCAAGCTCTGTGCTCACGAGTCTGACTATGATCCACTTCTTCTTAATCCAGAGTACTATCGTCGTCTTGTTGGCAAGCTTATTTATCTAACTTTCACACAGACATATATCACATTTGATGTTGGCATGGTCAATTGGTTCATACATGCTCCAACGAGCATCACACCTTCAAGTTGTCGAGCAAATCCTTTGGTATCTGAAGAATGCCCTAGGACAATGGCTTGTGTACAAGCCATCTTCTTCCATATCATTAATTTTCTATTCTGATGCGGACTATGCTTTCTCCTCGATGATCGTCAGTCTACGAGTGGCTACTGCACATATTTTGGAGGGCACCTGGTCACTTGGCGGGTCAAGAGGCAAACGGTGATGTCACGTTCCCCCGTGGAGGATGAGTATCGTTCGATGGCGTCTTCCGTTTCTGAACTCACTTGGCTGAAGAGTCTTCTTACTGTGTCGACCTCCTCTCTCCGGCCATCCTCATGATCCCGATGACGATTAAGTCTTTGATATCCTCACCAAGGTCTTGCCTTGCCCCCTCAACCTACAGTTCATTTTCAAGTTTTGCGCCTACAATCTGTATGTTCCAGCATGCAGGGGAGTATAGAAGAAGTATGCATGTAAAAGTCCACTTCCTTGGCCCTTTAGGAGATCCTTCTCTTATATAGATTAATTCAACACTATGGTTTGAAGTTAAGGTGTCACTCCTCCCACCTATATATATATATATGCGTACATGATCTTGTATTTGACTACTTAACGTGAAGTAATAAAATTATTGTGCTTCTTATTTTACTTTTCTACATGTTTAATGCTGGAATTTAAGCCCAAGGATTCATCTAGTGTTATTAAGTTTAATTTTTTGTTAACTTACCCCTGACTATGGTATTCTTTCGTTCGATGAAGGCTACAGTTAGCTCACTTAAGAACATGACTTTGAGAAACTTGAACTGAAGCTACTTAATTGGATGACATTTTTAGTTGAAGAAATATAACACATCTTGTTGCGCCTATTCCCAATCCTTGTGTACTCCTAAATGCTGACCATTTTCCTAGGTTCTGGTACCCAATGACTTCGAAATATATAATTCCATTTTTGTAGGTCTCAGTCTTTTATGTTTTCTAGTTCACAAGATCCCAGTTACTAGTGAATGCAATAGGGAATTTTTTTTTAATCGTTTCTTGTTTTGGACATTCTCTTGCAGGTGGACATTTGTGTTTTCATTTTTGACATCATGTTTTCAAATGGAGAGCGGTAATTTTCTTGAACATTCTTTTCTTGAATCATCTGTGTTGAGAAGCTCTTTTTTCCTCCTGGATTACTTGAGATTTCTGCAATATGAAGCCAAAAGACCAAATGTTTTCTGATTTTTAAATCTTATGACATGTCTTATTTTATAGTGCTGTTAAGTTTACTTCATTTCCCTTGTAAATAAATTAAGCAAATAGATTATCAGAACTCACAAGATTGTCAACAAGGCCCATGAATGATTTTTTGTGGTAATGCAGTTCAAATTATGCTTGTTGTCTGGTAATCACTAACAGGTTGCTATGTAAACATGGTCTATTTGTTATCTAGGATAAAATTATTTTGATATGGCAGGAAGAAGAAAAGAAGAGCTAAAGGAGTGCTTTGTTTTTGTTTAATTAATTGAATATTTAAATGTGGATAAAAAAAGTTTGCATACCACTGTTTATTAAGCCATTTTAACTCACAAGTGACAATTGCTATTATTTTGTATACAGTTGTAGCACTGGTTCTGGCAACTACAGTTTATTTCTTATTCTTGCCCTGAGTAAGTACCTTGATAGGACGATGTGACCGAAGCCCTGAGTCCCGAGTAAGTACCTTGATAAGGATATGTGGACTCTCAGCAATAGGAACAGTAGGCTCAAACACAGTCAGGAGTCGAGAAGAGACTTTATATGCAATTCAATTATAGTAGATTATATGACAAAAACAAAGAGAGGAGTGATTTCAAAGAAAGTGTCGTATGCTAATATGAAAGCATGTTGAAGAGTGAGAAAACAGCATCGAAATGATTTCTAACTATGAGAATATCCTTAGTAAGTATAATTGATAGATTTATGCAATAACTTGTCATTGTCAGGGAATAGATTATGGACAAAGTAACCACATCAGACACGGAGGAGCAAGGAATCTAGGGAATTCTTAAGAAAGAGAATAGAAAAAGGGATTTGATGATGTTAGATAGAGGGTGTCATGCAGTTGATGAGATAATATGATGTTAATATAGTAGAAGGATGAAAGGGAAATATAATGGTGCAATGTTATTCTTCCTCATAGAGGGCTAATTTATAGAATTACAAAGGACACAAACATAACCCACGATGTGGGACTAAACCCACTCATACATAAATATACTAATACTACTAAACTTAACTCTCCCCCTCAAGCTGAAGGGGGAACCTAAAAGAAATGGTAAAAGTGGTAGGTAAAGCGGACAAGACAGATAGAGAGGAAACCACACACACGAATCTACGAGACCGTGGGGATAACACCACACACACGAATCTACGAGACCGCGGGGATAACACCACACACGAATCTACGAGACCGCGGGGATAACACCACACACACGAATCTACGAGACCGCGGGGATAACACCACACACACGAATCTACGAGACCACGGGGATAACACCACACACACGAATCTACGAGACCATGGGGATAACACCACAACCAAATCACCCATGGCTAACCCTCGTCGGGACTTTGACCAATGGGCAGGTTGAGGGAAAAAAGACAACCACCAAAGACCATACCATCTACCAATCATCAAGGAAAAACTTGGGGAGACACAAACAACACGCGGCATAAGCCTAGAGGCCGTGTGGAACGAAGGCGAAAGGTCGGAAAATATCATCCGAGTCGCATCCCAAACACTCCCCCTCACATGAAAAACACGTGCATATAGGCATGAAACACACAAAAAAACATGAACAACCAAGCAAAAACACAAAAATATTAAAAAAAGCAAGAAACTCCATCATCGACGAGAGATGAACACCCCTGAAGAGGTAGCAGCAGCTGGTAGCATCAGAGAAAGGAGGGCAGTGGCCGGAAGCGGATGGAATCGTCTGACAAATGAAGGGGCAAGAGAGCAGTGACTGGAGTTGGAAGCTCCATACAGGGAGAGGAGTGGAGGCTCCAGAACAGCAGTAGTGAGCAGCCCATAGAGGCGTGGAAGCTCTGAATCAACAACTGGCATCGACAAAAGAAGCTCTAGGCGGGGTTGCTAATGATGAGCAGCGACGGAGAAGACGTCGGGATCTCTGACAAGATGCAGAGGGCAGCTCTATGGGATCGTCGAGATAGGCAGACGGGATCGACGGGAACTGCGACAGTAATCGACGCACGTAGTCATCGAAGCCGTCGAGGACGAGGATGTCGCTGGAGATCGGGAGAAACGCGCGAGAGCGGGAGCGGAAAGCACACCGTCGACGGAAATCAGAGGCAATCAGGCCCTTTGTCGACAGGATCGTCGAGAGGAAAGGAGTCCACTCCCCTCAATGGAATCATACGACTATTCCGTCAACGAGAACGGGAGAGGAGCAGCTTGACATAGGCTTTAGCAGCGCAGGACGGGATCACGGCTATGCACAGACGCGGAAGCGAGAAATAAAAACCGGAGCACGCACCCGGGAGAGGAGATATTAGAAGAAATCGAGAGTGGAAGCCACCGTGAAATATACGTTGCCCAACATTAGGGCATCCAAATTTCAGGGAGGAGTCAATTCCGCCTCTGATACCTTGTAGAAAGATGAAAGGGAAATATAATGGTGCAATGTTATTCTTCCTCGTATGGGCTAATTTATAGGAATTACAAAGGATACACAAACATAACCCACGATGTGGGACTAAACCCACTCATACATAAATATATTAATACTACTAAACTCAACTGATATGACAACACCTCAGAAGGAAGCATGATCATGCATAGGAAGAAAACAAATTTGAGCTATCTCAACTAAGTGTTTTTTTTTTCACAATCTCATTTTGTTGGGTTGTGTGGGGACAAGAGGATTGGTGTATCATAACTTGACATCACGTGTGTTTGGAATTTTTGGGAAAAATATTCGCGACACTGCATAATTTTTTCCAAAAGCATCAACTAAATTTGATCTTTTAATAGAAATGTTATTCTAGAATAATTAGTTATGAAATGGAATAAATATTATTTTCAATCTAAAAATATAAATATTACATGACACCTCTATATATACACAAAAGGAGAACCCAAAACAATATGGACGTATATGTAGATCATTCCCAACTTGGAGATATTATTAGTGAAGTTGTCACAACTCAGGATCTTGGTAAAGATATATGTCAGCCAATCTTGAGATTAAACGAACAGTGTGCAGATATTGTCTTTCTCATGGTGACCCTTGATGAAATGTTTGCAATTTCAACATGCTTTGTTTGGTCATGTTGAACGGGATTATAAGCAATGTTGATAGTCACTTGTTTGTCACAATATAGATGTATGGGTTTTCTATCTTGTAGCCCTAGATCCTGCATTATAGACTGAATTCATAGTCCCTCGCATATCCCTTGTGATATTGCTTGGTATTTTACTTCGGCACTGGACCTTGCTAACACATTATGTTTCTTATTTCTCCAAATCACGAGATCCCCCCTAAAAAGGAGCAATATTCATTGGTGGATTTTCGGTCACCTTGGCTTCCAGCCCAATCAACATTTGTGTTAGCTTCAACATTCACATGCTTGTTCCAGAAATAGGATTCCTCATCCGGGAGACTTCTTAGATACTGTGGTACACGTATAACAACTTTCTGATATTTCAATCTGGGAGAATGCTTGTATCTGCTCAGGATCTCAACTGTCTTCCCACCAATCTCTGGTAGCTAGCGGAGTTCTGATTTTGCAATTTTCTTCTATGAGGGTATTTGTTTGTGCACAACCAAGCATCCCCATTTCTTCTAGGATGTTCATGACATATTTCCTCCGGGAATTGAAGATTCTGCGGTCTAACCACACAACTTCATTTCTCAGGATCTCAACTGTCTTCCCACCAATCTCTGGTAGCTAGCGGAGTTCTGATTTTGCAATTTTCTTCTATGAGGGTATTTGTTTGTGCACAACCAAGCATCCCCATTTCTTCTAGGATGTTCATGACATATTTCCTCCGGGAATTGAAGATTCTGCGGTCTAACCACACAACTTCATTTCCTAAGAAGTATTTCAAATTTCCTAGATCCTTGACTTCGAACTTCTTGCACATGCACAAAGATATATAGAGGTTCCCTAAAATCAGGTACGTCTTCTCTTCTACCATAGTAGGAATCCACTACCTGCATAAGGTCCAAGTCTTTTGATAAGGTGAATCTTTGAACCACTTAATCTTTTTGAGAGATTGTTAGAACTATTTTACCACAATATATAAGTGAGCAATGAACTTTTTCACAATGAGATATCTCACAAGAAGACCGAAACCTCTTGTCAATGATCTTAGTGTGGATTCAATCAAGTGACATTTCTCTAGCTTGACTTGAGAGCGCAAGATAGAAATTAGAGTTAGAAAAGAATGAGAGAAGGAATCTGAGAGATCAGAATTGAGTTCACAGTCTTGTGTTTCTATTTTCTCGGATAAGATGACGGCAGAATCTCAACCCTCGTTGCATATTGGAGAGTATCAAACTGGTGGTCTACCGACTGGAGTTGCCAACTAAGTTGGGGAACTTGCATGACGTCTTCCATGTTTCTTCACTTTGATGCACTATATTGTGGCTTTGTCAGCTCTGTTTACATTTCTAACGGTGCAAATAGATCGATCTATTTTACTCGTGCCAGTGCAAATCATCGACACTGAGATCCGAATGTTGTGGAACAAGAGGGTACCGTTGTTTAAGGTACTATGGTCCAACTACGGGCGAGAGAATATACCTAGGAACCTGCAGTTCTCCTACGCAAAAACACGGGGAATTGTTTCCCGAGGTAACCATTCTTCTCTTTTTATCTAAAACCCCCATAGCTTAGTCAAATTTTCAGAAATGAAAATCTTTTTATTTTATTGGATTTGTAATACCCTTCCCCCTTAATTGGGTCACTATAGGCGTGCAAATAATGCCTGCCGGGCCCAGGCCCTAGGGGCCCGGGCTTTTTTGCTACCAGGCCCAGGCCAGGCCCAACTCAAATCGGGCCCAGACCGGACCCAGGCCCTTACAAAATCAGGGGGCCTGCTGAGCCCACAAAACCGGGCCCAAGCAGGCCCCAAATGGCAGCTAGCTGCCAATTAAAATGGCAGCAGGAATGGCAGCTCTTGCTGCCAATTAAAATGGCAGCAGGAGCTTCTTGCTGCCAATATGTTGGGGCCTTGCCCCAACATTAAATGTTGGGGCATGGTCCCAACAAATTATAACCGGGCCTTGGGCCTGGCAGGGCCTAGGCCTGGCCCGGGCCGGGCACCAGGCCGGGCTCTGGCCAAATAAGGGGGCCTGGTGAGCCCCCTTAAGCCTGGCCTGGGCCTGGCCCGGGCCTAACCAGACCCGGGCCTAACCGGGCTCAGACCCGGGCCGGGCAACCAGGCTCAGGCTTTTTTTGCACGCCTAGGTCACTAGGACCCTAGCTGACTAAATTAAAGGTAACCTAACCTTACTAGGGCATCCTAGAGGCCAATGGGCCCCATTGGACCTCATCATTGGGCTTGAACCTGATGTGGTCCTATTGTACCCAAGGTGACAGACACCCTTGGCCTAATCAGGTCATATTTCACCGAATGTGACCCTATTGGACCCATGGTGTCACACTTGATCGAATATTCAATTAGGTCAAGAATAACTTAATGAGATCATATGTGACTCAACCATGCACATTGGACCATGTGGGACCCACCCCCACATGGTTGGCCAAGTTTACAGAAGCACATGTTCAGGCCTCCCCTACCCTAAATGTCATCGTTGGGCCTCGCACGGAAGCACATGCAATCTGAGGAAAAGTCGAGGACTCTTGGGTGATGTGTCACATCATGATTCATTTATGTAGTAAATTAGTTAGTACTAATTCATACCGATATTGCTCTTGGAGGACTAGTAGAAGGGCTTAAAGTGTTAGATTTTTGGCCTTAATTAACTAAGCAATATTATTTAATTATTGTAATTAATTTGTATTAATTATGTTTATTGGTGATTAGTATTATTAGGAGTCTTTTATTGTAATTAAAAAGGGAAGTGTCTTCCCTTAATTAGCATGTCCTAGGAATCTATAAAAAAAAGAGTCTTGTATGAGTGAAGGGTCTTTGGATCTCGAGTCTTTTGAGGTTTATTCTCTCGAGAGGAAATCGTCCTAGGACCATGCTGGAGTTTTCTCTAAATTATACCTTGTTTACTATTATTTGTGAACTTATGAGTTCTTCCTCCCACCCCTCAATGATTCACTGCATAACAGAGATGATAAGGGTGGTTGTAATATTCAAGAAAAGATCTTTCTTTTTCCTTTTTTAGGTCTGCAGAAAATTTGTTTTGGACTCCTACATGAGGTCACCATCCTCCATTGGATGTCTTCTCATCCCGTTGAATTTTCAGTAGATGCCCTTGGATTCATCCATAAATCTGTGAAGTTTCTGGAACTCCTAAAAAAATTCAAAGCTTTTAAAATGTTTTTTCTAGAAAGATTGCATGTACATGATAGCTTGAGGTAGTGTGTACTGTTTGCAAAGAAGTGTACTTTCACTAATGGTTGTAAAACAAACAACATCCTTCTATGTCAAGTTACATGACACTTTTAAGATTCCAAACAATTTTCTTCCCTCAAAAGAAACAAAGGGGAAAGGCGAACCTTGATGTTTGGATGTTAGATTTTTTTTCAAATCTAATATAATTTGATGGTTGCATAACATTTACAAGGACTGCTACTATTGTGCATTTTTCTATAGTTTTTTTCTTCCTGTTATCTTCATATTATGCTATTGCTGGAATTAAGTGTTTTTGTTGTAATTTTTCAGGTTGTTGGCTTCATCATTACGTCGAAGGAGGGAGTGTATGGTTTCTCTAAGATAAAGTTTCTATTTGAAGACTTGATCTTTATTACATTGCTTAATAAACACTGTTAATATTTATTCATTTCAGATTTAAAGGATTTGATTCAGAAGGAGCCTGGTTTCTTGGAACTCGCAAAAGAATTACATGTATGTGTGAAATTATCCAGTTATAAACAAACTTATAATGTTTTCCAAAATAGGCTTTGCAATCGAGCATTTTTCCTTTAAAAGGGCAAACAACTTTGGTATATTCTTCCCACTTCTAATTTTAATAGCAGGGTTGCATCTATTCATTTTATTCTGCATTAAGTTCGGTCATTCAATAACTTTGAGCTTTTTTTCTTTGTCAATGATAGTTTTCTTGGTTGATGTTATGTTCGTTTCAATTTAAGCATTCTACTGTCATTTTGGAATAATATTTGAACAACTTTTGGAGGGTGGAGATACTGACGAACTAAAACAAAGTATAGCTGAAATAAGCTTTTTATTAAGTTATTGTCAATGAATGTTTTCTTGATAGACTATGTTATGTTTCAATTTATGCTTTCTTCTTTATTGATTTGCCCTTAATACTTTGTCATTTTGGATAACTAAATAAACAATTATCGAGGGTAAAGATAGTCTTTGACTAAAACAATTTATGGCAGAAAGAACCAAATAAAAATCACGTTTGATATGTATACTACATATACACTCACATGGATTCATATTCGGATGAGTGCCCCTGACTAGGGTAGTATTATTATGATGCATTAGTGATATTATGGCAATTATTAATAGTCTCCATCCTCCTATATATGGAGGGGTGAGGAGTCTCCCCTCTAACAACTTTGTAGGGGCTAGGAATCTCTCCCTGAAGAGGACTCTTTGGGGGACCCGTCCCTTGGGAGCTTGGCACATGCATACCTACGAGTGTATATATCTTGTTCTCTATTCTAGTGTAATCTAATATGGTGCATATAAACTTTGTCTGACCTACTTCTTTCCCTCGCTTGCCCTAGGTTGTAGGAATCCTTGCTCCAGTGATTCTCCTCACTGGATTCGATCATGCACAAATCCGTCTTCACTTACCTCAAACAGAACAGTTTCCGCTGCCGACTTCCACAAGTCTCACACGACTAAGTCACGTAGAGCACCGTTCGCGTCTTTGAATGTTGTTGGTCACCAACAGTCGTTGGTTGCTTCCAGATCGCAGCTCGCCCAGACCTTCATGGAAGATTCCATGACAGGATTGGCTACTTCTCGCCGCTGCTTCTAGCCAGTTAATACATGTTAGTTGTCAGGTGCTCCAGCTTTTCGTCGCTTCTCGGCAGCCGATCCCGTCAGCTGTTATTGATCTCTTCCTCATCGTGGATTCCTTCTCGTGTTGCGACCACAACCAAGGTTCCTTCCTCGGTGAATTCCCTTAACCCTTTACCGACATCCTGCAGATCCCCCATCAAAGCCAACTAGCTACCAACAAAGCTCCTCATCTCTCCAATTTCATGCCCGTCAATCTGACTGCCCTCGGCAGTTCGATCAATCACTTTGTTGGGTTTCCATGCCTCCGCCTCTTCGCCCCCCCCCCCCCCAGAAAAAACACATTGCATCCTAAGAGATAGAGGTGCGATAAAGGTGCCCTTATTTGATCGTTCAGATTCGCTAGGTTGAATCGCATGCGCGGAACAATTGTTCGAGTTACAGTTCACTCTAGAAACCAGCAAGTTCCCCATGCGCGGAACAATCTGACGTGGGACATGCTTAAAGTGCACTCATCTTGTGTTACGACATGTGTCACCTCAACAACGCCTTTAATCATCTCTGCGTAGTTCAACAAGTCGACTCAGTGGAGGCTAGTCGAAAATTTTGTGGAGTTGACACGAATGTCCAGGCTTATCCATGATCCACTACCTTCGTTACTTCGTTCATGGCTTGCAACCTCACATCCATGCCTAGCTGCGTCTCTGAGCCCGCCCATGCTTACCTTGGTCGTCTAGCAAGCTCTCTTTGTGGAAGCGGAATTTACCACAATACCTGAAATATATAGTCATTATAGCTTTCCAGCCTCCCCGTCGCGGTCGCACGTCGGGCAACCCAAACAGGAAAATGGCCTCCCATTACAACCCATTGAAGCTCCTCTGTCACAGATTCTGCTGCCTTGTTATCACAATATAGTCTGATTGGCTTAGTTTTCTCAAAGTCGAGGTCTCTCATAATAGTTTGAATCCACGGTCTTTCACATATTGCATGTGTCATGGCTCTTGTAGAATAACACAGAAGAGAGAAAAATATAAATATTTTATTAATTTCTCACACACATCCATTATTAATTACAAATATTTGTACATTTATGTAGGAAGAGAGAGTGATGCCACAACACCATTCTAAGGTGTGGGACTAAGTCCTAAGGAGGTAATGGGCTATAGTTGGGTCTTTCTATTGGCTTTTGTATAGATTCACTTAGCACTCCCCCGCAAACTGGAGCATACAAATCGTAGGAACCAATCTTGGACAAGGACTGATAATATAGAGAACGCATTAAGGCCTTAGTAAGAATGTCAGCAATTTTCCCAGCAGCAGGAACATGTTTTAATTCCAATTTTTTTAGTTGAACCTTCTCCCGAATGACGTGACAATCGACTTCGATGTGCTTAGTACGTTCATGGAACACGGGATTCTTGGCAATATGAATAGCAGTTTGACTGTCGCAAAATAGAGTGTCCAGAGAGAAGAGTTTGACACCCAGGTCTCCCAGATGGCTTTCCAACCATGTAAGCTCAGAAACGACGGGGGTCATTGAACGATATTCAGCTTCGACAGATGAGCGTGCAACTACAGGTTTCTTCTTACTTCACTAGGTGATAAGCTGTCCACCAAAGTATATGCAATACCAACTAGTGGAACGACGATCATCCAAAGATCCAGCATAGTAAGCCTCAGAGTTGGCAATGAGAGATAAGGAAAAGGCCTTAGTAAGAATGTCAGCAATTTGTCCAGCAGCAGGAACATGTTTTAATTCCAATTTTTTTAGTTGAACCTTCTCCCGAATGACGTGACAATCGACTTCGATGTGCTTAGTACGTTCATGGAATACGGGATTCTTGGCAATATGGATAGCAGTTTGACTGTCGCAAAATAGAGTGTCCAGAGAGAAGAGTTTGACACCCAGGTCTCCCAGATGGCTTTCCAACCATGTAAGCTCAGAAACGACGGGGGTCATTGAACGATATTCAGCTTCGACAGATGAGCGTGCAACTACAGGTTTCTTCTCACTTCACTAGGTGATAAGCTGTCCACCAAAGTATATACAATACCCACTAGTGGAACGACGATCATCCAAAGATCCAGCATAGTCAGCATCAGAGTCGGCAATGAGAGATAAGGAAAAGAGGGCTTGTATGCAAGCCCTTGTCCAAGAGCAGTCTTCAGATATTAGAGGATGCGCTCAACAGCCTGGAGGTGAGAGATCCATAGAGCATGTATAAATCGACTGACAACCCCAACAACAAAAGATATATCAGGTCTTGTAACTGTAAGATAAATCAGTTTCCCTACAAGACGACAATAATACTCTGGGTTTGGAAGGAGTAGATCAAAGTCGGAGGTATGAGCACAGAGATTGTGATTGGCATGCATAGGTGTGTCAACAAGCTTGCATCCAGAGTAGCCAGCGTCATGAAGAAGGTCAAGACAGTACTTCTGTTGAGATAGGACAAGGCCATTGGGACGTCGGGCTACCTCGATACCAAGAAAATACTGAAGATTTCCCAGATCTTTAGTCTGGAAAGCAAGAGTCAAATGCTTCTTGATCATGTGTATTCCTTTGAGATCATCACTCGTAATCAAAATATCATTAACATACACCAAGAGTATCACTGTGCTTGTCGAACGTTGACGAGTGAATAGAGAGAAGTCGGTCGAGCTTCGAGTAAACTCAACATCACGAACAACCCGGTTAAACTTGTCAAACCACGTTCGAGGAGAATGTTTGAGACCATAAAGAGATTTTTGAGGTGGCATACAAGAGACTCCCCTGTGGTCTCAAAATTGGGAGGGTGTTGCATGTAGACAGTTTCAACGAGATCACAATTCAGAAAGGCATTTTTGACGTCCAATTGATGCAACAACCATTGTGGTTGAACAACTAGGGAGATTTAGACACGAACAATGTTCAGTTTCGCAACAGGTGAGAAGGTTTCGTCGTAGCCGAGGTCGTGTTGTTGAGTAAAACCACGAGCCACAAGACGAGCTTTTAGACGTTCAACCGTCCCATCCGGACCATGCTTGATGGAGAAGACCCACTTACAACCCACACAAGTCTGGCCATGGGGAAGAAGAACAAGATCCCAAGTCTGATTAGCACAAAGAGCAGCCATTTCCTCATCCATAGCCGTCCACCCCGGATGCTGAAGAGCCTCCTGCAGAGAAGTAGGGGTGGAAATAGCCGACAAAGAAGTTGCAAATTTGTGAAGCACCGGAGACAGACGATGCAATGAAACATAATTAGACAAGGGGTGAGCGGTAGAAGTTGGTGCTGGATCAACAGCCCACGGAGTATCATTATTATAGGGTAGTTATCGTAGAGCATCTGAACGACGAGGGTGACGAGTGTACGCACGAAGAAGAGGCGGTTTGGAGGGTATGGTGGTCGGAGTGGGCAGGAGAGGAGGAAGATGAGAGTTAAAAGGAATGGCTGGGCGCGGTGGTGGAGGTGCTGCTGGAGGAGTTGTAAGGAAAGAGTGAAAATGTTGGTCTTCGAGGAAGGTGACATCCGCTGACGTAACTTCCTTGTGATCGACGGGAGAATAACAAACATAGCCTTTCTGAGTGCAGGAATATCCAACGAACATATATTTGGCAGCACGTGGAGCAAGTTTGTCGATAGAGGGGCCAAGGCAGTGAACATAGTAGGTGCATCCAAATACACAAGGCATGACGGGAAAGGGGGGTAGGGAGGGGAATAGAAGACTGAAGAAAGTCTCAAATTTGAGAATAGAAGAGGTCATACGATTGATTAGATAGTAGGCGGTAGAAACTGCAAAATGTCAATACAGCTTGGGAACATACCTTTGAAACATAAGTGAGCGAGCGACCTCAAGAAGGTGATGATTCTTGCGCTCAGTTACACCATTCTGTTGGGGGGTATAAGCACATGAAGTTTGATGGATGATCCCGAACTCATTACATAGATTATTAAATGCATGACTCGTATATTCATGCACATTGTCGGTCCAAAGAGCTTTAATAGAGCTGGAGAACTGTGTACGAGTCTCGACAATAAAGACATGAAATACATGAGTTAGTTCAGAGCGGTCGCAAAGTAAGTATAGTCAGGTCATGCGAGAATAATCATTAATAAATGTAATAAATAGCGATAACGAGAAACACTAGCTGTTTTATAAGGTCCCCAAATATCAGAATGAACTAAAGCAAAAGGAGTACGATGTTTACCGTAGATACAGGACTCACGTGTGAAGTCAGTGAGGGATAGATCTGAAAGAGCTTTCTTGAGAATTAAGAGAGGAGCATGCCCGAGATGTCGGTGTCAATCAACAGAAGTAACCAAGGAGAGAATTGTGGGGTAAACATCCAAAGTGTAGAGCTTGTTAGATAGTCGCCCTTTACCAATGATGTTATGTGTATGTCGATCCTGCACAACAAAAGAAGGGGAAGATACAGTTACAGAGCAATCAAGGTCTTGAGTAAGACGACTAACAGAAAGAAGATTGAAATGAAAGCCCGGAATATGAAGAACCGAGTGAAGAGAGATAGATGAAGTGAGGGGCACATTGCTAGAACCGTAAACTTGGGTGGTGTCACCATTGACCATTGTGATGAACTTAGGATGCGCAGAGTACAAGTACTGAGAAGGCTTCTGCGGAGTAACATGATTTGTAGCTCCGGAGTCCACAACCCAAGTTGGATTATGGGAAAGACATGAGATGCCTTCATTGGAGATAGACGCAACATAGCCAGAAAAATGATTGATCAACCCCTGAAGATGTTGGAGCTGGGTGCGCAAGGTATCAATGCCGGTGCGGGTGGTGGAAGGTGCATCAAGTACAATGGAGGCATGTTGTTGTGGAGGCACGCCATGCTTACGATAGCACGTTGCGTCAAGATGACCATCATGGCCACAATAAGTACACTTGGGACGAGTCCGACCATTGCGACCCCTGCCCTAAGAGCCGGTGCGAGCCCCACGAGCCAGTTGAGGAGTGGAGTGAGGTGCAGAAGAGTGTTTGAGAAGAGCCGGAGAGACAGTCCCGGAGCATCTAGGGGTGGTGTGACCTTTAAAATCATGGAGCACACATCTGAGAGAGAGGGAATGGTGGAGGAAGAAAGGATATAGGCACAGATGTCGTGGAGATGAGGCAGGACACGAGCCATCATCATGGCGATACCAGCAGCTTCTTTCTAGACATGTTGGGCGGCGAGATCCACCGTGAGAGGCCGATGTTGAATCCAGTCCTCGACAAGAGTTTTGGACCTCGCAATAAAGGAGGTCAGGTCTCCATCCACCCCCGGTTCAAGAGATTGGAGGTCGGTGAATATGTCAAACAGGTGTTGCAGATTGTCCTTGCCAGAATATAGGGAGTGAAGTTCAGCCCATTTCGCTTTGGCCATCTCATAATACATGGCCACACGATAGGGTTCATTGTCCATAGAGTTCAGAATCCATGATTGGATACGACCATCTTCACAGAGCCATTCCTCGGTGTGTTCAGTAGGTCGTATCTTAGAAAGATGGTGAATGAGCCCTTTGGTCTAGAGAAATAGCGTACAGAGTTTACCCACTCGACAAAGTTCTTCTTGCCACTAAGAGAGATAATTATGATCTTAAGCTCATCCCGAACTTCGAGAGGAATCGCGGCATGGGCCGGAAGAGACGGTGCATCATTCAAGGCCATTGACCGGCAAAGATAGATGAGAACCCGCGAGAATGAGAGGAAGGAAGCATAAAGAGAGGCAAGCACTGGCAGGAGGCCGCTGAATGGAGAGGTAACTAAGGGGTGCGAGTACTCTTGGCGCGGCTAGAGAAGAGCACCAAACAGAAGACACTCGGCGGACAAGTACTGCGGGAAGAGGAATGTTGCGGCCAGAAGATACTCGGCGGGCTGAGGAGTCGCGACCAGAAGAGGAAGCTTGGGCTTCAAATGGCGGACTCAGGAGATGGTGTGAGCAGAAGACAGTCAGCGAGCGCAGCGGCAAGGAGATATGGACTCAGGAGATGCGGACTCCATTGACAAACCGAGTAAGATGCGCGGGTAGCGAACAGGAGAAGCAGCGGATGCAGGCAGCGAGGTCACACAAAGCACAGAGGAGAGCTGTCGGATAGAGGGACGACTGTGGTGGATCCCAACAAACAGCGTGACTCTTATAAAAGGGATCAGAGAGCGGAGTTGGGGTGGGTGGGGTTGTAACCACACAGAGCGCACAGAGCTGGGGTTAGAGAGGCAAGTCCGCAGGAATCGGCAGGAATAGGGACTCAAGCCGTAGGCGATGGTGAAATAAAACTTCGGGATTTGTGTAGCTCTGATACCATGTAAAATAACACGGAAGCGAGAGAAAAGTTAAATATTTTATTAATTTCTCACACACATTCATCATTAGTTACAAGTATTTGTACATTTATATAGGAAGAGAGAGTGATGCCACAATATCATTCTAAGGTGTGGGACTAAATCCTGAGGTAATGGGCTCTAGTTGGGCCTTTCTATGGGCTTTTGTACAGATTCACTTAATAGCTCTGAATTCAGCTTCAGCACTGGATCTAGACACCACTTTTTTTTGCTCCCCTATGTACCAAATTCTCACCAACCAAAGTGCAATATCCTGGCATGGATCGTCGAGAATATTTAGCTCATCATTCGGTGAGAATAGGATACTGCTCCCAGGAGAGGACTTGAGGTATCTGAGAATATGGTGTGCAGCATCAAGATGGCGAGTCTTTGGTGAGTGCATGTACTAACTGACCGCTCCAACTGCATATGAGATATTTGGGTGTGTATGTGATAAGTAAATCAACTTCCCCACTAATCTCTGAAAAGCAGGAATGTCCTCAACAGGTTCTCCGTCATTCCTCCCTAACTAGTGGTTTGCTTCGATATGGGTGTCGACGGGTCTACACTCACTCATTCCTTATGTCTTAAGTAAATCAAGAATATACTTCCTCTGCGAGATAAAAATCTTGTGTTTGGATTTGGCGCCTTCAATTCCCAGAAAATACTTAAGGTTTCATAAGTCCTTTACCTCAAATTCCCTAGAAAGCCTTTCTTTTAGAGTTTAAACTTCTTACAGATCATCTCTTGTTATACCAATGTCGTCCACATAAACTATAAGGGCTGTCAATTTTCCTTTTGTGTGCTTGATGAACAGAGTATGATCTGCATTACACTGAGTATATTCAAAAGTCTTCATGGCCTTGTGAAATCTCCCAAACCAAGCTCTAGGAGATTGTGTTAGGTCATATAAAGCCTTTTTTAGTTTGCAAACCCTCTCTTCAGATCCTTTAGGGGCAAGTCCAGGAGGTAGGGACATATACACTTTCTCTTCTAGGTTCTCATGGAGGAATGTATTCTTCACATTTAGCTGACTGAGGTTCCATCCCTTGCAGGCATCACATGCTAGGAGAACTCTTATAGAGTTCATTTTTATTACAGGAGCAAACTTCTCCTGATAATCGATCCCAGCAGTCTGTGTGTATCCTTTGGAAACCAGCCTTGTATCTCTCAATAATTTCCTGGGTGTTTTGTTTGACAGCAAACACCCACTTATATCCAACAACTGTCTTCCCCTGAGGAAGATGCACAAGATCCCATGTATAATTTTTTCAAGAACATGTATTTCTTCAAGCATGACTCCTTGACAAATGGCTTCCTGTCAGGATGATGGGATAGAAATCGAGGAGAAAGAGGAAACAAAGGCTCTATGTGAAGCAATGAGAGAAGCATAAAATACAAACTGAGACAATGGTTGTTGGGTAGTAGTACCTTCTCGTAGTGCAGTAGATCTTGAAGACGAATCAGATGTCAGCGTTGGTATACTAAGAGAGCCTTGCGTGTTTGTACCTCTTTTCCTTGAAGAGTAAACCTGTAAAGGGAGTGGATGTGACTTCTCCTGGCCGTTAGGGGCAACAGGAACAAGAGTGGTAGCAACAGGCGTGGTTGCTGGAAGAGGGTGGTACAGAAGAGGAATGGGTAAAGGTGTAGGTGAGGACTCCTCTAGAAGAGATGAGGAGCTCACTTCCAACACGGGAGAGGACCCCCCCCCCCCCCCCGAACTGAGGTCTCATAGTAGCTCTCAGATTCACGAAAGGGGACATCCATGGTCACAAACACCCTCTTAGTTACAGGGTCAAAGCATTTGTAATCTTTATGAGTTGGGGAATACCCGATAAAGACACATTTGAGGGCACCGGAGTCAGGTTTGATTTTTAATGTATGTGAATGAAGCACACACATCCAAAGACACGAGGATGAAGATGGGAGGAACCTAAAGAGTGTGGAGTGACGTTTTGTTCCAGAGAACTCGTGTAGGCATCCGGTTGATGAGGTAAGCTGTTATGAGAACAGAATCCCCCCAATAGGAAGGTGCATCTGAAGTAAGAGACATCGGGCAACCTCCAGAAGATGACGATTCTTACGTTCTGCTACACCATTTTGAGCGGGTGAGTAGACACAAGATGTTTGGTTGATAATGTAGGAGAAAATAATGAAAGCTCTCAATCTCCAAATGAGGAGAGAAATCCATTAAATAGGCAAAAGAATATTACAGGTATAAATACAAATATAATACAATAACTCCAGTATACAAATATACAACAATAACTCCAATACTCCCCCTCAAGGTGGAGCAAAAATGTCAATCATGCCCAGCTTGGAAGATAGCAAATCTGAATGAGTAGGACCAAGGGCCTTAGTGAAGGCATCAACAAGTTGGTCGGTCGAAGGAACATAAGTAGGAAGAACGGTCCCAGTACGTACGTGATCACGAAGGAAGTGAACATCCATCTCGTTGTGCTTGGTGCGCTCATGAAGCACCGAGTCCTGAGTGAGAAGAAGAGCTGACTTATTGTCACAGTAGAGAGTCGAGCCAGTGGTCAGGGATAGACCAAGTTCAGTCAGCAGCGATCGAAGCCAAATCAACTCAGTAACACCGTGTGCCATTGCACGGTATTCGTACTCAGCGGACGAGCGCGATACAATGTGTTATTTCTTACTCCGCCATGAAACAAGATGATCACCATGAAACACACAGAGGCCGGTAGTAGAGCGCCGATCAGTCAAAGAACCGGCGAAATCAGCATCAGTGAAGCAGGAGAGACTGGAGACACTGTCAGCCGGATAGAATAGCCCAAGACCAGGAGCATGCTTGAGATAGCGAAGAACACGCCGAGCGGCCTCTAGATGAGCAGTCCTAGGAGAATGCATAAACTGACTCAGAACGCCTACTATGAAGCTGATGTCTGGCCTCGTATTTGTCAAGTATATCAGGCGGCCAACCAGACGCTGGTACTGAGAAGGGTCTGATAGAGGATCACCAGATTCAGCATGAAGACGATGATTGGTATCCATAGGCGTACGCACAGGACGACAGCCCAGGAGACCAGAATCCCAGAGGAGATCTAAGGTGTACTTTCGCTGGGATATGGAGATTCCCTGTCGGGAGCGAGCCACTTCAATCCCAAGGAAATAACGGAGAAATCCAAGATCTTTCACCTCAAAGGCGGAGCGGAGAGTAGCTTTCACCTCAAAAATACCAGCAGAGTCATCCCCGGTAAGAATACTGTCGTCAACATAGACCAAGACAATGACACGACGGCCCTCTGGCGTGGCGCGAACAAAGCAGGTGTGATCCGCATGACACTGAGTGAAGCCTATTTGAAGAATAACAGTGTTGAACCGGTCAAACCAGGCACGCGGTGATTGCCTCAGGCCGTACAGGGATTTGTGTAGACGACAAACCCTGCCCGAATACTCCCCCTGAAGGGCAAATCCCGGTGGAGGAGCCATATAAACCTCCTCCTGTAAGGTTCCATGGAGGAAAGCATTCTTGACATCGAGCTGGTGGAGAGGCCATGCCCGGGACGCCGCAAGGGAGAGCAGATGACGAACACTCGTCAACTTGGCCACGGGAGCAAACGTGGCCCCAAACTCATCAGGAGCCTGAGTAAATCCCTTAGCCACCAAACGAGCCTTGTAGCGATCAATCGAACCATCAGCACCATACTTCACAGTATAGACCCAATTGCACCCAACGGTGCGTTTCCCAGGAGGCAGAGGAACAAGTGACCACGTCCCGGTATGACGAAGAGCAGACATCTCCTCCTCCATGGCCCGAACACCGCGAATCAAGGAGGGCCTCAGCAGTCGAAGCAGGGATTCGAACCGAATCAGCAGCAGCCACAAAAACCTGGTAAGAGGGAGAGAACCGCTGGTAGGAAACAACACTAGCCAGCGGGTGCTCAGTAACAGAAGAACGAACACAAGCTCGGTGGCCCTTTCGCAAGGCAATAGGTAAATCATCAGAAGTAGTAGAGGGAGGAGGCTCAAGAGAGGTACCTGCAACCGGAAGGAGCAATGGATCCGGGACTGAGGGAGAAATGGGAGTAACAGGTGGTGTGGGCGCGCGGAGGCGAGTGTAAGTAAGTAGGACGGGCGGAGGTGATGGAGGTGAGACGGCGGGGACGATCGGGACAGGTTGCACAATAGTAGGTGGGTCCGGGGTAGTCGAGGGAGAGGGAAAGAAGGGTACCTCCTCGTGAAACATCACATCATGAGAGTGAATGATACGACGGAAATGAGGATCATAACATCGATACCCCTTAGTGGTAGTCGAGTAGCCAAGAAAGAGACAACGGACAGCCCAATCGTCGAGTTTTGTCCGGGAAGGACGCCGATCCTGGACAAAACACACACAGCCAAAAACCCGAAGAGGGATGGGAAAAACAGAGGCGGAAGGGTGGACAGGACTGTAGGGAGCAATACCGCCAAGGGGGCGGGACGGAGTTCGATTGATAAGGAAGGTTGCGGTAAGGAGAGCAGCACTCCAGTAGGACTTAGGAACATGCATGCCTCGAAGAAGGCATCGAACAGTGTCCAACAGGTGACGGTTTTTGCGTTCGGCCACGCCATTTTGCTCGGGGGTGGCCGGACACGAAAACTGGTGGAGGGTGCCTTCAGTGCGAAGAAACATGTCAAAGGAGCGTGAGGTGTATTCACCTCCACTCTCAGAGCGAAGAATGTGAACAGACTTGTCATGTTGTGTCTGTAATGCAGTAAAGTGAGTGTAAATAGAAAAAAACGTCAGATTTACGTTTCAGAAGATAAACCTATAAACAGCGAGAATAGTCATCAATAAAGGTGACAGAATACGAAAAGCCATCAAAAGAAACAATAGGGGCAGGGTCCTAAACATCAGAATGTATCAACTCAAAACAAGAAGTAGCACGACTAACAGAAGATACATAGGTACTGCGAGTGTGTTTTGACAATTCGCAAACATCACAATGAAAAGGAAAAGAGAAAGACACATTTGGGCAAACAGATAACATCCGAGGAGGGCTAGCATGACCGAGGCGGGCATGCCAAAGCAAACTCGATGACGAAGCAGAAGCAGCAGTGGTGGTGGTAGCAGCAGTGGGGGGAGGCATCACCAGATGGTACATCCCATTCTTCTCAATCCCCGTACCAAAAGTCCTCCTGGATCGCATGTCCTGAAAAACACAATGATCATGGTAGAAAGTGACTGAGCAGTTCAACGCACGAGTAATACTACTAACAGATAAAAGGTTGAGAGCCATGTGAAGTACAAGAAGAACAGAGTCAAGGGAAAGAGAGGAAGAGAGAGAGACAGTGCCCTGGCTGAGGACAGGAGTAAACGAGCCATCAGCAAGGCGCACATCCCGGTGGGAGCAAGGAGCAACCTGGCACAGGAGGGAAGACATACTAGTCATATGGTCGGTGGCACCAGAATCAATCACCCAGGGTGACGAACCCTGGTCAACCGTGGTCGCAAAGCAAGCAAACGGAGTACCTGAGGATGAAGAGCTAAGAGAGGCGGAAGCAGCAGTGGAGGACTGAGATTGCTGGAACTGCTGAAACTGCTGAAAATGGGCCAACAGGTGACTGAAATATGAAGAAGTGACTCCCGAGGGACGCTCGACGGTATCAAAAGACTCGGCAGTAGCAACGGTAGAGCGCGGAGCACCAGACGAAGTACGATTAGAACCCCGGAGGTCTAAGTTGTCAAGGAGCGCGCCTGAGGCGCCGGGCGCACCGGGCGCACCCCATTGCGCCCCAACACGGCTTAGGCGGGCGATGTGCCTGAGGCGGGCGATGTGCCTGAGGCGCGCCAAGGCGCACCCAAGGCGCACCCGAGGCGAGCCCAAGGCGCACCTAGGCGCCCAAATGCTGAAATTCAGCGAATTGGGCGCCCAATTCGCTGAAATTCAGCGAATTGGGCGCCCATTTCGCTGAATTACAGCTAATTGGACGCCCCATTCGCTGATTTTCCATGAATTGGGCGCCCAATTCACTGATTTTATTTTTCCCCATTTTTGCGCCTCACGTGACTCAGACGCGCGCCTGCGCCTTGCGCCTAGGCTCCACGGCACCTTTGCGCCTCGGTGCGCCTTGCGCCTTTAATAACTTAGCCGGAGGTGTGGAAAGAGCTGATAGCAACGACTGCGGTCATGATAGAGACGCTCACAATGAGAGCAAGGGCCAGGCGGACCCGTAGAGCCACGGCCACCGGAGGAGCCACGTCCCCCAGACTGTGTAGAAGAACCACGACCTCCACGGCTTCGAGAGCCAGAAGCAGGAGGACGAGAAGAAGCAGCAAGAGCCATTTGCTCAGTAGGGAGCGAGGAAGTCGTACGCGCGCCAGAGAGGCATGAGTGACGCTGCAGGCGTTTCTCATGCTCAGAGACAATGGAGTAGGCCTCAAGGAGATCTGGCAAAGGAGACATGCCCACAATCTGAGCACGTGTGGACTCATACTCGGGGCGAAGCCCCATCAAGAACTGATAGGTCTCCCGGCGCTGTCGCTGTTGCCGGATAAGGGTGACATCCTCGGGAGATTTCAGGGCACTAAGAGGCTCCACATCGTTGAGTTTCAGAAAACGATCCTGAAGGTAGGTGAAGTACTCCTGAACAGGCCGCTCCCCCTGAGTAGCGGAAGCAATATCCTAAAACTCACCAAACAATATGGGCATCAACATGTGTGTGCCCGAAGGTGCGCTGAAGGGCGGACCAAAGTTCCGCGATGTCTTCAAAACGCATGAACTGGCCGAAGATACGAGGTTCCATCAAGCACTGGATCCAGCCAAGAACCATGAATTTCTCCGTGGACCACTTGACCAAATCATCTTTCTTGTCAGCAGGAGGCTGTGGAGGGCCGCCAGTCAACCAAGAAAGTTTATTTCGACCAGCAAGGGCCACCTTCATCGATGTAGCCCAAGAAGATTAGTTCCGCTCATCCAGAAGGATGCTAGTAATCCGCCTCGAGGAGGATTCGTAGGTATCCGTAGAAGCCATGAACCAAGAGGAAAGAAACACCGAGATCCCTCCCACAAAGGAGATCGAGGATCGAAAAGAAAAACGGCTCCGGGAACCTGACGAAGCACTGGAACAATCGTCGATGCGGGAGGCTGGAACAGGCGGGCGCCGATCGTTGATGCGGCCTGGAACACTCGCAGGACCGGCGTCGATCGCCGAGGCTGGTCTGGAAGAAGCGATGCGTCGATCGAAGATGCGGGAACAGGCGTCGGCGTCGATCGGGGAACAAGCGTCGGTCGACGATGCGGGAACAGGAAATAGGCGTCGGCGCCGATCGGGGAGCAGGCGTCGGTCGTCGATGCGGGAACAGGAAACGATCGCGAGACTGGATCGACGAGGATGGATCGTCGACGAGGCAGGATCGTCGATACTGGAAATGGCGAGGAATGACGATGCGGGAACGGGAAGTCGGGGGGAACCCTAGGTTTGCTCTGATACCATGTAGGAGAAAATAATGAAAGCTCTCAATCTCCAAATGAGGAGAGAAATCCATTAAATAGGCAAAAGAATATTACAGGTATAAATACAAATATAATACAATAACTCCAGTATACAAATATACAACAATAACTCCAATAGATAATACCAAGGGCACTGAGATATCTGTCAAATTGTGAATCAATGTACTCACGACAGTTGTCAGTACGAAGAATTGTAATTGTGGTATTAATTGAGTGGCTATCATTTTTTGAAACCGCTCAAATAACGTAAACACTTCTTTTTTAGCTTTCATTATGTATACTCTGGTAGTGGGATAAACGATCAGTGAAAGAAACAAACCAGAAATACCCAGAAATTGAAGCAACAGGGCAAGACCTCAAACATCACTACGTCACAATGAAAATTGTCCAATAACAAAGAGGTCATTTTAGGGAATAAAAGTTTCATACAAGGGATAGAGAGATGTCATAGACGGCAGCGACAGGAATCCAAAACAGAAGACTGATCAGCATGAAGAGCTTGTGGTGGTGAAGCAGGGATGGAAGATTCAAACATGTAAAATCCATCGCACAATATACCAGAGTTAATCACTTTACCCGTTTTCAGGTCCTGTAACACACAAAGGGTGGGAAAAATTCACAGAGTTGTTCATAGAATTAGTTAAGTGACTAATTGAGAGAAGGTTATGAGTAAACTTAGGGACATGCAGAACACAAGAAATGGTTAGAGAGGAGCAAGGGATGGATACTTTCCTAGCAATAGTAGAGAAGGATCTATCCGCAATACTCACTTTGTCTCGATCAGACAAGGGAAGATAGGACACAAAACCTGTAGAGGAACCGGCCATATGATCTGGCGCTCCAGAATCAATGATCCAGTGGGTAGAAGGGCGAGTGAACGCAACATGAGCATCTGGTAGTCCCTGATGGGCATAAGAGGACGAAGAGGTGGATGGCTCAATAGATTATCCATGCATCAAGCGGTCGAACGCTTGTATTTCATCAGCAGATAGATCCACTGGAAGACTCGCAGTGTCGGGGCCAGCACAGGGCGAGGACTCATCTAAGGAATCATAAAGGTGAGCAGACCTAGACTGAGATGATGGGACCTGAGAGTGACCACAGTCACGACCCCCTCTTGTTGCAGAACCGCCTCGCGGTGGAGGAAATCCATGAAGCCGAAAACACATGTCCCATGAGTGACGATACTTTCCATGGTAGTCACAAATCAGATGATCTTTGTCAGTGGGATTCGATCTGAGGCACATGGAGCCTGACTACTAGAACCAGACTGAGTAGTCAGGGTAGATCCCTCGGAAACTGAGTTAGGTGGCCAAGTCTGTCGCCGAACAAATTCCTGTTGGATGAGGCTATACACTTCTAAAAGAGATGGAGTAGGGAGCGCCCAAAGATCTGAACACTGATCTGATCGAATTCCCAATGCAGTCCATGTAGAAATTCAAAGACCTTGTTGCATTCTTCTCGGGCTCGAACAAGAGCTTCATCCTCCGGAGACACAAGAGTGAGCGAGTCAAAGTATTCATATTCCTGATAAAGCTGAGTGAAGTCCAAGTAGTAGACCGAAGGGGGATGATCACCATGTATCAGGAGAAAGATCTTCTGTCGCAGTTGAAATATTTGGGTTGCATTCCCTCTGCACGAGTAAGTGGCATCAGCTCTCTTCTAAATATCTGTTGTGTTATCCAAGATCAGATAATTTCGGTCTATAGATTCCAACAAGAGTTCGTAAGTCAGGACATGACCAAAGAGTTTTCAGACTCCCATTGCAACCAATATGGGGAAGTTTGGTGAGGCCCCCTTTCGGTCCCCACAATTAATTATGTATCGAAACTCATTTTCAATTCATTCGCCTCAGCACATCACAGAAGCATGCACGGTGAGTACAAAATAAAACACAATAAAAACTTTTTATTACATTATAGAGATAATACATTTATATCCAGACACCACTACTACACACAACTGACTCAAAACTATTTAATCTATTTCATTATATGTGGGGTATTGTCAATTCTCACGCGTCTCTTTGTGCCTCTCCACAACTTCTATCCCAATAAATATTTTAAGTCATAGCTTAGCTCGCTCCTCAACTCTCTTTCGTCGCTCTTCATCTGGCATTTTTACTTTCTTAGGTGTGTTTGGGGAAATTACTTGCTTCCTAAAAAATGTGAGAATTACAGAGTTAGTCATAAACAACATGACTAAGTGAGTGTTTTACCTCTTTAACTGTTGTATAGAAAAACAAGAAAAATGAGTAACAATATGCATAATCATTTTAAGATGTAGTAAGAGAGAATATTGTAATAAATAAAATTCTATATTCTTGTAATTGTTATTCTTATGCTCTTAGGATTATCAATTCTATTCATCTTGTTCTTCTTATTAATTCTTTTTTTAATTAATGTGCATATTATTCTTATCTTCTTTAATTTCATTTAATCAGGAAGTGTTAAGAGTATTTGAAGATTCATCTTTTCATATTCTTGGGTCCACCACTTCTGGGGTTATCATCAAATTCCTATGTCTACTCAGGACAATCTTCACACGCAATAGGCCTTATGGCCCCCTAGTTGGACATTGACTTCCAATCTAGGGCGATCTTCACACGTAGTAGGCCATTTGGCCCCCATAGATTGGAAGATTCTTCTTTCGTAGGCAATTCATGTCCCCCTACGTGGGTTAACCCCTAACATTTTATATGCATCGATGTATTCTATGTCTTCATATTCGTCTTTTATCTTTTCCTCTTCTTTTCTTCAAATGTTTTATATTTCTTTCTTTTGCTTTCATTTTCTTCAAGTAGCTATTTTGACTTTTTATTCATATATGTTCAAAGTCCCCAAAACTTATATATATTTCCTGTGTATAAATACAAGGGAAGAATACATATATATAGGAGAGAGAGTGAGACAGAAAAACCTATACAAGGTGTGGGACTAAAGAGAAGAAGATCTAAATGGGCCTATACATAGGCCTATTACATGGATTTCGCTAACACTCCCCCGCAAGCTGGAGCGTACAAATCGTAGGCACCCAGCTTGGATAAGAACTGGAGATATAGTGGCCGAGGAAGAGCTTTTGTTAGGATGTCAGCAATTTGTCTCGCAGCAGGAACATGCTCCAATTCTACCTTCTTCGCTTGAACCTTTTCTCTGATGAAGTGACAGTCAACCTCAATATGCTTTGTTCGCTCATGGAACACTGGATTGTTGGCTATATGAATTGCAGTCTGACTGTCGCACCGAAGTGTTGTCGGAGAAGGAAGAGTGACACCCAAGTCACCAAGAAGTCTCTCAAGCCATGTTAATTCTGACACAACAGCAGCCATAGCCCTATATTCAGACTCAGCCGAGGAGCGGGCGACCACAGTCTGTTTCTTGCTTCGCCATGTTATGAGGTCTCCACCAAAGTAAGTGCAAAAACCAGTCGTGGAACGTCTATCATCAGGGGACCCGGCATAGTCAGCATCCGAGTACGCAAGAAGAGATGGTGAGTTGGATGGTTTGTAGACAAGGCCTTGTCCCGGAGTGGTCTTTAGATATCTGAGAATACGCTCAACAGCTTGAAGGTGAGAAGTGCGCGGAGTATGCATGAAGCAACTCACAACACCAACAGCAAACGAGATATCCGGTCGAGTAACCGTTAGGTAGATCAGTTTCCCAACCAATCGTTGGTAGTATTCTGGATTCTCAAAAAGCTGGTCAGAATCAGACCCAGCAGCACACAATTTTTTATTAGCATCCATAGGAGTATCCGCAGGTTTGCACCCGGAGTATCCTGCTTCATGAAGTAAGTCGATGCAGTACTTTCGTTGGGACATAACCAACCCATCGGGTCGTCGGGCGACTTCAATCCCAAGGAAGTATCTAAGATTTCCAAGATCCTTGGTCTGGAAGGCCGAGTTCAGATGTTCTTTGAGCTGTTGTATCCCAGAGAGGTCATCGCTAGTAATCAGGATATCATCAACGTAGACAAGAAGGATTACAGTGCCAGTTAGTCCATGCTTGGTGAATAGAGAGAAGTCGGCGGAGCTCCGAGTGAACCCAAGTGCTAAGAGAACCTTGCAAAACTTATCAAATCAAGCTCGTGGTGACTGTTTGAGACCATAAAGAGCCTTTAGAAGGCGACAAACGCGAACTGTACGAGACTCCCCCGTGGTCTCAAACCCGGGAGGTTGGCACATAAACACAATTTCCTTCAGATCGCCGTTAAGGAATGCATTCTTAATATCAAGCTGAAGAAGGGGCCAACGCCGGTGCACAGCAACGGAGATAAGAACACGAACAGTGTTGAGTTTTGCTACGGGAGAAAAAGTTTCCTCATAATCTAAGCATTGTTGTTGAGTGAAGCCCCGGGCCACCAGACGGGCTTTTAAACGATCAACAGTCCCATCCGCATTCTGTTTGACCGCAAAGACTGCAACTAACACAATGTTGACCTGGAGGAAGGGGAACCAGTTCCCAGGTGTGATTAGCCCAGAGGGCATTCATCTCCTCTTACATAGCTGCCCGCCACCCCGGATGCTGAAGCGCCTCCTACACAGAGTTAGGAATAGAGATGGAGGAAAGAGAAGTAGCAAACTGGTGGAGGGGTGGAGAGAGCCGGTGTAGAGACACATAGCTAGCCATTGGATGAGTTGTAGAGGAAGATGCAGGATCAACCGCGGGCGGTGTGTCATCTGTAACAAACGGCTTCGGTAGGGAAATATCCTTGGATTTACGGCGAGAATAGCCGTAGCGAATGGGCGGATGGATCAAAGGCGGGTTGGAGGTGAAGGTGGAGAGGAAGGCGTGACTGGAACGATAGGACAAGTAATAGTAGAAGGTATGGATTGGGGAGAGGGGGAGAGGTGGAACGGTTGATCTTCACAAAAGGTGACATCGGCCGAGACAGACACTTTTCCTGTTGTAGGAGAATAGCACACATAGCCCTTCTGAGTTCGAGAGTAGCCAACAAACATCTGTCTGGTAGCACGGGCAGCAAGTTTGTCTGCTGGCGGACCGAGGTTGTGAACATAACATACACACCCAAAAACTCGGGGTGTGAGGGGGAAAGGAGGAGTGGAAGGAAGAAGAAGGCTTAGTGGAGTGGCAAAGCTGAGAACGGATGAGGGCATGCGATTGATGAGGTGACAAGCAGTTGCAATAGCAAAGTGCCAAAATTCTGTTGGGACCTGCATTTGGAACATGAGGGACCGAGCGGTATCGAGAAGATGGCGATTTTTCCGTTCGGCCACGTCATTTTGTTGAGGTGTGTAAGCACAGGAGGTTTGGTGGATAACACCACTCAGAGCACAGAGCGGAGAAGGACCGACCTGTGTACTCGCGGGCATTATCGGTGCGGAGTATTTTAAGAGGCGTCGAGAACTGCGTACGTGTTTCAGATAAAAAAGTACGAAACACAGAAGTTATCTCAGTGCGATCATGAAGAAAATAAAGTCAAGTAACACGCGAGTAGTCATCAATAAAAGTGATAAAGTAGCGATGTCCAAATACACTGGGAATCCTATATGGACCCCAGACATCAGAATGAACTAAAGATAACGGAGTATCACTCCGGGTACTACAAGGAGAGAAAGAAACTCGATGTTGTTTGTCGTAGATACACGATTCACAAGTGAACTCTTGGAGTAAAACACCAGGAAGAGCTTTCTTGAGAACCGGAAGGGGAGCATGCCCAAGACGACGATATCAGTCAGAAGTGGAGATGGAAGAAAGATTGATAGGTGGGAGATCCAAGAGATATAGCCCATTCGTCAGCCGACCGCTACCAATGGTACTCCGTGTACGGCGATCTTGCAAAACAAAAGATGAAGGAGAGAAAGTTATGCAACAGTCAAGATGCCGTGTTAACTGGCTAACAGAAAGCAAGTTAAACGGGGAGCCCGGAACATGAAGGACTGAGGAGAGTAGCAAGGTAGGAGTGAGGTGGAGATCAACAGCACCAGAGACCGGGGTAGTGTCCCCATTAGCAACAATAATAGATGGCGGGTGAGAGGTTGTCGAATACCAAGGCAGTTTCTGAGATGTTATATGATGAGTTGCTCCAGAGTCAACGATCCAGTGAGAGCTGTAAGAAAGACAGGTTATACCTTGAGTAGAGAAAGAGGCAACCGAGCCAGATGGCCTATCAATACTGCCTTGGAGCTGTTGGAACTGAGTGCGAAGGTCTTCATATTCCTGGCGAGTAGGTGCACCAAGGTTGGAAGTGTCATGGGTAGCAGAAGGAGCTGGAGTAGCGGAGGCGGCCAGATGCGGAGGTAAACCATGTTTATGGTAGCATGTAGCTTCTAGATGACCCTCACGAGAGCAGTAAGTACACTTCAAAGAAGAGCGGCCACCACGTCCTCGTCCCCGAGACGGGTGGCGTCCTCCCCTTGTGGAAGGGTCACGAGCAGGAGGAGTGGGCAGGAGAGGTTGCTGAAGAAGAACTGGAGAAAAAGCTGTGGGAGTCTCAGATGGAGGAGTTACCCTGAGTAACATAGAGCAAACATCATGAAGGGAGGGGGTGGTAGTGGAGGAGAGTATCTGAGCTCGAACACTGTGCAGATATGAAGGAACACGGGCCATCATCATAGCAATACATACGGCTTCCTTCTGAGTCCGTTGAGTTGCGAGATCAGTGGTGGATGGCTGATGCTGAATCCATACTTCAGTAAGACCCTTAGCCCGAGCAACAAAGGAGGTCATGTCCGCAGCCCCGCCCGTATCCAGGGCCTGGAGATCAGTAATAATGTCATAAAGGTGTTGAAGGCTGCCCTTGCCCGAATACAAGGAATGAAGCTCATCCCACATGCCCTTGGCCGTCTCGTGATACATGGCCATTTGGTAGGGTTCGCCATCCATGGAGTTGATAAGCCATGTCTGAACTCGACCGTCGTTCCGCAGCCAATCGTCGGTAGAAGGGGAGGGAGGGGCCTGCGTGAGATGAAGCAAGAGTCCTTTGGCCTGAAGGACCCTGCGAACAGAGTGCACCCAAGGCACAAAGTTTTTCTTACCAGATAGGGAAATAGTGGTGATCCGCAGCTCATCGCGGAGTTCGGGAGAAGGAGCTATACGAGTAGCAGGCAATTCAGAGGAGTTTACCGAGGAATCCATGAGGCCGACTAAAGCAGCAAGGAGGAAACCGTGAGCAGGGAGACCGGGCGGTTTTGGTAGATAGGAGACCGCAGCGGGCTGAGTGGCGGTCTGAGGAGCAGCGGTTAGATGAAGCCGCTAGAAATTGGAGGGCGTTGCGACTAGGACTGCGCAAACCGCGTGAGAGAAGAGTCCTCAGCGGACTGGAGCGGGCAGAGGAGCGGCGGTCTGGGGAGACCGCAAGAGCAGCGGGTAGCGGGCAGAGCGGCGGTCTGGAACGGCGATCGCTCCTGATGGAGATCGATTGGGAGTTCGCGGCGGGAGATCGATTGCGAGATCAGAGAGGGATCGGTTGATGGAGACCGGTGTCAGGGAGATGCGATCAGGCGGAGTCCGCAGTTGGAGATCGCAGCAAGAGACCGCAGGAGAAGACCGCGGGAGGATCACGGGAGTTCGGCGGTTGGAGACCGCAAGAGAAGCTTGAGAAGTGCTGCGAGGAGAAGCTCGGGAGACCGCAGGATCAAAGAAAGCTCGGGAGAGGGGCTTGGGAGGGGCGGGTCCCACGTGTCAGGGAGGAGAAGGCTATAAGAGAGCCAAAGAGGAGAGGAAACGGGAAGAGGCAGAGCTGGCAGCAAGGGGGAAGCGGTCTCAGAAAGTGAGACCGCGAGAGCTCGTCACGGGGAAGGGGCGGTCAAAAAATGGGAGACCGCAATTTTGAACCTGGCTCTGATACCATGTTCAAAGTCCCCAAAACTTATATATATTTCCTGTGTATAAATACAAGGGAAGAATACATATATATATAGGAGAGAGAGTGAGACAGAAAAACCTATACAAGGTGTGGGACTAAAGAGAAGAAGATCTAAATGGGCCTGTACATGTGCCTATTACATGGATTTCGCTAACAATATATAAAGTCTTATCTTGACTTTAGTATAAAATTGTGTGTAAAAAATAGGTGTTGTTTTTCTAAATTTTCCCTCATAGTTTCTATCGCTTTCTTTGCTATTCCATGTTTAGCTCCTTAGCGATTTTCATGTATCAGTGATTTCAAAATCTCGAATTTCCTAAACTTAAATGAAATGCACATACAATAAAGTAGGTTCAGCGTAAAAGTATTATGCAGGTAATTACTAGACATGTGTTAAAATATAAGCATAATCAAAGAGGTAAAAACTCACCGTAGCCATCATTTTTCCTATCTTTCTTAGGCTCATCACCGCGTTTATCGCGAAATGTCATCCTTTGTAGTATCTGTAATTTTAGGCATCTTTTAAATGGGCTGCGTCTCTTAAATAAATGTGATGATGACTCTTAAGATGACTTTTAATAAATGTGATTTTGACTCTTAAGATGATTCAGGTGAGCTTAAAGGAAAAAATCACGATCCAAATGCGATAAATACGTAAAGTCTCAAAATATTGTAATCTTTCCGCTTGGGTATTAATTAAAATCAAATCCAAATCCCCATAATAAATTTTCAAATCTGTCGGCTATAGATATAGATAGAGGAAATTACCACGATTACAGAAATTAAAGAGCAGACGATATATATATATAATCATAAAATCTATTTTCTGAAAATGAGAAAGAGGGAGGAAATCCAGTTTTAGTTATAGCCACCCAGCCCATCCAAAGAAAATCATTTTCAGAAATTTGAAGAAGAGGGAGAGAAAAGAAGTAGGAGGAGGTGAAGAGTTAAACATATATATGTTATGTATCCTTCATCAATATCAGCAAGGAAGAAAGAAAAGTAAGGGGAAAGGAAAGAACTCACTGTGGAGAAAGAAAAAGCCGCACGGTTTGTCCTCTACCAAGCCATGGACAACTTTAATACCCAACCAGTGTCGGCTTCACCAAGGGCTTCCACGCCGTAATCGAAGAAGGAGAAGAGAAAAGACTGCCTCAAACGTCGCATGGAAGAGATATACCGTCGATCCCTAGCGGTTTTCAGCGGCACTCAAAGAGGGAAATTGTGAAGAGCGAGAGAATGAGGGGGAGAGGAGGTCGAACAGGTATATATCGCAATGTAAAGCGGTGCAGTCAGTTTAGACCGGCTCAAGTTTTAATCCAAAGCTTGCCAGTGCACTGAAAGAACCCCTCTTGATGATCCAGGTGTAAAAAAAATAAGCCAGCTAGTCCAATTTCACCTACAGCACCGATTCCAGGTGTTTAAAAATTTCAGCTTTACTTGTTAACTAGCCGGCCATCCAAATGCTCCTTTTTAATAAAGTCGAATATTAAGACCCAAACTTCTTCACTTCTAAACCAGCCTGTCAATCACTCACACGTACACATGATACGTAATTTCTTTTATCATACATCTTATATAAGTAATAAGCCACTTAGGAACCAATTCAGACGGCCCAGCCTAATATGTGAGTTAACCCAAACCCCACCAAAATAAAAATCCCCATACAACTCTAAACTCTTCTAAATTTTGCGCCGAATAAATACATATTGGTAAATAAAATAAGAGGCAAACCAAAAATGGATATCCGCACACCATTGTTAACATCAAACCATACTTTTTGGAAATTACTCGGTGCAAACAAATCTGTTAACGACAAATTGATATTGTTAACATCAAACCAAATCTAAAATTAGAAAAATTGTCATTTTTTCTAACCTTGATATAGTCACTCATAAACTTTAGATCACGATAAACTTTAGATTACAGCACTCTAAACCAATTCATAGTAAGATTTCAAAAAAAATATTAAATAGAGTTAATCAATATAAAATAAATGGAGTTTTTTAATTAGTTAAATTCTCCTGATTTCAATGAATTTGCTTGAGTATTCACCGTTGAGAGGGTTTGGGGGATAGTTGCTAATCAAAGCGACCCAAAGGGAAAAAAAAAAAGGAAGTAAATGGTGAGTTCTTGCTTCTCTAAATTATGATACATATGCGCTATAGTGTTAATCTATACGTGAAGTTGCTCACTGAGTTTAGCTTTTTGAATAACCAAGGTCTGATCCAAGAATGAAAATTCTGATCACATCATTCATGCTTTAACCAAGGTCTTTTGTTATGCTATATTACCCTTTGGAAATTTCTGAAAGATAAGAAGATGATTATATACATCTTATTGCACTTCTTTGTCGATTAACATTTATTGTGCATGCACATACTGCACAAACAAATCATTATAGAATGCGAGAATGTTTCGACCGAGCGCGAGAGGGAATCTGGGAGGGTTTTCGACGCTGGTGTGCGGCTTATGGTTTTCCCATAGAAAAATTCGTAACTAATTTTAGATGAGGATTTTAAGTTATGTTGGTGTGCGGATAGCCGTTTTTGGTTTGCCCGTAAAAAATTGGAACTAATTTTAGAGGAGAATTTTAAGTTATGTTGGTGTGTGAATAGTCGTTTCTGGTTTACCTTTAACAATTCCCTAAAATAATTTGTTAATGAATTAAGTATGATAAAAATTTCCAAAATTAATTTTTGACACTGATTTTATTTTTTTCATCATTGGGGATTTTATTTTTAATCTCTTTAATTTATAATTAAATTTAGGTGGAAATTTGAGTCGTTACAGTCTGCAGGCTCCGGTGTAGTACTTTGAACATAACCTAATAGTCGGCTGCTCTTCAGGGCGAGAGTAATAGATCGAGCCCATGGGAGGTAATTAGAGTCATCCAGGCATATAGTAGTAATTTGTGGTGTATTGTGATCATGGCTTGACCTGATAGACGCTCCGGAAATCGAGGTAGAGGAAGAAGCCACGACTCTGGAAGAGATAGTAGGAGATTCGTTGTTCCTGATCCAAGATTAGAAATCAAAGAATCATTGGGAAGAAAATATCAAGGAAGGAACCACTAGGGTTTGCTCATAGGAAAATGGGAGAACTAAGATCCATGAAGAATCTACCATGCAAAGAGAAGAGATAATGACATTTAAAATAGGCCTACGACTTCATCTACGACGCCGTAGAAGAATAGGCAAACAATCATCGAAAATCTGCGCGGGACGCGAACAAGAAGCGACGACGCCTACGACAGTCGACGCTTGCGGCAGTCTAGCGGGAGGTGGAATGCTTAGGCGGAGTCGAATCGACGACGCTTGCCGGGGCGGGATGTGGAATAGTGGAGATGTACATGTTGGAGAGGGAGACGAGGGTTTCGCCCTAAAGCAGCTCTGATACCATGTTGAAACGTTCAATTGCTTGCATAATAATGTGCAATGAGTCTCACTCTAATATATATAAATGAGAGGTAATTAGGAGAAATACATTAAAAAGAGAAATACGGGTAATAACAAATTATCAACTAAATACGTACTAAAAGATACGTATTCAGATGGTTGCCCTCGGCTAAGGTAGTAGTAGTATTATGATGTCTTAGTGGCATTGTGGTAATTAATAATAGTCCCTTCTCCCAGAAGGGGTGATGATTCTTAGGGATTATCTTTGGAGTCTAGGCTAGAAATCTTTCCTGGAGAGGACTCTTTGGAGGAGCTTGGCGCGAGCATACCTCGTGAGTGTATCTTGTTCTTTATTCTAGTGTAATCCAATCTGGTACGTATCGGTATTAAACTTTTTCCATCTCTCACCATTATTATTTTTGTTTGTCATGTGCAATGTTGGTTATGTGAAATGACATTAAAAGATAGCAATGCTAGGGGCATTATGAAAGTACCCTCAATATTCGGCTGCGACACTCTGGTTATCGTACAAATAGGGAGGTGGCATTTTCAACTGACATGTAATCTCCCAACTAAAACATTTTTTTAAAATTTTAAATTTGAAGTTAGTTTAGAACATAATAGTAATGGTGAAAATCATTGAACGACTATGATGAATTTGGTGGTGTTAACACAAAATATGTGAATTCCCTTAATATATATAGTATATATATGATTTACCTACATGCATCATTTTCTATCCTTTGTGCAGGTAGAAGCTGATGAAGCATGTGTGAACAATGAGACTACATTGGGAAAAATAAACTTATTTTTCGAGGAAGCATGCCGTTCCTCTTGTGAAGGAATTATGGTAAAATCTTTGGATGTTGATGCTGGATATTTTGCGTCAAAGCGTGCTGAGACATGGTTAAAGGTATTTAAGATTAAGTTTTGCATTTGATTACTGGAAGATCAAAGGAACATATCAGACCTTTTCTCCTGATGATTTAAGTTGTATTCTCCAACTTCTTTTTATCTTAAAAAAATGCAGGTAAAGCGTGATTATGTGGAGGGATTGGGTGATAGTCTTGATTTAGTCCCAATTGGTGCTTGGCATGGGAATGGAAGGAAAGCAGGATGGTAGAAATTTGATCATTCTTCCTTCATTGGGTTACGATGCTTGTTTTAAATTTATTTCGCACCTCATTGATCAGGTGCAGTCCTTTCCTTATGGCATGCTACAACCCAGATTCTGAAGAATTCCAGAGTGTGTGCAGGGTCATGTCCGGTTTCTCAGATTCTTTCTATGTTAGTGTAAGTAAAATTCTCTTCCACGGTGCTTAAATGTAGTTCTGAAGCATAGTTTGGATATCTAAGTTTTGGAATAATTACCAAAACTTCCCCTGGAAGTTAGCATAATTATAGGTTGCACCCTCTTACTTTTGAAATTACAAAAACCTCCCATGTAAGTTCACATTTCATAACATCCATGCACAAAAATATTCCCTTGGAGTAAATTTTCAGGCGGGTCCTCTTGTGCATGGATGTTATGAAATGTAAACTTACGGGGGAGGTTTTTGTAATTTCAAAAGTAAGAGGGGTGCAACTTGTAATTTAGCAAACTTAGAGGGGAGGTCCCGGTAAATGGCCCTCTAAATTTTTTTAAGATTTCATTGGTCTTTCTTGGTGTGTCCAAGCTCCAACGAACATAATCTTAAGCATAACTTTGTTTTCTTCCACACTGCTGCAATGTTGTTACACTTAAGTTATTTATTGAAGAAAAAAGGTGTATCTACGCTCAATGCAAAGACATACTTCCATTTGGAGCTTTGTTTGTCTTGTATAGATTAGTCCCACATTGTGAATAAGAATTGTGTTGTCACTCTTCATAACTATAAATATGTGTACATGTACTTAGATTTTTTTTACATAAAGCGATAAGAACTCGGTGACTTAGGCGTCTTCTCACATGGTATCAGATCAGGAATCTGACTCCTTACTTCTCTCCGCCTAGCCTGCCAAGGCTCGCTGCACTCGCTCATGCTCTTAGCCCTTGGTTCTCGCTTGAGGCCGCCACGGCTTGCAGACCTTACAGATCTCCCTTCTTGAGCTCTCTCTTCTGAGCTCTTCGATGCCTACTCTCGCGGCCCTGGTTCTCGCTTCAGCCATACCTCGACGGTACTCCCGCCCTTTGATTCACGTTTGAGGCCACCACGGCTCGTAGACCTCGCAGATGTCCTTGATCGCCACTCTAGCCGATTGAGCTCTCGCTCTCGTCGATTTTGATATTAAATCTGGCCACTTTGTGACTCCTGGCTCCCGTTCTCGTCAATTATACATTGTATGTATGGGTCAGTTGAGCGCTTAAAAGTGTCTTATGACTCGTGGGTTCACTCAACAATATATCATTGATTATGAAGAGACACTCTCTTCAGTGGCCAAACTTAATACCGTGAGAGTATTAATCTCCTTTGTAATTCATCGTCACTGGCAGTTGCATCAACTTGATATCAAACATTTCTTCCTTAATGACAATCGGATCAAGACTGTCTGCATGCAACAACCTTTTGGATATGAGACAACGGGGGATTCTTTTGTCTACCGCCTAAGAAAATCAATATATGGCCTAAAGCAGTCTACTTGAGCATGGTTTGACAAATTTAGTCAAGTGGTTCGGGCCTTTGGTTTCACTCGGAGCTCGGTGGATTTCTCCTTACTTACACATTGTCGCAAAGAGAGTATTCTGATCCTTCTTGTGTATGTTGATGGTATCATAATCACACGCGATGAACTGCATGGTAGCTCCATGATTAAAAAGCACTTGTCATCTCACTTCCATACCAAAGACTTTGTGCATCTCAGATATTTTCTAGGTATTAAAATAGCTCATCGGCATGATGGGCTTCTATTATCTCAAACGTAAGTTTGCACGGATCTTCTACAGGATGTTGGATAATTGGGATGTAAGCCGTCTGACACGTCCATGGATGTAAATCACAAGTTATGTGCTCACGATTCTGACTCTGATCCTCTCCTACCTAATCTACGGTACTATCATCAATTAGTCGATAAGCTTATCTATCTGACTTGACTCGGCTAGATATTTCATTTGTTGTTAGAGTAGTTAACTGGTACATGCATGCTCTGCATGCATCACATCTTCAAGTTGTTGAGCAGATCCTTCGATATCTAAAGAACGCTTATTGGCTTTTGTATAAGTCGTCGCCTTCCCTCTCATTGGTTGTCTACTCTGATACGGATTATTTGGGCTCAATTGATGATCGTTGGTCTACAAGCGGCAATTGCACGTATTTTGGAGGGCATTTGGTCACCTGGTGGAGCAAGAAACAAATGGTTGTGGCACGATCATCTGTTGAAGTTAAATATCATTTGATGGCCCATGTCATTTCCAAGCTTACTTGGCTGGAAAGTCTTCTTGCTGATCTTGTTCTATCTCTCACATCTCCTGCAATCCTCTACTACGATAGTAAGGTTGCTATTCATATAGCAAAAAATTCTGTTTTTCATGAGCACACCAAGCACATTGAAGTAGAGTGCCACTTCATTAGAGAAAATCTCCATCACTGCAAGATTGATCTCCAGCATGTTCTTGCTGCCGAGCAACTCTCTAATATCTTCACAGAAATCTTGCAATTTACCACTTTATCATCAGGTATTTCCAAGCTTGGAGCCTACAATATGTACGCTCCAACTTGCGAGAGTATAGAAGTCTAATGTAAAGACCCTCTTACAATAGCCCCTTGGAAGCCTTGTTTGTCTTGTATAAATTAGTCTCACTGTTGGCACCAAAAATGTACCAAGTCCACACTTGCTCAAGCTGAAGAATGAGGGGAAAAACTGTTGGGTGGTCGGTTACTTTGAGCCACGAGTGAAGGAGTAAGAGAAGGAGAAAAGAGATGGCCGCGAGCAGGAAAGAGGTCGTCGAGGTCGATGGGAGCTGATGGAGATCACCTGACAGAACTGAGACCGTCTGGCAGATCGCCTGAGATCGCTGGAAGGGGGCGAGATCGCCTGGCAGATCGCTAGAAAGAGGTCGAGGTCGCCGCGGTCTCAGAAATCGAGACCGCTCAGACCACAAGCTGGAGGCTGGAGTCGCCCAAAAGTCCATTTCTGAGTACCCCTCCCCTCTATTTATAGGTGTGAGGGTCTGCCCAAACGGGCAGGTCTAAGAATAACGGGCTGCCTGAATTTGCTGAGATCGTCTGTTGAGATCGCAAAAACCGTTGGGACCGCCGGGCGGGCTGAGACCGCTGGGCAGGCTGAGACCGTCGGAGACTGCCTGGAAGGCTGAGACCGTCAGAGACTGCCGGAGACCGCCTGGCAGGCTGATACGGCCAGAGACCGCCTGGCAGGCTGAGACCGTCGGAGACCGCCTGAGACCGCCTGAGATCGCCTTAGACCGCCTGGCAGACTGAGACCGCCGGAGACCTCCTGAGACCGCCTGGCAGGCTGAGACCGTCGGAGACCTCCTGAGACCGCCTGGCAGGCTGAGACCGCCGGAGACCACCTGGGGCCTCCTAGCAGGCTGAGACAGCCGATCACTTGCAATAATCAACTCGGGGTGGATCGCCGATTTCTGGGTAAACATGATCCCCGCATTTTTCAAGCTTTGAAAAAACTTCGAAAAAAATAGAACTTACCTACGAGAATCGAGATCCACCTTTTCTGTCAAGACAAAAAAACATGTGTATAAAAGAGTGCAAGTACCTGCAGGAACTTGTAAGTGCCTGAAGAGAACTCACGAGCACCTACTTATTTCTGCAAGAGAGTAGCCGAAGTATGTATGAAAAAAAACATTACGTGAGTACCTGAAGAGGACTCGTGAGCACCTACTTATCTGCAAAAGATATGAAGAACAGGTATTTGAAAAATAATGCGCGAGTACCTGAAGGAGAACTCGCGAACACCTATTATTATCTGCAAAAGATATGAAGAACAGGTATATGAAAAATAATACGCGAGTACTTGAAGGAGAACTCGCGAACACCACTATCTGCAAAAGATATGAAAAACGGGTATATGAAAAATAATACGCGAGTACCTGAAGGAGAACTCGCGAACACTTGTTACTATCTGCAAAAGATACGAAGAACAAGTATATGAAAAATAATACGCGAGTGCGTGAAGGGGAACTCACGAACACCTGTTACTATCTGCAAAAGATATGAAGAACAGGTATATGAAACATAATACGCGAACACCTGTTACTATCTGCAAAAGATATGAAGAACAGGTATATTAAAAATAATACGCGAGTACTTGAAGGAGAACTCGCGAACACCTGTTACTATCTGCAAAAGATATGAAGAACAGGTATATGAAAAATAATACACGAGTACGTGAAGGGGAACTCGCGAACACCTGTTACTATCGCCAAAAGATATGAAGAACAAGTATATGAAAAATAATACGCGAGTACGTAAAGGGGAACTCGCGAACACCTGTTATTATCTGCAAAAGATATGAAGAACAGGTATATGAAAAATAATTTGTGAGTACCTGAAGGGGAACTCGCGAACACCTGTTACTATCTGCAAAAGATATGAAGAACAGGTATATGAAAAATAATACGCGCATTGTTTTAAATGTACTCCGACATGTCCGATATGTCTCCCGACATGTCATTTTTTTGGGTAAAACGATATGTTTTTCTAAAAAAAATAGATTATGTCCTTTTGTAAAATATATGCCGACATGTCCGAGTTTTTCCGATATATCGGCCGACACAACTTTTAAATATACTGTCCGCTATTTTATTTTATGTTATATTAGCAGACTAGCAGCATATGTTTAAATCACCAGTGAATATTATATTATGTATGTTTAAATCGATTAGACTTATTGTTTCGATTTTTTAACATTTTATTCTTACAACCAGTTTTGTATAATTGTTTCACAATTTTTTAATGTCATATACAAAAAATATGAAAATATTTAATACATTTATTAAAAAAATGAAAATATTTAAATCTTCTTTATTTGCAATAAACTTATTGTTATCAAAATAAAATTATTGTATACTATTAAATATATTTTACAATGTATTATTTTGTATTTGTTAATAATATTTTATCTTAGATACTAATCGATTTTATTTTGTAATATAAATGGCTCATTTTTTTTCTATTTGTTATATTATTTTTCTAATTTTATAACATATAATTATAGTTAGTATACATAAAAACATAGAAATTCGATATTTTAAAATATCCCCGACATGTCTCCGACACCCGACATTTAAAAGCTCAATCTGATATGTCGCCGACATCCGATATTTAAAACATTGAATACGCGAGTTCTTGAAGAACTCGCGAACACCTGTTACTATCCGCAAAAGATATGAAGAATAGGTATATGAAAAATAATACGCGAGTACCTGAAGGAGAACTCGCGAACACCTTTTACTATCTGCAAAAGATATGAAGAACAAGTATGTGAAAAATAATACGCGAGTACCTGAAGGAGAACTCGCGAACACCTGTTACTATCTGCAAAAGATATGAAGAACAGGCATATGAAAAATAATACGCGAGTACCTGAAAGAGAACTCGCGAACACCTGTTACTATCTGCAAAAGATATGAAGAACAGGTATATGAAAAATAATACGCGAGTACCTGAAGGAGAACTCGCGAACACCTGTTACTATCTGCAAAAAATATAAAGAACATGTATATGAAAAATAATACGCGAGTACCTGAAGGAGAACTTGCGAACACCTGTTACTATCTGCAAATGATATGAAGAACTGGTATATGAAAAATAATACGTGAGTACCTGAAGGAGAACTCGCGAACACTTGTTACTATCTGCAAAAGATATGAAGAACAGGTATACGAAAATAGTACGTGAGTACCTGAAGGAGAACTCGCGAACACCTGTTACTATCTGCAAAAGATATGAAGAACGGGTATATGAAAAATAGTACGCTAGTACCTGAAGAAGAACTCGCGAACACCTGTTACTATCTGCAAAAGATATAAAGAACAAGTATATGAAAAATAGTACGCGAGTACCTGAAGGAGAACTCGCGAACACCTGTTACTATCTACAAAAGATATGAAGAACTGGTATATGAAAAATAATACGCGAGTACCTGAAGGAGAACTCGCGAACACCTGTTACTATCTGCAATAGATATGAATAACAGGTATATGAAAAATAATACGCGAGTACCTGAATGAGAACTCGTGAACACCTGTTACTATCTGCAAAATACATGAAGAACAGGTATGTGAAAAATAAAGATATGTCAGGTACCTGAGACAACTTGCTGATACTTATTTTTATTCACATTTGAAGTGTATAAGAAAGAACATCTCCTTTACAGAGGGGAATATGAACGATTATTCACTGTCACGACCCGTCTCGACAAAAGTCAGAGTGCGCTTCGGGGCGGGTCGTGATGCCACAGGCATGGGCGAAAAGAAAATCATGTCTGCTAAGGCAGAAGCAGAGAAGCTGATAATAAGTTTTAAAATAATTAATCTGAAGAAAAACAGTTGTTTTGTTGCGAAAGCTTTTTAAAATATGATATCTTGAAACAAGTGCACATGCGTTTTTTGTAAAAACAAACTTATGATACAAGTTTTGAAATAGATTTTTATGCAGTGTTCATCGCAGATGAATGAGCATGCAAATCATTTCAAATTCTAGTACATATAAAATTTAGCCTAGCAGTTGTCTATGAAACAGGAGAAAATGACTAATCGCAATTATTACATAACAGATATATCCAACAGAAAGAAATGAAACATAAACACAAAACCTGAAGCTTGACGCAGATCGGCTCAGGAAGCAAGCGGCGCAGGCACGTACGCTAAGGCAAATTCTAAAACAAGAAGGAAAAGCCTCAGAACATTGAAATAAACAGGAGCAAAGCAAAATAAAATACGAGCAGGGGAAACAGAATGTTTTTTTATCATTTTTCATGAAGCGAAACTAATAAGACAGGCAAGCAAGTGAGACAAGCAGAAATAACCAGTTAAATCAGGCATTCAAGATCTAGGCTTATATGACGAAACATGCATTCAAAAGTGAAACATAGAATTATAAGAACCTGCAAGATAATTAATTTCAATGGTTGCAAGAGAGAGGGATCTCTACTTGCCTTAAGGTGAGGCTGAAACTGGCGGCGGCGGCGAAGCGCAAAAACAGAAATCATATTTTGGACCTGTTTAAGAACGATGAAAGCGATATAGCAAAATTCATTACGCTAACCCAAGCATTTTACGACGCGGAAATTAAACAAAGAGGGATTTAACAAATTACCTCCCTCAAAGGTGAGGGGAGAAGAGATTACCACGCGGAAACGGAGACTTGGCGGCGCTTGGCTTGGAGAAACCCTAAATTGGAGAGGGTTTGGAGAGATTCCGCTGGGAGATTCGACGAACGATGCCGGAAAACACAAACAAATCACGGTTAGACGATCGCAAGGGGGCAAAAATCTGAAATCACAAATTGAATGCAAAATTGGAGACAAATAAATATAAAGGATGCAAGAGAATCTGAATAGAGGCGAAGGAGGAGGAATCTTACCCAAGGGAAGTCATATCCGGGCTCAAAATCTGAGTAGAGGGGGAAAAGGAGGGTTGATGCCGGCCCCTTGGAAGAAGAAGAGGTTGTCAGCCCTTGAGGAGGAGGAGGCGGAGGCTGCCTGCTTGAGCAGGAGGAGGCGCAGGAGGCGGCGAACAGCGGCGGCTAGCAGGAGGGAGGCGTCGTCGGCCACTGCAGGAGGAGACGGCGCCGACTAGAAGCAAAAACGGGGGCAGGAGGCTGCTGGCAGCTGGAGGAAGAGGTTGTTGCCGGCTCCTTGGAGGTCACGGACAGAGCAGGCGACAGCCATGGCAGGAGGAGAGACAGCAGGCGGCGCCGACAGAAGGAGCAGCAGGCGGCGCTGCGCGCGGGAGAAGGAAGCGGAAGCGGGAGCGGCGGCTTGCAGGAAATAGCGAGACAGAACCGGGATCGGGAAACCTAGCGGGAGATTTTATCAGGGGGGGTGCGGCTAAGATAATAAGAGAAAATAAAATTTTGTTTTTATTATTCTTATTATTATCATTTAAGGGTCATTATTAATTAAGAGTTGTTACATTCACAATCACTTGCTTTGGTGTTGATGCAATGGAGGATATGGAGGTGGATATGGATATGAGGTCTGATATATCTGACTGCTGAGAAAGTCTTCGCGATGACAGTCGCTGGTAGAGTCTGGATTATTGCTATACATATTACAGGTAAAGCTAAAAAAGACGAGATTCAGAAAACTCCAAACAAATGAGAGTTATACGAAACAAGAAATTAAATGACATTTTATCTCATCTCTACTTTATGCACTTCTTTCACCGAGTGAGAAACTCTTTGCTTGTAACTTTATTTCTGCTGGAGGGAAAATTATTAGATTATCGAGCAAGATAGTCTTGTAATTTTCCCACTTTCCATTGTTCATTTACCAGCTTCCGAAGAGCTCAACAATATTTTGTATCATGACCAATGTCTAAGTGATATTTGCAGAAGAGTTCACCATGACGATTCTTAGCCTTTGATCTCATAGGGTCAGGAATTCTAAACTCTGCATATCTTGAATAATCAGAAGAACTTTTTCCATGGGAACATTAAGCTGAGTATATTCTTCTTGAGAATTTTCAAATTCAAGTGTACTTGGATTGTAAGACTGAATAGGACAAGCTTCCAGAAATTCTGGTGATGCATCTTGTTGCGGAAGTTGAGTAGATATATTTTGAGGAAAGGAGTAAGATCTGAAGTCTTTATCTTGCGGAATATTTTGTGATGAAGACAGATGTTGGTAATAAGAGTTCATTTGTCGTTGTTGGGTTATCTTATTTAGAGAAGAAGTGAAGTTAGGATTTGCTGCCTCTCCTTCAATAAATTGATTTGCTATCCTGATAAGATGTCCATAAGACTTGGGCTCGTTTCGGCTGACTTCAAATTTGAGAAGACCTTCTTGCACTCTGTATATTAAGGCGATTTTATATAAGTCTTGATTAACATCAACAATTTCAAGTATTTCCTTTTGGAATCTGTCAACGAAGTGACCAAGAGTTTCATTATCCATTTGCTTGATCTGAAAGAGAGTTGCTGGGCCTCTCTTCCGCTTCCTCGAGGTAGCAAACCTTAAGAGAAGTTCTCTTCGAAGATCCATAAAGCAAGTAATTGATTGAGGTGACAACTTATAGAACCATTCTCTAGCTTGGTCGTCAAAGGTCATGACAAGAAGCTTGCTCCTGATGCCATCCGATATCACTCTTAACACAACAGCTGACCCAAAGGCTTGAAGGTGGGAGACTGGATCTTCTCCCCCTGAGAAGGTTGGCAGGCGGGGTTCTCTAAACCCATAAGGAGCAGGTTCCCAACGAACTCTGTCTGTAAAGGGAGAAGGCTCCTCTACTTTAACAATAATGGGAGGTGCTGAAGGATAAGCAGCATCAGCAGTGGCCGGGAAAAAAGCACAGTCCTCCTGAAAGTTCAGCACTTCTGCTGGATCTTCCTGGGCAGCTGATCTGAAGTAGTCATGGCAAGCAGTAGTGAACTCCTCAACTTGAGACGGCAGAGGAGCGATCGGATGTGCAAATCTTGCAGGAGGAGGAGCCTCCTCAAAAGGAGCTTGAGGTGGTAACTGCCGGAGTAGGGTAAGCAAGGCTTGGTTTAAGACTTCGAGATGTTGAGCGATCTCGTGATGATACTGCGCAAAGGCTTCCCAGATGATTGCTTTACCCGGGCTAGATTGAACTGGATGTTGGGCGAACTCACGGTCAGCCATGGCTAATCACGCGCACAAAAACAAAAATTGCCGAAATTGTCGAAAGACAAAAATTGTGATAACTTCTAAACGGAGTTGAATTTGAGCAATCTGAAGGCACTAAACGAACTCGAACTGGTAAAGTTGTTCGCCATTGGATGGACGGCTCCGAGCCGGTCCCGAAAAGCTATTGTGGGCTGAAAATGGACAAGCGGATCAAAATTTATGGTTGTTTTAAGTTTGGCTGTATTTTATCCTAAATCATGCATCTTCATCGCAACTGACGTTCATCAACCACTCAATATCTGAAGATCGCGTGTTAGTTCTGTTGGCACCAAAAATGTACCAAGTCCACACTTGTTCAAGCTGAAAAATGAGGGGGAAAACTGTTAGGTGGTCGGTTACTTTGAGCCACGAGTGAAGGAGTAAGAGAGGGAGAAAAGAGATGGTCGCGATCAGGAAAGGGGTCGTCGAGGTCGATGGGAGCTGATGGAGATCACCTGGCAGAACTGAGACCGCCTGGCAGATCGCCTGAGATCGCTGGAAGGAGGTGTGATCGCCTGGCAGATCGCTAGGAGGAGGCCGAGGTCGCCGCGGTCTCAGAAATCGAGACCGCTCAGACCACAAGCTGGAGGATGGAGTCACCCAAAAGTCCATTTCTGAGTACCTGATGAGTCCAGTTTATATAGTAATTTCCGGACTCATCTGGGTTGTTTTTCTTGCCATTGCACTTCACTTATTGCTCATTTATGCTTCTATTGATCACATTTCATATTTCCACTCTTAGTGCACATTTATGCCCATTTTGGTGTGATTTCTTGTATTCCAGTGGTCCTGGATGTTTTCATGCAGGTTCAAGGGTCGTGCGATGCTCGGAGTTTGATTTGGGGCAATTTCTACCTAAAAAATCACTGATCGTGCGTTTTCCTTCGCGCACGATCAGGCGCACGACCACTGGTCGTGCGTTAATTGCCCTTACCAAACAGAGAAGTTCGCACGTTCATTGGCCTTCTTCTCGCACGACCACTGGTCGTGCGCCACTGATCGTGCGCTATTTTTTGTCATTCTGGATTTTGCTACAGGTTGTTCCCGCACGCTCACAGGCATTTCTTCGCGCACGACCACTGGTCGTGCGCCACTGACCGTGCGCGTTCAAAATTCTGCTTTCTATAAATACGCGTTTTCACGAATCCTTTCGGAGAATCCGTATTTTAGGTCATTTCCAGCGCCGTTTTCTCGCTCGAGAGCGCCATTTTCGCCGCTCCATCACCGCCCACCTTCGGTAGGAGCTCCGGCCGCCATTCTCTTGCAAATCTCAAGCCGGAGCATCCTCTAGGCCTCCTCCATTGATCGTGCACCTCCAAAGCTCCATTTTGAGGGATTTCCTGCTGCATATATGAAGTTCTCCGGTGAGATCGTGGCTAAAGAAGATTGACGGAGAAGACGGGTACAATAGAAGAAGATGACAGCTCTTCCGGACCCCGGACGGCAGTTGGAGCCCGAGCCCGGACGAGGATTGACAACCCTAGATTTCGGCCGTGAACCTCCGATGAGTCTCCGTGCTTTGGTTGTAATCTCAACCCCCTTTACACTGTAGTATTGTTTTCCTTTATCATTTGGGTGTATGAATAATGTTTGCTAAACCTTGTTATGATATTTAGTATTTCATGTCTATGTGAAATTGATATGTGTGGTTTATGCAAGTGAGGAGCGCCCAATTCCATCCTCCATCCCGCCGTCACGTTCGTGTGTCGCACTAGCAATTGCTAGTGGCGTGCTTGTAGACGAGGTGCTTGCGACCCTCATTCCGTAAGACTACTCTTCCATTCGCCAAACTAAGCGGTGCTAACGGCCCGTGTAATCCACTCCGACTCCGCCGGTGCGAACCATTCCATCTGCATGCCTACTCGTCCATCCGCCTAACGAAGCGTGGCATAGCGGCCCGTGTAATCCATTCGCCTAACGAAGCAGTGCGCTCAAGGCCTGCACAGTTCGATTCGCTTGCCTACTCGTTCATCCGCCCTTGCGAAGCAGCGCGCTCAAGGCCTGCCTAGTCTCCATCCCGCCAAGCGAAGCATTGCATAGCGGCATTGCATAGGAGTAGTTATAGTTGTTTTTCTTTATTTTCCACAAACCAAATCACCCACTTTCGCACCCATCCGACTAAAGGACTTCAATCTCAAGTCCTGCCTCAATAGTAAACTTCACCTTACTGTGTTCCTTGAGCGATATTTGGGGATTTACTTCCTCATATTATTACTTGACAACGACCGGTTCACTGCCGTTTCGTGTCGCAGTCTTACTACCGCCTATAGCGGTGTACTAAGATTTGCGCGTCAAGTTTTTGGCGCCGTTGTCGGGGAACACTGTCGTGTGAGTTTGCTGTAGAGGGAGACAAGAGATAGTAGTTCTTCCAGTGTGTATAGTCGCCTTATTATTTTTGTTTGCTTTTTAATTATATATTGTTTGTTATTATTTCTTTCTCTCCTGTTTTAAAGTTTAGGCAAGTTTAATCCAAGGAATTTTATTAGTTTGTGTAGATTTTCTTGCAAAGAATTTTAGTTTCATTATATCTGCTTTTAATTTTTGAAAATGTCGTCATGGGATATTTCTCCTAACACTTACGAGAAGATGGTTTATTATTTAGACCAAATGAAGGAGTTAAATGCTAGGCAGTGTAGGAACTTTGTTTGTTTGTTGTGTCGAGGAGAGGGTCATGAATTGAAGGACTGTCCGAGTCTTTTCAATCCTGACCGCTGCTCCTCCACTCATGACAACATTGTCCCTATCACTCATTCTTTACCCATGGAGGCAATCGTTCCCTCTACCCCCGATCTTATTTCGTGCATGGACTCCTCACTCCCTGTGTATGGCTTCACTCCTAGTGATGATGATCACTCATCTGTTGGCCAACAAGGAGAGGAATGGGAGCTCCTAGATGCACCTGAGTGGGATGAGGAAAGTATTCTCTCCATCGGGGAGGCTTTAGCAGATCTTTTTGCGGAGGATCCAAATCTTTGTGTTCCTCCAGTTTCTTTGCAAGATTTTTCTACACACATTCTTTATGATCCTATCGAAGTGAAGGAGTGGGGTGATGCTTCTGACTCGGAGGATGCTCCAAAGTGGGATGAGGAGTTTGTTTTCCCCGAAGGGGAGAATGAATACTTTGAACACGATGGTGCACCTCGGTGGGATGAGGAGGATACTCTCTCTGATGAGGCGGTTTGCACTTCCTCATGGGACGAGGAGGTCCAACTCACCACCAAGGCTCTTGAGTTCTTGGGTTCCCCTCGCTATGATACTTACGATGATGATAGCGATCTATCCTTGGATCCTGCTGGGAGTGAGACCGGGACCACTCCCCCGATTGATTTTTATTTATGTTCTTCCTCTTCTTTATTCCTTGACCCCTCTTCTTCATCTGAGCCTGTGTGGGTTGAGTATTCACAGGTACTTCAGGAGGACTTGGAGCATTTTGCTCAAGTCAATGATGACTGTATCCTCTCTTGTGAGAAGGTTGATCTCTCCTCCATAGAGGAAGCCTCATTCATTGCCTTCTCCTCCTGCTGCCTCCTTGCAGATGACACCTTGCTAGGCAAAGATTTATTTTGTCGTAAGATGAGTGAGGACCAGCTCTCCTCCTCTTCTTACTTCCTATTCCCGCTACCTACGGGTATTTTTATTTAGGTAGGGGAGTAACTGTTCTGTCGCCGTATCGGTACCCGCTACCGACACGCATATTAGAACAGTTACCTATACATTTCCTTTTTCATAGACCCATTAGCTAGAACTGCTTTAAATTTGAATAAGTCGTGCTGGGAGGACAATAACCCCAATAGTTATCTTACTTTTCCTGCATTTTTATTTTTCCTCTAATCATGTTTAGTTAGCTGTAGTTTATTTTAGTTTGTCTTTTTCTTTTGTTTTTGCGGAACTGACCCCTGCAGGTATTCTTCTGGATGGATGCTGCATCTAGGTCTAGATTTAAATGTCAATCTTCTGGTATGCTCATTTCTGAGCATTGGGTAATCTCTTCCCCCCTAGCTTTTTTCTGAATTTCATAGATATATATTGTGTGTATTGTCTAGTTTAAGTCTGTGGGAGAGTGGTTCTGTGTGACCATGCACGTGCACATGACACTGCATACTAGAAGTATATTTCAGTCCAGTTTTATAATTATTGTTTCATATACACCACTACACCCGCACAACCTCGCACTCACTTGTTTGTGTGCTTCCGTACACGCTATCTTGGTTTGGAATGCGAAATAGGATGCTAGCTTAGGAATTGCAAATCGGAGTGCGATGTTGACTCTTGTAGTGCTCTAGTCGCATATTCATTGCTTGCATAAAAATTTGAGTAGAATTAGATTGTCTCTATACTTTTAATTTACAATTAGTGTTTTTGCGTAGTTTTAAATTTAATTTACTCATTTGGTGAATGTGACTGAAATTTGTGGTAGCACGGTGTTGTGTGTAAGCGAGCGCTAGTTGTGCGTTGCTCAAGTCGGAAGGAAGGTTTATCTTTATCGTGGGCTAAGAACTTGCCCCAAGCGACTCTTGAAGCATGGGTGAGAGCAACTCACTAAGTTGAGCGTGAAGTAGGTCATCTAGTTGGCTAATTTGGGCCTTGATTTCCATGACCTATGCGTTTACCTTTGCAAGCCAAATTTGTGCCTACCCCTCCTTTGTTCCAGCTCTTCTTTCAATCACCAAAACCTGAAGCTTATCCTATCGTCGCAACCAAGTAGTGAGTTAACTGAAATTATATTTCTTTGGGTGTGATGTATGGAATTTTTGTGATATGAAAAAAATTATAGTGTGTGCTGAATGCATTCTTGTAAACCAATTGGGGGATAAAATAAATAGAAAGAAAATGAAAAGAAAAATCTGAGGAAAAGAATAGAAATGAAATGAAATCCCCTTGTGCGTAATAGAAAAATTCAGTTAGTATTTGTTTGGAGTAGGCTGTGTACACACCCGGTTTTCAAGCTAAGTCTGGGGGTGTGGTACACTAGCGCTGTTTTGGGCTTGTTCAGGGTAAGCATATTGATGTTGCTTATTTGGGTTGCGTAGACTTTCAGTTTATCTTTGTATATCATTCCGTAACCTAAGCCTCGAAAAAACCCGAAAGCCCTACGGATTCACCTTATGAGTTTGCTAGCACCGTGGAGAGAGTGTGACCGGGCAAGCTTATGGCTCACGAAGTTGATGGATTTCAGCGGAGTTATCCCTGAATTCTGGTCTTTTGCAACACCCTCCTGAGTGACTTGTTTACTATCACACCGGACACGACCGCACAAATTCTTCATGATTCACCATCTGAGTACAAATAAATCTCTATTTACGCATTTATACTATTGTAAATTAGTTAGTATAGTTAGAATCTTCTTTTACTGAATTTCTATTTGCATGGGTATGATACTTCGCATCTTACTGTTTCTTTGCAATTCTCTACGCTAACTACCATTTTCTTATCCCGCCGGATTTGTTTGCACGGGACGCGCAAACAGGTAAGTCTGGGGGTGTGATGAGTCCAGTTTATATAGTGATTTCCGGACTCATCTGGGTTGTTTTTCTTGCCATTGCACTTCACTTATTGCTCATTTATGCTTCTATTGATCACATTTCATATTTCCACTCTTAGTGCACATTTATGCCCATTTTGGTGTGATTCCTTGTATTACAGTGGTCCTGGATGTTTTCATGCAGGTTCAAGGGTCGTGCGATGCTCGGAGTTTGATTGGGGGCAATTTCTACATAAAAAGCCACTGATCGTGCGTTTTCCTTCGCGCACGATCAGGCGCACGACCACTGATCGTGCGTTAATTGCCCTTACCAAACAGAGAAGTTCGCACGTTCATTGGCCTTCTTCTCGCACGACCACTGATCGTACGCTATTTTTTGGCCTTCTGGATTTTGCTACTGGTTGTTCCCGCACGCTCACAGGCATTTCTTCGCGCACGACCACTGGTCGTGCGCCACTGACCGTGCGCTTTCAAAATTCTGCTTTCTATAAATACGCGTTTTCACGAACCCTTTCGGAGAATCCGTATTTTAGGTCATTTCCAGCGCCGTTTTCTCGCTCGAGAGCGCCATTTTCGCCGCTCCATCACCGCCCACCTTCGGGAGGAGCTCCGTCCGCCATTCTCTTGCAAATCTCAAGCCGGAGCATCCTCTAGGCCTCCTCCATTTATCGTGCACCTCGAAAGCTCCATTTTGAGGGATTTCCTGCTGCATATATGAAGTTCTCCGGTGAGATCGTGGCTAAAGAAGATTGACGGAGAAGACGGGTACAATAGAAGAAGGTGACAGCTCTTCCGGACCCCGGACGGCAGTTGGAGCCCGAGCCCGGACGAGGATTGACAACCCTAGATTCCGGTCGTGAACCTCCGATGAGTCTCCGTGCTTTGGTTGTAATCTCAACCCCCTTTACACTGTAGTATTGTTTTCCTTTATCATTTGGGTGTATGAATAATGTTTGCTAAACCTTGTTATGATATTTAGTATTTCATGTCTATGTGAAATTGATATGTGTGGTTTATGCAAGTGAGAAGCGCCTCATTCCATCCTCCATCCCGCTGTCACGTTCGTGTGCCGCACTAGCAATTGCTAGTGGTGTGCTTGTCGACGAGGTGCTTGCGACCCTCATTCCGTAAGACTACTCTTCCATCCGCTAAGCTAAGCGGTGCTAACGGCCCGTGTAATCCACTCCGACTCCGCCGGTGCGAACCATTCCATCCGCATGCCTACTCGTCCATCCGCCTAGCGAAGCGTGGCATAGCGGCCCGTGTAATCCATTCGCCTAACGAAGCAGTGCGCTCAAGGCCTGCACAGTTCGATTCGCTTGCCTACTCGTTCATCCGCCCATGCGAAGCAGCGCGCTCAAGGCCTGCCTAGTCTCCATCCCGCCAAGCGAAGCATTGCATAGCGGCATTGCATAGGAGTAGTTATAGTTGTTTTTCTTTATTTTCCACAAGCCAAATCACCCACTTTCGCACCCATCCGACTAAAGGACTTCAATCTCAAGTCCTGCCTCAATAGTAAACTCCACCTTACTGTGTTCCTTGAGAGATTCGATACTTGGGGATTTACTTCCTCATATTATTACTTGACAACGACCGGTTCACTGCCGTTTCGTGTCGCAGTCTTACTACCGCCTATAGCGGTGTGCTAAGATTTGCGCGTCAGTACCCCCTCCCCTCTATTTATAGGCGTGAGGGCCTACCTAAACGGGCAGGTGTAAGAATAAAGGGCTGCCCAGATTTGCTGAGATCGCCTATTGAGATCACCGAGACCGCTGGGAACGTCGGGCAGGCTAAGACCACCGGGCAGGCTAAGATCGCCTGGCAAGCTGATACCGCCAGAGACCTCCTGGCAGGCTGAGACTGCCGGAGACCTCCTGAGACCGCCTGGCAGGCTGAGACCACCGGAGACCTCGTGAGACCGCCTGGCAGGCTGATACCGCCTGAGACCGCATGGCAGGCTGAGACCGTCGGAGACCGCCTGAGACCTCCTGGCAGGCTGAGACCGCCGGAGACCTCCTGAGACCGCCGATCACCTGCAATAGTCTGCTCGGGGTGGATCGTTGATTTTTGGGTAAACACTCACACTATGAATAGAAGTTGTGATGTTATTCCTCGTAGCTAGAAATATGTGTACATATACTTGCATTTTCTTTTACACTAAGCAATAGGTATTTGGTGGCTCAGTCGTCTTTTCACATTATCATTGGAAGGTATTTATGCATTTTCAGGTAGGCTAAGAGAAGTATACTTTCACAAAAATTCAGCACAGTAACAAAAAATTTCCACATCCATTACATCATGTCAGCCTCAAACATGAGTTGAAGACACCAAAAATCTGTAGAAAACTTGTAAAATTAGTAAACACAAAAGAGAAGGTAGGGGAAAGGTACTAGAAAACAATAGCGGGGACGCAACTGATGGCTTTAGTGCTGGCAATTTTTTATCATGACCCTTAGGTCTCGGTCAATACTTACTCAAAAACACCTAATAATAAAAGAGATCACATTAGTTAAGAAATACAAAATAAACTTAAAAAAAGGCCAACCGGGCCCAATCGGGTCTTTAATATGTGTCTTAATCAACAGATGGAGGTGGATGCTGGGACGGATTGGCAGCCAACTTCCGCGGGCTGTAAGATTAGGGAACTGTGTCAGACGGACTCCAGATGATCGAAACATTGGCCATCAGGGACATTCAAATGATTGATCTTCAAATTCTTTGGAATATTCAATAATTTGATAGCAGAGGTGAAAAGGAACACATTCACCTATGTATCAAATTTGGAATGGATATAAAGCTGACAATTGGATTATGACCTAATTGTCAATAATATTTATTTTACAAGACAAATAGATTCACAATTCTCTTAAGAAAAATTAGTTGCACTCATTTAAAAGTCTATTAAATGCCTGAATAAACTCGCTAAGAACAAAAATTACATAGACTATGTCAGGTCTAGTATGCTGATGCCTTTTTCAACCTACGATGCACTTTTGTTGTGTATACATCATTGTGGCATATACGCCTCGTAGGCACATGTTGTGTGCTCGGACGATCGGCCTTACTACGAGAGTACCCATGGAATTGTGTCTACCTTTATGGATTGTCTTGTATTCTTAATTAATTATGTATTTTGTCATTAGCATATTTTATCTTGTAGTGGACGGCATACATCTTATATAAGGCCCCCCTAGTTGAAGAGTAGGTCATCTTTTGGATTCCTTAGTTTATGCTCTCTTTGAGAGAGAAGCTCTTTGGATGACCCAACCTCTAAGTGTTAGATGAAGCTTGCCTTTGGATTGTACCTCGTATGTTGTTAATGTTTAACTCAAGTTTTCTTTGAGTGTTCATTCTCTTGCCTCGCGATCGTAGAAAGTTCTTGTTCGTAACAACTTTTTAGTTTGCACACATTTTCTTCTTGAGTTTTTCAAAGAAAACCTAGAGGAATACTCATAAAAAAATTTCATTCAACTCCCCATGGTGAAGAACATTTTCCGCATTTAGTTGTTAGAACTCGAATAGTGTTCATATTGGCTACAAACGCAGTAATCTTTTAATTATATATGCTTATTTTTTCAGTATGCCCCTTGAAAACTAGAGGAGTCTTATATTATTCCATAATAATATCTGAGGTATTGTCCCATTTAGTTCAACTATACTAAATTGAATCACACAATTTTATCCTTTTTCATAGGTGGCCATGAGTGTTTTCCAGTAGGTCACATCTTAGAATTACTTTAACCAGAGCACACTTATCTATGGAGTCCTTAACACTACTCCACAATTTGCTCTAAGAAGACACCTCTATCATTTTACGATCCAAATTATTACTTAAGCACAATTATTTTTCTTTTAATTCTGACGTGAGATTCAGTTCATTCATACACCTACTTTGCTAGAAGCGTGTCATTCTAGAAGCTTTCCAGGAGTTACCATTCTCCTAGTTTCTCTGCCCAAAAGATACTTCTCACCCTCATCGTATTCAGGATGTTATAAGTCCACCAACTTCTACTTGGTTCATCCCCGAACTAAATATAATAATGTTAAATGTCTGGCTTTACTACCATTTGTAACGATTCAGCCCACAATGATGAGGATCGACGCTAGATTTCGGGCGTTAATCAGATCGGTGATCCGAGACCGCGAGCGCGTCTGGATCGTCGTTTTACTATTTATATGTATTTTGTTTTGTTTTTTTTGGTCTTATATTTAGTGTTTTAGGACATCGGGCGTAACGGTCAATCATAGTCGTTCACGCTGGGTGCCCAACCGCCCCTCATTATAAATATGGGTGGGGCTGCCATTTATTTTCATTGTTTGTTTGTGAGTGATTCCAGACCGGAAATCATTCGTAGTGCGACGCCGCGAGACCCCGGGGTGTGAAGTCCTTGTTCATTTATCAGTTTTTTTTCCTTTTCTTGCAATTCTCGTCCACTGTTTTTCCGTGACCCCCATTTTTCAGTTTCCACGCTACTTTCCCCACTCCCAGGCCGCACGATTTCAGAAACCGCCCCTTCTTCGTCTTCTCCCTCTTGACGGAAATGGGAACCAGTCGCACGTATCTTCCCAGGCCGCTCGATTCCTCTAATCCCTGGAAGCCGACGACTCCCGCCCTAACCACAGTCCCGACGTCCGCTCTCCCACCCCCGTCCAATTTCATCCTCCCGCTCTCCCCTTCTCACTATCAACCGGAACTCAGCTTCATCCACCATCCCTAAATCTATCCCCGCTCTCATGTTATTCCTCCACCTCCCATTCATATAATCGCCAGACCCCCCCCCCCCCCCCCCCCAGTTTCATCCTCCCGTGGAACCACTACTGTTCGTTTTCCGAGAATCCCACTCTCAAAAGTTCTCCCTATTATTTCCTTCACCCAAATCGCAAACCACATTCACCCTTCCTGCAACCCCTCTTCTCATTTCTCCTTCCAGGTCTGAAATTGATCATTTCAATACATCCGTACCCTTCATCTCGTGGAGCGACGCCGACCGCCGCTATCGGATCTCTGTGATTGTGAGTATCATCGTATTGTGATTTATTTACTGCATTATTGAATATTGGAAAGATATTTCATAGTTGTTTAGATATTTTGATTCATTACTGTAATTGTTCTTTATTGTCTTTTGTTCTATAAAGCCTACTCGTGAAAATTGTAGTAAAAACATTGTGTGAAAGTAAACGTGGTTTGCTTGTGCGCCGAAAAATTATTATTCATCTTGTGTAAATTTGCTTTGCTTATAAAATCATCATTGTAAAGTTTTATTTCCGGATTAAATGAAAATTGCTCATGCATCATTTTGGTTAAAGTCATTGAGTTCGTCTTGTATCTTTCACCTAGGATTGTAATAGCGTCGGCACACCCAAGTCACACAAACCGCATGGTTTAATCATTTTCCAAGGATGACCTTCTAGGAAGTTGTTACGCCCCCGCTACGCTTCACGGGGCGTCATTATGTTCGGCGGTGCAAGGGAGCGGCGACCAACGGGGCTGAACCAACCGGTTCAGCCCCCAACCAGTGAACCGGCCCGGCCGGGGCTGAACCAAATGGGTTCAACCCCAACTGGAGGGGCCGGTCGGCCCCTCTATGGCTCGGGTATATTTACCCGGGGCTGCTCTCATGGGAGGGGCATGCGATTAACTCTCAAGGTATTCTTCTCCTTCCTCATCTAACCCTAAACCCCTCTAGTATTCTTCTCTAGATCTCTCTTCTCCTTCCTCCTTATCATTTGGTATCAGAGGCTTCGTCCTCCAACGATGGTGACCACGTGGACACAAGAAGATTTTTCCCGTTTGGAAACCTTGGAGGAAAACTACGGTGGTTTGGCGGATTCGGTAGCCGCGATGAGGAAGAGATGCGCGTGTCCTCGCAGCGGCTGTAGGAGCGTCTAGACGCTCGTATGGAGGAACTCAAGGCGTTGTTGAAAGGGAAAGGCATGGCCGATGAGGGATCTAACGGCGGACGACCCGATCGGTCCGTCGATCTATTGGGAACGCCTGATCCGGGTCATCCGGGCACAGGAACGGCAGCGACGGCTGGCGTTGCCGGCGTGGGGTCTTACCGGCCTTGCGGGACCTCCGGCGACGGCGTGGGGGCAGCGGGGGCTGGGACGGCGGCAGCGGGAGGCCTCCCGCCTGGATCGGCTGTGCAGATGGATGGCGGGCAAGCCTGGCGTCCAGGTGGCGGTTTCGGCGGGCCTGTTCCTGCGGATTTGGGCCGGCAACCGTGGCAGCGGGCTGATGTCGAGGCGGCGTTCTTCCCGTCGGGTACGGAGGCCACGTTCCGTGGGTCGGGCAGCACGTTCCTCATCAGGTTCAGCCACCTCTAGGCTACCCAGGAGCGTACGATGGTCATATGGGCCCGGGACGTCAGGCATGGAACGGGCAGGGACAGAATGGGCTTGGACAGGGCTGGCAAGGGCAAGCGGGGCCTCGAGCGTACATGCCACCCAAGTTGACACAAATGAACTTCCCCAAGTTCAAAGGGGGATGCACTGGAATGGGTTCAGAAGGTGGAGTTGTTCTTCAGTTACCAGGAGGTCCCGGAGGCGCAGTGGGTGCAATTAGCATCATTCCATCTGGAGGACGACGCATTTCAGTGGACTCGGTGGTTCCTAAGAGGTAGGATTATGTGTCATGGACTGATTTCGTGGAAGGGTTCACCGCCCGATTTGGGCCCCCGGAGTACGAAGATTTTGAGGCGCTACTGCAGAAATTGTGACAGAAGGGGACCGTGACTGAGTATCGGACAGAGTTCGAGAGGTTGGCAAATCGGGTACACTGGGAGGAGAAGACACTGCTGAGTTGTTTTGTGTCGGGGCTGAAGGAGCAATTGCGGGATGAGGTTCATGCATATATGCCAAGAAGTTTGAACCACACCATCAGTTTAGCCCGCATTCAGGAGGAGCGGTTCAACAGGCAGAGAACCCGGACCATGAGTAGGACACCTGCGGCCGCAGCGGCAGCAGCACGGCGGGATCCGCCAACTGGTAGCAAGCCAACAGTGACACGGCTTTCTTGGAGTGAGCTGGCCGCTCGAAAGGAAAAAAAGGTTATGTTTTAACTGCGATGAGAAGTTCGTGTCGGGCCACAAGTGCCAAAAGATACAAGTTTTTATGCTGCATGAGGATGTGGAAGACGAGACGGCTCCGGACGAGGAGTTGGAGGTGGACTTGGAATTGACCGAGTTCGGTGTTTCCATACACGCTCTCGAGGGGTGCGCTCCTCATCTGCTTACTATGCGTCTTGCGGGACGGATTGCCCACGATAAGGTGATTGTTTTGGTGGACAGTGGGAGCACCCACAATTTCATTCATCTAGAGGTGGCACAACGAGTGGGGCATATAATCGATAAGGGGGCTGCCTTCCATGTTATGGTGGCGGATGGCAGCAAGCTGCAATGCGAGGGGGTGCTGAAGGGTGTGGAGCTACGGATGCAGGGCTATAGTGGGTGCACTGACGTCTACCTGGTACCCATTCGGGGCTCGGATATGGTATTGGGAGTGCAGTGGCTACGTCAGTTACGGAGGGTAACGTTCGACTGGGAGCACATGACTATGGAGTTCCTCCACGGGGGAAAGCAGTTTTGTTTGAAGGGTATCATCTCTTCGCCAGTAAAGGAGATTTCTCTTCGGAGCATGCAGCGGTTGGGCGAGGAAGGAAAGATGATGGTCGTCCTTAGGGAAGTCCAAACGGCCTTCCGGACACATGATGGTCATTACGAGTTCTTAGTCATGGCCAATGGGTTGACTGGCGGTCCCTCCACTTTTCAGGCGAACATGAATGAGTCCTTCCGCGAGCTCCTGCGGAAATTTGTGCTGATCTTTTTTGATGACATTCTTATCTACAGCGCCAATTGGGAGGACCATGTGGGCCATGTTGTCACGACCCATCTCGACAAGAGTCAGAGTGCGCTTCGGGGCGGATCGTGATGCCACAGGCATGGGCGAAAAGAAATCCATGCTTGCTAAGGCGGAAGCAGAAGTACTACAAATAGTTTTTAAAATAGTTACTTTTACGTAAAACGGGTTGATTTATTGCGGAAGCTGTAAAACACAAAAAAAACAATAAAGAAAAGGAAACATGCAAGCATGATGTGAAAAACTCCATTTGAAATTTCTTGCACAGGTACAAGTAATATAGACCTCCGGGAGGGTGAACATGCATTGATACAAAATGATAGTACATATAATAACCTATATCGTTTCGTCAGGCTGTGGGGTCACTACTCCCACAACCCCCAGTATAGTGGGCAGCCCTTTTACTCTTAATCTCAGGTTTCCCTCGGGGAAGTACTATTGTTATACGCGTAAAGGAGGGTCCCCTCAGAGAATCTGTCTCTGAAGGGTCCTAATACACGAGACCTTGCTTGAGTTAGTACTAGGTGAGCAGCAGCGAACGCTTAGCCTCAGCCACTTTCCACGAGGCGCTGAACGTACGTATACCAGGGTACAACCCCGGTTCCAATAGTGTTTTTCCTCGCTTCATTATCGGTAACCAGCCTATTTCAGCCGATCCCCATAACTATTTAGTTCCCAGGGTCGCGCGCCGGTGTAGGTTCCCTTAATGGCAATTGCGAGTCCCGGGGCATGTGTTACTTCCTCTTCTTTACAGTTAAAGGAAGAGGCATGCCCACATCAAAACGGCTCCTTTTGTTGCTCGGGGGTAGACTGCGACGTATGCTTGAGGGCGTCCCTAAAAGCAGCATCCGCCCCGTTCCTAGGAACTGCCCCATGCGAAGTGTGGTTGCCACTGGCGGCAGTATAGGAAACACGAATCAAAAATCGCGCATAGAGCTCAGTCATATCATGGCATATTTGAGCTGCGTGCCCACGGTATGGTACACTAGCAGCAGGCGCACCCCACCAACTATACTGGATAGTGCCTTCTTGTCTCGGTGTCGCTCGAGAGAGACTCCCCTGATTCCTCGGATTTCTTGGGAGTCTCATACTTGGCAAAGTGCCCGCTGAGCCGTCGGATCATACCCCCACAGGGGTAGGGTCGTGCTTTCTCTCGCTTAACAATTGAAAGAACACCGAGTTTCACTATCATATACGTGATTTTTTAAAATTCTTCTATGTTAGGGCTTGTCTTCCCAATGCGGGTTGAACTCTACTAAGCCTCACTACCCTTAACCCGACACAAGTTGTCTTTGATACAAGAGAAAATGGCTACCCATAATCATTACATAATAAGAAATACTGACAGTAAAGGAAATACAACATGGAACCTGACACAGCAACTAACAAAAAGAAACCTCCAGGGAAGCAGGAACAGGGTGCAGAGCAGGCTCAGGTACCACGGGGCGCGGTCACGAACGCTAAGGCAAATTCCAAAGTAAACAAGGAAAAAGCCTCAGAATCATGATATATGTAGTTAAAGCAAGGTAAATAACAAAGCTGGCAAGACAGGTAAATACAAGAAATTCAGAAACAGAACTAAAACATTAATATACTCCGGAGTATAAAAGTCTAAATAATAACATAAGTTGGAACAAATGAAAGTGCAGGTGTTTTGTTTGATGCACATGATTCATGATTCAGACAGATTCAAATATGGATTCAGAAGATTCAGAAAAATTAAGCTCGCTATGACCGGTCATTTGTTCCCATTAGGGATTCAAGAGGGAACCCAAGTCAAGGAGTTGCATCAATTAAACCCTATCTTTCAATGTTAACTTACGTTATTAATGACTTAAATGCAGAATTTCATGGATTCTAGTGCACTGAGACAAGTTATCAAATCGAAGATTCAGGTATCTGACAGGAAAAAGATTTACCATATAGGAATTTATCATAAGTAAAAACATGAGTTTGCAAGTGAGGAGTTTCTCTACTTGCCTTAAGTAAGGCGGAAATTGACGGTGGCGACTAAGGGCGCAACCAAATTAACAATTTCAATTCGACCTGATTAAGCGCAAACATGAATGATAATTGCATTAAACAGGTGACACCACATGAGCATGCGCGTTTTAAATTGCAAATTAGACAGATGCGAGATAGCGAAGAAAACCATACCTCCCTCGAAGGTGAGGGGAGAGGATTACACGGAGGAACCGGAGATTTGGCTGCACTTTAGGATAGGGAAACCCTAAGTCGGAAGGGGCTTCGTGTGTTCCCGTCAATTAGAGCGACGAACGACGCCGGGGAGCACGAATACCTAAGGATTTGGTGCTTAGGAAGTGCACAAAAATCTGAAATGCAAATTAAACGCAGCTACAATCACAAAATTGCACAACAAAATTTAGGAGAAATCTGAATATAGGAGGAAAAGAAAGATCCTTACCCAAGGAAGTCAAATCGGGCCTCAAGGAGGAGAGAGGATGAACCCCTAAAAGTTCCTCTAGCAAGCACCGACCAAATCGACGAAGGAGAAGAGGGGTTGTGGCTGCAAAACCCTAGAAGAAGAGAGGGGTGCTGCTGTTGGCCTCTTGGAGGGAGGAAGAGGACTGTCGACTGCCCTGGAGGTGGCTGGAGGCAAGCTGTCGTCGATCTTGAGCGCAGAGGAGGAAGGAGCCGCTGAGACTGCCGGCTAGGGCAGGAGGAGGCGCAGGGGGCGTCGACGGGAGGAACAGGGGGTGCAGTCGGCAGCGAGCAGGGACGCACGGGAGGCGGAAGACGGGATCGAAAAGGAAGCGGGAGACGGGGTTGCGAACCCTAGCCGAAAGGCTTGCGATTTACGGAAATCCTGAACCGGGGAAAATAAAGGGGGGGCTGCTCGGGATTAATAGAGAAGGGGAGTCGGATAGAGGGCTTAAAGGGGGAGGGGTGCGGATAGACAAATCAAGTTTAAACATAAATTAAAAGTAGGGTTGTTACATTCTCCCCCACTTAGGAAGTTTCGTCCCGAAACTTTCGAGGATTTTCTGGATGGGGTCCCTTATGGCGACGACTCCGAGGTCATTCATTCCAACAGGGTTTGCAATTCAAGTCAAGAGAACTAAATGAAAAGGTACTTAACTAGAGAGAGGAACAAGAGCGGAGGCATACCAGGATCAAGAGAAAATGTGCGGATACTTGCTACGCATGTCAGCTTCGAGCTCCCAAGTGAACTCCTCAGACTTGCCATGCATCCAAAGCACCTTCACCATAGGAATGGTCCTTTTTCGAAGTTTGCGTTCTTGATACTCCACGATCTTAGCAGGTTTGACCGGGTACGAGAGATTGGCTTCAGGAATTACAGAAATCTCTTCAACGATGCGGTTGGGGTCATGAATGTACTTTCGAAGCTGGCTGACATGGAAGACGTTATGAACACCGGCAAAAGAAGCAGGTAACTCAAGGCGGTAAGCAGATTCCCCAGCACGCTCTGAGATAGAAAAAGGTCCCATGAACCTCGGGCTAAGCTTGTGATGGCGACCAAACCGTTTCACCCCAGGAGAAGGGGAAACCTTCAGAAAAACTTGATCACCCACAGCAAAAACTAGCAGACAGCGACGCAGATTAGCATACTTTCTCTGTCTCTCAATAGCACGACTGAGCTGGAGTCGAGTCTTCTTTGTGGCTTCTTCCATTTCCTGGAGCAACTCAGGTCCCAACACAACCTTTTCACCAACTTCTGACCAAAAGAGAGGGGTCCTACAACGACGCCCATACAGTGCTTCGAAGGGGGCCATCTGGAGGCTCTCCTGATAGCTATTGTTGTAGGCAAACTCGACCAAAGGTAAGTGCTCATCCCAAGCTCCCTTGTAGTCCAAAATGTAACACCGAAGCATGTCTTCAAGAATCTGATTAACTCTTTCGGTCTGACCATCGGTTGTCGGATGATAAGCGGTGCTCAGGTTGAGATCTGTGCCCAAAGCTTGCTGAAAGCCCTTCCAAAAATGAGAGACAAACCTCGAGTCACGATCCGACACAATACGTAAAGGAATCTCGTGAAGTCTAACGATCTCTGACACAGATTCGAGCCATCTTCTCAGTAGAGTGACCTTCCTTATAAGGGATGAAGTGGGCTACCTTGGTCAACCGATCCACTATCACCCAAATCGCATCGTGTCCTCTCGGAGTGCGAGGCAAACCTGTGATAAAATCCATAGAAATGTCCTCCCACTTCCATTCAGGGATGGGCAAAGGCTGCAAAAGACCACCAGGACGCTGACGCTGAGCTTTCACCTTTTGGCACGTCAGACATCGAGAGATGAAGCTAGCTATATGATTCTTCATACCAGGCCACCAAACGATCTGCTTTAAGTCATGATACATCTTATTATTGCCTGGATGACCCGATGTGCGCGACTCATGAGCTTCGCGGCATATAGCATCAAGTAATTCAGGAACAGCGGGGATGCAAAGACGGCCTCGAAAACGCAGAACATCATCAGAGATTGAGAAATCCGGAAGAGACTCAAGTTTAACCCTTCGGCGAATGCGCTGGAGAATGGGGTCGGAAGGCTGCAAATCTTTCACTTGCTCCACCCACGACGGACCAAAGATCTGACCTTGACCATTTGGTAAGATGGATATGTCCATCCGCTCGAGGTCACCAATCAGAGCTGCAAGAGTAGCTGACATGGGGGCACCAGAGGAAACAGAAACTTGACGACTCAACGCATCAGCTACCGCATTGGCCTTGTCGGGGACATAGGTAAGCTCCAAATCATAATCTGCTACAAATTCGACCCACCGCCTCTGACGAAGATTGAGATCCTTCTGATCAAAGATATACCTCAAGCTCTGATGGTCAGTGAAGAAGTGGCACTTCACGCCATAGAGATAATGACGTCAAAGCTTCAACGCAAACACCACCGCGGCGAACTCCAGATCATGGGTGGGGTAATTACGCTCGTGAGACTTCAACTGCCTCGACCCATAAGCAATGACACGATCGCCCTGCATCAAGACACATCCCAAGCCGACTCCGGAAGCATCAGTATAAACTGAAAAATCTGCCCCCTCTGAAGGAAGGGCTAGAACTGGCGCCGAACACAGACGTTGCTTCAGCTCCAAGAAGGCCTACTCACACTGATCTGACAAATCGAATCTAACATGCTTTTGCGTTAGCTTTGTCAACGGAGCAGCAAGAGAGGAGAAGTCCTTAACAAAACGGCGGTAGTAACCAGCAAGCCCAAGGAAACTGCGAATCTCAGAAGGGGTAGAAGGTCGCTTCCAGTCCATAACAGCTGAAATCTTGGCAGGATCAACAGAGAGTCCATCACCAGAAACAACATGACCCAGAAAAGCAACACGATCCAGCCAGAACTCACATTTTGACAGCTTGGCATAGAGCTGATGCTGACGAAGAGTGGAGAGAGTGAGCCTAAGATGTGCTGCATGATCCTCATGAGTCTTGGAATAAACCAGAATGTCGTCGATGAACACGATGATGAACTTATCCAGATATTCACGAAAAACACGGTTCATTATATACATAAAAGCAGAAGGAGCGTTAGTCAGACCAAGAGACACCACTAAGAATTCAAAATGACCATACCGAGTTCGGAAGGCGGTCCGGGGAATATCGGATTCTTTGATCTTCAGCTGATGGTAACCAGATCTAAGATCTATCTTGGAGAAAACTGAACTACCTTTGAGCTGATCGAAAAGGTCGTCCACACGCGGAAGGGGATACTTATTCTTGACGGTCACCTTGTTTAAGTCCCGGTAATCGATGCAGAGCCTCATAGAACCGTCCTTCTTTTTCACGAAGAGAACGGGGGCTCCCCAGGGTAACGAGCTGGGACGAATGTATCCACGCTCAAGCAATTCATCCAACTGCGATCTAAGCTCATCTAGCTCGCGCGGGGCCATACGGTACGGAGCTTTAGATATGGGGCGAGTTCCCGGCTCTAAGTCAATAGAAAACTCCACATCTCGATCAGGAGGCATCCCAGGCAAATCGGCAGGAAAGACATCAGGAAATTCAGAAGCAACATGTATGGATTCAAGAGGAGGAGAGACAGAATCTGAATGTGCAGCATACACAAAACACGCAGAACACCCTTGACTAAGAAGGCGAGTGGCGCGTACAGCGGAAATTACCTTCATGTGACTGCGGGTCTGAACATGAACGCTGAAATCCTTGTCATCAATGCTGAGGTTAACCCTCTTTGCCACGCAGTCCAATTTAGCTTTATATGCAACCAGCCAATTCATTCCCAAGATTATCTCGAACTCTGACATCTCCAGGACTATGAGATCGGCTGAGACTTGCAATTCACCAAGCATGATCGGACAATTGGGAATGCCACTACGCGAAAGATGCAGATGACCAGGCACGGAGATCTCATAAGGGACCTCAAGAGGCGAAGTAGGCCAACGATAACGATCCACAACATGACGAGCAATGAACGAATGGGATGCGCCAGAATCAAAAAGAATTTGCATCCATTTATTGTTGACCCTAAATCTCCCTAAGAAAGAAGAACATGCACGCAAAACATGATTGTCCGGATCGAAAGCAAATAAGCTAAAACAAAATTGCAGGAAATAACAATTGCGCATTACATACCAGAGATGACGTCAGTGGATGCAAGTGCCTCGCCCTGGGTAATGACATTCAGCACGGCTCTACCCTGTTCCTGAGTTCCCGGAACAGACTGCGGAGGCTGAGCGGGAACCGGGCAGTCCCGGATATGGTGCCCAACCTGACCGCATCGGTAGCACGTATTCTCCTTGCTCTCAGTCATTCGTACACTGGCGAGTCGGTCGCCGCACTATTTGCTATGGAGATTGTCCGATTACATGGCCTTCTTTGTGCCATTATTTCTGATCGGGATACTACTTTTGTGAGCAGTTTCTGGCGGGAACTTTTCCGGTTACAGGGTATGCGTTTACAGGTCAGCACGGCACATCACCCTCAGTCGGATGGTCAGACGGAGGTTCTCAATAGGGGTGTCGAGACATATTTACGTTGTTTTGTTATGGATGAGCCTCGGACTTGGCCGGAGTGGTTACATTGGGCCGAATATTGCTACAACACTTCATATCACTCTGCCAGCCGGATGACGCCGTTTGAGATTGTTTACGGGCGCCCTCCACCGACCTTGGGTAGCTATGAGCCAGGCAGCACCCCGCCCTACCGGCGGTTGATCGAGCTCTTCGTGATCGGGATAGCATGTTAGCAACCCTCCGGGAGAACCTCCGCCTAGCCCAGGACCGTATGAAGATGCAGGCAGACAAACACCGCAAGGCGGGAGTTCGCTGTGGGCGATGAAGTTTTCCTCAAGCTCCAGCCTTACCGGCAGTTATCAGTTGCTCGTCGGAGCAATCAGAAGCTTTCTCCTCGATATTACGGCCCCTTTCGTATACTCAGCGGGATGGGGCCGGTGGCTTACAAGTTAGCTTTGCCGGAGGGATCCCGCATTCACCCAACCTTTCACGTGTCCTTACTCAAGCGGAAGGTGGGTGTCAATGTCCAACCGAGTACTCTTCTGCCTGAGGTTACTGCTGCTGGCGAGCTTCGCCCACTACCGGAGGATGTGTTAATGCTTAAATGGAAGAACCGGGGCACGGAGTATCGGCCGGAGCTCTTGGTCAAGTGGAAGAATTTGTCGACGGCGCACAATTCTTGGGTGGATTTACTGGACTTCAAGGAGCTCTACCCCGACTACCACCTTGAGGACAAGCTGGTCCTTGATGGGGAGGGGAATGTTACGCCCCCGCTACGCTTCACGGGGAGTCATTATGTTCGGCGGTGCAAGGGAGCGGCGACCAACGGGGCTGAACCAACCGGTTCAGCCCCCAACCAGTGAACCGGCCCGGCCGGGGCTGAACCAAATGGGTTCAGCCCCAACTGGAGGGTCCGGCCGGCCCCTCTATGGCTCGGGTATATTTACCCGGGGCTGCTCTCATGGGAGGGGCATGCAATTAACTCTCAAGGTATTCTTCTCCTTCCTCATCTAACCCTAAACCCCTCTAATATTCTTCTCTAGATCTCTCTTCTCCTTCCTCCTTCTTATCAGAAGTACTCGTAGGCTATATATGGAAAATGATAAAACCGTGATGTTCAACTTAGTGTGGGATGAGATGAACCAAAACGGATAATATCTCAGATATTATGGGTAGTGCCATTACAGCTCTAAATCATTCATTGCTTTGATCATGGCTTCGGTGTTGCAGATGTCGGCCGATATTCATTTTAAGAAGATAGCCACAACACTGTTATGAAAGAAGATAGAATCGTTTTGTAAAATATTGAATGATTTATCAAAATATTGACACGTATAAACGGGCTCTCGACTTTATGATATTGTAGTATCTTTTACTTAAATCTTAGTATTTGACACCTCAACTTAGATACTTTAATTGATTCTTTAACAATGCAAACACAAAAATATCCCTCCCTCCCCCTGCAGCTCTCATCCAGTGGAGTAGTTTTGTGCATTCATGTTATGAAATATAAGCTATCAGGGGAGGTTTTTATAATTTCAGAAGATAGAGGGGTGCAACCAGTAATTTAGCAAACTTACAGGGGTGTTCCCGGTAAACGGCCCTTATTATTATCGAAAATTCGTGCTGCCATTGTTTAATACATCAAGATCCAGGCTTTGCTTATATTTGAGCAAAAAAATTGTTTCAGATGAAGGAATTCTTCTCAGGCGAGAGGATACTGCCCAGAAAACCTCCTTACTACCAAACCGACGAGTCGCCGGATCTGTGGTTCTCACCGGAACTGGTGTGGGAAATTCGCGGGGCAGGTACACATGTAACCTCTTCTCTCTTAACATCCGCAAGCTTTGTGCGCCGCCGAACCCAAAGCTAACATCTTCTTCCCTGTAATGGAAGATTTGACCATCTCCCCTGTACATCATGCGGCGGTTGGGCTGGTCCATCCGTCTCGAGGCATCTCGATGAGACTTCCGAGGTTTATTCGTCCACTTTCTGATAGGAAGCCCGAGGATTGCAGCGCCGCATCTGATATTGCAGTCTTGTTTCAATCTCAGACAAGAAAGATGGAGTTTTGTAAGGAAGAGTAGATTGATATGCCATTCTATATATTATGTTAAGTTTTACCCCCCCCCCCCCCCCCCCCCACAATTATTGTACACATGTAAATACTTTTGTTCTCATGTAAAATTTTGATTTCAGATTTCAGTAAATTAATATATTTTGGGAGTTGTATGTTTGGGAGAACGGCGGAAAATGAGAAAATTTTCTGTGAGATACCCGCACGGGGAGGATCGTGGGGGAAATACAAAATTCTCCTATGTTTTCTATTTTTTACAAAATAAATTACGAAATATTGATATATGTATTTTTACGCTCATTTTAAGTACCCATATGATTATATTTTGGAGTGAAAATACAACTGTAAAAAGGTCCATTTTTTGAATTAAAAATCGAGACCTTTTTTTGAACTAAAATCTAGTCCATTTTTACAATCAATGAAAATACAATTGTATTTATGAACTAAAAAAAGGTCCCACACAGATCTCCCGTGCGGGTATCTCACAGAAAATTTTCTCGTTGAAAAGGCGGTAGTGTTAGTCAGAAATGGATCAAAAGTATTGAAAATTCAATAAGGATTAGTTTAGTGAATATAAGGATTGGTTGGAATATAGCGAGCTAAATGATCTTTTGATGAAGTAAACAATTAGGTGATTCTATAAACAAATTTATTCGTCTTGCAAATTTATTCGTATGATTTTGGTTCATTATATTTGCAAGTACTTGAAGGTCAGTTGGGTATGTATATTTTATTAGATACGTGATCAACTAGCGCATTTTCTCATTAAAGGAATTAGTGGACTCGTTAAAAAATTGGCGGAGCTAAAAAGAAATTATCATTTCCAGTTAGTTTATCGACTTTTGAAGTTAGTATGTCTTTTATATGTTACAATTGCTACGGTTGAAAGGATGTTCTCAGCAATGAAAATAATAAAGAGTCGTTTGCGGAATATAATGAGAGATGAGTGGATGAACGATTGTTTAATCACTTATATTGAGAAGGACGTGGAAATCATTAGTAATGAAAGAGTCATTGCTCGCTTTCAAAATATGCACACGAAAAATAGTTTTTAAATCGGCATGTAATTAATTATTGTTTTTTGCGTCTTTGTTTTTATTTTGTATAAAAAATTACTATGAATGTCTATTTTTTGCATGGTGTCTGGGTTAGACTAAAATCATAATTCCATCACTGCCAAGTTGTTTAGATCCGCCCGGGGCAAAATTGTCGTACTATTAAAGTTGGTGATCCGAGAGATATAAATCAAGCATTTATGTTTATCTGTCAAATAATTAAAAGGGAGAAATTCTTGATGCGCGCTTCTTGAAATCTATAAAAATGATCTACCCTTTCATTTGAAGGGGGCGGAACGTTAAGGGGATGACGTGAGCTATTATGTGTTGTCATTATGTGCTAGACCATGTCCGACAAGCACAGCCCGGGGTCAACGCTCCATGGAGTGCGCTCGCGAGCATCGCTCCATGGAGTGTGTCCTCGTGCTCCACTCTCCAGTCGAGCACGCTTCGGTCGATAATTGGAGGAAGAATATGGATCATGCATCTTGTGTTGCGACACCGAAAATCTTCGAAGAAAGCCCACGTGCACCGTTGTGACTCTCACAAGCACGCTCTGATCGGTAATTGGAGGAAAACTATGAATCATACACCTTGTGCATTGCAACACCGAAGAAACCTTTGACGAAAGCCCACAAGCGCCCGCGAAGGCCACTCCCCCGAGTGCGCTATGATTGATAATTGAAGGAAAAGTACAAACGTTGCAAAACTGAAAAACATCTGACAATGTCCCACTAGCTCCCTTATGCGCTGCTCTCCAATGCGCCCTCACAAGCACAACTCTCTGGTGCGCGCTCCACCCTCCAGAATGTGCTCCGCTCTCCAGATGGTGCTCCGTTTCTAGTACACCCAGCGCTCCACTCTCCAAAATGTTCTCTGCTCTTCAGTGCGCGCCCTCCCTCTCTGCTTTTCGAGGGGCGTCTCACTCATTGCTCTCTAAAAGACGTCCCTGACAAGCATAACAATCTGAAAACCCTTTGTTAACATTATAAAACGAACGATGACCCGTCACACTCACTAAAACAGTCATGTACTCTAACGACATTGCTAGTGAATATTCTTAATGTGGGTCAAGGCCCATGTTCTTTTCCGAATTTTTCATGTAAAGAACTCTAATATCGACTCTAATTTGTGGGCATTCGATTGACAGATAAAGACACACTAGTAGCTTGGAGTTCCCCTTTCTCCAACAATAACATTATTACTTGTCCTCCCTTGTTTTGTATTCGGTAAAGCAACAAAAATCAGGGTGACACGATACCCTGATGTAATTAAAAGGATAATCAAGTTAATCTCCATCACTTATTTTCAAATTAAATATTTTTAAATACAAAATAAATTATTTATTTAAGTAATATTTTAATAATAATTTATAATTTAACAAAGACAGTTGAAATTTGAACCAGAGACCAAAAATATTTCACACACTATTTATTAACTACACTGAATAATTTTTATTAAAAAATATAATAAATTTTCAAATATATGTACAAGTGACAGCGCATATGATGTATGTTGCATTAATATTATTGTTATCACCTCACGTTGTCTATCAGTAATGTGGACGATCAAATGTACTGTCACAGTCACTCGTGCACTTTAGTAAATAAAAAGATAAAAAAAATCAAATATTTGAAGTTAAAAAAGACTATTGACAAACATTTAGTGGGTGCATTAAAAACATTGTAGAGTAGCTTGAGAAATGCTGAGGCAAAAAATTACAAAATCGCCCACTTGCCAATCAGCAAGCGCGTAGTACACAGGCGTGCAAAAAAGACCTCGTGGGGCCAGACCGGGCTCGGTCCCCTTGGACCCGAGCTTTTTGCTATCGGGCCCTGCTCAAACCAGGCCCGAGCCTTAGCATTATAAGGGGGCCTGCTGAGCCCACAAAACCGGGCTCAAGCAGGCCCCAAAACTAATGGCTAGCTACCATTTGGCAACTAAGCTGTTGTTGTTGTTGTTTGGCAGCATGATTGTTGGGCGCCAACCTAACATTTAATGTTGAGTTGGCCGCCCAACATTTAAATGTTGGGCAGACAACGCAGCAATTAAATGCTCGGCAGACAGCCCATCACTTAAATGATGGGTTGTTTGCCCAACATTGATCCGGGCTTCCAGGCGGGCCTGGGTCCAGCCTGGGCACCAGGTCGGGCCCTGATTAAATACGGGTCCCTGGTGAGCCCCATTAGGCCTGGCCAGGGGCTGGCTCGAGCCTGACCAAACCCGGGCCTAATCGGGCCCTGGTAGACCCGGGCCGGGCAACTAGGCACGGGCCAAATTTGCATCTTTAGTACAAGGGATTTAAGAACAAAAAAATATGGATTAAAATTTTAAAAGATGATTCTTAACCGCAACCTAAAATCGGCTTGTCGCATCCCTTTGTATCCTCAGCCCGAAATATTAAATACTAGCCTTATATTACAAGACTAAATATCTTGTAGAATACACGAATTACAGAGAACGGCTTATTTGAATGAAGATAAATCCCGCTAAAGAAGATAAATCATGCTAAAGGATACAAAGTACTTGGCCGAAAACCTTTGAATTACTGGAAGATAAATCAAGCTAAAGGAGATAAATACTGTAGTGGAGAACATACAAGATTCGCCCGAGCTAGCAAAAGCAGGGCGGCGACGGCGGGCTAAGACGACGGCATAGGGCTTGCAGATGTGCGACAGTGGCGGCGGGCTAGCAGACATGCGACGGCAGCGTTGGGCCAGCAGACATACGACGGCGGCGAGCCAGCAGACATGCGACGGGGGAGGGTAAGCAGACATGCAACGGCGGCGACGGCGACGGAGACGGCGATGGCGGCGTGACGGCGACGGCGGTGTCGGGCGAACAGATGGGGTAAGCGTGGTCGGGTAGGGTTTTTAATGGATTGTGGTTACAAAAGAGAGTTGATATTAGCAGTCTGAAACTGCTTATTCGCAGTCCATCGTTATTCGTAGTCCATAAATTTTATTTGTAGTCCAAAATTATATTTGAACCCCTCTCCCATCTCAAATAAGCGAAACACTTTGCTGATTTATTAAGCACTAGAAGTCTAGAGAAACATCTTAAAGACTCTAAAATAATTTAAATGCCTAGCAGAAAAAAAAAAGTTAAATGACATGCATAGAGGAATTAACTCTAAAACAAGTTAAATGACATGCAAACCTTCCACTAACCAGAAAAGTGACTACTTTTTTGGGATTTTTGCTGGATAATTTCTTTTTTTTTAATAAAGTGAATCTAAGGGGTGGAAAGACGACGCGGCCGATAGAACTACGGCTAGGGTTTATGCAATGAGAGGAGAGAGATGAAGGGGATGAGGTTATTCGATGGGATGCGATTAGCGAGAATTGGACTGCGAATATAATAAAGAAAAATACAATTTTGGGGGTGTGAATAGTGAGAATTGGACTGCATAGGGAAGTAAGAAAAATAAGTATTTTTTGAATTTTTGGATGCAAAAAACCAATTTCATGTTATGGTTAACAATGGCCTTTTAAATTACTATAAAATTACTAAGGCTCTGTTTGGCGCAGTGGGGGCGACTGGAGAAGCAGTGGTGGGAAGCAGTGGGGGAATAATCAGCTGTTTTGCAGAGTGATGGCAGAATCTGTTAAACTGTTTGGAAGAACAACATTTGCAGTGGTGGAAGAACAGCGTTTGCAGAATATAACATTAATATATTCAATGATATGGAAAGGACATACGATCATTTGTCTCCATCTTTTGAATAGTTATAACGTTAATATAATTATATATAACGTAATATATTAACGTAATATATTAAAAACGTGTAGTGTATATAATAAAAACGTAATATATTAACGTAATATATTAAAAACATAATATTAAAAACGTAATATATTAACGTAATATATTAAAAACATAATATATTATAACGTAATATAATAAACTAATATATATTAACTAACTATTATATAACTATAATATATTATAAAAGTAATATAATATATATTATAAAAACTATTTTTTAAATAAAAAAAAGGACAGCAGCGCTGCAGCCAAAAGGCTGCAGCGCTGCTGCTATTTCCGAGTCGCGGAAAAATTCCGCGACTCGGAAATAGCGGGCCACCGCTATTTTTAGCGGTAGCTTATGCCACCATTGCAACTGAAAAATATTGTTTGGCGGGGATTTTTCAAAATTAGCGGTCCCCCACTCCTAAATCGCTGCGCCAAACAAAGCCTAAAAAAAACACTGAAGCCCAAATTGAGATACTATAAATCCGAGATAATGATTCTTCAAGCCTCAAGGGCAGCGCCTACGTAGAGGGAGAAAGAGGGCGGAGAGAGAAAGACAACTCACAATATTAATGTGTATTTTAACACGTAAATAACGAGTGGGTTTTATCTGATTCAGATTCACTCCGTGAGCGCGCGGCTGTGGCGACCATCATCGGTCGCCGTCGTCGGAAGGGAAGGCGAAAGAGAGTTGCTCCGGGATTCGTTAACTTCATCGTCGTCGTCATCGGCGATCGGCGATTGATCGACTCTGATGTCCTGTATCATTCTCACCACCTCGGACATGTTCGGTCTGTTATCCGGCTTGGGATCCACGCAACCCAGAGCAACGTGCAGCATCGCCACCATCTCCTCTTCGATGTTCTTGTACCGCAACAGCTCCGCATCGAAAACCTCAGCCGTCCACTCCTCCCTGACCACCGATCTTACCCATTCCGGCAAATTCAAGCTCATCCCGCCACCGCCGCAATCGCCGGTGCCGCCCTCGGCCTTGCCATTGGAAATTGAAGCGTCGGGGAAGTGAAACTGGTTAGGAGCTCTTCCAGTGAGGACCTCGAGCAGCAGCACGCCGAAAGCGTACACATCCGCCTCCTGCGACAGCCTGCAAGTCTCTCCGTGCTCCGGCGCTGCGTAGCCGCCCAATCTGGTGGTGGCGTGAGCCGGATTTAGCAGCAGGGCGAGCCCGAAATCGGAAACGCAGGCTGTGCCGTTCTTGTCGAGCAGTATGTTGGATGATTTGATATTGCCATGTGGGATCTTAGATGATCTGTACTCCTGGTGGATGCGAGCCAGACCCCGCGCAGCGCCGAGCACCAGCCTCACCCTCATCGTCCAATCCACCGGCGTTCTCCCTGTTCCTCGATTCCCTGCTCGAGATTTACATCTTCAACATCAGCAATTGCACGGAAGAGATGCCTAATTATAGCGAGATTTATCGATTTAAATAGCTACCGTGGAGAAGAGAGAAGAGTGTTCCGTTGGGGAGATAGTCGTAGACGAGGAGTTTCTCCTGCTTGGCGTAGTAGTAGGCTCGGAGAGGGACGATGTTGGGGTGGGAGAGGCGGCCGATGAGGTCCATATACTTGTTGAAGTCTTTACGAGCGCATGGATTGGCGTCCTTGAGCCGCTTCACGGCGACCATGTCGCCGTCGTCGAGCGCTGCCCTGTACACCGTGCCGATGCTCCCCTTTCCGACCATCTCCGCCGATGCCCGAAGCAGATCATCCAGCTCAAACCTCTTTCCTCTCTTCTTCTCCCTTCTGCCGCTCGTTTTCTTCTTCTTCGGCGCTTCCTCGTCTACCTCCGTCCCATCGAAGAACACCAGCTGGCTTCGCATCTCGGTCGCGCTCCCATCGTCGCTCTCCCCGCTGCTTCTCGTCGCCGCCTTCTTCTTCTTCTTCCCTCCGTTGTTCCTCTTCTCGTAGTCGTCTTTGAAGAAAGAAACGTCGCTGCTCCTCCGGTTGTCTTCTCTTTGCTCGTCTTCGGCGTCTACTTTACCATCCTTTTCACCAAATTGACCTGCGCAGTAGCAGTAGGCCGAGAGCAAGACGAGCAGTAGAAAGAAGGCGATATTCCCCAAAGCGATGCCAACAATTGCGCCAGTGCTCAACTTATCTCTAACCCTCCTCTCCTCTTCTTCGCCTGCAGCTCCGGCCCCACCAGTTGGAACAGAGTTAGGGTTTGAGGGGTTCATGGACTGAGAAGATGGAGAGGAAATGGAAGGAGATGAATCACGTGGAATGAAAGAGCAAAGGGGCAGGGGAGGCGTTGGCCCGCAGAGGCGAGCGTTACCCTCCACAGCTTTCACCCCGAACTTAGTCCGCACGCCGTCGGGGACTCTTCCAGAGAGCTGATTGTACGACACATTGAGCTGGACGAGGCGCGGCAGAGTGGCGGCGAGGTCGGGGAGCTGACCGGAGAAGAGATTGTTGTTCAGGCGAAGTGTGAGGAGGCGAGTGAGGTTGGCAAAGCCGTCGCCAGGAATAGGGCCGTCAAAATTGTTGTCCGAGAGATCGAGGCGAGTGAGGCGAATGAGGCGGCCGATTGCCACAGGGATCTCGCCGGAGATGTCGTTGCCGGAGAGGTACAGGAGTTTAAGGTTGTGAAGCGCAAGGAGCGGAAGCAGCGTTCCGTTAAGGCGGTTTCCGTGGAGGTCGAGCAAGCGGAGTTGATCGAGGTGAGAGAGTGGGTCCAAGGAGCCGCGAAGATCAAGGGCTGGCAGGTAGAGAGAAGTCACCCTACCAGCGGAGCAGCCGACGCCGCGCCAGCGTCCGGCGCAGGCGTCGGAACTGCTCCAGTTGGCGGCGAGTATACCGTGAACATCTGCACGATAACGGAAAATGGCTAGGGATTCTGTGTCAGTCGGTTTCAGGTCTGACGGAGGCTGGCTCGTCGCCGGCAGCCATGGCAGTTGGGAAAGAAGGAGTAGGAGGAGAAGCCAGGAGGAAGACGGAGAGAGAAGAGAAGGAGCCATAGAATTCGTCGGCATCAGTACCCACCGCGCGGCTATAACTCTTTTTCTTATCTCGATTTTGGCGGCCAGAAGGGCTTTCAAAGTTTCAAAACGGGGAAATGTTGAAGACGACCGAGGCGTGCCTCCCCCTAACTTTTGCTTTTTTGGGGTCCGACGTTGCTTTTGATTGTTAAAGGGGGGGGCATTTGAGAGCGGTGTGCGGCGCTTGTATTCATTGCGATGAGGCGTCCATTATTCCTTTTTCCGGCGAGCCGCCCCTTGGAGAGAGAAGATGAACACCAGAAATTATGTCCTTGGCAATTACGATGTTTATAACCGCACCTCCCTTATAAACAGGCCCTTAGGCTCTGTTTGGTATGGTGGTGGCGGTCATGAGTGCGGTTAGTCATGAATGGTTGTTTGTCAATGCCGGAACTCACCTACGGAATTTCATTCATTTTTATGTTCAAAACTAGTTTTCTTTTCTTGGTCGTGGTCATAACCTTGTCTTGCTAAACATGCATTCTATGACGGTGGCTTTTTGGTCTAAGCTCACCGGAGCAAAAAAGACGTACCAAACGAAGCCTTAGGGCCCGTTCGTTTGCAACGTTTTCATTGGAAGGTTTTCGTTTTGGTTCAAAACGAAAACTTTGTGCGTTTTTGTTTTGGGCTAAAACGAAAACTGTCGTTCGTTTGCAGAATGGTTTTCAGGTGCATTTTTGGAATCTGTCAATACTTGTGTTCGTTTGCATGATGGTTCTCAAATAACGGTATCGACACTATTGACCTTTTATCATATATTTTACAGATGATGAGTCACCAGCTGATGTAAAAACTGTACAACCCCGTGTTTGCTGAGGGGTAAAAGGGCGAATCAGGTTGTGGACGAAGCAAGCAGGGGCTCACTGCCCCCAAGGCGAGCCAGTCCTATCCCCATGCGAGGAGCGTGATGCGAAGGCGAAGAAAGTGTATACTCGCCGCTTTTGGGGTGCATTTAGCAATGGCGGGGCGAGTGAGGGCTCGCCGTCTCGCAGAGGCGGTCCAGGCTGGTATTTGCGTCGCCAGGGGCGAGCGAGTGGCGCCTTCACGGACCACTCGCATAGGGAGACTTCCCGAGGCCCGCTCGTGAGAGGACTGGCGAGTGGCGCCCTCATGGGCCACTCGCCCAGCAAGGGTTCAGGGGTCAACTTACCAAAATACCCTTGGTGGGCTGCCAATAGCCCTTCAGAACAACGGAGTTTGGCTGTTAGCATACCAGTTTGGGGTGCGATTAGTAAAACAAAAAGGTGGGATCTCGCTATTTGCAGACCAGAAGAGAAAAACTATATATAGACCCTGAAGGGCACCTTTGGGGAGGACTTCACTTCTTTGGTTTCCTCCTCCTTATGCTACTTTTGGTTAGCTCCTCAGACTCTCCAAGGTGTCCGGCTTCAGCTTTGGCTTAGGAGGGGAAGCGCTCTTAAGATCTTTCAGGTGTGTGGTGGGACCTCCACGCTGCGTCCAAGGGTTGGTGCCTAGTTCTAAGTCTTCGGTCAGGCTTCTCTGTGGGACCAGTAAGTGCTAACTGCCCCCTCTTTGGGATCTGAACTCCTCGTTGGGCCGAATCTCGGTTCTAACATTTTTGGTGTGGTGAGCGTGGACCGCAACTGGTACAAGAAAGTCCCAAGGAGGCAGCATGGCTGGAGAGGATGAGCGAGATGTCGGTCATGGCGGTCTGCCACCCTCTGGCTCGCCAGTGACGACGGAGATGATGGCAGACCTCCGAAGAGAGGTTCTCGAGACGATCAACCTCGCCTTCGCCGCAGCGCAAGGCGATTTCGCAACCCTAACACCCCAGATCGTCCCGCCATCAGGGGTAGGCGAGAATGTCATGGGGCAGCGAGCGGGCAAGGAGCACGTCAGCGAGGCGCCAGGGAGAGAGCTAGCAGGGCGAGAGCTGTTCCCCGACCCGGTGAATGCGAGCCCGGTAGGTGAGCTTGTAGGTCGGGTGGGGCAGGCGAGGATAGTGAGCACAGCAAGCCCGTTCTGCGAGCTGGTGCTTTCGGCGCCCGTTCCGTAAGGCTTCGCTGAGCCCTCCATGAGTTTGTACACCGGTAAGGATGACCCTGTCCAACACATGCAATGGTTTGAGGACACGGTCTCTATTCGACATATGTCGGATGCTTTCAAGTGCCGACTTTTTGTCATTACCTTGAAGGAGAATGCGCGAGACTGGTTTCACCAGATTCCTGGGGGGTCAATTTACGCGTTTGAGTATCTGCATCGTAGCTTTTTGCTACGCTTCTCGACCTCGAAGAAGAGGAAGAAGGATGTTGAGGCACTCTTCAAGATCAGGCAGGGACCAGGGGAATCGTTGGCCCACTACGTGGAACGATTTCAGGAGGAGGTCCTGCTCATCCAGGAGGTGCCAGGGTTCACCCTCCAGCTTGCCTTCATGGTGGGACTGTCGAAAGGGTTCTTCAAGATGAACCTGAAGCGAAAACCCCCCATTATCCTTCGAGGAGCTTATGGAAAGAGCGGCGGAGGAGATCGAAGGGGAAGCGGCCAATCTGGAGTTCGTGAAAAGGCTGGCGAAGCTGAGCGAGCTGGAGGTCAGGCAACAGGAGGCTATAAGAAGGGAAGAGTCGAGGGCCCCAGAGTTGGGGTACAAGCAGCAGGGAGGAGGGATGCAGGGCCCGGGAAGAGGTTTTGCCCAAAGAGGGGGGAACTTCCAGGGAGGTCAAGGAAGTCCCAACCACCCAAGATGGAGGCAAGGCCCGAGGCCACTCCCTCCCCCGCCCCAGCAGGCCATGGCGATCAGTTGAGGAAGGGGAAGGCGAGTAGGAGGAGGAGCGGGAGCAAGGAGGAGGAACCGTGCGACGGAGGCCGAGGGAGGGGAGTGGCGTTGCCATATTGTGACTTCCACCAGGAGGAGGGTCACGCAACGGCCACCTGTCCGGAGTTCTTGGAGGTCAAGAGGGAGAGAGGTCCCAGGGAGCAACAGCCACCGGTAAGGATAGAGGAGGTGATCGGAGGGGCAGAGGAGGAAGATAGGTGCGTGGACATGGCATATGTGGGGAGCCGAGGAGGGATCAGAGTGATACATAAGGGGGTGGGGATCGAGGCGACTCGAAAGGAGAGCCTCCATACCATGTATCGTCGGAACGTGGCTTCGACTTCTCAAGCCCCACCCCCAGAGAAAAAGATTACCTTCTCTCAGAAGGATATGTCGGGCCATGAAGATCCGTTCTGCGATGCACTGGTTATTCAGACAGCCATCGAGAACTTCAACGTCGCCCGGATCCTCGTGGATAACGGGAGCTCGGTCAATGTTATCTTCAAGAAGGCATTCGACGAGATGAAGGTGGAGGCAAGGAGGGTGTTGGCCTCGGATGGTCCGTTGTTAGGGTTCTCGGGAGAAAGGAAGGATGTGGAAGCATGAGTAGGGCTTCATGTCATCTTGGAGGGACAGTCCCGCAACTGTCGGTTCGTCATCGTTGGCTCCGAGCAGTTACAACGCCATCTTCGGGCGACCCCTCATCAGCGCGTTCCGGTGTGTCCCCTCCTCATTCCACCAGTGCCTCAAGTTCAATGTGGGCGGAATCCAAATCCGGGTGAGAGGAGACGCAAAGGTAGCAAGGCAATTGTTGAAGCCAAAAAAATCCTGACTCCAAAATTCGGACCAATGCAGTCGGAGGCTACTGATAAGTAGTTTTTAGTCATAATATTTTAGGTTAGTTATATTGTTTATGTTTTTCATGTATGTTTGTTGTTAATCCTAATATTTTTATGTTTGTTATGTTTTATATTTTTATATTTTCTAAACTATGTTATGTTGTGTCTTATTTTTATTTTTTTATAATTTCTTATTTTATCAAAACTAAAATTATATTATATTTTACTTTGTAGGTTTGATGTTGCTCGTCACCGCCATCATCGCGCCTTCAATGTTCATTGTTGTCGTCGCCATCGCCATCGTCGCGCCGTCAATAATTATGTCGCATCGTCATCGCCGCACCATGCAAATTCAGCCCAACAACATGATGCAGCACGAGCCCCCTTGCTGCCCACATCCAAACCGAGCCTCCTCCTTGCCAGCTCAAGCCCGAACCCCCCTTGGTAAAGCTCAAACCGCCAGCCCTCTACATGGTCAAACCCGCCACCTTTGCATGTATTCATGCATGCCTCCATTATTACATGGCCGGCCACTTCTCTCTCTCTCTTATTTCTCTTCTTTGTTTTATATTTATTTCACTTCTTCTCTCTCTTTCATTCTCTTTTATTCACATACATTTCTCTTTCTTCATTTTTATTTCTTTTAATAAAAGAATGCATTGGAATTGGTCATTCTCTTTCCTATTCTCTCTCCCCCATTTAATCCATTCATGCACCTCCTCCTCCATGCATTGAACTTTCTCCTCCTCTCTCTCTCCCTCATCAATATGATTCATGCATCTCCACCCCATGTGCCCCTTCATTTCTTCCATCTAGAACATTCCCCCTCTTCTATATAAGGACCCCATTTCTCAAGCATAAAAAAGCTAATGTAATTGGAGTGTAGAGAGTTAGAGAGCAAACTTCTATTTCTTTCAAGTATTTCTTCTTGTCTTGTCTTTATTTCTTCATGTAATAGTTAGTATTGTTGTATTCTTATTTCAAGTTTAATGAATATGCACTTTGTTTCTTCTCCTCTCTTTTCTCCCTATATAATGCGTAGCTAATTTCTTTTTGTGTTCGATCGCGATGAACTTTGCAATGAAATAATATCTTTATTTTATGTTAGCATTTGTACTTTTTATTTCGATCCGGCCTTGATTTATTTCGTATCGACTCCGTATTGCTAGTATACGGTAGTAGATTCCGATCTCATATTTGAGCAGCCGAGAGGCTCGTGAATGTGAAAGATCACTCAAGGAAGGAAGGAGTTGCACGCAACCCTAGAGATAGGACGACGTAAATTCTCCGAATTGGAGTCAAATCCAATAGTGCGGGTCACTTCGATAATGCGACTTTACGCCTTTTTGATTTGTAAAGAGATTTCGGTCAAAACGTCTAGAAGTTAGGAGACTTAATGCTCTAGCGAGAATATTTCTTAGTTTCGGATCCGTCATGGTCTTTATGAATTTGCAAATGTTAAACTAAATTTCTCCGTTATTTTATTTCAAAGTGAATCGTCGATCGAGCACTCTTTTTCAATAGTTTATTTCTCTTTTAATTAAGTTAGTTTATTTTTATTCTCCAAAAACCCAATCAATCGTCCGGTAGGATAATAGAAACGTTGTGAGTAATAGTAGTTGTCTGCCCCGAGTTTTTATACGACCTTGATATATTTTATATTCTATGCTATATTTCGATAGGTACACTTGCCTTAATCGAGTATAGATTGGAGAACACAAATTTCTCTATCAGCTACTCACCCAGCAGTCCAACGAAGGAGCTAGAAGAGCAACAAATAGGACCCCAGGTGCTGCGGCAGGGAGGTCCTACCACGTACCGGAAGCTCAAGGGAGTCTTCCCCTCCAAAACCAAAAATGGTCGAGCTTGGTACAAGGAAGGCAGGGACCTGGCGAGTATCTCGCCTGAGGGGGTCAAGTCCAAAAATCCTCCTTGTACCCCCGGGGTCTATTTATAGACAAATCCTGGGGGGGGGGGGGGGGGGGGGGGGGGGGGGGGGGGGTAGTTACCTGACCATACTCGCCCCTTGCTCGCCAAGCTCGCCCCTTGCTCGCCATACTCGCCCCTTGCTCGCCATACTCGCCCCTTGCTCGCCATACTCGTCTCTTGCTTGGCATACTCGCCCCTTGCTCGGTCTACGAATAGGCGTCCCCTTAGGCCTTTCTGATCTCGACGAATTACGGGTGGTATACAATCCCCGCTTTTTTCGAGCTCGCTCGCGAGGTCGGAAAAATAATGTTGAACCCGTAGTTTGGAGAGAGGGCACCAGACGAGTAAATGTGCGAGGTCCTTCCCAGGAGGGGATCTCAACTATAGGAGTCAAATCCAATAGTGTGGGTCACTTCGATAATGCGACTTTACGCCTTTTTGATTTGTAAAGAGATTTCGGTCAAAACGTCTAAAAGTTAGGAGACTTATTGCTCTAGCGAGAATATTTCTTAGTTTCGGATCCGTCATGGTCTTTATGAATTTGCAAATGTTAAACTAAATTTCTCCGTTATTTTATTTCAAAGTGAATCGTCGATCGAGCACTCTTTTTCAATAGTTTATTTCTCTTTTAAATAAGTTAGTTTATTTTTATTCTCCAAAAACCCAATCAATCGTTCGTTAGGATAATAGAAACGTTGTGAGTAATAGTAGTTGCCTGCCCCGAGTTTTTATACGACCTTGATATATTTTATATTCTATGCTATATTTCGATAGGTACACTTGCCTTAATCGAGTATAGATTGGAGAACACAAATTTCTCTATCAGCTACTCACCCAGCAGTCCAACGAAGGAGCTAGAAGAGCAACAAATAGGACCCCAGGTGCTGCGGCAGGGAGGTCCTACCACGTACCGGAAGCTCAAGGGAGTCTTCCCCTCCAAAACCAAAAATGGTCGAGCTTGGTACAAGGAAGGCAGGGACCTGGCGAGTATCTCGCCTGAGGGGGTCAAGTCCAAAAATCCTCCTTGTACCCCCGGGGTCTATTTATAGACAAATCCTGGGGGGGTAGTTACCTGACCATACTCGCCCCTTGCTCGCCAAGCTCGCCCCTTGCTCGCCATACTCGCCCCTTGCTCGTCATACTCGCCCCTTGCTCGCCATACTCGTCTCTTGCTTGGCATACTCGCCCCTTGCTCGGTCTACGAATAGGCGTCCCCTTAGGCCTTTCTGATCTCGACGAATTACGGGTGGTATACAATCCCCGCTTTTTTCGAGCTCGCTCGCGAGGTCGGAAAAATAATGTTGAACCCGTAGTTTGGAGAGAGGGCACCAGACGAGTAAATGTGCGAGGTCCTTCCCAGGAGGGGATCTCAACTATAGGAGGAAAAAGAGTCGATACCTCGCCGAGCTTAACTGGAGGAAGAGAGAACGCCGACACTTCACGGGAGTCGAGCTCAACTAGAGGCGGATACAAGGTCGACACCTTCTAGGAGCCGAGCACAACTAGAGGTGGAGACAAGGTCGACACCTTCTAGGAGCCGAGCTCAACTAGAGGTGGATAGAAGGTCGACACCTTCTACGAGCCGAGCTCAACTAGAGGTGGATACAAGGTCGACACCTTCTAGGAGCCGAGCTCAACTAGAGGTGGATACAAGGTCGACACCTTCTAGGAGCCGAGCTCAACTAGAGGTGGATAGAAGGTCGACACCTTCTAGGAGCCGAGCTCAACTAGAGGTGGAGACAAGGTCGACACCTTCTAGGAGTCGAGCTCAACTAGAGGTGGATAGAAGGTCGACACCTTCTAGGAGCCGAGCTCAACTAGAGGCGGATACAAGGTCGACACCTTCTAGGAGCTGAGATCAACTAGAGGTGGAGAAAAGGTCGACACATTCTAGGAGTCGAGCTCAACTAGAGGTGGAGACAAGGTCGACACCTTCTAGGAGTCGAGCTCAACTAGAGGTGGAGAAACCCGGAGGTGGCAAATGATACTCGGTGGGTCATGCCAGACGCGCACTCTTGAGGCTTCTACTCCACTGTCATAATAATTGCGACCTTGGGAGGTACTTGGTGCAATTGACGATCATACCTTGCTCTCACATAGCTACGCACACCTGTCTGCTTGCCCCTGCATACTCGCATCTGCATGCTCGCACATACATAACTCGCACCTGTATACTCGCCTTCTTTAAAAAACCCTTGATAGAGTCGAGCTGTGAAGGGCACTTGGGGGGTCCGAAGGGACACACGCTCTCAAGGCCTTGTCTTGTACCGTGATGCTGAATGTCGATGAGGGACGACATCAAGTAGGGAACGGCAGTCTGGCAGGTCCCGTGGGACGCACCGTCCCGAGGCCTCCATCCTATTTGGGTGTTGCTGAAGGATGACGTCAAGTAGGGACTGACAGTAGGGGACGTCCGAGGGGACATACCATCCCGAGACCTCCATCCTACTTGGATGCTTAAATGCTTTCATCCTTTGGTCGGTAGAACTGGCCATCCCTTTTTCAAGTTGGAATGTCGGCATCCGGACTTCCCCCTGATAACCTCTCCAGTCGGATGAGAAGTGCAGTCGGCGGGAACCGCGGCCAACGTGCAGGGGGGGGGGGGGGGGGGGGGGGGGGGGCTGATCTCGGACGTCATTGCAGAGGCTTGGACTTAAGGGAACGCACAACCGAGGCATTGTACCATCACCCGTTCTGAGTTTTTACAAGGGTTAAGTCGCAGGCTCGTTTTCCAACTTGCGGTGTTGAATGCTAGTGAGATGACCCTCTGGTAGGGAATGACAGTCGGGGAGTTCTAAGGGGACACACCGTCCCGAGGTCTCCATCCTACTTGGATGTTGAATGCCGACCCAACCTGTTTCCTGTTGCTCAATAATTAAACGGGGAGTTAAGCACGCTTAAGCACATTAACTCACACGATTGAAGGAAATAATCGGAAACGAATCGCTTTGTTACGAGCTTTTATCCCTCGAGGGTACACGACACCTTTATTCAAGGGTCCCCTGATCGGTTAAGTCGATCATCTCTTCGTTGAATTGGGAGGTCGGCGTCCAGACTTCTTCCAGATAATCTCTCCAGTCGGATGAGAAATGTAGTCGGTGGGAACCGCGACCAACGTGCAAGGGGGGAGCTGTTCTCGGCCGTCATTACAGAGGCTTGGACTTAAGGGAACGCACAACCGAGGCACTGTCCCATCATCCTCTCTGGGTTTTACGAGAATCAAGTCGGAGGCCCGTTTCCTAACCTGCTGTGGAGATCGACTTCACCTGTTTTCTTCCTTTCTTTTGAAAACGCTTAGCTAAAAGAGACAAAAGACTCACAATCTCCCATGTTTCAGGGAGGTGAGGGTTTTATAGATAACATAACTTGTTGAGTGGTCGCGGGATATCAACTTGAAGGCTATACGAGTAAGAACATAGCATCGCGGGATACCAACTGGAATACCTCATGAGTTAGACCCCTCATGGATCATAGCCGACGGAAGGAGATCATCGGGAGTATAGTACCGCGGGACATCAACTGGAATACCTCATGAGTAAGCATTCTCATGGAAATTAGCTGATGGAAGAGGATCATCGCAAGTATAACATCGCGGGATATCAACTCGAATACCTCATGAGTAAGCATTCTCATGGAACATAGCTGATGGAAGGAGATCGTCGGGAATAAGGAGCTTGCGGAATACCAAGCTTGAAGACGTCACGAGTAAGCATTCTCGCGGAACATAAGTCCTTGATGAAGATCATCGCGAGTAGAAGCTCGCGGAACACCAGCTTTGAAAAACATCGCGACTAGGAGCTCGCCGAGCATCAGCTTGGAGACCTCGCAAGTAGGTTGTTGAAGAAGACCATCATGACATGGAGTCGCAGAACAGCTTATGTGCTTTCCCTTGGTGGCGAACTCGTCACGAATCATCCTGTTTGTTAGTCAGACAAAATACTCGCGGGCTTTACCAAAGCACCTGTAAGTATGAACATGTATGGAAATCACTAGCGTTGAAGAAGGAGGAAACTAAGGGGAGGAGGAGTGTCCCTTTTGACATAAGACCCCCTACGCAGAGGGTTCGGGGGTTCCGCTGCCCGGTCAGCTGACTGGGGGTCAAGGGGGTAGCAGCCCTTGTGGGGTCGGGGGCAGCGCCCCTGGAAATTTTTTATTTTCCACACTCCAACTCGCCCCAAATTTGAGCTCGTCTGACCTTAACTTGCCATCAACTCGCCAATTTGCGAGTAGAACACTTGCAGGAACACGCCTATGAGCGACTAAGAAAGGATCTCGCCAAATTTGATGTTCGTCGCCTGCGTGAAGTTGCCAATGCCGAGTAACAAGGAAGCTCACCTTTGGGCAAGTAAGAAAGGAGCTCGCCACTACCCAGGAAGCTCGCCTCTACCGAGTAAAGTCGCTGGTCTGAACTTATCTCTGGATCTCGCCTGTAAGAACTTGCCTATGGGCGAGTATGGAACTCGCCTATGAGCGAGTATGGAACTCGCCTCTTTGAAGTCGTCAGCGAGTATGGAACTCGCCTCTTTGAAGTCGTCAATTCTGATGTTGCGATCAGGATCTCATCAACTAAAGTCGACATCTAGAACTCGCCTATTGGCGAGTAAGGAAGGAACTCGCCTTACTTGCGAGAATTTGCCATACTCGCAAGTTGCCAATAACTTCCTCGTGCTCGCCAATTTCTACCATCTCGTCTTTCACCAAACTTTTTTCCTCTGGCTACGATCCACACTCACCGCACCAAAGTGTTGAAGCCAGGAAAATCCTGTAACATCCGACTTTTATTGGGTCACTAGACCCTAGTGAGCCCAATAAAGTAGGCCCGAGCGATAGAGAATGACCCAATATAGGATTGTGTACTAGGGACAACGATTTGACTCTCATCAGTTCCGTTAGACTCGTATAACCAATAAGAGTGTAATGGAGCTCGTTCTATTCCGATCCGAGGTCGTTTGAAGCAAACGACCGTTTTGGGTATTGTTGCGCGCCGCAACTAAGTCATTAGGGTACAATGACCAAATGTACCCCGATTTGACTTCCGTCAATTCCGTTAGACTCGTATGATCGATACGAGTGTAATGGAGCTCGTTTCATTCCAACCCGAGGGCGTTTGGAGAAAACGACCATTTTGAGTATTATTGTGCACCGCAATTAAGTTGTTGGGTTACAGCGACCAAATGTACTCCGATTTGACTTCCGTCAGTTCCGTTAGACTCGTATGATCGATATGAGTGTAATGGAGCTCATTTCATTCCAACCAGAGGTCGTTTGGAGAAAACGACCGTTTTGAGTATTATTGTGCGTCGCAACTAAGTCGTTGGGGTAAAGCGACCAAATGTACTCCGATTTGACTTCCGTCAGTTCCGTTAGACTCGTATGATCGATACGAGTGTAATGGAGCTCGTTTCATTCCAACCCGAGGTCGTTTGGAGAAAACGACTATTTTGAGTATTATTGTGCGCCGCAACTAAGTTGTTGGGGTACAATGGACAAATGTACTCCGATCTGACTTCCGTCAGCTCCGTTAGACTCATATGATCGGTACGAGTGTAATAGAGTTCGTTCCATTCTGATCCGAGGTCGTTTGGAGAAAATGACCGTTTTGAGTATTATTGTGCGCCGCAACTAAGTCGTTGGGGTACGATGACCGAACGTACTCCGATTCGACTTCCGTCAGTTTCGTTAAACTTGTATAGTCCACACGAATGTCACGGAACTCGTTGACCGTCAATCCGAGGTCATACGGAGAATATGCCCGTTTTGGATTATGCAGACCGCTTCGGCACAACGCACGAAATACGGAGCGCACAAAATCGGAATCGGCCTCGGTAAATCTTGGTGGACCCTCGGGACCATGGAGGACCCCGCCCTGAGTTGACCTTGGTCAACCCCCCCCCCCCCCCCCCCCCCCCCCCCCTCAAGCATGAAAATCTTTGGAAAAGAAAAGAAAAGGGGGGAGGAGAGAGGGGGCTGCCCATGAATAGGCAGCCCCCTGTTAGGGCAAGGGAGGGGGGAGAAAATATCTCCCCCACCCATCCCTCCCTTTAACCCACGTGGGATAAAGGGAGGGAGAGGGGAGGCCTCCCTCTTCCCTTATAAAAGGAAGGGCCCAGCCTCCTCTCCTGAATGCACAACCCTCCCTCAGCCCCCTGCTCCCCTGTCAGCACCTCCTCCCCCTGCCAGCCAGCCCTCCCCTTCCCCTGCCGGAGCTCTTCCCAACCGAACCGCCGCCACCACCTCCTCTCCATGGCGAGCCACCCCTCCACCTCCCAAGCCCGTCCCCTGCAGTTAGAAACCTCCCCCTCCTCCTTCCTACTTCCCTAAGGCAGCCGACCGCCCTCCCCCGTCGCCGGAGCGCCGCCAGCGCCACCCCGAGCCTTGCCCAGGCGCGAGTGGAGGTGTTGGCCGTGAGAGCTGCACCCCCAGCGCCGGTGATGGCGCTGGGGGAGCAGGTCCCCACTGGGGGACCTCTGTCCCGACGAGGGACGGCGTCAGGGCCGCCGGAGGATGCGCCTCCGGCGGCACCCGCACTCTCCCCCTCCCTCCCTGCGTTTCCTGTACGAGAAAAAGCCCTCCCCCGGCGGCGGCCGGCGGCGCCAGGCCGTCGGAGGATTGCCCCCTCCCCGGTGCCCCGGCCATGGGCAGCAGGGGAGGCTCCCCCAGCAGGGGGCGGCGGCCCAGCAAGCCTGCATGGCGCATGCAGCCTGCGCCACCGCCCCGCCCCCTTTCTCTTTATTATTCTGGCGGTGGCCAGCGGGGCCAGGCCGCCGGACCACCACCGGAGTGCTCGCAGCCCCCGACGCACCGACCGGGGGCGGCGCCGGCACTAACCGGCCGCTGCCCAACGGTGGCAGCGGCCACCTCCCGCTAAGATAGCGGGAGCCGTCCGATCTCCTCCAGGAGATCGGGCGCCTCCCCTATTAGCGTTTCCCGCCCCCGCCTCCAAATGTGTGCCCCCCCACAGCGGATACACTGCAGATCCGCTGTGGGGACCCCAGGAGGGCGTCCGGTGCTGCGCACCCTGCTCTCTCCCTTTCCTCTATTGGCACCCCAAATACCCTTCCCCTTCCTCATTTTTCTGAGGAAAATTGGGCAATTTTGGCAGAAATTTCCAACATGGAAAATATTCCCCACTCAGAGGGGCACCTCCTGTAATGTTTTGGGATTTTTAGGAGATGTGTTGATATTTTTAAACCCATATGCAAGGTTTATTTAAAAGAATTAAAGGCCTAAATAAGTTGGAAAAATTCCCCAAAAATTATAGGCTCTAATTTAGGGTATTTTGCAATTACTATAAAAGTTTGAAAGTGTGATCTTTTCTTTTGGTTCTTAAAAGGTCTTTTACGAGCAAAATAAACGTCTGAAAGTTAGCGAAATTAATTAGGATAAGTTGGCAAACTCGCGACGCGTATTTTTGTTACGTAGCGAAATAATGTGTATCGATCTAAGGAATCGACTAAGTTAAAAGTATCGACGCACAATTCGGGTGGCAATCGCGAGGCGACACCGCCAATTCGTTAACGTCAAAATAATTAAAATGTGAACCCAAGGCACACGGAATTAAGGAATTTTATGAAATATAAGTAAGCTCCTACGAACGGAGAAAAGACCCCTATGAACGAGGATCGAACGGATCTTCCTCCTAAGAACGGAGTCGACATTGAAGTCTCATGTTATGGAGTGATTGGACTACTAACCCTTCATTTATTGTGCTCTTCAGTCTCGTACTGGTCCTGCTTTTACGTTCTGCATTTATTCTTTAAATCCAGTCTCGCACTGGTCCCCCTGCTTTTACTTTCTGCATTTATTCTTTAAATTCAGTCTCGCACTGGTCCCCCTGCTTTTACTTTCGGCATTTATTCTTTAAATCCAGTCTCGCACTGGTCCCCCTGCTTTTACTTTCGGCATTTATTCTGTAAATCCAGTCACGCACTGGTCCCCTTACTTATATTTCTGTTCATTCATTTCCAGTAATCCAGTCTCGCACTGGTCCTTTATTTACTGCTTTATGTACTTTCAATTCTCCAGTCTCGTACTGGTCCTGATATTTCGGCCCCTGCTTCCGGTCTTTCTTTCTGCTTATGTTGCACTTTATTTATATTTTAGTGCTAACCGCAGTCCTACGCTGGCAAGCGGTGTTTCTCCTCCTTTCTGTGAGGTCTTAGTTGGGGAAAACCTGGAGTTGAGTCTCTCCTCCTAAGTTAGCCCCAAATAAGGAGCCCTCCTACCACCGAGCCTCCCGGTCAAGAGTCGAGTGACCGGTCGAGTAAGAATGTCGCGTCAAGTATTAAAGCGCTTGCTCTGTGTTTAAGCTTTTGAAGATTGTTTTGGAAGTCGCGGGTCGGTCACGCCCGCAGACCGTTCGTACCGGTGCAGGTGGGTTGACGACTCATGGCGACAGGAAGATGTGTACAGCGGGTTATAACCACTCCGAACCCGCAGTTTTGCCTCCGCTAGTCGGCCTAAATCTCGGAATCGCCAGATGTCGCTCACATCCAGTTACTACACCAAGTTGTACGGGAGGGCCTGAGTGATACGATACGACTACATTCAGAAGTGGCAGGACTGGCCACTGTCACCGACGGCTATATCAGTGAGGCTTGCGAGGTTCGCAACCCCACTTGAAGCAAAGCGGTCCAAGCTGTGTCGACACAAAGTTTTTGTGTGTATAGGTTTGAATACCTGAGTGCGGGTATGCGCGAGATAGTATTGTTTGTCATTTTGTACCGCACGTTTATGTCAACTCGTGGAAATTATGGTTGGTAGGCATTATAGATATATATTGTAACGACCCGTTTATACCGTCAACCGCTACAATTTACATTATCCTTTTATTTAGCTACTATGTATTTACAAAATCAGTTATCAATACTTAGTTAGCATAATTTTATTACTTCTTCTATAAGGGACTGAGCATTTCAAAATGTAAAAAGAATAAACCATACATCATAACATGACATTTCTGTAGAATTTTCACCTTGATTTAAACTCTTCCTTTTAATAGATGAATCTTTAGAGCTATCATCTTCACTCTTTGCCTTTTTTCTAAAATATTAAAACATAAAACGTTAGTCATAATTGACTAAGCAAATTCTTATTTCTTTAGTACTTACCTTGCTTATCTCTTGGAGTCTTTGTACATGAAGGAAACATTTTCGTCATTAAGCAGAAGCTATGCATATCATTAACAAATAGCCAACATATGAAAGCATTTAACAAAAAGGAAATACATACACATTTAAAATATGTTTCCTCGTACTTTCCTTCTAGCATTTTCTTTCTTGGTAGTGTTCTTTTATTTCATCATTTCTTTCTTTTCCTTGTTTTCATCATTTCTTTCTTGTTTTTGGGCAATGTTAGGGGTAAATTAGCATTTCATTTATTCATTTATTTATATAGCGCGCTTTCATGTACTCATTGAGTGCCTTTTCATATTCGCACGCACAAGTATTAGTTACGTGCCTTTTCATATTCGCACGCACACTTTCATTTTCATGATGGGAGGTTATCCACCCCACCTCCCTAGTTGGGTTAACCCTTAACATAGCCCATTGCATCGATGCACTCTTTCATATTGTTTTCTTTTATCATCATTTATTCATATTTATACTAATTCCTCATTATAGTCATTCACTTATAATACTCATTCATGATTGTTATACATATTTATGTTGTCGTTTGTAATTATAAACATTTAACAACTAACAATCATATGTCGTCATCATCATCATTTACGCATATTGAAACTATATGTACAAGCATGTGAAGCAATTCTTTATCATCATTTATCATCATTTAAATAAGTATCATTGTATAAAACTGCACGAAGGAAAATCATAAAAACTAAGGAAATAAGAACTCACCGCGGCTTTCCCTTTTCTCGGATCCCTCCCAAAATCGTCATTGCGTTTCCCGCCTCCTTGGGATGCCATCACCTTTAAGAGGAGTCATCTAAATTATTTTACATTCTAGGTAGGTTCCATTGGACCTATGAGGGCAAATAAATCACTTATGTTGGCTGCCCTAATACAACACCCTCAAGCCTAATCGCAATGTCCATGGAGAAAAAGACATGATTGCTGCCCTAATTTTGTGAAAGAGGTTTTGCTTCAAATGAAGAATAGAACACAATAGAAGCATTGTTTTTCAACATTAGAACTACGTAGAATTTCTGAAATCGCATACTAACAACTAGGATTTCACTGATATCACTCGAACTCAAGGATTAGGTCATGAAATTTCATTTCGGAAACTTTTAAGCATGAAAGAAATGAAAGAAATCCAAAACTAATCCAACCCTAGATTTTCGGCTCTTCCAATCCATGCAAAACTTCACATAAGAAGGAAGAGGAGTGGAGAGGAAGAGATTACCTCGCTATAGAAGGAGAAATCACGAAAATCGGAGGAGGAATGGACTCTCGGGAGCGTGCGGCGTCGAGCGGCGTCCGTTGCCTGTCGTCGGTCTCGCAGAGGGCTGGGAGCAAAATACCGCTAGCGGGAGTCATTCCGCCCCTTATGCGAGCCTCGGCTGCCCCCTTTACGACACGCACACCGTAAAAATGGCATGAGTCGTGCTTGCCTTGGCCGGTTAACTCATTTCTTGCTAAATGCAGCCCTCACAACCTTTATTCAGCATTGTAAACAATTTGCTATTCTCTAACATTACTAAAGATACTTATTATTAGTTAAGATACTTAATATTCATTTCGGAATCACGTACACAATTACAATTTTTTATTATCGACGCTTCGATGAGCACATTTTGTACATAACATAATATAATTAATCGTACCTGTCATCGACGGCGTCACATATATACGTATAAATGTTGTACCTGCTGCTAACTCTCTACCTTGCTTCAGCTATTTATTCCTGTCCCTTACCCGACCCCAGGATACGGATCCGGGGAGGGGATGTGTTTTCTACTTAGTTATGTGACTAACAGTTATTTTTATAACCAATCACAGGAGATGGGACAGCGCGAAGCCCCCGCGCCGCAGGATGAGTTACCGGCCTTAGAGATGGCCCGATCAGATACTCCGGCCTTGCCCCTGTCTTCCGCGACGTGAGTCTTAGAGTATAGGACTAGCTTAAGAGCATTTCGTTATAGTTATATGTAGCCTCCGAGGCAGATGTTGTAAACAATAGGCTTTGACCTTTTTCCCTTTATGTGAATATAAGTTGTGTGCTTAGTTTCCTAATTCTAATGCTTCCGCTATGTGAATATGATGTGTTGTTGTGATTCTTATGCCTGACAAGGAGACCACTCAGTGCTTGAGAGGGTGGGTCATTACCACCCGGGAAGCGCTAGTGGCCGTCCTTGGGCAGTAAGATCCCCCCTCCCTGATCTGGGTTCAGTTTTGGGGAGGGGGGTCTTACAAATCCTGACTCCAAAATTCGGACCAATGCAGTCGGAGGCTACTCGCCCAGCAGTCCAACGAGATGACTTTGCTGGTAACGACGAAGAAGCTAAAAGAGCAACAAACAGGACCCCAGGTGCTGCGGTAGGGAGGTCCCACCACGTACCCGGAAGCTCAAGGGAGTCTTCCCCTCCAAAACCAAAAATGGTCGAGCTTGGTACAAGGAAGGCAGGGACCTGGCGAGTATCTCGCCTGAGGGGGTCAACCTCGTCCAAAAATCCTCCTTCTTGTACCCCTGGGGGTCTATTTATAGATAAATCCTGGGGGGTAGTTACCTGACCATACTCGCCCCTTGCTCGCCAAGCTCGCCCCTTGTTCGTCATACTCGCCCCTTGCTCGCCATAATCTCCCCTTGCTCGCCATACTCGCCTCTTGCTCGGCATACTCGCCCCTTGCTCGGTATACTCGCCCCTTGCTCGGTCTATGAATAGGCGTCTCCTTAGGCCTTTCTGATCTCGACGAATTATGGGTGGTACAGCAATGGTATGTTACCGCGGTTAACACCATCACTTGGCAGGCGGAGGCAGAGGAGATGGACCGGGAAATGGAGAGGCTGGCAAGGTGTTGCAGGGATCTCACTAGCTGGTGGGTTCAGGTTGATCTCTAGAGAGGCTGGCATGGTGCTGGAGTCCCCAGATCGATTACGTTGTCGGGCTCTCACTAGCTAGTGGGTTCATGTTGATCTCTAGAGAGGCTGACAAGGTAATGTGGTGATGGAATGCCCCAGATCGATTTCGCTGACGGACTCTCACTAGCCGGTGGGTTCAGGTTGATCTTTGGAGAGGCTGGCAAGGTAATGTGGTGCTGGAGTGCCCCAGATCGATTCCACTGCCGGGTTCTCACTAGCCGGTGGGTTCAGGTTGATCTCTGTAGAGGCTGACAAGGTAATGTCATGCTGGAGTGCCCCGGATCGATTCCGATGCCGGTTTCTCACTAGTCGGTGGGTTCAAGTTGATATCTGAAGAGGCTGGCAAGGTAATGTGGTGTTGGAGTGCCCAGATCGATTCCGCTGTCGGGCTCTCAATAGTCGGTGGGTTCAGGTTGATCTCTAGAGAGGCTGGCAAGGTAATTTGCCCAGATCAATTATGCTGTCAGGCTCTCACTAGTTGGTGGGTTCAGGTTGATCTCTGGAGAAGGTGGCAAGGTAATGTGGTGCTAGAGTGTCGCAGACCGATTCTGCTGTCGGGCTCTCACTAGCCGGTGGGTTCACGTTGATCTCTCGAGAGGCTGGCAAAGTGATTTGATAACATGACTCGGGAACTCCACTGTCGGGCTCCCACTAGTCGGCAGGACCATCATGACATTTAAGGGGCGAGGAAAACAGCGCTCGTTGAGCAAGCCATCGGCAGAGTAAGTCACTGGTGAGGCCTCCCCCAGGAAGAGACCTCGCTCACTGGTACCGAAGCAAAGGTGAATAACGTCGTACCTAAACTGGCGAGTCAGGGGGCTCGCGGGTATGGAGAATGATCATAATGGATCAGTCAAGATGGGTGATGCACGAGAAAGTACGGATGGAGCTCCGCTCGCGACTCCGGAGGGCGAGCGAGCTAGGTTCGACGCGAAAACAAGATGCATCGGACAAGGAAATCGTCGTTGAGGGTGCCAAGGGTGGCAGAGCAACAACGCTCGCGAGCTTCCAAAAGAGGGTAAGCGAACGTTCGTAAAGACGAGTGTCGCGAGAAAGATGTGTGAGTTCTATGAGAAAGGCGTGCGAGGGCCGTGTGAAGGGTGCGTGAATGCATTGCGACAATAATAAAATAAGAGACAGGAAAGCGTTAAACAAAATTCTATTTCATTTCATCAATGTTCTATTACAAACTACGGCGATCTCGCCGACCAAAAAGCTAAAAAAAGAAAGAGATTACAATGGAGGGTCATCCTCGGACCGCTCTCTCTCTCTCTCGCTGTCCGCGGGTGCCGGTACTGGCTCGAACAACTCGGGGACCACCTCTCCTACGGTCAGCTACGCCGTCTCGACAGAAAGAAGGCTCGCCCCTTTCAGGGTTTGGAATATGTGTCTCGCCGCCACGATCGCGGTCTTCCGCAATAGTGAATTTTAGCATAGGATATTAAAAGATCATGGTGGAGTGTGTGAAATCATATTCATCATTTTTGTAGTTTTTTTTTATTCCGATTTTTCTAAATCATGATTTTCCATTAAATGGACTATTATATGCAGCAAAGAAAAATAGACAAATATGCAATAAGTTGTGCATTTAATATTTTAGCCTAAGTCCCATAAAAGCCCATTTAAATCCAATTTTGAAAGTAATCTCATTTGTCTTGATAATATCATTTAGTAAATTTAGCATTTAATTTATAATGATAAAATAAGATATTTATAGGCAATGTATTTAAAAAGGATAAAACCTAGATAGAGAAAAGATAGGTCACTTGAAAATTATATGACTTTTTATTCAATAAATTCAATTTGATTTTTTAAATATTTGGCTTAATTTGTGTAAGTCATATCCCATGATATATACAGTGACCATAACGTGTTGGTTCATAAATAAAAACAAACAAAAAGAAAAAGAATTTAAGCATATTATGAAGTAGAGTATTAATATTTCATTTTTAATTGATTCTACTTCATGTAAATGATTGGATACTAATCAATGAGAGATTTAGGTATCCAAAGGAGTCCAAGTGGGATGGTTCCTTTGGGTACCCACATACATCGTGTTGGTTTTTGGGGAGATAGTGATGAATGTGACCTTACAAGTGGAGTTATTGTTTCATTTTTAATTTTGGGTCTCCATTCATACTTTGGTTGATTGTCTTTCAAATTCATATTAAGATTGTACGATATCTTTTTGTGGTGATAGTTGGTTGAAAAATAATTCGTTTGAGAATTATGTTTATTGACATTGTTTTTCAAAATAGATTGATGTTGATAATCATAAAGAGTTGTAGAATAATCATTCTTAGAGAGTTTATAAAAGTGATGGTCTTTCTTAAGAATTGAATGTTGAAAGAGTGAATGAATATGAGCATCAGTTAAAAAGTTCTTATTTAATTGTTGATTTTCGTTTCCACTATAACTTATAGACCTACTCTTATAACGTGAAGTTAAGCTTTTGGACTTTTGATGATTTGATAAACTAGAATTAAGATATTTTTTATTACATGAAAATTTTTTAATAAACATTTTTAATGTTTCTAGTTTATCTATTAAAATATTATTTTCTTTAATCAATTTTTCATTATGCTCTTTTGAAGTTAAAAGACCTTTTTCCAAAACTCTGAGTTCTTCTTTAAAAATATTATAATCAAAACAAGGTTTAACATTTTTAATTAAAGAGCATGAAAGAGAATTTGAAACATCAATATAATATTCTACTTTAGCGTTCGCTTTTAAAGTTTTATTTTCTAAACGTAATTTGGAATTAGCATTTTTCAACTTTGAAATTTTGCGTTTAGCAAATTTAAGCACACGAAATGTAGAAATAGAATTTGTTACAAAAAGAGAAGATTTTGATTTTCTTACATTGCTATGGGATGAGGTAAGATTTGAACCAAAGGTTCCTTTGACATCTTCTTCACATTCCTCTTCCATAGTTGACTTTTTGTCTTCTCTTTTGCTTGATGTGTTGTTATCATTTGAGTCCAATATTGTGACGTTGCATTCTTCTTTCTTAGATAGATCTTCCTCCAAGCATGAGTCCTCATCAGTTTCTTCTTTTGGATCCATAAGGAATTGTTCTTGTTCATCATCTGTGGAGGCAAGACTATAAGAATTCTCAAGAAATTTCCAAACTTCAAAAGCAGTAGGAAGCGTATAAATAAGTTTGAAAATATTTCCATCCAGTGCACAATATAGACTATTCATAGATTTGACATTTAAAAACACTTCATTTTTATTTAGAATAATTGGAGGCATTTTAATTGTAATATTCCAAACTTCAATATCCAAAGATTTAAGAAATTTTTCCATAAGGGCCCGTTCGTTTGGACGGAATTGAAGACTTGGAATTGAAATTCGACGTCGAATTTCAATTACGCCGTTCGCTTGTTAGATAGATTTAATAATTGGAATTCGAGTTGAATATCATGGAATTGATTTTAACCTAGGCACAAAATCTAGATGGACATATCGAAATTGGGCGAGTCTGGCACGCTCGATTTATCGCGTTTTTCGCCAGGGAGAGCAATTTTAAGCCCGGGCGTGACTTTTTCGCCCGGACGCGAGTTTTTCGCCCAGGATAGTGTTTTTCGCCCGGGCGCGCAATTTTCGCTCGGGCGCGTGTTTTTCGCCCGGGCGCGCATTGTCGCCCGGGCGCGCATTTTTCGACCGGGCGCGCGTTTTTCGCCCGTGGACGCGTTTTTCGCCCGGGCGCACTTTTTTTGCCAGGGCGCGCAATTTTTTGCAAGGGCGCACATTTTTCGCCCGGACGCACGTTTTTCGCCAGGACGCGCAATTTTCGCTCAGGCGCGCAGTTTTTGCTTGGGCGCGCATTTTTCTCCCGGGCGCGCATTTTTCGCCCGGGCGCACATTTTTCGCTCGGGCGCGCAATTATCGCCCGGGCGCGCATTTTTCGACCGGGCGCGAGTTTTTCGCCCGTGGACGCATTTTTTGCCCGGGCGCGCGTTTTTCGCACGGGCGCGCAAATTTCACCCGGACGCGTTGTTTTCGCCCGGGCGTGAGTTTTTCGCTCAGGCGCATGTTTTTCTCCCGGGCGCGCGTTTTTCGCCCGGGCGCGCGTTTTTCGCCCGGGCGCACGTTTTGTCTCCTAAGCGCGCAATTTTTCGCCCGGGCACGTTTTTTGCCCGGGCACTCTTTTTTCCTCCAAGGGCGTGTTTTTCGCCTGGGAGCGCATTTTTCGCTTGGGCGCGCGTTTTTCGCCCGGGGGCGCGTTTTTCGCCTGGGGGCGCGTTTTTCGCCCGGGGCGCATTTTGTCCCCCGCGTGCGAGTTTTTTGCCCGGGCGCGCGTTTCTCGCCCGGGCCCGCGTTTTTTGCCCGGGCGCGCGTTTTTCGCCCGAGCATGTGTTTTTTGTCCGGGCACGCGTTTTTTCGCCTGGGCGCGCAATTTTTTCCCGGACGTAAGTTTTTCGCGCGGCCGCGCTCAGGGACCGCGTTTTTCGCCCGAGCGCGCGTTTTTCGCTCGGGGCGCGTTTTTCGGTCGCCCAATTTTTCGCCCGGGCGCGAGTTTTTCGCCCCGGCGGGCTTTTTGTGCCTGAGCACGTTTTTTTGTCCGGGCACGCGTTTTTCACCCTGGCGTGTGTTTTTTGTCAGGACGCACGTTTTTATTATATATGTACAAAAATATTTAATTTTTTATAATATTTTTCAATTCTTAGATTAAATTTTATTTAACAAATAACAAAAGAATTGTTCAATTCCACAATATTGAACAATATTGTTTATTAGGCGAACGATGGAATTGGAATTAGACCAATTCCAATTCTGAATATTGAATCCCAATAACGAATTCCAATATCAAATTCCAATTCCGTCCAAACGAACGGACCCTAAGAGTTTTCCACACATTATAATTTTCACCCATAAATAAAGGTGATGATAATGATTTTTCATTTTCATAAAACTTATCCCCTCTAGAAGATGTGAGATCATGAAGCGTTACTATTCTCGATTGTGAAGCGGTATTGGAATAACCTTCATCTGATATCACGTGTTGGATCTTATGGCGCCCTTAGAGCGGGGGTGAATACAAGTTTTATGGAATTTAAATCTTATTTAAATTTATCAGAGTTTGCGACCGAAGTTTCAGAATATTTTATAAGAAAATATATTTTAATATCTCAGATAAGATTATATCGACGATTCCTTTTAAATCTGACGGAATTCAATTTTTCTCCACTACCACCAACGCTAGTGACAATGCCTAGCGTTAGTGACAAAAGTTGAATTCCATAAGTTCATGATCAAAATGAATCTTACAATATATTTTGCTTTAGTGAATTGTTGCAAATATCATTTAAAACATTTTTGAAGATGAAATAAAATCAATTAAATAAAACATTAAAAATCAAGATTTTATTTTATAAGAAATTGATTATACAAATGTATGTTTTAATGTTTTGATGAAAATATAATTTAACACATTCTTAAAGAGAAAATCAAATCAATTAAATGAAACATTAAAGGACATTATTTTATTTCATAAGAAATTGACTATACAAATGTTTGATTTCTATAATGCTAGAAATCAAGGCGAGAATATGAAAAATCCCTTTTTGCGATTCACCGGTCCTTCTCCCAAGGACCGGTTGGCTATAGCCTATCTTACCCCAGATAAGGCCTCTAGCCACCCCTAGATCTAACCTCGACCGAGTCGCCACACACAAGGTCTAGTTGCCACACACAAGGCGGCGAATTTCCCACGGAATCCTTCACATAATCCAACGTTCTCCCCGAACGATTTCTTCACACCCGTTACAAAAAGAAATACAACAAAAGATTACAATAAAAATAAAGTAAGAGAAACTTCCCAAGAAATTCTGAAGGTGAAGACGAAGACAATGTAGACGTTGGCGTTCTTGAAGCGTTCGTCCTTCGTATAGAATATGCGTTGTAGACCTTCTCCTTCAAAATCTTCTTTAAATCTTCATGTTAGCCCAAGGGAGATCTCTTAATTGTTGTAGACGAGCCTCTCTCAAAAGAATCAGAATTCTGGCTTTAGAGGCAATAAAATGCTTGTTGTAGAATGAGAGGGGTTGCTCTTTAAATAGGCACGGGAGGTAACGCCCGACGTTAAGAGTTAACGCCAGCGTTAGCATCTTGTGCACATCATGGCTAAGATTGTGCAACCGTCGAGATCCTGGCAGATCATGGACTCAACGCGAGCGTTAACTCCAACGCTGGCGTTGTCTCTTTGCACTCGACGATACTTCTTTTCGACGTCATTACCTTCTCGACGACATCCCTAATCGACGATAAGTTCACGCGGGCCGTTAACTCTAACGTTGGGCGTTAGCTCTCTTTCTAGAGAATCATCTCCATTCAGCATACTACTCATAGGGATGTGTAGCAATAGTTCTTGTACAACCTGCATACTATAATCACACAAAATACAATATCAAATACAACACGGTATTTGTTATTCTCAAACCAAGAGATGCGGAACATAGGCTCCAACACATTCTTCTTCTTCGGCGGTGGCGGCAAGGTAAGCGATCCGCGGCTCGCAGGCGCAGGCCGCTTCTTGGAAGAAGGCGCGAAGGTGTTGAGAATCTCCTAGCACGCGGAGGCAGCGGAGGTGGTGAGCGTGAGGCCAGGAAGGATGGTCCCGGCCCTCGCGTAAGGTGGATGGAGTGGAAGGTCTCGCTCCCCTGTAGACCAGGCGGCAATACAGGGTTAGAGAAAGAAGAAGCGAAATACGAAGTAGGGGGCGAGCGTGAGTCGAACCTGCTCCGGGCGGCACGGGGAGTAACGAGTCGACATTCCTTCGAAGGTGGGCGACCTCGATGTTCCTTGTCGACAGGTACTTAAAAAGCTTGCCTCGTGGTCGCCGAGCGTGGGAGGATGATAGGCGTGCTCTGTTGGAACATGGTCTTCCGCATCTCCTAGGTTTGAGAATAACAAATCCTATGTGTATTTGATCTTGTGTGTTTAAGTGAGCAGGATAACAGAGTCCACATGACTCAAGGATTACATAAGAAGGTTGCCCCCAAAGTTGAGCCATCAAATCCAAATCTCCTACTAGCGCTGGCGGTAGTCCTAGCGCAGGCGCTAGCTGTCATTCGACAAACTGTTAGCGGCGCTCGAAGAAATACTCATAACTGTGTTCGACGAAAATTCGATCGACGACCTCTTAGCTATCGTTCGACAAACTCTTAGCGGCGCTCGACGAAATGCTCATAATTGCGTTAGACAAAAATTTGATCGACGAACTCTTAGCTGCGTTCGACGAAATTTCGATCGACGAAAAGTTTGCTTAAGCGCAATTGCCGGGAGAACTTATAGAAGGAGATAGCGCCAGGCGGTATCCGATAGTGCAGGCGATAGCGAGGAGCACAGTAGGCAAGAGAGAAAAGTTTCCTCTGATTGAATATTCTGTCGCGCAGAATATGTCCTAATATGGGATAGCGTCGGCGGTACCACTAGCGCAAGCGCTAGCGCTGAGACTATAAAAAGGACCCATTGGCTCCGTCTTCCTCATCCTCTAGAGATCAGAAATTCCAGAGCTTCGTGCCACAGCATAGAGAGGAAGGTTCAGAGATATACTCCCACAAATCCATAATGACTAAAGGAGATCCGTGAAGAAGATTTCAAAAAACACGCGTCATCATCATGACGAAAGACCGCATCGACTACGATCATACTCTGCGTCTTTGTCTACTTCTCCAAGAGATCCACATAGAGGGAGTTTTATATTATTGTCTTTTCATTTCTTATTTCTTGTAAACAGTTAGTGAAATCGCCTCGTGTTAGCGACTAGGTCTGGGTAGGACTTAGGGCAGAAATTCGCCTTGTGTTGGCGACTAGATCTAGGTTAGGTCTAGGGGGTGCTAGAGGCCATATCCGGGGAAGGGTTGGCTAGAGCGGCTTGAGGCCGTATCTGGGAAGGATCGGCTAAAGCCAACCGGTTCGTGGGGATACGAGTCGGTATAGAAAACAAAAAGAGTCTTTCTATTCGCTTTGATTTCTAGCTTCGATAAGAGATCAAGTTTTGTAATCATGCTTCTCAAGTTAATAAAATAATGTCTTTACTTTTACTTCACTTGATTTGTCTTGATCTTCTCTAATTTAATAATCAAAGCTTTTGCAAAGTTATTCAAAATATATCTAAAGTTTTTAAAACCCTTATTCACCCCCCCCTCTAAGGGCGCCTACCAATCCAACAAGTGGTATCAGAGCTAGGTTATTCCAAATCGGCTTAACAACCGGGAATAATGGCGTCTCATGATCTCGCTTCTACTAGTGGGGTAAATTTTTATGAAGAAGAAAAGTCTCCTAAACCACCTTTATTCGAAGGTAGAAATTTAGATATCAATGCATGGGATATAGCAATAGTTAGACCAACGAATGAATCAAATAAACAGGAACGTCATCTAAATGCAAAAGCCAAACATTATTTATTTTGTGCCCTATCAAATGAAATTTTCAAATTAATATATTGTTTTTCTAGTGCATACAAAGTATGGAAATTTCTTGAAGAAATGTATGATTCTCCTTCTACAGGTATGGAACAATCGCAAGAACCGGAGAATATGCAAGCTTGCACAAGTCTTCAAGAATGCTCCTCTCATGACGAATCCATGAAGTGCACATCAAATAAAAGAGAAGAAGAAATCCCATCTGAGAGCAATACATTAAAAGAAAAAGAAGATGAAAATGCATCAAAAGAAGAGGAATGACAAAAGGATGTCAAAGGAACTATTTGTTCAAATCTTGCCTCTTCTAATAACAATATAAGGAAATCAAATTCTCTTATTGCTTGTAATTCTATTTCTACTCTACAATTACTACAAATTACTAAGCGCAAAATTAAGAAATTGAAAAATGCAAATTGCAAATTGCGCTTAGAAAATAAAAGTTTAAAAGCAAAAGTTAAAGAAGAATCAAATGCTAATTCATCTAGTCTTACCCATGTCTCTTTGAATGAAACTATTAAATCTTGTTTAGAATTTAATAATTTAAAAGAAAAATACAAGGGACTTGAAAAGGAACTTCTTTTTATAAAAGAACAAAATGAAAGATTATGTTTAGAAAATTCATCTTTGATAAATGATTGTGCTAGGTGCAAAGACTAAAAAATTGAAATTAAAGAGATGGATGAAACATTTGATGAATATAGAAATAACTATCAAGATCATATAGATTTAATTGTTTCCACTCTTAAAAATAGCACAATCGCTTATAATAAAGCTAGACATAATTTTAAAATTAAGAATAATGAATTAGAAGCTAAAATCAACTTGCTTAAGGAAATCATAAAGAAAAATTCTCAAAACATACATTCTCAATATAAAGCAAAATCCAAAAGCAAGTTGAATATGATTTCTCAAAACATGAATAAGCTAAACTATGGAAATAAAAAACATCAAAATATTGTAAATGAAATCCCAAAACACTATCATCATCATCATTTACAATATCAATCTTCTCCCAACTTAAAATTAAACGCAAACAAATTTTCTTTAAATAATAAATTCAAAAGTCATTTTTATCCAAACATACAAGAAAATGACTATGGAAATTTGAAAAATAAAAATAGTATTTGTCCAAGGTATGAATGGAGACCCATACTTAAGAATGACGCACTAATGTCAAAAGAAAGGGTCCATCCATCCTTGTCTCCCCAAAAGTCAACACGCTATATTTGGGTACCCAAAGGAACCATCCCACTTGGTTCTCTTTGGATACCTAAATCTCTTATTCATTAGTATCCAATCATTTGCATGAAGTAGAAATCAACTAAAAATGAAATATCATTATTCTACTTCATGATATGCCTAACCTTTTTTCTTACTTTTGTTTATTTTCTTTTCTTTGAGCCATCATGATATGATCACTTTATATAACTTGAAATATAACTCTCACATATTAAACCAAAATTCATAAACAAATCAAATTGAATAAAGTTGAATAAAAAGTCATATAATCTCTCAACTGATCTACTTATCCTTTTTATTTCTATCCTTCTAAATCCATTTCCTAAAAGTCTTATAAAATTTGAAAAACTAAATTTGTTATATGATATTATTAAGACTAAATGAAATAAGTGTCAAAATGGATTTAAAAGGTGTATTTTAGGGGTATTAGGCTAAATTTATAAAATGCGCAAGTTTTTCTTAGGTAGTTAATATATTTGCGTCATTTTCAATTACCCCAAGTATGTTTAATCATAATCATGTTTAAATCGGAATTGAAAAATTGCATGAATATTATTTCACTTATTTATGATCATTTCACTCATAAATATGTTGTGCAAAACTCAATAATTAAGGTTTAATAAATATGAAACTCTAATGAAGATGAAACTCATGTACTAATTTTAACTTCCGCAACTTTTTGCTATTTCTTCTCGTCTCATCACTTCATTAGACAGGCCTTACATTGCAAAAACATAATTAAGAAAAATCGGAAGCAAAATCAAAGAAAATCTAGGCCATATGATTAAAATAAGCACTCTCTGTGAGCTAACGCAGGCGCTAGGACCTAAATCCGGCACTAGCTCGAGTCTCCGATTTTCTGAAATTTTAAAATTCTGAAAAATCAATAAAAATATATTATTTTATATGTACTACTCATTTTTGCAATTCTGTCTGTACATGTTTTTAAAAAATTAAAATACAAAATTACAAAAGCCAAATTACAAAAAAATATTTTGTTTTGTCTTTGGTTATTTGTTTGATTTCTATTCCTATATGCAAAAATCAAATACAAAAATATAAAACAAAAACAAGTATCAAAAATTATTATTTTGAACTTAACTTTTCTATTTACATGTATCTTGCGAAAGGGTGATTTGGGCTATCATCCCATCATATCACCTAGTACCGGGCGAACCTCTCACAAGGTAGTCCTCGGGAAGTCCAAGATCAATCTTATGAGTTCAAACTTTAAATTATCAAAAAGACTGTATGGACATCATTGAGAAAATCAAGCATGATTTAATCTATTATTTAGAACTTCTATAATGTTGCAATTTATCTTTTCAAACTACTTTGAACATTGCTTTCATCATGCTTTGATATATCTATTAATATGTGCATCAATTATATTGAAAAAGTTGTGTAGAACTAAGCTTAGCATGCCTCTAAGTATGAGTAAATGTTTTATGTTTGATAATGATCGCTATTCACTCACTTATTTTGGCATTGTCTACTTATGTGTTTAATCTAAGAATGTTTGCGTATGTTTTGTAATAGTACAATGAATTAAAATTGCACAAGTATCTTGCCTACACAACCTTTGTTTGCACTTTAAAAGTTAAGAAAAGTGGTTATGTTTTTATAAATTATATTGGTTTGCAAAACAAGTGTATTCGGAGAACTTTGTACAAAACAAAAATCATAAAATAAAGTGACAAAGATAACTCCACCAAGCACTACTTGAACCTCCTGATAAGTCTTAATAAGCGTTGTGAGGTTGAGCACCTTGGAAAGAATAGTAAAGTATCTTGTGCAAACCATAATTTTCTTTTAAAATAAAAAACCACTTATTCTTAAGTACACCGGATCACTAGTTTCAATATTAAAATAAAATAAAATATGTGATCCCCCAAGCACTACTTTGCACCCTGATAAGTCTTAATGAGCATTGTGTATGCAAAGCACCTTGGTAGTTGTACATTTTTTTGTGCATTGAAGTTTGTGGAAGTAAAATTATTTGTGTTTTATTGTGCTCTTACTTTACATATTTCTTGTATTTTTGATTAAAACATTTGTCTACTCTACTCAAAAATACACTTATGTGCACATCATTATCTTCCATAACACTTCTTCTCATGAGTATTGGATCCTAGTGCAAATTCTATACTACTCTTTATTTTATGAAATGCACTAGATAACCTAGCATGCTTTCTACAATGTTTGGTATGTTTTGAAATTGTGAATTAAAGTAACATTGTAGTAATCTCTTTTTGATAGCATTATTTCATGCTTGGTTACTTTATTATCAAACTTAAAGATTTTAATTGAAAAATGATTTACAAAAACATCTTCTTTTTGAAATTTAACTCATATATCTTTTTATGGATCATCATTGATTACAATAAGATGTTTCTTGTATTTCTATAAGTCTTCCGCATCATTACCATATAATTGTTTTACCTTGCGCTTTCATGCTTATTTAAAGTCTTTTAGTTTGTGTGCATCATCACTTGAATCTTCAAATTCCTTTCTTGCAACAAGTGGTAGGCTTGCTTGGTAAACTTTATATTGGTTGCTTTTAACATGAATTTTTTTTATAAAACTCTGATTTATTTCTATGAAAATATTATTATGCTAAAAACTCTGATTCATTAATGGATTTCAAAATAGCTATGTGAGTGTTTTCATAAATTCAAATAAAAATATAAATTCATAGGCTATGTCATTAAATTTAAATGTTAAATGTTTCCAATAATTATTATCCGTGACTTCATTTCTCACCATAGCGGGGGCGTAGGGTTGTAGACATTAGATAACCTTATCTCTAGTCATGTCTTGTCCTTAACCGGGGAGGGTTCCAATGGGGCCTTGCGAGCCACTGGGGGGAAAGAGTGTTAGGGTGAGTTTTGTCTAGTGTTTGCATGTGGGACTAACACCCCAACCTACGGCATGTTTGCAGCTCCTCATGCCCATCCGTCACTTAGTACGGGGCTAGGGTGTAGATATATTGTCTGGGTAGATTGGTTATTTGGAAATCATTACCTCTTTAAGCTAAAAACTCTGACCTATCTCTATAAAAATTATTCTAAAACTCCTTATCATTTCCTTCTCTACAAGCTCGATCATGCATTTATCTTATTGTCAACTTTTAAGTGGTGTCTCCTTACCCACTTTTGCTAATAACAAAAGGGGGAGAACTAACATGATAAATATAATCTGCTATCAAAATATCAAACTAACATGCTAAATTAAGATGATAGCTTATATATTAGGGGAGCATTCACTTAAGGGGAGCATGTATTTAGGGGGAGCAATTCTAAATGTTAAAATCGTAAATTATCCTAAGTCATCACTCTCTCACACACACAAGTAAGTTTCATCATGCTTATATATTAATGCTCTGATTTATCATTAATGGATTTATTATTATCAAACGAGGGAGTTTGTTGGAACATGGTCTTCCGCATCTCCTAGGTTTGAGAATAACAAATCCTATGTGTATTTGATCTTGTGTGTTTAAGTGTGCATGATAACAGAGTCCACAGGACTCAAGGATTACATAAGAAGGTTGCCCCCAAAGTTTAGCCATCAAATCCAAATCTCCTACTAGCGCAGGCGCTAGCTGTCGTTCGACGAACTGTTAGCGGTGCTCGACGAAATGCTCATAACTGCGTTCGACGAAAATTCGATCGATGAACTCTTAGCTGTCGTTCGACGAACTCTTAGTGGCGCTCGACGAAATGCTCATAATTGCGTTCGACGAAAATTTGATCGACGAACTCTTAGCTGCGTTCGACGAAATTTTGATCGACGAAAAGTTTGCTTAAGCGCAATTGCCGGGAGAACTTATAGAAGGAGATAGCGCCAGGCGGTATCCGATAGCGCAGGCGATAGCGAGGAGCGCAGTAGGCAAAAGAGAAAAGTTTCCTCCGATTGAAGATTCTACCGCGCAGAATATGTCCTAATATGGGATAGCGCTGGAGGTACCACTAGCGCAGGCGCTAGCGCTGAGACTATAAAAAGGACCCCTTGGCTCCGTCTTCCTCATCCTCTAGAGATCCAAAATTCCAGAGCTTCGTGCCACAACATAGAGAGGAAGGTTCAGAGATATACTCCCACAAATCCATAAAGACTAAAGGAGATCCGTGGAGAAGATTTCAACACGCGTCATCATCGTGACGAAAGACCGCATCAACTACGATCATACTCTGCGTCTTCGTCTACTTCTCCAAGAGATCCACATAGAGGGAGTTTTATATTATTGTCTTTTCATTTCTTATTTCTTATAAACGGTTAGTGAAATCGTCTCGTGTTGGCGACTAGGTCTGGGTAGGACTTAGGGCAGAAATTCGTCTCGTGTTGGCGACTAGATCTAGGTTAGGTCTAGGGGGTACTGGAGGCCATATCCGGGGAAGGGTTGGCTAGAGCGGCTTGAGGCCGTATCCGGGAAGGATCGGCTAAAGTCAACCGGTTCGTGGGGATACGAGTCGGTATAGAAAACAAAAAGAGTCTTTCTATTCGCTTTGATTTCTAGCTTCGATAAGAGATCAAGTCTTGTAATCATGCTTCTCAAAGTTATTCAAAATAAATCTAAAACTTTTATTACCCTTATTCACCCCCCCCCCCCCCTCTAAGGGCGCCTACCGATCCAACATGCTCGTCGCGCTGGATGGGCGAGAAGGGGACGTTGCTGAAGGGCCCCTTCACGATCACAACTTTTTGGGGCCAGCAATGGCTTTTGTTGACGGTCTTGCAAACCTCGGTGTGTTGGCTGACGAAGTAGGCGGTCCCGTTTTGTAGGACCGGAAGGAGAAAAGCTTACGAAAAACCAGCAAGCTGAACTCTATCCACTCCTCCCTTAGGTAACAGGCGAAAACTACCATTGTACACCCCCATATTTGTCAAACGAACCTATCCTGATGCGGATGAATCAGCAAGTTAGAACTGATCTTTAGACTCATTTATCGCGTAAAGTGGGGCGAGTGGCCCACTCGCCCAAGATGGGGCGAGTGACCACTCTCCCAAGTGAGGCGAGTGATCACTCTCCCAAGTGGGGGAGTGGCCCACTCGCCCGAGGGGAGGGGGTGACTCTCCCCCGAGGGAGGAGCGAGTGGCCACTCTCCCTGAGGTAGGACCCCCCCTTGTTCGTCCTGGTGTGAGTGCACATGAGGGTTGCAAGATCACAGGGTCGCAATGTTGCAAGGTCGCAGGGTCGCCAGAGAAGACTCAGAAAGTAACGTTTTGGCCCGCGTTTATCCATTTCAAACAGCGAAAGTCGGCTATTAGCATGCCATTTTGGCTATCCGCAACTCATTTTCAAGAAGTCTATAAATAGACCCTCATAGACACCTTGGGAGAGGTTGTTGATCCTCTCCCTCGTGTGTTACTTGTGAGATAGCACTCCTACCCCCTGTCCGACTAGTCGGCATGCAGGTATTCCTTAGTGCTCTCTAGGGTGCCCATGCTCAACATTGGCTTGGGAGGGGAAGCTCTCTTTGATCTTCCAGGTGTATGGTGGGACCTCCTCACTGCAGCTCAAGGGGTCTGTTTTGGTCTTCAAGTGTTGGGTTTTCTATACCCCTTCACAAGGGATGACATATTGAATATGCGCAGCGGAAATGAACAAGAACAACCCAAAAAGAGATCAACGGATCTTGCGGTTTTCATGATTCAAGAGAATAAGAAAGCAAATACAAAATATACCTTCGCGGGATTGAGTCAATACTCAACCAAGGTGCTCCAAATCGAAATCTGAAATCTGCTTTGAGTTCTTCAAGGATCGAAATAGATCAATCCCTCTACAGAAGTCCACACAAGCGAAGGAGAACCCTAGCTTCTTGTCGTACAAGAACTAGGTCAGAGAAGGAAGCTCCCAACGTCCTCAAGGACTGCTAGGTCCGATCCAGAGGAGGCGGCGACCGGCGGCGATGACTAGCGGCGGCGGAACGACGATCGGCGGACGGAGCGAGAACAGCCGGAACACTTCCATCGTCTGTTCTCTCGCAAAAGGGCGATCTGAAAAACTGTCTTATTCGAAGCCCTAAACACGTCCTTTTATACGCAAGGCATAAAATCGACTATCCGCAGACCAGAGGGAAAAACAGAAAATCTGTCCAGATTTACATTCGCCGAATTCGACTAATCACATTAACCGAATTCGACTAATCACTATAACCGAATCCGGCGAAACCATTTCGACGAATTCGACTATATAAATTCGGCTGTATAAATTCGGCGAAACCCTTTCGTTGAATTTGCCATTAGCCGAATTCGTCTAAACCCTTTAGCCGAATTCGGTTAATCCCATTAGCCGAATTGGTCTAAACCATTTAGTCGAATTCGGTTAATGCCTTTAGCCGAATTACCTAATGTAAATCTGTTCGTTTAAACACTTTAAACGATTTCCCTTTTGAGACATTCTCAACTTGACTCCAAGTAGTCACAGGATTGGTCCTCCACTCATATCCAATACGAGTAAGGCCAACACAATCCTTTCTCCAATTTCTCCAAACGCTTTTATGTGCGACCCTATAGGCTCATATTGCGTTGGCAGCAAGACTAACTGTTGATTGCTTTGAGATCATCTCAGAAACTCCAACAGTCTCCCACTTGATCACAAAGTATCAACAAAAGTCTCACAAACAATGAGCGGCATCTAGCAATACATCATTGCTACCCAAGCAATAAGAGTTCATAACTCATATAAGCCTGTCATGACCAATGTATCAGTGTTGTCATGTCCCTTTGTCCTTTACATCTGGATAGAACTAGAGGCATGGACCGTGTCACCCTCATAATTGTTCAATCCCAATTTCCTGATCTAAAATAGACTGTCTGAAATTGGTGAGCTCAATATCATATATTGACTCAACCAAGCATGGACATGCATTTCTCAGTCTCATTCCATCAAGGGGCCCATGGATGTAACTCCTGTCATACAGGAGGACAAATCTCATTTCTGCTCACACACAAACATCCAAATGATTCGTAACATACCCAACAACCAACCTTATCGTCAATCTTTCTCAAGAGAAGACTTTAGATGGCATCAAAGTACGTTCTTCCTCACCTGATGAATGCTATGACTTCAGGTCAAAGGACCACAAACACCATTGTCATATGAGACATACTTGTGACACGTTCATATAACAATCCACAAAGTAGTCTCACGGGGGGTCTGTCCAATACAACTTGTTCTTAACAAGTACACATATGATGACTTGATATCACAATATCATGACCTGTGAGAATCGGTCATCAGTCAACGCACATGCTAGTCTTATGGTCTCATCCTCGCCCTAAATTTCTAGGATGATACCTCGACCAGGGACCATTTAAGAATAAAGCTTCTTATGAACATAGGCTCTCACATTCAAGTCACGTACTTGAATTCCTATGGAAGCAAACACTCTAAGGGCATTTATTATGATAATTAATCTTATCAGATAGATATAAATGACATAATAAAAGAACTTGCCATAAATATAAAATGAAATACATAGTACATTTTACAACTCATCCAATGAATAAACAACCAACAAATATGCAATCCACAAGGCTCCCACTAAAGATAATCATTCAGGTATCTAATACTCATTGATCTAACATGACCATCATGCTTCTTTTGCGCAAGAGGCTTTGTCAGTGGATCCGCTATATTTTCTTCAGTCGGTACTCTGTATATGCTCACATCTCCTCGATCGGCAATCTCTCGAATAAGATGGAAGCGCCGAAGTATGTGTTTGGAGCGCTGATGAGATCTAGGTTCCTTAGCTTGTGCAATTGCACCGTTGTTGTCATAGTAGAGAACTACGGGATCAATAATGCTAGGAACTACATCAAGCTCGCTGATGAATTTCCTAATCCACACAGCCTCCTTTGCCGCATTCGATGCAGCGATATACTCGGCCTCAGTCGTAGAATCGGCAACTGTCTCCTGCTTGGAACTCTTCCAGCTTACAGCTCCTCCATTAAGGCAAAACACAAAACCTGACTGTGACTTTGAGTCATCTCTGTCAGTCTGGAAGCTTGCATCCGTGTAACCCTTTACAACGAGCTCTTCCTCTCCACCAAACACCAAGAATGTATCCTTAGTCCTTCTCAAGTACTTTAGGATATTCTTGACTGCGATCCGGTGACCATCACCCGGATCAGACTGATACCTGCTAGTCATGCTTAAAGCATAAGAGACATCGGGTCGAGTACATAACATTGCATACATGATTGATCCAATTGTCGAAGCATATGGAATCAACTTCATGCGGTCCTTATCTTCCAAAGATTTAGGACACTGGTCCTTAGAGAGACTCACACCATGTGACATGGGTAAGAATCCTTTCTTGGACTCAACCATGTTGAACCGTTTCAACACCTTGTTAATGTATGTACTCTGGGTCAAACCCAGCAACTTCTTCTATCTATCTCTATAGATCTTAATACCAAGTATATAAGTCGCTTCACCCAAGTCTTTCATAGAAAAGCACCTCCCTAGGTTGTTCTTAACAACTTGCAGGGTCGGAATGTCATTCCCGATCAGCAGTATGTCATCTACATACAATATCAGGAAGACAACAATGCTCCCACTAATCTTCTTGTAAACACAAGGCTCATCTTCGTTCTTGATGAAACCAAACTCTTTGATTTTCTCATCAAAACGTAGATTCCAACTTTGAGAAGCCTGTTTCAATCCATAAATGGATCGATTCAACTTGCATATTTTAGTGGCTTCATCTGGAGATACAAAACCCTCGGGTTGTGTCATATACACTTCCTTAAGGAGGTTTCCATTAAGGAAAGCCGTTTTGACGTCCATTTGCCAGATCTCGTAGTCATAATACGCAGCAATAGCAAGTAGAATTCTGATGGACTTGACCATTGCTACAGGGGAAAAGGTTTCATCATAGTCAACACCATGAATTTGCCTGAAACCTTTAGCCACCAGCCGGCCTTTGAATGTCTGTACATTCCCATCCATGTCGGTCTTCTTCTTGAAGACCCACTTGCACCTTATGGGTCGTACCCCTTCAGGTGGTTCCACCAAGGTCCAAACTTGGTTTATGTACATGGTGTCCATTTCAGATTTCATGGCCTCAAGCCACTTCTCGGAGTCGGGTCCATTCATAGCCTCTTGGTAGGTTGCAGGCTCATCATCATGATCCATAAACAACACACTACCTATTTGAGACACGAGAAATCCATATCTCTCAGGCTCAAATCTTGGTCTACCAGATCTACGTAGGACTTGTGTTTCTTGAGCAGGCTCTCCAGCTACAACTTCTTGTAGTCCTTGCTCAGGTTCCAATTCGGGTTCGTTCATTGTTTGTGGCTCTTGAACTTCTTCAAGTTCTACCTTTGCAGTCTTTCTGGATAAGAACTCTTTCTCCAAAAAGACACCAGTCCTTGCGACAAACACTTTGCCCTCAGACGGTAAGTAGAAGTAGTATCCTTTGGTTTCCCTAGGATACCCCACTAGATAACATTTATCCGATTTGGGTTCCATCTTGTCAGGCATTTGACGTCGCACGTATGCCTCACAGCCCCAAATCTTGATGAACGTCATACTAGGATGCTTCCCAGTCCATATCTCATACGGTGTCTTTAGAACTGTTTTCGTTGGAACTCGATTTAGTGTGAAAGCAGCAGTCTCTAAAGCAAAACCCCAAAAGGAAACGGGCAAATCTGCACGACTCATTATCGATCGCACCATGTCTAACAAGGTACGATTCCTCCTCTCAGAAACACCATTATGTTGAGGTGTTCCGGGCGGAGTGAGCTGTGATACAATACCACACTCTTTCAGATGATCACGAAACTCATGACTCAGATATTCGCCACCTCGATCAGATCGAAGTGCTTTTATCCTTTTTCCCAGTTGGTTTTCTACTTCATTCTTAAACACTTTGAACTTTTCAAAGGTCTCGGATTTGTTCTTCATAAGAAACACGTACCCGAATCTACTGAAATCATCAGTAAATGTAACGAAGTAGTAGAACCCACCTCTAGCCATATAACTCATGGGTCCGCATACATCACTATGTATTATACCCAAGAGATCATCATCCCTCTCATTACAACTAGTGAAAGGAGCTTTCATCATCTTGCCTAATAAACATGACTCGCATCTCTCAAATGATTCATAATCAAATTAGTCCAGTAGTCCATCTTTATGGCGCTTGGATATGCGTTTCTCATTTATATGGCCTAAACGACAATGCCAAAGGTACGTAGGATTCAAGTCATTTGTTTTTAGTCTCTTAGTCTTTTATATGTTATAGATCGGATGGTCTAAGTTCAAAACATATAAATCATTAAACATTTGGGCAACGCCATAACAAACATCATTCTTATAAATAGAACAACAATTGTTCTTAATTAAGAAAGAAAAACCAATCATGTCCAAACATGAAATAGAAATAATGTTTCTAGTTATGGCCGGAACATAATAACAATTATCAAGTTCTATTACAAGCCCTGTGGGCAAAGAAAGACAGTAAACACCAACGGCGACGGCAGCAACTCTTGCTCCATTCCTGACGCGCAGATCTACCTCCCCTTTACCCAACATTCTTCTCCTTCTCAGTTCCTGCACATTTATACAAATGTGAGAACCACATCCGGTATCCAATACCCAAGATGAAGGAGCAGAAATGTTTATTTCTATAACGAAAATACCTGAAGTGGAAGTCACACTTCCCTTCTTTTTCTGCAGATCTTCTAGATACTGAGGACAGTTCCTCCTCCAGTGCCCTACCTTACCACAATGGTGGCACTTCCCTTCCTTAGCCAATCCTTTTTTTTCAGTGCTGAAGACTTGGGATCAAGATGTGACTTAGGTCCTACCTTAGTCTTCTTGGTTCCCTTGACCTTGCCCTTGCCTTTATGCACCATCAGTATGGGGCTAGCAGGCTTGGTCTTCTTCATGTTGATCTTGACAGTTCTTAACATGCCTAGGAGCTCGGGCAGTGTCTTGTCAATTTCATTCATATTGTAATTCAAGACAAACTACTCGTAACTGTCCGGCAACGATTGCAGGATCAGATCAGTGGTCAACTCTTGGCTCAAAGGAAACCCCAGTCTTTCAAGGCTCTCTATATACCCAATCATCTTGAGTACGTGAGTTCCTACTGGGTCTCGAGCTCCCATCTTACACTGAAATAACGCCCTGGATATATCAAACCTCTCTTGGTGAGCTTGCCCTTGAAATATTTTCTTCAGGTGCTCAACCATCTCATAACAACTCATGTTCTCATGTTGCTTCTGAAGCTCAGAGTTCATGGTCGCGAGCATAAGGCATTCAACATCCAAGGAGTCATCTCCATACTTCTTATAAGTATCTTTATCTGCACGTGGTGCATTAGAGGCTGACTCTTTAGGGGGATCTTCTTCCAAGACATAGAGCTTGCGCTCTTGCCTGAGAACAAGTCTCAAGTTTCTATACCAGTCAAGGAGATTTGTCCCATTTAGCTTATCCTTCTCAAGGATCGCTCTCAGGGACAAGGCGGAGTGAGATCCACTTGCCATGGATATTCTACAAGGAATTTTGCAAAGTAAAATTTTAGTACTATATTTCAAAATACATTTTATATATTTTAATAAGGACTTTTATTAAAGAGCTCCCACTATTTTAATCATATCAATAACCCTTGATATCGATTCAGAGAGTTTATGCGAGCTACTCTCTTAGTGGACAAGATCCGTATTTCACCAACATTTGTCAATTGCATCACTATGCAACTCTTGTATGGTTGGTGAATAACTCTTTATTCGCATCCATCATATGGAGCATGCCAACCATATGCCTCTAGGCACTCAACCTTTGAGGTCACCTAGTTAAGTTTGACCCGATGTCGACAGTGGGATATCACAATTATCCGTTCGCACCCTTACCAAGATAGATTAATGCACCTTGCTTTGGCAAGCCCACACTTCATCGATCGAGGCAGGAAGAGTGTCATCCATCGGAAGGCATCTGTATACTTAATATTGGATAAGGGATTTTAGTTTTCAATAGATGAACGTTTCATCGTGATTAACATTTTAATCATGATTAACATTTAATCACAGTGCACAATCAGAAAATAAGATACAACATTCACATTCCAGATACATCCCAGATGTACACAAAAACAGTCTATCAACACTGACAAAACAGGGCTAAATCTGAGCATTTAGAACACTTCTAAATCTCCAGATTTACATGCATTGGACATATGAACAACGACTCCACAAGTGCAGTAGACAAGCTCGTCTCTCATGTCAGATTCAATAATCTAAACATTTGGTTTCACAAACCATTTTGAGGGACGGTTACTGCAGAGGAGAAACAACCTCTGAAACATGAAAATCGCAACGCAATCACATGCGTTCCTGGCGGGGTTCCAAGGGGCTGCGCCCCTGGCGGTGGTCTCGCTGACCGATCAGCGAGCGGGGTTAAGGGGCAGAGCCCTTGCGGGGTGCGGGGCAGAGCCCCGACCAAATTTTTGAAATCCCACCACCAGAAACCATCCAAAATCACATCAAATGTGATATTCCAAGAGGAAATTAGGGCTTTTAGAACGCTTCTAAATGTCCCAATTTACACGCACTTGACCGCAACCTAGCTCTGATACCACTGTTGGGTTTTCTATACCCCTTCACAAGGGATGACATATCGAATATGCGCAGCGGAAATGAACAAGAACAACCCAAAAAGAGATCAACGGATCTTGCGGGTTTCATGATTCAAGAGAATAAGAAAACAAATACAAAATATACCTTCGCGGGATTGAGTCAATACTCAACCAAGGTGCTCCAAATCGAAATCCGAAATCTTCTTTGAGTTCTTCAAGGATCGAAATAGATCGATCCCTCTACAGAAGTCCACACAAGCGAAGGAGAACCTAGCTTCTTGTCGTACAAGAACTAGGTCGGAGAAGGAAGCTCCCAACGTCCTCAAGGACTGCTAGGTCCGATCCAGAGGAGGCGGCGACTAGCGGCGGCGGAACGACGATCGGCGGACGGAACGAGAACAGCCGGAACACTTTCGTCGTCTGTTCTCTCGCAAAAGGGCGATCTGAAAAACCGTCTTATTCGAAGCCCTAAACACGTCCTTTTATACGCAAGGCATAAAATCGACTATCCACAGACCAGAGGGAAAAACAGAAAATCTGTCCAGATTTACATTCGCCGAATTTGACTAATCACATTAAACGAATTCGACTAATCACTATAACCGAATCCGGCGAAAATTTTCGACGAATTCGACTATATAAATTCGTTTGTATAAATTCGGCGAAACCCTTTCGTCGAATTTGCCATTAGCCGAATTCGTCTAAACCCTTTAGCCGAATTCGGTTAATCCCATTAGCCGAATTCGTCTAAACTATTTAGTCGAATTCGGTTAATGCCTTTAGCCGAATTACCTAATGTAAATCCGTTCGTTTAAACACTTTAAACGATTTTCCTTTTGAGACATTCTCAACTTGACTCCAAGCAGTCACATGATTGGTCCTCCACTCATATCCAATACGAGTAAGGCCAACACAATCCTTTCTCCAATTTCTCCAAACGCTTTTATGTGCGACCTTATAGGCTCATGTTGCGTTGGCAGCAAGACTAACTGTTGATTGCTTTGAGATCATCTCAGAAACTCCAACATCAAGTCCCCACTAGGTGCAGGTTCTTCGACTCTCAGCGACTAGTCACGTGTTCTAACTCAGATCAAGTAAGGGTCAGTTGCATACCGTTGCGGATGTTGAATCTAGTTTTATGGTTTCAACATTCGGGTGCGGTGAGCGTGGAAGCAGCTGGTTCGGAAAGCCCTGAGTAAGTCCCATGACTAGAAGTGAAGAGCCAGGGAATTCACCCCCTCCCGACGAGTACGTGAAAAAGAGTGATTTCAATGAGTTCAGAAAGTCAATCCTGGAGACTCTGCGCTTCGCACTCACCCCCACGGGCGAGTGTTCGACTCCACTGGTTCCTGTTCTCGCCTTGCCTACTTTGGGCGAGACGACACCAACCGGGCGACTCAGCAAGGACGTGCAGGGGGAGGAGGATCAGACCCTCCACACGCAGGTGTTGTTCCCTAGCTCGGTAAAGTGCTCAGCATCCTGGCGAAGAGGCCGGGCGAGTGATGTCGACTCGCCAAGTAGGAAGGGAGAGCTCCTTCTGCGAGCTGATTCTGTCCGCCCCTATTCCACAAGGGTTCACGGAGCCAGCTATGACCCACTACAAGGGGAAAAGATGACCCCCTCCAGCACCTCCAGTGGTTTGAGGGCACCATGTCCATCAGGCCATTGACCGATGCATTTAAGTGCAGACTGTTCGCCATCACCATGGGAGGAAAGACGAGAGACTGATTTCATCAGCTCCCGTCGGGGTCCATCTATGGCTTCGAAGATTTGAGATAGTTTTTTGTTAAGGTTCTCTACGTCGAAGAAGAGAAGGAAAGGAGGGGAGGAGGCCCTTTTCGAGATCAAACAAAGGGCAGGGGAGTCCCTGAGAAGTTATGTGGACCGATTTCAGGAGGAGGTCCTTCTCGTCAACGAGGTGCCTGAGCATACTTTACAACTTGCACTTACCATCGGGTTGCAACAAGGGTTGTTTCACATGAGCGTGGCCCGGGACCCTCCTCTGTCTTACGAGGAGTTGATAGAATGAGTAGGGCATGAGATCGAGGTAGAGGCGACAAACCAGGAATTCGTGTCCAAGATGACCAAGTGGACGGAAGGCGAAGGGAAGTAGGGAGAGGCTCAGCAGTCGGAGCTGAAAAAGAGGGAGGAGCCAAGGAGGCATGTATTCCAAAGACCTCTCGCAGTGCAGGAACCAGGATGGGGGTTCCAACCACCGGCCAACCGACCAACCTGGAGGGACCCCTCAGCGCCAAGGAAGAGGCAATTTCTAGGGAGGTGAAAACTTCCACGGGGGGCAGGGGCATTTCAACCCTCCGGGATGGCGTCCGGGCTCGAGGCCGGTACAACCTCAGCCCCAGCATGCAATGACAGTTGGCCAGGGAAGGAGAGGGAGAAGGAACCACGTTGGTGGAGGCGGCGGCGGAGTAAGAAGCGATAGAAGGGTGTTGCCCTTTTGTGACTTCCATCACGTGGAAAGTCACGCAACAGTTACCTGTCCAAAGTTCTTGGAGGTTCAAGAAGGAAGAAGGGTCCCTACGGGGGGAGGGTTGTTGCTGCTAGGAGACGGAAGGGGAAAAAGAGGAGAAGGAAGAGAAGGAGGAGACGAGGAGGATCGATGCGAGGACCGAGTGGACTCTGGAGCATTGGGCAGGATCAGGGTGATCCATGGAGGGGTAGGGATCGAGGCCACCCGCAAGTGGAGCCTACATTCCATCTACCAACGGAGTGTCGCTTCGACCTCCCGAACCCCAACCCCAGGAGAAAAGATCACATTCTCTTCGAAAGATATGCCGACGCATGAAGATCCTTTCTGCGACGCGCTAGTGATCGAGGCCGAGGTGGAGAACTTCACGGTCTTCCGAATCCTGGTAGATAATGGAAGTTCGGTTAACGTGGTTTTCAAGAAAGCTTTCGATAAGATGAAGGTGGAGCCAAGGAGGGTGGTCGTGTCAGATGGACCACTCTTTAGTTTTTCAGGGGAGAGGAAAGAAGTTGAAGGAGGAGTCGAGCTCTTGGTCACCTTGGGGGGGGGGGGGGGGGGACATCGAAGAACTGTCGGTTCATCATAGTAGATGCACCGAGCAGCTACATCGTCATCTTTGGTCGCCCCCTCTTCAACGCTTTCAAGTGTGTGTCATCCTCCTACCATCAATGCTTGAAATATAGCATAGGGGGATTGCAAGTCCGGGTCTGTGGAGACCCCCGTCAGTGCTACGTCGCGACAGTCAACACCATCACTTGGAAGGAGGAAGCAGAGGAGGTGGACAAGATGATAGAGAGCTTGGCCAGGCTAGAGGTGGCAGAGGAGGTGAAGATAAAAGTAGTCATCAGCGGCAAGGGCGGGAGGCCCGAGAAAGTGCAGGACAGCTGAAGGCTGAGCAAGGAGGACCAAAAGAAGGTTCGAGAGTATATCTAGCAGAGCGTAGACGTCTGCTTACTTATCTGTAATAAATAATGAGCATCGTATCTTAATGAATCTGGTTTCTGCTAGGTAGAGTAGAAATATTTTAGTTAAGGCCCCGAGAAGAGCCGCTGATCGGGCTCCTTGATGCCGGCAGGACTGATGCATTCACTTGAGAGGCGGAAATCGGGCTCCTTGATGCCGACAGGACTGATGCATTCACCTGAGAGGCGGAAAAATCCATTTTTGGTTAAGGCCCCGAGAAGAGCCGCTGACAGGGCTCCTTGATGCCGACAGGAGTGATGCACTCACTCGAGAGGCGGAAAGTCCATTTTTGGTTAAGGCCGCGAGAAGAGCCGCTGACCGGGCTCCTTGATGCCGGCAGGACTGATGCACTTACTTGAGAGGCGGAAAGTCCATTTTTGGTTAAAGCCCCAAGAAGAGCCGCTGACCGGGCTCCTTAATGCTGGCAGGAGTAATGCACTCACTCGAGAGGCAGGATGTTTGTTTTTAGTTAAGGCCCTGAGAAGAGCTGCTGACCGGGCTCCTTGATGCCGGCAGGACTGATACACTCACTCGAGAGGCGAAAAGTCCATTGTTGGAACCCGGATACCAGTCCAACTATGTTCGAGATTTGAGAGTGACCAGAGGCTACTTGTTTAGCGGTCGACTCACATGAGACAAGGTGATAAGAAGCTAGGGAGCATACAAAACCACTCCAACCTGCCTATAAACAAGACCCGCGTACTGCAGCGAGAAGGTCCCGCCACATACCCGGAAGACTATAGGAACTTCCCCTCCTAAAGCCAATGCTGAGCTTGGCACAAGAGAGGCAGACAAGGTACTCGCCCACCATAGGGGGGGGGGGGGGGTGAAGGTGTCTTCTACTTGTGCCTTGGGGTCCTATTTATAGGCAAATCCAAATGGACTGCGAATAGCTGCTCTCGCCTTCTGAAATGGGCTGCTGATAGCCGCTCCCGCCTTCTGAAAGGGGCTGCGTATAGCCATTGCTGCCTTTTGACAGGGTGAAAGTCTGTACTCTCCCCAGGTAGGCGAGGTCTTCTGTACTCGCCCAAGTGGGGGAGGTCTTCTGTACTCGGCCAGGTGGGGGAGGTCTTCTGTACTCGGCCAGGTGGGGGAGGTCTACTATACTCGCCCAGGTGGGGGAGGTCTCCTATACTCGCCCAGGTGGGGGAGGTCTCCTGTACTCGCCCAGGTGGGGGAGGTCTCCTGTACTCGCCCAGGTGGGGGAGGTCTTCTGTACTCGCCCAGGTGGGGGAGGTCTTCTGTACTCGCCCAGGTGGGGGAGGTCTTCTGTACTCGCCCAGGTGGGGAGAGGTCTTCTGTGTTATCCTCATGCATTTCTGATCTCGACGAATTACGGGTTATACATCCTTTTTTGGTTAAGGCCCCGAGAAGAGCCGCTAACCGAGCTCCTTGATGCCGGCAGGACTGATGCACTCACTCGAGAGGCAGGAAGTTTGTTTTTAGTTAAGACCCCTAGAAGAGCCGCTGACCGGGCTCCTTGATGCCGGCAGGACTGATGTACTCACTCGAGAGACAGAAAGTTCATTTTTCGTTAAGGCCCCGAGAAGAGCCGCTAACCGGGCTCCTTGATGCTGGCAAGACTGATGCACTCACTCGAGAGACAGGATGTTTGTTTTTAATTAAGGCCCCGAGAAGAGCCGCTGACCGGGCTCCTTGATACCGGCAGGACTGATACACTCACTTGAGAGACGAAAAGTCCATTTTTGGTTAAGGCCCCGAGAAGAGCCGCTGACCGGGCTCCTTGATGCCGGCAGGACTGATGCACTCACTCGAGAGGCATGAAGTTTGTTTTTAGTTAAGGCCTCGAGAAGAGCCGCTGCCCGGGCTCCTTGATGCCGGCAAGACTGATGCACTCACTCAAGAGGCGGAAAGTCCATTTTTGGTTAAGACCTCGAGAAGAGCCGCTGACCGGGCTCCTTGATGCCGACAGGACTGATGCACTCACTCGAGAGGCAGAAAGTCCATTTTTTGTTACGGCCCCGAGAAGAGCCGTTGACTGGGCTCCTTGATGACGGTAGGACTGATGCACTCACTCGAGAGACATGATGTTTGTTTTTAGTTAAGGCCCCGAGAAGAGCCGCTGACCGGGCTCCTTGATGCCGGCAGGACTGATGCACTCACTCGAGAGGCGAAAAGTCCATTTTTGGTTAAGGCCCTGAGAAGAGCCGCTGACCGGGCTCCTTGATGCCGTCAGGACTGATGCACTCACTCGAGAGGCAAGAAGTTTGTTTTTAGCTAAGGCCCCGAGAAGAGCCGTTGACCGGGCTCCTTGATGCCGACAGGACTGATGCACTCACTCGAGAGGCGAAAAATCCATTTTTGGTTAAAGCCCCGAGAAGAGCCGCTGACCGATCTCCTTGATGCCGGCATGACTGATGCACTCACTCGAGAGGCAGGATGTTTATTTTTAGTTAAGGCCCCAAGAAGAGCCGCTGACCGGGCTCCTTGATGCCGGCAGGACTGATGCACTCACTCGAGAGGCGGATAGTCCATTTTTGGTTAAGGCCCCGAGAAGGGCCGCTGACAGGGCTCCTTGATACCGACCAGACTGATGCACTCACTCGAGAGGCGGAAAGTCCATTTTTGGTTAAGGCCCCGAGAAGAGCCGCTGACCGGGCTCCTTGATGTTGGCAGGAGTGATGCACTCACTCGAGAGGCAGGATGTTTGTTTTTAGTCAAGGCCCCGAGAAGAGCTGTTGTCCGGGCTCCTTGATGCCGACATGACTGATACACTCACTCGAGAAGCGGAAAGTCCATTTTTGGTTAAGGTCCCGAGAAGAGCCGCTGACCGGGCTCCTTGATGCCGGCAGGACTGATGCACTCACTCGAGAGGCAATATGTTTATTTTTAGTTAAGGCCCCGAGAAGAGCCGCTGACCGGGCTCCTTGATGCCGGCAGGACTGATGCACTCACTCGAGAGACGGAAAGTTCATTTTTGGTTGTCCCCGAGAAGAGCCGCTGATTAGTTTTTTTGTCCCTGCCCATCAAGCTGTCAAGTTGGACCACGGAACTAGTAAATTTAGGCTGCATTGATTCAAATATTTGGAATCTAAAATTTCCTGGCTTCAACACACGTGGGGCCGGTATGGGGGATCACAGTTTGCGAGCATGTGCGACCTATATGCAGACATCCCAGATGCAGAAGTTTGTGTCTGGGTATTGGTTTCAAAAATTTCAGTCGGAATAGAGAGGACTTTTGTTTCAACCAGGCTCCATTCCAAAATTTCCATCTGAGACCAATCAGGAGGGGACAAGTGTGGTACATTTTATTGCGCGTGAGTCCGAAAAGAGAGCATGTCAACGAATTAGGAGATCGAAATGAGTTCCATCTCCTACCCGAATGAAAATTTGGAGCCGAAGGAAAAATTCCGCAAATAGAGATGCACAAGGATTTTTCCAACCGGTTCCGTTTCCGAATTTCCATCCGGGACTAATCACAAGGACTAAATTGTTGGTGAGAGTAAGCACTTAAGATCACGGTGTGAAATCTTTGATCCCGCCGTCTAATTCTGCTGGCACGATTTTTCACACATGGTTAATCTAAAATACAAATATTTAATAGGATCATATATTTAAAGAGATCTCTCGGCAATTAAAATCATGGCTCACGCATGAGCGAAATTTTTCAATCCGCGTCCCGTTCCTAAATCTCGGTCCGGTGTAGCGGTGTGTTGACACGTGTGAAATCTCGTGTGTATATCAGGTATTTATTATTTGGCGCCAAACACAACTAAACCGAGCGGCAAAAAAAATTAATCGCGTGCCTGTTATACGCGACTGTTGAGCCATTTTCTTTTCTCCTAAAACTTCGCCATTTTCTCCTCTGAAGCTTCCTTATTCTGGAAGCAACTCGCAATACTCGACAATATCTTCTCAGTTTTCCGCCTGTTCGAAGAGGAACGTGAAGAGCTCCCAAATGGAAGACCAGGTACTGATTTATCAATATTTGTTGTTGTTGTTGTAAATGCATTTAGATTGTCAAACTTCACTTCCCCTGGTAGCAATCAACATCTCCTTAGTTCATTTACAGTCTTTGTAGAAGATAATTGCCATGGAGATCAAATTCAGTCTCCATAGAAATCTGTAATCTCTATGGAGATCAAATTTGATTTCCATAGAGTTCAAATTTGAATATCCTGTAATATCATATCAATCTTTTTGTAGGGTGCACGCAAAACAAACAATTTTGAATTTACAGCAGCCGATGATGAAGGTGAAGCTTATGAGAAGTATTCTATGTATGCAAGTAAAGTTGGTTTTAGCGTGCGTAAAGAACACAGAATTTGCTGGCCTGGCACAAAAACGCTTAAGGCGCGTGAATATTGTTGCTCCAGGGCTGGATTTAAAAAAGCGGATAAGGTTCCTTCATCACATTTCAAGTTTCGACGTTTAGAGACTAGAACTAATTGTCCAGCAGTTATTGTTTTCAATGCCGATAGAGAAGGCAAACATTTGACAGTTGGCAATTTTGTGGAGGAACATAACCATCCTCTTGCTTCTAAAAATGAGCAACACCTGCTCCGATCACATAGGAATGTTGCGATGAAAATCATTTTAAAAACATCATCAAAACGAGTAATCATTTGGTGTTCTAAATCCTGAATACATTGTATATAAGAGGATGCAGGGGAGGGATCATGGGAGGGAGCTCTGGTGGGATCATTCGAGGGAGGTGTCATGGTATCTATGGGGGGGGGGGGGGGGGGGGAGGTGTCATGGTATCTATGGGGGGAGGTGTCAAGACAATTGGTTTACTTCTCTTGAACTTTTTTGGTGTAGAAATAGATTTTCGTCTCTTCTTTTTCTCAACACAACATAACAACTGCTCTTCAATTGAAATACCATCAAATTCATCCAAAATCTACAATTTCAAATTCCAAAACCTACAATTACAAAAACTAAACAAGATCAGATGAATAAAGGTGAAATTCTCAATACCTCTTCACTAAGCAAATGAAGAATGATGTAGAACATTTCCTTAAAGTTTAATGTTAACTTCTCAGACCATCTACATAGCCGAGGTCTACTAGCTGGATAGTGTGCAGGACGAATTGTCGTGTGTTCTAGAAACCATACCTGGGAGAAAAATAAATTAAAAGTTAATAAACATATCAACTTCAAATTAAATAAACATATCAACATCTAAGTTACTAAATATAAGTAAACTTACTACTAGAACATGGGTACATCCGTGCATGTACCTTATCGACTCCTGTGGCAGTTTGAGTGATTTATCAGAATGAAGAAGAGATATCTTATCCGCTATGGTCTTCATACTGTTTAACAAAAAACCATGAACAGCCTTGGCCCAATTATGTCTAGCAAACTCAGTTGGCTCACATAATTGTACTAGAATTTCTGGAATTCTATCACCGCTAGAGGGAAAAAAAGTTGCATAGGAGATGCAAAATCAAAGCATTCACTTCCATATCTACTGTTTTGCTAGCCATATGATCCAATTTACTCTTTAATTCGGTTTTAGTTAGTTTTCATATGCTTTTGGTGAGAACTTGACATCTTCACCTGAATTGGGCATACCAAGTATCAAAGCTACGTCATTGATAGAAAAACATAACTCTTTGGAGCCAAAAGAAAAAACATTCCTCGAAGCATCATAACATGACATCGGAACATATAATAGATGCATATTTTGAGGAAGTCGGGGGGGCTTCAAATATTTGTAAAGCTCTGACTTCATGTAATACCAGCTTCTTTTCCTCGTCCAAAATGCATATTACATTACTTGCTTGGGCACAAACATTTGAGAAGTAACATCTTGAACTAAGAATGTATGGTTTGGAGACATACTTCTTCTTCTCCATGACCCTACAACAAAGCTGCTGAACAACATATAATATATTATGTTATAAATTTTTTTTGATATACATGATATTATGTTTGATCTGCGTGATATTAAGATTCAATCTCTATGGAGACTGATTTCGATCTTTACAGAGATGGACTTCATCTCCATAGAGATCGATTTCAATCTCTATAGAGATGAATTTTGAGCATCATGACGATCAAATAACCGTTATCGATCTTTATAGAGATCTGTTTAGAAATCATGGAGAACAAAGAAGGGGTTGATAACTAATTAAATAGTTCACAAAGCTTAATCAAAGGCGATCGCTCATCAAAGAATGCTTTTCAAAAATCAGTCGAAGCAATATTTTAAATCAAACCCTAAAAAAAAACCTTACCAAAAAATGATGGTGGCGAGTTCTTCACAGGGCGAGGTATGTTAGAATGCTGCCATTACGCTGTTCGAAATGTCCATTCTGGGCCCATTCCGGCTATCGTCGACGCCATCTCATGTAAATCCGGTGATCGTCAACGCCTTGCGGAAAAAAGTCGAGGCTTTGGAAGCAGCAGTTCCGTAAGAATGCTCTAAAGTCACGTTTACTAAACATGGCGAGGAAAAAAAAACACAGAATAAATTTGAATATATTCAAATTTTATTATTGAGAATTGAAAAATTTCGCCAGCCACGCATGATAAGTATGCGCGTGTTAGGCGAAAAGAGAGAAAGTTAAGACATTTTCCGTCCGGTTATCGGCGTAAGAATTTTGCGAGAAATACAGAGCGACCGACAGAGAGAAAGGCGCCCGCCTCACTGCCGTCATGTTCGCCGCTTCGATTAACTTCGGAGCAGCCGGTGCTTCACCTTCCTCCACCCAGGGAGACGCTTTCCTACCATCCTCCGCCTCCAATCACGGCGATGTCAGTCAGCTCCCTACACCCGGGCTCGTGCAGGCAGCGGCCTTCACGTCTGGGAACCCTAGGATCAAAGGGATCATGCATCTATTTCACGAAGACCATTCCTCCCCCAACAATCTCCCGGTATTTCTTCTCCCCCTCCAATTCTGATGTCTTGAGTCGATTTGTTCAGCTGGTGCAGTTTGTTTATGGTAAGGGTAGGTTCTAGGGTTTATTTATGTAGCTCTGGAGTTCTGCTTTGCAGGTAGATAGGAAACCTCTTGTATGCGTGCTGGACGTTCCTAACCATATGACCTATGCCGATTTCTGCAATTTCTGCGGCTCCTTCGTGCAGCACATGCTAGAAATGCGAATCGTGAGGTGAGGAAATCTTTATTGTTGGTTTAGTGCAAAACATGTGGGAAAACTGCAACCTGGTTTGAAGTTGCAGGGAAAAAATATCGGATCCAGGAGAAGAGGAAAAATGCAGATTTTTTCTCTAACTATCTTTGATGAATTTTTGATTCAGTGCTTATATTGATAGAAGTACTATAGTTATAGTGCCAATGACATTCAATTTTGTTGATGTGATTAGAACATGAATTAACTGTTATATATGAAATTGTTATTTAATGATCTCACCTAATCGAAGAATGTATATCTTCGGTGCTGAAGGCTTGCTAGGGCTTTGATGTTTTTCCTGCAACCCTGATCGCTCGTGGTCGTCTCTTCTTATACGCCGAGAGCCGCCGGTTCCTAATTACTCCCCGCTGCTGAATCTTCTTTCTTCTCATTTCCCACTTCTCAAAGCAGAGATTCAGTGAAGGAGAGGATACCTACTTTCTTAGTGGTGTTGTAAATGGTGTGGGTCGCACGCTGTGAAACTGGTGGCAAAGATTGGAGACCTCAACAAGCTTCTTGTCACAAGGACGCTTCGCCTTAAGAAGCTCGGAAACCTAGCTACGAGACGATCTTCGTTCTTCTGGAAGTTGGCGAAGATCTTTGCAGTAGAGTTTTTGATTGCCGAGGCAGTTGAGGAAGAGGTCTCACTAGTACCGTGAAGTCAGAAAGCAAGAAGTCGCAGGCGAAGCTATAAGTGTAGAAGGCTGAAACACCGAAGGAGCTACGAAGGTTGAAGCAAGAGTTTCAACCATAGCCAAGAAGGAATTGTGGAGTCTCTTCAGTTAGGAAGAAGGGAGGTGTTGCTAGGGTTTCTCTACGATTTCGTGGGATGTGTTGGTGACTGCGGATTTGAAGCCTGCTTCTTAGGCTGCGCAGGCAGTGCCGGTGGGGAATGTTGTCTTTCCGGAGTCATCCGGTGCTCGTGCGACTCGGACTTGGGCCGGCGTGGCGTCTCTCCGCTAACATCGTTCTGTGGCGCCTTCAGAGATCTTGCCAGAGGAAGTTGAGAGATTCCAACGGTCTTGCGGAGGTGAGCAAGGCTTGGGAGCACTGGGTAGGTTCTTCAGCGATAAGCTCACGTCTTCTGTGGTGGGTTGGTCGCTGACATATCAATGGCGGGCTAAGGAATCTTTCCAGGTTACGTCGCTCACCGATGGTTTCTTCGTGTTCAACTCTTTTAACCAAGTTGATAGATATAAGATTAAAGATGGAGGACCTTGGGTGGTTTCCTACCGGTGTTTCCCACCGAGAGTATTGGCGGGAGATCATGGGGAGGGGGCATGTGGAATATGAGGCCCATCTGGTCAAGGTTACCTTGCTGGTGTGACATAAGCTTCATTATTTGCACCACATCCTGTGCCATAGCATTGCTGCGCGGGCCTAAGCACCCACAATGTCGGCCGGCAGGAGTTGCTGTACCTGTACAACATGGATCGCCATGTTCCAAAAAACTTGGGGGTAATGGTCGCATAGTTTTTACTCCATCAGGAGACCGATATGAACGTGATAAAGATCTTGGTGTTGCATTTCACCACGAAGTTGTTCCGTTCCATGGATCGCCATGTTCCGAAAAACTTGGGGGTAATGGTCGCATAGTTTTTACTCCATCAGGAGACCGATATGAACGTGATAAAGATCTTGGTGTTGCATTTCATCACGAAGTTGTTCAGCTCCATGGGGATTTTGGACACGCTCCCCACGATGCGAGTGGCCTACATGCCGGATTGCATGACTCTCCACACATTAGTGGTCATGAGGCTTATAAGAAAGGTCAACCGCGATGGGAGTTTTGTGTATGTCTTCATGGTTGACCAAGGTGAGAACGTTCCTGCTCCGGGTGTTGGTTAGGATGAGAATAATGATGAGGTGGAGCCGCGCCACAACACCCTGGAGCAGCATGTCGCAGCTGCAGCCGAGAGAGTTAAGGAGGAGAGAGCCTCGGACGAGAGTACTTCTATGGACGTAGGTCTTTTCAGGAGGTGTTCCCTGATGAAGCACTCCAGCTCGACCATCTATCTACATAGATGGATTTGATTACTCTGTATATGCATCTGTTGGGTTCCTTCCTTGGTATGCCTTCCGACTATACCTCTGGCGGCGCCGACCCTTCACCGGAACGCGCTGGAGGCCCATCTTCTAACATGTTCTGATTGCATCTTTGTGTTGATCTCTTTCTTTCTGCATTTCTTTTTCTGCGAAGTACATTATTATAACTTTGGATGATTCTCCAGGATGCTGGAGATATTTGTGTATGACTATTTATCCTTTCTTTCTACGGCTACTTCTCTATATTTTTTTAATCTCTATTTTATTGTTAGCAGTAATTCTTATCTTACGTTTTAGTTTAGTTCTCTACACCCCATGATTATCCGCCTTTTTATTTCAGTTCTTGTTTGTCTATTTTGTTTTTGTTGGCACTAGCCCCGTGTGTCGGATCCGGTTGGGTCGTGCATTCTGGTTGGCCAAGCTTTGGCCGTGTGCATCGTTTGGTTCAAATTTAGATTTCATGTCGTCTCAGAATGCACCATCTCCGACATTGGGTAATGGGTTTCTTTCCCTTTGTTATATTTTTATACTCATTTTGCTCACCTATCACACATATGCACTCCGACTATGTCCTTTTCGAATTGTACCCAAAATTTTCAAAATATTTCTTTCAGGTCTGCATTCTTTTCAGTAGCCACGCACTTAGAGTTTGAACATTTGTTAGTTTTTGAGCTTTCTCCCTCTTTCTGGTAGGTGCTAGATTAGCTTAATCTACTTTTAGAATGTGATTGCGGGAGTGTATAGTGATTTATGCATTGTTTCTAGTTTTTTGCACATGTTTGTAATATGATTTTATTCTAGCTTTAACTACTTTTTAAGCTTCATAGTTTATACTTTTCTACTTCACATCTATGGTGTATACCCACATCTAGTTAGAATGCGCTTTTGTCCGTAGACTTGTGTAGAAATGTGTGTAGCGAGCCATTAGTTGGGTATTATCTGACTTTGTCGAAAGGGTATCCTTTCTCGATATCTAGAACTTGCCCCTAGCGAGTCTCGAAACTTATGCTTAGGCTAGTTTTATTTTTGCAAATATGACGTGGGTCTTTATTGGATAGTTTGAGCATTTGCATCTGTGCCTATACGAACTACGATTGCATACACTCTTTGGTCCTTACACTCATCCATTGTTTCAACCCCACCTAAAAAGCACCCACGCCAAAAATTTCAACCAATTCTCACATTTAGATTTAAGCTTAAAATCAAAATCTGATCTACTACTTGTGTTTTTAGGTGAAAATTTTGTGATTTGGTGCACTTTAAAAGCTTATATTTTTGTGCTTTTGAAAAAACTTAAAATAAATTTCTTATTAAGAGAGAAATAGAAAAGAAGAACAAAAATAAAAATGAAAATAGAAAAAGAAAAAGAAAAAGAAAAGAAATATCTGTGTTGAAAAGGAGAATTGGTGTTTGGCTATTGCGGAAGTGACCCCATATGCAAAAATTCAAGTCTATGGGTGTCATTTCCCTTTCTTTTTCTTTGGTAGGATGATTTTGATGCTAGCTCTTATTTTGGTTTAAGTGTGATTATTTCTATTATGCTTATCTTTTGATTCACCTCACTTTAAAACCAAGCCTAATGATTCATCCTAATTCTAAGTCATATTGATTTGTAAAGATAGATTTTGCTAACGTCGTGGAGAGAGTGTGATCGGGCAAGCCTATGACCATTAGTGGAACCAGTCCCTCGCCTTCCCTTTGAACGAAATGGCGAACAACCTATACTTGAAGGCGTTTCTCACTTGCTTGATAGAGACCGTGTCCTCGAACCACTGGAGTTGCTGGACGGGATCATCCTTGCCTGTGTAGTAGGATATGACAAGCTCCCTGAACCCCTTCGACACCAGTGCCGAAAGGACCAACTCGCAGAACTGTAACACCCCAACTTAGTTTATCAAACAAATCAGCAGTCCGGCCGGGCCCCGTGATAAGAAGTAAACTAAGTAACAGTATTTAAATTGATTCATAGCAGGCGTAAATGAAAAATGCTAAAAGAGTACTTACAGCGGAAGTAATAAACGAACTAAGGGTAAAATGTATCTTATAATCTGATTCACAGAGCCACTAAAATTGGAAGTCTAAACACTGGAATTACTGAAATCTTAAAGCTAGTCTGATACAAAGAAACATTAGGCAAATTCTGATATTTTGTCCAATATTACAAAACAACACTGGAAAGACAAGCTACTGAATGAAAACAGACTAAAAGAGGAACATCGGCAAACGCGCTCATCCTAGCCGCAACACCCCACCTGTGACCCCTGAAATAAAAAGCTCCTGAAATAAAAAGCCCATAAAAATGGGTCAGCCCAACTGGAGAATAAGAAAAACCATTTCCCCTAGTGTCACTAAAAAAAAAATATTAATCAATGAAGAAACATGAGTACAAGACAAATACAGAAATAATTATTTTGTGCTAAATAAAAAATTATCCTTTATTATTCGCATGTTTTTCTATTAAAATGTCGTATGCATAAATATCTATTCTACTATTACTTAATAATGTATTTCTATTTAAAATCGTTCAAATAATAATTTCAAGGAGTTTCTAAACTGCGACGTACGCTTAAATCTTGGAGTTGTATCTTATGCGCATTCTAACGATCCGAGTCTTTACTAACGAACGCATCACGTTCTATGTCTCAAGGACTTAGACCCGCATCTACTGACCTATTAGAGGATGTATTCTCTCCCCAAAAGTTGAGGCTCCTAGGGACTACTATGCCCTAGGAGTAAGATTGTGCGCCTCAATCTATCACGAGCGATGTCATCATTCGTGCCTCCTAAACGATTTGTGATATTAATTGGATCTTAATAAAACGTTCTGCTAGACGTTATGCTTAGGTTTATTACCATTTTCCTAGAATTCAAACCTATAAAAGAACATCACATTCGTGCTCTACTGAATTACTTGAATAAAAGGAATAAACATCTTAGTTCATAATATCATTCAATCAATACATAACATGAGAGCATAACACTTATCAATTTCTCATCTAAGAAATATTTATGCGCTACTTTATGATATGTCTAGCCAAAAGAAATAGATTTTCTTACCGTAGTATTGCGCCGCTCGTATACAAGGCGCGGCGGCATGATACCTTATTTTTTTGACAGAATTAGAGGCCTTCTCCGTTCTGTTACCCAACCGAAACCCAAATCTGAAACACAACCGAAAAAGAGACCAACGGCTGGAGAGGGGGCTGCCCTAATTTTTATGAGGGGAAGGAGGTTCCAACGCCTCTATCTGTTACATAGAGGAGAAAAGAAGTCGAAGGTATCAACAATTGAACTAACTGACGACAGGGACGGAGACGTCGACTACTTACCCGAGGAAATCCTCAAAAATTGAGAGAGACAGCAAAAACGACTCCTGCGGCTGGCTTGGAAGCGGCAGGGATCACCCGTCTGAGAGGAGGAGTCGACAAAAACTTCTGGAGCGGGAAGGAAGAGGTCGACGAGACTTAACAATGAGCGAAGGAGGCGTCTAGGGCTTCTGGGAGAGGAAGGATCGTCTTCTGCGCCTCCAACGACGAAGACTAGGAGCGGCAGCGCCACTCGCACCACCGACTGGAAGAAACGAGACTAGGAGAGTCCAGAGGGAGCGTGCGCGAGAGAGGAAGAGGAGACTGTTACCTTCCGCTGGGAGAGAAAACGCACGACCTTTTAATGACTCGAAACGACGCGTGAGCCCTAAGAGCCGGCTAAGGAAGGGAGCAAATTAAAAGGGGGCTGCGCTTGGTAACGACAGGGAATGCGTTACAAGGTGTCACCGTGGAAGAGGGGGGGGGGACAAGCTTGGGTTTTATCATTACAATGCCATTAGTCATTAAATCCCCAAAGTTCTGAGTGCAAAAGGTCTTGAGGACCTCTAAAATGCGCCGAAATAAATTATGTAAAAATTAACTAAATAAATTATTTACTTGTACGCAACGACAAACTCATACCTTGAATAGAAGTTGGCTCGGTTACTCCCGCTCGCGGTCGGACCCTGAAATTAGATTTACGCTCTCATTAAATTTCGGATGTTACAAGAATGGGCTCCCCGACCCAGCCTGGCGAGCTAGAGGTACTCGTGCGGTCTCTTCGTCAGGGTAGAGAGTACCCGACAGACTAGAGAACAACACTCACGCCTGCAGGGCTCGCTCCCCTCCTCCGCCAACACTTCCTTCCCTGCTTCCCTGCCTGGCGCCTCCTCACCCAAGGCTTGCGAGGCGAGTATCGGGACCGTGGGGGTCGAGCGCTCGCTCGGCGGCATGAGGGCGAGGCGTAGGGTGATAACACCGATATCCTTTCGTGGTGGAGGAATGACCAATAAAGACACAACGTTGAGCCCGAAATCAAGTTTGTTCCCATGAGGCTGATGAACATGCATAAAACATACACATGCAAATACACGGGGTGACAAATGAGAGGTATGAATGACAGACATGAAAGAGAGGCGGGCGAGATGAGTATCATAACCTAAAACCCATGAAGGAAGATGATTGATAGGATGAGAAGCAGTGAGAACATGTCATCCCAATAGGATTTGGGAAGATGCATAGTATGGAGAAGACAATGTGCCAGCTCAAGGAGGTGTCGATTCTTCCGTTCAACAACCCCGTTTTGTGTGGAAGTGTGAACACAAGTGATTTGATGCAAAATACCATAATTGGTGAGTTACGAGCCAAACAAACCACGATCAACATATACCCCCATTGTCACTACGAAGAGCACAAAATTTTCCATCAAACTGGGTCTACACTGTTACGATCTACGGAGAAGAGGAGAGAAAGAGAGCTACGACTACAAGAAATTAGGGTTTAGGAAGAAGATGAACCTGAAATTAGTTTTCAATAATCCTCTCATCACGGGGGTCCGAGTTTATATAGCTCTCCCGGACCCAAGGGGCCGGCCGGCCCCCATAGGGGCTGAACCGGTCCGGTTCAACCCCGTTTCTTCTGATTTATTGCTGGTGGGCTGAATCGGATGGTTCAACCCTTTCTTCCTCCGTTGCCTCCTGCAGCCTGCGCTTGTATTGATAGCCACTGAATCGTGATGCGCCGCCCGCCGTAACATTCCCTTCCCCAGAAGGAGCCAACTTGTCCTCAAGATGGAAATCCGGGTAGAGCTCCCTGAATTCAAGCATGTCAACCCAGGTGTTGTGTGTCGGTGTCATGTGCTTCCACTGCACCAAAACTTTGGGAGGATACTTAGTGCCCCGCTGCTTCCAGCGAACCATCAGAACCTGCTCGGGCAGTGGGCGTAGCTCGCCTGCAGTAGTGGCCTTCGGTAGGAGGGGACTGACGTGCACAGACTCACCCAACTTTCTTTTGAGGAGAGATACATGAAAAGTCGGGTGGATACGCGACCCCTCTTGTAGAGTCTAGGTGTAAGCGACAGGTCCCACCCGACGGATGATGAGGAAAGGCCCGTAGTAACGCGGTGCAAGCTTCTGGTTCCTTCGGCGGGCCACAGATAACTGTCGGTAGGGCTGAAGTTTGAGGAAGACCTCATCACCCACTGCAAACTCCCGCTCAGTCCTGTGCTTGTCGGTTTGGAGCTTCATCCGATCCTGTGCAATACGCAGATTGTCCCGAAGAGTAGCCAAAGTACGGTCACAGTCACGTAATGCTCGGTCCACTACTGGTACGGTCGTGCTATCCGGCTCATAACTGCTCAAGGTGGGTGGGGTACGGCCGTAGACGGCCTCAAACATAGTCATCTTGCTGGCGGAATGGTATGCAATATTGTAACAGTACTCAGCCCAGTGCAACCACTGGGTCCAGGTCCGTGGCTTATCCATCACAAAGCATCGAAGGTACGTTTCCACGCCGCGGTTGAGAACTTTTGTTTGTCCATCCGTCTGGGGATGGTGCGCTGTGCTCATCCGTAGGAAAGTGCCTTGCAAGCGGAACAACTCCTGCCAGAAATTACTTACGAACTTCGGGTCCCGATCCGAAATGATAGCCCGCGGGATCCCATGAAGCCGAACAATCTCCCGGATGAATAGATCTGCAACTGACTCGGCCGTGTAGGGGTGACGTAAGGCCAGGAAGTGACCATATTTTGAGAGTTTGTCCACGAAGACTAGAATGACGGACTTGCCCTGCGACTTGGACAGCCCCTCGATAAAGTCCATGGAGACCGTGTTCCAGATGTGCTGAGGGATCTCAAGAGGAGTAAGGAGGCCTGCTGGGGCGGTAGTCTCATACTTCTGCCTTTGACAGACGTCACATTGCTGAACAAATTTCTGCACATCGCGTCTGACCCCTTCCAAAATACATTTGCCCTAAGGCGCTGGAGTGTCCGAAGGATTCCTACATGTCCCCCAGCAGGTGAGGAGTGAAACTCATGAAGCAACACCGTCTTCCATGGGGAGGTGGTGAGAATGACCACTCGATCCTGATAGTACAACCGCCCATTCCTTAACTGGTTGCCGGGGTAAGTGAGCTCCCCTCTCTGAAGAGCTGCCACGATATTCCCTAGCTTGGTATCTCGCCGGACGTCTTCCTGAATCTCGTCCAAGGAATCTATGAGCGGACCTGAGATCTGATGAAGTGTGCCCTCTGGCAACCGGGACAAGGTGTCGGCGACCACATTCTCTTTGCCTTGCTTGTAAATGATCTCATAGTCGTACCCCAGTAATTTGGTGACCCACTTCTGCTGAAGAGGGGATGCCACTCGTTGCTCCAGGAAATGTTTCAGGCTTTGGTGATCGGTGCGGATTTTGAAGTATCGCCCAAGCAAATAAGGCCGCCAAATTGCGACAGCATGGATAATAGCCAACAGCTCCTTTTCATATGTCGACAATCCCAAAGTGTGGGGCGTCAGTGCCCTGCTATAGAAGGCTAGAGGGTGGCCCTCCTGCATCAGAACCGCCCCCAGCCCAACCCCGGATGCATCTGTCTCTACCACAAACTCCTTAGTAAAGTCTGGAAGTGCCAAAACTGGAGTGGTCGTCATGGCTCCTTTTAGAGCCTGAAAAGCAGCCTCGGTGTCGTCCTGCCACTGGAACACATCCTTATGTAACAGCTGTGTCAAGGGTCGTGCGATCTTGCCATAATCTTTGACGAACCGTCGGTAGTAACCGGTGAGCCCCAAAAAGCCCCGAAGTGCTCTAACGGTTTGAGGACGCGACCACGTGACCTTGCTCTCGATTTTCCTGGGGCCCGCCTTGACTCCGTGTATGGAGACCAGGTGACCCAGATATTCCACCTCGGGCTGTCCAAAAGAGCACTTGGACTGCTTCGCGTAGAGCTGATGCTGATGGAGTATGGTGAAAACTTGCTCCACGTGAGCGACGTGTTCCGCACAGTTGGCGCTGTATATCAGGATATCATCGAAGAAGATCAGTACGAACCGCCGAAGGAGTGGTCGGAAAATCTCATTCATAACGGCCTGGAAGGTAGAGGGGGCGTTCGTGAGGCCGAAAGGCATCACGAGGAACTCGTAGTGCCCGTCATGCGTCTGAAAGGCCGTCTTGTGAACGTGCCCTTCGTGCATGCGTATCTGATGGTAGCCAGACCGTAGGTCCAGCTTGGTGAATAAGGCGGCGCCATGTAGCTCATCGAGCAGTTCTTCGATCACTGGAATTGGAAATTTGTCCTTGACAGTTGAAGCGTTCAGCCCCCTGTAGTCCACGCAGAATCTCCACGACCCGTCCTTCTTTACCAAAATGATCGGAGAAGAGAACGAGCTGGTACTGGGTCAGATGATCCCTGCCGATATCATCTCCTTGACGCTTCTTTCGATCTCCGCCTGTGTGGGTAGCGGTATGGTCGGATATTTGTCGGCTCTGCCCCGACCTTCAACTGGATCTGGTGGTCCCTGAACCGCCGAGGTGGGAAAGTGTACGGCTCCTGAAACAAGTCGGAATACTGCCTCAACAACCCCTGCATCTGTAATGGCACGTCCGTATGGACTGTAGGATCTGTCTTGATCTCCATGACGAGGGCCATCGGCTTATCCTGTTCCCCCAGTTGTTCCAAGCCGCGGAGGGAAATCTCCTTCAGTGGGGACGATTTAAGGCCCCCCAAACAAGTATCTTTACCACTCTGGCTAAACTCCATGGCCAATTGTTCCCAATCAAAGGTCACCCGCCGTAACTGTTGCAACCACTGTACCCCCAACACCATATCTGAACCCCGGATCGGTAATAAATACACGTCCATCTGCTCGACGTAGCCTTGTATCCTTAGCTCCACCCCTTTGATGACTCCCTCACATTTCAGCTTACTTCCATTCGCCACCATGACGTGAAAGGCCGCGCCACGGTCGATGTCGTACCCTGCCTTCTGAGCTACTGCAGGGTGGATGAAGTTGTGTGTACTTCCACTGTCCACCAAAATGGTCACCTTCGCCTGACCCACCTTACCCGCGATGCGCAGGGTGAGTGGTGCGGTGCACCCCTCCATGGCATGGATAGATACCCCAAAGTCTGTCAGATCCAGCCCCTCCTCAAGCTCTGTGCTGAGCTCCTCGTCTACCTCGTCCTCCTCCCGAAGCATAAACACCTGGACCTTCTGGCAAGTATGCCCCCGAGTGTACTTCTTGTCACAATTGAAGCACATGCCCTTTTCTTTCCTCGCCTGCATCTCTGGCCACGTGAGTTTCGTCACTGTTGGACGGACGGGTGGTGGAGGATCCTTCCGAGCCGCCATCTGGGTGGCTGGGACCCGGTGGGGGCTCTGTTCCGCTGTCTGCTGAACCGCTCCTCCTGTATACGTGCGAGGCTGATGGCATGGATCAGGCTCTGAGACATATAAGCATGGACCTCGTCTCGTAAATGGTCCCGGAGACAAAACAACTCAGCATGGTCTTTTCCCCCCAGGAGACCCGGTTCGCCAACCTCTCGAACTCGGTCCTGTACCATCACCGTTCCCCGTTGCCTCAGCTTCTGTAAGGTAGCTTCGACGTCCTCATAGTCCAGGGGGCCGAAACGGGCCGAAAAGGCCTCCACGAACTCTGCCCATGGGGAATAATCACGGCCCCTCATGAACCACTTGGTCCACTGATAAGCATTGTCCTCCAGGTGGAAGGCCGCTAATTGCACCCACTGATCCTCCGCAATTTCCTGGTAATTGAAAAAAAGTTCCGCTTTTTGCACCCATTCCAGAGCATCACCCCCCTTGAACTTTGGAAAGTTCATGCGCGTTCGCTTGGGTTGCATGTAAGGTCGGGGATTTTCCCCCCATACCCTCCTTGACCTTGGCCATACCCTCCTTGACCTTGGCCATACCCTCCTTGACCTTGGCCATACCCTCCTTGCCATTGTTGTTCAGCGGGCTGATTTTGTCGACCCCATGCTTCCGGATAGGGCACTCCCCATGACCACCGCCCATTTGCTGTCCTTCGCCGTGAAAACCCTGCCACGGGGGTCGTTCATTCCACAATTCTCCATTTCGAATCCCCATTGCTCCTCCAAACATTGGTGGTGCCGACAATAGCCTCGCTCCTCCGACCGGAGCACCCATGACCCCGGGTGGTCGAAAAGGACCCACCGGCGCCTCCCGACCTCGCCACGGCCCGGGAATGTGCCGTTCCTGCTCTGCTGGAAGCCCGCCAGGGCCGCACCCTGGCGCAGCAGCCGGTGCTGGCTGTTGCGTAACCGGCCGCGCCGGCGGCTGCTGCGCCGGCCAACCGCCACCGGGTTGGCCGTATCCGGTCCCCTCTGGCCCGGTTAAACTTCCCCCTTGCTCATATGGTGCGCCACCTGCGATTTGAGTCGATCCCGACGCCGCTAGGGCCGATCCCGTCCACGCCTGCTCCATGCGGCCTGGTTTGGGTCCGGATCCGCACAGGGGGGCCACGCCCGATCCTCCTGGGGCACCGTTCGTGGATGGTAGCGCCGTGTGAGACGCCTCCGCCTCCGAATCGCTGTTTGGTACCGTTTTTCCTCTTAGCGATTGTACCAACAGTGCTTTCAGCTCCTCCAGGCGACCATCCATGCGTTCCTCCATATTTTTTTGGGCTGTTTTCATTTGATCTTCGATCGCCGCTACCGCATCGGTCAACCCGACATAGTTCTCTTCGATGGCCACTAAGCGAGCGAGTTCGGCTTCGGAACGTGTTGACACCATGGTCGCAGGAGCGGTGCTCTGATACCAAATGTTACGATCTACGGAGAAGAAGAGAGAAAGAGAGCTAGGACTACAAGAAATTAGGGTTTATGAAGAAGATGAACCTGAAATTAGCCTTCAATAATCCTCTCATCAAGGGGGTCCGGGTTTATATAGCTCTCTCGGACCCAAGGGGCCGGCCGGCCCCCATAGGGGCTGAACCGGTCCGGTTCAACCCCGTTTCTTCCTGTTTATTGCTGGTGGGCTGAACCGGATGGTTCAGCCCTTTCTTCCTCCGTTGCCTCCTTCAGCCTGCGCTTGTATTGATACCCGCTGAATCGTGATGCGCCGCCCGACGTAACATACACCATCTTATGAAAGGCTTGAAAACAAAGAAAAACGTCATTTTTTCTTTCTTTAACAAATAGACCAAAGTAGTTCTCGAAAAATAGACAATAAATGTAGCAAATCAATGAAAACCAGATAATGATACCACATGGGAAGGCCCCCAAATATCAGAATGTATAATAGAAAAATGAGTATTGCTTGGAGAAGATAAATGCACATAGGTATGTCTAACATGTTTAGACACAACACATACATCACAAGATAAATTTTTAATAAACGACAAGAAAACAAGAAACCATTTGCAAAGATAATCAGAAGAAGGATGTCCGAGGCGAAGATGTCATCGTCGAACATCAGTAGCAATAACAATAGTTGAAGAGAGAGCGCACGATGGTAGCTAGGTATCCAGGTAGTACCAACCACTGTGGTTCCTACCATTGCCAATTTTTCACTTCTTACCCAATTCCTGAAAAACACAAGAGTTAGGAAACAAGGTTACATAGCAGTTAAGGGATCTAGTAATGTTGCTGATAGAATGTAAATTTCAGGGAAAGGATGGAACATCAACAGAGGCAAGAGAAATAGAAGGAGAACATGAGATATTTTCTTTGCCCGCAATGGAGGACAAGGTACCGTTAGCAGAAATAACTTTATCCCTGCCAGACAAAGGTGTGTAGGAAACAAAACCTGAGGAGGATCCAATTATATGATCGGTGGCGCCCGAGTCAATGATCCAATCTGATGCAACCTGAATTGCATCGTTATTTATTTTTACTAGCATTTTATTAAATATTTTGTAGCGCATGTTGTCGCACAAGTTTATCATTTATTTACCGCGTGTTTGCTAGGTTTGTACCGCACTTGTGCAAACGCTCGTATGGTTTGTTAGTCTTGTTCCCAGGGCACCTGGGAGGACCTTGTCATCATTTCCCTCACCTACTTTAGTTTCCACTACGCCACATTTATTTATTGCTACAACTCTGCCTGGCCCACCGCTCCAGAAAGAAGCCCTTGTCTTGGAAGCGTCACCTTATGTATATTTTATTTTTGGTGATCATACTTTTAGTTCACCTCACTATCCTATGATTATGAGCCAGCCTGATTCCGAACTTTCTAGGCTTAGTCGTATTAGGAGAATTGAGTCGGTCCCTAGAATTTTTCTTCTTACTAGGGACACGTTTTAAAGGATTCCTCTGGTTGATTTTAAATTTGTGATCAATTTTAAAATTTTTAGTGCTAGTCGGATATCAGTGGGTGACGGCATGTCGATATTTGATCATGCGTGCTTTCGGCTTTGCCTCTTTCTTTAGTATTTTGACCCACTCTCTTTCCCACTTTGTGGAACTCACATCCTTAGAGCTCTGTTTTTTATTAAACATTACATGTTATTCATGAATTTTTGACTAATAGTCTTCGAGGAACTTTGGAAAACTATAACTCCCCGGTTGATTTCATCGCATGGAGTTATATTTTCCAATAGAGATGAGTTTCTTGTACCTTTCAGGAAAGATGGTTTGCCTATAGATCTTGTGCTGCGATGATGAGTCCTTTTGTTTGATTATCTACCTTGGCAAGGCAGAGGCAATGCATGATTTAGATCGTTGTGTGGATGTTTCAGTGGCAGGTTCCATCACAGTCTCGACGGGGTCGAGTTCCTTCAACCCCGGGAGAATTGATTCAACCTGAATTGCATCATTATTTATTTTTACTGCATTTTATTAAATATTTTGTAGTGCATGTCGACACACAAGTTTATCATTTATTTCCCATGTGTTAGTTAGTTTTGTGCGAACGTTCGTACGGTTTATTGGTGTGACCGACCAATAAGTTCTTGAATAAATTGGTCCGTTAAATTAGGGCTAGGGTTACTTTGGGCAAGCAAGAAAATAAATTATTAAATATGAATTTAATAATTTAAAGCAATTTTAATTATTAATCATTAATTTCAGATTTAATATCATGACGCTTTGACTTTAATTCACATTTTAGCAGGCATTTGGAAACCCACAGTCGACAAGCCCATTGATTCCATCTTTGAAGTTTGAAAACTCCTCTTGTTTAATAGCCATGTTGCACCCTCTGCCCATTATGTTCATTTAAAGCCCTAATTAAATGAAGCTAATTGTAACCTCCCTTCCCCGTTATCTTTTAAAGTGATCTCCAGGTTCAGGAAGAGACAGACGGGAAAAGAATCAAGCAGAGAACTGTTTTCTCTGCTCGGTATTGCCCGCACGCTACTTCGAAATCGACACCCGCCGACAGACCTCCTCGCCCCATCGACGCTACCTGCGACCTCCATCTTCCCCGACGACCTCGACTAGATCTGCTGCTGGACTCGACGACGAGACCAGAACCGGCCCTCTCTCAGTTTGCCGTCACTTTCTGTCGCAGGGAACTTGTTTCCTGTTTACCACCGCCGACCAAGTCCCCTCCACCTGTTATTTCCGACCACGACACCACCTTTTGCCGCCAGCAGCAAGTTCCCCTCATTTCTCAGTCACGATTGAGTTTTATCCTAGCCGGATTTATCCTCCAGAGCTTTTCCCCTCTGTCCAACTCCAGGCCAAGAGATTTCTGCCTTATTCTCCACTTCAATACAGCTGGCACACATCGCTGCGCATGATGTTGGCATGATCCTCACCTCATTTCTCATCTGGATTTCTAATAGCCCATTTTCATGAATGCATGTGAAGGTTTAATGATTTCACAGCTAGCTTGCCAATTTAACCTTCTTTTTGTCGTTAATTTGTTATCATTATTGTCGCTCTTCCTTATTGAGAAACTTGTGGATGAATTAGCTAGATATACTGTGAATGCGAACAAATGTTAGTCACTTTATGCGGGTTTGCAAATCCTTGATTAAATTATCGCTTGACATAGCCCGGGGCGTCTTATTACGCCGCATAATTTTTAATCGGAGCACAAAATTTACTTTTAAAATCAATTTCAGATTTTAGAATATATCAGTTTGGTATCAGAGCTAGGTTGGATTCACTCCTATTGTGAATCTGACGATATGTTCCTTTACAAAAAAAGATTTATAAAAAACACTGAAAATGTTTTTGTAAATGAGTTTTAATAGTTAAAAAAAATGGCCTAAAACCCCTAAAAAGTTACTGTTTCTGTTAAAAAAAAAGAAATTATCTTTTAAATTTTTTCTTAAGTTTTTTTAAGAAATTGCTTTTTTTTTCGGAGCCTAAATATTATGCCCTAAGTTTTATATAAAAAAAACCAAATTTTTTTGAAATTAAGAGAAAAAAAACATATTTGAAAAAAAAATTCTCTATAACTTTAAGAAGTCGCATTGAACATATAGAAACTAGTGTAGATATGCAGAAGGCGGTAGATGCACTCACTGCCGACATGAGAGATAATAACCACGTCTGAATGGGTCAAAGACCTCGGTCAATAATTTAGAAGCCGAGCGTCACCTAGGTTTGAATTAGGCACCACACCAAAACCCTAGACACGAGGAGCCCCTAGACCTGCAAAACCTGCACAACCTGAACCCGGACTCCGTCATCAACTCCATTGGGATGATGGAGTTATGCTAGACGTAGCTGATTTTGAGGGTCATATGGAGCCCGAAAAATGCCTAGATTGGTGTGAGTTTGTAGAGAGGTTCATGGCATGGAAACAAATGCCTATGAATCGTCAGGTTGAGTATGCCATCCTTAGGCTTAAGGGACCCACACTATTCTGGTGGGTTCAGTTAGTGCGCGCACGATTCACCTTAGGCCTAGTCCCTATCACTATGTGGGTAGACTTTAAGACACAACTGCGGAAGCGATATGTTCCCCCAGACTATCTGCAAACTCTTTATCGAAGGTTCCACAACCTTCGTCAGGACAAGCTTTCCGTGGTCGAGTACACTAACGAATTCTTAGTGCTGCAATCTAGACTAGATCTTCATGAGGAGGACGATATGACAATGCCCCATTATTTGAACGAGCTCCGTTACGCTATTAGGGACGAGCTAGAGTTGCACGATTTTAGAGATTTGGGTGAAGTGTCTAATAGAGCCCGTAGAGTAGATGCTACACTTCTGAAGAGGACATCTGTGCATAGGTCTACTGATAGACCTACCTCGAGCACCACCACCACTGCACCCACCTCTAGGATTTCTGATCCCCCTCCTCCTCATGTCACTACTGGGACCTCGACTCCTCACACTGGCCCCTCCCGGGGTAGGGAGGCCATGGGATCTAAGCCCAACACTGGAGTATTCCGGTGCTTCAAGTGTATGGAGCCTGAGCACAAATCATCTAAGTGCCCGCGAGGCCACTTCGTCTCCATTACAGATTCCATTGATAGCGTTATTGAGGTCAGTCGAAGAAGAGCAAGTTGAGCACTTAGTTTGTGTCCTTCATTATAGCTTGGTTTCTCCTAGTGAGAGCACTGAGCATGATTTACGGAGGAATGAAATTTTCCGCACTACATGGGCATTCAGGGACACTTTTGTTTCATTATCATTGATAGCGGTAGCATGGAAAACTTCATTTCCCAACGTATGGTTGAGACGCTAGGACTCGAGACTTACCTGTTAGAGCAGCCCTACCATTTATCTGGGGTTAGTAGCCACTTGACTATGCCCGTTACTCATCGATGTCTCGTGGAGTTCTCTATAGGGGACGTGTATTAGGATTCTATTTTATGTGACGTCGCATCCATCGATGTCTGTCACATCTTATTAGGACGAACATGGCAGTACGACAGTCGTGTTATGCATGATGGTGTGAGGATCTCCAATTCCTTCTATCTCCGTGGGCGCGATTGTTCTTCTTCCCCAGAAGAATAGTCTTGTTCCTAGGGCTACACTTCTTTAGTTTCCACAACTCCAGTTTCCACAACGCCTTAGAAGAATAGTCTTGTTCCTAGCAGCCCTACTTTAGTTTCCACAATGCCAGTTTTATTTAGTGCTACACTTCTTCCTGGGCCCTCGCTCCAGAAAGAAGCTCTTGACTCCGATGAGTCAATCATCTTAGATGTTTTGGAAGCGCCATCTTATGTAGATTTTATTTTTGGCGATCATACTTTTAGTTCACCTCACTATCCTATGATTATGAGAGAGCCTGTTTCCAAACTTTCTAGGCTTAGTCGTATTAGGAGAATTGAGTCGGTCCCTAGAATTTTTCTTCCTACTAAGGACACGTTTTAAAGGATTCCTCAGGTTGATTTTAAATGGTAAATTTGGGATGAATTTAAAAAAATTTAGTGCTAGTCGGATATCAGTGGGTATAGGTGAACAAAAAAACCGGGCCTGACGGGCCGGCCCGAGCCTGGCCCGGTCAAGGCCCGGTCAAGCCCGGCCCGGTTCAGGCCCGAACCGGGCCGAGCCCTTACCCGGGGCCCTGAAAGGGCCCCGGTTTGGAGCAGTTACCCGGCCCGGTACCCGGCTCGATCCGGGCCGGGTAAAGCCCGGGCGTCGGGCTTTGCCTGAGCCCGGCCCCGGGCTAGTTAATCCCAGGCGGGATTTTGAAAAATCCCGCCTGGGATTTGTTCACCTATACATCCAGGAGAATGTAATCATCACATCCAGGAGGATGTGATGGTTCGGGATTTCCCAAGGGAAATCTCTGGGATTTCCCTTGGGAAATCCCGCTTGAAAAAATTCAGGCGGGATTAATCCCGCCTGGGATAATTTTCAGGCCGGCCCGGATCGGGCCCGAGATCGGCCCGGTCCTGCCCGGCCCGGCCTGAAGGGCCGGAGCAGGCAGCACTTATGTGCTGCCTGCCCGGCCTGGCCCGATTCTAGGGGAGGACCGGGCCGGCCCGGCCCGATTTAGGAAAAGCCCGATTGGGCCCGGTCCGGGCCGGCCCGATCAGGCTTTTTGTTCACGGCTATCAGTGGGTGACGACATGTCGGTATTTGATCTCGGTTTAGTAAACTCTCACGGGTGTCTAGCACGAGTGCGTGTAATGCAATATGGTCTAATGACTCCACAGGTTGATCATGCTTACTTTCGGCTTTGCCTCTTTCTTTAGTATTTTGACCCACTCTCTTTCCCACTTTGTGGAACTTACATTCTTAGAGCTCTGCTTTTTATTAAACAATTACATGTCATACATTACTTTTTGACTAACAGTCTTCGAGGATCTTTGGAAAACTATAACTCCCCGGTTGATTTCATCGCCTGGAGTTATATTTTTCCAATAGAGATGAGTTTCTTGTGCCTTTCGGGAAAGAGGGTTTGCTTACAGATCTTGTGCTGCGATGACAAGTCCTTTTGTTTGATTATCTACCTTGGCGAGGCAGAGGCAATGCATGATTTAGATCGTTGTTTGGATGTTTCAGTGGCAGGTTCCATTACAGTCTCGACGGGGTCGAGTTCCTTCAACCCCGGGAGAATTGATGCTACCTGAATTGCATCATTATTTATTTTCACTGCATTTTATTAAATATTTTGTAGTGCATGTCGGTGTTCAAGTTTATCATTTATTTCCCGTGTGTTTGTTAGTTTTGTACCGCACTTGCGCGAACGTTCGTACTGTTTATTGGTGTGACCGTCCAATAAGTCCCTGAATAAATTGGTCTGTCAAATTAGGGCTAGGGTTACTTTGAGCAAACAAGAAATGAAATTATTAAATATTATCAAATATGAAATTAATAATTTAAACCAATTTAATTATTAAACATTAATTTCAGATTTAATAGCACGACTCTTTGATTTCAATTCACATTTTAGTAGACATTTTGAAACCCACAGCCAGCAAGCCCATTGATTCCATCTTTGACGTTTGAAAACTCTTATTTAATAGCCATGTTGCAACCTCTGCCCATTATATTCATTTAAAGCCCTAATTAAATGAGGCTAATTGTAACCTCCCTTCCTTGTTATCTTTTAAAGTGATCTGCCTGTTAGAGGCAGAAGTGAAAAGAATCGAGCAGAGAACTGTTTTCTCTGCTCGATATTTCCCGCACGCTACTTCGAAACCGACGCCCGACGATAGACCTCCTCACCCCTTCGACCTCGACTATGTCTGCTGCTAGACTCAACGACGAGACCAGAACCGGCCTCCTCTCAGTTTGCCGTCATTTTCTTCCACGGGGAACTTGTTTCCTATTTTGCCACCACCGACTAAGTCCCCTCCATCTGTTATTTCCGATCACGACACCACCTTTATCCGCCATCAACAAGTTCCCCTCATTTCTCAGTCACGATTGGGTTTTATCCTGGCCGGATCTGCCCTCCAGAGCCTATCCCCTCTGTCCAGCTCCAGGCCAAGAGATTTCTGCCCTATTCTCCACTTCAATACAGCTGGGACACATCGTTGCACATGATGTTGGTATGATCCTCACCTCATTTCGTATCTCGATTTCTAATAGTCCATTTTCATGAATGCATGTGAAGGTTTTATGATTTCAGAGCTTGCTTGCCAATTTAACCTTACTTCTATTTGTCGTTAATTTGTTATCATTATTGTCGCTCTTCCTTTTTGAGAAACTTGCGGATGAATTAGCCAGCTATATTGTGAATGCCTACAAATGTTAGTCACTTTATGCGGGTTTGCAAATCCTTGATTTAATTATCGCTTGACATAGCCTGAGACGTCTTATTACGCCGCATATTAATCGGACCACAAAATTAACTTTTAAAATCAATTTCAGACTTTAGAAATACATCACAATCAGAAGTAGTGGTGGTGGCAGAATGCGCACTGAGGGGAGTCACAGTAGCAAATGAGGTAGGAACACCAGATACAGAGTCAGGCTGGGAGTGAAGAAGACGACGAAGAACATCCAATTCCTGAGCTGTAAAATGTTCTGAAGGAGGGCATGTAGGAACATCACAGACCTCGGTAAAATACGCAGCATCAGGTACCCAAGAACCTCCCTGTCGAGTCCCTCCACGGCTGGATCCACGACAACGTCCACGACCGCGCCCCGCGGGGGCAAGATGAGAATGAAGTTTGAAGCATATTTCCCGACTCCCGAGTATGTCCTTTACGCCCACAATAACATAGGTAGGGACATTGTTGCTGGAGTTTCCACGGCCAACACCAGCTAAGGCCGAGCGATCCGGAGGGACAATCAAGCTGAGGGACTTCCGACCGTCATCATCTCCAAGGATCATGCTAAAAGTTTCCCGAAGTGAAGGGTGGGGGCAGTGGCAGACGCAAATTTTTTTTCCAGTGTGGGCGAACTTAAAATTGCAAAAAATAAATTAATCGAAAAATATAACAAAATTACATTAATATCACTGGAAGTGATACTGCCATAATGTACAAAAGTACATTAATATCGCAGGAAGTAAAATAATATTTGATTGCTAGTATAACTCCATTTTATGGCTTGTTAAAATAATAAAATCTATTTTAGACTTAATATTTAGATTATTAATATCATATAAAATCTATTTTATGGCTTGTTGCTACTCTAGTTGCTAGTGTAACTGAACAAGTGATGTTCTCAATAATCTGTTCTTACGCTGGTTGCTAGTGTAACTGATCAAGGTTGAAGCGATGTTCAATATGCAGGAAGTGATACTGCCATTGGCAATTCCAAAATAAAAAACTTAAAAGATAGCATCATATCAACAACTAACAACATCTATTAACAAAAAAATGATTACATTTGAATGAGAATGTCATTAATCAGAAAATTTGATCACTAGAACTGCTAGAATATGAAAAACAGATGAGAATGAGAAGGTAGATTTCAGTTTCAGGAAGCAAAACATCATGCTATACCAAGACAACCCAATCTTTGGATTAAACTGGGAAAAGTACAACATTAATAAGTTTGTGCCTTCACACCAGTCGTAGAACACCCATGAAACAAAAATTTGACTATAAAAGAAAGGATAGAGAATGGAGCTAATTCCTTAACATGAGAAGAAAAAGGTTACCATCACAACTGCAGCAAATTCCTTTACATGGTATATATTAATTTGCTTCAAATATGCAGTCTACATACAGCTATCTTCACAAAATCTCACAAAATAGATTTAAAAAGGGGAAATATGAGGCTAGGAGCTAACATGATGATTCCAAAATAAATAAGACACTTAATGTACTGTTTCTACAGTCTAGGCGGGCATAGACTAACAGAAAAACAGAGAAAGACAGAGAGAGGGATAGAGAATGGAGTTATGTAGAGCAGGGGCTTACCAGTTACCATGATCCGTTTGAACACCGAGTCTCAGATGCAGAAATGGAACAGAAGCTCTTGAAGAACGCTAATGGCAGAACTAGAGCAGAAGAAACAAGTGCAAACCTAGAATAAGAAACCCTGAGGAAGTTATGTAGAGGGAAAGGGAAAGAGAAAGAGGAGGGAGGTTCAAACCTGGAATCAGAAACCCAAAGGGAATCCCGGATCTGTTGGTTATGGAAGGATGGAGCTCGGATCTGCCAAGGATCGGTGAGGAGAGACTTTTGCGAGAGCTGCAAAGGATCGGCAAGGATATTTCCGCCTTCTGACGGGAGCCCGATGAGGAGAGGAAGCAGTATTCCGCCGTCGGACGAGGAGAGGAAGCAGTTTTCCGTCGTCGGACGAGGAGAGGAAGGAGATTTTCACGATCGCTCCCGCTCACGATCCTCGCTCGCGATTTTTATTTTTTCCAGTGTGGGCGGCCGCCCACACTCGCCCTATATTGGGTCCGCCCCTGGGTGAGGGGATAAGTGGAGGATATGAGTCCGAATCGTATCCGACTCCATGTTCAAACCCATTAGGAAAACTTGCAGGCGGAAGCGATCTTCCTTTTCCTATAACTTAACAGTATCAACAGTACATGCAGGAGTAAACTGTTCGAAATAGTCCGATTCTTGATAAAACTGCTCAAACTCAGAAAAATAAGAGGCAACCGTCATAGATCCCTGCTCAGCTCCAAAAAGCGATGAGTAAGCTCATAGATCTGGGTAGAACTAGCAATCTGTGAGTATGTTTCCCGTGCCTTAGTCCATATCTCAGATGCAGAATCCATCAACATGTGGCTTCGATAAACCTTGGGTGACATAGAGTGCATGAGCCTGGAGATAACAAGGGAAATTTTCGAGTCCCAACGTTTCCAAGAGGGATCGTCCTTGGGAAGCTCCTTGACAGCCCCATCGATGTAACCAAAAATCTGGTGGTTGCGTATCACATGCAGGGCAACACGAGATCATTCAAGGTAGTTTGTTCCATCGAGAGGCACAATGGTGTTCTTCAAGGAGCAAAAGTGGCCATGAGTCCGCGGTGGGTCACTCATTAGTGACATCATCACACTCGGCGAGGTGACAAAAGAATTCCCCATGACCTCACACCAATAAGGTCCAAACACAATCAAGGAAAACAAGTCACACCACTGAATCCAAATGAAGAGAGCGAATCGATCTGAAGTAGGGAAGAATCGACAGAGGATTTGCAGGAACAGTGGAAGCTGGCTGGATCTGGACAGGAACAACGGAAGAAAAATTGGCTGTCGACAGGGAGAGGAGAGGAACTCCAGGCGGGATCGACGAGTAGATTTGGAGGAAGTCGGAGCTAGAGAAGAAGCAATGGAAAGGATCAACGAAGGGATCTGGCGGAGATCGATGAAGAGCAGCAACGACAGCGTGAGTGACGACGTCCAGCGAAGAAGCAACGGAAGCCGGCGACGTCACGAGAAGCGTCGTCCTCTTCAGTGACCGACGGATGGATCGACTTCGTTGATGTACCGCATGAGCGGATGCGAGATTAAGGGCCGCTCAAAACAGCGGGAGGATCACCGCTGGGAATCGCGCAGTTGCGGGGAGAACGACGCGAGGAGGGCGAAGAGGGATGAAAGGAAGCGCATGGTTAGGGCTCACTCTGATACCAAGTGGAAAAAAGGGAAGTAATGCATTAATTCAACAATAAACCTATTACTCTTACATATATGAGTAAGGGCAAACCACAAAGACTAAATAACCCTACAACGAGTGATACCGAGAAAAATAGAAATAATACGACTTGACTAATTACAACTGATGCTGGATCGTGGTGTCTCTGCGTGTGGTTTATGATCTACTCTTCAGGGACTCTGTCCATGTTCCTATTCGTGCCTCTTGGATAAGGAAGACCTCTTTACCACCGCATATAAGATCTTCTTGTGGAAGCTGAGTTTAAACCATCTTCCTTGTCAGAGTCTACTCACTGGTCGTGGTATTCCTATCTCCACTACATGTCTTCGCTGTGTTCACGACTTGGAGGATGCTGATCACTTATTTATTGCATGCCGATGGGTGCAAAATTTTTGGAGTATCTCTCTTCCGCTGGTTTATAGAGCTTCTTCATGACAATCTCTGATTCATGTGCTTAATTTGCTCCGATCGTGCAATTGTTAGAGGGGGTCCCAAGGTAGCTTCCTCCAAATGGTGCTTGGTTTTTTACTTTGACAGGTTTGGAAGGCTCGCAATGCTTTGATTTTTGAAGACACCTTACTTTCATTTGTCGTGCTGGTCGGAGGAGGTGTGAATGTGGCTAAGGAACTTTTTGTGGCTTGCCGTCCTTACCGGGGTTCTCAGGGGCGATTGATTCGTCAGCCCTCTGTAACTTCCTTGCTATGGGAACCTCCACATGATGACTGAGTTAAACTCAACTTTGATGGTTTCTTGAAACGTCAGTCAGGATGGGCCGATGCCGGATGGGTTATTAGGGACTACCGTGGTCTTGTCTGATTGGTTGGTGTCATTCACTTTCATTGCCTATCCGTTTCTACTATTGAACTCCGTGCTGCATGAGAGGGACTCCGTCAAGCGATCTTTGTTCTTGAGTAACACATTGTTGTCCAGGGTGATTCAATGACGATTATCCAGTGGATCAATGATTTTTCTGTCTGTTCTGATAGCAGAAGTGGACAAGTTCAAGACATTAAAGATTGGGTCTTCGGACTTCGTGATTGTACAATCGAGCATGGTTATCGGGTTGTTAATAGTGTGGCAGATTGTTGTGCTAATCTGACGATTACTGAGGGAGAGTTCTCGTATGTGCAAGAGGACCTCCCCCCTGAGATGCTTATTCTGGTGAACGCTGATCGCAATCAGTGTGTTCATGATCAGGTTCACCAATTCTTAGGTGTTCCCATCCTACCAAAAAAGAACATGTATCTTCTAATAACAGAGTATTAAATAGCAAATAAAAACATTGAAAAATTCGTAGGAGCAGTGACATTGTTATTCCTCTTTTTGGTTAGGAGTTGAAATGAATGGAAGGAATTAAAGCTTGTAACTTTATTTGAATTATGCATGTTTTAGGATCAAATGAGTAAGAAAAATGTACCAAATTAATCCTAGTAAAACCTAAAACCCTAAACCCTAATTGCTTGACTTAGTAATCACTCACATTATTATTCTAATGCTAGTTAGCACTTAGCACACTATTTAGCCTAATTAGTTCCTAGTCTCTCCTTATTTATGTTAATTTAATATTCTAGTATGTATTTAATTACTGATTAGGACAATTAGTCTAATAATTAAGAAGTCTAAAGTATCTTTATTAATTAATGAACTCAAGGAAGTATTTTAATGTATTACTAGTTAATATATTAGCTAATTAGCTATTTGTAATTGCAAAATTAGTCCATTTTGATTTATCTCATACTTAAATATCCATGTCAGTTCATTATTCATTTCTAGATTATTTCAGATAATAAATTTGGTTTTCTTGTTGAGTGGATGGTCAATGATTTCAAATTGTAGGAATGATGGGATGAAAGATCAGTATAACGTTCTTATAAGATTCGATGACCAAAGTTCTACAGATAGTTTCTTCATGCATTTCAAGGGAAAGAAGTTCTCCTCATTGGAGGTGTGCACACCATTAGAAGTTTTACATGTTAATTCAGATTTCGCACATGATTTTGGGCTTAATATTATTTCCTTGTTGCGTATCTTTTATGTGCAGGTTGATGCCTGTCGGGTGTTGTATATGTTGGATGTACAGTATACAGGATCAATAGAACTTCCACAGGCCGTACTAGTGAGCTCAACAGAGGAAGGAAATTGCCCCGTATGTCTTGGTGTGTATTGTAATATAGATTTGAACAACTTAATTTTCTTTCAATTTGATTCATCACTATGACGTTTACAAAAGTTGTCATCGTTGAAAGTTTAGGAAAAGGGACTTGTTTTCTTCCCTTGGATATCTTAGATACATTGTTTTCTTCCCTTGGATATCTTAGATACATTGTTTTCTTCTGAAGTATAATCACTCTTGATATGATGTAATTCCTATGTGGAGAGGTTTGTTCAACATGACATATTTTGTTCTATCTCCTTAGGGAGTATGTTTTTTTTTTTATTAAGGACTGCCCGAACCATGAGATAGTGCTAGGGAGAGGCAAATTGATGCAATGGTAGACCAATGGGGGATAGACACGCTAAATGCAAGCCTAGGCGTGATGAATCGTGAAGAATGCAAGAGACGGTCCGCGTAAAAATGAGCAACAATAATTTATTATTATAAATAAAACAAGCAGAAGCACTATGTTACGCGCACGCGCCATCGCATTTTATTATTACCGTTTTTTCTTTAATTAGATTAGGTTTGATGTGAGCCCCCTCCTCCCTATATAAGGAGGAGGTATGGGAGTGTTAATGTTATCTTTGGATCATTAGGGATTTAGGCTCTCATTTGAGAGAGGGATCATTGGAGGAACCAGCCTCCTTGATCTTGGCCGGACTTCGATCCAGATGTATCCGTGTTTCTTCTTTGATTAATGCAACTTGCTTCTTGTTCGTATTATTTGGTCCGACCTGCCGGTCCGCCCGCTGCTACAGCCGCCGGAGTCTTCCTCCCCGCTGTCCGTGTGCTCAGCAACCCCGCTTCCGCGATTCGACGCCGCACAACACGCCGACGCGTCGTGCGTAACTGCAGTCGCTGCCTGATTCCGCGATCTGCGCCCGCTTCCGCCTGTGCACGCCTCGATCCGCTCGACACCGTGCCAGATCCTTCGACCCAACCCCGGATCTACCCGACACCGCCAGATCCTTCCCCCCAGCGCCGATCCTTCCCCCCGACACATCTCCGCTCGACCCAGCGCCCGATCCGCTCCACATCTCCGCTCCAGATCTCCGCTCTAGATCCGGAAGCCGCTGCACATCTCCACCCCCGATCCGCTCGACCCAGCGCCAGCTCCTTCGACCCAGCGCCTGATCCGCTCGACACTCTCCGCCGCCGCTGCGCCCGCCTGCTTCCCCTCTCCGCCGCCAGCCCGCACATCTCCGCCCTCTCCGACACTCTCCTGCGATACTCTATCCCTCGTGCATCCTCATATGCCAAAGAGGAGGATGGAAGCCCGCGTGGAAGCCCTCGAACACTCCCTCGCCACCATCAACTCTCGTCTGGAGGCTCAGACCGAGCAGTTCGCCTCGATTCTGACCATGCTCCAGAAATTGCAGCCCACCCAGCACTCCGGGCCCTCTACCACCTCAGTTGTGGGCTCCCCCAGCACCGTGCTCCCCGATGCTTCCGCAGCGGTGGAAGTGCCTCCTCCACTGTCCCGTGGACCTGACATGCCTACCTTCAACGGGTCTGACCCCCTCGGGTGGATTGCCCGCGCCGAGCAGTTCTTCGACATTCACCAGACCGCGCCGACACAACGGGTCTCCACTGTAATCATCGACATGGAAGGGTCGGCCCTCCATTGGGTCCGTTGGCTCCGGCAGACCTCTCCCGACCTCACCTGGCCAACTCTCTCTGAGGCCCTCATTCAGCGGTATGACGCCCGCTACTTCGGCCCCATGATCGAGCGACTCTGCGGGGTCCGTCACACTGGCTCCATTGACTCGTACATTGATGCCTTCGTGGAATTAGTCACCCATGTCGGGGTCTTCCCCCAGATCATTACTTGGGGTTCTTCATGAACGGCTTGCAACCCCACTTCCGCTCCCGTCTCCGCACTCTCCAACCATTAACGGTTCACCACGCCATTGACCTCGCCCCCCTGGTGGAGGCAGAATTTCTCGCGACGTCCGGCGACATTCCTTCCCCCTCACCTCCCTCTCGGCATCCGTCCTACACATATTTCTCGAACCATCCGAAACCTACACCTCCGCCACCTCCTCTGCCTCGGCCACCAATGATGGGTCCTCGCAACAACCGGCCTGTCCCTACCCACCGCCTCTCCAACCAGGAGTACAACGACTTACGAAGCAAAGGCCTGTGCTTCCGCTGCAAGCATCCCTACTCTCCTGGTCATGAGTGCTCCGTGAAGGAGTGTCGTGTCCTCATCGGCGACGACGTGGCCGCGCTCTCCGCCGCCGACTTCGACGCCCTGCTGCTCTCGGACGGACTACCGGACGACCCTCCGGGCACCTCGACGGCATCCCACTACTGACCGGCGGGCGGCCCGCCGACCTTGGGGTCAAGGCCGCTTTTCTGACGGGATGGTATTGTTACGCGCACGCGCCATCGCATTTTATTATTACCGTTTTTTCTTTTATTAGATTAGGTTTGATGTGAGCCCCCTCCTCCCTATATAAGGAGCAGGTATGGGAGTGTTAATGTTATCTTTGGATCATTAGGGATTTAGGCTCTCATTTGAGAGAGGGATCATTGGAGGAACCAACCTCCTTGATCTTGGCCGGACTTCGATCCGGATGTATCAGTGTTTCTTCTTTGATTAATGCAACTTGCTTCTTGTTCGTATTACACCAGCTATCACGAGTTTTAATTAAAGAGAGCGAGCACTAATTCACAAGCGAGCGAGTTGCAAATAACTTAAGCGCGTGCGGAATAAACCCCGCAAATCACACGGGGTCCAGTACTAATAACTTATAATAATAAACATCCACAACATATATAGTGCCAAGCATACAATGGTAGAAAATAACAACTCAAACGACGACTTACACGTACAGGCGGAGGAAAATGACAGCTAATTGCGGGTATCCATGGTCGCTGCGAGGGCATGTGGTGTCAGAAGGCGGTCTTCGGGCTGATGGGGTCAGGCAAGGGTACTGGAGGGGTTAAGGGTGGGAAGGGTGGCTGGTTATTGTAGTGTTCACGTAGGGAGGTGGGCTGGGGATGAATGGCAAATGGGATTCAGGCCGGCGTAGCTGACGGGTTGGGGAGAGGGCTGAGCGGGAGGTTTCAGTTGCAGGGAAGTGGACGGGGGAAGGCTCAAGGTGGAGGTGGGGCTCAAGAGGTAGGGCCTTTGGATGCGACGGGATGGGGTGAGAAGGACGGACGGGGTAAAGGCGGGAGATGCTGGATCGGGGGAGTGGGGATTTAGCGTTGACGATGATGATCGACGGGAAGGGGAGGGCAGCGGGTCAAAAGGCGTGAGAGAGGCAGCGGGCTAGGGGTGGGGAGGAGGTAGGGGTTCACCTTTGGCGTCACACCAAGAGGGAAGAGGTGGAGAAGTTTCGGCGTCACACCAAGCCGCGACCGACGACAACTGCGAAACTGACAGCCAATCTTCGATCCCCTTCTCAGCCCCAATTCCGCCTATTTATAATAAAACCTACCTAGGGCATTTTGAAATGGACGACTCATAACATCTGGACCGATTGAGCGTCAAATAAAACTCAAAATACATAAATGAATATAGTAAATCGACTCGCAACGACGATCCGGACGCAACCGTGGGCTCGGATCGTCCGTCTGTGCGAGGGTTCACCGCCTCCTGCGGGAATAAACGTGCGCGCCATCAACTCTCCCCGGCTTGAAAGCACTCATCTCTGGTGTGTGAAGATGATCATACTCTCGACGAAGCTGCGGGGCGAGTCTCTCGAGCTCCTCTGAAGAAATCCATGTAGCATCGTATAGCGGGCAACTCCTCCAACGAACAAGATAGCGGACAATGGGTCGTCCGCCAACGGTGTAGAAATCGTGGCCCATGATCTGAAATATGTCGCCGACAGGAGTCAGTGTCTCTGACCGTAATGTATCTCCGTCTGACTGCTGGCTCGGCGGAACCGTCGCTGGTGCTGTGTGAACCTCCTTGAGTGACTCCTCAGGAGGGGATGAGGTGGGACTGGTAGGGGCCGCAGGTGACAAAGGCTCAGGAGTGTGTGTGGAGAAAGGGTCCACATACACTCGCTCTTCGTAGTAAGGAGTCAAATCTTCTACGTTGAATACTCGACTGATACCCATACCATGAGGGATGTCAATCTCATATGCGTTCGTACCGATCCGCCGCACGACTGTATAGGGGCCCATTCGGCGAGCGCTTAACTTCTTTGCAGGCCCTTGCGGGAGCCCTCTGGTCGAATACGAATCAACACCTGCTCTCCCGCCTCAAAAATTTGCTCACGTCTGTGCTGGTCTGCTCGGTATTTGTAATAAACATTACTAACTGCAATTTTCTTACGGACCGACTCATGAAGTGCATGCACATGGTGAATGAAGGACTCTGCCGACACACTGGGTCGGCACTCAAGTGGAATATCGATAAGGTCAATAAGTTTCCTAGGTTCATAACCTAACATGATGTGTAATGGACTCAAACCTGTGGATCTATTGACCGAACTACTATATGCAAACTCAACTATGGGCAACACGGAATCCTAAGTGGATGTGCTATCCCCAACTAGGCAGCGCAGGAGAGTCCCTAAACTACGGTTGATAACCTAAGTTTGTCCCGTCTGTGGGTGATAGGCGGAGGAGAACTTCAAGGTTGTACCCGTCTTCTTCCATAACGTCTTCCAAAAGTAGCTCACGAATCGAACGTCGCTATCCGAAACGATGGACGTGGGCAATCCGTGGTACTTAAAAACCTCCCTAAAGAATAAGATCGCCACATGAGAGGCGTCAACGGTTTTTCGACACGGAATAAAATGGGTCATTTTAGAAAAATGGTCTATAACAACAAAGATCGAGTCGAGCTTCCTCAATGTGCGAGGAAGACCGAGTACAAAGTCCATGCTAATGTCAGTCCATGGTCGCAGAGGGATGGGTAATGGAGTGTACAATCCAGTGGGTTGGCGAGATCCCTTCGCAGTCTGACAGACTCGACAGTGTCGTACGACCCTAGTAACGCCCTTCTTCAGGCTTGGCCAGAAGAAGCGATACTCGACTAACGCAATCGTCTTATCTCGCCCGAAGTGCCCTACTGCTCCGCCTGCGCGTAGTTCCCAGTCGAGAAAATCTCGAAGGGACGTCTGAGGGACGCAGAGGCGCGAGCCCATAAATAAGTACCCGTCAGTGATCGTGTAGCCTTCTCGAGCGTCAGGTGGGTCCCGCGATAACTCGGCGTGTATCTCGCCAAAATCGGGGCACTCAGGATAGTCAAAAGCTAGCTCAAAGCCCACTACTCTAGCGCGTAAGGTGTGGAGGAGACTGACGCGGCGACTCAAAGCGTCAGCCGGCTTGTTCTCAACACCCGCTCGGTGCTTGAGAACATAATGGAACTCCTGCATATACTCCACCCATTTGGCATGACGGTGGCCCAATTTCTTCTGCGAGTCCAGGTATCGCAGGGCATTGTGGTCAGAATACATAACAAACTCCTTGTGTAGGAGATAATGGCGCCAATGGCGTATGGCCTGTACTATGGCATAGAACTCCCGGTCGTAGTTGGAGTACTTTTGTCGGGCATCATTCAGTTTCTCACTGACGTAAGCAACTGGATGACCCTCCTGACTAAGCACTCCCCCAATGTTAACGCCAGATGCCTCGCAGGCCACCTCAAAGGGCTTGGAAAAATCCGGTAAACGTAGAACAGGTGCGGACGAGAGTCTCTCCTTGATCTCCTCGAAGGCCCGCGTGGCGGCCTTCATCCACACAAAATCTCCCTTGCGGAGGCAGCTCGTAAATGGGGCCATAATGGAACTTAATCCTTGAACAAACCTCCTATAGAAAGTGGCCAATCCATGAAAACTCCGGGCCTTGTGGATATTCGACGGGATAGGCCAATCAAGAATAGATTTGACCTTGTCCGGGTCGACTGATATACCAGATGCGGAAATGATATAGCCTAGGAACTGTACCGATGCAGACAGAAAGGAACACTTCTTCAGATTGATATATAAATGCTCTTTCCGCAGAAGATCAAATACGGGGCAAATTGGTGTAAGTGATCGGTGCAGCCCTGGCTGTAAATCAATATATCATCAAAATATACTACTAGGAACTTGCCCATATAGGGCCGTAAGACCTGTGCCATCACCCTCATGAATGTACTGGGCGCATTCGATAACCCAAATGGCATGAAAAGCCACTCATATAAGCCGCCCTTCGTCTTGAAGGCCGCCTTCCACTCATCCCCTTCCATAACTCTGATCTGGTGGTATCCACTCCGGAGATCAATCTTCGAGAAAATCTGGGCACCAACCATCGAATCCAAAAGATCATCGAGGCGGGGAATGGGAAAACGATACTCCATCGTGATTTTATTAATGGCACGACTGTCGATACACATGCGCCATCTTCCGTCCTTCTTTGAGGTAAGAAGGTCCGGTACATCACATGGACTCAAGCTCTCTCTGAACTTCTTCCGAAGGAGTTCATCAACTTACCGCTTCAGTTCGGCATGCTCCGTAGGATTCAGACGATAGTGTGGCAGATTGGAAAAATATGTCCCAGGAATCATATCAATAGCGTGCTGGATGTCCCTCAAGGGAGGGAGCTCATCAGGGAGCTCCTCAGGCATAATGTCTCCGTAAGCATCCAACAGCCGACAAACATCTGGGTCAGTGATCTTGGTCTCGCTAGGGGCCTCAGGTGACATAGTGGTTGCCACCACAAACATAACCCCGACCTCCAAACTCTCTCTCAGAAAATCACCCTTCCTCAAAATGTGGAGAGGTCTAGATGACCCTGCGCTAACGAATGATTCAACCTTGCCCTTGGGAGGATCCCTGGGCTGGGTCGGGGTAAGGGTAATCTTTCGACCTTTGTCTAAGAAGACACACGTGTTGGACCGACCATATCACGTGGCATCGCAATCGTATAACCAGGGTCGTCCGAGTAACACATGTGCGACGTCCATAGGAATGACGTCACACCAGACCTGATCCTCAGTGGACGCTAGGCTAATGGACACTAGACACCGATGCGTCACCTGGATGGTGGATTTATCCACCCAAAGGACACGGTAAGGGTGTGGATGTGGCTCAACGGTGAGTTGCATCCTCTCCAACCCTTTCTTAGCGATGATATTTACGCAGCTACCACTATCGATGACGAGCTTACAAGGGCCTCCTGCGCTCGGGAAATACATGAAGAAAATCGTGGTGCGCCAATCCTCCTCGGCTCGTGGGGTGTGTAAAAGACGTCGAAGGACTCCTAACTCTAGCGACCGCTCAACGTCGCTCTCCCTTCCTTCCTCCACAACAACTGTAATCTCCTCAACGACGGCATCCTCAGCCTCAGTGCTGGGCTCGCCGGACTCCTCGATCAGTAAGTTCCTATTTGGGCACTGCGCGACAAAGTGCCCCCTGCCCGAACACCTATAACATTGGACGCCCCCAGGTTTGGGGCCTCCAAGAATAATAGCTTTCCCCGTCCCATCGACAGGGGTGCGGGGGGGGGGGGGGGGGGGGGGGGGGGCAGTGGCTGTGGTAGCAAGGGGTCTCCTGGCTGGGGTGGCATCATCCCGTGAAGTGAACTGCCTAGGTGCAGATGTGTGCAAATATTGATCATACTCGAGCGTGAGCTGAAAGACTTGCTCAACCGTTTCGATCCTGTGGGGAATCAGTTCCCTACGGATATCAACCCTAAGTCCGGTCTGAAGGCGTGAGGCAATGGTAGACCAATGGGGTATAGATACGCTAAATGCAAGCCTTGGCATGATGAATCGTGAAGAATGCAAGAGACGGTCCGCATAAAAATGAGCAACACTAATTTATTTTTATAAATAAAACAAGCAGAAGCACGAGCTATCACAAGTTTTAATTAAAGAGAGCGAACACTAATTCACAAGCGAGTGAGTTGCAAATAACTTAAGCGCGTGCGGAATAAACCCTGCAAATAACACGGCGTCCAGTACTAATAACAGATAATAATAAACATCTACAACATATATAGTGCCAAGCATACAATTGTAGAAAATAACAACTCAAACGACGACTTACACGTGCAAGCGGAGGAAAATGACGGCTAATTGCGGGTATCCAAGGTCGCTACGAGGACAGGTGGTGTCAGAAGGCGGTCTTCGGGCTAATTGGGTCGAGCAAGGGTACTGGAGGGGTTAAGGGTGGGAAGGGTGGCTGGTTATTGTAGTGTTCACGTAGGGAGGTGGGCTGGGGATGAATGGCACATGGGATTCAGGCCGGTGTAGCTGACGGGTTCGGGAGAGGGCTGAGCGGGAGGTTCCGGTTGCAGGGAAGTGGACGGGGGAAGGCTCACGGTGGAGGTGGGGCTCGAGAGGTAGGGCCGCTGGATGCGATGGGATGGGGTGAGAAGGACGGACGAGGTAAAGGTGGGAGATGCTGGATCGGGGGAGTGGGGATTTAGCGTTGATGATGATGATCGACGGGAAGGGGAGGGCAGTGGGTCAAGAGGCGTTAGAGAGGCAGCGGGCTAGGGGTGGGGAGGAGGTAGGGGTTCAGCTTTGGCGTCGCACCAAGAGGGAGGGGGGTGGAGAAGCTTCGACGTCACACCAAGCGGCCACCGACGACAACTGCGAAACTGGTAGTCAATCTTCGATCCCCTTCTCAGCCCCAATTCCGCCTATTTATAATAAAACCTACCTAGGGCATCCCGAAACGGACGGCTCATAACGTTCGGAACGATTAGACGCCAAATAAAACTCAAAATACGCAAATGAATATAGTAAATCGACTCGCAACGACGATCTGGACGCAACCGTGGGCTCGGATCGGCCGTCTGAGCGAGGGTTCACCGCCTCCTGCTGGAATAAACGTGCTCGCCATCACAAATTTACTATTTGCTATCATTTTCATTGCAAGCTATTTTAAGAAAATTTAGGATATATGTATAATAATTTGTTCCCAATTTGAAGGCTAATGATTGCAAGATATCCAGAGTACTGTATTTTTTGCAACCTTTTGCATACATGCTTGAAGGGCTAGTCATTTAAGCTTAGTAGCTAACCATACACAAGCCTGTCTAAAATAGTTATTCCAGGGGAATAATAACATAAGATCTTCAGTTGCAGAATAGTAAGTGTTTGGAAATAATTGTTGTTTGGAAGTAGTTGTTGAAAAAATGGCTAATGAAAGGTTCTTAAGTAAGAATTGGAGAATTTTCATACATGTGATACGCGGTAACCTTATCAAGAACGAGAACAAAGAACACAAACTCCCGCCAAGCATCCGGAGGCTGGGTCCTCCAAGGTACTCCCTCTTCAAGAGAGCCAAAAGACTAACAATTCCAAAGCTAAAGATAACTCACCCCCTAAGACTCCTTATATGGATGGATCCCCCCCACTGTAGGACAAAATTCCTAAGACACGTGCATAATTAATTGCGAATAAGATAACCCGTAACGGTCGCCGCGTATCTACTCGCCAGGCATATGAGTATCAATACACCCATCCTGAAAAGCAACTTGTCCCAAAGGTCGAGCCCCTAAGGGACCCAGGGGTGCGTCGTTGAGACTCGGACGACTCTGAACGGCGACACATGTGAAATCTCAGGAGCTTGGAGGTGCCGAGCTGGCCTGGTTGTTGTAAAGCTGTGGTAATTCTGTCTGAAATTAGAGCAAAGCACGTCATGGCCCAACTCGTGAAGTGAAAAGATGCCTTGGCCGAAAGTTGCAAAATATAGGGCTTTGGTAATTTTAGGCGCGAAATAAGTTTCTCGGGGTCCTTGGGAACCGGAGGCGCGAAAAGAATTTCCACCAACAAAAAAGGATACTAGTGGAGGAGTGGTGTCATAACGAATGCATCAAGGTGAGCGGGGCTGAAAGAAGTGGGAGCAAAAAATCTACCAAAAGACGTGGGGATTGCATGCATGTGTCGCACCTGGGAAAGGGTGAGGTCACATAAATTGGGAAATATTAAGTGAGAGAGAATGTGGTCCATTGAATGGAAAGGAAAGTTGGGGGAGGATGTGGGTGAAGACATGACAAGGCTAAGTGGGAACGTCTGTTGGGATCACGGGGTGTGGGGGTCAAGAAAAGAAAGCGAGGGGGGTTTGGCGTGTGAATGGAGACAGAGCATGCACGCGCGGCGCCGGAAGAGGAGATGAGGTTGTTCTGTCATCGGTCGGTCAGCTGGGCGGGGAAGGAACGCCAGGACGGATGAACGAGGCAAGGATGCAGACGCAGTCGACAATAATAGAAGTGGCAACACAAGCACTGCTGGGGATCCTAAACGTTCCAGGCTTTGTTGAGGAGAGCGGCGAATGGCGGTGGTGCCCTCGTGGAAGGGCCAGCTGGAGGTAGGGGCCATACGAGAGGCGCAGAAGGAGAAGATGCCAGGTGGGCATTGACAGGGCCGGGCAGAGGCGTCGATGAAGATCACGTGCCATGGCCAGGAGGCTTTCTAGGACTTCATCGAGCCGATCGAAGCAGCTGTGCAGAACTTCGGGCGGGAAGGCCATGGATTGGATGACGCTGGCCCTAGTGGAATGGGGCAGGGAAGACGACCAACTGGCTGCTGCTGGAACATGGGTGGCAGGCTGGAGGAGGCGCTGACGACGGAGGGATGCGGGGATGAAGAGTGGCCGTTGGATTGGAACCGACGCCGGATCGGGGATGTGGGTGCGTCAGCGGAAGTAGATGCGATGCGAGGATGATAGTGCGTGACCGTGATGGGCGCTGGAGCAAAACACGCGGTTGGCTGCGAGGGCTTGGATCAGAAGATCAGAACGGGGAAACTGGCGCTGGAGCGGGGACTTGGATCCGAACGAGGGAGTGTGGTGGATCCATGGAAACCAGCGACGAACGAGTGCAGGATCTGGTGGACCAAAATCGTGGAGTTTAGGGTTCATGAGGAAACCCTAATGGAGCGACATGTCAGACCAATTGATACGCGGTAGCCGTATCAAGAACACGAACAAAGAACACAAACTTGTATTACATAAAAGAAAACACTGATACAATCGGGAGACAAGCTCCTGCCAAGCACCCAGAGGTTGGGTTCTCCAAGGTACTCCCCTCTCCAAGGAGCCAAAAAACTAACAATTCCAAAGGTAAAGACAAGTAGACAACTCACCCCTTAAGGCTCCTTATATAGATGGAGCTCCCAATTATAGAACAAAATACCTAAAGACACATGCATAATTAATTGCGAATAAGATAAACGGTGACCGCGTCTCTGCTCGCCAGGCATATGCGCTGTGCGCATCAACATCTTTTTTTTGTTTCGTAGTTAAAAGCAATCGTAAGGAAGGCATGTTCTAAGTGGCATATTGAAAATTGCGCACAGATTTTTTTTCAAAATAAATTATTTCTTACTTTGTAACGTATTATCACATTTGAAGAAATACACCAAGCAAGATGACTTGGGATGCCATTTGAACAATGGTAACTAGTGTGTCGTGACTAAGGGAAGGCAACGATCGCCAAAGGGGTTATCAAATCCACGACTCTTAATCTATGAAAGAAGAAGATCAAAACCCAACACTTAATTTGCATTCAATATCCAAGTTAGGGTTACACAAGGCCAAATATAGTACTCATTGATATAGTCCGTCTTGGGGTACACAACAACAACACTCAATCCTTTATCCCATCATAGTGGGGTCGGTTATATGGTTCCTTTGTCGCCATTGCGCCCTATCTTCAGTCATAATCTCACTAATACCCAAGTAACATCATGTCTTTCCTTATAGTTTCATTCCAAGTCTTTTTTGGTCTACCCCTCCCGTCTTCGGGGACAATTAAAAAAATCAATAAAATGAACTATAAATAAAAGCAAAGTTAATCAATTATGCTTATTCAAGCTTGAGTATGGATAAACCTTATGTTTCAGCCTCTCATCTGAGATAGGAGATCCTATTTAGCTTTCTTGCTTGTAGACTTCCCAATGGAGTCGTCAAAGGAGAGAGGAGTAGTTAGGAGGCCGAAATTCCTTTCGAAGGGTGCCAAGCTCCACCTTGGATGCCCAAGGCATGGTTCACGATTAGGAGGAGGGAGGGAAAGGGAGAGAAAAAAGAGGAGAAAAAGATATATATTTTTCTTAATTGCATGCCCATCAAACCTCCCCTTACTCGCATAAGTAGGGTAAGGGGAGAAGTACTAGAAGGCCCCTCACAAAGGCTTACACATAAATGTGAGTCAAGCAAATAGTGCAAAGATGATAAAGAATACGATGCAACACAATAATGAAAAACATATCGCATCCCCGTAACACCTTAATTGATTAAAAATGTACCTTATTTAACATTCAAGTGCTTAATCTTCAATCAATCACATAATGAAATTAATGAGCATATTGAGATGTGCTACTTTAAACTTCCCAACGTCAGAAAAACTCATCTTCAATTAGTGTGCACGAAAAGCTCATGATCATCTTTAGTCTCTTTTTCATTAAAATCTTCCATTTTCTTGTGATTATCATTTGCCAAGATATTGTTATCCCCTCTTAAAAATTATGCATTGAGGGCGCTTTAGGAGTAAACAAGCAAGATGCCCCAACCGCCCTCAATTTAACTTTGTACGACGAAAGTTGTGCAGTTATGTTGTCATCAACAATATGAGGAGCAACACATTCTAGAATTGTGGAATCACGCTGGACTTTATACACTATGTTCTGTGTATCTAGTACCACGAGGTACATGAAGCAAATAGTACGAGTACACAGTTCACAAGAGTAGATAACTTATTCAATAGACACGCATATTCTTCACCAAACTGTTGGACAAGGGCATTCCCATTTCAACACAGCACTGTAAAATGATGATAAGACTTATATATCTGCTCGAGCAATAACATTGAACTTTTTCAACTCGAACTCCATCTTAGGCCTTTGCCAAAAGCTTGTCTTCCTTCAAATAATAATTTTAGGAGTATCTTTGATGTAACTTCTAAGTGGAAGTTAAGAAGATGGCATGATTATGGAACAATACACAAATAATGCATGTGTCATTTTTTATCAGTGGCATGAGTGTTTGTATGCCTCAAGTATTTACATCAGAGACAAAGGAAAGCTTGAGATGTCTTCTTTGGTTAGACAAAGCTTGATGCTTTCTTCCACTTGATCAATACGAGGAACAAAATCATCCAAGGCTCTAACACATTCTCTGTTGGTATCCATTCATCTTGGCGGGGAAGGAGTTCTTCAGATAGGTTGTCTAGTTAGCACCTTCTGAACACTTCCAACAATGTCATCACAATGCTGTGAAATAGAGTCACAATGCTGTGAAATAGAGAGATTAGTTTCAGATCTTCACTTTTATCCAAGTACTATCATCCCCGGGCCTTTAGAGGCTTCCTTTTTGAATTTTTTTCCTACAAAGGATTTTTTTTCATATTTTGGAGCTCTTTGCAAATGAAACCTCTTCAATGGTTTCAAAACAAGGGTTCGTTTCCCTTTATTTTGCATACACAATGATATCTCATCCTTAGTATGTGATCATAGTCGTGCTGTCACAATCTGGCATGTTTTTGGAGACACCACGACTACTATCGTGCTTAACCCACTAATTCTTGTATAAATTTAATTTCACCTTTCCTTGATGGCTAGTTGGAGTTTTCTAATATCTACGTTGTTAAAGGCATGCCTCAGGAGCCAGGCGCACCAGGTGCACAACCCCCTGCCTCTGCCAGGCAGAGGCGGGCGAGGTGCCTCAGGCATACCTAGACACCCTTGAGCATCCAATTCACTGATTTTCAGTGAATTGGGCATCCAAAATCAGTGAACTGGGTGCCCAATTCAATGAATTGTTATTTGACCACTCATAAGATAATAAAAACAAATGAAATTGGGCATGGACTTACGTGCACAAACTATAAATGAATCATTACAACATTACAAATGTACATTTATTCATAAAAAATGATTTTTTTCCATTTTTGCGCCTCACGTGCCTCATGCGCGCGCCTGCGACTAGGCTCCAGGACCCCTTTGCGCCTCGGTGCGCCTTTAATAGCCTAGTCTATTATGCTTCTAGAGACTACAATTTTGTGCACTTATTGTCTTAGAATATATACATTTACAAGGGTAATTTAACATCTTTCGTACACATTTGAATTTGTATGATAGTGTTTGAGTGTAATTGTTGGTAATATGCGTATATTACATATATATTTTTCATTGTTTCCTTAATTACTGTTGTAACCCCAGTCTTACCCTCCTATATATGTTGGAGTGGGTCTATTGGAAAATAAATGATTTTACTTTCGCCAACATGGTATCAGAGGGACCTTAGGGCATTCTCGCGTTCGGTTCGCTCCGCTCTCGCCGTCGCTCCTCCAAGCTCGCCTTCCGCACGTTTCCTTCCTCGGTTTACTCTCCCGCTCTCGCATCCTCCGCCATCTAGCGAGAGCCTTCCGTCTCCCAACAGAGGTGTCGTCGGGTCCCAGCAGAGCCAGCGAGAGGCTTTCGTCTCCCAGCAGAGGCGTCGTCGGGTCCCAACAACGGCTTCGCCGGGTTTTAGCAGAGGGGGCTTCCTCCCTCCAGCTAGCAGGAGTCTTCCTCCTTCCAGCAGAGGAGTCTTTCTCCTTCCAGCAGAGGAGTCTTCCTCCTTCCGACAGAGGAGTCTTCTCTCTAGCAGAGGAGTCTTTCTCCTTCCAGCAGAGGAGTCTTCCTCCTTCCAGCAGAGGAGTCTTCTCTCCGGCTTTGTGGCCGGCTCTCTTTTGGCACCGGATATGCTGATCTAGGTTAAAGGCATTTCCGGTGTCGGTTCCTTTTTTTGGGTACTCGTTCGTGGCCTTAGTTCACCTCTTTCTACTGGGTAAGTTCTTTGATTTGTCTTCCGGTGCCATCGATTTCTATTTGTGGCCTTCGATGTCTGAGATCAACTCTCCGAATATGTCATTCGGTGGAGGAGACCCTCCTACCCCTCCTATCCCACCAATCGCTGGTGGATCTGGCCGAGTTAATCCTGATCACGGTACTCCTCAGATTACTACTATGAAATTAGACGACTCTAACTATCTTCCGTGGGCTCGATCTATTCTCCTTGCCCTCAAAAGTCATTGGTGATTTGGATACGTCAATGGCACGATGAAGGAACCTCTGCCTACTTCTCCCGAGTGGCCTCAGTGGGAGTCAGAGAACTCGTTGGTGATGTCCTGACTTCTTAACTTCATGCTGGAACCCATTGCACGAAACTATCTATTCTTGGATTCTGCTGCTGATATTTGGAAGCGTGCTGAGACTACCTATTCCCGACGAGGAAATGATGCTCAGATCTACCAGCTACGGAGTAGGATATTTCTTCTACGTCAGGGAGATCGTCCAACTTCTGCCTACTATTGGGAGTTCACTCAACTCTATCAGGAGTATGATCACTTTGATTCTCTGACCCTGGTTTCCCATGAAGATGAAGTGTTGGTGCAAGCGAGAAAAGAACGCAACCGCATCTTTGAATTCCTGCATGGGTTGCATCTTGACTTTGATCCGATTAGTATTCAGATTCTTGGACGTTCTCCTCTTCCTTCCTTATCAGAGGTTTACAGTCTGGTGCAGCAGGAATTTGATCGTTGACAGACGTTGCTCCCTGATTCTACCACAGAGGGTTCTGCCCTTGCTTCCCAGTTTCCCCATGGGGTTCGCTTTGCTCGTGACAGTCGCCCCAGGCCTACAGAGAAAGATCATCTCGTTTGTGATTATTGCGGGAAGTCTCGCCAAACCAGGGACACGTGCTTCAAACTCCATGGCTTCTCTCCTCCCAGAGTGACGCAGGGGCAGGCTAGGATTGGGAAAACTAGACACACTACAGGTGATTATAGGTGTCGGGGGAAACCAACACTACACGAGCTTCACAAGATCCAGGCGGTTTTTAATTAATTTCAGCCTTTGCAAAATCTCACAAACAAGATTAGAGCGATGAAGTGGCACACAGGTGCGGCTCCAGATCGGAGAGCGCAAATATTAAATAATAAGCGGAAAAGCCCTGCAGGTTAGCACAATCTCAAAGTCCAAAATACTATTTAATTGATAAAACTAGCAAATAAGAACACAAGCAAAGAGACAACGCTTCAAACTCAAAATCCAAATTACAACTTACAATCATATGAAGAGCCAATCGGACGGGGTGGCACCGAACACGGAGAGGGATGGTTCCGGGCCTCTCGGCAACGAGAAAAGGGGCGGAATGGTGAGCTGCTGGTGGGGAATAGGGGAGACGGGGTCGGCACTGGCAGGGGAAGGGAGAGACGGGGTCGGTGTTGGCGGAGGAAGGGAGAGATGGGGGTCGACAATGGCAGGGAAAGGGGGAGGCGAGGTCGGCAGTGGCAAAGAAGGGGGGAGAAGTGGTCGGCGCTAGTGGGGAGGTGGGATCGGCGCTGGTAGGGAAGGCGGGAGACGAGGTCGACAGTGGCGAAGACAGGGGAAGACAAGGTCGGCGCTGGCAGGAAGTGGGGAGGCGGGATCGGCGATGGCGGGGGAGGTGGAAGACGGGGTCGGGGAGGGCGATGGCGTCGGAGGAAGGGTTCAAGCGTCGCACCTGAGGCTTGGCGTCGCACCAAGGGGACCCGTCGAAGATTCTCTCAACTCAATCGGTGCCTGCCTCCATCCTCTTGGCTCCTATAAATAGGAAATAAAGACTAGGGCAACAGGAATCAACGGCCCAGATCGTCCGATCTTCAGGTTGCCAAAATAACCTAAAAACTTGTCCGAATGAAATAAAACAAAATACGAAAAGTACTCGCGTTGACCTTCCGAACGCATCCGTAGGTTCGGATCGCCCGGAAAGGCTCTCTAGATATAAAAATAGAAATCACGCCCGCCTCCTGCGGGAATAAACATGCATGGGCCATCGCGGACGTCGATCGCCATCAACTCCCCCCGGCTTAGAAGCATTCATCTCTGAGGAATGGAGACGGTCATACTCCTGGCGTAGCTCGGGGGCAAGCCTCTCTAGCTCAGCTGGGACGGTTCCTCCAGTGAACCAAGTATCGCAAGGTGCTCGGATCTGCTGCTGTCATGTAGTCATGGGCTAAGATGCCCTCAATGGTCTCCAGGTCCGTAGTCGTCTCTGCAGGTGGTGGCTCACTCTCTACTGAACTCACAGGTGGTGCTGTCGGTGGTGCATCAAGGTCTCCAGGGTGCCACACGGTGGGCTGGGACTGAGATGATAAAGGTGACAACTGGGGAAATGGTGGCTCAAGTGGTGGCTCCGCGGGAAGGGGCTCGAAGGGGTCCTCATATGCTTGCTCCTCGTAGTATGGCGTCAAGTCCTCCACATTGAACACTCTGCTGATCCCCATGTGCTTCGGAATATCAATTTCTCCCCAACTTACTGCATTTTTCTCTTCGGGGTTTCCAGTAGGAGCAACCATCCGTCAGCTTCTTCGGCGAGGACCATCCGTGAGTATATTATAGTAGCATTTTACAGCCATCATTTTACACGCCAGCAGCATTTTACATCGTTGTAACTCCATGGATGACTACAATCAATCATCTGAGAAGTCCCAGCAGGTTAACAAGAGTGCTGGACCATTTAATGAGGTGATAGTCGCTGTAAGATTAGGTGTTATTACGGCTGTATAAACTTGAATGCGACTGTATTACAACTAGGTCTGAAAATTAAAAATCGAAACCGCAAAAACCCGCAAAACTGCACCGATTTTGATCCGCACCGAACGGTTTGGTTGTGGCGCGGTTTTGGTTATTGGAAAACCGCATGGTTTGCGGTGCGGTTCGATTTTTTCCTTGACAAAACCGAATAAACCGCACCGCGCCGCAATGATTATAAGTATAATATAATTTTAATATTATTTCAATATCTTACAAATATATTGAAAATTTTCATTTATGTATTTTAATTAGTTTTTATTTTACTATTTTAGCTTTCATTTACTGGATTGATTATAAGTATATTAACTATTTGTATTGATTATTTACTGTATTGAACCCGTGAATCGTGAAAATTGAAATACTGAAATCGAACCCCTAATCTAGTATTCAATATTCCTAGGCCCATTGCCGTTGCGTCTCTACTCTCTCAATTCTCATGCTGCACGCGACTTGCCTTTTAAAATTTCATGTTGATCCAAATGGTGATGAGCAAATTGTAATTCCGGTGGATGATAATTCCAGGCGGTCCTTCCTTTTATATTTCAGTGCCCTTTTCTTTATGCATTTGAGTGAAACAAAATAATTTTATCTTTCTTGTTTGGTTGATGAGTAAATTCTCTTTGGTTGATGAAATAAAATTGTCGATGCAAACAATCAAAGTGCTATTGTGAGCTATGTTGCACCGACACGGGACACGCGACACGCGGCACGATACGACACGACACGCGACTCGTCAATTCTCAAAAAATACCATATTCCGACACGCTGGGACACGTATGTTAAATATTAATTTTTTATAATTATGAAAATCCTAAAACATTTAACAAAAAATAAAAAAAAAATGAACAATTAACAAATATTCAAATAAACGAAGTCATGTTTAAATATTACTCATTAAATATTCAAATGCAAAACTTAACAAAATGTCAAAAAATGATAGAACATTAATACATTATCATTATATATCATCAGTAAAATAATGGATTCTTAAGCAAACCTTTTATCCCACTTTCAATCTTCCTTTTTCTAGAGAAATATCCACCTCACTAGTAGATCCACGGCACCATCACTACTTGAAAGTTTAGAAAGGGGCAAAGACATTTTTTTAGGAGCAAGACTCGCTATTCTAGCATTCACCTCTTCTTCTAGTTTTTTCACCTCAAATAAATCACTCCTTGAACTTTTACACATTTTCCAATATCTTTTCCACCAATCATTAACAAATGTGCTCTCACTCTTGTATATGAACTTATAAAACATTTTTCACAAAGATTGCACTTCCAAGACAAATTGCCTCCCGCCTTACCATGAGTAGCTAGCTTAGGGACACGCATGTTCGATTGAGCGGGACACGCATGTTCGATTGAGCGGGACACGCGAGTCCCGTGTGAGCCATCGTGTCAGACTTTCGACACGAGTGTCGGAGAGTCGGACGAGTGTCGGAGAGTCCGACACCGACACGCTGGGCATTTTGAAGTGTCGGTGCATCATAGATTGTGAGGGTTTTACCGACTACCCGTCATCGTTTATGTCAATGACACATTTCGAAGAAAGCACCGTCTAAGGTACCCACTTTCAACCAAGACAAGCACATTAGATCCTTATTTTAGACTGATGTTATGTGCAAACCAGTTTTGGCTACGTGCAAACCATCAAAACTTGCGCTTTTTGAAAATACGCCTTATAGGTGCATTTTTAGGAAAAGTGTTCAGCATCGAAGTTGTAGATCTCGTCGAGATCTACAACTTTCGTGGTGAACATTTTGCCTAAAAATGCACCTATAAGGCGTATTTTCAAAAGGCGCGAAACATTTCATAATAGTCTCGCGCATTTTGAAAATACGCCTTATAGATGCATTTTTAGGCAAAATGTTCAACACGAAAGTTGTAGATCTCGACGAGATCTACAACTTTGATGTTGAACACTTTTCCTAAAAATGCACATATAAGACGTATTTTTAAAAAGCGCGAGTTTTGATGGTTTGCACGTAGCCAAAACCGGTTTGCACATAACATCACTCTTATTTTTTACTTGCATGAGTAAATGTGATAGTGAGTTTGAGTTTGAGCTGTATTGGAGAGAGATGATCAACAAAAGAAATTTGCAAGAGAATTGGTGGTTAAATGAGATTTACAACATTAAAAATAAGTGGTCCAATGCTTTTAATAAAGAGGGATTTGATCTTGGCATTTTATCCACACAACGTAGTGAATCGGCAAATCACAGTCTTCATGGTTGCTCGAAGCCTACAAGTTCACTTACCGAATGCTTTCTTGGTATGAAAAAATTGATTTATTGTTGGCGAAGGAGTGAACAGGAGGAAGATTTCAAATGCAAACAAGGGACACACTCTCTCAAAATTAGGTCCTCCATAATTTTGAAACAAATGTCAAAGATATACACCAGAAAAATATATGTAATATTTGAGCATGCTTTGATGGAGGGGGCACTTGGTTTGATGATGTCAGAGGAATCAATGTATGACCAAGATACGATTGTATACAACATATGCCTTTGTGATACTACCGCTCTTCAAAAGGAATGGATTGTGAGATTTGACACAAAGAACAATGATATAGAGTGTTCTTGTAGAAGTTTTCAAACGAAGGGTTTATTGTGCGAGCATGTACTCCAGGTTTATAATATTCGTAATGTACAGAAAATTCAGTCAAATTACATATTAAGGAGATTTACAATGCAAGCTAAGAAGCGATGTAATTTTACACTTCCGATGTCCATAAACTGAAACGAGTCAAACTTGATTTTCAGAAATCATATGACGCGGTGGACATATGACCTTTGCCAAAGAATGGAAAATTGTCAAATAGCAAAGAAGTACATGGTTAATGTAAGGAATGATGTGGGTCAAGTTATAGAAGATATGATCGACAATGAGGAGAAAAAGAAAAAAATATTTCTTTCATCCTTACGGAAGGACAGATTTCTTGAAAGATCCACCATCCATGCGGTCAAAGGGGGGCACCAAAGACACGTTTGAAAAGTTATTGGGAACAAAACTTCAAAAAACAAAGTATGAGTAATTTTTTTTTAAATTTCACAATTATACATTGAATTTTACCTTAATATTTTTTTTGGTAAACAGAGAAGTCGCGTGCAGTTAAAGGGAAGGGTGTTTCTGCCAATGAGGTTTTTGAGCATCCAATTCAGCAAAATTTCACGGATAATAATTCGTGGTTTGATTCAAATTCAATTTCAAACCCCATTTTGGCACACAACGACTTGAACGATGATTTCTCAATGATGACGACTTCTCTATTCAACTGTCGTTAGATTTTCCATGTATCCCAGATGTATTCAAATGGTGAACTATCTGTATTAATAACAGTTATTCGGTTTTAAAAAAAAATATAATGTTCATTTTGCTTTAGCTTAAATATAATGTCAATACAGTTGTATCTGCAGTGCATCCAGTCGTATTACGGTAATAAGTATTTGGAGTGAAATGTATCAATAACTGGTTTTAACACAGTCCTCTCTATATTTTGGGAATAATTTTTATGTCCTCCAGATATATTCAAATAGTCATATATCTGTATATTAACAATTATTCTGTTTACAAGAAATCACGTTCATCTTTGATTTGGTTAAATATAGGCTCAATACAATTGTCTATGCACTTCATCCAATCGTATTACGCTTGTATTCGGAGTGAAATGTAACCATAACTGCTTTTCATTCCGTCCTCCCTCAAATCAATTGTTCGTATCCAAAATGTTTAAATATAAGCTCAATACAATTGTATTTGCATTACATTCAATTGTATTACTCTAGTATTCAGAGTGATATATTTGCATAAATGGAAGTGAAATGTCACCACAACTGGTTTTAACAGAGTCCACCATATATCCTTCAAAATATGATAGTATCTGCTCATTATCGTATCGTATTACGGCGGTATGGTCCGTCAAATATTTTCAAAAAATACTTTAGCACAAATAGTATAACCTTCCAATACTATATCAAAAGCATACATAAATCAAAATGTATTTACGATAACCATACCAAAATTACTGTTTCTAATATATAAATCCAATAAACCGCAATATCCCAATCCGATTCACTATTTGAATATTATAGACGATATAAAGTAATATTAGCTTTAAAATAATTTGTCCATCGCTATCTTGTTTACTTCAAAAACTCTTGCAAACAAAATATCCCCATCATTATGCCGTGCCTTTGAAGAACGGTCCACTTCTTCTACGAAACTGCAAAATATTGATTGGAATGTAAACATTAATAACTGCATATCTTCGACAAAGGTTTAATAAAAAGCACTTACTCATAACTTTCTCAGGAAAAGCGCTTATGAGCTCAATAGCAATTTCTGCCCTTAATTTTGGCATTTGTTTAGCCCAACATTTATATTTTGCCCAATCAATTATTTTTTTCCCAACCACTGTCTTCATATACAGCAGGACCAATACACCGCAATCGTCGGGACTATCCTGTGTGGGAATGTCATTAACATAGAAGAATAGCCATTCATGGATGTTCTTTGGAAGGACGTCACATAGATCTTCTTCAAAATAATTTCTCTGCACGTACAAAAATATATGAAGATACAAACAAAATATTATACTTTCTATAAAAAATATAACATACCACTATAAGAATCTTGTTGTAATTTGCTTCCTTGTACAATGAATCATAGAATTGTCAACATCCTTCGACAATGTTTCCGACTAGCAAACCCCAGTGATTAGTCAGGTGGACTGGAATTAGGAATAAATCTGCGTACTCCACTGATTTACTCGTAATGTGGCTAACAAGTGCTTGAACACTCCTTTTGTTACTTTTCAGATTCTGCATAAAAGAACCATGTGATATATAACAATGCATTTGACATATTCACTTTGGCTATACAAACCAATAAGAAAATATATACTAACAACATGATTCGGTGAGACGTATAAGAATTGTTTAAATTTGTGCGGATGAACAGATTTTTGTAGAGTGAGAGCTACGCTGTATGCGTCTAGGTGGCTATCATTAAGCCAACCATTCCCTAATAGATCATCAATGTGTGATCGATATAAAGTAATATTTCCCGCTTCGATCACAATACTATTTCAGCACGAAAAAATGTTCTATAATCAGCAATAACATATATATAAGATGCAATTTGGAAGATAAAATATCAAAGAATATCACCTGTTGAGTCGAGCCGGCTCGTGAGCTCGATGAGCCGGCTCGAAAAAAGCTCGACTCGAGCTCGAACCAGTTGAGCTCGAGCTCGAGCTCGACGAGCTCGAGCTCGATTTCGAGCCGAGCTCGAGCTCGATTACTCTTGTTCATGAGCTCGCGAGCCGGCTCGTGAGCTTTTTTTTTGGGTATTTTTTTTTAAAAAAAATATATAAATAAAAATAAAAATGGGTTCATGAGCAAAAAGCTCGCGAGCAGCTCGAGCTCGACTCGAGCTCGCGAGCTCGAAAGCTCGAGCTCGAGCTCAATATACTGGTCTCGAGCTCGAGCTCGAGCCAAGCAGGGTGAGCTCGACGAGCTCGAGCTCGAGCTCGAGCTCGAAATATTTAGCTCGAGCTCGAGCTCGAGTTTGGGATTTTTGCCAAGCTCGACTCGAGCTCGACTCGTTTACACCCCTAATTACAATATCATGTCACATTTTCGACTTTATCTCGATTTCTGAGGTCATTTTCAGCACAATCTCTTGTATTTTTTAATTGCTCCCACAACCTCATTTTTCTCCATATTTACATTTTCAATATTCTTTCCCTCCTTTACATCTCTCTTTTTTTAACTTTTTTCCTTTCTAGTCAGTAACTCCGGCTCCTCTCGCTCTCTACTCTGTCTTATCTTTTTGTGGGTTTGGTCTACTTTTGACATATACTCCGCTATTTTTCTTTTCACATACCTCTTTGTTTCTTCTTGACTGTACCCCTCTTCCTTTTTTTTCACTGAATATTCCTCCTCCGATTCTTGCCTATTCTCATCGGACTCTTCAAAATCACTACCCTCTTTTGGTGCATCTCCTAATAGAAGCTCCTCGGATGGTAATGTATTCTCAAAACACTCTTTCACCTGTACAATAGTTTTAACAATATCCGGAATAACTTTCTAAAACTTTTATTCATTGGTTGAAATTTAATCAATGTACGTACACGGTACATGAAAGAAAATCATACCTGTCCGCGATCTCTTAACTTTGAATTTATCTCTGAACAGAATTTATTAGAGAAGTTGAACTTAGGAGACCATCGACATAGCCGGGGCCTCGTCAAGTCGTCATCAACCGTTAGAAAGGTGGTGAACTCATAAAGCCACACCTGCAAGTACGAGTCTCCACATTAAAAAAACAAATTACAAGATAAAATAAGTCTGATCAAATCTAGTGCTCACCACTAATAGAATCGAGCATCCTTCTATGTAGCCCAAACTCTCTTTTGATTTTCTCTTGGAGTCGAGTATACTTAATTCCCTGATTTGCGATTGTAGAAAAGAGTGTATTGCTTCTGGCCAATTATATTTTTTGAACTCCTCCAATCCTCCGAACTTATGTGAACACTTAGGAATTTTCATAATCTTTAGTGGAAAAAATAGTTTACACAACACATACTTTACTAGGGCTGCAACTCTTTGGCCCTCTAACTCTTAAGTATACTCTCCCTCTGAAAGCCACAACATTTCTGCTACCAAATCCTTTTGCTTGTACGTAGCTAGAGGGGTTCTGTTAAATATGAATTTCAACCCTTTGTTTGGTAGCCGAGCATTAAGGCAACCTCATTTACTGCCATTTTTTATAAGCTTTTCCTAGAAGGAATGCCTTATTCTTCTTGGAGTATGCTCGAATCAAAGTTAGAACTAGAGGAATATTCTGATTTAAATTTGGAATAGAGAACAGTTGCAGAATTTCAGCTTCTTGTAAATCATTCCTTGTCTTTTCATTCAATGACCTGAAAAGTGGTATCACTTTTTCCTTGAACGAAGTCACAGCACATCGACAATGTAAAGTTGTAGACGGAGTCATCTGCCAAAATACAATGTACACGCTAAACAGGTTCAAAGACTGCATTACAATGAGAATATAACTGTAATACGTCCGTATCTACTAAAAATACAGGGGCATTTTAACGGTAGCTATATCATTCAAAACACAATGGACACGCTAAACAGGTTCAAAGACTGTATCACAATGAGAATATAACTGTAATACGACCATATCTACTAAAAATACAGGGGCATTTTAACGGGAGCTATATCATTCCAAAAAACAATGTACACGCTAAACAGGTTCAAAGGCTGTATCACAATGGTAATATAATTGTAATACGGCCGTATCTACTAAAAATACAGGAGCATTTTAACGGGAGCTATATTAGAACCAACTTATGGAAACTGTGTTATTATAAGAATAAGACTGCATTGTATGTATAATACCGTTGTACACTAAACTATAAAAAGGTAAATAGAAGCTAAAATGGTCGAACGGTCTTACTAAACATAAGACGGTATCACATTGAGAATATAATTGTCATACTGCCGTATTACGTCAGTAATACTGTACTATGTAGAGTTAAACGGAGATAATATCATTGTTTTATCACAACACTACAATAATACGGAGGTATTTCCGCAAGAGATAAAGAGACAATCCTAAACATTATCGAACGCGTAGATACGACAGTATTGAGAGTTAAATATTTGAAAACCATTACTAATACTGCCGTATTGGCGTTGTATTTCGATAAAAACGGAGCAATATCATATGAGTAGGTGAAAAACACATACGAACTCCATGAACAGGTAAAAAAAATTTTTGTCAGGACATTTAACAACGGCGTTCATAAACCTTACCTTCAACAACGGACGGTTCGTCGATTCTTTGTCCAGGTGGGGAGGCGATGTCCAATGTGTGCGCACAAATGTCTTCGATAGCCGAGAAGACTTGATTGTGGCAGTCCCTTTCAGTTTTCGAAAAGTGAAGCACAAATCGCGTCGCTTTGAGGAGCGAAAGACCTAGGTTTCCTCCGGGCGTTTCAACTCTTAATTTTAAAACGGCAACGATAATGAAGGGCTCACTGCGAAAAACGGGTTATATATACGTACCTATGAATAGGTACGTATACGTACCGAAAACGGACACTAAAAGTAATTGCGCTTCAATTAGTTTGGGGTTTTAACTTGCTCTCTGTTTACTAAATTTTGTGAACGAATGCGCCTCTGCCTAAAGTTTATTTTAATTTATTATTGTCATTTTATTTGGACTTCTCCTTGCATTAACATAGCATTGCATTCCATCTAGGGTTACATTCTAGAGCGCCTGTGTCGTTGTCGACCTACCTCTGCATCACTTTTTTGATCCAATAGTGGTGCAACTGGGCGTTCGATATTTATCTTTTGTTCTATTTTTAGACATACTTTTTGCATATGTTCAAGATGGTATAGCTTATTGTACGATGGCGTTCCACATTTTTCAGAGATAAGGCAGTAAAATAGTATTATGCCATAAAGAAATATTATATAGACTATAAAATAAAATCTAATAAACCTTCAATTAGACAACTTGCATTGCATGTATTTGCGTTTTTAAAGCATTCTCTAGGACTAGAGTATTGTTTGGTGCAGATTTTCCTAAATTCGTTGCACTGACCTTCCCAACACCACTCACATACTGGCAATTGCGGGACACTTCCGTGCCAACAAAACAACGGTGTCCCGTTGTTTCACGCTCGATGTAGCGTCCACCGCTATTTCACCATGCCTTCCAAACAACGAACCGAAAGTGGTGGAGGATGGAGGGCATCCCATCGTGCTCCCAGCCTCCCACCATCGCACCAAATGAAGCTTAGATGTAGTGATAAACATGAGGTATTTGTGTTTTGAATAATAGTCACTGATAAATTTGCTAGTGGTAGGTTTGAGATTGTTAGTGGATTGGGGTAAAAATAAGAAAGATAGAATGGGTAATGATTCTATCAAAGAGATGGCATATGTAATACCTATCAAAGATAAGTCAGTGAAAAAAGTTGTGATTTGGGATCTTAGGTCTAAAACATGCACAGACAGTAATGATTTAACTATTTTGGAAGGAATACGGAGGAAGATTGTAGAAACTTAATTTGGGAATTGTTTCCAGCTTCTCTTCTTTCCAAAAATCAAGTGCTGTATTACACTTGCACCTCCATAGCTTTTAGGATAATGGTAACACATTTGAAATGGTATATTCCCATAACTATGATAATGATGTTGTTTTTGTTTTTATAGAACAATACTACAGAACGTTACTAAAGGTAGTCTCAAGTTAACTTACATTAAGTCAACACCCAGTAGCCATTAATCAAGATTTTTGGAGAAAAGGATTCTCAAGTCTCAAATCGGTGGATAATTCTAGTGAGACGCATCCTTCAACACTTGTTATTTTGTTACATTTCAAAAATTGGATGTTTAGTTAAGCTCTTGCTGCTTTTATTATGAACTAGGTTCAACTAATATCATGAAAGAGACTGTAATTTTCGTTTGCTATTTCAGAGAGACTAGAACAAGATGATGGTGCGATTCTCATAACAATTTGCAATCACTCATTCCATTGTTCTTGTATATCGAAATGGGCAGATTCTTCTTGTCCGGTGAGTGACTTATTTTGACTACATTTGCTGCAATATACAAGTTTTGCTGTTCTCCAGTTATTTTGAATGATTTTTCCCAAAGGTATAGAAGACTACTAAATGAAAGAGGATGCATAGTTCATACGTAAATTTTGTTGGATTAGTAACTCTGTTTTTTTTGTTTAAATATTTATGCATTTATTGTTTCTTTTGAAGGAAAACAATGAGCATGATCCATTTGTTGACCATTTTCATCAATGCCTAGCTACTACTTTGTAATTTTTATTTTGAAGATGGAAAAATAGGTTGCTTTCAAGACAACAATTATGAAACAACAATTATGACCCTTATGCTGATCCTAGTGTCTCACGGGAAGTTAAGTCGGATGAGTGGAAAGAACGCACTTGGAGAGTCAAAAGGTCGTGTGCCCCCAAATAAAGAATCTTGGTGGTGGAAAGAGGAAGTGCAGGATAAAGTGAAGGCAAAGAGGGACAACTATAAAATACTAAGACAACAATTATGAAACAACAATTATGACCCTTATGCCGATCCTACTGTCTCACGGGAAGTTAAGTCGGATAAGTGGAAAAAACGCACTTGGAGAGTCAAAAGGTCGTGTGCCCCCAAATAAAGAATCTTGGTGGTGGAAAGAGGAAGTGCTGGACAAAGTGAAGGCAAAGAGGGACAACTATAAAATACTCCACGCTTGCAGAAATGATGAAAACTTGGCAAAATATAAAGTCGCCAAGAAAGAAGGTAAACATGCAGTAAGTAAAGCAAAAAGTCAAAGCTTATGAAAATTTTTATAAGCGACTGGATAGCAAATAAGGAGAGCGTGACATATATAAAATTGCTCGGGCTAGAGAGAGGAAGACGAGATTTAAACCAAGTTAAATGCATAAAGGATGAAACCGATTTGATTTTGACGGATGATGTGACTATTAAAGAGCGATGTAAAATATATTTTTATCAACTCTACAATGAAGCAAAAGATAATGAACTGAGCTTGAAAGAGTTAAGTAAATCGGAGGAGTATAAGAACATAATGTTTTATCATAAAATTCAAGCATCAGAGGTAAATGATGCTCTAAAGAAGACGAAAAATGGAAAGACGGTTGTGCCAGATGATATGCCCATCGAAGTATGGAAATGCCTAGGCAAAGAAAGAATTTTGTGGCTTACATGTTTCTTCAATAAGAAACTGAAGACAAAGAGGATGTTAGACCAATTGAGAGAGTATCTTGGTACCTTTGTATAATAACAAATGAGATATACAAATTGTGTCAATTACAGAGAATTTAAATTAATGAGTCATACCATAAAACTATGAGAACGAGTAATAGAAAGAAGAGTAAGATGAGAGACTAGTATCTCGGAGAACCAGATTGGATTCATGTCAGGGCGGTCGACCATGAAAACTATACATCTCTTGAGGAGACTCATTGACAACTATTGGAAAAGAAAGCAAGATTTGCATATGTTGTTTATCGACCATGAGAAGGCTTATGATATGGTTCCAAGAGAAGTCTTATGGAGAGTTTTAGAGAAGAAATGTGTAAATGTATCGTACATTAAGATAATCAAAGATATATACAAATTCAGTGATGAGGGTGAGGACATCTGGAGGATTAACACAAGAATCCCTATCACTGTTGGCTTACATCAAGGGTTAGCTTTAAGCCCCTACTCTTTACCCTCTTAGATGAGCTCACCAGACATCCAACGAGCAATACCTTAGTGTTTATTGTTTGCGGATGATATTGTTTTGGTCGATAAGACGCACAAGGGTGTAAACGCGAAATTTGAATCTTGATGAGACACTTTAGAAAAGAAGAGTTTTAGGTTGAGCAGGGCAAAGACGAAGTATATGGAGCTTAAATTTTGTAGTGCAAGAAGGACGAATGACTCTGTTATTAAGTTGGGTGATCAAGATATTTCATGCAGTGAGTGCTTTAAATATCTGTGATCGATAGTTCAAAAAGATGGAGGTGTAGATAAAGATGTGATACATAGAATCCAAGCATGTTGGTTGAAGTGGAGAGGCGCGTCAGGGATCTCATGTGATCATAAAGTACCATTAAAACTTAAAGGCAAGTTTTACCGAACTGCAATTAGACCAGCGATGCTCTACGGTTCTGAGTGTTGGGCAGTGAATTGTGTACATGAGCAAAAAATGGGAGTTGTGGAGATGAGAATGCTTAGGTGGATGTGTGGACACACGAGGCTGGATAAATTAGGACTGAATGTATCATGGATAAGACAGGAGTGACACCAATCGTAGAGAAGATGCGAGAAGCTCGACTAAGATGGTTCAGACACGTACAAAGGAGACCATTAGAGGCACCTGTTAGGCGTTGTGAGAGTTTAGTCACTAGGCATGTTAAACGGGGGAGGGGTAGACCAATAAAGACTTGGAAAGAAACTATAAGGAAAGACATGATGTACCTAGGCATTAGTGAGATTATGACTAAAGATAGGGTGCAATGGCGACAAAGGATCCATATAGCCAACCCCACTATAGTGGGATAAAGGCTTGAGTGCTGCGGTTGTTGTTATGTAAGTATGAGTAATAGTTATGATTATTCATTGATTTCTCTATCTCATCCCATACCTTTAGACAGAGTAGTGAAGTCATACGATAAAGAACCAATTATGGTTGTGTGGATGCAAGCGTTTTCAAGTGTGAGAAATGTGACCTAGTCGGAAACAATATTTAGGGCTTTTGCAAGTTTGGAGTCATATTTAATCCATAGGATAACTAAATGTAGAGAGAAGTGAAGATACCTCAATATAGAGAGAAATCAAATTGAGAAAAGGGAAGGAAGAAGAGTAGAAGTTTCAATTCATCATTCAATAATAATATCAATCACTTATAGAAATAGGGTTACAAAATAAATTATTATTTAAATCTAAATAACTCCTATAACCCTATGATCTAATTCAAAATTAAATATAATCCCAACATTTTATGAAATAATTAAAGTTAAGTTTCCTGTAAGTACTAAACTCAAATTTCTTGATAATATAATTCTTCTTCTTATGTTGCATCGCATTGGCAGGTAGGAGAAAACAAAGTTAAGTTTCCCGATTATGTGTATCTTGCTTTGCTGACTTAATTATATAGATTTTTCAAAGATGTTTAATCATCCATCTTTTTAATTGCTTACTTAGAAGATAATATGCACTTAGAACTTTGAAGTTTCTTCTATTTTTTTGAACAAAAATACTCTGATTTCTTGTAGCTAAATTAGAAAGCATGAAAAACAAATGAGGAAACCTTATTACGTTGTAATATTTTTATCGGTAGTAAATTTTATTTCACATTTTATTGTCATTTGCAAAATTTTAGACAATTGTTTGACTTTTCTGCTCACTGATTTTTAGTTTTTCTCACTCAAGTTGAGTCAGGAACGGATGAACTTGACACATGATTTTCAAAATTTAGTGAAAGTGGCAAATCATATGAAATGAGACGTAGTCATAATCTACATTACTTAATGACTGAAAATAAGCAGCTCATGGAGAACCTCAATAACTGCTGAATGGACATAAAAAACAATTTAAAAGAGTTTTGAACTCAAAGGAAATTATTATGAGACTAAATGACGCAGGGTAGGCCGTGTGACTGAGGGGTGCTGACTCTAATGCGAACCTAAGTGGATGTGATGCGGATGGTCTCAAATAAATGCAATCTAAATGGGATGCACATGATTTTAAATTATTAATCCGGAATTGAAATTTTGCAGAGATGATTTATAAATGAGGCAAATTAACACAAGATGAATTATAAATTTTCCGGTGCACAAGCAAGCTACACTACCTTCCACACGAAATGATTTTTGCTACTATTTCCACGATTAGACTTTATAAAGCAAAAGAAAATAAAGAGTAAATACACCTATGAATCAAAATACCCCAAACAAGTACGTAGTGTTTTCACAATATTCAATACTGGGAGAAATAAACACAATATAACTACTCACATAGCAATGGAGATTCGACGGCAGTGATGGAATGGAATCCCAGGAAGTAGGTCGCAACTATCCCTGATTCTGGAGGCGAACGACGTGTGGAGTATGGTAAATATGGGGCGGATGGAGGTTGAGGTTTGCTGTTGGATTTTTGTAGCTCTGGACTTGTGGTAGAAGGGCAGAAATGGAAAAGTTATGACTGGGAGGTTCACGATAATGGGGGTGGAAGACTGGATTCACTGGCTGGGAGGTGAAGGATGGTGAAACCGGGTTAGGGTCGGGTGATGGCGGAGGATTCCGTAAGGAACGAGGAGAAGGACTACCGGCGGCTTGAGGGGTGGCGGCTTTGAAGGTGGTTCCACGACAGAGAAAGAGGAGGCGGTAGGAAGCACAATGAAAGGGGAAATATTTGCAGGGATCTGCGACTGAGTGTGGGATGCGGCATTTTGGAGGAGGAGACGGGGCGGGAGCTTTGAGAGAACGATGATGAATAGTGGCGCGGGTTGGCATGGAGCGGGCAGAAACTGTCGAGGGAGGCTCGGTGACCTAGAATGAGAGAGGGAAAAACGAGACTTGTGATGGGAGGAGGTGAGCGTCGATGGAGATGAGGATAAACAGTGGAGGGATCGGACTGTTTCACGCCGGGAGGAGGATGAACAGGAGCGGGAGGCGGTTTCCTTCTTTGACGATGAAGAGATCGTGGATTATGAGTGGTAACAGTGTCCGTTTTGGTGGATTCGTGGGAAGGCAGAGGAATGAACCGAGAAATAATAGGATTAATCAAAACTAGTCGAGGCTTCGCACCCCGGTCTCGCGACGTCACACCACGGATGATTGCCGGTCTGGATTCTCTCACAATACAAGCAATAATGATAAACAGCAGCACCCGCCCTATTTATAACAAGAAGGGGCGGTTGGGCACCGGGCGTGTACGACTATGTTTGGCTGTTACGCCCGAGGCCCTAAAATACTAAAAACAAGTTCAAAAAAAAAACATAAAAATAATAGCGCGACGAGCCGGACGCGCTCGCGGTCTCGAAGCGCCGATCCGATCATCGCCTCCTGCGCGAATATACATAAGTGGGTCTCGCCGACTGGCGACCCGTAGGCAGATGACCATCCCCATCACTAAATCTTAAGAAAAAGTGTCCAAGGAAGATCTGATCAAGTCTGGTATCCATCACTTCCAGTGCATTATTAAGAATGAAGTAATGTTTCATGAATATTGGGCGTATGTTATATTATGTTTTGTAATTCAACGGTTAATTACCATTGATTGTATGCAGAAGTGTCTGTAAAATTAAAACTTATTGTATTTGAAATAGGCGGAAGATGTATTAGGTGGCAGAAGTTATTCAGCCTTCCAAACCGTCAGTCGTGCTGCGTGTGTAGGCCATAAATCAATGCCATATGTGTGTGTTTGCATTATTATGAATTTATGTGTGACTTTTACCTTTCATTTCTCTATTCTCAGTGTTGTTGGTGCGCCATTAACCCCTTTCCCCTTTAGTTTTCCTGCAATTTAAGAACGAAAGCACATCGATTGGTATCAGAGCCATACCTGGGCCGTGGCAATACTGTAATCATGAGTGATCATAGCACCCACAACCATGATCTACGCAAGGATGTTGATGCCGTGATGGATGCGCTAAAAGCAATGGATGGAAACAATGACAATCTGAAGTTGTCTCTCCAGGAGATGGAGCAACGACACTGCAATGGATGAGTTGTTGGCCTTGCGGCAGATGTTCGCAGCCTTGACGATGGAGAAGACGGGTGTTGATGGTCCCTACAACAATTTTAGAAAAAGCAGCGGATCTCCAAATCATCAACAATACTCAATTTCGACCCGAGGAGCAAGATTGAACTTTCCCCATTTTTCCGGAGATACAGTCTGTGATTGGTTGTTTCGATGTGAACAGTTTTTTAAAGTCGATGGCATGCCAGAATCATTGAAGGTGAAGTTGGTGGTCGTAAATCTGGAGGGCAAAGACTTGGCTTGGTTTCAAAAATTTTCCAAAGCCAGAGTTTCAAAATTTGATGTATTGTGGGATGAATTTTCGATGGCCATCTATGAAAGTTTTGCTCCCACTCTCTATGAAGATCCAATGAGCGAGATTAAAGAGTTGAAGCAGACAACCACAATTCAACAATACCTGGATGAATTCGAGGCTCTACGAAATAAGCTCCTCATTTCTGAGGAATCTGCAATCAACCACTTCCTCACAGGCCTCCGGAAGGACATTTCATTGGTTGTGCGCATGTTTATGCCTTCCTCCCTTCAGAAAGCATATGCCTTGGCTAGAATACAAGAACAAAAGTGTTCACTTGGGGGCAATCGTGGTTCTCATCATCAGGGAGCGACGGTGCAACGGTTGTTAATCCGGTCCTTGAAGGCAACAAATGATCCAATCAGATCCCTGGTGTCAATTCAAGCCAATCACAACCTTCAAAAACTACTAAAAGATTATCCCCCAAAGAAGTGGACGAGAAGCAGCTCAAGGGTCTTTGTTTCTGGTGTGACCAGTAATATTTCAAGGGGCACATATGCGGCAATTCAACACAACTTTATGTCCTTGAAGTAGAAATGGAGGCGGAAGGGGAGAGAAGATATAGAAGAGATTATAGTTTGTAAAGAAGAGATAGCCGATCAAAACCAAGAACCAATTATCACCCCACAAGTTTCCATGCACGCTCTCACAGGAATCATTGATTATCATACTATGAGGGTCACTGGATCCTACAAGGGACAACAAAGCTTCATCTTGATTGATACGAGGAGCACTCATAACTTCATCGACGAACAGACAACCACGTTTCTGCAATGCCCCCAACTACAATACCAACTTTCAAGGTGTCTGTGGCCGATGTCAACAGATTTGCTAGTACAAAGATGTGTACTGGATTCAAATGGACCATGCATGGAATACCCTTTGAGGTTGATATGTTAATTTTACCCTTGGGAGGTTGTGATGTGGTGCTAGGTGTTCAATGGTTGATTACTTTGGGCACCATTAATTGGGACTTCCTCAATCTGCATATGGAGTTTAAATGTGGGGACAAGAAGATTGTCTTGCAAAGTAGCAAGAAAGAGTGCAGTGCTATCATTAACAAGAGAAGAATGACTAAGCTGATAGAGAAACCAGCCCAATGCACCAGCTGAGTGTCAACTGGCTGCAACCTTAGGATATTACATCCAACCCAATAACCTCATCAAGTATTTCCAATCAGGATGGCAACACTTCCAGAGAAGTTCCCGACCGCAATTTAGAGCCATTAAAACTTCTACTGGATAAATTCAAAGAAGTTTTTGAAGCCTCTCATGGTCTGCCGCCTCACAAAACACACGACCATCGAATCATCTTCAAATATTCAGGCTTATACTCCAACTTCACACCATATAGATACCAAATATGCAAAAGACAGAAATTGAAAAATTGATCAATTAAATGTTGGAGGCCGGGTTTATACTCCACAACAAAGGCTTCTTTTCATTCCCCATTGTCCTAGTAAAGAAGAAAGACAGTTCGTGGAGGATGTGCATCGACTACAGAAGATTAAATGATAACACAGTTAAAGATAACTTTGCCATTCTGATTATTGAAGAGCTATTAAATGAGTTGCAGAGATCAACCTTTTACTCCAAGCTGGATTTAAGTGCTGGCTATCATCAAGTGAGGATGACACCACAAGATATAGAGAAGACTACTTTTGAATCTCATGAAGGGCATTATGAATTCCTTGTAATGCCCTCTGGTCTAATGCGCCTTCTACATTTCAAATCCTCATGAACCAGGTTTTTCATTCCTACTTGCGCAAGTTCATTTTAGTGTTTTTGTGATGACATTTTAATATATAACACAACTTGGGAAGAACATGTACGCCACTTGGAACAAACTTTCCAAGTATTGCTAAAAGAAAACTCTTTGTCAAAAAGAGCAAGTGTCGGTTTGGGGTCTCCCAATTTGACTTCCTTGGCCATATTATCTCAACCCAGGTTGTATCAGCCGACCCCCTTAAATTGGATGATATGCAATCTTGGCCTACTCCAACCACCCATAAACAGTTGAGGGGATTCTTGGAACTCACGGGCTATTACAGAAGATTTATCCGGGCGTATGGATGCATTGCTAAACCCCTCACTGAACTACTAAAGTAGAATCAATTTAAGTGGAGTTCAGAAGCTGAAATTGCATTCCAACAACTCATAAAAATTGTAACCTCCCCACCTGTTTTGGCTTTACCAAACTTTCAGAAACATTTTATTTTAGAGACAGATGCTTCTAATAATGGAGTGGGAGCAGTGCTACTGCAGGAAGGTCATCATATATCCTTCTTCAACAAGAGTTTGAGAAAGAAGCACCTGACCCTATCAGTCTATGAGAAAGAGCTCCTAGCCATTGTGTTTAACAGTATAAAAATGGAGGCATTATCTCATAGGAACCCACTTTGTGATCCACACTGATCATCAAAGCCTTAAATTCTTGATGGACCAACACCTTACCACTCCCTTGCAACAAAATTTTATGGCAAACTTGCTTGGGTATGACTATTCAATTAAGTACAAGAGGGGAGTGGATAATGTCACAGTTGATGTACTGCCCAAAAAATGGCAAGATGCAGTTGTCAATTTAAACATTCTGGTGATGGGAAATACCGACTTAGAGAGTAAACTTCAACTCTCCCAACAACAAGATGAAAAGATTCAGAGCATCATAAGATTGAAGGAGATCAGCCCATCTTTAAAACCTCACTTTCAGTTTGCCAATGGGTGGCTCAAGAGAGGGGAGATTGGTGGTATGCAGGAATGAATTTAAAAAGCTACTTTGCCACATTTTCATGATTCCAGCATTGCAGACTACTCGGGGGTGTTTGTAACATTGCAAAAAATTAAACCTAATTTCTATTGGAAGAATATGATGGAGTATGTATATCAATATGTTCAACATTGTGTTATATGCCAACAATGTAAAACTCCAAATGACCGGCCTGTGGGGTTGTTACAACCATTACCAATTCCGGACAATGTTTGGAGGGATTCTCTATAGATTTCATTGAAGGGCTCCAATTATCCAATGTATATGAAGTTATTATGGTGTGGTGGACCGACTGAGTAAATATGCCCATTTCGTAGCCCTCAAACATCCTTATTCAGCCGCAAGTATTGCTCAATTGTTTATGGATAATTTTTTTAAATTACATGACATGCCTCAATCTATTGTGTCAGATAGAGATGTGGTGTTTGTGAGTGATTTTTGGCAAGAACTCTTCAAACTCCTACATGTCAAGATTAACACATCAACTGCCTACCATCCACAATCTGACGGGCAAACGGAGGTGGTCAATAGATGCTTGAAGAGTTACTTGCGGTGTGTTACCTTCAACAAACCCAAATCATGGAGTCATTGACTGCCTTTATCTGAATATTGGTACTATACTTCATACCATAGTGCCACCCAAATGAATCCATACAAAGTGGTTTATGGACAGGCTCCACCCTTGCACATACCATACATAGCAGGAGTATTGGGAATGAAGCCGTAGACTGCACACTTCAAAACCGTGAGCAGACCATCAACATTCTCAAGCAACACCTGCTGGCAGCTCAAAACAGGATGAAGCAGATTGCTGATAGAAAGAGGAAGGAGAAAGAGTTTGAGGAAAGAGATTGGGTCTACATTTGTTTATTACCGTATAAGCAATCCAACATTCAATTACTGGAGTATAACAAGCTATCTCCACGTTTCTTTGGACCATTTCAGATCATCAAAAAGTTAAGCCCAATAGCTTACCAGTTTAAGCTACCACCCTCATCAAGAATTCATCATTCCTTTCACATCTCTCAATTGAAGCAGCACATTGGAACAACCCCTGTATCACCTACCCTGCTAGAATTTCTGACTGAAGGTGGCATTCTGATGACACCAGAGAAGATTCTGAATAGGCATCTTATACCATGACGGGGCCATTGTGTCGCTCAAGTCCTTGTTAAGTGGTCGAATTCCGCAACTGATGATGCCACTTGGGAGGACTATCTCACCATCAAGGCGGCATTCCCCAACTTTGATCCTTGAGGACAAAGATTGTTTAAAGGCGGAAGTATTTTATATTATGTTTTGTAATTCGAAGGTTAATTACCGTTGATTGTATGAAGGAGTGTGTAAAATTAAAACTTACTGTATTTGAAATAGGCGGGAGAAGTTATTCAACCATCGAAACTGCCAGTCGTGCTGAGTGTGTAGGCCATAAATCAAGGTCATATGTATGTATTTGCATTATTATGAATTTTACCTGACTTTTACCTTCCCTTCCTCGATTCTCAGCGTTGGTGGTGCGCCATTAACCCTTTTCCCCTTTAGTTTTCCTGCAATTTAAGAACTAGAGTGTATCAGCGTACCTTTCTGAAATGTTTTGATTCTTTAGCAGTTTCTTTTCCATCTATGTTGATTTTTTTTAGCCGTTAAATTTGTTTGTTTCTTAGCTCACTCATTTGTTCATGTATTGATCTCCAGGTTTGTAGGCATTGTCAACAACAACCTGAAAAATCAACATGCTCTATTTGTGGAACTTCTAAAAACCTTTGGATGTGTGTTATGTGTGGTTTTGTTGGCTGTGGAAGGTAAAAGCTTGTGGCTTATAAATTATTGTTTTTTTTCCAAAACTTTTGATACATATTCCAGTGAACGTCTTGCTAGAGTGACTAAGGTACATGTTACTGGATATATAAAAGCTTCATCTAAAGATAAAGATATAATTTTACAACATGGTGTTCTAGCCTCCCCACACCTGATAATCCCTGCCATCCTCTTCCAGGTTCGATTCCCACAGTTCTCTTCCATGTACAAACCTCACGATCCTCTTCCAGGTACGAACCCTGTGTAGAGTAAAAGCCTAGAGCCACACGACAGCCATAATAACCCTAGTCTTCCTCCCATTAAGTTGTTGCTTGTTGTTTCCACCTACAAACTCTTTGGTCCTCCTACCCTAACCCAATTATTCCCCTTACTCGTACCCCCGCTCAACAATTATCACTTATACTACCTTTTTTCGACCCCACTGCTGCTTTACCATTCTATTTCTAACTAAGTTCGAATTCTATTTTCTATTTCTAACCTACATGTCATACCCATTTTCTCGACATATGCCTCACACTATTGACACTTTCTACCATCATTGTTGCTCTCTTATAGATTGGTCCGCCTACGATCTTAGCTCTTCTTCAAATTTTCACTGTAGAAATGCATTGACCAACTTTGGGATTATGCATTTCCTATTGGTGAGAAAAATCTAAAGATATCTTTTGATGGAGTATTGTTTTGTTGATTTAATAGCCTAGTGTGCTTGTATGACTAAAGAGAAGAATCTTGACACTGACTTTATGCACTAAATTAGAATTGTGTAGATTAATCTACCAGGATGAAGGAAGATCATTTTACTTAGGTAGATCAAGAAAATCTAGAGTCAGTTTTTCAGTGCTATAGGATTTTCCGACACATTCTCCTTGTAATATTTTGAAAAGTTGGGTGTAATATTTTTCTGCTAATCTGTCATCTGTCTTCTTTATACAGTAACAAGGAAGAACATGCAATCCGACATTGGAAAGAGACACAACACTGCTATTCACTTGAACTAGAAACTCGACGAGTATGGGATTATGCAGGGAACAATTATGTCCACCGCCTGATTCAGTCAAAAACTGATGGAAAGATAGTTGAGCTGACTTTTCATGGTTTACATGATGCCGATGATACATGCGAAAGTTGTAAATGTGGTGATTCTGGAATTAGTGATGCTCTCTTCAACAGTAAATTTGAAGCTGTAAATTTAATCTTATACTTTGATCTTTAAATTATGCTTTGACTTATGTGTTGAATCCTGTTCTCACTATTGTGGCAGATTGTTGTGGAATACAATGATCTTCTGACATCACAGCTTGAAAATCAAAGGAAGGTATGCACAACAGTGCATAATCATAAATTTAATCTGCATATTTTATTTTTCTTCTAATATCAAAATAGGGAGCATGTCCCAGTGTTAGTAGCTCTTGCAACTCTGTCTGGTGAAATTTAGTGTTCGTGGGCATACTAGTTTTGATTTTCAAAATTTCTCTTAAATTCTTTTACAGTATTTTGAATCTCTGCTTCAAGAGGCGAAGGAGGAAGATGAGAGAGCAATTTCAAATGCAATTGAAAAGGCCGTAAGTGTGAGGCTCCAGAAGCTGCATGCCAAGCTAGATAAATCTCTTGAAGAGAAAAGATTTCTTGAGGATGTAAGTTCCAGCAGTAACCACAATTCCTCATATATGCCATGTGTTATAGCTCTAAATTCTTTTTTCTGCACTAAACCTTGAGACAATATGTTTTTAACTTCTCCAAGTAACTAGGTTCTCATCAACAAACAAACAATACCCAGATATAGATCGCCTGTCTTCAACAGATCCTGCCCAATCTGCGTCAGTATAAACATCAATTTTCAAATTTGTATTGGGGGTGAAGAGGATCCCTCTTTCTGCTGAGGTCTTCAAATACCTCAAGATCCTATGAGCAGCATCCAGATATCTCGTCTTCGGGGAATGCATATATTGATAACTACCCCCACAACATAAACTATGTCAGTGCGAGTATGGGATAGATAGATTAACCGCACAACAAGTCATTGTGATGCAGGACGGGCGTCCCACCCGCCTGCCACCCTGGATACCTGGCGTCGCACCACAGCCCAGGGGTCCCACCGGGAGTCCACCCGATGAGCCTTATCAGGTCCCGCAGACCGTACATCCCAACCCATCCCCGACCCTACCACAGGGCCGATAGGTTGTTGAGGCCAGGGCTCGATCCCCCGACCTCCTTGATAAAGAGTCCTTAGGCGGACTCTCATCACCAACTGAGCTGCACTTTTTTGATGCAGGATGCTGGGGCCTCGACCGCACCCCGTGGCATCACACCAGCTAGCGGACCACGACCAATTACGCCTGCCAGAAGGACTGCAGTCCAGGCACCCCAACCCGTCTCTGCGCCTGTTCTCAGCGCAGCGGGTTGTTGCAGGTCAGTTGGTGATAAGGCCTGTTAGGAGTGGTTCTTATCAAGGAGGTCTGGGGATCGAGCCCCAGCCTCAACAACCCGCTGCGCTGAGAACAGGCGCAGAGACAGGTTGGGGTGCCTGGACTGCAGTCCTTCTGGCAGGCGTGCTTGGCCGTGGTCCGCTAGCTGGTGTGATGCCACGGGGTGCGGTCGGGGCCCCGACGTCCTGCATCACATTGGTAACCAGATTGTGGTTGACCTCCATAGGAATATCAGCAGGTCTACACCCACTCTAGCCAGATTGTTCCAGCAAATCATGGATATATTTTCTCTGAGAGATGAAAAATACCCCGTTTGGATCTAGCAACTTCAATACCCAAAAAATACTTAAGTTTTCCCATATCCTTCACTTCAAACTCTTTTGACAAATTCCCTTTTAAAGCTATCACTTCTTCAACATCATCTTCTGTTCTGACGAAGTCATCAACTTCAACAATGAGGGTCGTTAACATGTTATCCCTCTGTTTTATAAACAAAGTATGGTCGACATGACTTTGTCTGTATCCGAGAGGGATCATGATTTTGTGAAAATGACCAAATCAAGCCCTCTGTGATTGCTTTAGGTTGTAGAGAGCCTTCTTTAGTTTGCACACTTTCCCTTCAGAACCGGGAGGAGAAAACCAGGGGGAGAGATATGTATACCCCTTCTTCTAAATTCCCATGAAGGAATGCATTCTTTACGTCCAATTGAGTAAGATCTCATCCCTTGCACGCAACACACGATAACAATACTCGTACATAGTTCATTTTTGCAACATTAGCAAATGTTTCTTGATAATCGATCCCTAGGGTTTGAGTATACCCCCTTGCCACCAATCTCGCTTTGAAACGTTCAACTAAGCCTTCTGAGTTCTGTTTCACAGTAAACACCCATTTACAACCAACATCCTTCTTTCCGTGTGGGAGATGTGTTAAATCCCATGTATAATTTTTTATTGAAAGCAGTCATTTCCTCAATCATCGCTTCTTTTCACTTTTGATGCCCAAGAGCCTCCTGCCATGTGGATGGAACAGAGACAAATGCAAGAGAAGAGACAAAGCTCTATGTGAAAGAGTTAGATTGTCATAAGAAATATAACGAGACAATGGATATTGAGTGCAAGATCTAGTACCTTTATGAAAGACAATGAGAAGTTCAGAGGAATCTGCTGACGGAGTTGGCACTGAGACTGGCAGCGTGGGATGAGTCTGTGTGTTAGTACTTTTACTCCGTCTAGTGTACACATGTAATTCATGTTCTTTACGAAGAGTCTCCCCCTGATTGGGTATCTCGTCATGAGTCGAAGTATGTGGAGGAATGAAGTACAGTGGAGGGATCAATAAGGATATAGTAGGGGAGCTCACTTCTTTCGTAGGTGTAGACTCCCCCTGAAGTGAGGTCACATAATAATGCTCGGATTCACGAAATAAAATATCTGCGGTGACAAAGTCCTCTTAGTCGAGGGATAATAACATTTATACCCCTTATGAGTAGGAGAATAACTAAGGAATACACACTTGAGAGCACGATGGTCAAGATTAGACCGACGAACACACAACCAAAAGTTTTTGGTTGGAGAGAGGTCGGGGCAACCCCTAAGTTGATAAGGGGGGTTTGGCGTCCCAAGACCAGAGATGGCAGACGGTTGATGAGGTAGGCAGCCTTGAGAACAACATCACTCCAATAGAATTTAGGGAGGTTTATAGTGAATAGTAAACACCAAGCAACTTCCAAGAGGTGACAGTTTTTTGCGCTCAGCGACCCCATTCTGTGACGGGGAGTGAACGCATGATGTTTGATGGAGAATATCATGATCAGCAAGGTAGTGTTCAAAGTGGGAGTTGATATACTCCTGACCATTATCATTACATAAATTTTGCTAGTAGTGAAGAATTGAGTAGAAATCATTTTATGAAATTTATGAAAAATAAAAAATACTTCATTCTTATTTTTCATCAAATAAACCCAAATCATGCGAGAGAAACAACCAATAAAGGTAATAAACAATGACATCCCAAAATTAAGGCAGCGGGGCAGGGCCTCCAAACATCAATATGAACTATATGAAAATGAGTAGTACTAGGTAACGAAACATGATTAACAAAAATACGATGGTATTTGGCAACAACACAAACATCATAAACAAGGTTTTTAAAACACAGAAGAAAAAACAAGAAATAAACGTTGCTTGGTAGCAACTAAGGGATGACCAAGCCGACGATGTCAGGTGAGCAGGTTGGATGTTTGCGAAGTATGGAGAGCTTGCGGAGATGGAGACCCACAAGAAGAGTCAAACACGTACATGCCATCCTGCATGCTACTAGAGCCAAATCACCTTCCCGATCTTCGGATCATGAAAAACACAATGAGAAGGAAAGAAGGTAACTGAGCATTGAAGAGACTTAGTCAAATGACTAACATAAAGCAAACTACGGGTAAAATTGGGAACATGAAACATAAAAGATAAAGTGAGGGAAGAACAAGGGATGAATCCTTTTTCAGCAATGGAGGAGAAGGAGACATCAACAATGCTCATTTTATCTCTTCCAGAAAGAGGGGAATAGGACACAAAATGTTACCACTACGGGTTCCGAAGAGCAAGAGAGGAAGAGAGAGGAGGAGATAGAGAGAAGAAGTTAGGGTTTTTGGAAGAGGAAGAAGAGGGATCAGCCCCCACTTAAAATTACTTGATCCAAAGATGATGATTAGGTCTTTAGGAGGACCTCTTATACTATGAGGCCTCCCTCATTACAATACCCAAAATACCCATGCTCAAAATAATAAACTCCTAAGCCTGCTCTTCACCAAGCCAGCGTCGGCCCCGCTGTCGCGACCGGTATCGCCGGGCGGTAGCCCCCTGCTGTCGCCTGTCTTGCTGTCGCCGGTGTTGTCGCCTGGCGGTACCGGCTCCCGTGCTGCTCCTGTGTCTCCCGCCCCACGAGCTCGCCGTGCGTACACCCGCCATGGTGGATCCGCCTCCCGCAAGTCGGTAATAATACCCCCGTCTGGAAAATTTGCCTTGTCCTCAAGGCAATAATCCGGAAACTGGCGCCGGAAGTCGTCCCGCAGAAGCCAAGTCGCGGAGCTGAGTGGTCGGTCGCGCCATGCGACTCGAATCTCGTCTGGAAGAGGATCCCCTGGGGTATGATGGCGCCGATCCACGATCAAGGCCGGGTACAGCGGTGGGGAGTCGGAGTGCTCGATGTCCGCTGGAATGTGAACGGTAACGGGGTGGTCTCTGATGACTCGGCGGAGCTGAGAAACATGAAAAACCGGATGGATCCGGCTCTGGTCTGGTAGGCGCAGGCGATAGGCCACGACGCCGATGCGGCTGATAATCTCAAAGGGACCAAAAAAACGTGGGGCCAGCTTGGGGCAGGTGCGGCGGGCGACGGTCAGCTGGCGGTAGGGGTGAAGCTTGATGAAAACTCGCTCGCCCACCTGGAAGGAAAGGTCCCGGCGCTTCCGGTTCGCAAACGAGATCATCTTTGCCTGAGCCCGACGGAGGTGGTGCTTCAGGCTATCCAAAATGGTATCTCGATCATGAAGGTGGTCGGCCAGGCTGGCCACGGGGCATTCGCCCGGAAGATGTCGTAGTATCGAGGGAGGGAGCCGGCCATAAACTGTTTTGAACGGCGAGGTGTTGGCCGAATGGTGGTACGAGGTGTTGTAGGAATACTCCGCCCAGCAGAGCCACTTCGCCCATGAGCCAGGCCTCTCCCCAATGAAGCATCTGAGGTAAGTCTCCAGACAGCGGTTGAGCACTTCGGACTGCCCGTCCGACTGTGGGTGGTATGCGGTGCTCATCCGGAGCCGGGTGCCCTGAAGACGGAAAAGAGACGTCCAGAAACTGCTAAGGAAGAGCGGGTCCCGGTCACTCACAATGGAGCGAGGAAAACCGTGAAGGCGGACGTTCTCGGAGATGAAACTATCGGCCACGGTTGCTGCCGTATAGGGGTGGCGCAGCGGAATGAAATGGCTATACTTCGTCAACCGGTCAACGACCACGAGAATGCAGTCAAATCCGTTCGACTGCGGCAGCCGTGTGATGAAGTCCATCGCTATGTCCTCCCAGACACGCTCGGGAATCGGCGGAGGCTGTAGCAGGCCGCTCGGAAACAGTGTCTCGTACTTGGCCTTTTGGCAAGGAAGGCAGGCCGCCACGTAGGCCTTCACCTGGCGTAGCATGTGGGGCCAGTATAAGGAGGCGGCCAGCCGCCGGTAGGTCCGGAATGCGCCGGTAGGTCCGGAATGCGCCGGCGTGACCGCCCGAAGGCGTCGAATGAAACTCTGCGAGAAGGAGCGGGATGCGGGTCGAGGAAGCAGAGAGAACAAGGCGGCCCCGATGAAACAGCCGTCCCCCGATCTAAGAGTACGGTGGCCGTGCCGCGGGGTCGGCGAGCAGGGCCGTGCGGATCGCAAGCAAGTGGGGGTCGGCCTCCGCCTCCTGCTGCAAGATGGTGGCGTCGTCCCAAACCGGACGGGAAATGACGGCTAACTCCGAAGCCTGAGGGTGACGGGACAGCGCGTCCGCCGCGCGGTTGGTCTTCCCCGACCGGAACTCGATCGAAAAATCATATCCCAGAAGCTTGGCAACCCACAGCTGCTGTGTCGGCGTGGCGATCTTCTGTTGCAGCAGATACCGGAGGCTGTGATGATCAGTGCGGACGATGAAGGGTCGGCCCAACAGGTACGGCCGCCAATGCTGCACGACCAACACCAAGGCCATCAACTCGTTCTCGTAAGCCGACCGGCTGCGTACGACCGACGAGAAGGCGTGGCTAAAATAAGTTATCGGGCGGCCGGCCTGCATTAGGACAGCTCCGACGCCGGAGCCGGAGGCGTCGCATTCCACGATGAACGGCTGTCGAAAATCCGGCATGGCCAAAACCGGTCCCCGGATCAAGGCGGACTGCAAGGTGGCGAAGCCGGCCATGACGGCTGGCGGCCACGAGAAGGGACCATCGGCTGGGGCCTTCAGCAGCTGAGTGAGAGGGCGGGCCACCCCCCCCCCCCCGTAATCCCGGATAATGCGCCGGTAGTAGCCGGTCAGGCCGAGAAAAGCCCGTACCTCGCGAACAGAAGTGGGAGTCGGCCACCGGGTCATGGCCTCAATCTTGTCCGCATCCATAGCGACACCCTGGGCGGAGATCGTGTGGCCCAGATAGCTCACTGTCGTGGCCCCAAAGGTACACTTCTTCTGGTTGAGGGTAAAGTGATGACGGCGCAGAGTAGTAAAAGTCTCCCGAACATGGTGGAGGTGGTCCTGCCAGGAAGTACTGAAAACAAGAATGTTATCAAAGAAAACCAAAACGTGCTTAAGCAGGACCGGGCGGAAGACGTCATTCATGGAAGCCTGGAAAGTAGCGGGAGCGTTGGTGAGCCCGAACGACATCACCAAAAACTCGAAGTGGGCGTCGTGTGTCCGAAAAGCTATCTTCGGAACGTCTTCCGGTCGGACCCGTATCTGGTGATAGCCGACGCGGAGGTCGAGTTTGGTGAAAAACACGGCGCCGTGTAACTCGTCCAGCAGCTCCTGAATGACCGGAATCGGGTACTTGTCCGGTACCGTCGCCTTGTTCAGCTCTCTGTAATCCACGCAGAAACGCCAGCTGCCGTCCTTCTTGCGGACAAGAAGCACCGGGCTGGAGAAGGGGCTCGCACTGGGCCGAATCAGACCTCCCAACAGCATCTCTCGAACCAACCGCTCGATCTCGTCCTTCTGCGTGTGTCCGTACCGGTAAGGACGTGCAGAAACCGCTGCGACGCCGGGCTGTAGTACGATGGCGTGGTCGGTCGGCCGCGCGGGGGGAAGGCCGGGTAGCGGCGCAAAGAGCTCCGGAAAATCATCAAGAAGCGTCGTCATGTCGGCCGGAAGGCCGTCGGCCGACGACGGAGGTGTGGGTTGCATCGTCCACAACCACGCCGAGAAGTCGATGTTGGTGACGCGGTTCATGGCGCGGAAGGAAATGGGCGAGCGGAGGAGCGTCAAATCGCCCACCAAGCGGCAGGGTTGGCCCCGGTGGAGAAAGGACATGGTCATAGACGCCCAGTTGACGCGGACGTCGCCCAGAGTTTGCAACCACGCGACCCCCAAGATGGCGTCAAGGCCCCCCCAGCTCGAAGAGGTAGAAGTCCGCGGTGACCATGCACGGGCCCAGGGACAGGGTGACTCCCGAGGTGGGGCGGCGGCGGCCGTCTCCCAGACAGACGGAAAAGTCGGGGGAAGGATCAGCCGGTAACCCCTGGCGGCGTGCGAGGGAAGCCGACATGAAATTGTGGCTCACCCCACTGTCAATCATCACAATGATGGGCCGGTCGTGGAGCACCCCGGACAGCTTCATCGTTCGTGGCCCCGTAAGGCCCCCCACTGAGTAAAAGGGAAGCTCCAGGACGTTGAGCGGTGCCGTCTCTGGCTCTCCGACAAAAGGATCCGGTGGCGCCTCCTCCAACGGAGGGTCCTCGAGTCCGTCGGGGCTGTCGCCGTCCACAAAAAGGGCATGAAACTCTTTAACGGAACAGACGTGTTGCGGGGTGTAGGGCTGGCGGCAATGGAAGCAGAGCCCGCGTCGGCGGAGGTCGTTGTAGTCGACGCGTTGCGGGCCTTCTGGTCGGGGAGGCCGGCCGGCACCCGAAGGCGGGAAGCGCTGAGCGGGGGCCGGCGGCGGAGGTGGCCGAAAGGTGAATGGAGCGGCCTGCCGAGGCCCGAGGTCCGCCTCGACGGCCCGAGCAAGGTCGAGGGCCTCGGACACCGTGCGCGGGTGATGCGTGCGAAGACGGGAGCGGATGTTGGGACGGAGGCCTTGGAGGAAGAATCTGAGGTAATGGTCGGGAGGGAGGCCCGGTACTTGAGTGACCAGCGCGACGAACTCGTCGATGTAGGCATCCACCGTGGTGGACTGACGGGTCGTGCAAAGCCGCTTGATGGAGGAGCCGGCGTAACGAGCGTCGTAGCGGCTCACCATTTCGTGTTTGAACTCTGTCCACGAAATGGCGGGTTGGATTTGCCGAAGCCAACGGGCCCAATGGAGGGCCGAGCCTTCGAGGCCGACTACGACCGTGCTGACTTTGTCCATTGGCGACGCCCCGTGGAGATCGAAAAATTGCTCCGCACGAGCAATCCATCCGAGGGGGTCCGTGCCGGAGAAGGAAGGGATGTCGAGTGCAAGGGCGGAGCGGTCGGCGGTGAAGCCGGCCGGGGGGGGGGGATGCCGAGGACGGAGACGGTCTCCGGAGAATATGCCGGAGGCGGCGCTGGAACCGGGGGCGGGGGAACACGTTCGAAGGTGATGCCGGCCGCGGCCGGCGGCCGGAGGAGAGGATCCGGCCGGAAAGGCTCCGGGCGGAGGGGCGGAACGGGGCTGCCGTTCGCCTGGCTAGCCCGTTCCGGCGCCCAGGCGGCAATACGAGCGAGGAGTTCCGCCTGGCCGGCCGCCAGGGAGGCCTGGCCGGCCGCGAACGTAGCCTGGCCGGACGTGAGCGTGTCCTGGCCGGCGGTGAGGGCGGCGACGGCGGCGACGGCGGTCTGGAGCGCGGCGAGGTGCGCATCCTGTGCGGCGATGCGATCGGCGATGTCGTCCGGGGCAGATCCTGAGTCGGCGGGACGGGAGGTCGAGCCGCGAGCCATGTCGCGATTATCCGGCGGCCAACAGGAGGCGGGCGGAGCGGCAGGTCGGACCAAATGTTACCACTACGGGTTCCGAAGAGCAAGAGAGGAAGGGGGAGGAGGAGATAGAGAGAAGAAATTAGGGTTTTTGGAAGAGGAAGAAGAGGGATCAGCCCCCACTTAAAATTACTTGATCCAAAGATGATGATTAGGTCTTTAGGAGGACCTCTTATACTATGAGGCCTCCCTCATTACAATACCCAAAATACCCATGCTCAAAATAATAAACTCATAAGCCTGCTCTTCACCCAAGCCAGCGTCGGCCCCGCTGTCGCGACCGGTATCGCCGGACGGTAGCCCCCTGCTGTCGCAGGTGTTGTCGCCTGGCGGTACCGGCTCCCGTGCTGCTCCTGTGTCTCCCGCCCCATGAGCTCGCCGTGCGTACACCCGCCATGGTGGATCCGCCTCCCGCAAGTCGGTAACACAAAACCTGAAGCTGATCGAGTTATGTGATCAGTGGCCCCGAAATCGATAATCCAATGAGTATAAGGACGAGTAATAGCAGAGTGGGCACCCGGTGTACCTGTGTGGGCGAGGGTAGAGGATGAAGTAGCAGTCTCAGTAGTAAGGTCATGCATCAACCGACGAAGAGCCTGCATCTCTTCAGTAGAAAAAGAGGATGACCGAGGAGGACTGCTCTCGGGAATCTCAGTCAAATGTGCAAAGCGAGGAGTTCTCCCTGGAGTGCTACCACGACCACCACGTGATGTCGAGCCTCCCCTGGGAGGAGGAAAGCCATGTAGGCTGAAGCACGTATCTCGAGCATGACGAGTTTTGCCGCAATGATCACATGGTGATCCTTATCTGTAGGTTTATGCTGGAAATCACGAGAAACCTGACCTCCAAAATTGGGCTGATGAGCCGCTAATACTGAACCCTCTGTAAGAGTAGTGGTGTTCCAAGACTGCCTGCGGTCAAACTCATGTGATCTGAATAGGGACACGTCCCAAAATTAGCTATAGACTTCAGGAAGCGAAGGTATAGGGACACGTCCCAAAATTTGGACAGTAATCTGTTCGAAATCTCTGTGTATCCCATGCAGGAACTCGAATACCCGATTACGATCCTCGTGGGCTCTCAACAAGAGCTCATCCACATTACAAACCATGACAAGAGAGTCAAAATGGTCATACTCCTGATACAATTGAGTAAATTCAAGATAGTAAGCAGAAGGAGGGCGATCACCCTGCCGGAGAAAAAAGATATTGCGGCATAGTTTGTAAATCCGGGTCGTATTCCCCTTGCGGGAATAGTTAGACTCAGCACATTTCCATATGTCATCAATAGTGTCTAGGAAAAGGTAATTCCAAGCAATGAATTCCTGCATGGAATTTGTGAGACATGACATGACAAGGGAGTTTTCTGACTCTCATTGAGGCCAAGTTGGAGAGCTCGTAGCTGGTGCGCTGGTGGTGCCATTGATAGCCAAAGAGACACCGACTCTTTAAGGCTAAAGTAATAAAATGAGACCATGATAAATAATTAGTGTCATCCAGCCGAATCATTGTGATCTGAGAGAATTTGAAATCTTGACAAGCCCGAGTAGATCCAGCGCGGGTCATGGAGCTACCAGAATCAACCACGCCCGACATAAAAAAAATCTTCAACCAAACTCCACCAACAGATTGGTGGTGATGAACGTAGAACACCTCTTCAAAGAGCGGAAGTGAGAGAAGACATCATTGTAGAGCTAGAAGTCTTCCTCTTGAACAAAAAAAATTAGATTTGATTTTGAGAAGCAGCTATCCGTTGGAATCTTGTAAAAATTCAGTATGATGATAAGAATTTCAAAGCGAAACTTTCCCCAAAATTTGGAGTCAAACGGACTGCCGGAAGTTCGCCGGAGAACCCATCCCGTCAGCCAGCGCTGATCGACCGATGGGAACAGGCGCGCGAGCCGATCAGCGTTGCAGGTAGGGAAACGAGAGAAGAGGCCCTGGCTTGGTTGGCGCCGAGAGGGAGGAGGCAGGGGAGGAGTGCTGACGCTTGGTTGGTGGGCTGCTTGAGAGGATCGAATGTGTGCAGAAGCGCCAAGTCATGATTCTGATACCATGTTAAACGAACGGAAGAAGGAAAACCATCATCATATTAATGTGTTGAACCCTCATATATAAGAGGGGTAATACAAGTCTAAACAATTGATTATAACACATGTTTGTCCTTAGTTCTGGATAATTAAGAGTTTTTAATTATGCAAATTGTCCTTTTATTTGATGAATGCATAATTTTGCATTTATTCCAATTGTTGGAAATTTGTTTGCAAAATGTCTTTCGTGACTCTATGTTAAGAATCTTAGAGCTATGGAATCATAGGCAATAATTGAATCTTTCTTAGAGCTATAATTGAATCATAGGCAATAATTGAATCTTGGGCTTGGTTTAGGGCGGCCAATTTCACCTGGCGCTTATCTGCCGCCATTCGGCTGCTACCACAACTCATGAGCTGCAGTGGAAAATCGCTGCAAATCCGCTGTTTTCTGCGTGTACGGAGAGTGAACGCTGACCGCATCCCCCGCCAAACTGCCACCGGAGCTGCAACGCGCTGAAACCAAGCCTTATTTTCATCCCTAGTTTCCTCTCTCTAGTCTCTCCTCTAGCATCTCCCAATCCCTTTTAGGGTTAGTCTCTTCATCTCCTTCGCTTGATTTCATCTCCTCTAGGGATTAACCCCTTCAGGGAGTTACGAAGCCTAGATAATAACAACTTGCTATTAGAGTTAAGGTTGATCTCTCATCCATGCTCGGAACCCCTCGATTTTAGGTCTCTGACCCAGCTTTTGTCAATCTTTAGAGGCATTGCATCCTCACTTCCGCTTGATCCAGACTCCAATTTCTCTGACGAAATCACTCGCAGAAGCTTTACTGAATGTAATTGACATGCTCGTTTCTCGCGGGAGCCATTGTCGAGGAATATCCTCCAAAGGATCAGATTGGTTCTAGGCCCGCTTCTTTTTTCACAGAAGTGGACACTCATTTCTAGTCCTGCTCGGCTATTCCCGCCGATCCCTTCCCCTCACAGAAGCTTTCCAACAACGCCCCATCTTCTCGGTTGACACCCTAACAACAAGCGCACAGCCCTTCATGATACCTCCCTCCAGATCCTCTTCTGCTTACTCTCTTCATCCAAACAGCAGCCAGCCCATAGCTCCTCGGATTGGATCAGACTCCGATCTAATCAACCGAGCCCCCAGTGCAACCGATTAGGCCCTCGATAGTATTTGTATGATGAATCATGAAGAAATTGTAGTTGTGTGGTCATTAAAAGTTTCTAATCGTTCATAATCACTCGATAATGGAGGTGCTTACATTTGGTATACTCAATTAGATACTTTGTTGTATACTATTTGTTCAATGACATTGAACTGATGGGTTGAAAGCTATAACATTATATAATGGGGTTCGGGCTCATTGGTTTTTTTAAATTAGATAACTTGTTCTGGAAAACAATTTAGTTTCTTACATCTGTTATTTGGTTGCAATTAGACCCCCAAGTTGGATTTAAACATAACAAATCTCCTCAAAGCTCCCTAAAATGGACAAAAATATCTAGAATTTTATCTACAGTCAACCAAACGGGCCCATAAGGTAACTCAATTCATTCCTAATGACGTCGGAGTTGATCAGGTCTCATTCCAATTCTAAGGTCTCATTCCATCCAAACGAACATAGCCTTGGTGATTATTGAATTGATAGCTGATACTTGTGATGGTAATTGTGATAGATGAAGATTTTTTTCAACTTGTAGCCGTGCGGTGATCTTCTATCTTTCCAAGAGTACTACCCTACCCACTTTCTTACGAGTACGAGGTTCATTCGAATATGAAATTCAATCCTAGAAATATGACACCACTTTTTTTGTGGTTTTACTTGCAGAGGCTACTCAGAGGTGCTATATGAATATTAGTTGATCACACAAAATGAATTTCATAAGAAATAAATGTATTAATAAGATCAACTATGTTGTATGACCGATTTTTTGTAACAAAATCTTAACCAAGTATGATGGATAACGCCACTGCTTCTCGCATGTGAAAAAAGATGCACCAATACGATCGATGAACCAAAAACAAAGATTTGCATAAGCTAAGCCTAGAACTGCATGGGATGCTTCATAGAACTGAATGTAGATGGATTCACAAATCCAAACTTAAATAGTTGGATAAATCTATTGATGATAAGATGGATGATATGATACATATTTGCTTACCAATATTCTGCTTCAGATATGTGTGTTAATGACTTGCAATGTTTTATATTTGCTGTAGATCAATGAGAATCTTCTGAAAAACCAGGAGATATGGCCGGCGAAGATTCAACAGGTTACTGAAAGGTATTTACTCTTACCAATTTAGGCTCCGTTTGGCACAGCGGTAGCGGTCGTGAACGTGGTGGCTATGAACCGTCGCTCTTGAACGTCCGACCTTACCTAAAGAACTTAATTCACATTTTTTTCAAAACTAGTTTTTTTCTTGGTGGCGGCCATAACCGTTGTCATGCCAAACATACATGCTATGACGATGGCGTTTTTGTCCAAACTCACCGGAGCAAAAATGTTGTTGGCACGGCAGTAGCGGTCATGAACGCGGTGGTTATGAACCATCGTTCGTGAGCGCCCGACCTCACCTAAGGAGCTTCTTACACTTTTATGTTCAATACTAGTTTTCTTTTCTTGATTGCGGTCATAATCATTGTCATGCCAAACCTGCATTCTATGACGGCGGCGTTTTTGTCCAAACTAACCGGAGCAAAAACGCCATGGAAAAAAATGAGATAGGACAAAAACATTGAAATCTTAAAATCTACTATATAGAATATTCATTAGCATTCATGCATAACATATGATGATGAATGCCATATCAATCTTTCATCCTTTCTGGTTGATGCGACTCTTTTATATGGTTTCCTGTTGCTTTAAATTTGGAGGTTTCACATAATGCTTCTCAGAAAACCAAAGGCGAAGACAACCCAATCCCACATATGAAAGCAAATTCCCCTGTCCAAACCTTTTAATGGTATTTTTGTCTAGGAAAAATGTAATTTCAAACGATAGAGAGGTGCAAGCTGTAGTTATGCTAACTCCCGGCCTCCCGGGGGAGATTTGGATAATAACAGTGTGTGTATATATATATATATATATAGCTTAGGTCTAGAAACTTCGATGCGAAATTTCAGTTTTTTGCATGGAATAATGTCTTCGATTTCTCATAAGTTCCCAACAATGAACTTTTCAGGGAGCAAGCAGCCATTAGACTTAAGGATGAGAAGATTCAGCATTTGGAGGAAAAGGTAATTTCACTTGGCATCATCTAACAGTATTTCCTATACATCAGTTTCAAATTTGGAATAAAATAGGGGAATTCTTTATTTAATTTCTAGCAATTGTACTTGGTATTTCATGAAAACATAGCTTTGATAGCTTTCTAGAAAGTACTTTTATGAATTTTAGCTGTTAAATTTAATGACGGAATAATTACAAGTTGCACCCCTCTTATCTTTCAAAATTACATTTACCTCCCCTCTAAGTTTCCCCAGTTTACAAAAAATGTCCTTCCGTTAGAAATGTGGATGGAAAATGATAAAATCAGCCAAATTATTTTATGACATTTTAATTTTATCTTTTTTTATAATGATTCTGGTTTCATTACAAAGGGTAAAATATAACACACCCTTTTCAATGAAGTGTTATTACAAAGGGTAAGATTGGAATATCATAAAATAATTTGGCATAGAGTCATTACAAAGGATAAAATTGAATATCGTAGAATAATTTGGCTGATTTTATCATTTTTCATCCATATTTTTAACGGAAGGCGTGTTTTTTGTAAACTGGGGAAACTTAGAGGGGAGGTAAATGTAATTTCGAAAGATAGAGGGGTGCAACCTGTAATTATGCAAACTCCCAGGGGGTGTTCCGGAAATTAACCCATAAAATAATTAATAACTTCTACAGCTTTGATAGTTTACTAGATCGACTTTGATGGATTTATTCGCTCCTCGACAGCTTAAAGGACTAATAACTTCCATCGAAGCCTAAAATACTCTCAACTGACATCGGCGATCACGGCCATCCTCTTCAAAAGGCGTTAGCACCAAGTCTGGTCAATCAGCCAATCTTGCTTCATATTTGATTTATAATTTCAAAATTTTAATTTGCTTTCATCTGTATGTAATAATGGTTATATAAACACTCACCATCACTGTATATTGAATGAAATAACTTCTCTCTTTCTATTATATATCTTTACTATATTATAAGGGAAAAGATGATTTTGGTGCAACATTCAAAATTGTCAATTTTAGCCTTATTGTTTTAATCTAATGACTTAACATATATCATAATATTTCAATTTTTTTTAATAATATATTGTCCATTTAAGTAATTATACTATATCCAAAAATTAAAAGTAACAATGAAATTCATAAAATCAAAAAAGTTTTTAGTAGAGCTCATATACCTATTATGATAGGTTGTCATTAGACATATCAACTTTTTTAGACTTAATTTATAAAAATGACGATGAAAACTCAAGTTGACTTTAAAAATAATGATGAAAAAGTAATTATAAATGTATCATGATGAATACTTATTTAATAGAAATAGTATGTTTATTTTAAGTTGCATTAATTAATTGATAAGGCTGGAGCCCCGTATCTGTCGCGGTCATGATACTGTCGCATTTGGTCGTAGGGGCGAACCGTGTCTGTCATTTTTGTGTGTGTGTGATAGATTAGTCATTGATAAAAATCATATCAGTCCCGAGGTTTAAAGTCCTTGAACTTTTTATCTAGGGATCTTTTTTAGCCCTTGAATTGCACTCAAAATGAAGCCAGATGTTGGCAAATTTTTTTTTACCTGATTAGTCGTCATCTATCAAACTTCTGTGCTGATGAATCCTATGAATCAGAGCATAGGTGAATTTTTTCAAGTCATGCATATGGTGAAATTCATATGTATTACTGTCTGTCTAAATGGCATGTGCTATTTTCCAACTATATAAAAATAGGACATTGTTAATAGCAAATTGGATTTTGCTATTAGCAAACAACAGAAAACTGGGTTCAGTAGGTTTAAGGCTTCGTTTGGCACGGTGGCGGCGGTCGTGAACGCGGTGGTTATGAACTGCGTTCGTGAACGTCCAACCTCACATAAGAAACTTCATCCACTTTTATGATCAAAACTAGTTTTCTTTTCTTGGTGGCAGTCATAACTATTTTCTTGTCAAATATGTATTCTATGATGATGGCGTTTTTGTCCAAACTCACCGGAGCAAAAAAAATCGTGCCAAACAGAGTTTGTCTTTTTTTCCAATCTTAAAAATGCTCTATTAGAAAACCCTATTCCCCTCTTTCCGCTTAAGCCAAAAGACATCGACCGTCACCTCTTCCCGGCTCACTCGCGAATACTATGATTGCTCCTGTCAATCGCCGCAAGCCTAGGATTTTCCTCACTTGCCTACGGCGCCGCCTTCCTTCTTCGTCTCTGGTGGGCTCATCTGAGTTGGCTCGGACTGGTATAATCCCCAGACCAGAAGCAGCATTTTCTCTACCTACCCTGGTCTACGAGGTCAACAATGTTCTTCCAAAAGCCATTGTTACAACTCTGCCAGCACTCACACCCAACCCAGCTCCGACGCCTGATCTCAACTTTGCTTCAGATTCAACGCCGGCGGCCGAAAAGGGAAGGGGAGAAGAAACTCCAAAATCATGAAAAAATGACAACAATAATTTTTCTCCGCACACCATGTTTTGAGTGGCTTGATCTGCTTTCTTATATGACAGTATGGGGTGCTGGTGTGCTTGTGGTTTGAGCTAGGGCAGACATCGTGTTCATCATGCTTTCCTGATCATTTTTTTAGCCGTGTTGAGTGAATTGGGAATTTTACATGATGGATATGTTGAACATGTTTGCTTAGTTTTCTTGTATATGTATGGAATTCCTATTTTGAAAATCTCTTGATAAATGTTTGGATTTCCGTGACATCAAGTAGTTTGAGAAAGATAAATAGAAACAATTTCAAGGCATAAGTGTGTCGGTTTTTGCATTTTCTCGTTAAGTTTTTATTTGACACGACATTTTTGCTCCGGTGAGTGTGGACAAAAGTGCGACCGTCATAGAATATATATATTTAAAAAAAATTTAATGATTTGCTAATAACAAATTTTTTTGCTAATAGTCATTTTCAAAATAGATGATTTGCTAATAACCAAGGTTTGCTAATAGCGTAATGTGATTTGCTAATAACAATGCTCTAAAAATATTTGCCTCTTTATTTTCTTTGCAGCGAAAACTTCCATTTTGTGGCCTTTTATTTCGCAATTTATTTTTATGTATTTATTTATTTTCATCCACATACTCAATGGTGTTAGTTTAGCACTTATTTCCTAATTAGACTTTAGGAGATCCTCCTTCCATGACATGACATTGAAAACTTGACTCTTGAACTCATCTCGGTCTCTCTCGCCGCGGCTCTTCGCTTGCGTCCACCTAGCCGCCCGGGACCGATCGCGGTGGAGGGTTTACTGGTTCCCATCTTGCACTGATTTGCAGTGCACTGCGGGGCTTTGCGCAGTGCACTGCAAAGCCCCGCAGTGCACTGCAAAGTGCAAGCTCGTGTATGGTACCCGGTCCTAATAAAATCTCCTCACCTTGAGCATTGACTCATTCATTTTTTTTTTGTTGAAAAATGTACCTGCCATGATCAAGATTTGCTTGTTTCGACATTGTTGTTGTATAGACTAGACTCCCGCTAGTAGTACATTTTCCCCTCAAATTTGGTCGGGATGGTCCGAGTTTAGGTACAGAACTTGGTATCGATCTTTGGCTATATTTGTGCTTATAATCTAAGCGCATGAGTTCGGCTCTGTTCGATGCGTTTTTGCTCTGAGTTTGGACAAAAACGCCACTAGAATGTATGTTTGACATTTCAACGGGTACATTCACCAATCAAGAAAATAAAACTAGTTTTGAACATAAAAGTAGATGAATTACTTTTGGTGAGATCGAGCGTTGACGATTCATAACCACCGCGTTCATGATCGTCACTGCACCGAGCCTTCAACTCTGCAGAGACGCAAGATAAAACTAAATCGCGTTCATGACCGTTCATGACTGAATATTTTAAAATTGAGTGTTAAAGAGTAGAGTAATACTATGCTCACCTAAAGTTTACCTAAAAACCACAAAAAGTGGACCCCACTCAGCACAAAACACCAGACTTTAGGGTTTTTTTTTGCGCCAAACCCTAAAGTCGCCTGTTATTGTGCCGAGTGGGGCCCACTTTTTGTGATTTTCAGTCGAACCCTAGAGAAATTGGGTGTTTTTGTGTGGAGTGGGACCCACTTTTTGTGGCTTGTTGGTAGACTTTAGGGGTGTGTAGTAACGCCCTAAAGAGTATATACATTGGAAATAAAGAAATTATTTTTCCTCTAAATCAATGAAATACTTTTCATAAAACAAATAAAATATTCAGAGTTTATTTTTAATGATATCTTGTATATAGTATGTATCAAGACAATTTATTAGATTCATATGATCTTTTCTTCCCACCATTGCCTCTACAACCTCAACATATTATGAATGAAAGTATAATTATATAAAATAATTACATAACCTAATCTTGTTGTTTCACTTTATTTTTATTATTAATTAAAATAATCATATAGTATAAATTTTTGATATCTAATTTAATTATTTTAATTAAATAAATTTGGGAAATGTGTGCAAGTATTGCTCATGCATAGTATAACAATTTGGTAAGCGCAGTTGATGTCAGAATTCAAATATTTTCGTCACAACACGTGTAACAAGAGCAAGAGCGATTTTGGGGTCATCTCCTGGTTGTAAACGGGGAAGATGATTGCAGTACATTTTTATGGGGATTATCGTCCGATAAATCTCATACATCCATCTAAAGTCCGCTTTACACATGGCGCGTCGTAACTGGTTCTGATTTCCCCTCTTCTTCGGACCTAAAAATTTCCCCATGAGCAGGGGCTGATCTAAGGGGGGATTGCAAAATTGGATGGTGGATTTAAATTTCTTTCACCGAGACAATGAATTTTGATTACTTACACTTAAAGATGGTGACTTTATGAGGGAGAAATGTCTCCAGAAAGATGGAGACGTTCAAATTTTGTTTTGGCTGAAGGAAGACGATGTCTGGCCTCTCATGTTGAAATTTCTGGATCAGGCCGAGTGAGGAAGAAACGACTCTGAAAAGATGAATACGTTCAAATTTTTTTGATTGGAGGAAGACGATGTCTAACCCCTCATGTTGAAATTCTTGAATCCGCACTTACACGGTTAGAAACATGCTCTTCTCTGGTTAATTAAAAGATAAATTTTTTTTTTAATATTACGAGGCTTTCTTTAATTTAGTAATATATTAAATAAGTGGGGAGTTCTAATGTACAATATCAAAATAGCAGCAATATTTAAGTTCAATGGTGGGATAAAGGCTTGAGTGTTCTTCTTGTTGCAGCGGTGGACTCAAGATTTTTATCGGACCAGGGCAAAAGTAAAAAACTAGATTTTTAGCTTATGCATAACAAGAAGAAACTTGATGCTTCTGCAATCTTCTGTGTAACACTAGAAACATCATCAAAATAGCTCGGAATTGGAAACTCACCTCGACATTAAAGGAACAGGAAACTCGAGTGCTTGGTAAGGAAGAACGACAAGTTGCAACGATATGTTAAAAGCAGTATTTATTGACGGATGTAATTAATCCTGAAATTAGAAGAGCTTCCAAAAAAAACATCAATTAAAAAAATCTGTAATTTTTTTTGTTAAAGGCATTTAGAAAACCCAGACTAGATCTATACATTGATCATACATTCTTACCTCAAAAAAAGTGTAAAAATAACCATTGTTACCCCCAAAAGCAAGAGCAGGACACAAACACACGTGTGATTTGCTCTCACTTTAGTAGGGATTTGCTCTCACTTGACTACTTGAGTAAGGATTTGCTCTCACTTGAGCTCCTCCGAGGAATCTTGGCAGAGCTCGATCGTCGAAGGAAACGCAAGAGGGATAAAGACAACGGGTTGAGATCGCACTCCGGGACTGGGAGGGCACGATGGTGTGTTGAGATAATTTTCTCCTAAGTATGAAAGAGGCTAGCCACCTTTTGACCATGATTTTCAAGCATATGTTTCATGCCAAGTGTGAAAAGGGGTAGTCGTCGTTGACTATGAAATCAACATATGCTCTTGAAGGAAGCTTCTAGGAAAGTGCCCAGAGGAAGCTTCATGCATGTGCTTTTGACCGAGGGAAACTTCATGGAACTTCATGCACATGTCATCTACCACCTCTACCCCCTTGATTTTGGCCTTATAAATAGGCATGAAGGAAGAGGGGTAATGCATCCACTTCTCTCTCATCTCAAGCATTGAAAGAGTTTCTAGAGAGGCCTTTGTGGCAAGCGTCTTAGTTTGGGGAGAGCTTTCGGACGTCTCTGCGACGTTGACGAGGAATACTTCGTATACACGGATTGGATCTGGAGCAGACTTTGCCAAGAATTCGAAGAGGCATATTGGAGAGGATTTGTGTAATCCGTCTCGTCCGTCAGTATCGGTAACTTGCAATTTTTGCTACTGTTTATTGTGTAATATTGTGTGGTGCGAAGTTGGTGAAGATCCTGTGTGGATCGAGGAGGGAAAGCCTTGTAATTGCCTATCTGATTTACACATTTTTAGTGGCGGCTTTCCGGGTTGGACTTTGATCGCCCCGTGATTTTCACCCTTTTGGGTTTTCACGTTATTCTGTGTGTCACCTTTATTGTTGTTATTTTGTGCTGTGTTTTTGGTTGTGTATCGGCATACCGCTAAGCGATCGTGTAGGTACTTGCTCGAACTAATTTGCAGGTGCTCTGGTCGGGCTTGCGCGCTCTCTAGCCCAACAAGTGGTATCAGAGCAAGGTTCATATTATTAGAGCAGTTATCGGGCTGACATATTTGAGATTTGAGACGAGTCGATCGAATATTTCGGGTTGGTGAGAGGGTGCGGTAGGTGACGACTATTGGTCCGCTCCCTATCCTCTTTGATTTTCTTCTTGGAAATAATCGGCTCAGAGAACTGAGGTCAGTCTGATCGATTGACAGAGCATAATGGAATCTACTTCAGGTTCGAGTTCCGAGCAAATGGTGAAATTAAACGGCTCAAATTACCATCAGTGGCACTTACTGATGGAAGATCTCATCTACGTCAAGGGATGACATGCTCCCATCTTTGAGGAGATGCCTAAAGATATGGATCCAAACAAGTGGAAGGTGGAGCACTGGAAGTTATGTGGATTCATCAGACGGTTCGTGGAACCGAACGTCTACAATCATGTCGCGAGTATCGTTGATGAAAAGATACTTTGGAAGACTCTCGAGACGTTGTTTGCCAAGAGTAATGACATCAGCAAGCTATATCTACTGAAGAAACTGGGTGAGTTCAGATACAGGGAAGGATCCCCTATCCTGGATCATGTGAATGAGTTCCAAGGTATTATTGATCAACTTACTGCTATGAAGGTGACCTTCGAGGACGAGGTCAACGCATTATGGCTGCTGAAGTCTCTTCCAGACTCTTGGGAGATGGTTAGAGTTTCTCTAATCAACTCCTCTCTCGGGGGCATAATTACTATGGAGATTGCAAAGAGTGGCATCCTGAACGAAGAGGTGAGAAGGAAGTCTCAAGGGATATCAGGCTTTTCTTCACGAGTTGACATCCTCTACAGCGAGCCCAGGGGAAGAGGCGGGATCAAGAGTAGAGAAAGGAAAAGCGAGAGGAGCCAAAGTGGAGGGAAATCTAAGTCTCGCTACCAGAATGTGGAGTGTCACTACTACCACAAGAAGGGTCATATTCAGAAGTTTTGTTACACTCTGAAGAATGATCAGAAGAAGAAGGGAGAATCCTCAAATGAGAAGACGGACACTCACACGACGGCCATCGTTTCGGCAGAGGAGGACGATGTCATCATTGTAGGAGATGACGTCACTGCTGCACTCTCGTGCGATGATATGAGCTGGATTGTGGACTCAGGTGCTTCTGCACATGTCTCTCACAATAGAGCGTTGTTTGCCACCTACACGACTCACGACTGTGGAGTACTTATGATGGGCAATGGTGACACGTCGAAAGTCATCGAGAGGGGATACATGCACCTGAAGATGAGCACTAAAGGATTGCTAATCCTAAGAGATGTGCGGCATGTTCCTGACATTCACTTCAACCTAGTTTCAGTTGGAAAACTAGGTGATGAGGGACACTTAAGTGTCTTTGGTGGAGATTTTTGGAAACTGGTCAAGGGGTCGCTAGTAGTGTCTAGAGGTTATAGAGAGACTGGTTTATACTACATGGAGGGGAGGCCTGAAGCTACTCAGGTCAACACTGTCAGAGATGGAGCATCCACCTCCTTATGGCACAGAAGATTGTGTCACATCAGCCAGAAAGGGCTAGGATGTCTCTCTAAGAAGCAGATGATCACTGATCTATCTGAGGATCAGTTGAAGATCATGTGATCACTGTATGGCTGGCAAACAGAATAGAGTTTCATTCAGCCACAGCTCCACCAGGAGATCCGAGCCACTAGAGCTCATACATACTGATGTCTGCGGGCCACCGAAGGTCCAGACGAGAGGAGGAGCGTCTTACTTCGTGACGTTCATTGATGACTATTCGAGAAAACTTTGGGTATATGCTATTAAGACCAAATGTGTGGTTCTCGATACTTTCCAGAGATTCCACGCTGAGGTGGAGAGGCAATCCGGGAAGAAGCTAAAGTGCATCAGGTCCGACAATAGGGGAGAGTACATTGGTCCCTTTGATGAATACTGCAAAGAGCAAGGGATCAGACATGAAAAGACTCCGCCCAAGACGTCGTAGCTGAATGGCGTAGCTGAAAGGATGAACAAGACCTTGATGGAGAGGGTGAGGTGCATGCTATCTGAGTCAAAACTACCTGACATATTTTGGGGTGAGGCTTTATACACAGCTGCACACGTCATCAACCTATCACCCAGTTATGCATTACAGGAGGATGTTCCTGATAGAGTCTGGTATGGGAAGGATCCTTCGTATAGTCACTTGAGGGTCTTTGGGTGCAAAGCCTTTGTGCACATCCCTCGGGATGAAAGATCAAAGTTGGATTCCAAGACCCGTCAGTGCATATTTTTGGGATATGGATGCAACGACGAGTTTGGCTACAGGTTCTTTGATCCGATTGAGAAGAAACTTGTACACAGTCGCGATGCTATATTTTGTGAGGATCAAACTATGGTTGATCCTGAGAAGATTGAGAAAGATGACTCTCGCACTGATGCAGAGTCTCCTATGACTGGAGATGATGATACTGAAGAGGCCGCAGAGCCTGATCCGGTGCAGAGTGCTGAGCCACTTACAGGCCATGGGGATATGACTGATGACGAGCCTACAGAGTACATCATTGATGATGTGCCTATACCAGCAGCTGAGCTCGCTCCACGGAGGTCTGATCGAGACAGACAACCATCTTTGAGATACTCTGCTACTGAGTATATTTTGTTGACTGATGCGGGGGAGCCCGAGTGCTTTAATGAGGCGGTGCAGAGCTCGAAGAAGAAAGAGTGGATGCTTGCTATGTAGGAGGAGATGAAGTCTCTGCATGAGAACCATACTTATGAGCTGGTACGATTGCCTAAGGGCAAGTGGATTTTCAGAGTAAAGCAGGGAGACCCCTCGACACCACTCAGATACAAGACAAGATTAGGGGTAAAAGGTTTCAGTCAGAAACAAGGAGTTGATTTTGATAAGATCTTCTCTCATGTTGTGAAGATGCCATATATCCGGGTTGTTCTTGGCCTTGCTGCAAGGCTAGACCTGGAGATTGAGCAGATGGATGTCAAAACCGCCTTTCTGCATGGCGATCTTGAGGAGAAGCTTTATATGGAGCATCCTGAAGGTTTCAAGGTGAAAGGGAAGGAGAGCCTAGTCTGTCGCCTGAAGAAGAGCTTATATGGCCTGAAGCAGGCCCCGCGACAGTGGTACAAGAAGTTCGATGCTTTTATGGGGGAGATCGACTTCAGGAGGACCACCCTTGATCACTGCGTATTTGTGAAGCAGTACACTCTAGAGGATTTCATTATTTTACTCCTTTATGTTGACGACATGCCGATAGTCGGGAGGAGCACTGTGCACATTGCCGAGATGAAGCAACAGTTGAGCTCCACATTTGCGATGAAGGACTTGGGAGCTGCGAAGACCATCTTAGGGATGCATATTCGGAGAGACAGAGGCTCCAAGCTACTTTGGTTATCGCAGGAAAGATATATCAAGAAGGTGCTGCAAAAATTTAGTATGGATCAGGCGAAGAAGGTGAGCACCGCTTGCAGCTCACTTCAGACTTACCGCTGACCAATGTCCGAGCATGCCTGAGGAGAAAGAGGAGATGCAGAAGGTTCCATATGCTTCTGCAGTTGGAAGTCTTATGTATGTCATGATTTGCACTCGCCCTGATATAGCGCATGTTATTGGCACTGTGAGCATGTTTCTCTCCAATCCCAGGAGAGAACATTTGAGCGCTGTGAAATGGATTTTGAGGTACTTGCATGGGACGTCAGACTTGATGTTAATGTTTGGAGATAGTGAGCCAGATCTATTGGGCTACACTGATGCTGATATGACTGAAGATTTGGACTCCAAAAGTTCGACCTCTGGGTACCTGATCCTATTTGTAGGGGGAGCTGTGTCATGACAGTCGAGACTGCAGAAGTGCGTTGCACTGTCGACTACAGAGGCAGAATTTATTGTAGTCACTGAGGCAAGAAAAGAGCTTCTTTGGATGAAACATTTCATCAAAGAGTTGGGTTTCACTCGGGAGCGCTACACACTCTTATGTGACAGTCAGAGCGCGAATCATTTAGGAAAGAACCCCACCTTCCACTCAAGATCCAAGCATATTGACACGCGGTATCATTGGATACGCGATACTCTAGAGCAAAGAGAGCTGGATTTGCAGAATTGTACAGGGATGACAATGAAGCAGATATGCTTACGAAGACCGTGTCGAGGGGGAAGTTTGAGCATTGTGTGAGGATCGCTGGCATGACGATCTCTTCCACATAAGAGCAAAAGGGATAAATTGTTGGGTACAGTCCCCATCCTTTGTGGAGAAAACTGTGGATTCGAGTTTGATGGCGCTGAATCTATTGATCAAAGGGGAGACATGTTGATGGAGGCCCTAGTGGGAGGCAAACTGAAGATTTGAAAGAAGATTGTTAGAATGACAAGTTTCTTATCTTAGTCGAAAAGGGGGAGATTTATTGAGATAATTTTCTCCTAAGTGTGAAAGAGGCTAGCCACCTTTTGACCATTATTTTCAAGCATGTGTTTCATGCCAAGTGTGAAAAGGGATAGCCGTCATTGACTATGGAATCAACATGTGCTTTTGAAGGAAGCTTCTAGGAAAGTGCCCAGAGGAAGCTTCATGACATGTGCTTTTGACCGAGGGAAGCTTCATAAAAGCTTCGTGCACATGTCATCTACCACCTCTACCCTCTTGATTTTGGCCTTATAAATAGGCATGCAGGAAGAGGGGTAAGACATCCACTTCTCTCTCATCTCAAGCATTGAAAGAGTTTCTAGAGAGGCCTTTGTGGCAAACGTCTTAGTTTGGGGAGAGCTTTCAGATGTCTCTGCAACGTTGACGAGGAATACTTCGCATACACGAATTGGATCTGAAGTAGACTTTGTCAAGGATTCGAAGAGGCATCTTGGAGAGGATTTGTGTAATCCGTCTCGTCCGCCACTGTCGGTAACTTGCAATTTTTGCTACTGTTTATTGTGTAATATTGTGTGGTGCGAAGTTGGTGAAGATCCTGTGTGGATCGAGGAGGGAAAACCATGTAATTGCCTATCTGTTTTACACATTTTTAGTGGCAGCTTTCCGGGTTGGACTCTGATCGTCCCGTGGTTTTCACCCTATTGGGTTTCCACGTTATATCTGCGTGTCACCTTTATTGTTGTTATTTTGGGCTGTGTTTTTGGTTGTGTATCGGCATACCGCTAAGCGGTCGTGTATGTACTTGCTCGAATTAATTTGCAGGTGCTCTGGTCGGGCTTGCGTGCTCTCCAGCCCAACATGGTGCGCATTGTCGAGGAAGAAGGAAAGGACTCACTGAAGTGCGCTATCGAGGAAGAAGGAGATACAACTCTGACCACTACTCAACCTGCAAAATAAGGGAGAATTTTCTGCACGCATAACGTTTGATGGGATGGTGTGAGACAATATTTTTAGTTGAAATTACGACTGTAACTGTATTCATAGTTATATTTACAGTCGTAAAAACGAATGTAATTTACAACAGTAACTGTATTAAAAATAATACTTTTTAACACGTATATTTTCAGACTGTAACATATACATATGAGATCTTAAAATGATCATAAAAATAGGTAAATTAATATTCTGTGATTTTTTTTAAAAAGAACTGTATTTTGGGCTAAAAATATAATCCTCGCACAAAAAAGTAGAAACGTTACATGTACAGAAAATTTTTCCGCAAAATAAAGGGTGAAGCCGGAGAGATCGAAAGCTTAGAGGTGAAGTCTATGTAAGGAGAAAAGACAGCCTGAAACTCTGACCGGGTTGATAATCTGAAGAAAAGACAAAACTGTTATGGGCAAAAAGCTAATTAATAGCTTGGAGCGGTGCACCCTAGCCTGAAACAGTGCAGCCTATTAAAGGAATTTCAAAAATCTGACCCGGGCACGTGCCCGAGTGTGCCTCCATGGCTCCATCTAGGTCCGCCCCTGTTTAATGTCTTAAATGTTCTCCATGTGTATCCATAATACGTTTAGCCGCACAATTGTTTCTAATCTGAAACATTATTGTTCTTTTACCTTTGTATTAATTAGTCTAATATTACATGAATGCTTATATTTGCAGACCCATAATAGCTAGTTGCAGTCCCTAAAATATTAAATGTTTATTAAAATTTAAGAAACCAAATCCATCTAATTGTTGTCCCCTCATTTCAAAGCAGAATCCATCTCTCCCATCTCTGCCCAAACCCACGACCACACACGTTCGCCCTGCAGACGTCGTCGCCCCGCCGCCTAGATCTGATCCTTGCCGCCGCCGAAGCTCCATATGCCGCCGGAAATCTTCCATACTCCTTGCCTTCGGACCTCCAAACCCCGCCTCTGATTTCGAAGTCTGGAGCAGTCGATTTCGAAGCCATTCCAGTCCTCCCTTCTCTTATTATTACCCAATGTGAGTCTCCTACTATCTTAGATCTAGGTTTTTCTAGTTTTAGCATGAAAAAATTTAGGATTTTGTATGTTTACATTTTTTTCTTGATAATAATCTGATTTTGCTTGGAAAAAGGAGGGTTTTGGTTGAACAAATTATAGATTTGCATTAATAGGTTTAGTTTAATATGTTGTCACGATTATTTTGGAAATATGTTATCACGATCACAATGATGAAATCTGATTTTATTGCGCTGTAATATGACTATTATTATCTTCTAAATTTGATTATTATTATAGGAAAAAAAATAATTTATAAATTTTTGTCAAGGAGCTGCAAATATCTAATGAGTCTGCAAATAACCATTGCGGGTTGCAAATATCAAAGGACTGCAAATAGTTATTTGCGGCCTACAAATATAAGCGCCGTATTATATTTATAGTATATTAAAAATGAAAAACCATATTTGATAAAATATTTATAACGATAATACTAATTTAATGCCATCAAATTCTATTATTCATTTCAAAATAATTTAAAAAATAATGTACAATTTTGTAATTATGCATCTAAAAATTAAAAAAAGTAAGTTGTCAAAAACAAGTTGTCAACAACAAATTGTTAAATCAAAATTTTAAATTGTCGTAATTATTATATTATCTAATCGTGACTGCCAAATTAAAAAAATAAAATGAAGATTTGAGAAAAAAGAGGAGAAAAAGAAGAGAGATGAGAGGGGGGTGTCATGTGTGAGACTGCGAGTCGCGGAAGTTTCGCCGCACCATAGCACTGTCTCAGCACTCGGAGGACTCTCTGTGTACTATCACTCGTGTATGCATATGCATATAATTTTCTTCTACATTTTTAATTTCATTTTAAATTAGTTTAATTAATTATATTTATTTCTATTTAATTTTTAATTTTTTTTATAAATGATGTAATTAAAAATAAAATTTATCAAATGGCATGCATAGTGCTTAATGGTGAACAAAAAAAACCGGGCATGACGGGCCGGCCCGAGCCCGACCTGGTCAAGGCTCGGTCAAGCCCGGACCGGTTCAGGCCCGAACCGGGCCGAGCCCTTACCCGGGGTCCTGAAAGGGCCCCGGTTTGGAGCTGTTACTCGGCCCGGTACCCAGTCCGGGCCGGGTAAAGCCCGAATATCGGGCTAGCCCGAGACCGGGCCGGCCATAGCCCGATCCGGTCTCGGGCTAGGCCCGATTGAGCTTAACGACTCTTTTTGTTAAGAGCCGTTAGGCTCATGGCAGCATGACTGCCACGTGGCAGCCATGCTGCCATGAGAGCAGCCAACGACTCTCAAGAGAGCCGTTGGCTGCTGGTTTATTTTTTTAAAAAAAATTAAAATATTATTTTTTTAATTATTTTTTAATAATAAAAAAAAAACCCAAAAAATTTCTATAAATACGCCCCTCGGCCCTCCCTTCTCTCTTTTCTCACACCCCACCCCCCTTTCTCTCTCTCTCTCTCTCTCTCTTTTAGCTCTCCCAAAGGCGTCGTCCTCCACAACTCCAGCGTCGTCTTCCCAAAGTACGACTTCGGTGGTGGAGCACAACCGTAGAACGAGTATTTAGGAGCATTTCGAGATGGTCCTAGTCGGGACCGAAAGAAAAGCGCGCTGCAAGATGTGCTCGAAGTTGCTATCCATCAGCGGCAACTCGACGCTCGTTAGACACTAGAAGTCTTGTGAGTCGAAACAAGCTCCTCCCGAGTCAAGTCAAGCCCAAATTTTTGGAGCCGAACAGATTTGGACGTACGATCAAATGCGACAGCGAGAGTTGCAGGCGAAGTTCGTCATCAAACGTGGGCTGCCATTCAGCGTCTTCGACAATGACGACGGCACAGAGTACATACATAGGGGGCTTCAGCCCAAGTACCAAAAGGTTAGTAGAATTACTTTAAGGCGCGACACGATTAGGCTATATTTAGAAGCAAAACAAGAATTAATTAGGTATTTTGAAAATTTCGAAGGACGTGTGAGTCTAACGAGCGACGTTTGGACGAGTAATTTAAATTTAGGATTAGCTTATTTAGATGAATTAGGATTATATACAAAAACTCAATTTAGCGATTTTATGAGTTCGGACGAGATCGAAAACTTCGATCTCTTAAATTGGTGGAAAGGTAAACTAATACCTATCCTGTTTTGGCCTATATGACCCGTGATTTATTAACTGTCCAAGCTAGTACAGTAGCTTCGGAGTCCGCTTTTTCTCTTAGTGGCAGAGTTTTGAACGAGCGGAGGAGCCGGCTTAACGAAGATTCGCTGGAGATTTGCATATGCTACAAGAACTACCTGGACAGTTTAAAGAGGAAGCAACACATAACAGCATTGGAGGATAGCTTGGAGGAGATAGAAGACGAAATGGACGCGTTGAATCTACAAGATGATTAAATCGAGCACTCTAAATCAGAGGTACTTTTTTTTTATATATGTAAATTTTTTTAAATTAAATTTTATAAGAATCATAGTCTTCATAGGTTTGTATTTTCAATTTTGTATTTTGTACAATTGTACGACTTAAATTTTGTAATTTTTTAAATTTTTTGTTCCAAATTTTCAATATTAATAAAATTTTTTGTTCCAAATTTTTCGTTCCAATTGTTCAATATTAATACAATCTAATTATAACCTTAAATTTTTTCAATTTTTTTTTCAAATTTTTAATATTTAATTATTTATAAAAATAAAAAATAAAAAATTAAAATAAAAAAACCGGGCCGACCCGGATCGGGCCCGAGACCGGCCCGGCCTGAAGGGCCGGAGCAGGCAGCACATAAGTGCTGCCTGCCCGGCCCGGACCGGCCCGATTCCAAGGGAGGACCGGGCCGGCCCGGCCCGATGTAGGAAAAAGCCCGATCAGACCCGATCCGGGCCGGCCCGATCGAGCTTTTTGTTCACGGCTGACTCAATAATAATAATAAATTTTTATTCACAGTATATATGGTGAAAATATTCACTGTTGACGGCTGTGACATTTCCACCTTCAGCGAACCTCGCGAAAGTGGACATACTCGGCCGAAGATCAGAAATGGCTGCCGTCTTCTCCTCCGACCTCCGCCAGCTCGAGCTCCGCTCATCATCGTCCCCCGCTCTAATTTCTCATCGCCTCAGAGAATCTCTCGAAGCTTGCTCAAGCGTAGATAAAAAAATAAGATCCCCTTCTTCTTTTTCCTGGGTTTATCACTTCTGCTGCTTCTGCTCACATCAGCCTCTCTTTCTTCTGATTCTTCTAGTCGATCGCGTCAGAAGAATGCATCCAGTCAGATCAGGCCGTCGCCCCAGTCACCATCCTTCTCCATTCCCTAGTGGAATCCCCGACATCCGATTTGGAGGAGACGCTACCCGGCATTGAATGCTCAGAGATGGCCCTAGATGAAATCTATCGCTATATTTCTTCCCCTGATTCGAATCGTACGGTGGTTGAAGCACTTTCTCTCGAGCTGCCGAAGTTGGTTATAAGGTTTGCGCCCTTGTCCGCAAAGTGCTGGGAGATTGCAGGGGGAATCATCGAATACTTTGCTTCTGTCTGTAACCCTCGTGAGATGCTCTCAGTTTTCTGCGAGGTGGGTTTATTTGATCTGAATGGTGATTTCTCTGCAGAACAGCTGCTTTCTGGTGTTTATATTTTTTTATCTATTGCCTTCTTGTTATATAATTATACATGACATTGCATAACACTCATTTTCCTGTTCAATGGTAATATGTTGATGGCTTTGATAACAACACAGATTTGAGCTCCCATCTTTCTAGATAGTGAGTAACACATGAATAACAGTTTGTTTGGTTCCTCCTAATGTTACCCTTGGGAAGTATAGTTCATCTACTTGCCATAAGATTTCATGCTACAGGGCTTTTTTTAAGGAGGAAACTAAGTAAAGATGACTCAATAACTACATAAATGGTAAGATATGGTTCATTTTTTTAAGGAGGTAACCAGGGAAAGATGACTCAATAAATACATAAATGGTAAGATTCATACTCCAATGTTAGTAGAAGCACAACAGGTATATACGGAAAGAGTGGTGCTTGAAGCATCCGAATGAACATCAAGTTTGGAATGAACTACCCGTTGCCCCCAGCGGGGTATTTATAGGCGTAACCCTAAATCCCCGACGACCCGTTAACGGACCCATTAGGGTTCCGTTAAATCTTTGATACGACGCTAAATATACCTTAACATTCTCCTCCTATATTGTAGCAGTTGTATCACATACGGGTTAAACAAAAACATATAAGTTAGATGACGACAGAATGTGTTTCAGATTAAAAACAACAAGAGTTTTAGATCAAACATCTAAACTCAAACAGGTTCCAAACATGCAAAAGCAAAAGCAGAAGCAATAACAGTAATCTGAAAACAAAACTCAAACAGGTGACAGGTCGGTCTACTCAAACAGCAGATCATCTCCATCCATGTCGAAATCCACTTTCTCTCCTCCAGACTCCAATTGATCTGCATTGAAACATTTGAATGTCATGAGAACAAACTCAATGAATCCATACATATGCATATCAAAAGTAAAGTTATTAGTTCTTACAATTTTGAACATAATACTCTAACTAGGAAGAAAGACTCACAGGTCCGCATCTCTTGTCTAATTTACACAAAATTAGAAATTTGGTTTCATAGAACCAAGTTATGTTCCTTCGATTATTAAGATTATTACCAAACGTTTCACAATTGTATTATATCATCAAGTTTGGAATGATACAACAAGCTGTGACCAATATATCATCAAGTTTGGAATGATATAAGTAATGATCATAATATCAGGACGCATATCAACAACTTTAGTACTCGTTTTTGGAATGATACCCAATTCAGCCTTTGAAAAGAAGTAGTTGTGTAAGTCATCAAGTTTGGAATGACTAGCAACTAAACAATCTCAGGCTTCAGCAAGTAACATCTGGAATACTTCAGTGTACTCAGTCTAGATGCGTGAATGTAGGCAGACTCGGTTCTAAAATCTTAAACAAACATAGGTATTAAGTCCCACTAAATAGACTTTAATCCCATATCCCCCGATGTTTTAGATGTAAGAACCTTGCATAAGCCCTTGGTAAGGACATCTGCTACATTATCTTTTGATCTCACGTCCAAGAGGGAAATGATCCCTTGACTGGTGAGATAGGTCAACCAGGCCTGTTTCATCCGTAGTTGCCTTCGCTTACCATTGAATAGAGAATTAGTTGCAATGGTTTTTGTGGCTTGATTGTCATAAAATATCGAGATAGAGTTCATTTTCAGACTCGTCATTGGAATATCCATAACCAAATCTCTGACCCACTCTGCTTCTTCGGCAGCTGAAGCAAGAGCATAGAGTTCGGATTCCATGGAGGATAGTGCTATACACGTTTGCCTCTTAGATTTCCAAGCTACTGCGGCTCCTCCTTAGGGTAAACACATAACCACTAGTGGACCTACTATCACCAACGTCTGAACACCAGGAGGCGTCAGAGTACCCTTCAAGCACAGGAGGGTGACCACTGTAACATAAAGCATACTGCTCAGTATACTTTAAGTATCGCATTAGCCTTTCCAAGGCGTCCCAGTGGTCCTTTCCAGGGTTACTAGTGAATCTACTCAACATGCCAACCGTAAAGGCTATGTCGGGTCTAGTGCAGGTAGTAGCATACATGAGACTGCCAATGAGTTTGGAGTAATCCAACTGTCTAATAGGTGAACCGTCATGAGGTTTCAGTTTATTATTATAGTCGTATGAAGTCTCAATCTTCCTGCACTTATCATAACCCCACTTCTCTAGTAGAGTTCTAATATAGTGACTCTGGCTGAGGGTGATACCCTTATCGGTAAAGGTCACTTCCATGCCTAGGATGGTCTTCACCACACCTAAGTCAGTCATGCTAAATTTGGACTTCAAGGTAGCCTTAACGTCTTCCACCTCAGACTGATCAGTACCCAGAATAAGCATGTCATCAACATACAAGCAGATTATAGCGACGGAGTGAGGACTTGTCCGTATGTATAGACATTTATCTGAAAGGCTGGATTGAAAATTCAGGCCTTTTACGCAAGTGTCAAACTTCTCGTGCCATAGCTTTGGTGCTTGCTTCAATCCGTAGAGTGACTTAATCAACTTACAGACTTTGGTGTCGAGACCTTGTACGACAAACCCTTCAGGTTGACGCATGTAGATCTCTTCAGTTAGATCTCCATTTAAAAATGCAGTCTTAACATCCATCTGATGAACGACGAAACGTTCAATAGATGCGTTAGCGAGAAGAACCCTGATCGTTGCAATGTGACAAACAGGTGAGTATGTATCAAAGTAGTCAACTCCACTCACTTGAGTGAAGCCTTTGGCAACTAGACGAGCTTTGTACTTAGCTATACTCCCATCTGGATTCAGTTTCTTCTTAAGAACCCACTTGCACCCAATGGTTTTAGCTCCTTTGGGCAGGTCAACTAATGTCCAAGTTTGGTTCTCCATGAGAGAGTGCATCTCATCATCAATGACTTCTTTCCATAACAGGGAATCCCTGGATCGCATCGCTTCCTGATAGGTGGATGGATCAGCTTCAACGTGGTAAGTCACAAAATCTGTATCGAAGCTTTTAGGAACACGTTCCCTATTAGATAGCCTAGTGGACTCTAGGGCACTAGTGTGAACTAGCTCAGTGTCAGGGAGTCGTAGTTCCGTCCCAACGAGGGTATCAGAACTGGTGTCTGGCAGACCTGGAAGAGTCAGGTTCTTATCTCTAAGAAACTTGTCCTCAAAGAACACAGCATCTCTAGACTCAATAACCGTGTTGGTAGAGAGATCTAGAAATCGGTCTGCAGCACTATCCACCGCACATCCTATGTACACACAAGTGTTCGTCTTAGGTCCTAACTTAGATCTCCTTATGTCAGGTATCCTAACATAGGCGATACAACCCCAGGTTTTGAGGTGATCAAATCTGGGCGGTCTCTTAAACCAAAGCTCATACGGGGTTTGCTTCAATTTAGCATGAGGAACCATATTTAGGATGTGATTCGACGCGAAGGCTGCTTCTCCCCAATAAGCGGCAGGTATACCGGCAGTCAACAACATAGAATTTAACATTTCTGTTAAAGTTCTATTTTTCCGCTCGGCAATACCGTTTGACTGGGGCGAATAAGGGGCAGTGGTTTCAGGTATTATGCCATTGCTGGCAAGAAAATCCCTAAACTCACCCGAGACATACTCGCCTCCTCGATCACTCCTAAGTCGTTTAATTTTCAAATCCAATTGGTTCTCAACCCTATTTTTGAAAATTTGAAATTTTTCAAAAGCTTCATCTTTTGATTTTAAGAGATAAATGTGAGTATATCTAGAGAAGTCGTCGATAAAAGTTATCAGGTACTTCCGACCACCACGTGTGACAAAACTCTTATAGTCATAAATGTCGGAGTGTATCAACTCTAGTAAACGTGTACTCCTAGACACCTGACTGAATGGTGTTCTAGTTATCTTAGTTTGAGCACATATCTCACATTTGTCAAATTTGGTTTTTGCGTTTAAGGGGATGTTATGAGTTCTAGCTAGCAGGAGTAGTTTTCTATAATTGACATGTCCTAGTCTTGCGTGTAAAGTCTTAGGATCTATCAAAGTAGAACTAACCTGATTGACTACTTCGTTTGCTAGACTCAAACGATACATTCCGTTGACTACGTACGCACAACCAAAGTAATGTGAGTTAACCATTAAGGTCACCATACCACCACTAATGTTAAAAGACATACCTGCATCGCTTAACAAACTAATCGAGATTAAATTAGCAGTTAATGTAGGAATGTATTTAACATCTTTCAAAATTAAATGCGTACCTGAAGAGAGTAGCAGATCCACGGTCCCGGTCTGGAGTACCTCAGCAGTGGCTCCATTTGCCACTGTAACTGTCTCAGAAGCTGGAGTGGCATCCTTCAGCAGAGCGGAGTTGTTGCTGACGTGGCAGGTCGCCCACGAATCCAACCACCATTCAGTACTGGCCTGTACGTTCCCCACCTTGACAACAAAGTGGGAGGGCGCAGTCTGATGGAACATATGAGCTCTGTTATCAGGCTTTGGTGGGGTCGGCTATATGGACCCTTTGTCGCCATTGTGCCCTATCTTCTGTCATAATTTCACAAATGCCTAAGTACATCATGTCTTTCCTTATAGTCTCATTCCAAGTCTTTATTGGTCTACCCCTCCCCGTTTAACATGCCTAGTGACTAAACTCTCACAACGCCTAACAGGTGCCTCTAATGGTCTCCTTTGTAAGTGTCCAAACCATCTTAGTCGAGCTTCTCCCATCTTCTCTGCAATTGGTGTCATTCCTGTCTTATCCCTGATACATTCATTCCTAATTTTATCCAGTCTCGTGTGTCCTCACATCCACCTAAGCATTCTCATCTCCGCAACTCCCCTTTTTGTTCATGTACACAATTCACTGCCCAACACTCAGAACCATAGAGCATCGTTGGTCTGATTGCAGTACGGTAAAACTTGCCTTTAAGTTTTAATGGTACTTTACGATCACATAAGATCCCTAATGCGCCTCTCCACTTCAACCAACTTGCTTGGATTCTATGTATCACATCTTTATCAACACCTCCATCTTTTTGAACTATTGATCCAAGATATTTAAAGCACTCACTGCACACAAATAGACAAATACTAAAAATACCAAAACACATAATAACTGCTCAAATTACCCGTAAAGGGATCCATAACATCTAAAAGCCAAGTACTTGTAACCATGGTTATCGGGATCGCGATCCGGATTGTAGGATCCTACGATCTAGATTTTGTAAATCGATCCGGATCTTACCTAGGATCTAAATTGGCACATCTGCGACTGGGATCGCGATCCGGATCTTAGGATCTTTAGGATCGCGATCCCGACCCGATTCTACCGGTCCGGCCAAAGGGAACTAGAAACATGTTCAACCCTATCCCGACCCCATTCAACCGGTCCAACGCCCATAACCCATTGCGTGCTTAACTTTATCCCAAATCCGCCCTCATACCCCATCACAGAATCATATCATGTTGCTTTACGAAGGCCAAGAGCGACATCTTCGGTCGCTTCTGGTCCAAACAATGTCTTCCTTTTCCTTACTTACCAAGTTCCATTTCAAGCGGTGTCAGTGTCTTATCTTATATTTCTGCGTATGAGCAATCCAGTGGTTGGTAATCCAGTGTCTGGGATCCGTATCCGGTGCGGCGGCGCGACAAAATTTAAAAAATAGGGATCCGGGTACGGAGGGATACGTTGCATTAAATATATATGTATATACACATTTGACCTAATTTGCACCAAAATGATTTATAATATTTGAAGTTATCAATAAAGCCTTAAAATGTGAGAAGACAAGTTAAATTACTTTAATTTAATAAATAAATGTATGATTGTAATGTATATAAAATATGCATTATCAACATAAAAAAATACTTGAGGCTTAAATAGAAATAATGTTATTATATGATAGAGAACTCATAAGCATACCACTTGTGTCGTTTCTTACAACATTTCCACTAAAAAAATAATTTCAAAAGGTGAAATTTAGGCCTATATGGAAATGGTGGGAAACTCGTGCATATACCATTTGTTTTTCGTCTGGTTTAACTTTTCTACTAAACTTTTCAATGAGCGGAATTTGCTAATATATGGGAATAGATTAAATCTCCATTTAGCAAGAATGCAAGATTAATTTCACTACAACATCAAGAATATACACCAGTTGGAAACTTTATGGATCAACTCATACTCCAATACACCAGTTGGAAACTTTATTTCTCACCCCAATTGTACCAAATAAAGTTTAACAATTTAACATCAAAACTAGATTACTTCTAAATTGCAAAGTATCATCAGTATTCTATAAATTCAGTTCGTTTTGGCTAAATCGATGCATAACAAACATTCAACATATCACAAATGTAGCAATAAGGGTATATTTACCCTATCAAAATACAATACACACGCTTGCACATGCAGATACATACCATACAAATGTAAATCATCAAGCATACAAATGTAAATCATCAAGCAGGAAGAAGAGAAGGATTGGCGGAAGAAGAATAAGGGGAGGAAGAAGAAGAAGAGGAGGAGGAGGAGGAAGAAGAAGAGGAGGAGGAAGAAGTAGAGGAAGAAGAAGAACTTACGAGCACGAAGAAGAGAAGGATCGGCAGCCGGAGCAGGAGCGGCGGTGGGATCTGCAGCGGCGGCGGGATCGGCAGTGGCAGCGGGATCGGCAGCGACAGCGGGTTGAAAACCTAATATCGCGATAAAAGCCCGTGTCCGCGCGTTTGGTACGCGTACCCGTACCCGAAATGCACCCGGTACGGGTACGCGCCTAATATTGGCGTATCTGTGCTTCTTAGTTGGTAATAGTGGCTTCCTACTTTCAGGCCGACGTCTTCTCTTCCTTTCTAGCGTACGGGCAATCTAGCGGTTAGAAATCCAGTATACGAGCAATTCAAGCTTCCTGCTTCCAGCGTACGAGCAATCCAGCAGTCTGGGTTCGTCTTCTTGCTTCTAGGCTTTCACCAATCCATCAGTCCTGATTTATTTTATTGTTAGTAAGCATTGAGTGACCTACCTGGAACTGAAAGTGAACTCGGTATGATATTATCTTTTTGATTTAGTTATTCAAAAATTTTAATATAATTATTCACATACTGCTTAATTTATTGATTTTTTGTTAATTGAGCATGTAATTGGATTATACAAAATTCAATTTTATAGTTTTAGTCTTAATTTATGAATGTTGTAGGATCTTGCGATCCTCGATCTGATCCTACGATCCGATCCAACCTCAAAATGATCTCACCTATGATCTTGATCCTGACAACCTTGCTTGTAACGTGACCCAAACCACTTTCTTACTTCCATTTCTAATAGTTTCTATTTATTCATTGAGGTCCATGCTACTGCCAATTCTCTTTATTATGCAATCACTTCTGTAAGAGTTTTTTTAAAAGTGATTTATTGCAGGCATTATCATCTCGTTCTGACGATTCCGAAGCACCAGGATGCTATAGTCATATATTGTTCGGGCTCTCGAAAGGTACATTTGTATTACAAGAAAAAATGATAGACTTGTATGCATAGAAGATACTGTTCATGTCTGCTGATAGAAAAAAAAACAATCTTTCTTTTTTGTCTGTGGAGAGAACATGATTTTTTCTTATTAAAATAAGTTTATCTATTATTTCTTCTTATTAAACAGATTACCAATTGATTGCCCAAAGCATGTCTACAAGTTTAAGTTGCTTATCCTTTATATTTGTTTTATTTGTGCTTTAGTTATGATATACAAAATGAATTATAAAATGATAAAACATTTAGTTCCCATTACCATTGACAAAAAGACTATCGGAAAGGATTTTTTCATATCAATAATTATATTCATTTGGAATGTGCACATGCCTGCATTTGGTCTTGAAAAATCACTCTGATGTGAAATACCATTCTCATATACCTCTTAGGGTCCGTTTGTTTGGGCGGTGAGAGTGGGAGCGGTGTGAATGAAAGCGATGACAATGGAGCGGTGAAAAATGGAAGGAGGTGGTTCTGGGCTCAAAACATACCAAAAATGGCATTTTTGAGTGGCGGTGGTGGGAATGGGAGGTTTACCAAATGGTTTTTGAGCGGTGGTGTCTTTCTCCCACCAGAAATAGACAAATAGAGCCTTAGAGTATCAAACGTGGGCAGGAGCGCCACATTGATAAATATCCAGTACGAAATCAATCATGACTAGTGTTACTATCGATCACCGTCTCCTTAAGTATATAAAGCTTATAATTCTTGTTAAATTGGGTGCATGCATAGGAGAATTTCCATAGGGAAAAAGGTGTTTTCCCCTTGTTTTCTTTTTGTCGAGTTAACTAAGAAAATGGCTCAGATATACAACAGGGAAGAGTTTGAAGGCATGCATGTACATGTTGAACTCCTAGGCAGATCTATAGCTCTTTTTTTACTATCAGTCATTTGAATGGTTAACTTCTCTTTTTTTAACATCTCAGTTCTTCTTCGCATTCAGAGACGTCATATCGAGCAAGTTAAAGTGGTGTTACCTGTTATTCTAGAATATCTACATATTGCTTCTTCAGGAGCTGATGAAGAAGATAAAGATTCTCTAAATGATTTACTCTCGGCAGCCATTAGCATTGGTTCTTCGATCCAAGAAATTTGCCAAAAGTTGGTTTGTATTTATTTGCTTCAGGACTATTTATTACTTTTTCATATATTTCGGATATATATATTAATCTTATTATCAGCTATAACAGGAAGGACAAAGTAAAGAAGTACTGTGTGCTATACTAGGCCTTTATGTTCTGCAAAACATTGTTGAGTAATCGAAACTTCATAAGCATAAATTTACTCTCTTTATTCCCTTTTTTCTTTGCTTGATACTCATTTTTCTTAATTTGTATACATTTTTCCAATTTCAAGGCTCTTATATCGGGTTCTAGGCAAAGGAGCATTGTTGAAACTTCCTCATTGATTGTAGCAAAATTTTGTCAGTTCCTCCCATTTTGCGGGCTATCTTATTTTGGCCTTTTGACTGGGGATTTAGACAAGCTTATTGAAATCTGCAAAGGTGGCTATTTATTTCCCTAGTAATTTTCAGGCTATATATATATACTTCCCATTTTGCTGGCTAATATAATCTCAATTTTTTTTTATAGATGGCGATGATAAATTTGTGGCTAGCTTTTCGCCGGCTATCTGCGGAGCAAGTCTAACTGGTCAGATTTTTTGTCCTTCTGAATCTATATTATCCCGAAGCAGACAACTTCCATCTGATTATTTTATTGACTTTTTTGTTTCTTTTTATTGAGTTTTGTTAGTGATGTGGTGCCATATATCCGATGAAGTCGTAAAAGCTACTGGCGAGCAGTTAGATGATGTTATTAGTAAAATTCGAGAAGACCGTTTTAGGCGGTGGCAAGCTATAGGGATGTTCAAACATACACTTTCTTCTATTGACTATCCCTGGAATATAAAATCTCATGGTATAGATGTACTGCTAAGCATGTTTGATCGAATCATTTATGAAGAAGATGATAGTGGTGATGACTTCTCATCCTTTTTGCCCAATCTGTTTTCATCTCTCATGGTAACTTTTCCTTCTTACATCATTGATTATGACTCTGTTTGGCATGAAGGAATAGAAAAAGAGAAAATGGACTTTGAATTTGTAAATGAATAGCATTTAAATTATTTTCATCCTTTTGATTTTATTTTTCTTCCCTTTTTGATTGGGATTGTGAAATTGTGTGGGAATTATCAATGGAAAAAATGCATTTGTTAAAATTTCTTAGGTAAAATTTGATATAAAATTGTGAAATAAATTGCATTTACATTTCCCTCAAATTTCTTCAAGCAAAACATACCATGTGTAGTTATTATTGTTATTTGCTTTAACTTGGTGTCTATAATCACTACAGGCAATTGCAAGGATCATGATGGGTGCTCCTGATCCCTCATTAAGAAAGAGAGCTTTTATTGCACTTAGGAAGGTCAGTTTTCAAATAGTACGCAGCATTAAAAAGTCAACATACCTTGTATAACTTTATGTATAACTTATCACAAATGCATTTCTACTTTCTAGCCTTTGATTTTCTTGCTAGCCTTTAGAGGTTTTATAGTATTTGGTTTTTAAAAGGTGAACATTTAGTCATCACTATATTTAGGCAATGCTTGAGAGAGTGGTAGGAAACCTCTGGCGGTTGTGAACAACGTGGGGAGCTTTTAGGTAGGTGCAATCACTAATGCTATTTTCCCAAAACAACATTTTAGGTCAACACATTCATGTGAGTGTGGTCAATTTTTAGCAGTTGTGAATTCCCAAACCCAAAAAAACATCATGAAATTCCAAACACAGTTAAACTGCCACCGCTGTGTTTACTACCACATGTTCATACCGCCGCTGTGTGAACAACGTAGGCAGCATTTAGGTAGGTGCAATCACTAATGCTATTTTCCCAAAAACAACATTTTAGGTCAACACATTCATGCGAGTGCGGTCAATTTTTAGCGGTTGTGAATTCCCAAACCCAAAAAAACGTCATGAAAGTTCCAAACAAAGTTAAACTGCCACCACTGTGTTTACTACCACATGTTCATACCGCCACCGCTCAAATGTGACAGTTGTCTCAAAAAGAGCCCTAGTTACTATCGTTAGCGCATTCCTTTTAATATTTTGATCTTGGGAAATTAGGGAAATTGTATCCTATTGTGCTTTTCTTTAATGAATGTAAATGGTCAGGTACTCTCGGATATCCCATGCTCTCAGAGATTCGATACCCTAAAGGCTCTTATTAGTAATACTGATTCTCCCTCAATGGTGAGCTTCTTGTGATGAACACATTTGTTTTATGGTTATATATTTGCTTATTACTTTCTTATTCATTTATTGTGAACAGGTCGCTATTCTTGTTGATATTGTTAAAGATTATGTTTTGGTAGATAGGAATAAAGAAAATTCAAGGAAAGAGCAAAACAGAAAGGAATTTTCTAAATTTTGGGGCTTCAAGGCCCTTGAAATTGTGGAAATGGTACTAAGACCCCCTAAAGGAGGACCTCCTTCCCTGCCTGAGGATAGCGAGCCGGTACTTACTTCTGTCTCCTCATTTCTGCTTGATTATGGTTTTCATACAGAAATTCCTTGAGAGACTTGCCAATGCTTTTTTGTGGTCTGTTAATGACTTTTTCCTTCGTGGTCTGAATCGCGGAACGGTTTAGGCTCTGTTTGGCACGGTGGTGGCGGTCGTGAACACAGTGGTTATGAACTGTCGTTCGTGAACGCCTGACCTCACCTAAGAAACTTCATCCACTTTTATGTTCAAAACTAGTTTTCTTTTCTTGGTGGCGGTCATAATCATTGTGTTGCCAAACATGCATTCTATGATGGTGGCATTTTTTTCCAAACTCACCGGAGCAAAAAAGCCGTGTCAAACGGAGCCATAGTCTATGAGAAGACTTTAAATCGTCTCTCTCTCTCTCATGTGTATGATGTGAGTGATGGGGATTCTTGTCCATTGAGTGGTTGAGCAGGAGTTAGGATCTATAAATGAGGCCCCGCGTGGGAGAGCATTTTGCCCTCAAAGAGACCATGTGGAGAAGATTGCGGTCTCGTTGAGGCATTCGCCATTCCCATGTCGATCGTAACTTAGGACTCATTTAGGGGAGTGAAAGCCGCCACTCCATATTGACGGAGGCTGGAGACTGCAGTCTAGTCGAAATTCGTAGGAAGTCCACGGGATTCTTGCGCGCTTCAACCTGGCCAAAGCATAGCCAAGCCGCTGTCATGGCAAACCGCCATATCCGCACACGACAGATACTAATGTCATTCTCCCCTTTTTGGCGGTGGTACAAACATTTGAACTTTAGCAGCTTAAATTTTGTTTCATTAAGTATCTACGCTGGAGTTCTAACTTCTATGTGCATGCATATTATATATATGATTTTGGTGATTAATTCACATAAATACCTGCAGGTCCTCTCTGCTCTCAACCTCTACCGCTTTATAATAATAATCGAGTTAACAGGTAAATCACTTGAAAGCCCTTTGCAACCATGTACTGTTTTTTCCCCTTATTTCTTCTGGGTGCTTCTCTCTTTGGTTTCAAAAGTCTGAACCATGTCCATGCTCTAACTTCTTAAGTTTTAGTCTAGGTTAGTACTTATGCCAATCAGGGTTTTCAGGAAGCTCGACGGTCACAAATAGCTCTTGTTCTGCTAGGTAAACTATGCCCCGTCCATCTGCTAAACTAATGGAGTTTGAATATGAATTTTAGCTAGTTTACTAAAAATATATTCAATAATGTTCATCTCGATAAGAGCTTGATATATAAAAATATTAAACGAATAATTACCAAAACTTCCCCTGGAAGATAGCATAATTACAGATTGCACCCCTCTTATTATTGAAATTACAAAAATCTCCCCTCAATGTTATAAAACATTACATTTACCTCCTCGGAAGTTCATATTTCATAACATCCATGCACAAAATACCCCTCCTGAAAATGTACTCCGAAGGGGGTATTTTTGTGCATGAATGTTATGAAATGTGAACTTCAGGGAGGTAAATGTTATGTTTTGTAACATTGAGTGGAGGTTTTTGTAATTTCAATAATAAGAGAGGTGCAATCTGTAATTTTACAGATACACATGTAATTCATTTAACTAGCATTTTAAAGACATCAAGTTTAGTTGAGAAATCATGGAACCCTATATGAATCTTTAAGGACACCGCACTGTGAAAAATTTCGATCTTTTTTTCATTCATATGGAGCAATAAAAATAATATTGATGCATTTGATGGCCATCGTCCTGGTCCATGTTCAGCTCATCTTCGATTCGATATTAAACTAGTCGAACACGAACACGTTTTTGTTCGTGTTCAACCCGATGGTTAATTGGTGTGAGCGCATTCATATTGGCTTGTCTACACCCCCATAATGGCATGCATATTGTTTTAGATTTTGTTTTAATTTGGGTTCTAATCTGAAGATTGAACCCTCACCAATATGACTATACAAGTAATTCTCTGAACTTGGATATGGGTTTAACAGGGAATTTAATTAGAATAATGAATGAAAATCCACCATGAATTCTCTGCCTTGAAAATATTTGAAGAATCAAAATTCTAGGCAGACACCTTAATTTTTTGAGGATTAAATGGCTCAATTATACCCCAGCCCTCTCTTCCCTTGGTTCTTATTTCTTGAAGCTTGTTGTGATTTGATAATAGCACTATTTTAATCTTCTCCATTATCATTTTCTTCTACATGTATAAAGTTCACATCATTCTAATTTTCTTATTTCTGCAAATCTTAAATCTTGATTTGCTTGAAAATTCTCGTGCTATCTACAATCTAGCTTGGTTTGAATGCTATGAATTCGGTTGAAAATCTTGAATCAATGGTTTCTTTTCGGGGAGAATATAGTCCTAGAATGAGAAACTCATAGTCTTGTGCATTTAATGTAAACTTTGGGTCCCTCCACTCGCAACCAATTAGTTTTAGATTAGATTCATAGGTTTTGACATGGTGTCAAAGCAGGTTAGACCCGACGACCCACCACCGTGCCACGCAATTAAATAAAAAAAATCATAATTTAAAGGGCAAAGACCCTGCACTTGAGGGGCTGTGTTGGAAATATAATCCCATTTTGAGAAACTTATAAAGCCTTGTGCATTTAATATTGATCCTGAGCCCTCGTACAACTAATTGGTTTTAGGGTGGATTCTTAGATTTTAATAGCTTCTAACTCATAATAAACTTATAAATTGCATGCATTTCATTTCATTTCTTTCATTTACCTTTGAACCAAATAGTGCCTCAAATGATGTGAACTCTTCCACCTTATTCTGTATGAGTTGCAGGAAAAACAAATTACACAGGTATTTTGTCAGAGGATTCACTTCGGAGGGCCTACTCGGAATGGATAATGCCTCTTCGCACGCTCGTCTCGGGGATCCTGGCAGAGAATGAGAACGACGGCGGCGAACTTGCTGAAAGCATCACATGCGCACTCTCTCCCGTTCAATTGGTATTACATCGATGCATCGAGCTAATCGAAGAAAGCTTGAAGCAGACATAGCAGGATTCTATTTTTCATTGCATCTCAAACTTCCAGGTTCAAAGTTTTGCTTATGCTCTGCTGTTGAAAGCTTTTACTTGTTCACATTCTCCTGAACAATGTGCTGAGAATATAGTTCTACATCAAGATTCGTGCATTTTATATAGATCTTGGGCCCCTTTAACTACAACCAATTGATTTTGGGTTGTTTGTTTGGGAATATTTATATAGCTAGGGTTACTCTCTCCCTCTGGTGAGGAAGGCGAAGAGGACGGCCAAAGTTTTTTTTAATTTTCTTTACTAATTTGCGGATAACAAAAATATCTGCGAATAACAAATTTGACTTCCTTTAGAGCTGCTTATAGACAAACGTGGTTTGCGAATAACAACCGCCTAAATTTATTGGGTCTATACAGTAGTCAATGATTATAGGCAGGAAAAACTGTATAGTACTAAATACAGTTAACTCCAATATCATGTTTGCTTGATTTGATCCATTTTAGGGTTCGAACTGAGTTTGATTCTAGTTGAGCTGGAGTTGAGCCGGCTCCTGAGTTCGACGAGTCAACACAAAACAAAACTCGACTCAAGCTCTTTTGCGAGTGAGCTCAAGCTAATTTGTCTATGTTCGTCAGCCCGCGAGCCGTCTCACTAGCTTTTCTAGAAGTTCTTAAATAAATATATAGGAAGTTTAGCTGCTTGAGCTCAATATATAGGTTTTCAGCTCGGGTCATACAAAATGAGCTCGAATTCAAAATAACTATTTCGAGCTCGAGAATTTTGTGGAGCTGGGAGCTCAAGCTAATTTGTCTATGTTCGTCAGCCCGCGAGCCGTCTCACTAGCTTTTCTAGAAGTTCTTAAATAAATATATAGGAAGTTTAGCTGCTTGAGCTCAATATATAGGTTTTCAGCTCGGGTCATACAAAATGAGCTCGAATTCAAAATAACTATTTCGAGCTCGAGAATTTTGTGGAGCTGGGCTCATGCCCGACACGTTTGCACCCCCCCCCCCCCCCCCCCCCCCGGTGCGAATCAGTAACTAATTTGACTTTAAAATGATCATCAAGTTGAATCCCAGTCATATAAATCTGAATGCTTCAGAAATTTATAAACCATGTGGATAAATTAGTGCTGTGATTTTGCTAGTGTAAATATCATGGTGTGCATGATGGCATGGGAAATGAAATAGTGAGTTTTTTTTCTATCTATAGAAGCTTGAGAAATATTGTGAAATGATTATATTGCCCTGGATTTCTATTTAGAAATAATATTTATGTTGTACAATATAAGGTCTAATGTAGACCCCCTACTTTAGAACCACAATAACCATAGTCATGTACATTGGTTTAATGTTGTATGATCAGATTGGCCGCGGCAATTTTTTTTTTGTTAAAAAATCGAAGTTTGATTACATGGACAAATGAGAATGATAATGGATGAATCGCGATCGTTAGTATCAATAATATTATCCCAATTATTTTGAGCCGTGCTTATAAATAGTCGTCTTCATAGGTTTTTGCTGTTGGTGTTAAAACCTCAATTTTACAAGTTATATTAAATAATTTTTGTCAATATAAACTTAGTTCTATTCTTTCTCCTAGGGATGAAATTTGGGTCGGCTCGAATCAGTTCCACCTAAAACCAAGAATCGATCCATGCAGATTCGATTTTTGAGAATCGAAATTGACCAATGTATCCAAGATATGGAATTGGATCTGAACTGAAAAACATGGTTCGGTTTTGCTCATGCTTCATAGTTTTTTTCACGTATACTTTTATATTAATATGCATTCCCAACTATTGAACGAAAAAGTTGATTTTTTTTCCGCATATATTTACTTTGGACAGAAAAGATCAAGGGCACAAAGAAAACATAAAAACTGATATGAAATTCTTAATTACTAAGAAGAAGAGAAATTCTCCTGTGAAACTATTTGAGATGAGGAGCAGATTGAATTGAATTTTAATCCAATAGACTCTAAAATTTGAAAGGTCTAATTTCAATAACTAGTTCCGGGTCGGTTCCTAGGTACCAGAACATAAGAATCAAGAACTGAACCGAACAAACCGATTATAGTTTTTGGATCAGGAATAGAATCGATACCTATGAGAATCAACCCGAACCGCTCGAATCGGTTCTATTTCAGTCCGGTTCTCAAATTTTCGGTTATTTTTGCACACCCCCTTACTTTCTCCTACCTAATTTTTTGTTACTAACTCTACAGCTATATCTACTGGTCTAAATAGTATTTGTTGTCTAACATTTGTTTCACTAATCCTAGTATTTAATTTTATTTTATGTTAAACTTCTGATAGATGTCGCTTTCATTATATATTTAATGTAATTAGTATTTAGTCTGTATTTATTAGTTTTATCATACACCTATTTTCAGCATTATCATTTTTTGCATATTCAACTTAAATATTAATACATTTAGGCAATTGTTATCAGAATATCATAAATGTCTACCAGCAGATCAACTTTTTCTCATTTTAATTTATTTGAGTTTACAAATTGTTATCCGCAGACCAATTTTAAACTTGAGCAGGGCCTGACAACAAGGAACATCTCCGACAACCTTCTCAGCACTTCAATGTGTGCACGGATCGTGATTCATAAAATGAATGCGTGGATAGAGACCAAGTTGAGGAATAAAGACGTTTTCTTCGATGTTCATGCGATTTCGGTTTGTTTGGGAAGATTTAGATAACTAGGGTTTGTTTGGGAAGATTTAGATAACTAGGGTTTGTTTGGGAAGATTTAGATAGCTAGGATTTCTCTCTCCATGTGATGAGGAAGGTGATGAGAACGATCAAAGTTTTTTTTTTAAATTATCTTTACTAATCTGTTGATAACAAAAAAATTTGCGAATAACAAATTTGACTTCCTTTACAAACGCGGTTTGCGAATAATAACCTATATTTATATGCTTTCCAGTATTGTTTTCTTAATAGTTTAGCAAAAAATTATCTGCATATATATATATATAGAGAGAGAAATAATTACTCGTACCTCCCCTATAAGTTAGCATAATTACCAAGAGCGTACCTTATTTTCAAAATTACAAAAACACCCCTCTTATTTTGAAATTACAAAAACCTCCCCTGAACTTTTCATTTCATAACATCCTGAACAAAAATTCAGAATTTTTTTGTAATGAAATTGTACACCGATGAGGTTTTTTGTTATGACATTAGAACTTCAATGGAAGTTTTTGTAATTATGCTAACTTATAGGGAGTTTTTTGTAATTTCAAAAATAAGAGGGGTGCTCTCAATAATTTAACAAAGTTAGAGGGGAGGTCCCGATAAATGGCCCCACACACACGCACGCGCACGCGCACGGCACGCGCGCGCGGGCCCACCCACCAACACCCCGACACCCCCCCACCCCCCCACCCCCCCCACCCCCCCCCCCCCCCCCCCCCCCCCCCCCCCCCCACACACACACACACACACACACCCACACACCCCCACACCCACACACCCACACACCCACCCACCCACCCACCCACACACCCACCCACACCCCACACACACACACACACCCCCACACCCACCCACCCACCCACCCACACACCCACCCACACCCCCCCACACCCACACACCCCCACACCCCCCCACACACCCCCCCACACCCACACCCCCCCACCCACCCACCCACCCACCCACCCACCCACCCACCCCCACACACACACACACACACACACACACACACACCCACACACCCACCCACCCACCCACACCCACACACACACCCACACCCACACCCACACCCACACCCACACACACACAAAGTCCCATCCGGCTCGCTCCGTGAATCTATCCAATAGAATCTATCCAATAGAATCTATCCAATACTATCCTCATACTCCAGCAGAATCTATCCAATAGAACTACCAAGAAGGAGAATTGTTACACGCAAAGGCCGCGCGAGCCGGATGGGACTCGCGATGCAGACAAACCGGGCGGTGCTCACGGCGCAGGAGAACCCGAACCGAGCGGTTCGGGATGACTTTTATAATTCAATTTTTATTATTAAGTCTTTATTTAATATTGTATTTGACCCTCACTATAAGAAGATGGACTTTGGCTTTAATTTGCATCTATGGATCAACTAAGTAAATTGGGGGATGCTCCCTCTTTCCTCTTTCCCTAACCCTATTTTTCTTCTATCTCCTTCCCTCTTCCTCTCTCTCTCCGACGGCCAGCTACCCTCCCACCTTGACGAGATCTCCTTGTGTGAAGGTACCAATTGGTCCGACCTCCGTCTCCGCCTGCCCTAGCGCCGCCGGATCCAGTCGTTCCTTCCGATGGCCCCGAACACACGCATCCACGCCGCCGACACCCTCGATGGGGCGGACGCTGCCCGCACCACGCTCGACTGCAACGATGAGCGGCTCGACAGCTTGCAGTCCACCGTCGATGCGATTCTCGCCGGTCAATCACTCATCCTCGGCCACCTCGACGCCCTCACGACCCCACCAGCACCCACACCACCAACGGGATCCACGTCTTCGACCGATACAGGATCCATTTTGGAAATGCCGCCGCAGTTGCTTCCCACCGCCCCCGCCCCGCCGCCCGTCCGTTCAGCCCTAACCTTGGACATTCCCTCCTTCTCCGGCGTGGATCCCATGGGCCGGATCGCACATGCAGAGCATTTTTTCAACCTTCACCTCACCCCGCCGGCGGAGAGTGTAGGCACGACCGTGGTCGGTCTCGACGGCTCGGCTCTCCATTGGGTTGGCTCCGCCAAGTTCAGCCTGCGATCTCGTGGAACGAGTTCAAGCACGAGATGACAAGTCGCCATGATTCACGCTACACCGGCTTCGCCGTCGAGCGCCTCTGCAGTGCCCGCCAAACGACCTTCGTGGATAGCTACATTGATGAGTTCGTAGCACTCGTGACACAAGTTATGGGTCTTCCGCCAGATCACTACCTGGGGTTCTTCCTTCAGGGGATATTGCTCAATATTCGCTCCCGCATCCGGACACATCATCCTCGAACGGTTTCCGAGGCTTTGGAGCTTGCTCGTGCGGTAGAACGGATCTCGGTACCCGCCACCTTCAACCCACCGGACACATCGCCCCCCGCAATCAGGCCAACCGTGACATGGCTCCACGACCACTGCCGGTTGGGGGCGGACAGCCGGGGCGCACTGAACCCCCTCACCGTTTTTCCAACAACGATTACAATGAACTTCGCCGAAAGGGATTGTGCTTTCGTTGCCGCCAACCCTATTCACCGCACCATGTCTGTGTCGTCAAAGAGTTTCACGCCCTCTTCGGCGATTATGATCCCGAAATCACTATGGCCGATTTCAACGACCTCGATATACATGCGGATGCCAATCCACCGGAGGCTGACATCGCGGCCCTCAATGTGCTGAACCTTCTGTTCTATTCTGTGGGCGGCCTTACCAGACCCCGGACGATGAAGTTGGCCGGAGTGATTCTCGATCGGCCCGTCATTGTGATGATTGATAGCGGCGCAAGCCACAACTTCATTTCAGCGAAAGTGGCGCGTGACCTCGCCCTTTTGATCTCACCTTCCCCGGATTTCTCTGTTTGCTTAGGAGATGGTCGCCGACGGCCGACTTTGGGGAAGTGTTTGGATTTGACTCTCTCTCTGTGGGGCCGTGCAGCCTCAGGACAGGCTTCTGTGTTCGAGTTGGGCGGCATCGACGCTATCTTGGGGGTGGCGTGACTCCAAACCTTAGGGGATGTCCGCGTGAATTGGGCGGCCATGACTATGATTTTTCAGCACAAGGGCCACCCTTGCCGTTTGGTGGGCGACTCGGCTCTCCTACGATCACTGATTTCTTTCCGAGCTCTCACTCGGGTAACGGAAGTGGACTTCTCAGCTTGGCTATGTGACCCACAGACGGAGCCACCTGTTTCCTCACCCTTGGTCGTAGATTTCCAGCACCTCCTAGAGGATTTCCCCGATATTTTTGTCGCACCACTGGGTCTTCCACCAGTGCAACCGACCAAACATGCGATTGTGCTTCAGCCTGGTGCGACGGCCGTTTCTGTCCGTCCTAATCGTTACGGGCATGCCCAGAAAGACGAGATCGAAGTCATCGAACGTCTTTTGCGGGAGATCTTGTTGGGAGACCTCATTCGACCCAGTGCTAGTCCGTTTTCCAGCACGGTCCTATTGGTTCGCAAGAAAGACGGGAGTTGGCGATTTTGTGTTGACTACAGGGAGCTCAATAAAGTCACGGTTCTGGATAAGTATCTCATTCCGGTAATTCAGGAACTCTTGGATGAGCTTCACGGCGCCGCCTAATTCACGAAGCTTGATCTCCGGGCGGGCTACCATCAAATCCGGGTCCGACCGGACGACGTTCCAAAAACTGCTTTCCTGACGCATGATGGTCACTTCGAGTTTCTGGTTATGTCGTTCGGACTTACCAATGCCCCGACTACTTTTCAAGCAACAATGAATGATATCTTCCGGCCGGTACTACGTAAGCATGTGCTCATTTTTTATGACATTTTGGTGTTTAGTCATTCTTGGCAGGAACACCTACAACATGTTCGCCATGCCTTCTTGACACCGAGACAACACCATCTCTCTGTCAACTGCAAGAAGTGCACTTTCGGCACGACGACGGTGAGCTACTTGGGTCACACCATTTCGACCGACGACGTCACCATGGATGAGAACAAAATTCAGGTGGTTCTCCAATGGCCGACACCCACGTCCCTTCGGGACGTTCGCGGGTTCCTCGGCCTCACAGGGTATTATCGACGGTTCATCAAAACTACAGCGGGTTGGCCCGCCCCCTCATCCAGTTATTGAAGCTCCCGGAGGACGGGCCGTTCCCGTGGCCGCCGGCCGCCATGGTCGCATTCGTCGCGCTACAAGCCGCCCTGGTTCAAGGACCGGTGTTGGCAATGCCGGATTTTCAGCAACCCTTCCTGGTGGAATGTGACGCCTCCGGCACGGACGTTGGTGTCGTTCTGATGCAATCCGGGCGACCTATTGCTTACTACAGTCGCACCTTCTCGTCGGAAATACGGAGCCGATCGGCTTACGAAAATGAACTCATGGCTCTTGTCCTTGCGGTCCAGCATTGGCGCCCCTATCTTTTGGGTCGTCCCTTCGTGGATCGGACCGACCATCACAGTCTTCGTTACCTACTTCAACAAAAGATAGCGACCCCGACACCACAACTTTGGGTGGCCAAACTGTTGGGGTATGACTTCACCATTGAATTCCTCCCCGGTAGGGCGAATCGGGCGGCGGGTGCTCTATCTCGCCATCCGCAAGCCCCGGAGCTAGCCGCCATTTCTCGGCCGATGTGGGACGGCGCGACCTCCATCCAGCGGGACGTCGAACAGGACCCCCATCTTGCGACCATCCAGACGGCTCTTTTGGCGAACCCGAAGCTCACCCGCCATACTCGCTCATCGAAGGCCGCCTATTCCATCAGGGCCGCCTCGTGCTTTCCGTCGCCTCGTACAACATACCACGGTTATTAGACGAGTTCCACTCCACTCTGTCCGGCGGCCATGCGAGTGCTTTCCGCACCTATCGGCGATTGGCGACATCCCTTTACTGGCCTCATATGCTTCGCCAGGTGAAGGCCTACGTGGTGGTGTGTCTTTTGTGTCAGAAGGAGAAGTACGAGACCATGTTACCCAGCGGCCTACTTCAGCCCCTTCCGATTCCGGAGCGTATATGGGAGGATATTACCATGGATTTTATCACCCGGCTTCCCCGTTCGAACGGGTTCGATTGCATCTTGGTGGTCGTGGACCGTCTCACGAAGTATGCACACTTCATTCCTCTTCGCCACCCATACACGACCGCTACCGTGGCCAACAGTTTCATCGCCGAGATCGTGCGACTGCATGGATTCCCTCGCTCCACCGTGAGCGACCGCGACCCTCTATTTCTCAGCAGCTTTTGAACCTCACTATTTCGACTGCAGGGCACGCGCCTCCGTATGGGTACGGCCTATCACCCGCAGTCCGACGGGCAATCCGAAGTGCTCAACTGATGTTTAGAGACTTATCTTCGCTGCTTCATCGGCGAGCGGCAGGGACATGGGCCAAATGGCTGTGTTGGGCGGAGTATTCTTATAACACAGCATATCATCACGCGACAAATACATCGCCATTCGAGACTGTGTATGGCCGTCCGCCACCATCGGTGGTTCGACACCTTCCGAGAGAGTGCCCCGTGGCCAGTTTGGCTGACCATCTCCAGGATCGCGACATCATCCTCGACAGTCTGAAGCACCATCTCCGACGGGCCCAAGCGAAGATGTTATCCTTTGCCAACCGGAAGCGTCAGGATCTCTCCTTCCAAGTGAGGGAGAAGGTTTTTCTCAAGCTCACCGTTGCACGACGACCGTGCCCGAAGTTAGAACCGCGTTTCTACGGGCCTTTCAAAATCATCAGCCGCATCGGGTCCATGGCGTACCGGCTTCGTTTGCCCAGCAGCAGCCGCATCCACCAAGTTTTTCACGTCTCACAGCTCAGGCGGGTGGTAGGCGACCACCCCGTCGCGGACCATATTCCGGCCGACCTCGACTACTCCGGTTCCGAACCATTGTACCCAAAGGCTATCCTCGGTCGGTGACATCACTTACCCGGGGACGCCACCCTAGAAGAGATCCGCGTCGCATGGCGCCACCGTCCGGCCAACGACGCTACCTGGCTCCTTCAGGATGATTTTCACCGTCAATTTCCGGACTACTGCCTTGAGGACAAGACCAATTTTCCAGATGGCGGTATTGTTACCGATCTACAGGCGGAAGACCCCCCGTGGCAAGTGTACACGCGAAGGCCGCACGAGCCGAATGGGACTCGCGGTGCAGACAAACCGGGCGGTGCTCACAACGCAGGAGAACCCGAACCGAGCGGTTCGGGATGACTTTTATAATTCAATTTTTATTATTAAGTCTTTATTTAATATTGTATTTGACCCTCACTATAAGAAGATGGACTTTGGCTTTAATTTGCATCTATGGATCAACTAAGTAAATTGGGGGATGCTCCCTCTTTCCTCTTTCCCTAACCCTATTTTTCTTCTATCTCCTTCCCTCTTCCTCTCTCTCTCCGACGGCCAGCTACCCTCCCACCTTGACGAGATCTCCTTGTGTGAAGGTACCAAGAATTCAGCCATATAGAATTGCAGAATTATTCCACATTTGAAGAAAAGAAGCATCAAAGTTCTTATGCCAATCTCTGCTTGCATCAAATATGGCAGGTGCAAGGAATGGGGGCAAAGGAGGCAAAGGAGCTGAAAAAGAAAAAAGCCGAGCAATTATCGAAGAAGACGAGGTTCTTCATATATCATATATATCTAATAGGATTCTGGCTAGTTGGCGAATCAGGTCTGGCCGAATACAATTGGGCTGGCCCAACCCAAGTAGGTGTACACAATTGACTTGTGAGTTGTATGAGCCGAAGTCGTTGTATTGTTGATCTCACCCACAATCATAGCGGTAGTTTTTCACGAGGTGAGTTCAAATGTCTCATTAATTTAGTTGATTCCCTCCTCTCTCAAGTTATTTCTCCCTCTCTCTATATATGTGGGTGGGTGAGCGCGCACGTGTGTATTACAAGGCACCCGTGTGTATTACAAGGATGAATGACATGCTATTTTTATTTGCAATCTAAGACATCATCTCAAGCTTAAGGTAACGATTTCAGGCATGGACAACTCCCATAGTGTGACGGGCAGTGTATACAAGGCTTGGGAATGAATTCACCGCCGTATGGCTAACTGACGATTCCGACTTCATGCAGGCAAGTTGCAGCCTGCAATCTGAACTGAGGACAGTTTTGAAGTTAGCTCACCCTCGCGGGATCGCGACCCTTTGTTCCAGCCATTGTAGCACACTAATACTAAATGCAAGCAATGTAGATTGTAGTTAGATTGTCATTATCCGGAGTCGTAGGTTAGATAATTGAGAAACCAAACTTGTCCAAGAAGGTTCTAAACGCGGACGACTTTGGCTTTATATTCGATCTCAGCACTAGAACGAGTTATAATTGTTTGCTTCACACTTTTCAAAGCGACTAGATTTCTACCTGATGAAGATGCATTATTCTGATGTGGGCTATCCTTCATCGGTTGAGCTCAGTCCTACAATATGGTGGTCATTCTTTAGGAGATTTCTTGATGCACCTGAGAATGCATAGAACTGCTTTCCAGAATTTTACTTGGGTGTTTATAGGTACTGGATCACGACTCCTACATGCATAAAACGGTCTTGGCTACCAAATGTTGTTTGTGACCATGGGAGTATTGTCTGGCTTGCAACCAAAGAAATTAGTTTCGACAACCAGACCGTAACATATTTTTCATAGGAGAGAGAGGCGCATGTTGTCTGTAGGCAATTTAAACCCCAAGTGGGTATTTGAGGTGTCTTAGGCTCCGTTTGGCACGGTATTTTTGCTCCAGTGAGTTTGGACGAAAACGCCACCGTCATAGAATGTATGTTTGACATGACAACGGTTATGACCGTCACCAAGAAAAGAAAACTAGTTTTGAACATAAAAGTGGATGAAGTTCCTTAGGCGTGGTCGGACGTTCACGAACGGTGGTTCATAACCACCACGTTCACGAATGCCACCGCCATGCCAAACGGAGCCTTAAATTCTTAGCAATAAAGCATTTTCGTAAATAAGATGCCGCCTTAAAGACACTTGTTGTCACGCCTAATAAGATATCAAGCACATATCATCCAATATAACTGAATCAGACGGTGTATGTCAGACGACGATAGAGTAATATGATGTGCTGCTATTAAGATCAATCTTGGCTCTACTTCATTCTTTCTTACTATATATATAGTTCTACCCTTGAGTAACATACCCTTTTTGTTTCATCATGTAAACAGCTTCCCGAAGGTCACCATAAATGAAAGCATTCTTAACATCCATCTGTTGCATAGTTCACCTTTAATTGGAGGTCACCGGAAGGAAAATCTAACAAGAGGCATATGTAACATAGAACACCCTTAATTGGAAGGCACCTATAGGAGAATCTGATAAGGAGTTGAGCCTAGAAACTGAAGATAAGAAATTAAAATAGTCAATCTCTTAAATTTAAGTAAAGAATGTGGCCACCAATCGAACTTTGTACTAATTGATTGAGCCGCTTGGATTATATTTCAGAGTAAACAATCACAGGCTCGTAATAAGTTTCATCACATGCAGAACATCAAGCAAGTTCCATGTTTGTCAACTAGGACTTGCATCTCCAAGTTTAGGGCCACTTTGCAGAGGATTCTGCAGCTTCCTCTCTCTCTTATCTATCTCCTTGGAGTAGAGCAGGCGAGAGAGAGAAGAAAAAACTATGAAAAGTAAGATATAAGTAGACAGTAGTCAAACAATAGGTAAGAGTCTCATATGTCTCCTAGGAGTAGAGCAGATGAGAGGGAGAAGACAAAATTATGAAAAGTAAGAGGTAAGCAATCAAACAATATGTAAGAGTGAATGAGATAAGGGTACATCATCGTCTCCTTTCCGTATCGTAATGTCCAAGTGAAGATCTGAATGCATAGTGACAGAGGGATGCTCAGTCGGATTTGACAATACAGATGGATGTGCATCAGCAAGAAGACGTGGCATGCAATGTTAAATCTGCAGGAGGGTATGGCAACGGATGGGTGTTTCTAGAGGACGAGGAGCATACGGTGAACCACTTGCGGAAGATAAAAGAAATAAATAGCCTCGTGAAAGGTAATATCAACAAGTATGAGCAAACATTGAGTAAGAGGATCATAACACTCATATACTCTTAACTCATGACAGGACTCAAACCCCAGATTTTTGAGTGAACCAACTAAAATGAGAGAGTACAAAGAAAGAGTAATATAAAGGGAAAAGGAGCCTCAATGGTGTCACAAGGAATACATTCAAATTTAGGAAGTAAACCCCAAAGCTGATAAGAAGAATGACCCAATTGATAATGCTGCCGATATGGAATGATAGTAGACACCATGGTAGAGTGCATAGTAGATACTTCCAACTTTAACACAATCATCTTCTTCAAGCAAAGATCTTGAAAGATGTGAGCAAGAAAAATAGTGAGAGAGCATCAAAAAGAGTCAAGGAGGGATAGGATAAACCACTCCTTCCCCGTGGATAAGAGAATTAGAACCATCAAAAAATGACAAAAAGATGAGGCATGTGAAGAGAGAAGAATAATTTATGGCTGCCTATAGTATGTGAGGATGGACTAGAATCTAAGATCTACGACGTGTTCGTGGAAATAACCACATCAGATCCAAAGAAAATGACATGAAATGCAAAGAATGAAGCCTGAAATTAGAAAGTAAATAAATCATACTCATCTATCTAGAGAAATGGAATCACAAGAAGGATCGGGATCTGAAGTTGTGGTATATGAAGCAATGGAAAGAAAGATGAATTAGATCCAGTAATGTTTAAGAGGGTGATTCATTCAACTGCAATATGGCAATATGGAATGCTTCAATGATCACACACAAACCTATATCGACCATCACAACAAGGTGCACACCTAGATCAACCATCACAACCATAACCTCCGAAACTACCCTAGGTCTAATTGACAAAAAAGGATAGTCCAATAACCTGAGTTAGTCTGGGAGAGTTCGACATCACGATAGACCTGAAAGATAACGGTAGTAAAGATGGGCACCACGATATCATCAACTGTGATTAAACCCCCCTGGAGAGGGATGCAGAGCATAGAGAAATTTGAAAATAATAAATTCATCATTCTCTGTCAAACAATAGGGTCATTGAATGGATTGTCAAATAGTCCGATTTACCATGCAAAGTGCTGTAGTACACCTGGATCTGCAAGCCACTCTACTTACGAAAGACGAACTCATAATAGAAGATATACACCAGAGAAATGTTACCATCCTAAAAATGTGAACACAGTATATATTTGGTAATACCTGAAACACTATGATGGAAGCAATAAAAGGTTCAAGGTCTAGACAAAGAATGCATAATTGGAGGCTCTCCATCTAGAGAATTCAGTGATTTCATTAGAGTTCGGAGTACCAAAGTGCTAAAGTTTGTCGTGAGAACCGGCAACAAAAAATAATATCCTTGATCATAGGAGATAACTAATTTTACGGTGGTGTCGAGGGTGGAAGAGGGTTTCATTTTTGTAAGAAGGGAGACCATGAAACAAAAGAGAGAAGAGATTGGGAAGCAAATTTGGAGTGCAGTTCATAGACAGGGAGATTGGAGGGAAATAAGGTCGGGTAAGAGAAGGGAATCCATAAGGAGATTGGAAGGGCATGCTTGTGGTTGTGGTAGGCAGGGAGTTGTGTGGGTTGTGACAATATCCGTCTAAGTGGGCTACATGGGTAGTGCAGTGGGGGTGCGGTGTTGGATATTGTAGCTATAGGTGAAGGCAATGAGAGAACCAATCGACTAGATGGAGGGGAGCAGCGGATGTGGTGCTAGAAGGTAGCAACCTAGGAAGCACCGGTACGGGTACGAGTACCGGGTACGATACGTACCCGGTACGGCGGTACGCCAAAATTAAAAAAATAAGGATACGGGTGCGGCGGGATACGTTGTATTAAATATAATAAATCTATATGTATAATCTCATAAATGTAATTAAAAGTCCTCAAAATAATAAAACATCAAACATAATTGCATAAATCACTCATTGAAGTACAAATTCATAGTTAATGCAATATAATATGAAGTTCTCAAACAAAAAATATTTATAATCATTTCAAATTTAAGGATGTTTATCAGTCATTTTCTTCCTCTTTTTCCCCATTATTGGAGATTAACGCATCTTCAACTTCTGGTTCGTCTAAAGATAAGTTAGCAAAATATTAAACATAGAAAAGTTCATGTTAAACAAGTAGAAACAGTACCAATCTGAAACATCTAATCTTTAAATATATAGTAAAAAAATAAAATGATAAAATTTAAATTAAATTATTTATAGTTTAAACGAAAAAAGATACTTAAATCTAAAATATATTTTGTTACTATAATAAATAAGCATCGCTAGTTGCATTTCTGGGTAATTTTTCTTTTCTAAAAGACACGCAAAAATCTTTTGTTTACTTCAGAAAAATACACTCGTATTACAATATGCAGAACAATCTACCAAGTCCAAGTGTATCTACATACTAGAATAACAGGTGTATCCATGAGTATCGGGTACGTACCGGTATCGGATACGTATCCGGTACGGGTACGTGACCCTCAAGGAAGTATCGGTGCTTCATAGGTAGCAACGAATAATACATTGTAAGAGAGAAAGAACGGTTGTCGTGCTAGAGGGGAGCAAAAAATGCGGTGTTGGAGGGGAGCAATGAATGTGATGCTACAGGCGAGAATGAGAAGTTGCAGTGCCCGAGGGAGCGAAAACCATGGTGCTAGAGGTGCCAGAGGAGATCAACGACTGTGTCATTTGAGGCAAGCGACAGTTTGGAGCGAATATTTTTTGCTGCAATGTTATCCAGAGATAAGTGTGAATGTGTGATGATGGCCCTAGAAATGGTAAGGGCAAGAAAAAGATTAAGTTTTATCTCTCTAATTTATGCTTTAATTTTTTTTGTATTTTTACTATTGCATGCAATGTTATTTTAATATAGTAACTTATTTTTTTGCATGTGCATACTCATGATTTCAATTAAATTAAATAAGTTTGCTATATCACTAACAATAGATTATCTCCCATGATTTGATGGCCAAAGATGACAATAAATAAATATTGGGAAACCAAAAAGGGATCATAATTCTGATGGGACTAAACAATAAATGATATCTCCAATTAATGAAGAACATAACAACTAAATGAAAAAAACATGAATGACTGAAATGACAAAATGCATCGATGCGTAGGTAAGGGTTAACCCCGTTAGGGTGTATGGATTACCTGTCAATATACTGATTTTCCAAATTCAGGGGGTTGAAAGGCCTAATGCTTGTTCGATAGCGCTGAATTATAATAGAATGTCTAATCCAGGAGACCTAAAAGCCTAATGCTTGTTCGATAGTGCTAGATTAGATATGATGACCAATCAAGGGGACGAAAGACCTAACACTTGTTCAATAGCCCTAGACTGGTATATGATGACCCAATGGGGTCGGGCCCAAATTATTGATGATTGAGACAGGTATCCTTGGCATCACCTATATACTGTAAATGACAAAAATGATAAAAATAACAAGAATTGCAAATATAAATGAAATGAATGAATAGCCTAAGAATATGATCATTCTGTAGCATTATTGTAATGTTTACTATTACTGATTACTTATTACACATTTAAGTAGAATATGATTTATATGCATATTGCTACTAACCCTTTGTGTTTGCATGTACAACGATTAAAGAGATAAAATCTCACTTAGTCTTTATGACTAACTATTTGTATTATATATTTTAGGGTCTGAGTGAATCAAATATCGACGTTAGTAAGCAGTAGTTTGAAGAGAAAAGAGAAAAAATGAAGAGCGTTATAAATTGTGGGCCCGTATCCAGGCGGGGATCACAGGGGTTGTTGACAAGCACGGAAAATGGTGTCGGGACCCGCAGTGTCCTGCTTACAAGAGGACGGATTAACAGTATTATGATTATGTTATATCTTTGGTGTGTTTGTATGTTATATATGATCTCATGTCGCATTATATGCATGTGTATATGGAATTTGGACATGACATGTATGAATGACCTTTTAATGTACGAAAAAGTTTTTATTCTATGCATTTTTTGTACTAATTGTGTTTATGTTTTACTGTAATACTGTGGTGCTAATATATGATATGCAATGTAAATTGTGGGGGTCTGCGGGCCGTTACAAAAGAACCTTACAACATTGTTTCTGATGAAAAAAAACAATAGAAAGCACGTAAATAACTTAAACACATGTCTCAACCATCAAAAGACTTACAGTGATCCCCCAAGCTACTTCTTCAAGACCAATTTCTTCCTCAAAACATCCATCACAGAGCCAAAATCTGCCTTCACTTTCAATGGAGGGTTCGCATACTTACAGACTAGATCTGGAATCTCATTCGCATGATAGTCCACCTTCGATTGTGTGAACTTGAGTCCATGTGCAGTGCTAACAACAATAGTTCTATCATTTGTCCCAATCTCTCCCCTTTCCCTCAATTTAAAGAGGGCGGCAAGAGCCACACCAGTGTGTGGGCAAGCGAACATCCCGGTTCGATCAGCAAGCGACATCGCATTCATTAGCTCCTCCTCGGTGGCTTCTTCGACGATTCCGTTGGTATTTTGGATAGCATAAACCGCACGATCTATGGATACGGGATCTCCAATTTGGATGGCAGAGGCAAATGTTGGGGCGGCGGTAACCGCCTTGAAATCTCTCCATCCTGATTTGTAATGGAGGTATAAAGGATTGGCATTGGCGGCCTGAGCACAGACAAGGCGGGGAATCTTGTCAACGAGGCCAAGCTCTTTGCACATGCTGAAACCCTTATAGAAGGCATATATGTTCCCAAGGTTTCCTCCAGGGACAATCACCCAATCCGGAACTTCCCAATCGAACTGTTGCAGGATTTCGATTGCTGCGGTCTTCTGACCTTCGAGCCGAAGCGAGTTCAGGGAGTTGGCGAGGTAAATCGGGAGCTCGGAGGTGACCTCACGGATCAGCCTCATGCAACCGTCGAAGTCGGTATCTATGGAGAGGACGGTGGCGCCGTTGGCAATGGGTTGGACGAGCTGAGCAAGGGAAATGCGGTCTGTCGGGAGGAAGACGATGGCTGGAATTTTGGCTGCGGCACAGTAGGCGGAGAGGGCGGCGGAAGTGTCGCCGGTGGAGGCGCATCCGACGCCGCCGATTGGGCGGGAAAGGGGTTTGCTACGGAGGCGGTTGACCTGGGATACAAGGACGGTCATGCCTAGGTCTTTAAAGGACCCGGTGTGCGAGATGCCGCAATGCTTGACCCATAGATCGGGCATGCCGCCGAGGTGTTCACGGCCGAGGCGCTCGGCCCAGAAAAGATTGGAGTTTCCCTCGAAAAGCGAGACGATGTGATCGGCGTCGATTTCTGGGAGGACGAACTCCTTTTTGGACCAAACGCCGGAGCCGTAGGGCCAGGTGGTGCGTCCAATGCGGGAGTCGAAGAGATCGCGCCAGTAGGAGCCGGGGAACTTGGCGAGGGCGGAGAAATCGTGTTGGACATCTAGGAGGCCGCCGGAGCTGCTCCTGTAGACGATGTCGTCGAGGGAGTAGCGCTCTCCGGAGTCCGACGAGGGGCCGAAAGGTACGTACCAGGCGGAGAAGCCCTGGGCGTGGGACGGCGAGGCGAGGTCGCGACGGGCGGCTTCCTCGCGGATACTTTCGTCGGCGTGGCGGACTCTACGTACGTTGTCCTCTTCAAGGGAGGTGGAGGAGGCTGCGCAACAAAGAGGCCGGATCTGGCGGGGAAGGGAGGAGCGGGAAGGTAGCGGAGAGAGGGCGTTGGTGTTTCTGAAGCTGGAGGAGTTGGGATTTAAGAAAAGGAAGGAGAGAGCAGAGGAAGAAGCGGCTGCAGTGGCCATGGATGGTGGAGGAGACGGGGAAACGGCGGCGAGGAATTGTTGGGGTTGAGGGGATTTGAGATGGTCGGAGCAGTTTGGCTATAACTAGGTTTAGGATTCAGAGATAACCAATTTTCATTTTTAAAAAACGACTTATTTTAGGAAAAGTCAAATTGACTCATTTGATAAATCGTCCATCAAATTCAAAATACAATTTCATGTTTTGTTAAAATATTTTTGACGGTTGTTATCTGCAGATCACATTTGTCTATTGATAGAGCAAATATTTCACATTTTTTTGTGTTTATAATTAATTTATGTTTTTTAAAACTTTTATTTACAAATCAAAAGTTTAACGCCCTAATTTTCATCCTCCCCTTCTAGACGCCTATCTCACCGGCTGCAGCTTATCTCCCTCGTCGACGAGCCCGACGACGTAAGTTCCCCCTCCATGCCGCTGGTGTCTGTCGGTGTCCAGGGCTCCAGCTTCCAAGGTCGAATGACCTCCTACGCCCACCCAGTCCAGGAGTTCGCTCTACTCCTCTCTTCTCCGTGATTTTGTATATTGAACAAGTTATACTTTTCTACCGAGTTCTACGACGAACGCCTCATCCACCGGGAAGCCTAGAGTTCTGTTGTGAAATCGGATCGAGTTAAGCCGCGGTAGCGCAATGGAATTTCACGAATGAGCAAGAACCAGTATCGCGCATTATAAAATACGGAACGAGATTCTAGCATACACAGACGACACAAAAGATTACGTGGTTCGGAGTATGGGACTCCTACTCCACGGGGAGAGCGCGCCGGACAAATCCACTATAAATCAGGAGTTACAAGAGTACAAATTGAAGTAATTCAAAATTACCAAGAACAGAACTTCTTCTGGAGCTATCGCCGAGGATGTCGCCGGAGATATCGACGGGCGATATCTCCCTGGCACTAACCGAGCTGCTGCCGCCTGCTACCGCTGCTGCCACCGCTGCCTTGCCGCTCTGGATGACCCCACCACGTCGCCTCCGCTGGACGACCGTTGTGCGCTGCCGCTCTGCCACCGGGACCAAGTCCCGCCGCCGCCGCACGCCGGGATCAACCTTCTGCCGCCGCCGCCTGGATCACCTCCGCCTGGACAGTCGTCCGCCTGGATCGCCTCTGCCTGGACAGTCGTCCGCCTGGTTCGCCGCGCTGCTGCCGCCGCTCTCACTGGAACCAAGTTCTGCGGCTGTCGCCGCCCTGGATCACACTGAGGGTGTAAGACCCCATTTTTTTTCTCTTTTAAACATCCGGGTCTTAGGCCCAGAACCGTCGTTTTGCGGTGACACCTTCGCTCGGGAAGGTCGCCACCACAAAACGCCGATCCTGCCGGCCAAATCGATCACGAAGAAAAGTACAATAAAGAGTAAGACAAGTCCACAAAATCACATGAATTATAAATGTCCACATATATTAACTGAATAAAGAGACAAAGGTTACAAATAATAAAAGGGGCTCTTGCCCTGTACATCATTTCCTCACTACAAGATCACTCGCGGAAGCTAACTACTAGTCACTCACAGATTCTGAATCCTGTGCTCCTGTACTAGACTGGCCCGCCTCCAACTGCTCCGGCCTCTGGTGCTGCTGCGTCTCCTCGATTTCCTAAAATGATATGGTCCACCGACCGTTAGTCAAAAAGACTAAGTCAACAATCCCCCGCCCCTAAACCCGTGGCTCCTAGGCACCGAGCGGGGAGGAGTGAAAAGGAGGACCAAAGGCAGAGTGGAAACAAGCAGGTGACAGCGGAACTAGAACTACACAGGTGCATATATATATGAAGCATTAAGTAAGCACAGTAAAGAACAGTAAGCAGTATATATAATTGGCAAGTAAAGTAAATATAACGGTAACCATTGATTTATAGGAATGCCCATACAAACCTATAGACCAAGGGGTCGTTTAGCAGGGCCTACCGTATAAGAAGTCCCATAACCGACTTATACGTTAGGGGTAGGTTGAATGCAATGTTTATGCTATGACATGCAGGGTATGCTGTTATGCTATGTTCATACAAGTGCAACTCACCCACCACGACTCTATGCGCATAGACCTTTAGTTCCCCCTTTTTGGAGCGAGCTAGACTCCCAGGATACTCCCGTAGTGGCAAACGGAAGCGGTGGGTTGGGCCCCGCCCACCTCTAGGTTGGCATTCACACTACCCAACCTAGACCTATTGTACGCCTCCACTATACCCGCGGAGCGTCTGCGTACTCTTGCTGACTGGACCGCCAGACTATCAAGGCTAAGTGTAAAACCACACTCGCCGAGTCAACGTATTGACGTCGGTGTGAACGACCGTCCAATACCGAAGACCCACCACCTTCAGTGCACATGCAACATGTTCTACTTTCTATCTCTGAGCCATGAGTTCCCCGGGCTAACCCGCCCGCCATCAATAACCTTCCGAGCCAAAGGCTCCCCGGGCTAACCTGCCCGTCATCAATAACCTTCCGAGCCAAAAGCTCCCCGGGCTAACCTGCCCGTCCTCAATAACCTTCCGAGCCATAAGCTCACCAGACAAACTAGTCTGCTGCAACAACCACCGAGCCCACCGCTCGGACAACCAATCCAACTAAACTTCCGTAACCACAGGGTGTGGATGAGTGTGTTATTAGTTAATCTTGTACAATGTCTTCTCCTATGAGTTAGGGTTAGTCTTGGACTTCCCGAGGGTTACCCTGTGAGGGGCTCGCTACGGTACTAGGAACCACTACGGGATGACACCCCGAAGTTCCCATTCCCAAGACACTTAATGTCTTTAGTTACTACCCATAAGAAACCCTCTTAACATTTCACCCGGTCTAAACCTAAGAGCTTTTAGGTCCTAATAGACAAAAGATGATCTTTCGTCATCCACAGGACGACCTACCCCAAGGATGGCACCCCACCACCCTAGGACCCATCAAACCTTAATTCTCTCCAAGGGTCCTCTCATATCCATATAATTACCATTAGGCCCTCACTTTCCAATCAATATGATCCAATTTGGCCTACAACCCCAAAATTGCCAATTTGCTAAACGCAGACCATCCTCAACGCTTTGATGCTCATGAAGGGGAGTACACTAAATACTCGATCCTATGATTCAACAATTTTATTGGAGGTCCATACTACGTATTTAAGACCAAATCCAGAGCTTCATAATTTTCCAAATAATAATAGTATTTAAATCATTTTTTTCCAAAATATCACTTCCTAAGGTTTGAACTGCAAGTATGCTTTCCTGACATCCAATGCCTGCCTAAATTTTTACATAAATAAAGGGTACCTAAAAATCAGTAGTCATGAAATCTTAGGGAAATACTGCAAGATTTACTATTTTTAAAAATTCCAAAACTCATTTATTACCAATAAATTCCAAAGGAGGTACCCTCATATGGACTCCCAATCTTATGCAAATTCATACAGTGGTGAATCATACTAAAATATTCAGGTCTACCAAGTTTGACCACATAACACAGAAGTTACTTTTGTAATTTCCTCAAAGGATATATTTGTAAATAATTCCAAAATGAACTAGAGATACCAAAAATATTAATCCATAAATTATGAGAAAATTACAGTGGGTACATATTGGTATGAAAAGACATCCTGCAAAGTTTCATGCAATTACAGTAATTTAACACCCTAATATTGATCCTCCCAAAAGTTGTCTACAATATGGAATATTACACTTTGAACCCCAAAAAGTCTTCTCATGGTCTAACAGATTCTTCCAGAGATCAATAGCATTAAAACCAAGTTTGTGACAGAAAATGGTAAACCATTAAGTAATATTTCTCCCTAAAACCCAAAACCCTAATTATTTACAAATCTACCCAAGGGTTTATTACCTAGGTTTGACAACTCCAAACCTCTTCAAATTCACAAGGGAGGCTCCTCTGGTCACTAGGACCTACCATACAAAATCTTAGGTCAAACCAATAATGTTTGACCCCACTCCCTTCATTGACCTCTAATTGCACCCCATTAGGGTTTAACCTAGGGTTAGGGTCTAAACTTCTCCAAATCCACCCAAACTTCTTGTGAGGGTATCCTATCACTTATAAAAGTCAGAGGAGTCCAATACACCCCTCTCCAAGGACAAACTCCCATATGTCCTTCACAACCCCAAATTCCACTCCATAGGGGTCAACCCTATGACCTTGAGCAAAACAACTCCAATGCTCACCAAACCCTTCATGGGGTCTCAACTTCATCCCACTGATCTTCCTAAGAAGTATCAAGTCTCAAAAGACCTTATTGGCCAAAGATTCTCTACTTGGCTATTTGCACCCCAAGGTGCTCTTACTCCAAGTCCTAGGGCAAACCAACTCCCCATGACCCCAAAACTCTCTTAGAGGTGATTTGGGTGATATTAGGGCAGTGGCCAAAATCCCACTCCAATTGGAGGTGGTTTGACCATGAAAAGTCCCAAATAGCCCTTATTCACAAATTTCCCCTAAATGGACAAATTTTTGGCTTAATGATTACCTAATCAAAAGAACTCCAAATGAGTTGAGATTTTAACCAGTGATTTATCATGGCCCTAATAACACCCCACCAAAATTTGGTGGAGATTGGAGGTCATTTGACCCTCCAAATAATTTATGTAAGGATTATTAAATTTCTACAAAAACTTTAGGAAAATGTTCTCCAAAAATTCTCATTTTTGGATATGTTCTAGTCCTAGATATGACTCATTACTAGTCCAAATTTCAAGTCATTTGGACTTGTGGTTTGGTGTGGGCACCCATTCAAAGTTCAGTCAAACTTTGCACTAAAATGGGTGCTGAGGTCAAACCAGGACTCCAATTTGGATGAAGTCAATTTTGTATGATTCTAGGGGTCAAGGCCTACAACTTTCATGTTGGGCACTTTTTCTTTTGAGGGCTCTATATATATTTTAAAATTTAAAAACCGTTTACTTCATAATAATAAGAATAAAATCATTTAATAAAACATTAATAAAATTAGAAACGCTGTTCATCTTCTCCAAAATGCCCGAAAACAGCCAAGCAAGATGCCATTTTCCTGTAGCTTTTCCAATCCATTTTCCCGGCCATCCGGCCACCTCCCTGACCGGCCACCACCGCCTCCACCTTCGTTGAGGTGGGGGCTATCGCCGGGCGGCGACACGGCCGCCGGAGGGGCGGTTTCCGGCGAACTCAAGAGGGTGAATTTCCATGAAAAATCTGAATTTTCAACTCTCCGATCGGGCTCTTTTGAGCCCGATTTCTCACCTAATTCGATCTAAGATACTAGCACGAGTAAGGAGGAGGAGGATCGGACCTCATTTGGTGTGAATCGTGGCTCCGATTGCCGGCCGCCATTGTTCCTCCTTGGAGCTTTGGGTGCCATGGAAAAGCCCTCCTCTGAGCACTGATAGGGTCGGGAAAATGGGGGTTTCAACTCCTCTCCCCCTTATGAAGCTAATGGAGGCCTCAATTTAATGGGAGGAGGGCTCCATCAAGAGATCACCATGTGACCCCTCCACTCCCCCATGGCCGGCAACCCTAATGCATCCCCCTTGCCTTCAATTCCTCCAGAAAACTCCTGGAATTCCCTCCACATTCATCAGGGGAGATGAAATGGGACATCAATGGGGATTCCAAGGGGTGTATCCTCTTAATGGCCATGAACACCACCTTCTCTCTCCTCCAAAATTGGGTTTTTCTCTCTCCTACTCATCATGGCCGATTTTTACCTCTCTCTCATGTTTAATATCAGTCTACTAGGCTGGTCAAGAGGTCAATTTGGGCTTAGCCCAAAGGGATTGGGCTAGGTTTAAGAGATTTGACCTAATTTGGGCAAGTTTGACTTTTGGTCAAATTGAACAATTGGGTGACCCTAGGATGGGGATTTTGGGTCCCTTGGATTCCAAATTAGGTTTAGAAACTATTGGTGGGGTCAATTTGGTCACATGAGTCTTGGTTGACCCAATTCAAGTTGATTTGACCAAAACAGGCTAAGTTGACTTTTGTCAAATTGAGCCCTAGGGTTGACCCAGTCAAGGGGCTTTTTGGTCCACTGGGTCCCCTATGACATGATAACCCTAAGGGTAGGGTCAATTTAACATGGTGATGGTCAATTAGGGCTTTTAATGAAGAATTGCCATTTTTGACCTAAAGGGGCATTTTGGTCAATTTGCACCATTGGGGGTCCCATGATGGGGCTTTTGGGTCCACTAGGTCTCTCATGATATTCTAGACCTAGATGAGTGGTCAATTTGGCATGGTGAGGGTTAATTGACCCTAATTAGGCTACTTTGACCAATTTAGGGTTAGGGTTGACTTTGGTCAATTTGGCCTCTTTGGTTGACCCCAATGGGTCCTTGGTGCCCTAAGGGGACCCCTAAAGGGTTAGGGATACCATGGTGGGGCCAAATGGTCAAGTTGAGGCCCTAAAGTCCAACCCTAAGCTTGGTCACTGGAAATTGCTATTTGCAGTCCAAGGCACTTTCAACCCTAATCTTGCCTAAGTCAAAGAGATTTCTACACTACCAAGGCCTTGTCATGACCTTGTCAGGACAGATTCACCTGGGGGGTCTAGCTGTCTGGGGGATGTTACAAATCCCAATAAACAAAAAAAATAATTTCGTCCTCGAAATTCAGGTTAGGCTTGCGGGGTTTTCACCGAGAGTGACTTAACGTAACATCCCCCTAAGAATCAAAGTTATTCCTGGCTCGAAGAGCACCGACTATCTATGCCACACCATCTCTGGTGGCTCCAAGTTGTGCTCCTCCTGACCTTAAATAACCACATGTCTTAACCTCTGTAATCTTCTTGCGCCGCAAGACTCGCACCGTCGTATCATCTATCCTGACCGGGGTGACCTAGATACCTTGGTCAATCTATCCTCGAACTTCCACTCTAACCTGGGCAGACTCTTATGCCTCTAAAGTTTTCTTCTCGCATTCACATTCTTACTCTTTCAGGTACGTCCGCATAACCAATCATTTCCAATTTACAACTTTTCTAGTTCTTACTATTGACGGATCTAATCAAATCGTTTAGCGTCCCAATCCCATCCTTAAATATTAATGGGGGTGCACCTGTGAACTTTTATGAGTATATGCTAACCAATCACGATGATAAGATGACTCTCAATCGCTTTCTTCATGAAATTCTATTCATAACGACAAAATTTTGACACCTTGGGGTTTTTCACAATTCAATTTTATCAAGGAAATATTATCACGTTCCTTTCTCCAAAGTCCTGTCACTTCCACTTATGCTAGTCTTGATCACTCTCAAATGGTCTAAAGCGAGATAAACTTAGATCATTCTTACCATAGTGAAATCAAACATTATATTCCAAATCTAACAAGTCATCGTCTAAGATCTCTGGTTATTTATCATCAAAGCTCCCAAGGTCTAAGCATTATTATTGTAGACAAAATTTTTCAACCATGTCGGGGCATGATTTTTAACAAGACATGAGTTAACCACTTCCGAAAGCTTGAAGTCACAAGAACTTCAACTACAACTTGTAAGATATAATCTCCGCCCTTAACTTCTATCCTAGGACATCGACATCCTTAAATGATTAATCCTGGCGACTTTACATTTCCAATGATTCAACTAAGGGCAAGTTGTTGTCCGACCCAAATGATGTCTAACCATTGTCCTGGTAATTCCTACTGATCATCATTCCAAACATATTGTTACACCATCTCACCTTCTTCCAAGTAACATCGAGTAAGATCGACTTCAAAATCATAGTGTTCATGACATAAAAAAAAAATTTCTAAGGGAAATCTAAGTCCGTCACTAATTTGCCCAATAAACAAAAGGTAAGCCCCAATAAACAAAGGACAAGCCCCCAATAAACAAAAGATTAGCCTCTATCTATCTTTGGGCGAAGTGTCTTCAATATCACCAAGTTATATTTATCCCAAACATGCAAACAATTCTTAGGGCATACAACCTTAGACTTGGGGTTCTATCTTGGGGCTTAATGGTGTACTCCACACTTTAGACTCTTCTAGGTACCTTCTACGACAACCTTATCAGGGTCAAAATGTCATCCAATCCCTAACAGGTTTCTTATTGTACTTGAACTCTTATCCGACCCTCGATGTTCGTCACAGTGGTTGTCTTAATATAATCTTGTCACAAATACGATGATTGAGCCTATCTCTTACCATTCTGCTTATGTGTCAATTTCTTTTTCTCTATCCTCTTTGGGGTAGCCTCGTACTTTCACCAAAAGCTACACCTACGGTCTATTTCAGACTAGGTCATGGTATAAATTGTCCTAGTAAGTCACGTGTCCTAGTGGGGTTGAGTCTAACTCATTAACTAAGGTATTATCTAAAAAGATCTTTGTAGCCGGAGGTATTCTCTGCTGGGGGCAGGGTTCGCCGCAGGCTACAAAAGAAAACTTAACGCTCGTAAAGAGATTTGACTAAGAAGATTCAGTTAAAAGTGGACCTTTTTCAATGTGATTCCCATATGGGCACACCACTGCTTCCGCTGCTTAGTTTGTCCTCAAACTAAACTCGCGCGGGGTGGCCCAGGGTTTGTGGACTTCTTTTCTTCGGATCGAGGTTTCCTCTGATACCACTTGTAAGACCCCATTTTTTTTTTCTCTTTTAAACATCCGGGTCTTAGGCCCAGAACCGTCGTTTTGCGGTGACACCTTCGCTCGGGAAGGTCGCCACCACAAAACGCCGATCCTGCCGGCCAAATCGATCACGAAGAAAAGTACAATAAAGAGTAAGACAAGTCCACAAAATCACATGAATTATAAATGTCCACATATATTAACTGAATAAAGAGACAAAGGTTACAAATAATAAAAGGGGCTCTTGCCCTGTACATCATTTCCTCACTACAAGATCACTCGCGGAAGCTAACTACTAGTCACTCACAGATTCTGAATCCTGTGCTCCTGTACTAGACTGGCCCGCCTCCGACTGCTCCGGCCTCTGGTGCTGCTGCGTCTCCTCGATTTCCTAAAATGATATGGTCCACCGACCGTTAGTCAAAAAGACTAAGTCAACAATCCCCCGCCCCTAAACCCGTGGCTCCTAGGCACCGAGCGGGGAGGAGTGAAAAGGAGGACCAAAGGCAGAGTGGAAACAAGCAGGTGACAGCGGAACTAGAACTACACAGGTGCATATATATATGAAGCATTAAGTAAGCACAGTAAAGAACAGTAAGCAGTATATATAATTGGCAAGTAAAGTAAATATAACGGTAACCATTGATTTATAGGAATGCCCATACAAACCTATAGACCAAGGGGTCGTTTAGCAGGGCCTACCGTATAAGAAGTCCCATAACCGACTTATACGTTAGGGGTAGGTTGAATGCAATGTTTATGCTATGACATGCAGGGTATGCTGTTATGCTATGTTCATACAAGTGCAACTCACCCACCACGACTCTATGCGCATAGACCTTTAGTTCCCCCTTTTTGGAGCGAGCTAGACTCCCAGGATACTCCCGTAGTGGCAAACGGAAGCGGTGGGTTGGACCCCGCCCACCTCTAGGTTGGCATTCACACTACCCAACCTAGACCTATTGTACGCCTCCACTATACCCGCGGAGCGTCTGCGTACTCTTGCTGACTGGACCGCCAGACTATCAAGGCTAAGTGTAAAACCACACTCGCCGAGTCAACGTATTGACGTCGGTGTGAACGACCGTCCAATACCGAAGACCCACCACCTTCAGTGCACATGCAACATGTTCTACTTTCTATCTCTGAGCCATGAGTTCCCCGGGCTAACCCGCCCGCCATCAATAACCTTCCGAGCCAAAGGCTCCCCGGGCTAACCTGCCCGTCATCAATAACCTTCCGAGCCAAAAGCTCCCCGGGCTAACCTGCCCGTCCTCAATAACCTTCCGAGCCATAAGCTCACCAGACAAACTAGTCTGCTGCAACAACCACCGAGCCCACCGCTCGGACAACCAATCCAACTAAACTTCCGTAACCACAGGGTGTGGATGAGTGTGTTATTAGTTAATCTTGTACAATGTCTTCTCCTATGAGTTAGGGTTAGTCTTGGACTTCCCGAGGGTTACCCTGTGAGGGGCTCGCTACGGTACTAGGAACCACTACGGGATGACACCCCGAAGTTCCCATTCCCAAGACACTTAATGTCTTTAGTTACTACCCATAAGAAACCCTCTTAACATTTCACCCGGTCTAAACCTAAGAGCTTTTAGGTCCTAATAGACAAAAGATGATCTTTCGTCATCCACAGGACGACCTACCCCAAGGATGGCACCCCACCACCCTAGGACCCATCAAACCTTAATTCTCTCCAAGGGTCCCCTCATATCCATATAATTACCATTAGGCCCTCACTTTCCAATCAATATGATCCAATTTGGCCTACAACCCCAAAATTGCTAATTTGCTAAACGCAGACCATCCTCAACGCTTTGATGCTCATGAAGGGGAGTACACTAAATACTCGATCCTATGATTCAACAATTTTATTGGAGGTCCATACTACGTATTTAAGACCAAATCCAGAGCTTCATAATTTTCCAAATAATAATAGTATTTAAATCATTTTTTTCCAAAATATCACTTCCTAAGGTTTGAACTGCAAGTATGCTTTCCTGACATCCAATGCCTGCCTAAATTTTTACATAAATAAAGGGTACCTAAAAATCAGTAGTCATGAAATCTTAGGGAAATACTGCAAGATTTACTATTTTTAAAAATTCCAAAACTCATTTATTACCAATAAATTCCAAAGGAGGTACCCTCATATGGACTCCCAATCTTATGCAAATTCATACAGTGGTGAATCATACTAAAATATTCAGGTCTACCAAGTTTGACCACATAACACAGAAGTTACTTTTGTAATTTCCTCAAAGGATATATTTGTAAATAATTCCAAAATGAACTAGAGATACCAAAAATATTAATCCATAAATTATGAGAAAATTACAGTGGGTACATATTGGTATGAAAAGACATCCTGCAAAGTTTCATGCAATTACAGTAATTTAACACCCTAATATTGATCCTCCCAAAAGTTGTCTACAATATGGAATATTACACTTTGAACCCCAAAAAGTCTTCTCATGGTCTAACAGATTCTTCCAGAGATCAATAGCATTAAAACCAAGTTTGTGACAGAAAATGGTAAACCATTAAGTAATATTTCTCCCTAAAACCCAAAACCCTAATTATTTACAAATCTACCCAAGGGTTTATTACCTAGGTTTGACAACTCCAAACCTCTTCAAATTCACAAGGGAGGCTCCTCTGGTCACTAGGACCTACCATACAAAATCTTAGGTCAAACCAATAATGTTTGACCCCACTCCCTTCATTGACCTCTAATTGCACCCCATTAGGGTTTAACCTAGGGTTAGGGTCTAAACTTCTCCAAATCCACCCAAACTTCTTGTGAGGGTATCCTATCACTTATAAAAGTCAGAGGAGTCCAATACACCCCTCTCCAAGGACAAACTCCCATATGTCCTTCACAACCCCAAATTCCACTCCATAGGGGTCAACCCTATGACCTTGAGCAAAACAACTCCAATGCTCACCAAACCCTTCATGGGGTCTCAACTTCATCCCACTGATCTTCCTAAGAAGTATCAAGTCTCAAAAGACCTTATTGGCCAAAGATTCTCTACTTGGCTATTTGCACCCCAAGGTGCTCTTACTCCAAGTCCTAGGGCAAACCAACTCCCCATGACCCCAAAACTCTCTTAGAGGTGATTTGGGTGATATTAGGGCAGTGGCCAAAATCCCACTCCAATTGGAGGTGGTTTGACCATGAAAAGTCCCAAATAGCCCTTATTCACAAATTTCCCCTAAATGGACAAATTTTTGGCTTAATGATTACCTAATCAAAAGAACTCCAAATGAGTTGAGATTTTAACCAGTGATTTATCATGGCCCTAATAACACCCCACCAAAATTTGGTGGAGATTGGAGGTCATTTGACCCTCCAAATAATTTATGTAAGGATTATTAAATTTCTACAAAAACTTTAGGAAAATGTTCTCCAAAAATTCTCATTTTTGGATATGTTCTAGTCCTAGATATGACTCATTACTAGTCCAAATTTCAAGTCATTTGGACTTGTGGTTTGGTGTGGGCACCCATTCAAAGTTCAGTCAAACTTTGCACTAAAATGGGTGCTGAGGTCAAACCAGGACTCCAATTTGGATGAAGTCAATTTTGTATGATTCTAGGGGTCAAGGCCTACAACTTTCATGTTGGGCACTTTTTCTTTTGAGGGCTCTATATATATTTTAAAATTTAAAAACCGTTTACTTCATAATAATAAGAATAAAATCATTTAATAAAACATTAATAAAATTAGAAACGCTGTTCATCTTCTCCAAAATGCCCGAAAACAGCCAAGCAAGATGCCATTTTCCTGTAGCTTTTCCAATCCATTTTCCCGGCCATCCGGCCACCTCCCTGACCGGCCACCACCGCCTCCACCTTCGTTGAGGTGGGGGCTATCGCCGGGCGGCGACACGGCCGCCGGAGGGGCGGTTTCCGGCGAACTCAAGAGGGTGAATTTCCATGAAAAATCTGAATTTTCAACTCTCCGATCGGGCTCTTTTGAGCCCGATTTCTCACCTAATTCGATCTAAGATACTAGCACGAGTAAGGAGGAGGAGGATCGGACCTCATTTGGTGTGAATCGTGGCTCCGATTGCCGGCCGCCATTGTTCCTCCTTGGAGCTTTGGGTGCCATGGAAAAGCCCTCCTCTGAGCACTGATAGGGTCGGGAAAATGGGGGTTTCAACTCCTCTCCCCCTTATGAAGCTAATGGAGGCCTCAATTTAATGGGAGGAGGGCTCCATCAAGAGATCACCATGTGACCCCTCCACTCCCCCATGGCCGGCCACCCTAATGCATCCCCCTTGCCTTCAATTCCTCCAGAAAACTCCTGGAATTCCCTCCACATTCATCAGGGGAGATGAAATGGGACATCAATGGGGATTCCAAGGGGTGTATCCTCTTAATGGCCATGAACACCACCTTCTCTCTCCTCCAAAATTGGGTTTTTCTCTCTCCTACTCATCATGGCCGATTTTTACCTCTCTCTCATGTTTAATATCAGTCTACTAGGCTGGTCAAGAGGTCAATTTGGGCTTAGCCCAAAGGGATTGGGCTAGGTTTAAGAGATTTGACCTAATTTGGGCAAGTTTGACTTTTGGTCAAATTGAACAATTGGGTGACCCTAGGATGGGGATTTTGGGTCCCTTGGATTCCAAATTAGGTTTAGAAACTATTGGTGGGGTCAATTTGGTCACATGAGTCTTGGTTGACCCAATTCAAGTTGATTTGACCAAAACAGGCTAAGTTGACTTTTGTCAAATTGAGCCCTAGGGTTGACCCAGTCAAGGGGCTTTTTGGTCCACTGGGTCCCCTATGACATGATAACCCTAAGGGTAGGGTCAATTTAACATGGTGATGGTCAATTAGGGCTTTTAATGAAGAATTGCCATTTTTGACCTAAAGGGGCATTTTGGTCAATTTGCACCATTTGGGGTCCCATGATGGGGCTTTTGGGTCCACTAGGTCTCTCATGATATTCTAGACCTAGATGAGTGGTCAATTTGGCATGGTGAGGGTTAATTGACCCTAATTAGGCTACTTTGACCAATTTAGGGTTAGGGTTGACTTTGGTCAATTTGGCCTCTTTGGTTGACCCCAATGGGTCCTTGGTGCCCTAAGGGGACCCCTAAAGGGTTAGGGATACCATGGTGGGGCCAAATGGTCAAGTTGAGGCCCTAAAGTCCAACCCTAAGCTTGGTCACTGGAAATTGCTATTTGCAGTCCAAGGCACTTTCAACCCTAATCTTGCCTAAGTCAAAGAGATTTCTACACTACCAAGGCCTTGTCATGACCTTGTCAGGACAGATTCACCTGGGGGGTCTAGCTGTCTGGGGGATGTTACAGAGGGCCTCCGCCGCTGTTGAAGAACTCTTGGAGCCACCGCTGCCGCCGCCCGCTGCTTCCACCTGAAACAGCCCAAAAAGCTCCCTTGGCCTGAGGCCGCCTGTCGCCGCTGGACAGAGCCGCCGCCGAGCTACTGGCGCCGCTGCTGCAGCTCACCTCTCTCAACTGCCTCCTCCCTCCTGCGGAATTTGCTTGGCGTGTTATGGATGGCTGGGGGAACTGGTCCTATAAATAGGAGCCAAATAAAATCTCCCGTAAATGGGAGATAATCTGCAGATTTAGGAAAATGCTAAAAATGGGTTTAGTCGGAACAGGAAGAAAATAATCCTCCTCATAATGAAGAATCCTAAATAGGATTAACCCAATAAGAGATTTTCTAATCAAAGATTAATCCTCACAAGTAACAAACCCCTCCCACGGATCGATGACATGGCGCGATCCTAATGGTCCGGGCGCGACGAGTTGTCAAAATCTAACAATCTCCACCTTGACGCCTCACGCGACAAACTCCACCTGACGCCTCACACAAAACGTAACTCCACCTTCAGCTTAAATCTCTACTACCGGCGACTACGAGCCCCCTCTCCCCGGGGCCTGACCGCGATCAACGCGCATCAGAATGAGTCAAGTCAAGACCGCTCTTGAACTTGACTCCAGTCACTGGACTTCCTCGCAAGTCCGTACTAATATCCCTCCAGGATATCTCCCACAACTTCCTGCCTCTACCTCTACCGAACTCCCTCAACTCCCGGTGGCGCACCCCGACGAGCTTCGCCCTTGCCCTATAGACCGAGTCTTTTGCAAGACGACTCGCACCCAACCTCTCACTGTGCGACTCCACCTTCTCCTGAGTGATCATGAGTTCCCTGGTGGGACCCTTGAGCCGGATGGCTCCCTTTGCGGCGTCTGGGCTCTCCTGAGATGACTCTCCGCCCACGGATGCGAAGACTTTACCTCTGCCAAGGTCCTTTCTCTGCGCACACGCCCTCGCCACGAAACCTGCCCTGCTCCTCCGCCGGTCCTTCTTCCCGGACTTCTCCTTGCCGATGAGAGCCATGTGAAGACCTTGCTGGACGAGAACGGCCTTTATGCGCTTCTGCCAAAGGCCAAAATCAATCTTGCCGTCGTACCTAGAAATCTCGAATTTTGTCGACATTGTCTTGCTCGCAGAGCTACTAGGCGATCAAGATGATATTCGTGGAACCGATCTGGGAAGATAGGGAGCGGACCAATGTCGTCACCCACCGTTGACCCAAATCAGAGAACCGAAACGTCAAGACGATCACCCCCGCGGAACCTAGCTTTGATACCAATTGTTGTGAAATCGGATCGAGTTAAGCCGCGGTAGCGCAATGGAATTTCACGAATCAGCAAGAACCAGTATCGCGCAAAATAAAATACGGAACGAGATTCTAGCATACACAGACGACACAAAAGATTACGCGGTTCGGAGTATGGGACTCCTACTCCACGGGGAGAGCGCGCCGGACAAATCCACTATAAATAAGGAGTTACAAGAGTACAAATTGAAGTAATTCAAAATTACCAAGAACAGAACTTCTTCTGGAGCTATCGACGAGGATGTCGCCGGAGATATCGCCGGGCGATATCTCCCTGGCACTAACCGAGCTGCTGCCGCCTGCTACCGCTGCTGCCACCGCTGCCTTGCCGCTCTGGATGACCCCACCACGTCGCCTCCGCTGGACGACCGTTGTGCGCTGCCGCTCTGCCACCGGGACCAAGTCCCGCCGCCGCCGCACGCCGGGATCAACCTTCTGCCGCCGCCGCCTGGATCACCTCCGCCTGGTCAGTCGTCCGCCTGGATCGCCTTCGCCTGGACAGTCGTCCGCCTGGATCGCCGCGCTGCTGCCGCCGCTCTCACTGGAACCAAGTTCCGCGGCTGTCGCCGGCCTGGATCACACTGAGGGCCTCCGCCGCTGTTGAAGAACTCCTGGAGCCACCGCTGCCGCCGCCCGCTGCTTCCACCTGAAACAGCCCAAAAAGCTCCCTTGGCCTGAGGCCGCCTGTCGCCGCTGGACAGAGCTGCCGCCTCCTTGCCGCCGAGCTACTGGCGCCACTGCTGTCGCTCACCTCTCTCAACTGCCTCCTCCCTCCTGCGGAATTTGCTTGGCGTGTTATGGATGGCTGGGGAACTGATCCTATAAATAGGAGCCAAATAAAATCTCCCGTAAATGGGAGATAATCTGCAGATTTAGGAAAATGCTAAAAATGGGTTTAGTCGGAATAGGAAGAAAATAATCCTCCTCATAATGAAGAATCCTAAATAGGATTAACCCAATAAGAGATTTCCTAATCAAAGATTAATCCTCACAAGTAACAAACCCCTCCCACGGATCGATGACATGGCGCGATCCTAATGGTTCGGGCGCGACGAGGTGTCAAAATCTAATAGAGTCCCACCCCAACAGTTGTGATTTCCCTTCTAAAAACATGATCTTCTTTGCCCAAATAAGAAATCGATAGGAATATACGCCGAAACGTCTCCCGACTGGGTCTCAACTATTGGTAAAGCAGTCATACTTCCTTCATGAGAACTTCATTTAGCAGCTATTTCTCAAAGGCGTGAATGCAAATAAAAAACATCTCCTGGATAAGCTTCACGACCAGGCGGTCTTCGTAATAGAAGAGACATTTGGAAGCCTCTCCCCTCCAGGACTCTCGATTTGGCCTAGCTATTGACCTCCAGTCGAAGGCCCCAAAGGGGGTGAGCCGAGGAGGCGAAGGAGGCAGATGGGTTTTGCCCGCCCAACAATGGGTTCGATGTCTAGGGCTCCGACAAGGCCCCTGTTCTCGAGCTGCACCCCCACACGTGCCCGTGGAAGCAGATAACGCCTTCCCACGTGGTATAATTGACATTGCAGGGAGGCGGGCCAGAGATCCATGATGGTAGGTCGGCAGTGAGGCTGTAGAGGGTGTCCTTGAAGGACCAGGATCCTCTGGATTTCCTGCGAGAACTCCAGGGGTGGAGTTCTCGCAAGCTCGCCCGTTGGATTTCAATCCAACGGGCGAGAGCCTCTTTATTTTTATTTTATTTTTAAGTTTTTTACTTTTTGTTTTTTTTTTGTCTTCTGGCGAATAAATAGGTAGCCGTTGGATTGAACTCATAATTCTTTCTCGCGCCGTTGGATTGAACTCCACCTCTGGAGTTCTCGCAAGAAATCCAGAGGATCCGGGTCCGTCCTTGAAGCTCTGCCGCAATGCACTTTTTGTTTTAAATTTTTTGTATTAATTTGTGGATAACAAAATGTCCGTGAATAACAAATTTGACTTCTTTTAGAACCGCGAATTGACAAAATCTGTGAATGGACAAACGTAGTTTGCGAATAACAACCATCATATTTTTTAGAGTAAATTGTTGATAACCCCCTATACTTTTTCATATTCACAAACGTAATTTGTGAATAACAACCACCATATTTTTTAGAGTAAATTGTTGATAACCCTCTATACTTTTTCATTGTCAATACCTCTCATAATATGCAGAAATAGGTGGATAACTCACCTTATATTTACTTGCTCAAACTTATGAGAGGTTATGCTTCTACTTTACAAAAAAATTGTGCGTGTGTGTGTGTGTGTGTGTGGGGGGGGGGGGGGGGGGGGGGGGTAAATAATGTGTGTGTGTGTTGGGGGGGGGGGGGGGGATAAATAATTTGATTTAACACCATTTTACCATTGTTAATTATATGAAAATAGATTTTTTGGGATAAAATAAAATATTACACTCACTCATCTAAGTCTTACGGAATTAATAAGGTCAAAATTTGGTATACTTATAAAGTGTGCCGCGCAAAGGATTTGAGTGCATGCATGCATGATTGATATAAACATTATAATCAATATGACCATTAAAAATTGAGTTAATTAGAAGAGTCCAAACGGGTTTTTATGAATTTGAAAATCACATTGGGTTTACATCTCGGGCTGATTTCTTCTTAGGACATTACATGTAAGTTTTGAATGCCGATTCAAGTTCTTGATCCACATCATGATAAATTTGAAAAAAATATAACAACAATTCAGAAAAATGTTTATACATGATTGACTATGTTAAAAAAGTATAGAGGGGTTATCAACAATTTACTCTATATCTAGGCTTTGAAGTTCGAACTAATTGTTATTTGTTAATTTACTCTTGCTGACGAATAATATGCACTAGAAACAAACACTCAGACTGAAATATTGTCTGTCATGAGTTGGATAGCATAAAGATAAAACCTAAATTATTCACGTACAACCCATATTCGACGAGTATGTTGTATGTTCCAGAAGAGTTGACCGTTGACCTCAGAATGCATTACAAAGGCCCCACATAGGGAATTCGACTGCCCCCTAATAGCTCGCCGGCGACTTTCCTTCAGCTCATAGCAACTCACACGGTTTGTGTACCCCCCATCCCCCGACTAAGATGCCTATAAACATGGCCTCGGGGTACATGGGAAAGGAGGCATCTGGGCCCCTAAGTTTACTCGTCGATGGGCTTCGAGCCCACCTGCCTCTTCCCAAACTCATCTCGACATTGGATTCAGAGGGGGGAGTTTCTATACACACTTGGGTATGCGGTGAGACCTCCACGTCGCGACACGTGGACCGTATTTGTGGGCATTGCTAGTCCTCGAACGATCTCTGGTCGTACATGCCCGTGCTTGCCGAACCGATGGTCAAGTAACCTTCATCCATACTTTCAATCCAAACATAGCGAGCCGAGATCTCAGCTCCAACACATGTAATAAGATAAAATTTAATTTTGACTAGACATTAGATGGGTTCCAAGTGGACTAGAAGGAAGTCATGTTAACTCTAGTTTGATAAGAATAACATTAAAATTCCAATTATCTCAAAATCATAATAAAAAATTGTCGCAAACTCGAAGCTACGGGGATTTTGCAAAATCATTAGTGGATTTATATTCCTCTCGTTGAGGCAATGAATTTTGACTAATTACATATCAAAAATTGTGGCTAATGAGTGAGAAACGAGTCCGGTAAAATGGAGGTGTTCACAATTTTTTTCAAGGGAGCAAGAGAAGACATTTGAGATTTTAGGCAATTTTTTCGATCCTTGCTCCAAATTTAAATGGCTATCCAGGATTCACAGATCGTTGACGCGTGGCAGTTCAAAATAAGCAAAAAAACACAACTTGGCCCATGCTAGACACATTTTCTCCACGCCCAGCGAAACCCTCCATGTCTCGGCCGATCACACTCTGCTGACTCTTCTCTCCTCCAACTTTCTAGACCTAGCTCCTCTATTCGGTCCAAAATCCTTCATTTAGGTCGCGCCTTCATTTCCATTAGCAGTAGATAAGCTTAGCTCCTTGATCTATGGCTTCCCACTCTTTTCTGGAAAAGGTAGGATCCTCTCCATTTACAATGAAATGGATAGTTTCTATTTCACGGCTCAGATCTATTTTTGGCAGATCCGACGGGTTCACTAATCCCATCCTTTTATGTTTTTCTTTTAATCAAAAAATTATGCACCATTAGATCAAGTGAGAATGTATCCACACCATAAAATGGACCTCCATTTAAGACCCAAAATGGAGAGGATCCTAGTTTCGGAGAAGATTAGGAGCAAGGAGCACCAGAAAATCACAAAAATAAAGAACAATTTGCTTCATGATATTAATTACAACATTATGCACGAAAAAATTAAAGCCGCCTCAAAAATAGCTCGAAACTCCGATAAAAAACAACCACCGCTATGCAGACTCGATCAAACCCGAGTACAGCCGAAAACAAAATCTTCGACTTCAAAAATAAAACACCTTCAGTTTCTAAAATCTTCAAACAGCATGATCACACAATTCTTATTCATCCACAGGAGAGAACTACTAATGAATCCAATTGTATCAGTTCTCATGCAGAACAATGGGAATAATTACAACATTATGTCAAACTTTCTCAACAGGACTCACTTAATTCACCATTATACTCAATCAACAATAATGGGATGCCCAATAAATATTATGAACCAATTATCAAAATTTCAAGTTATTTGTATGCTCATGATGCATATCAAGTGCCCCAGTGACGCAGGACGGTCCTACGTGACAGTGGAGGAGCCGGCACGCTAATGCGAACCTATGTGAATGTGCGCGGAATGAATGCGATCAAGCCGAACCTAAATGATGCATGCATGTTTTAATTAATCCGAAAACAAAAATCAGCCGTTATAGTTATAAAACTTTAGCAAATCTACACAATGTGAAATTTTAATTTCCAAGTGCGCGACAATATCAAAGTTTCCTCCAAATGAAGGATCTTCAACTACAATTTGCGTGAGTAAGTATTATAGGACTAAGAAAATGAAACAATTGCACTAACAATCACAATACCCAAACAAACATACAATATCTTCCAATATTTAATAAAGAAATAAATAATGCAATACAACAATACTCACGAGCGAGAGGAACCGGCAATGGGCTGGTGAAATCGGGTTGGTATTGCGTCTGGAATTGACGTGGTTGCTGGAATAAGAGAATGGGGCAGATTTTCTTCACTGAAAGTGAAGTTCGGGTAAGGGATTGCTGCTGGAGGGTTTGCGGGACTGCTAGGGATGAATACAGGGTCAACAATATAGGACAGGAATCGTCAAGGCTTTCCTTGATTGGGAGAGAGAGAATGAGAACTGGATTTTCTGGCTAAGATGGGGCTGAATAATGACATGTAGCAGTGAGGAAGACGATGAACAGTGCGGCTGAAACTTGATGGAGACGGGAAAGGCTTTCTCTGGCTGGGCGAGATCGGAACATCACAATATGGGCTAGATCGACCTTGGAGAAGCTAAACCGACTGAAACGAGATGGGACAATGCTACAGCAGGCGACTGGAGAATGCCGATGTACATGGAGGAAGAACAGTGGCTGGTCGTGGGGCTTGCGGTGGATCCATGACAGTTAGGGCTCAGTGTGAAGGCTCGACCGGTTACGAGAGAGGGGGGAGGAAGCTTGTATTTGGAGGAGAAGAACAAGAGAGGATGCCAGACGACCAGTGACGGGAGGGTTCAAGTCTTCCGTCTAGGATGAAGGAACGAACAGGAAAAATGGAGTGGAAACTGAACATGTACAATAACGGTTATCTTCTTACTGGAAGGAGATAACTGTGGGATTAAAAGATCGTGGGTGGGGAAAGGGTGGGGAAATTGTTGGGTTTTTCTAGAACCATACATCAAATGTAGGCGCAGCGGAAATGAAGAGAAACAACCCAAAAGATTCGGATCGACCATGAATATTGAATCAAGAAGTAAATCAAAATGCTAGGTATGAAATTACCTTTGCGGGATTGGATCAAATCCAACCTAGATGCTCCAAGAAGAAGATTCCTTCAGCGGCTATGCGAGTCCTCACGTAGAATAATGTCTACGTCTCTACAGCAGTCCACACGAGCCGGGAGAACACCAAATCACGTCGCACGCAACTCGGAAGGAAGAACAACTGCACCTTGCACTTCCACGGATTGCTAGATCCGCTTCAGGAAGAACAGCACCCGACGACGATCGCCGGAGAGGAGGTCGGCGGAGGCGATTCAGACGGCGGAACTCTTCCGTCGGCTAGGGCGAGAGGCGGAACCCTTTCCGTCGGCTCAACTTGTCGCAAGTTATGAGAACCCTAAAAAGAAGTCTTATTTATACCCAAAGGATAAACAACTTCTAGAAGAATCGCTATCCGCAGACCACATAACAGAAAAGGGGCTTCGGTTACAATTCGTCGGGATTCCACGGAACAGAATTCGTCGAGTTTACACGGGACAATCCGACGAATTCCGACGAATCCAATCAGACGACAACATTTGCCGAGTGAAGGATCTCTGTGACAATTCGTCGAGATTCCACGGAATGATCCGACGAATCCGACGAATCCGATCAGACAGCAACATTTGCCGAGTGAAGGATCTTTGTGACAATTCGTCGAGATTCCACGGGATGATCCGACGAATCCGACGAATCATATCTGACGAATTCAGACAGCAACAATTGCTGGACTTCCCCCCCCCCCCCCCCCCCCCCCCCCATTCTATATGGTGATTGGTAACCTTTACCAACACAGTCAATCTTCCATCTTCTCCACATGCTCTTATGTGCGACCCTGCAGGCTCATATCGCGTTGGCAGTGACATTACATGTTTGACCACTTCTAGATCACAATGGTAACTCCAACAGAAACAACCGCGAACGGGGTAAAATGAACTGAACTGAAAATTTCAGGAGAAAAAATCGGGACGTCGCACCCCGGGGTCTCGCGGCATCGCACCACGAATGATTGTCGGATCTGGATTCGCTCACAAATTCAACAATCCCTTCAAAATCAGAACACCAGCGTGAACGACTATGATCGTCCGTTACGCCCGGTGTCCTAAAATACTAAATACAAGCAAAAAATACATATAAAATGTAAAACGACACCCCGGACGCGCTCGCGATCTCGGATCGCCGATTCGATCAACGCGTCTCTGGAAAGAATGCAAAATCAGGTCCCGCTGAGTGGTGGCCCGATCTCCTCCGATTACGAACATGCGGCCGATCCCCATCAACCAGACTATACAAGTTTTCACAAATGGGCCTATATTCTCAACACATCCCCCACGTATATGGTCCTTAAGCCTCCAGCGCACAAACTTTTTTTTTTAAAAGATTGATTGCATGGACCTCCTCTGGGACTATGCATAATTACATGGACATTACAAAAACCACTCATCTGAATCTACAATGTTACAATACATCCCCTCCTAGTTAACATACATTACAGTGCATCCCTCCCAATGGGACGAAAAAACTAGCAATTTTAATTCACAAGGAAGATTTTTGCAATTTCAAAAAAATAGAAGGGTGGCTCCCATAGTTATGCAAAATTCCGAGAGAGGACCCGATAATTAACCCCATTAGACAAAGTGAAAGTGTGCAGTTAGAGTCTGCTCTGATGTCATGTTAGAACTAATGCATTCAACGGGTTTCCCAAGATCTCGATCAAGTGCCAGACTGATGCGAGAAAATATACTCAATATAAAGAATATGCACATGTGGAGAGAATAAAAGACCACCATAAAGATGTTACCTTCTATTCCAATAATACAGCGCATTTCCGGTTTTCCGCTCCATGAGCTTTTATGCAGAAAGCAAGTGGCAGACTGAAACAGAAGTTCTGCTGATTAGATTTATTGGTCAACACATATACAAGCAACACCAGTATTTACACACTTCGGGCGAGAAATTTGTACAGAATCAAACTGAAGGCCGCATAATCATCGATCGAGAGAGGTTCAATGAGGCTCAGATGCTTAGGGTTTCAAGGGCAGCAAAAGTCCTCTAAACTTATTAGACCATCTGAATCACTATAGAAATTCATCATCTTGCATCATCCCTAAATTATCTTGTAGCCATTGTAGTGCTTCTTCGACGCTGCATTCTCCAGCCTGTCAAACAAATGAACTATAGTTATCTCCTTAGGACAAATATATCTAGGAACAACACAATGATTGTTAAGAATACGGTTTGTCATACTGGAAACTCATGCAGCCTAGTGAGCTTAATATAGATCACACGCTTCTCCACCTACAACTAATTAATTCGAATACATAGGTCTAGACATGGTCTAGGCAAAACGGTCCGTTCCCACTTCAGTCAATTGAAAAAGAAATTTGTGTTAGAGGCTAAAGACTCAACACGCGAGGAGATGTGTTGAGAATAGTCTCACATCGGGTACTAATGTAGCCTTTGTGCACTTACTATAGATCACGCGCCTCAACATCTACAACAAATTGATTTTAAGTTGGACGCAAATATTCTCATGGCATTACAATAGACTAGGCCCAACGGCCGACTCCCACCCAATTAACAAAAAAGTCCACATGCTAGAGGTAAAAAAACCTACACATGAGAGGGTGTCTTGAGAAGATAGTCTAGCTCAAGTTGGAAACTTAGGTTGCCTTGTGCAACTATTATATATCATGTGCACCTCCACCCCAGCCAATTAATTTTGAGTTGGATGCATATGTTCTAACAACACTTAAATGTTTCTTTATGTCATCACATCATATGTTGTTGCTACAACATACGATAAAGAGGAAAAAATATAATTTTATATGTGCACACACATACATAAAGTACACATATATATACCTCCCCTGTAAGTATGCTAAATTATAGATTGCACCCCTCTATCTCTTGAAATTACAAACACCTCTCCTGTAAGTTTATATTTCATAGCATGCATACACAAAAATACCCCCTAAAGGGGATCCCATGGGGAATATTTTTGTGCATGCATGTTTTGTAATGTAAACTTACATGGGAGGTTTTTGTAATTTCAAAAGATACGGATGTGCAACCTGCAATTATGCTAACTCACCTGGGAGGTGATGGAGATCAATTACGCGCTTGTTCAGATATATGCGAGATTGACGTTTTTGGATTGTCGGTTGGATGATCGGAGATCGTGATCATCCAACCAGCTCGATTTTTCATATTTTTACGTATTTTTCTTTTATTTTTCTGAGTTGTATTTTGCTAGTTAGGTTAAATTATCCGTCGCGCGATCGCCAGATTTATTTAACCTAATCCCTCTTTTATATTTGCTAGCAACCGACCACTTTAACGATTTAGAAATTAGGTATCCAAAAGCAGGAGCGACTTGGTCTTGCTCTCGATACGATACAGAGAGCCACCGCCCGCCTCCTCCCACCGCCCCTTCAGCCGCCGACGAGTTCTTCTTCAGCCGTTTTTTCTGCCGATGAATCCTTCTCCAGCAGCCGCCCACCACTTTCTCCCCCCTCCAACATCCTCAGTCCCACTAAAAACCGCCTTCTCCCCCTTTCACCGACCTCGCCTGAGCTCTCGGACACTGGAGTTTCCTTTCCCAACCACTGCCAACTTCCTCCCATCCCCTCCCACCACCGCTGACCATTATTCCCCTCCCATAAAGCCCCTTTCCAGTGCTCCCACAGCCTCCCCGCACCCTATACATTAGCCGCCAGCCTTCCCACAACCCTTCACTACTGCAACATCTCCTCCCCGCACCCTCTACAACCGCCGCCAGACTCTTCTTAGCCTTGCTTTGCCACCCTGCCCCCTCCCTGCACCTTCTACAGCTAACCGACCTACAGCCGAGCCCTTTCCCCCAATTCCACTCCCTCCTTACCCCGTCACCCACCTACCACAACTCCAAACAGTCATGCTATGCCTCCTCGTGCTTCTACGACATCCACCACACCTTTCCACGGCCAACAGATCTTCTTCCATTGATGGCGTCGATCACTCGGTGAGTTTGCATTTTAGTTTCATTCTCCTTAACATTGTTCGAGAACTCCTATTTATTGCTAGTAATATTTTGCTCAATTTATTTGCTTAGTTTCTTTCAACAGACTCATATGTCTTAATCACCTAATACTCATTGTTTTAGTACTCTCAATTATATGCAATTATTACTCGTTGCCTGATTAGAACCAATCGTAATCAATTATGGTTGTCTTATGTGAGTTTTAAAGTTTTATTATTTAATTAATTATGTGCCGGAATTAATTGCATGAGTAGATTGTTGCATTGCATTTGCATAAGGGCTAGGTTTATGTTGTGAGATTCTCGTTCATTGGATTTTGTGTTGCGTGTGTGCTTGCATTTCTTTTGCATCTCCTAGGGCCGTCGTAGATCTATTGCATTTGTTTGTGTGCTTGCCCTTGCAATCTTATTATAGGGTTGGTCGTGGCTCCATTAAACTCATCGTGGTTTTCTTGCATTACATGTAATATTAGGGCATCACGAGCTCTCCACCTATAAATTCGTCCTGCGTCAAATTAGTATCAGAACCCCATGTTCAGGCTTTATTTTGATAAGCAGTAATTGAGTTTATAGATTCCTTCATGGCATGTCATCGTCAGTAACCCTCTCCTTTATTTGAGGAATCTGAGTCTGTGTATACTCGACCATGTAAAGCTTCAATTGAGAGGTCTTCATATTGTTACAATAACTATTCTCGTTCACAGCGCTCCACTTCTAGAGATCGTGACGACTCCTCGACACGATTGCACTATGTTAGAGATGATCACAACGATGATTATCGTTGTCCTCATCTCCACGCACGAACGGACCGTGTTGAACCTTCAACACGACTTGATTATCTTAGGAATGATTACTACGAAGATCATCATTTCGAGAGAGATCTCGAGTGTAGGTTTCGTGTTGTTGCCCCATCATTTGACGGTTCATCGAGTCCATAGTCTTTTAGTTATTGGCTCGTGGTTATGGAATATTATCTTGATTGTTTTGAATTATTTGGTAACCGTCGCATCAAATTTGCGAAACATAGACTTCTAGATCAGGCGAGAGCATATTGGTCTAGTATTGAGAGAACCCCGTGAGCGAGATCATCTTCATCACATCATTAGTTTGGAGATGAAAGTTGTGTCAGAGGTATTTGCCAGTATCATATCAGATTCGCATGCTCGAGCAATTATTTACCCTTCGACAAGGATCCATGTCCATCGCTGAGTATAAGGTTCATTTTGATGAGTTAGTAGTGAGGAACGACATCTAACTGGAGCCAACTATGACTACTTCTCAATTTTGGTCTGGACTTTGAGCCGAGATACGTATTGAGATGACTTATCACTACTTAGAGTTCCTCGAGAAGAAATACCAACTCGCTCTTCATTATGAGCAGTCCTTGAGATCCGCTAGAGTTAGTCAAGTGGATTCACACCTTGACCTCCCCGGTATGCGTCTTTCCCATTCTGAGGCCACCACTATGCCTATTCTTGACCTGTCGGACACGGTAGATGTGATACCTGATACTGATTTAACTCACCCCAGTGAGACACATTGTCCAATGAGTTGTCCGCCACTTGAGCCTGACTCAGACTGGCCTCGAAAAAGAGTGAGTACGAGCAACCCGGTGATCCTATAGTGAAGTGTCCTCCTCCTACCCCCTGTGTTGACTTAGTTATTGCTCTGATCATAGACTGGCCCTTGCGTGCATGTCCATCAGAGTTTTCCCACATTGTGGTGGCGACTGGCGAGTCATGTCCCAAGTGAGGGTCGAGAGCAGTGTATTGCCTCTCCTGCTATCGAGGACACTATTATTATCGATGACTCTCATCTTAAGGATCATCCTACTATGACTCAATTCTTTGATGGACCCCTATTGAGCCTCCAAGTGAACCATATGATGGTTCTTTGTTTCTGGAAAACATTTGCCCTGGCGCGAGTGTCTTGGATGCGAGCGATCGTCACATCTGCGATGAATTTTTCTACCTACCGCCCAGAGAGCCTCCTGACGAGTCACATCCCCAGGGAGATATTTGGCATGTCATGCTCTCATATCTTTGTACCGACGTCTCATGTGGTCATTTGTGTGTACGTCAGTCACTTAGTGAGTATTTCTACACCCCGCCGAAAGTACCACCAGATAAACAACCCATCCTTAGGAATCTTCATCACTACATGGAGTTTGCATCTTCTCAGCGCGCTAGGTGGATCATTGTTCATTTGCATCTGTAGCATATTTTGTATGACATACTCCAACGTTATATTATATTAAATAATGAGAACTTCAAAATTTGAGTAGATGATCACACGAGAGAGCAAATGTTCAATGAAGATGATTTGGTGCTAATTTGTAGATTGCTTGAGAGATTCCCAGCAGGGATAGCTTTGAATGCGAGTGCTATACGAATAGGTCCACACAGTCATGAGAGTCTGAGTCAAATTTCTTTGAGTTTGATATTCCTAGAAATATGGGTAGTCATCTTGTATTCAATGTCGGGGATTTGATTCTAGATGTGTAGTCACCTAGTTTTGGACCTTCATTTCTTCCCTTTTAGCTTCAGTTTCTACCATCACTACAACCTCTCTTGTACCTTCAGCATCCACTACAACCCTATCCGTCACCATTGTAGCCCTACCCTTCGCTCATACGACAGCTTGCTTTGTGCGTGGGGCCTCAGCTACGTCAGCGACACAATGACTTTATGAGGAGACAATCCCTATCAGGAGCGATAGAGATGATCGGAGACCCAGATCGCGACAGACTCAATTTTTCATATTATTGCGTATTTTTATTTTATTTTTCTGAGTAGTATTTTGAGAGTTAGGTTAAATTATCTGTCCTACGATTGTGACCATCAGATTTATTTAACCTAATCCCCCATATATGTTGTTAGCAGCAAACTAATTGAACGATCAAGAGATTAGGTATCCAAAAGCAAGAGCTGCTTGGTCTTGCTCTCAGTGCGACGTCGCAGGTTCCGCCTCTGGGGATGCTGACTGTAACGCCCCGGTCTACGGTGGGTGTGCTACAGGTCTGCAGACCAGTTGATCTCAACCCATCTCTACGGATCTGATTGGCCGCAACCGCTAATTCCAATGGCCGGTTGTTGAGGCTGTGGCTTAAACCCCATACCTCCTAGATAAGGGAGCTCTAAACAGGTCCTCATCACTAATAGCAGAATTAGTGGCTGCGGCCAATCAGATCCGTGGAAATGAGTTGGGGTCACTGGTCTGCAGACCTGTAGGCTATAGCGCACCCACAGTAGACCGGGGCATTACACCGACTACCCCGTCCGCCGCCTGTCGCCGATGAGTTCTTCTCTAGCCATTTTTCCACCGACGAATCCTTCTCCAGCCACCGCCCGTCACTCTCTCCCTCCAGCGTCCCCAACCTCACCGACAATCACCTTTTGCCCCCTTCAACGACCTCGCCTGATCCCTCAAACGTCGGAATTCCCTTTCCCAACTACCTCCAGTCTCCTCCAAACCCCTACCACCACCGCCGGCCATTATTCCCCTCAATAGCCCCCTTCTAGTCTTGCCACAGCCTCACCGCACACTCTACAGCAGCCTCCAACCTACTCACAACCCTCCACTGCTGCAACATCTCCTTCCCGCACCCTCTACAACCACCAGCAGACTCCCCCCAGCCTTGATCTATCACCCTACCCCCTACCCACACCCTATACAGCTACCCCACCTACAACCGAGCCCTCTCCCCTCATTCCACTCCCTCCCAACCCCGTCACCCACCGACCACAACTCCAAACAGTCATGTCATAGCCTCCTTGTGCTTCTACGACATCCACCACACCTTTCCAAGGACACCAGATCTTATTCCATTGACGACGCAAATCAATCAGTGAGTTTGCATTTTAATTTCATTATCCTTTACATTGACAGGTATCATTTATTGCTAGTAATATTTTACTCAATTTATTTGCTTAGTTTCTTTCAATGGACTCGTATGTTTTATTCGTCTAATGCTCATTGTCTTAGTCGTGACTCCATCACACTCACTGTGGTTTTCTTGCATTGCATCAAGGGTTAGGGTATCACGAGTTCTCCACCTATAGATTCATCCCGCGTCAGGAGGTTTGGGTAATTAATAGTATATGTACACACACACACACATATATACTATAGACACATATACCAGGGCATTCAACCTGTGTGTGTGTATATTATGCATAGTGTATATATATGTATGTATATTGATGCACATCTTAGTGCATCAATTCAACTTTGCTGCGAAGAAGAAGAGGTTCAAAGTTGTGGAAGGGATCATGGTGAAAGATACGCAACCCGGACTAAAATGAAGGCAGAGCGCCGCGGGGAAAGTCACCACCATAACCTACGATATAGGTGCTCGTAGAAGCTGATTTGGTGCGGGTAGATGGACCTACAGGCTCATGTTCTGTATTGAATATGTTTCAGCCTTCTGTTTTAGATTTAGAACTTAGGGAAGGTTAGTTTTGTACGTATTGATTGATCATGAAATATTGCAATGTTTTGGGAGTATTTTGTGCTGTTTTTAGGTCTTTCAAGTTGCTGGTTTTGACTGGACCAATTTTGTGGAAGTATTGGGTTGTTGGTGTGCAAAATTTCTTTCTATTAACTTACCCAATTGTGCATCAATATCATAGTCAACTTTTGGTTAAGAGAGTCTTAGTGGTCCAGTTTGTGGAACCTTTTTAGTACCATATTTGTTTGTCTAAGTTCTTCATGATGGCAGTGTTGTCGAATGCTACATTGGAGCAATTTCAGCTTCAAATTCTCCAGTAAAACTTTGAGTTGTGGGAGAAGATGACACAGCACTTACAGGACAACAAGAGAAGAGGCCTGACAATTGAAGTACGGCAGATCACGCAGGCAATGAATCTTCTAAAGATCTTTTATTGAATTTGTGGCGATAAGTAACTTGTTTCGATTGGTGTGTCGTTTTTAGCTCTTCCAAGTAGATGATTTTATCTGGAAGGATTTTGTGAAACTGTTGGGTTGTTTTCTTTTTCCTGACCTACCCAGTACGCATCATATACATATACACTTATATATATATATATGCGTGTGTGCGCGCGCGCGCGCGCGTGTGCATGCTTGGCGTAGGGAACGCCGGGACGGGGAACGGAGCCTTCCGGCCGGTAGTCTTCCTCACGGGAAGAGGGGGAAACGGGTGACGAGCGCGAGTCCTTCCGGACTAGTTTCTCTCGCACGGAGAGGGGAAGGCGGCTAGGGCAACAGTGGAATTCATATTCATCAAAAACTGAGTAGACAATAATAACTCCCACCTCTTATACTATGAGGGGAAGGCCACGGCTATTAGCACACCCGCTAATAGCACACCACATAATAGGTTCAAAATAAGCAAATACAATACGAAATACAACGAGCATTCAGCATGAAAGAAAATTAATTAGACGGTTCGAGGCTTCCAAAGTGGGTCGAACTTCTCAAGCCACGCGATGCCGGCCTCGCCGGGGGTTGCGTCCGTTGCGGGTGCGTCGGCTACGATACGTCCTTCATCATTCGCCCCCTCTTGGGAAGCACTCGACCTCGAGTGCTCGGGGTAAAGCGGGATGTCCGGGTAGAAGGGGGACAAGTCGCTCACGTTGAAAGTCTTGGAGATGTTGAGGCTCGGCGGAAGCTCGACCACATATGCATTGTCGTTGATCTTGCGGGTGATGGGGAAAGGGCCGTACTTCTTCGGCATGAGCTTGTGGTGATGTCCCGCAGGAAGCCGCTCCTTGCGGAGGAAGACCATGACCATATCTCCCACCTTAAAAATCTGCTCGCGACGGTGCTTGTCCGCCATGGCCTTGTACTTGGCGTTGGACTCAAGTAGCTTGAGCCGAGTGTCGGCTTGGATGTCGCGGGTTTCTTCCGCTAGCTGTATTGCTGAAGGAGGTGCCGCCGGCAGGCGGGCTAAATCGAGCGCATGCCGTGGGGCTTTGGTGTAAACAATGGAGAACGGTGAGCGACCGGTGGAGCTGTGGACGGCATTGTTATAGGCGAATTCAGCTTGTGCGAGGGCGTGATCCCACTGCTTCGGGCGATCTTGGCAAATGCAACGAACGAGGTTCCCCAAAGTCTTGTTAAAGACTTCGGTTTGGCCATCCGTTTGAGGATGGGCGGAGCTACTAAACTGGAGGGAGGTGTCAAACATCTTCCATAACATCGTCCAAAAGTGGCCAAGAAACTTGGGGTCGCGGTCAGACGTGATAGTGGTTGGCACGCCATGCAAACGAACCACCTCCCGGAAGAAAAGACGCGCAATGTGAGACGCATCGGATGTCTTGCGGCAAGGAAGAAAATGCGCCATCTTGGAGAAGCGATCCACCACGACAAACACCGAATCAACCCCACGTTGTGTGCGCGGGAGGCCCAAGACGAAATCCATAGAGAGATCCTCCCAAACGCCGGAGGGGACCGGGAGGGGGGTATAGAGCCCAGTGTTGTGTGCCTGGCCCTTGTACTGTTGGCACACATAACACTTCCGAACGAAATTCCCCACGTCCTTTGCTAACTGAGGCCAGAAATATCGCTCTTGGAGGCTGGCAAGTGTCTTGTCTCGGCCCAGGTGGCCACTCAGGCCGCCCCCATGCATATCGCGAATGAGCTTCTCCCGCAAGGAGGTGCGGGGAATGCACAGCCGGTTGTCCTTAAGCAAGAACCCATCGAGTAAGAGGAAACCACCATGAGAGCCGCCCAACGAACAGGCGCGCCAAACCTCTTGGAAATCAGTGTCGTCGGCATACAAATCGGCAAGGGTATCAAAGCCGATGATTTCGTGATGCATAGTTGATAACAAACAGCTTCGCCGGCTAAGTGCGTCGGCGACTACATTTGAAGTCCCCGGTTTGTGATGAATAATGTATGGAAAACGCTGAAGATACGTGGTCCAACGAAGGTGCATTCCGTCCATGCGCTTCTGACTGTTGATAAACTTGAGAGCTTGCTGGTCCGTGTACAAGATGAACTCCTTGTGCAGCAAGTAGTGCTCCCAATGCTTGAGGGCCCGGACAACGGCATAGAATTCTTGATCATAAACGGCCCATTTCCGCCTGGCATCACTTAGCTTCTCGCTGAAGAACGCAACCGGCCGCTTGTCTTGGGAGAGAACCGCTCCTATACCGATGCCGCTGGCGTCACTCTGCACTTCAAAGAGCTTATCAAAGCTGGGAAGCGCCAAAACCGGGGCCGAGCTAAGCTTCTGTTTGATCAAGTCGAAGGAGCGACTGACCTCTTCCCCCCATAAGAACCGCCCCTTCTTCAAACAATCGGTCATTGGTGCCGAGATGGTGCTAAAATCACGTATGAACCGCCGGTAGAACGTGGCTAGGCCATGGAACGACCGCAACTCCGAGAGTGTCGTTGGGGCCGACCAATCTCGAATCGCCTGGATCTTCTCTTCATCAACTCGGATGCCGTCCGCCCCCACAATAAAGCCCAAAAAATTCAGTCGCGAAGCGAGGAAGGTACACTTTTTGAGATGAGTGAACAGTTGGTGCTCCGCCAACACTCCCAACACAGCACGAAGATGTGATAGATGATCATCTCTGCTCTTGCTAAAGATCAGGATGTCATCAAAGTAGACGACGACAAACTTCCCCAAGAATGGTCTCAGTACCTGTGTCATGAGGCGCATAAACGTACTTGGAGCGTTAGATAATCCAAAAGGCATTACCTTCCACTCGAAGAGACCGTCCGGCGTTTTGAAATCCGTCTTCCACTCATCACCCGGCTTGATGCGGATTTGGTGGTACCCGCTGCGCAGGTCTATTTTTGAAAAGAACTTGGAACCATCCAGCATGTCCAGCATGTCGTCAAGGCGCGGTATGGGGAAGGAGTACTTGATGGTGATCCGGTTGATTGCGCGACTGTCGACGCACATCCTCCACGAACCGTCCTTCTTGGGTACAAGGAGGGCCGGGACTCCGCAGGGACTGAGGCTCTCGGAGATGAACCCCTTCTTCAACAACTCTTCCACCTTCTCACGCAGGATGTCATGCTCCCTGGGGCTCATGCGGTAGTGAGGCAAGTTCGGAAGGCTAGCTCCCGGAATGAGGTCGATCTGGTGCTGTATATCCCGAAGAGGAGGGGGATGGTCAGGTAAGTCCTCTGTCGTGATGGCTCGGAACTCGTGCAGCAGTGCTCGCATGTCCGGGGGTGCGGCTTCCGTCTCTTGCTCGCTAGTGGCGTACAAGCCGTAGGAGACGAGGGCCACCACCTCTTTGGCCTCCGCAACATCTCGCTCGAACAGAGAGGGGTCTTCATGCATCACCAACAGACTGCGCCCCTTATCCGAAGGCGGACTGGCTTCGGGTTTCCCTCCGACCCGAGCAATAATGTGGATCTTCTTGCCCGCCCAAGTGAAGGAGTATACATTCTCGCGGCCCTTATACAAAACATCCGTGTCATACTGCCACGGCCTCCCTAAGAGTAGGTGGCTCGCGTCCATCTCCACGACGTCGCACCAAACGTCGGCCTGGTAGTGCTTTCCAATGGCGACAGGAACGTGGGAACGGTGGGTAACCCGCACCGAGGGGCCGCGCTGGATCCAACCGATGGAATAGGGGTGCGGGTGAAGCTCGGTCGGTAGCTGCAAGTAGGAGACCAACCGGCTTGCAACAAAATTCTCGCAACTGCCATTGTCAATTAAGACATCACAGATCTTCCCCTTGATGTTGCAGTAGCTCCGAAAAACATTGCTACGTTGGACGTGTTCATCTCGCCGCGGAGTAAGATCAAGTAGACGATGAACCACGCACGCGGCGAAGTCGCCCTCCTCGTCATACCCATCAACGACCTCATCGGCCTCCCCTAAGTTGTCCTCCCTCTCCTCGTCCGGTGCTACAGTGTGGACGGGCTGGCGAAGCTGGGGGCAACGGGAGGCGAAATGACCAGGTTGCTGGCATTTGAAACATGTGCCCGATGATGCGCGGTCAGGTGCCCGACCCTTTGGTGCGAAAGAGGAGGCCGACACCCGGTCCGCAGTCTCCTTGCCGGTAGTGTCCCGGCTGCTAGACCCCGAAGGTCAGTCCACGGACGGCGAGAGGCCGCGCAGTGTGGTGGCACTGCTGTCTTCTCCATTTGCTCCGCCTTGAGGGCCATGTTATAAGCCTCATCCACCGTGCGCAAAACATGCAATCCAATCTTCTCCCGTAGGGAGGGGCGTAGCCCATGTAGGAAACGAGTGACCCGTTGACCATCCGTCTCGGTTAGGCCGTTGCGGTCCGCAAGTCGGCTTATCTCCGCTAGGTACTCCGTCATCGTACGAGTCCCTTGCGAGCAACTCTGGTAGAACTGAAACAAGTGTTGGTCGTAATCAGGTGGAAGAAACCGGTTCCGCAATAACTTCTTCATCTTTAGCCACGTGCGAATGGGGGCCTTGCCTTGGCGGGTGCGGTTAAGCTGAAGTTGGTCCCACCAAACCGCTGCGCCCGACTTAAGGCGGTAAGCAACCATCTTCACCTGGCGGCGCTCGTCGAGCTCGGCCATCTCAAAGAATCGCTCGACTTCTGAAAGCCAATCGAGGAAGTCCTCAATGCCTAGGTTGCCATAAAAATGGGGAATGTCCGCCCGCAGTCGGTACCCCTGTTGGTAGTGGGGCTGTTGTTCACCCCATCGAAGGGGGTGGGCGCCATCGCGATGCTCCTCCTCCGAACTGGACTCGGAACGGGCTGGACTGGGGGGGGGGGGGGGGGGGGGGGGACTGCCGGCGGCGCACGGCCCCGGCGGTATTGCCGCCCGTAGAAGGGGTCAGGAGGCTGCTGCGGATTGTCGACAGGAGGCGGTGGCTGAGGGTTGCCGAGGGCGGCGGTGAGGGCGGTGAGTTGGGCGGTGATACCATTAATGGCCGCCCAAAGAGCAGCGTCGTCACGGGGGTTGTCCGCCATTAGCAACGACAGGAACTCAGCGGACAGCAACGTCGATTGCCGAGCAGACGATCGGCGAGCGGAAACAACGAGCGGCGTGCGGGAAACGGCGTCGATCGGCGATTGCGAGTCAGCAGCGTCAATCGGCGGCACAGTCGATCGGCGTGCTGGAACAGCGAGCAGCGGTCGAGCGTAGAAGACGATCGCAGAAGACGATCGCGGAAGCAAGGTTGATCGCAGCAGCGGGATCGATCAGCGCGGAAACAGCGAGGTCGGCGGTCGAGCGTGGAAGTCGATCGCAGTACCTCTGATACCAACTGGCGTAGGGAACGCCGGGACGGGGAACGGAGCCTTCCGGCCGGTAGTCTTCCTCACGGGAAGAGGGGGAAACGGGTGACGAGCGCGAGTCCTTCCGGACTAGTTTCTCTCGCACGGAGAGGGGAAGGCGGCTAGGGCAACAGTGGAATTCATATTCATCAAAAACTGAGTAGACAATAATAACTCCCACCTCTTATACTATGAGGGGAAGGCCACGGCTATTAGCACACCCGCTAATAGCACACCACATAATAGGTTCAAAATAAGCAAATGCAATAGGAAATACAACGAGCATTCAGCATGAAAGAAAATTAATTAGACGGTTCGAGGCTTCCAAAGTGGGTCGAACTTCTCAAGCCACGCGATGCCGGCCTCGCCGGGGGTTGCGTCCGTTGCGGGTGCGTCGGCTACGATACGTCCTTCATCAATGCTTGTAGATGGATTTTACATCACAATGTCATACTGGGTGTTTACTCAATGCAACTAACATGTAATTAAATATATCTAGAAAATGTCAATAAAATATCCCCCTCCAACCCTAGTGAAACATGAGAAATTATTTTATCAATTTATCAATATGACAAACATGTCCTCTCACAAGAAATAAAATCTTAAGTTCTCACCATCCAAACAAGAAAAAATCACTCAATTACTCAAACAGAGTGAAGACTAATTTAGTTCGCTTTTTTTATGATTTTCATCAACATTTCCAATTCATTGCCTCTTTGAATGCCTTCAAACCGAAGAAGCTAATAGTGGTAATCATTTAATCTGTTTCATCATTAAAGGTGAGAGTTCAATGTTGAACCCACGATTCAAAGACGGCAAGTGGTTTGCACAACGTCTGAAGAAGCAGCAATTTCTAAATTAAGAATCTATTTTATTGTACGAGAGGGCAAATTTTATAATACTTATGCAGAAGTGATGATATATGAAGCCCAATGTAACCTAGCTTATGATAATGCGAACCCAAATATGAAGTACCTGGTATTTTAACATCAATATTTTTTACCTTAGCTTCATGGTAGTTTTGCAGCATGCGCCGATACTGTTTCCTTGCCCTTGGAGATTCCACCATTGAAACCACCCTTGAGAAAGCTTGGTCAAGAGCTTCATCTACTTTTTGCTTACGGAAAGCCTTAATTATGTCATCTTCCCCTTCTTCGCTCTTGTCTGCAAGATTTGTCTCCGAATGAAACCCTCGAAGACCAACGCCTCTCCTACGCCATCTCAGGACAACCTTGTCTAGTACACCAACTGTCCAGAGAAGCTCCTTGTACTTCTTTCTCACCTGATAACCTCTCACAAGAGCCTGTGAAGATCAACAACTTTAAACTTGAGATGACAAGGAGCCTTAATTCTTATTATGTCAGAGAGCAGGAGATACTGAATAAGTTCTAAACTTCAAACTCATAGAAATCTGCACATTAGCTTATTGGCCCCTATTCAGGTGGTCTTCATAGTCAAAAAATGTAAACTGTGCTATAAAAGTGAAAATTTGTCATAAAGAAGTATTTCTAGGCGATTGCTCTCATAACCATGTGAGAGAGCTCACATAGAAGCGTTCTAGGTATATGAGAGCTCATATCCCTGTTTAAACTGAACACAATATTTGATAGTTTAATGATGGAACTCATCAAAATTGTAACTAAACTTTACTGTTCTCCACAGCTTTCAACATATGTTTTTTTAGGCTTAAATGATTTCATACCACATTTGTTCATGAATATTTAATTACTTCAGTAGAGCAAATCTATATGTTGTGACTATACTATAAACAAAAGTAACTCACACTACAATGAAGCACATAAGTAAAAAATTGCATAGCCTTCCATAAGAGGAGCAAGGCTAATAATAAATATGTATTCAGCAGTTTTTCAAATTTGAAATAGAAATTACAAGTATAAGTTTCAAGCAACAAACTTGAGACTTTAGAAGGGAGGGAGCCGATACAGGATTTACGTTAAAACGAATGGAAAATGCTTCATGTATGTAAATGTAAATTTAAGTGGCACGAGGACATAGTTGTCAAGTTGCAGTCACTGGTTTCAAATACCTGTATTTTCACAACATGGCGACGTAATGTTAGAAAATCTTTTCGACCTCTCCAACCTCTAAATTTTTTCTGGATAGATAGAGCCGCTTTATCGAATTTCAGATCACGGGAACTATGGGCTGCCCTTTGATTCTTGGATGATGAAGAAAGACCATAGATTTCTTCTAAAGTCATTCCATATTCATCGCGCTCCGTGGAGAATTTCACTTGTCTCATCCTAAAAGAATGGGCGCGAAAAGCAGCCTGGATCCGTGCTGCAGCTTGGGCAGAATTTCTTACAGCTGCTAAAGAATCTTTAAGCGAAAGTTCATCTTCTGTTCCACCAACTTCCAACTGCGCAGTCCGCTCAGAAATTCTTTCTACTGCTCTTTCAGCCTCCAAAACTGCGCTGCCCTTCGAAATCTCGCATTCCTCCTTGGTAAGTGAAGACAGATGACTGGTCAAATCAGCTTCTGAAAGATAGCCAGCGAGACCTTTGTGACCATTAGAAGCAGCTATAGCACCAGCAGTTTTACCTACAGGATCATGTGAGGTAGGATCTGTTACTGCTCCAGCGAAAGCACCGGAGGCAAGAAGTGAAGTAGCCATTTTTTCCCTAGAACAATTTGAAACCATTTCTTCATAATCATTTTATAACTTTACAAAAATACTGTTTTGTGTTCTGCAAATTTGTTAACAATAATAATAAAAAGGGACATTAGAAAAGCTCATGAGCCATAAATTTCTCGTTACCTCCCGAAACGTGCAGCCCAATGAAGGGCAGTCCATCCATTAGCATCTCGGAAATTAATACCAACACCAGCATCGACTAATGGACTTAAAGCCCATTCATACCCTAATCCAGAAATCATGTGAATAATTCCTCGCTCCTCCTTGGATAGCAAACAATTTGCATCTTCTTTAGCATTCATTTTGGACGATAACCATTGCTGAAACGTATTCTTTATTAGTTCTTGAAGGATCCAATCCAAGATTTCTGATGAAATCTCGCAACCGGCTTGAAGTTGATCGATAATTTGTAGCAAACGATCCTCAACGTTTTTGGACTTTCTGTGGTGCTCAACTTCTGTTTGCCCAGTACCATCAGCAACTGGAGAAACATCTTGTCGACATAAAAGAACATGAACAAATTTTACCAGCAATAAAAGCTCTTCAGGATTCTTGGTTATATTCGCATGATGCAAAGATTCCACTGAACCAGTAATATGCTTGGCGCGAAACTCGAACTCTCGTCCTTCACTACATACTTCTCTATTACCAGATGTTATATGGAGAGCGACTTTCTCTGTAGCGAGTTCAGGCGTCTGACAACGTAATACTCCTTGCTGGACAATTTCGGCAGGCACTTCAACATCACCAAACATAACTGCCCAGGCATATGATGGGCTGCAAACGAAGTCACCTGTGATAACAACCTGCAAAAATTGTTGTGATGCAAGAACTTACTACCATAAATAATATTCACAACGAGAAACAAAGTTAGCTGCAAGAATGAACCGTTTTAAGAAATTAATGATAAACCATGTGAACTGCCAAAGAAAATCTTGAGCATGCATGGATGTATGATGAGAGGGGAAGAGGAGGCGGAGTGGCAGGTGGTGGGCTGGTGGCTAGGAAGTGGGTTATGTTTTTTTAGAAAATTCTCATGGAACTTTTGGTTTTGCTGATACCATAAAGTTTGTGTTAGGGGTAAGGCTTCACCCGTACCCGTGGGCAATACCGTGGGCATTAGCGGCTCCGAGTTAACCCGCCCCCCAATCTAGCTCCCCTAACAGGGCCGCAACCCGCACACCCCAATCCGTCTCTGCACCCATTCTAAGTGCAGCTGGTTGTTGGGGCGGGGATTCGATCCCCCGCCCCCTTGATAAGAAGCCTTTAACGCGGTGGGTGCAGAGACGAGTTGGGGTGTGCGGGTCGCGGCCCTGTTAGGGGAGCTCGATTGGGGGGCAGGGTAAGGCTTCACCCGTACCCGTGGGCATTAGCGGCTCTGAGTTAACCCGCCACCCAATCGGCCCCAATTCGAGCTTCCCTAACAAGGCCGCGACCCGCACACCCCAACCCGTCTCTGCACCCATTCTAAGTGCAGCGGGTTGTTGGGGCGGGGATTTGATCCCCCACCCCCTTGATAAGAAGCCTTTAACGCGGCCCTCATCACCAACTGAGCCGGAGCTCGACTGGGGGTCCATTGGGGGGCGGGTTAAATCGGAGCCGCTAATGCCCACGGGTACGGGTGAAGCCTTACCCCTAACATAAAAGTGCATCGGTAGGCGCCCTTAGAGGGGGGGGGGGGGGGGGTGAATAAGAGTTTTAAAAACTTATAATATATTTTGAATAACTTTGAAAAAGCTTTGATTATTAAACTAGAGAAGATCAAGACAAATCAAGTGAAGTAAAAGTAAAGACATGATTTTATTAATTTGAGAAGCATGATTACAAAACTTGATCTCTTATCGAAGCTAGAAATCAAAGCTAATAGAAAGACTCTTTTTGTTTTCTATACCGACTCGTATCCCCACGAACCGGTTGGCTTTAGCCGATCCTTCCCCGGATACGGCCTCAAGCCGCTCTAGCCAACCCTTCCCTGGATATGGCCTCGAGCACCCCATAGACCTACACCCGAGACCTAGTCGCCAACACGAGGCGAATTTCAGCCCTAAGTCCTACCCAGACCTAGTCGCCAACACGAGACGATTTCACTAACCGTTTATAAGAAGAATATGAAATGAAAATACAATAATATAAAAACTCCCTCTATGTGGATCTCTTGGAGAAGTAGACGAAGACGCAGAGTATGATCGTAGTCGATGCGGTCTTTCGTCACGATGATGAAGCGTGTTGAAATCTTCTCCACGGATCTCCTTTAGTCTTTATGGATTTGTGGAAGTATCTCTCTGAACCTTCCTCTCTATGTTGTGGCACGAAGCTCTGGAATTCTGGATCTCTAGAGGCTTAAGAATACGGAGCCAAGATGTCCTTTTTATAGACTTAGAGCTAGCGCCTGCGCTAGTGCTACCGCCGGCGCTATCCCATATTAAGTAATATTTTGCGCGCGAGAATCTTTAATCCGGGGAAACAATTTCGCCATTCCTCTTGTGCTCCGAGCTACCGCCAGCGCTAGTAGATACCGCCAGCGCTATCCCATATTAGGACACATTCTGCGCGGCAGAATCTTTAATCCGAGGAAATACTCCTTGCCAACTGTGTGCGTCGCTACCGCCTGCGCTATCGGCTACCGCCAGGCGCTATCTCCTTCCATATGTGCTCCCGGAATTGCGCTATCATCGCTAGCGCCAGGCGCTAAGTGCTATCGCCGGCGCTAGTGGGAGTACTGTCTTCTGTTTTCATTCGTCTGAATTCGTCGGGAGTTCTCGAGAACATTCGACGAATTGACTTAGCCGCACAATTTCCTTCACAAGTATGCCTTTTTGACTTCTGTCTGCGTTCGTCGATATTCGTCGGGAGTTCACGAGAACATTCGACGAATAGACTTAGCCGCTAACAGTTCGTCGAACGACAGCTAGCGCCTGCGCTAGTGCTACCGCCAGCGCTAGTGGAAGATTTGGATTTGATGGCTCAACTTTGGGGGCAACCTTCTTATGTAATCCTTGAGTCATGTGGACTTTGTTATCCTGCACACTTAAACACACAAGATCAAATACACATAGGTTTTGTTATTCTCAAACCTAGGAGATGCGGAAGACCATGTTCCAACAATACCGTGGGCATTAGCGGCTCCGAGTTAACCCGCCCCCCAATCGAGCTCCCCTAACAGGGCCGGACCCGCACACCCCAACCCGTCTCTGCACCCATTCTAAGTGCAGCGGGTTGTTGGGGAGGGGATTCGATCTCCCGCCCCCTTGATAAGAAGCCTTTAACGCGGCCCTCATCACCAACTAGATGAGAGTCTGGTCAGCGGGTCTGCTCGAGGCTATTACCTTTTGAAACTTTCTTTCTTTCCTGCCACCGAGTGAGTCTACGGCCCTGCCAGCTAGGTGAGAGCCTGTTCAGCGGGTCTGCTCAGGGCTATTCACCTTTTGAAACTTTCTTTCTTTCCTGCCACCGAGTGAGCCTACGTCCCTGCCAGCTAAATGAGAGACTGGTCAGCGGGTCTGCTCGGGGCTATCATTTTCACATACTTTCTTTCTCATCCTGCCACCGAGTGATCCTACGACCCTGCCAGCCAGGTGAGAGCCTGGTCAGCGGGTCTGTTCGGGGCCAATCATATTTTGAAACTCTTTCTTTCCTGACACCGAGTGAGCCTACGGCCCTGCCAGCTAGGTGGGAGCGTGGTCAGCGGGTCTGCTCGGGGCTATCACATATCAAGCATCATCATCTTATAAGTAGACACCAACCATTCATAGAAGAAAAATAAAGTTCAAAAGCAAACATTTTTATTATTTGAATTCAAGGGTAGAAACGCTTCAGGTCATCACCACTCTATATGTAAACGATAGACTCACCCTCCACATTTTGGGGGTGGTATCCCCACCAATTTCAGGGTCTCTTCAACGACATAGGAGCCCTCCCATTTGGGATTGAGCTTCCCCACCGCGGCTGACCTTCCGGTCGCATCGAGCTTTTTTAAGACAAGGTCCCCCTTCGTGAACTGCTTGACCCTGATATGTTTGTCAAAGTATTTTGCCATCCGGCGCTTGACTTCCTCTTGCCGAACAACAGTCAGGTCTCGGAGCTCTTCAACCAAGTCTAAAGAGAGCCGCAGTTCCCCTTCATTCTCCACCCTCCACTCTCCGTCGCCTCCTCCTGCAGCCACTACCCATCGCGTCTTGACCTCGAATTCTATGGGGAGGACGGCCTCACAACCGTGAGAGAGTTTGAAGGGGTCTCCCCTTCAGGTTTTCTACTTTCTTTTTCAGCAAGTTCACTATGATCTTGTTCGCCGCCTTCACCTGCCCATTACTCTTGGGATGATGGACAGACGCAAACATGAGGTATATCCCCAGTTGACTACAGAAGTTGACGAATTCTTCACTGGCAAACTGTGGCCCATTATCTGTGACTATGGCTTGTGGGAGCCAATGTCGACAGATGATCTCTCCCCATACAAAGTTACAGATTACCTGGGAGGTCACCTTGGCCAACGCCCTGACCTCCAACCACTTTGAGAAGTAATCGATCATGACTAGGAGAAACCTCCTCTGCCCGCTAGCCTGGGGTAAAGGTCTACCAAGTCCATCCCCCAAATCGCAAAGGGCCATGGTGCCGTGATACTCCTTAACCTCTGAGCCGGCAAAAGTTGAAGTGGGGCAAATAGCTGGCACTTTTGACATTTTTTGGCTAACTCTGCCGCATCTTTGCTCAGAGTTGGCCAGAAATATCCTTGCCTCATTACTCTCGTCTCCAACGTCCTGCTTCCCGAGTAACTGCCACACTCGCCAGAGTGAACCTCCTCCAGGACCCTCGAGACTTCCTCTTCAGACACACATTGTGCCAAGAGTCCCGAAAGGGTCTTTCGGTACAAGTCCCCTTTGTGCAGCATGTAGTAGGCCGACTTGTGCCTAAAGCGTCTTTGATCCGGAACCTCCTACAGAAACTTGTCTGTTGTTAGGAAGGTTACAAAGGGATCCCTCCACGACGGACGCTGCTCTATCTCCATCAATTCATCTTCCTCAATGGACAGGCGGAACAGGTCTGTCAAGGTCCCTCCGGCCCAAGGACTAGACTTGGTCAACCGATCTGTCGGGGCACTTTCTTCCCTCGGTACGTGTCGTATGGAGAAAGTCCTGAACGTCCCGATGAGGCCCCTCACCTTGGCTAAGTACCTCATGAGTGTGGGCTCCCTTGCCTCGAATTCACCCTTGACATGCGATGCTACTACCATCGAATCTGTGAGGACCTTCACATCATGAACCCCTAGCTTCCGGGCCAGACGTAAGTCAACGATCACTGCTTTGTACTCCGCCTGGTTATTAGTGACGGGAAAATGTATCACCACGGCTTGCTCTATCTTTGTCCCATGGGGGCTCTCCAATATCACCCCTCCTCCCAGGGAGTTTCTTCCTGAAGCCCCCATCCACTAGTAGTTTCCAGGGGACGTGTCGCGGGGCTCGCTCCTCTTCCATCTCAACCACATAATCTGCCAGGAAATCCACCACTGCCTGGGCCTTCATCGATAGCCGAGGAACAAAATCGATGTCAAATTCGCTCATCTCCACTGACCACTTCGCGAGCCTCCCCGAATGTTCTACCCCCTCGAAAATTTTCCGGAGGGGGGAGGTCGATTACTACTTGAACCGAATGTGCTTGGAACTACGGCCTGAGCTTCCAGGCCGAAATAACCAAGGCGAACACCAACTTTTCAAGAATCGGGTACCGAAGCTCCGCCTTTTCAGGACCCTACTCACATAGTAGATGGACAGTTGCTTCTTACCCTCCTCCCGGACCAAGACGGAGCTTATGGCCTCCGCCTCGACTCCGAGGTACAAAGCTAGGCCTTCCTCCTCCTTGGATCCTTGGAGAAGCGGAGCCTTGGTGAGTTGACTTTTTAAGGCTTGAAAAGCATCCTCGCACTCTTTTGCCCATCCAAACTTTTGGTTGCCTCGCAACACTTTGAAGAAGGGTGAGCATTTCTCCCCTGTCCGGGAGAGAAACCTACTCAACTCTCCGAGCTTCCCTGTTAAGCGTTGGACTTCCTTGGCATTTCGCGGCGTCTCCAACTCTATTATGGCCTTTACCTTATCTGGGTTGGGCTCCACCCCTGCCGGGGTAAGGAGGTGACCCAGGAACTTCCCTCTGCTGGCCCCGAAGACACATTTCAAGGGGTTCAGCCTCATCTTGAACTTGCGCAAAGTGGCGAAGGCTTCCTCGAGGTCTAGCAGGTGAGAGCTCACGCCCTTGCTCTTCACCATGAGGTCGTCCACGTACACCTCCAAGTTCCTTCTCATCTGCTCCCGAAAGACACGGTCCATCATCCTTTGATATGTTGCCCCTGCGTTCTTCAGCCCAAAAAGCATCATCCTATAACAGTAACACCCCTCTCTCGTGATGAAGGAGACATCTTTGACGTCCGGGGGTGCATCCTGATTTGGTGATAACCTGAAAAGCATCTAAAAAACTCATTACAGAAAAATCGACGACTGAGTTGACCAACGCGTCGATTCGAGGCAGAGGATAACAATCCTTAGGGCATGCTTTGTTCAAAAGAGAAAAGTCAACACACATCCTCCAGCGACCATCACCCTTTTTTACCATAACCACGTTGTAGACCCAGCCTGGGTACTGGATCTCCGATACAAAACCTGCTCTGAGGAGTTTATCCACCTCCTCCCGGATTGGCTCCTCCAGCTTGTCGGCGATGGTCCTCCTCTTCTGGCGGATGGGACGGGTTCCTGGGTCGAGATTGAGACGGTGGCAGGTCACGTCCTCGTCGATGTCTGGCATGTCTGTCGCGCTCCAAGCGAAGATGTCCACGCTCCTTTGGATGCACTCCAACATTTTTCCTCGATCGTCCGGGGTAAGACCTCCGCTAACCCACACCTTCTCCGTCTTCCCTCCTTGAGTGATAACCTCCATCTCTACTGCTTCCTGCGCCGCCTCCAACCGGGACGGCTCTTCCCACTCACCTCCTACATTTCTTTCTCCGGCTAGGGCCTCCTCCATCACAGCTTCTACTTCCATCAGCTCGGCATGTCCCTCCCGCATCTCCTCCGTCTACTCCTCCTGGGCACGGACCTCCTCTCCTACTTCCCTTTCTCCCCCTCTCTCTTCTCCTAGCGTCGTTGGCTCCCTCATCTCCCTGTCTACCTCCTCAGCCTCCGCCATCAAGGAGATGGTGTTGACGGCAATCACGTAGCACTGCCTCGCCACCTTGGTATCCCATCGGATTCGGATCTGAACTCCACCGCTATGGAATTTAAGACACCGATGGAAGGAAGAGGGGACACAACGGAAGGCGCTGATGAAAGGGCATCCAAAAATGGCGTTGTAACTACTCGGAGCGTCGACTATGACGAACCGACAGTTCCTTGGAACCCCTCTCAACGTTATCTGGAGCCCGACTCCGCCTTCGACCTCCTTCCTCTCCCCCGAAAAACCAAACAACGGCCCGTCCGAGGCCAGCACCCTCTTCGCCTCCGCCTGCATCGCATTGAAGGCCTTTTTGAAAATCACATTTACGGAACTCCCATTGTGGACCAAAATCCGGGAGGCCGTGAAGTTTTCGATGGCCGTCTGGATCACTAAGGCATCGCAGAACGGATCCTCATAATCCGGCATGTCCTCCAACGAGAAGGTAATTTTCTCCAGAGGGGGTGGAGTTTGGGAGGTCGACGCGACGCTCCTCCTGAACATCATTTGGAGGCTCCTCTTACGGGTGGCCTCAATCCCTACCCCACCATGGATCACTTTGATCCCCCCTCGAGCTCCCACGTCAGCCCGATCTTCGCACCTGTCCTCCTCCCCTTCTCTAGGTAATACCTCTTCAATCCTCACCGGTTGTTGTTGTTGTTGCACCGAACCTCTTGTCCTCCTCATTTCCAAAAACTCTAGGCAGGTGGCCGTCGCGTGACCTTCCTCTAGTGGAAGTCACAGTAGGGCAACGCCACTCTGCCCCTCCCCTTCCTCCTCTTCTGTTTCCTCTCCCCTTCCTCTTCCTCGGCCGATCGCAATGGATTGTTGCTGAGGGGGGAGAGGCGGCCTCGGACCCTGTCTCCACCCCGGAGGGTTGAACCGCCCTTGCCCCCCCCATGGAAATTCCCCCCTTCCGTGGTATCCTTTTCCTTGACCCTGCACCGGTCCTTCATGGGGTCTCCAGGTTAGGTGGTTGTTGGGCTCCTGGTACCCACAACCTTGCTGCTGCCCCTGAAACCCCTGACCTCTGGGTTCGTCTCTCCTTCTCACCTCCTGCTGTCTGCTTCCTCCCTGCTCCTTCGCTTCTCCGTCACCCAACCTAGCCAACTTTCTGGCAAACGTCGGGTTTGCCGCCTCCCCCTCAATCTCCTCCGCCCTCTCCATCAGCTCTTCAAAAGACAGCGGGGGCACTCTCTTCAGCTCTACTCTGAAGAACCCTTCACGAAGCCCAAGGATGAAGGCAAACATCAGGGTGTGCCCCGACACTTCCTGGACAAGAGTATTTCCTCGTGGAACCTGTGCACATAACTCCCCAACATCTCCTTCGGACCCTGCTTGATTGCGAACAAGAACTCTGCTCCCTTCTTCCTTTTCTTGGACATTGAGAACCTCAGAAGGAAGCAACGTCGCAGATCCTCAAAGCAGTAGAACGAGCTCGAGGGCAGCTGGTGAAACCAGTCTCGAGCCTTCTCCTTAAAGGTGATAGCGAATAGTCGGCACTTGAAAGCGTCTGACATCTACCTGATGGAGACGACGTCCTCACTAAAGATCAAGCTCGAGGGCAGCTGATGCTTATCTCACTAACCATGGGATCATTCATCAAACCACCTGCGCCCACACTTCTACCCAAAATGGTGTTGTCGAAAGGAAAAATAGACATCTGCTCGAAGTCACTCGGTGTCTTCTCATTACCATGAAGCTTCCCCAATCTTATTGTGGAGAAGTTGTCCTCACTGCGGCACACCTCATTAATCGACTTCCCTCCAGTACCCTACAATATGCCTCCCCGTTATCTCGCCTATCCACATCTTGCATTGTCCACACTTCTCATTTACCTCCTTGTGTGTTTGGTTGTGTGTGCTTTGTCCACATCCATTCCCACGCCCAAAATAAACTGGATGCACGCTCTCTTAGATGTGTCTTTATTGGCTACTCCTCCACTATGAAGGGCTATCGGTGTTATCACCCCCCTCCTGCCGTTTCTTTTGTATGATGGATGCGACCTTTCGGGAAGAGGAACCCTTTTATGGCTCAAGTCAGGGTGAGCATGACTACAATGATGGTGACATTGATCCTCTCATCCCACTTCCCGTGCTTTCTCCCACTCCACGTCATGACTACACTAATGGTGTTGTTGATCCCCTCATCCTGCTTCCCGTGCTTCCACTCCGACATCCACTTCTTCTATGGTGGTACCTACTACCATATCTTCTTATGAGGAATGTGGCCTTCTGTCTCCTTTTCGCCACACCTATCAGAGGCGTAATGTTGGTGCTAAGGTATTACAAGACCCGGTCAGTCCTTCACCCCCAACACACTCCTCGGAATCAGATTCTGATAAAGATGTCCATCAACCTCCCATACATTGGAAACGTAAGTCCACCTCCACTGCATATCCAATTACATGTCGTATCACAATCTAGCAGAGGGTCATCGAGCCTTCATTTCTTCTTTGGATTCTGTTCGCATTCCTAATACTTGGCAGGAAGCAGTGACCATACCAGAATGGCGACGGGCAATGGAAGAAGAGATGTCTGCTTTAGAAACAAACCAGACCTGGACTCTAGGATACCTCCCACCTGGGAAGAAGTCTGTCTGGTCAAAGTGGGCTTTTATGGTCAAGCAGAATCAAGAAGGCATTATTGAATGATACAAGGCACGCCCTGTCACTCAGGGGTACACTCAGACCCCTGGCATGAATTATCATGAAACTTTTGCGCCAGTGGCGAAAATGGACTCTATTCATGTTATCATATATTATGATGTGTTGAAGCCAAGAAAATCCTAGCTCCAAATGTTCGGACCTAAATGCAGCCTGAGGCTACTGATTCCACGTTCCGGCAATCTGGATCCGAAAGCTAGAGCTAAGAAAGTTGACAAAAGACCATAAACAAACCCTAGGGTGCTTCAGCAGGGAGGTCCCGCCATATATCCGGAAGTTTGGGAGAAACTTCCCCTCCACAACCACAAATGACTGAGCTTGGTACGAGGAAGGAACATGCTTTTCGAGTATCTCTCTTGGGGGGGGGGGGGCAACCTCTTTTTTAAAAGTGTCATTCCTGGTACCCATGAGGGTCTATTTATAGACAAATCCTAGGGGGTACACTCAGACCCCTGGCGTGAATTATCATGAGACTTTTGCGCCAGTGTAGAAAATGGACTCTATTCGTGTTATCATATATTATGATGTGTTGAAGCCAAGAAAATCCTAGCTCCAAATGTTCGAACCTAAATGCAGCCTGAGGCTACTGATTCCGCGATCCGGCAATCTAGATCCGATAGCTAGAGCTAAGAAGGTTGAGAAAAGACCATAAATAAACCCTAGGGCACTTCAGCAGGGAGGTCCCGCCACGTCCAGAAGTTTGGGAGAAACTTCCCTCTACAACCACAAATGACTGAGCTTGGTACGAGGAAGACATAGGTTTTTCAAGTATCTCTCTTGGGGGAGGGGGTCAACCTCTTTTTAAAAGTGTCATTCCTGGTACCCATGAAGGTCTATTTATAGACAAATCCTAGGGGGGTATGTAAGCGACTATACCTGGCCCCTGCGAGGTTGTCATTCTGGACCTGGCAATCTCGCGATCCGTCGAATATCGAAGGATCCCGGCTACGCTTAGAGAGATTGTGCCAATGATCGCCAACTAGGCGAGTAACTTCGAGACTTGCTGATAGTCGTCTGCTTGGGCGAGTAACTCTGATGCTCACTCATAGTATTAAATGTTCTTGTGGGTTGCTTGCTGATTTTGACTTGATCTTTGACTTTGACTCTAGCATACGTGGCATGAACGGGCCCATCCTCGTCGAATACGGGTTGTACATAATCCCCACTCTTTGGGAGCTGTGAAGTAGCTCGGAAAGAAACATCTAACCCTTATTCGGCGAGGTTCATCTGGTAAGTATTGGACATACTTGAAAGCATGGGGCGTCCCATCCGACATCTATAAATAGGAGAAGGGGGCATGCCCTGGGGTACCCTCTTTGAAGCTAAAGCGAGATGTTGTCCCCCGAGGAAATCGTCGCGAATACCCAAGCTTTAATGATCTTGCTAAAGAAAACGCAGGGTGGTATTCCTCGCCATGTAGGGGGTCTGATAAGCGCAAACGAAAAAGAGACGAGGGCGAGCGCCCGACTGAGAAGACACCGAGGGAGGATGCTCCTTCGGGGGGTCATGCGCGACCTGCACTGGATCCGGTCCATACTCTGCTGAGCCAGGTGGGCTTGGAAGAAGGCGGCGATCAACTGGTCGTCGATAGCGAGCATCCAACCGCTCCCCCTAACACGACTGCAACAAGTAAACGCCGACCCTTTTCAAAAATTCTGGAACCATTCGCCTTACTGATGCCGACTTTCCCTTGTAGCGACTTCTCCTCCAGACACCAACCCGGTCGAGCCGAGCGCGTCGGTGCCTCTCACTGAAGAGCCTGTGCGCACGGAGCATTTACTGCCTCCTTCGGTGATCACGCCCGACGTCGCACCTCAGCCGGAATCTTCTCGCCAACCGCGGCCTGCAACGGAAGGCGGGGAAAGTAGCTCCCGCATGGGAATTTTGAAGATACGAAAAATCGAAGTTCCCATCCCTTCCCTCGTCTCCGCCTCCCTCATCTGAAGTTCCTCGTCAGTCGGCGACAACCACTCAAGGTCCTTCGGCGTCCGGTGGAAGAGGAGGCGGGTGATCATCCTATGCGCCTCATCCTTCGACGACAACAAGGGGGGATGATCGCGGGAAGACTCCTGTGGATCAGCCGGCTGCGCACTCTTCCTGATAGCATGAGATTGTGCCCCCGCACTTTCATCCAGTAGGCGGGAATGGCAGGGGCGGGCGATCAGGGACTCGGCGAACTCCTCCTCGTCGCACGTCGTCACCTCGTCGTCTTTCCCCTATACGCCGCCGAGACTCCTCGGCGGACGCCTTCTCCTCGCCGCCAGCCGAGGGTAGCATTTTCGCGCGCAGGTACTTCTCGCTTTAAGCGATCTGTCTCATTGTCCTTGTGGAAATTCTGTCGATTCATCTCTGCCTTTGCCAGGTCGTGTGAAGTCCCCGAGATCTACCTTCATAGACGTCATCGGCCTGCCAATGCGCGAGTTCCAGACGAAGATGGTCTCAGCGTACCTTGACCTCGAAACCAATGTCGACAGACTGGTGGCTTGTGAGGCCAATCGCCGCATATCCCAGTTGGAGGCTCGTGTGGCGATCATCGAGGGGTTTGAGCAACGGCTCGAGGCCTCGGAGGCAAAGTACTACGCCATCAACGAGTTGGACAGGCGGATGGAAGACGTGGAGCACCGACAGTACTTGTTGCAGGCCGACCTTCGCGGAATCCGGGCGAGTATGGGCTCCCACGGGACCCTTACTCGCATGGAGGATCACATTCGCCTCAGCGAGGAGTATATGGCGAAGGCCAGAGAGCAGATGAGCTTTGCGCGCGAGCTAGGGTGGTCTGGGCGACAAGCACGAAAATCCTCCAGGGCTGTGACTCAGATGCTGGCATTTTTCTTGTTCTTTTCATCCTTAGAACAAAACTGTTTGTAATAATTCAATCTTATTCTGACCATGATTTCATGCATGCTTGTTCTTGCGTTTAACTTCGTTTCTGCTTTTTGCGACGATCCTATATTTATTTCTGTTGAACGTGGCGAGGTTCATTTATTAGTCGCGCTTCATGTGCGAGGTACGACCATTTATTCTTAGAAAGTCCTTCGCGGGAAAGTCGCTTCGCCAAGAAATTGAGCGAGTTAGGATAGTTACTCACGCACGATGAACATTGCGACCACCCCTTGCGACGTCGATAAATAGGGGGTGGGGTCTGAAAACAGTACGTTTTCTCAACCCGTTCCCGAGTATTCAACTACTTCGTGCGAGTTTCTCATCTTCTCGATGGCGCCTACTGATGACGCAGCTACTCGCAGATTGTCGTATTCCAGGAACTTCTCAGAGAAGAATTTCAAGAAGTCAGTTACTCGCCAGGACGAGCTGGAGAGTTTCGTCTATCGGTTCTTGTCGGAGTGATATCGCGTGAGCTAACCGGAGCTTTTGCCCGAAGCTCCGTCCACTAACATCTTCCAGGAAACCACATTTGCCGAGTCCACTCATCCACCTGACTCTACTGAGAAATCTGCCAAGAAATCCGCAACCGCCTGGGCCTTGATTGCCACCCTGGGGGAGAAGGAGATTTCAAACTCACTGAGTTCTACCGACCACTTTGTCAACCTTCCCGAATGCTCCACCACATCCAAGATACTTCAGAGAGGATGATCGGTCACTACTCGGATGGGGTGAGCCTAAAAATAAGGCCGAAGCTTCCACGCTGAGACTACCAAAGCGAAAGTCAGCTTCTCCAGGATGGGATATCGCATCTCTGTCCTTTGGAGCACCCTGCTCACATAGTAAATGGGTAGATGCCCCCTCCTCTTTTCCCTCACCAGCACCGAACTCACCGCCTACGCCGCCACTCCCAGGTAGAGGAGTAGGTCTTCACCTTCCTTCGGGCCTTGGAGCATAGGTGTCTGGGTTAGTTGTTGCTTGAGTTTTTAGAAGGCCTCCTCACACTTCTCGGTCCACTCGAACTGTTGGCCACTTCGGAGGGTCTTGAAGAAAGGATAGCACTTCTCTCCAGCCTTTGACAGGAAATGACTGAGGCCCGCCAACCTCCCCATCAGCCTCTGAACTTCTTTGGTGTTCCTAAGCGATGTCATCTCCAAGATAGCTTTAACTTTGTCTGGATTGGGCTCCACTCCCCTCGGGGTGAGAAGATGTCCCAAGAACTTCCCTCTTCCGTCCCCGAAAACGCACTTTGTCGGGTTGAGTCTCATTTTGAAATTCTGAAGCGTCGCAAAAGTCTCTACCAGATCACTAATGTGCTTCTGGACGCTCTTGCTCTTCACCAAGAGATCATCCACATACACCTCTAGATTCTGGCCTTTTTTCTCCTTGAAGACTTGGTTTATCATCCATTGATAAGTGGCTCCCACGTTCTTCAACCCGAATGACATCATCTTGTAGTTGTAGCAACCATCACTGGTGATGAAGAAGACGTCGCGTCGATCGGGGGGGGGTTGCATCTGAATCTGGTGGTATCCTGAAAAGGCATCAAGAAAGTTCATCATAGAAAAACCGATGGCCAAATCAACCAGTGCGTCAATTCGAGGCAAGGGATAACAATTCTTCGGGCAAGCCTTATTTAACAATGAGAAATCGACACACATCCTCCAGCCCCCAGTGACCTTCTTTACCACTACAATATTTGAGACCCAGCCTGGATACTGGATCTTGGATACAAAGCATGCCTCAAGCAGCTTTGTCACCTCCTCTTTGATGGGTTCTGTCAACACAGTGGCACTTGCCCTCTTCTTCTGCCGGGTGGGCTTAACCTCAGGGTCCAGGCTGAGACGGTGGCACACAACCTCTGCATCGATCTCTGACATCTCCGCTGCGCTCCACGCGAAGATGTCCACATTCTTTTGCAGACACGCCACCATCTCTATCTTCTCCTCTGCCTTCAGCGCTCCGCTGATGTTCAGCAACCCGGGCTCTCCGCCCTCCGAGAACACTTCCACTTCATCCACTTCCTCCGCAGCCTCCAGCCTAGCCATCCCTTCCAGGACTCGGTCCGCCTCTTCCGCCTCCTCCATCCAGCCGATAGTGCTCACCGCACTCAGGTAGCACTCTCGAGCAGCCTTAAGATCGCTCTGGATCCTCCCTAGATGTCTCCATGACAATACTACAAGCACTGATGGTAGGAGGACGAAACGGTCTTGAAGGTGTTGATGGGTGGCCTTCCGAAGATCGCGTTGTAACATCTCGGCGCAATGACGATGACGAACCGACACTTGATCGAAGTGCCTCCGAGGGTTATCAGCAACTCCACTCCTCCTTCCACCTCCTTCTCACCCGAGAAACCAAAGAGGGGACCATCCGAGGCTATCACCCTGCTTGCCTCCACTTCCAACCCGACAAACGTCTTCTGGAAAATGACATTGACCGAACTCCCGTTGTCCACCAGGATTCGGTTGACGGTGAAGTCTTCGACGACTGCCTGGATCACGAGGGCATCATGAAAGGGGTTCTCAATCCCTAGCATCCTCCTCTGAGAAGGTAATCTCCTCCAGCGGGGGCGGCGCTTGAGAGGTCGAAGCGACGCTCTTGCGGTAGATTTGATGGAGACTTGCCTTGCGGGAAGCTCCGAGTCCCGCTCCCCCGTGGATCACTCCTACTCCTCCTTGACCTCCTTGGTCAACTCGATCTTCATTCCTCCTTCGAAAGGGTGCCTGACCCACCACCGGCTCTACCGAGAACTTATGCCTCTGCTGCTCTCCTCCTCCCCCCGCTCCTGCTCTAAGCCTTCTCCTGATCTCCCAGAAATCGAGGCAAGCCATCGTTCCGTATCCCTCCACCTGGTGCAGCTCACAGTAAAGAGGGATCTCTTCCACCTGATGCCTCCTTCGGTTATTTCTCCGGTGATGTCTATTGCCTTGACGGGCAATAGTCATGGCTTCTCCGCGTGCTCCTCCCTGATGCCTCTCTTGCCGACCAAGGTCTCTCCTCCCCGGAGAGAGCCTTCTTCCCTGACCCTGCTGCTGGGGTCATCCCATCGGCCTCCACGGTGGTCGATGCTCCGGTACCTGGTACCTCCTCTCCTCTTCCCGACGCTCTGGAGCCACAAAAGCCCTCCTCACCTCCTGTCTCCTCGGCTTCGCTCTTCTCCCCTCCTCGGCTCATCCTTCCTTCCAGCTTGTTGCTTCCCCTCCTGCTCCCTGGGCTCCCCCTTCTTTCCCCGCACTGGGACCTTCTCCTCTTCATCATCTTCTTCCCTGGTCAGCTTGGTGAGCCTCGCCAAGAATCCTTGGTTCGTCGACTCCCCCAGAACGAACTTATTGGCCCTCTCAATAAGTTCTGCATAGGATAGGGGAGGATCCCTGCTGATCTCCAGCTTGAAGAGACCCTCCCTCAGACCGAATGTGAGAGCCAACTGCATGGTGAAGCAATCCACCTCCTGGATGCCTAGGACTTCCTCCTGAAAGCGGTCGATGTATTGCCCCAATATCTCGTGCACTCCTTGCACCAGATAGAAGAGGGCAGTTGTCTCTTTCTTCCTTTTCTTGGACGTGCCAAACCTCATCATCAACCCTCTCCGCAGGTCTTCAAAGTAGTAGATGGAACTGACCGACAGCTGGTGAAACCAATCTCTAGCCTTCCCCTAGAAGGTGATCGCAAGGAACCTGCACTTGAACACATTCGTCATGTTCCGGATGGAAACCACATCCTCAAACCACTGAAGATGACGGATCGGATCATCCCTCCCGGTACAGTAGCTGAGGGTAGGCTCTCTGAACCCCTCGGGGACTAGGGCGGCCAGTATCTCACAACAGAACGTGCTCCTTCCCCCCTAGCGAAGATCCTCCAGGTGGCGAGTAACAACGCTATACTCGCCACCCGCACGAGTTCCTGGGAACCTCGCCGGGTTCTCCACCTCTCGGAACCTAATCCCCTAAAAACTCGCCGGGTAGAACTGCGATTGCACCGGTCGCTCCGGCTCTTCCACCATCATTTCCTTCCCTGCTCGTCTGGATGGTGCAACTTCCTCCGACGGGGTTTCGCGGGGAGGTGAGGTTGTTGTGACCTTTGCGCGAGGAACCAACATCGCTCGCAAAGTGTCCTTGATCCGCCGCGTGAACTCCTCAAAATCGGACCTTCTCACAAACTCTCCTCCACCTGCCGAGTCACCCGCTGCCCTCTCCAACTCGCCTCCTTTCACCATTTCGCCTTCTCCACAGAGCTAAGAAGGTAGAGAAAAGACCATAAACAGACTCCAGGGCGCTTCAACAGGGAGGTCCCTCCACGTACACTGAAATTTGGGAGAAACTTCCCCTCCACAGCCACAAATGGCTGAGCTTGGTACGAGGAAGGCACATGTTTTTAGAGTATCTCGCTGGGGGTGTGGGGGGAACCTCTTTTTTAAAAGTGTCACTCAGGATACTCTTGTGGGTCTATTTATAGACAAATCCTATGGGGGGTATGTAGGCGACTATACCCGGCCTCTGCGAGGTTGTCTTTCTGGACCTGGCAATCTCGCGACTTGCAATCCGGCGACTATCGAAGGATCCCGTCTACGCTTAGCAAGATTGTGTCGATGATCGCCAACTAGGCGAGTAACTTCGAGACTTGCTGATAGTCGCCTGCTTGGGCGAGTAACTCTGATGCTCGCTCATAGTATTAAATGTTCATGTGGGTTGCTTGCTGATTTTGACTTGATCTATGACTTTGACTCTGGCATACGTGGCATGAACGGGCTCACCCTCGTCGAATATGGGTTGTGCATGATGCATGTCATGTGAAGGACCTACAACAACTGGATGTTAAGAATGTCTTCTTACATGGCGATCTTGAAGAGGAGGTATACATGAAATTCCCGCCAGGATTCTCGAAGCCAGAAGCGGATGGACGAGTCTGTCAACTCCTGTAACAACCCTAAAAATATCTAAATAAATATTTGATATGAAAAGACTATCCGCAGCCCAAGCCCCCCTCTTTATTATCCTTATTAATCCCTCTAACCGCACCCCCCATCTCTCCCGATTAAAACCGCCCCCCCCCCCCCCCCCCCGGTCTAACATTCCCGCACGCTAGGGCTTGCTTCTTCCCGATCCCGTTCTCGTCCCCTGCGCAGAACATCGATGCCGCTCCTGCTTCCATCTCCCGCACAACTCGCCGCCGCCGCCTGCTCTCCCTCCTGCGTGCGCCGCCGCCGCCTGCTCTTCCTCCTGCGTGCGCCGCCGCCGCCTGCTCTTCCTCCTGCGTGCGCCGCCGCCGCCTGCTCTGCCTCCAGCCGCCCTCTCCTTCTCTTTTCCTGGACGCCGGCAGCAGCAAGGCCTCCCCTCTTCTCCTCCTCTGGCCGGCAGCCAGACCCTCTTCCTCCGGCAACCCTTCCTCTTCGATTTAGCCGGAGATTTGCAAGGAGAACGTCTAGGGTTTGCTCGGATCCGCCTCTCCGTGGATTTTTGGGCTCCGATCCGGCCTCCTTGGGTAAATCTTCCTCCGATCCCCGCATTTCAGATTTTAACTTAATTGCTTTGTGCTAACTTTCGCCTCCGGACGACGTAATCACGTCGGATCCGCGTGGGTGTGTCGTGTACTCGACTAATCCTAAGTTTCTTTTTCGGTTTTCGGTGTCGTTCAACGAATGTAGCGGTGGAATCGCTCAAGGCCCTCTCCGAATTAGGGTTCCCGGATTCAACCGCCCCCAAAACCTTCGGATCTCTTGTGGTAACCGCTTCTCCCCTCTTTGCCGAGGGAGGTATATTCCTTAACTTGCCCCCTTGAATTATTTTACGCAACATAGTCACATGTGTGCGCGTAGGAATAAGCGTTGGAACAAACTTTTCATGTGAACGCATCTTGAACAGGTTCCGCTAGAGTTTAGACCTTGCCTCTTAGCCGCCGCCTTCACGCCCGGCTCCTCCTTAAGGCAAGTAGAGAAATCTCTCTCGCTTGCAAACAAGTTTTATTTAAGTCACACTGGTACCATACTAGCCTCCACTTGAATTTATTACTTGCAGATAAGTAAGCTCATTAGACGTCATAAGCAAACAATGAAAGGGAATGTGTCGTTTGATGTGACACCGGAAAAAAATGAGTTCACGCTTGAATGGTAACAGAAACCAATAAGGGAATCTTGTAAGCAGCGGTAGCTTAAGCCTTGCATCTACTCCCATGCTAGAATCTTGTGCATCAAATGATGACACACACGCCTTTCATTGATTTCTGCTTATACGTTTGTGTTTAGGCTAAACTCCGGAGTAGGCTAAAAAAAAAATTGACTAAAGAATCTCAGTTAGTCTCTGTCATACTTTACTGCTATGCTTGTTTCCCAGTTTACTTGTTTATTTTATTAACTTGAATCTCTGTTATTGATCTTGTTCTGAGGCTTCTCCTTCTGTTTGGACTTGCCTTAGGGTTCGTGACTGCGCCGCCTACTTCCTGAGCTGTTCCTCGCCCAGCTCCCGTATGTCGGAGATTTTTTTTTTTTTGTAGTTGCTGCATCAGGTCCTCTGTATCTTGTTCTTTTACTTTTGGATTTGGTTTTCCTGTACTAGTTATTTTCAAGCATTTTCCTTGTATCGTGGACAACTCTTAGGATGGTACGGATGTATTTCAGCATTATATAAATGTTCATTTTGTTTCTGCAGTTTACTAGCATCACTTTTAATTCAAGCTTCCGCGTAATAAATCAAACTGGTATTTTTTTTTCAAGATCTAATTATTTTCTACAGATATTCTGGTATTACAGTAACCGCCTAGCAGGCATGATTTCTCTTTGCCCATGTCTGCGGCATCACGACCCGCCCGTAGCGCACTCTGATAATTGTTATGAGACGGGTCGTGACAGTTGGTATCAGAGCTAGGTTTAGCATCTAAAGATAAAGTATTTTAAGCTTTTCATATATTTTGAAATCTATTATGTAAATATACGCGCATGCATCATTTCCTCACTCACCTTGTCGTTGTCTGTTGTTCGAGGCTGAAACACGCACACACTCACCCATAAGCATGAGTAGTATGCGTACAAATGTTAAGGGAGTATGGGCAAACTTAACATTTATATGCATATGAATTTCCATTAGGATTTACACCGCTTGCAAATATTAAATTGTATGGGCGATATAATATTTTCAAGTGCGATGACATTAGAATCATAATGCGCATGACATGTTAAGTGATATGGGCGCTTAACATGACATGCGTATCCATTCATAAACATTCTTAGGAATGCATTGTAGGCATAATCATGTTGCATGCATAACATAACTCATTGCACAAGTGTCTAAGCTAAGAGCAACAGACAACGAATGTACACACATGGATTTTACAAATCATCGTCTTACCGCATGTGATCATATCGCCGCACGTGCATCTGCATGGTCGTCACTTAGAGTTGTCCAATGAAAATGCTGTAACTACTACTTGAATTGCTTATCCAACAGTATTAGATTGCTATGACCTGTAATCTCAACCCTCAAGCTTAACTTAGCCGTTGTCTCACTCGGTTCTTCTATGTTTCTTTCTAGATGGCTTCTAAGCGACCACAGCGCAAGAAGGCTACACCTTCTGCGGGGGAAACCCCTTTAGGTGAAATGGTCCAACTTTTGAAGCAGCTTGTGGAGCGTGTCACCCGTCTGGAAGGGGATCGCCAAGCTCCTGATCCAGGTTCTGGTTCTGGCAGCGCAGGGACGTCTGGAGTAGCTGTCACCATCACCCCTCCTGCATCTGATGCTGTAGTGACCCCGGCCGTGACCACTCCGGCTGCTCTTCCTTTGACGATGGCTGACACTCTGGCTTTTAAGAGGCTAAATCCGCCTGCCTACAACGGTAACCGCGACTACTTCGTGATCACAGAATGGATCTCCCAGATGGAGAAGCACTTCGAGTATGCCTTAGTTCCAGAAGCTCAGAAGGTCCTTCTTGCGGCCTATCAGCTGACCGAGGACGCCTATACTTGGTGGCTCCAGCACCGCAGCCTCCACGAATCTACCACCCTAACTTGGGGGCAATTCAAGGACGCTCTGATGGAGAACTTCCTCTCTTCTGTGGAGCGGGACAAGTTAGCAGAGAGATTCTTGTCCCTTCAGCAGCCTGGCAGGACAGTGACAGAGTATGCACAGGAGTTCTCCCGCCTATCCCTCCTTGCTGCGGAGTTCGTGTCGGATGAAGCCAAGAAGATCAGTCGTTTCGTGAAGGGACTTCGCCATGACATTCGCCAGCATGTGGTAGCACACGACGCCAGAACCTATGCAGAGACCGTGGGAGCCGCCATGCGGGCGGAAGCTATTGAACTGGATCGTACTGGAAAGAAAGCCCAGCACGGAACGAGCAATGCCGCTGCATCCGACCTCAAGCGCAGGAGTGCTCCACCTCAGGAGCAAGGTCCCAGGTCCATGGAGGTGTGTGCTTACTGCCACAAGGTGGGCCATACCGCCCAAGTCTGCCGGTCTCTCCTGAAGAAGCAGAAGACAGCCGCTCCTACACAACCTCCGATGACACTTGCCTCCACCTCCACCGTTTGTGCCTACTGCAAGTTGCCGGGCCATCAACAGAGGGACTGCCGCCGTAAGTTGAAGGCCTGTTTCAAGTGTAGGCAAGTGGGTCATCTCAAGTTCGACTGCCCCATGAGGGAAGGCCCGGCCACTACTCAGCCACAGCAGGCTAACCCCGGAGCCCAGAATATGGGCAAAGCTGTGCTGAATGTCCTTACTCAAGGCGAGGCGCTCGCTTCCACGGACGTCATCTCTGGTACGTATGCGTTGTTCTATTTTTCCTGCAAGTATTTATGCATGCTTTTATATCAAAAACAACCGGAATTGGCGGTTATAACTGCGATTCGTTTTAGGGAGATTTAGAGTCAGAAACAAGTGGTTGCAGATTCTCTTTGATTCTGGCGCATCTCACTCGTTTATCGCTCGCCATATTGTGGACCTGCATGGTTGGCCCACTTCACCTCTGGAGGCCCCTTTTGAGATTTCTGTGCCGGGTCATCAGCACCTATCAACTAGGGGTATCCCCAATTGCCCAATCTTGCTGGAAGAATTGCAAGTCTTTGCGGATCTCATAATTCTGGAGATGTCTGAGTTCGACGTGATTTTGGGAATGGATTGGCTGGTTGCATATCGAGTGAAGCTGGATTGCGCGGCAAAGAGGATCAATCTCAGCATCGGTGGCAAGGATTACAGTGTTCACGTGACCCGCGGCCATCTGAAGGTAATTTCTGTTGTACGTGCCACTCGGCTTCTCAGTCAAGGGTGCATTGCTGGCTTTGTTTATGCTTCTCATTCAGATTCTGCTACTCCTTCACTCGAGTCTATCCCGATCGTTTCTGAGTTTCCTGACGTGTTTCCCGCCGAGCTGCCTGGGATGCCGCCTGATCGTGAGGTAGAGTTCTCTATTGATGTGGCGCCTGGAAGGCGCCCCATATCTAAAGCTCCTTACCGGATGGCCCCGCGCGAGTTGGAAGAACTCTAATTGCAGTTGGACGAGATGCTCGAGCTTGGGTACATTCGTCCCAGCACGTCTCCGTGGGGAGCCCCCGTCCTCTTCGTAAAGAAGAAGGATGGTTCTTTGAGACTTTGTATTGACTACCGGGATCTGAATAAGGTCACAATCAAGAACAAGTATCCCCTCCCGCGTGTGGATGACCTCTTTGATCAGCTTAAGGGCAGTACCGTGTTTTCCAAGATAGATCTCAGATCGGGTTATCATCAGTTGAAGATCAAGGAATCCAATATCCCCAGGACTGCTTTCAGAACTCGGTATGGACATTTTGAGTTCCTGGTGATGTCCTTTGGGTTGACCAATGCTCCCTCCACCTTTATGGATATGATGAACCGCGTCTTTCGCGAATATCTGGATAAGTTCATCATTGTGTTCATTGATGATATTCTGGTCTATTCCAAGACCCGTGAAGAGCATGATGCACATCTTAGGCTCACTCTCTCCACTCTTCGCCAGCACCAACTCTATGCCAAGTTGGCGAAGTGTGAGTTCTGGCTGGATCGTGTTGCCTTTTTGGGGCATGTCATTTCAGGGGATGGGCTATCCGTTGACCCCGCCAAAATCTCTGCAGTGATGGACTGGAGGCAACCCTCCACCCCTACTGAAATCCGCAGTTTCCTTGGGTTAGCTGGCTATTATCGGCGCTTCGTCAAGGGTTTCTCCTCTCTTGCTGCTCCTCTGACAAAGCTAACTCAAAAGCATGCCAGGTTTGAGTGGACAGATCAGTGTGAGCAATCCTTCTCTGAATTGAAGCAAAGGTTGTGTTCAGCGCCAGTATTAGCTCTTCCTTCTGAGGGTTTGGATTTTTCTGTGTACATCGACGCTTCCGGAGTGGGTCTGGGTGGTGTTCTGATGCAGGAGGACCGTGTTATTGCCTATGGGTCGAGGCAGTTGAAGATCCATGAGCGCAATTATCCCACTCACGATTTGGAGTTTGCCGCGGTGGTTTTTGCCTTGAAGTTGTGGCGTCATTACCTCTATGGGGTGAAGTGCCACTTTTACACCGATCACCAGAGCTTAAAGTACATTTTCGTTCAGAAGGACCTCAATCTTCGGCAGAGGCGATGGCTTGAGTTTGTAGCGGATTATGACTTGCAGATCACTTATGTGCCCGGTAAAGCCAATTCAGTGGCAGATGCGCTGAGCCGACATGCTACGGCTGCCGCATGCACCCCTATGTCAGCATCCCTTGCAGCCTTGATAGATGACCTCGACCGGATGGACATATCCATCGCACCTGAGGGTCACGGAGGAGTTTCCGTTCCGTTGTGGGTAGAGCAGGTGAAGGATTTGCAGCCATCTGATCCAGAACTCCAGCGTATCCGTCGGCAGGTTGAACTTGGTACTCTCCCAGATTTCTCCATCACTGATGACATCCTGCGATTCCGAGGTCGCCTTTGCATCCCTGATGTTCCTGAGTTATTGGATAGCATTTGCCGAGAAGCTCATGAGTCCCGCACCTCTGGTCACCCCGGCAATAATAAGATGTACCATGATTTGAAGCAGATCGTGTGGTGGCCTGGTATGAAAAATTATATTGCTCGTTTTATCTCCCGATGCCTGACATGCCAGAAGGTGAAAGCCCAGCGTCAGCGTCCGGGTGGTCTTTTGCAGCCTCTGCCTATCCCAGGGTGGAAATGGGAAGACATCTCTATGGATTTCATCACTGGACTGCCCCGTACTCCGAGAGGTCATGATGCGATTTGGGTTATTGTGGACCGCTTGACTAAAGTAGCTCACTTCATCCCGTACAAGGAAGGTCATCCCACCGAGAAGATGGCTCGGATCTATGTTTCTGAGATAGTTAGACTTCATGGGATCCCTCTGCGGATTGTTTCTGATCGTGACTCGAGATTTGTATCGCACTTCTGGAAGGGATTCCAGCAAGCTCTGGGCACTGAGCTCAACCTGAGCACCGCTTACCATCCGACTACTGATGGCCAGACCGAAAGGGTGAATCAGATTCTTGAAGATATGCTTCGGTGTTATATTCTGGACTATAAGGGAGCTTGGGATGAGCACTTGCCATTGGTTGAATTCGCCTACAATAACAGCTATCAGGAGAGCCTCAAGATGGCCCCCTTCGAGGCGTTGTATGGGCGTCGTTGTAGGACCCCTCTCCACTGGTCAGAAGTTGGTGAAAAGGTTGTGTTGGGTCCTGAGCTACTCCAGGAAATGGAAGAGGCCACCAAGAAGACTCGTCTTCAGCTTAGCCGTGCCGTCGAGAGGCAGAGGAAATATGCTAATCAGCGTCGCCGTCCGTTGGAGTTTGCGGTGGGTGATCGTGTGTTCTTGAAGGTTTCCCCTACTCCTGGGGTGAAGCGTTTCGGTCGCCACCATAAGCTCAGCCCGAGATTCGTGGGACCGTATGTTATTTCAGAGCGTGTTGGAGGATCTGCTTACCGCCTGGAGCTACCTGATTCCTTGGCCAGTGTTCATAATGTCTTCCACGTCAGCCAGCTTCGGAAGTACATTCATGATCCCACCCGCGTCATTGAGGAAGTTCCAGTGATTCCTGAAGCTAATCTGTCCTATCCAGTTGAACCCGCGAAGATCGTTGAGTATCAAGAACGCAAGCTTCGGAAGAGAACCATTCCTATGGTGAAGGTACTTTGGGTGCATGGCAGATCTGAGGAGTTCATTTGGGAGCTCGAGTCTGAAATGCGTAGCAAGTACCCACATCTTTTCTCCTGATCCTGGTATGCCTCCGCTCTTGTTCTCTTCGCTTTTTTGCTATTTGCATAGTTACTTTCCATGCTTTGATTTGCAAACCTTGTCGGTATAAAGAACATCTGAATCTTCGCCATAAGATCCCCCATTCAGAGAATTCTCAGAAGTTTCGGGACGAAACTTTCTAAGTAGGGGAGAATGTAACAACCCTAAAAATATCTAAATAAATATTTGATATGAAAAGACTATCCGCAGCCCAAGCCCCCCTCTTTATTATCCTTATTAATCCCTCTAACCGCACCCCCCATCTCTCCCGATTAAAACCGCCCCCCCCCGGTCTAACATTCCCGCACGCTAGGGCTTGCTTCTTCCCGATCCCGTTCTCGTCCCCTGCACAGAACATCGCTGCCGCTCCTGCTTCCATCTCCCGCACAACTCGCCGCCGCCGCCTGCTCTCCCTCCTGCGTGCGCCGCCGCCGCCTGCTCTTCCTCCTGCGTGCGCCGCCGCCGCCTGCTCTTCCTCCTGCGTGCGCCGCCGCCGCCTGCTCTGCCTCCAGCCGCCCTCTCCTTCTCTTTTCCTGGACGCAGGCAGCAGCAAGGCCTCCCCTCTTCTCCTCCTCTGGCCGGCAGCCAGACCCTCTTCCTCCGGCAACCCTTCCTCTTCGATTTAGCCGGAGATTTGCAAGGAGAACGTCTAGGGTTTGCTCGGATCCGCCTCTCCGTGGATTTTTGGGCTCCGATCCGGCCTCCTTGGGTAAATCTTCCTCCGATCCCCGCATTTCAGATTTTAACTTAATTGCTTTGTGCTAACTTTCGCCTCTGGACGACGTAATCACGTCGGATCCGCGTGGGTGTGTCGTGTACTCGACTAATCCTAAGTTTCTTTTTCGGTTTTCGGTGCCGTTCAACGAATGTAGCGGTGGAATCGCTCAAGGCCCTCTCCGAATTAGGGTTCCCGGATTCAACCGCCGCCAAAACCTTCGGATCTCTTGTGGTAACCGCTTCTCCCCTCTTTGCCGAGGGAGGTATATTCCTTAACTTGCCCCTTGAATTATTTTACGCAACATAGTCACATGTGTGCGCGTAGGAATAAGCGTTGGAACAAACTTTTCATGTGAACGCATCTTGAACAGGTTCCGCTAGAGTTTAGACCTTGCCTCTTAGCCGCCGCCTTCACGCCCGGCTCCTCCTTAAGGCAAGTAGAGAAATCTCTCTCGCTTGCAAACAAGTTTTATTTAAGTCACACTGGTACCATACTAGCCTCCACTTGAATTTATTACTTGCAGATAAGTAAGCTCATTAGACGTCATAAGCAAACAATGAAAGGGAATGTGTCGTTTGATGTGACACCGGAAAAAAATGAGTTCACGCTTGAATGGTAACAGAAACCAATAAGGGAATCTTGTAAGCAGCGGTAGCTTAAGCCTTGCATCTACTCCCATGCTAGAATCTTGTGCATCAAATGACGACACACACGCCTTTCATTGATTTCTGCTTATACGTTTGTGTTTAGGCTAAACTCCGGAGTAGGCTAAAAAAAAAAATTGACTAAAGAATCTCAGTTAGTCTCTGTCATACTTTACTGCTATGCTTGTTTCCCAGTTTACTTGTTTATTTTATTAACTTGAATCTCTGTTATTGATCTTGTTCTGAGGCTTCTCCTTCTGTTTGGACTTGCCTTAGGGTTCGTGACTGCGCCGCCTACTTCCTGAGCTGTTCCTCGCCCAGCTCCCGTCTGTCGGAGGTTTATTTTTTTTTGTAGTTGCTGCATCAGGTCCTCTGTATCTTGTTCTTTTACTTTTGGATTTGGTTTTCCTGTACTAGTTATTTTCAAGCATTTTCCTTGTATCGTGGACAACTCTTAGGATGGTACGGATGTATTTCAGCATTATATAAATGTTCATTTTGTTTCTGCAGTTTACTAGCATCACTTTTAATTCAAGCTTCCGCATAATAAATCAAACTGGTATTTTTTTTTTCAAGATCTAATTATTTTCTACAGATATTCAGGTATTACAGTAACCGCCTGGCAGGCATGATTTCTCTTTGCCCATGTCTGCGGCATCACGACCCGCCCGTAGCGCACTCTGATAATTGTTATGAGACGGGTCGTGACAACCCCAAAAATCCCACTATGGGCTGAAGCAATCCCCTAGAGCTTGGTTTGGAAAATTCCAGAAAGCCATGACTCTATTGGGATACAACCAAGGTCACTCTGATCATACACTTTTCGTCAAAATGAGGGCAGGGAAGGTGACGGTTCTCATTGTCTACGTCGACGATATCATCATCACTGGTGATGACTCAGAAGAAATCGCGTGGTTGAAAACACGCTTGTGCAAGGAGTTTGAAGTAAAAGACCTAGCGAAATTAAAATATTTCCTAGGAATTTAGGTGGCTCGATCCAACCGAGGCATATTTATTTCTCAACGAAAATATGTACTCGATCTTCTGGAGGAAACGGGGATGCTTGGCTGTGCTCCAGCATATACCCCTATTGAATCAAATAGTAAAGTTGATGAAGACAAGGACGGTGAAAAGGTGAAACACTTCAGTTATCAAAGGCTGGTAGGACGGCTAATCTATCTCACTCACACTCGTCCTGACATCTCTCACGTTGTTGGGATCCTGAGCAGATACATGCACTCTCCCAGATTGAGGCATCAAGAAACCGCTATGAGAGTATTGTGGTACCTGAAGAAGTCTCCTGGACGAGGGCTCCTGTTCTCACGAAATGAACATCTGAATATTGAAATATATACGGACGCTGACTGGCTGGGAGTCAAGACGATCGAAAGTCAACAACTAGATATTGCTCCTTCGTTGGAGGAAATCTAGCGACCTGGAGAAGTAAGAAGCAAAATGTCGTAGCAAGATCAAGTGTCGAGGCAAAATACAGGGCGATGTCTCAAGGAGTATGCGAAGGATTCTGGCTCAAGTCTCTAATGAATGATGGAAAACCCATACGTCTATACTGCAACAACAAGACGGCTATCAGCATCGCTCATAATCCGGTTCAGCATGATCGAACGAAATATGTCGAAGTTGATAGACATTTCATCAAGGACCACCTGGATAAAGGCAACATTTGCACCCCATTCATTCAATCACAAGACTAGCTTGTAGATATTTTCACTAAAGTCCTAAGTTATGACATCTTCACCGATAACATCTCCAAGATGGGAATGATCAATATATGCCCATCTTGAGGGGGGGGGGGGGGGGGGGGGGGGGTAGTTGAAATATTGTATTTAAAGCCCACTATAAAAGGCCCACTTATGGCCCATCCTCCTTATATTTAGTCCCACATGTCTTGTGGAGTTTTCCTTCTTCCTCCTTTCCATTAAAAAAGGAGCTGTGTGTTGATAGAAAAAGGATGATAATATATAAAAAGGAATATTATTCCGTTCAACTGTTTGTCCATTGATGAACATATAAACTAAAGAACCTCCAATAGACCTTGTAAAAAAAGAAATTAAACGTTTAAGAACCTCCATTTACCCCATATCAAGCTCTTAATGGAGTAACTAAGAAATAAATAGACATTCTAATCACAGTTCAAAGGTTATTACATTGTATAAACACAACCAACCAGGCACACCGTCTCAATCACACCTAACCCTTTAGTGAACGAAATGAATGACAACATGCACATTCTCAAACAGTAAGTGCTTTAACACATCTTTTATAGTTAGTAGCTCTCTGTCTGCATAATTAGATTCATCGTGCGGTAATTCTTGGGAGTTTTGAAGTCGGGAATTTAAATATATTTCCTTCTAAGATCTTACTAGAGCAGTAAACAAACAAAGAAGAATGCTGAACAAGTTGGCAGATATAAGAAAACTGAGGCATACCTTGGTTCTCTCAAAGGAAAAAGACCATTCTGGTGAGATTTCTCGAATCTTGAATAGTTGCTTCTGGTCCACAATCACGCTTGGCTCTGTTACATGGGATGTTTCATGCTGTCCTTGATCAAAGCACATCTCAAGGAAGTCAGAAGAATACGCAGTTTTATCATCCGGAAAATCAATAGTACCCATCCAGTCAAAATGTTTTTCCTTTCGAACAGACACCACTTTAGAGTTGGGTATAACTGTTGTGTCTGTCGTGGTACACAGCCCACCCGCTACCATGCAAGCAACTGAATTGGGTGTCTCGAGATTATCCGAGTCCAAAAGAAAACTTCTAGCTGCACATAACGGTGAGCTTAAGCTATTTCCACCATCCATATGTTCTGTACTTTTTCCTTCATGGCCTGGCTGTTGTGATCTAAATTCTTCCAACTGATCAAATGGAACACCAAGTATGTCCTTTTCTGAAGAAAATTGCTGAAAATTCTACAAAATGAATTCAAAGTGAGATATGCGCCTTCATTCAAGAAAAGTGACAATATGACGCAAACCTAAATTAACGTTTTGAGTAGTTAGGATACAAAATGGTAAAATAACTTATAAAACACTGCGTCGCGGACATCATCTTAATAGACTCGCGGATTTTAACTCTAAATTGCAGGACCCAAAGTCTTCCTAAGACATTGACTAAGTTCTGGCAGTTAAAGTACGGCATTATACCACGTGAAGGACCTCTTACCATTGGCCTAAAAGAGATGGCCATTACAAAATCCTTATCCTAAGTGAGATTTTTGGGATGAATTTTATGAGAGAAAGTGTTTACAAACATGCGTGTGTTAATTCTGGACTCAAAATCTTCCTAAGACATTGAACCGTTACCCTTGGCCTAAAAGATATGACCATTACCAATTCCTCAACCCAAGTGAATTTTTTGGGATAAATTTTATGAGAGAAATGTCTTCAACCATGTGTAGGTGATACAATTCAATAACCGCTTACCGTTAACTGAAGAAGGCGGCCGTTGGCAGGAACGCGAGTGTCTAAACAACAGTTAACTGTGGGGACAACAACAACAACAACGCTCAAGCCTTTATCCCACCATAGTGGGGTCGGCTATATGAATCCTTTGTCGCCATTGCGCCCTATCTTTAATCATAGCCTCATTAACACCCAAGTACATCATATCTTTCCTTATAGTTTCATTCCAAGTCTTTTTTGGCCTACCCCTCCCCCGTTTAACATGTCTAGTGACTAAACTCTCACAATGCCTAATAGGTGCCTCTAATGGTCTCCTATGTATATGTCCGAACCATCTTAAACGAGCTTCTCGCATCTTCTCTACAATTGGCGCCACTCCTGTCTTATCCCTGATACATTCATTCCTAATTTTATCCAGTCTTGTGTGACCACACATCCACCTAAGCATTCTCATCTCCGCAACTCCCATTTTTTGCTCATGTACACCATTCACTGCCCAACACATAACCATAGAGCATTGCTGGCCTATTTGCAGTACGGTAAACCTTTCCTTTAAGTTTTAATGGTACTTTACGATCACATAAGATCCCAGACGCGCCTCTCCACTTCAACCAACCTGCTTGGATTCTATGTATCACATCTTTATCTACACCTCCATCTTTTTTAATTATCGATCCCAAATATTTAAAGCACTCACTGCGGGAAATATCTTGGTCACCCAATTTAATGACGGAGTCATCCGACCTTCTTGCACTACTAAATTTAGGCTTCATTTGGGAGAGCGGTTGCGGTTATAAAAGGAGTTGTTCTAAATGCAGGTTTGTAAATGGAGCTGTTGGAAACTGGTTGCTGGAAATGAAGATTTGTTTGGATAGTCTGTGTTTACAGAGCTGTTCAGAACAGAAAATCATTTGGCAAAACAACGTTTACGATAAATTATATATATATATATAATTATAAAATTAGTTTTATATATACGTTTACGATAAATTATATATTAAGTTTTATAAAATAATTTGCAGATCTGTTTTTTTTAATTAACCTCCCAACGGTGATCTCCAGATGGAGGAGTGGGAGGAGGAGCTGAAGTTTGGAGTAGGTGGAAATATGTCAGCATGCAATAAGGAATTACTTCTTAGAAAATTTGTAGGGGAAATAAAACTGCAGTATTTTGATGAATTTCTTTACTCTAAAAGAATATTTTGATATTTGTGATCTGAATCATGAGTTCATCGTATAAATTTTGGTCCGGGAAGTGAGGGGAGAACCGGTGAGACGACGTCGCGAGCAGCCATGACGAGGATATCAGCGCAGAAGACCTTGTTGTTGCATTGGGGTACGGCGTCGACGGCGGCCTTGGCCTTTATGACGGTGTCGAGGCCGTCTCCGGCGAGGGAGAGGTTGTTCGGGTTGTCCTTCTCTGCTGAATTGTTCGTCGTCAATCCCACCAACACCGACGCGTCGCAGCCCTGCAAGTGCGACGACGTCGCTAGCAGACGGTGTCGCAGTACTTTATTTGGAAGGGAAGACGAAAAGAAGCTGGGCATGCGGAGGAGAGAAAGAGGGAGCTGGGAGGAGTACGTTGACAAAGCAGTCGTGGAAGAAGAGGCGGAGGGAGGCGATGATGTTCGTGGAAAACGCGGCTAAATGGAGGTTGGGCTTGGCGGTTGCAGCGGGCGGAAATCTGTAAGGAGCGAAGCGCGTGCAATTCGAACTGGAGGCGGAAAAACAAATGGATTTTGGACGCCCAATTGCGTTTTGAAAAAACACACTGCTACAAAACGCTGCGCCAAATGAAGCCTTAAGCTCTATATACTCCGTCTTTGTCCTGCTCAACCTAAAACCCTTCTTTTCTAAAGTGTCTCGCCAAGATTCAAGCTTTGCGTTTACACCCTCGCGCGTCTCATCGACCAAAACAATATCATATGCAAATAATAAACACCAAGGTAGTGCTTGTTGGATATATCTGGTGAGCTCATCTAAGATAAGGGTAAAGAGATAAGGGCTTAAAGCTGACCTTAATTCCTATGTTAATCCTCCAGATGTCCTCACCCTGGTCACTGAATTTGTATACATATCTTTGATTGCGTCAATGTATGATACATTTACACTTTTCTTTTCTAAGACTCTCCACAAGACCTCTCTTGGAACCCTATCATAAGCCTTCTCGAGATCAATAAACAACAGATGCAAATCTTTTTGTCTTTCCCGATAAATGTCAATGAGTCTCCTCAAGAGATGTATAGCTTCCATGGTTGACCTCCCTGGCATGAATCCAAATTGATTCTCTGAGATGTATAGCTTCCATAGTTAACCGTGGGGAATATTTGTAATTTTTCCTGCTTTTAGTTTGAACCTAAAAAAGGTGCAGGAAGTGAGCGAGGGAAGCATCTTATCTCTTGAATTCATAATTGAGTAGTGTTTGCTAGTTTCAGCTGCAGAGAGGAGCTGAGCTCGAACTCCCTAGCATCCATAATCCATTCAGAGACCTGCGTCTCTTAGGATTGATTCCCCATTAATGTTTCTTGTTTCCGTGTATGTGTTCGACAATTTGTTGAATACAATAAACTCGGATTGCTTGATTGAATTGGATCCGATTGTTTGTGTCTTGTTGAATTGATTTCAATCGCTTGCGTTCCTTGCCATAGATCTCCTTCTTTCTGGAAAGGATCGCAACATTGGTATCAAAGCACACGATCCCGCATCTCGCAGGAATGCCTGTTTCAGAGGCCACACGATCGAAGGACCTGCAATCAAATCTAGAGATTTTGAAGCAAAACCAGGAAGCCATGGCTCGATCGACTCAAACCCTGAACGATCAACATAACCGCAACCTGGAGGAGGTGCACGCGATGTTTGCTAGCTTCAAAGTTGAGAAGACGGTTGAATCTGGAGGTGGTTCTTCGTCTATGGAAGCACGCAATCAGCATCATCATTCCAATCTTGTTTCTACCAGGTGTGCAGGCTTGGAGTTTCCCCTCTTAGGTGGAGAGGCTCTACTCGACTGGATATATAGATCTGATCAATTTTTTGATATTGATGGCACCCCGGATGATCTTAAAGTATAAAAATTGTGTCGGTGCATTTGGAAGACAAGGCATTATATTGGCACAAAACATACATAAAGTCACGGATCTCTCGACATTGGCCCAGCTGGAATGAATATTGCCAGGCCATGCACAATCGATTTGGATCGATCTTGTTTGACGATCCGATGAACGAACTCAAGAATCTATGACAAAGGAGCTCAGTCCAATCATACCTGGATGAATTCGATCTCCTACATCGGGTGTAGATTCCAGAGGAACAGATTGTCAGCTTTTGCTTGGCCGGCCTTAAGGACGAGATCGAGTTTGTTGTGCGAATGTTCCAATCGAAATCCCTTCAAGATGTTTTTTCATTGGCTCGACTGCAAGAACACAAAGATGCTCTGATTTTAAGACGCTTTCTACCCCAATCGATCAATCATCCATCTGCTGATTCCAGCTTCAAAGGGGATAAGATTTCTTCAGCAATCAAATCGGGGTCCAAACTACTTCTCCCTTTCTCCTCTGGGGGAAATCAACATGCTTCAACGCCACAACCACGCATTGGGAGACGCTCACATCAATAGAGATGGATGAGAAGCATAGTAGAGGACTATGCTTATGGTGTGATAACAAATACAAACCCAGCCACAAATGTTTGGAGAGGAGACAATCGTATTCTTTGGAGTTTTTGGCTAGCGAGGATGAGGTAACACATGCATAATCCGGTGAAGAGGAGGTTCCAATGATACTTGAACCAGAAGAGGAGGAGACGTAACCTACTAAAGTGTTTGTGCACGCATTGACTGGCATCACCCATTTCCACGCGATGAGGGTGACGGCTTCACACCAAGGGCAACCTATAAGCTTCTGATGAGGGTGACGGCTTCACACCAAGTACTCACAATTTCCTGGACCTCACAACAGCTACACGGATGCGTTGCCCGTGTGAGGCCCAAACTCGATCGTGCATGCCAAATATTGTAATATATTTTAATATATAAGAATAAGAATAAAATAATTCCCCTACGATGAAAATAAAATCCAGTGTCGATTCAACGTCGAAAATTTAATTTGAAATTCACGATTTCCAAGGTTTTGCGATGCTCGTTTCGTTTTCGTTGAAATTTCGTTATCAAAATAAAAGTACATATGTTGGCATTGATGGAGGATGGATTAGATTCATTTTGATGGATGTTGACTACGTGGTTGAATTTGGGCTCATGTGAATGGCCCGTTTGGACTTCTAGTGGGTTGGCCTGTTAGCATTTGTTGGCTGGGTGAATTTTTTTGGCTGGCAGGTGATTGTTTAGGCATTGGTTTGGTCGGTTATTAATTGGATATTTTATATTATATTATTTATTATGAAGTAAATTCTGATGGGGGATTAAAAGAGGCGGTGACTGTTGGCTCCTTTATACTTATCTCTCCCGATACTTACCTCATTTCTCACCACCTGGAGCTTTTGATGGGCTGGAAACTCCTTAGGGCTCCTTCGATTCTTCTCCCCTATGCTCGTCAGCCACTTCTTCTTGATCGACAATGTTGAGAGATATGGATTAGGGGTTGTGGACTTCTTCTTGTGCCGCTGATGTCTTTTTTTGTGTTGTTACCACTTTCCTGCAGTGTTGGTGCTCGTTGGTTGACTGGTTTTGGACTTTGGTCGGCAACCTTGAGCTGAAATTTCTTCTATGTGAGCTCTCCTCCTCTTCCCCTCACCCTCCTCTTTTTAGATTCTGAAATTTATAATTGCGAGGCTATGGCTTGGTTGATTAGGATTTTCAAATGGGGGATTTAATTTCCATTTGGCCGGCTACAGTTTTTGATAAGGGAAATTAGATAATTATCTTGAATTGGTTGCTATTTTGGGGATTTACTGATTTGGGATTTTTTATCCCTCTTCCTCTAAACATGCAACAATATGTTAATGATATGATTCCATGGTTCAGTACATTCTCCAGAGAGTAATTAGTTCCAGTCATATTGAATGTGTAGCATAAAGCTCAGAACGGGATATAAGAGCAAGTGAACCTGAATCTCTTACATGAACACTGATTCCTGTAGAACTTGGACCAAGTTCCAGCATATCATTCCATGGAGGAATGTTTTTTCTGGGAATATCATGATGAAAAACCAGCAATGGGCTCGCCTGTTTACCATTAGCACCTAAGAAACAACACAAATAGTTAGTAAATCTGATGGTTAATGTAAGAGGCCAATAACTGTTCTATTAAATAATTTCATAATAATGCATGAAGAGAACAGAGCACGTCACTATGTTCGCAGTAAAAGGGCAGTTTCTCCAACAACCTAATTGGTTCTCCATGCATTTGGATTAAGGTGTTATGTTTAAAATGAGTTGTATGTTACAGTTTTAAGTTTTCCTTTTAAATTTGCGTGTTAGGCGGCAAACACTGGTATTGTGCTGTTCAGTTAAAACCGTTGAAACGTGGCTGTTTCCCGATTTCAGCGGGAGTTATGCGTGAGTTGTAATCGTGTGTGTTGAGAAGCCTAATAAAGGTTGTCCTGTTCTTAAAAAATATATGAAAAATCGTGATTGTTGTGTTCCCCAATTCCTTCTCACTTCTCTAGTCTCTTTTCTTCTTCGAAGACGCCGCCGACCTCTCCTTTAGGCCACGCCTTGGAGGGTCTTTCCCAGAAATTTCTTTCGATTCATTTAGGATCATATCAACTGGTATCAGAGCACCGTCCTCGCCATCCCGACGCTACCATGGGCGATCACAACACACGTAATCAGGACTTGCGCTGAGAGGTGGAGCAGCTCAGGCAGTCCATGACGGATATGAGCCTACATCAGACCTCCTCATTGGAAGAACAACGGCTCATGATTTCACAGATGGTTGCAGATCGTGAGGCCACTTCGTCAACACCCAACACCCATCACAACCGGTCGCATCAGGCGCAACAATATTCAATACCAACCAGGGGTGCATGGTTGGAATTTCCCTGATTCGTCGGAAATGCTGTCAAGAAGTGGATCTAAAAATGCGAGCAATTCTTTGAAGTAGACAAGACGTCGGAAGAATTGAAGGTGAGGCTGGTTGTTGTCAGTCTGGAGATTAAGGCGCTCTCTTGGTATCAATTGCTCGACAAAACCCAGGAAGATCGTAGCAAGATCTTGTGGGATGAATTTTCGCAGGCCATTATGTCCAGATTTGGCTCTACCACGTTTTTGAAGACACCATGACCAAATTGAAGGAGCTCAAATAGACCTCCTCTGTGCAAACTTACCTGGACGAATTTGAAGGCCTTTGGAACAAGGTACTTATACCGGAGGAGTAAGCCATTAGCTTCATCCTCATAGGGCTTAAGAAGGAGATTGCCTTGCTAGTGAAAATGTTCTTCCCCGAGTCCCTACAGAAGGCGTACAACCTGGTTAGGATGCAAGAACAACAACTATCCTTGGGCTCATGAAAACCACTTAATCAAGGGTGAATCAACACATACTAGAAGCCATCCAACACCGCCCTCCTACCACTGGGCAGCCTTTCCAGATTCTTCATGAATCTTTTAAAGTTCTTTACAAAAAGGCTTTCTTCATCCTCTTCATCATCATCGTCGGTCTCCTTCTTTGATTTCAGTGTCAAGGCCTTCTTTGGCTCCTTGTTGTACTCTTCGTGTTGGATCTTGAATTCCACCTCATGGGTTTTAAGATTCTCAATGAGACTCTCAATTTGGAGCAGCCTTAGATCATGTGATTCTGAAATGATCGTCACCTTTGGGTTGAATTTTGGTGGGAGAGAGATGAGAATCTTCCTCACCAAGTCACCGTTTGAGAATGTCTTTCCAAGTACATTTGAGGCGTTTACGATCTTGGTGAACCTTATGTACATGGAATTTATGTCTTCGTCAGCATCCATCCGGAATTTCTCGAACTCAGATTTCAATTAGAAGAGCTTCGAATCCTTGATCTGCGAAGTGCCTGCATGAGTTATTTCCAATAAATTCCAAATATCAAAAGCAGTTTCGCAAGCACAGGTCCGATTAAATTTGGTTCTATCCAAGGCACAAAATAAAGCGTGCATGGCTTTAGCGTTATTCTTACATTTAGTCCTATCACCATCATCCCATCTATCCTTAGGTTTTTCCACAGTATTTCTCCTACATATGTAGAAGGAGAGTAGCGTGTTTCTACCATAGCCCAGACTTCTATATTTAAAGTCATTAAGAAATACAGCATCCTACTTCTCCAATAATTGTAGGCGAATCCAGTAAATAAAGGAGATCTACCAATCCCTTGCCCCTCATAAAAAGCAAGATCATGATGCGCCATTATTCCCGGTAAGTGCTACCGTCAGGCGCTAGCTCACAGAGATTGAATTCTTTGAGTTATAGAACACTAATGAACCTTACAATATATTTTGAGTTTAAACTTCGATAGAAAATATTATTTAAAACATTTATGAATAAGAAATAAAATTCAGTTAGTGAACAACAAGGAGAGACATGATTATATTTCATAAAACTTAGATTACAAAAGGTTTGATTTTTATGACGCTAGGAATCAAGAAGACAATGAAAAATCCTTTTTCGTTTTCTAAACCGGCCCTTCTCCCAAAGACCGGTTGACTCTAGCCTATCTCTCCCCAGATAAAGCCTCGAGCCGCCCCCTAGATCTAAACCCTAGACTTAGTCGCCAACACACACGGTGAATTCCCACTAAGGGTCTGTTTGGCTCAGCTCTGGCGGATGGAAAAGCTATTTTCCATCCGCCAGAGCTGTTTATTAGTCGTTTGTTTTGAGCGTTTTTAAAAAAGCGCTCCTTAAAAACCGGCGTTTTTAGGTAGGTTGGATAATCCATCGCCAAGCCGATTCTGCTCCCGTAAAATCACTCCCGTAAAATCGCTCCACTCCCTCTCTCGCGTGATAGGTTTTGCATCTCTTCCTGATCGCAGGCGGCAACTTCTTTTCCCGATAGTAGGCGACAACGCTATCTTCCCGGTCGCAAGCGGCAGCGCCATCTTCCCCATCGTAGCTCCTCTTCCCAATCACACCAAGCGCCATCTTCCCCATCGCAGCTCCTCTTCCCGATCGCACCAGCGCCTCTTCCCAATCGCACCAAGCGCCATCTTCCCCATCGCAACTCCTCTTCCCGATCGCACCAGCGCCTCTTTCCAATAACAACGCCTCTTCCCGATCGCAGCTTCTTACTCTTGCCGATCGAAGACGACTCGCCAGCTTCTTCTTCCGCTTCGTCCTTGTTGAAGGCGACCCTGTTCTTTCTCTTCCCGATCGCAGCCGCCATTGTCCCGATCTCAGTCGAAGAAAGGTTAGAGGTTACTTTCCTGTGCCCGTCTTATTCAAGCCTTTTTTTTCCTGCCCCAGTTTCATCTCAGACGATTTCCCTTTCTACTCGTTCCAGATTGTTGCCTCGTTCCAGATTGCTGCCTCGTTCCAGATTGCTGCCTCGTTCCAGATTGCTGCCTCGTTCCAGCTTGCTGCCCCGTTCCAGCTTCCAGTCAGAGGCTTTCCTCGCTCCAGCTTCTACCCCAGATTGTTCAGATTTCCGCTTGATATCAAGGTATAATTCTCCAAGCCATATTCCCTGTCTCATTGATGAATTGATTGAAGATTTTGATGTGTGTGTATGTTTGTGTTAATTTTTGGATGTTTGTGTGGATGAATCATTGTGTGGAGGTGGATGTGTGTGTATGTTTGTGTTTTTTGTGTATGGTTTTGTGTGTGTTTGAATGAGTGTGTGTATGTGTGAGTGTGTATGTTTGAATAAATGTTTGTGTGTGGATGGTTGTGTGTGTGGATGAGTGTGTGTGTTTGAATGATTGTTTAGATTAGTTTTTGTGTGTTTGAATGATTGTTTAGATGAGTTATTGTGTGTTTGAATGATTGTTTAGATGAGTTATTGTGTATGGATGAATGAGTTTTTGAGTATAATGCGTTTTTGTGTGTGTTTTGATCGTTTGAAGGATTGTTTGTGTATGTTTAAATGTTTTGTGTGTTTTGATCGTTAGAAGATTTGTGTGTGTTTGAATAGATGTGTGTGTATGTGTGTGTGTGTATGTGTGTGTGTTTGTATGTGTATATGTGCTTGTACGTATATATATGTGTTTGTGTGTGTATGTATATATGTGTGTGTGTCTATATGTATATATGTGTGTGTGTGTATATATGTGTTTGTGTGTGTATGTATATATGTGTGTTTCTATGTATATGTGTGTGTGTGTGTGTATATATGTATATATGTGTTTGTGTGTGTATGTATATATGTGTGTGTGTGTATATATGTATATATGTGTGTGTATATGTATATGTGTTTGTGTGTGTATGTATATGTGTTTGTGTGTGTATGTATATGTGTTTTTCTATGTATATATATATGTGTGTGTGTGTATATATGTATATATGTGTTTGTGTGTGTATGTATATATATGTGTGTGTATATATGTATATATGTGTGTGTGTGTATATATGTATATATGTGTTTGTGTGTGTATGTATATATGTGTGTTTCTATGTATATATGTGTGTGTGTGTATGTATATATGTGTTTATATGTATATATGTGTTTGTGTGTGTATGTATATATGTGTTTGTATGTATGTGTTTGTGTGTGTATGTATATATGGTGCAATTGACGGAACGCATGTTGATGCGAGGATACCCGTTGATGATCAAGTTAGATATATTGGACGTCATGACACAACAACGCAAAATGTGATGGCTGTGTGCAATTTCAATATGTGCTTCACATTTGCATTGGTTGGGTGGGAAGGATCTGCTCATAATAGCCGTATCTTTGCACGCGCATTGTCAGACGATAGGCTATATTTTCCGCATCCTCAAGGTAATTTGTGTAATAAATGACCGTATATGCTTTAATCATTCGCTACAATATTATTACGTTTGACATAACAAGTAATTACAGCTAAATATTATTTAGTGGATGCTGGATATCCATTAAAGACGGGCTATTTAAAACCATATCCCGAAACAAGATATCATTTGGATCTGATTATATGTCTGCTAAACGAGATAGTATTGCTGATGAAGTGTACAACACCCGCAGGTAAAATTTCAGATCATCTTTTTAACAAACTCCTGAAATCATATTAAACAAAAGTATGAGTAATACCAAATTTTTTTATTGTGCAGGTGACGAAGAATGATTGAATAAAGTGGAACGAACGCACCGGAGAACCTACCATTTCATGTTATATTTGAGAACAATATTTATTTTTATTGATATGTTTTAATGTTTGAGAACAATATATATTAATATTTTCGTTTAAAAAAAACAGCTCTCAAAAAGCTGTTCTACCAAACAGTTTTATTTGAAAGAGCTCTGTTCAATCAGCGTTTATCCACAGATCATCCAAACAGCCTGCAGCTTTTCAAAACAGCTCCTCAAAGAGCTCTGTATAAAAAGCTCTGTTCAATCAGCAGCTTCTCAATCCGCAGCAGCTCTCCCAAACAGACCCTAAGCCACACAAGGACCTAGTCGCCAACAACCGCAGTGATATCTTCACCTCACACAAAAACAATAAAGAGAAAGTCGAATATAAAATAGAGTAAGAACTCCCTATAGAGAATACTAAAGAAGATGGCGAAGGAACGCAGGAGACCAGCGTTGTCGATGCGTTCGTTCTTCGCGTTGAATAAGCGTGATGAATCCTCCTTCACAAATACTCATTTTGATATTGAAGTTGTAGATGGGAGTGTTCTCCATCGTCTAAAATAAGGTCCCCCACAGAGTGTTCGGCGTGGTAAGAGTTCCTCAATTATCAACGAGAGCATCGAAAATTGCCTTTTTATAGATTAAGACCCCTACCGCCGGCAGTATTGATAACGCCTGGAGGTAACAGTTAAAGTAATATTTTGAGCGCCAGAATCTTCAATCCGGGAAGGAGATTCTGCGCTTTAGGAAACATTTCATTTTAGGAAATACTAACGCCTAACGTTAGCGATACCGCCCGGCGGTAGTATACTTCTATATGTGCGTGCATCTTCCCGCCAGAGATCTTCCCTTGAAACCTGAGAGTTCCTGCAGGCTATAAACAAAAAATAAGTTTGATCAAATACAATATGAGATTTGTTATTCTCAAACCAAAGAGAAGTGGAAAACCATGTTCCAATAGTCTTCTCACACAAACTACTATGGGAGAGTTCGCAGGCGCTTTTCTAAAGCGTTACATTTCGCCTGCGATGAGGCTAGCCCTCCAAAGGCAATTTTTGAGACTGGTTCAGAGGGATATGTCTATGGACGAATACTTGCAGGAATTTACTCGTTTGGGTCGTTATGCGGGGACGACTATGACAGACAAAGAGGAGAGGTGTAATCATTTTATGAAGGACTGCGGGACAACTTACGACACGCACTTATAGATTTGAGGACGACATAATTTTGTGAGTTAGTGGAAGCTCCCAGGACCTTGGAGATGGACTTCGAGCGGACCCAACGCCAAAAAGGGTTTGCATCAAAGTAAGGAGAAGAGAAACCTTCTCAATCTCAGTGGAATTTTGATGGGAGCAAAGGGAAGAAGAGATTCCACCCTCAGAAATCGGGCGAGAGGAACGGAGTTGCTTCTGGTGAGGTCCGTTTGAGGGGACCTCCAACTTGTTTCAAGTGTGGCAAGCTATGTCACATAGCTCGGAGTTGTCCCGATGGAGTGCTCGAGGAAGAGAGAAGGCAGGTACCCACTGTGCGAGCGGGTCCTAGCTATTCTGAGAAAGGAAAGGATGTGGAATCGAGTGCGTCACAATTCCCACCAGTACAGACAAGAGTTTATAGCATTGGGCAACATGAGGCTATTCGTCAACCCGATGTGGTGACAGGTATGGAAAATTAGAATATACTTTATGATTAAGTATTTTATATTCTATGTTGTTAGACTTAGATTGCGACCACCTATGTTTGGTGTATGTTTGAATAGGCATCGCTCTAGTCTTCAACGAACATGCTAAGATTTTATTCGATATGGGGGTGTCGCATTCTTTCCTCGCGGATGGCTTTATCCAGAGTATTGGTGTGGAACCATTTGATGCGGGTTTGGAGCTGAGTGTGCAGATTCCAAATGGTTCGTTCATGAACACGAGCAAAAGCGGTCATGTTATCCTAAGGATAGAGCATCAAGACTTCAACTTGGAAGCGGTTATCTTGCCGTTAGTGGTGTTTGACTTTATTCTGGGAATGGATTGGATAGCAGAACAAAGAGCCAACATTGACTGCAATCAAAAGATAGTAACTTTGTGGAGTGGAGGACGAGAGGAAGTCCAATTTAAATGTTTGACCAAAGTTGCTTGCTCCCTAATTTCCGTCATGCAAGTGATGCGTGCGGTGAATCAAGGAGACGAAGTGTTTGTGGCTTTGTTGGGGACTCACTCCACAAAGTTATCAATTAGAGATGTGTCAGTGGTGGCGAAGTTTGAGGATGTGTTTCCTAACGAGCATCCTGGAGCACCTCCTAAGTGGGAGATTGACTTCACGACAGAGTTGACACCCAGTGTGAGGCCAATGTCACGTGCTCCGTATAGGATGGCGCCGAAAGAGTTGGTCGTGTTGAAGATTCAACTGCAAAAACTTTTAGAGCAAAGGTACATTCGACCGAGCTCTTCATTAGTATGCACATGTGCATAGACTACCGTGAGTTGAACAAGTTGACTATCAAGAATAAGCACCTGATTCCGCGTATCGACAACCTTTTTGATCAGTTGGTTGGGTCGACGGTGTATTCAGAGTTAGACTTGAAGTCGGGATACTACTAGTTGAGGATCCGGGAAGAGGATATCCTAAAGACTGCTTTTGGGACGAGGTATGAGCACTTTGAGTTTTTTGTTATGTTGTTTGGGTTGATAACGCGTCGTCTGTGTTTATGGACATGATGAACCGTGCGTTTAGAAAATACTGTAGGGAAACGAAAGAACTTAGGTCTCCAAAGTGGAGGCCTATTATATATATAACATATATCCAAGATAATTACAAATAAGCCCTACACCAAAATATACAAATACACAGATAATAATAACTCCAATACTCCCCCTCAAGTTGGAGCAAAGATGTCAATCATGCCCAGCTTGGAAATGGTCAAATCTGATCGAGTCGGACAAACAGCTTTAGTGAAGGCGTCAGCAAGTTGGTCGGTAGAGGATACGTAAATAGGAAGAATAGTCCCGGTACGAACGTGATCTCGCAGAAAATGAACATCCATTTCAATATGCTTAGTGCGCTCATGTAGCACCGAGTCCTAAGTAAGAAGGAGAGCAGATTTATTATCACAGTAGAGAGTCGAGCCAGTAGTGAGGGATAGGCCGAGTTCAGTCAGCAGCGATCGTAGCCAAACCAACTCAGTAACGCCATGGGCCATAGCTCGGTACTCGAATTCAGCTGACGAGCGAGATACAATAGGTTGTTTCTTACTCCGTCAGGAGATAAGATGATCACCATGGAAAACACAGAGACCGGATGTGGAGCGCCGATCGGTCAGAGAGCCAGCAAAATCAGCATCAGTGAAGCATGAAAGATTGGAGGTACTATCGGTCCGATAGAACAGCCCAAGTCCAGGAGAGCGCTTAAGATAGCGAAGAACACGACGAGCAGCCTCTAGATGAGAGGTCCTGGGAGAATGCATAAACTGACTCAAAACGCCGACTGAGAAACTGATGTCCGGCCTAGTATTGGTCAAGTAGATCAAGTGACCAACCAGGCGCTGGTACTGAGAGGGGTCCGGTAGAGGATCACCAGATTCAGCATGAAGACGATGGTTGGTGTCACGACCCGTCTCGACAAGAGTCAGAGTGCGCTTCGGGAGGGCCGTGATGCCACAGGCATGGGCGGAAGGAAAACCATGTCTGCTAAGGCGCAAGTAGGGATACTGATATAGATTTAAAGAGTTACTTTTGAAGAAAAACAGTTTGATTTATTGCGGAAACTTTAAAACATGATAATTTGAAACAGGTGCACATGCATTTTTGCAGAAAAACTTATGATACAAGTTTTGAAACAGATTTTTATGCAGTGATCATCTCAGATGAATGAACATGCAAAACATGATAAATTCTAGTACATATAATATTTAGCCTAGCAGTTGTCCATGAAACAAGAGAAAATGACTGATCGTAATTACTACATAATAGAAATGTCTGATAGTAAAAGATATGAAACATAAATATAGAACCTGAAACTTGACGCAGAACGGCCTCAGAGAGCAGGCAGCGCAGGCACGAACACTAAGGCAAATCCAAAACAAGAAGGAAAAGCCTCAGAACATTGAAATACACAAAAACAAGCAAAATAAAATACGAGCAGAAGAAACAGAATACTTGAGTACCGCTTTTCATGAAGCTGAGCTAACAAAACAGGCAAGCAAGTGAGACAAGCAGAAATATCTAGAGTTATTAGACTACTCCGAAGTATAGCATACATAGATGATCAAGTAATAACTTAAGTTGTAACAAGTGAAAGTGTGGGTATTTTTGGTTGACGCACAGGATTCGTGATTCAGACAGATTCAGATTCAGATGCAAGTCTTATCGGAAATTCAGGATTTCTACCCGTAGCCTCTAAGGGGCGGCTCTTTCGAACCCTCACCCTTGAGCCAGGGAGTTCATGCTTGCTATGACCGGTCTTTTGTTCCCGTTAGGGATTCAAGAGGGAACCCAAGTCGAGGAGTTGCATCGATTAAACACCACCTTTCATTGTTTACTTAAGTTATTAATGAAGTAATTCATGATTGAGTGATTCAAACATATCAAGACATGTAACCAAATTTTGATTCAGATATACGATAGTATATTTTACAAACGTGAAACGGGAGGAATCAAGTTATAGAACGTTATTTAACCAAGTCTTGGAACCAGACAGGCATAAGAAACAAGATTCGATAACTCAGAGAACTCGATAGAGAGTTTTGAAGCTTGCGGATTCAAGAGGCTGAAGGTTTTATTAACAAGAAGATTATTCAAGTAAAATGCGCAGGAGTAAGTTGACAAGCATCGATTCTGGGATAAGTCTGCATTTACATTAAGACATTTTATGGCACAATTAACTCCCAAATAAGATGTGTACGATGCGAGCATGATAGAAAAACACCGATCATTTATTTGTTAACCAGAAATTATTACTATTATTATCATGACGCTTCTTACTCATGCTCAACGACCTTTCATTCCTCGAATTATTCATCAATTAAGAAACTCATTCATCTAGGTGATTACAACAACAACAACAACATAACCCATATAGTCCCCAATCATTGGGGGTATGGGCGGGGGAAGATTGGAAACAGACCTAACCTTTGGCACTATGCACAAAGTGGCTTCTCTCAGAGGAGAAAGACCTAACCTTTGACAATAAATGCACAAAGTGGCTGCTCACAGAGTACCACTGAAATAGTGGCCCCCTATACCGTCGCGTTTGCTGCGGAATCATGCCCTCAAATCAAAGCCAAAGACATCAGAGAGGGCAGACCCAAGAATCCATTTTGATTTATGTGCACATAACCATGCTTCCTTCATTCATCTAGGTGACTATCCAAATAAAATCATTCAAGTTCACAAATTCGTGTCTTTTCAAACGCGTGAAACCTCAAACTACTAACAATCAATTCAGGCATTCAAGAACTGAGCTTATTTGATGAAACCAGCATTCAAGGGTGAATTAATATAAACATAAGAACAGACAAGGCAATTAAGTTCAATGTTTGCAAGAGAGGATGATCTCTACTTGCCTTAAATAAGCTGAAGCTGACGGGGGCGGCCAAATAGCGCGAGCAAAAATCAGAAATCATGCTTTCGAACCTGTTCAGGAACAACGAAAGCGATGCAGCACAAATTACTACGCTAATACAAGCATTTCTACGACGAGGAAATTAAACAACGAGGATTTAGCAAATTTTACCTCCCTCAGAAAGAGGGGAGAAGAGATACCACGAAGGAAACAACGATTTGGCGGCGCTTTAGGCTAGGGAAACCCTAAATCGGAGAGGGTTTTGCGTGATCCCACCAATTAAATCGAGGGGCGACACCGGAAATCACGAACAAACCACGGTTAGACGATTATAAGATGGCATAAATCTGAAATCACAAATTGAACGCAAAACGGGGCACTAATAAATCATTCTACAACTCCTACCAATTCCTAAATGAAAGTTCGATGATATTTCAATGGACTTCGTTCATGGTTTTCCCCGATCCCAATATGAGAATGATGCAATTTGGGTGATTGTGGATCGTCTTACCAAGGCGGCTCACTTCATCCCAAATAGGAAAGATGATAATGTGAGGAAGTTAGTGAAACTATATATGTGCAACATATTTTCATTGCATGGCATTCCAAGGAGTATTATCAGTGACAGACAGACATTTCACGTCTAAGAACTGGAGATTAGTTCATAATAGTTTGGTGACAAAGTTCAAGTTCAGTACGACATTTCATCCGCAAACCGACGGTCAAACGGAGATGACAAATCATACAATCGAGGACATGTTTAAGATGTGTGCACTCGACTTTGGGAAGAAGTGGGAGGACCATCTATTTATGGTAGAGTTTGCACACAACAATTGCTTTTGGGAGAATATCAAAACGATACCCTATGAAGCTCTTTATGGGAGGTGGTGTCGGACGCCGAAGTCGGGCAGAGGTTGGGTGCAAGAACTGGTGGCCGAAGCGTGCGAGATAGTAAAAACGATTCAGGAGCATATGAAAGTCGCTCAGGATCGGCAAGCCAAGTATTTTAATGCACGTCATAGAAATGTGGAGTTTTTAGTTGCGACATAGTCTAATTGAATATAAAGCCGTTCGAGGGCGTATTGAGAATTTGGCAATTGAAAAAGTTGAGTCCAAGGTATTTGAGACCGTTTCAAATTACTGAACGCATAGGCGAAGCGGCTTATCGTTTGGCGTTGTCGGCGGAATTAAGTGGATTACATGATATCTTCCACATCTCAGTTTTGAGGAAGGCTTTGGTAGAGCCTAATGTGGTGATTGTGCCGACGACGGTGTCGGTGAATGAGAATTTGGGGACCGTAGTACGTTCGATTCGAATAGAGGATATGGAGATCCGGAGGTTGCGGAATAAGAAAGTCAAGCTCCTGAAAGTATGTTGGAACAATTGCGGGCGAGACGAGTTCTCTTGAGAGCGAGAACAAGCAGTGCGTGAAGAATATTCAGAGCTCTTCGTGTGAAGTATGCTTCTTGATTAAGTGATATTTCAATTTCGAGGACAAAAATTATTTTTAAGTTTTTTTTTTATTAAGTGATATTTCAATTTCGATGACAAATTTTATTTTTTAAGGGGGGAGAGTTGTAACATCCCAATTTTTACAAGTCAAAATGTGAAATTTGGAAGCTACCACGCCTCGCGGTAGAGGTACGGCTGGCGATACCAATTCAAAAACTAGTTCAATTTCAAGAGGTTTTATGTTAGCTACCGGCCCCACGGTAGTGCTACCGATGCGCGGTACCCTTAAGGTAACTCGACCTAGGTGCCTAGCAGATCTGGGAGCTACCGCCGTGCGATAACTCCCAGGTGGAACGACCTATTTTAATCTTGCGATCACGATCGTTTAAATCCTTTAGGGACTGAGCAGACGGTCGTGATTAGTGCGTCTGAGGTTTATTAGGTGGACCAAAGACCTTAACTGAAAATCACGGTTCATTTTCATTACAGGCTAGGTCGCGAGCAAGAGGAGGGCGGTCACTGTGCGTGAGGAAGAAGGAGAAGTTGTCGGAGCTCCGCCGCGAGGATCGACGAGTCGTTTCCTGAGAAAGTTTCCATGGATCGTTGTGGTCGTCTTCAACCCATTTTCTCTAGAGATTCATGGCTCCAAAGCGTGCTCCAAGGGTAACAACCCTTTCCTTCCAGTAAATATGATGCGTATTTATAAATGATAGTGGGGAACTTGTTCGTGCTTGTATGTTATAACAAAAAATTGATGAAGTGCTAAGATGTGGGCTATTGGGTCTTGGGAGGTACCGTCGGGTAGTAGTGCTACCGCAACCGGCGATAGCTCCCTGAGAGCACTATAAACTGATTAAATTGGAAATGTAACCATGGGGAGAATTCGTGAGTAATGTTGTCGTATAGGACAGGAGCTTTTACTCTCAATGCCACCGTATATGCAAATTGGATAGTGTTCCATAAGCGAGGGAGATTTCGTGTGTAATGTTGCCAAGATGGCCAAAAGCCTTTGCACACGATGTCGCCCTAAATTCGACGTCGACCCCTCACTTTCTCAAAGTGCTCCCAGACTGAAGTCATATGCTTGTGCTCCACAACTTCATGCACAACGAACGAGGATGATGATGCCATCGAAGAAGATGATGTCATTTAGGCGAAGTGGAGATTGATTTAGATTTGAGAGAGTGAGAGAGGGGATGGGAGAGTGTGAGAGAGGATGAGTAAGATCTCTCATCCTCTCTACACACATATTTATAAAAAAACATTAAATTAAAATAACTTCATTATACTATAATTATTACTTAATTAATTAAATTATGAGAAAGAGAGGTGAATGAATGAGAGAGTTAGTTAATTAATTAAATTTATAAGAGAGAGGTGAGAGAGTTATAGTTAATTAATTAATAGAGAAAGAGGTGAGAGGAGTTAATTTTTTATGTTTTTATTTTTTAAGTAATAGATAGCCTAGGGCCTAGGATGTCAGTGCCCTAGGATATTCACGATTTGATGCCTAGGATGTCAGTGCCCTAGGATATTCACGATTTGATGCCTCGTAGCCCGTCTATCAAGCATCAAATCATTGATGCCAATGGAAAAGAGTCGTTGGCATCAACGCAACAGCTCAAAGAGTCGTTGACATCAACGGCTCTTTGAGTTGTTGATGCCAACGGTTGGCATCAGATTTTGTCGGGCCTGGCAGGCCCGATCCCAGGCCTGGCCCGGTGCCCGGCTTTGCCCGGGTTGGGCACCAGCATCTCCCTAAAAAGGGGTCCTTGTTCGTTTGGTTTAACTCAATACATATTAAGTTGAACGACAGGGTTTTGTCCCCTTCCATAGATAACCTAAGAGCACTTCCCAGAGGTCACCCATCCTAGCATACTCCTACCAGAGCACGCTTAACAATAGAGTTATTCCCACACAACTCCATCAACTACTCCAAAAGGCTTCTCTGATATTTCATGGTTCAAACTATTACTTAATTACATCAACATTCCCTCCAATTACGATATGAGATTCCATTCAATTTTGCACCTCCTTTCACCTAGAAGTATGACATCATATGAGCTTTGTTAGGAACTATCTTTCTCTGGGCTTCACTGCCCCAAAGTTACTCCCCTCCCTCATCGGACCACCTTCATCGGACCGCCCTCAACAAATTCGGGATATTACAAGTCCACCATCTTCCGCCTTATTTGTACCCGAATCACACATCATAATATAGGAGGTCCAACTCAGATACCATTTAAAAAATATTCCAGATGCAGCTAAACATTCCCCTGGGATGGTGTCAATTACACTTCGGGCACAAGGGATAGTTTCTAACCCTTCCTATTTGTTTGCTCCCCAAAGTTTCTTTTTCCCTTGTTGCCAATGGTCTTGACCATAAGAGGATGTATGTTGTTGTCCACCCTGAATTCACTTTTGTTTAAAGTTCATATGATGCTGGACTTTTTCTTGGTGCACTTCAACTTTCTTGGTAGTATCAGCTAGTCTTCTATAACTAGTTGTGTCAAAAGGAAGAAGTGGTTGCATAGCAAAGTCCTCCAAACCCTCTCCGAAGCAATAACATTTATCTTTCTCAGTTCCTACTAAAACTCTTGCATAACGGGAGACAAGGGTAAACTCTCGCTCATATTGAATCATCATTTTATCTGTTGAAGTCCGTGACTAGGAGCAATCAAAGGATTAATGTCACTGACTCGCTGCCTACGAAATATAAATCTATGGGATCACACATTAAGAATGTGCTGAAAAAGAAAGAATGTTCGGTTGGGTTCAATATAAGTCAGACTTTAAGTTAACTTAAGACGTAAAATGCTTGAATGAATAATAATTAATTAATGTCGGAATTATTAATTAGATTTTTAACCAAAGAGGCGTTACTTTGTTTTGGAACCGAATCAAAAGTGAAAGTAAGGAATCAGTTATAGTAGAGAAGGAATTAAATGAATAACAATTCAATAAAAGAAAGAAGAAATTTAGTATATTCTTTATATGATATGAGTGTTATTGACGTAGTCGGTCTGGCTCTAAACCTATGTTCCCATGACTTCGTTTCCCAAGAAATCCGTGCAGTGGAACCTGAATTTTGCATGTTCATTACTCCTCGTTTAGTATTTTTAGAACACGCTCTCTCTGCATATAGAATCATTGTAATTTTCGAAACTGGTTACTCTTTAAGCGGGTTTCTCAGAGCGAAGAAAAAAAACATAGGCAATCTTTGTAGAAATGAATATAGTACTTCGTATCAGAGACGGATGACCTTCCTTCCACGAGGCTATTGGACAGACTGTGTCGGATCCAGGCGTTTATGTGGATACCGATAGAGACCCTGATAGATTTTTTACGTTTTATCTTTGACAAACTCCTCCAAAATGAAATCGGATTTCATTGTTTCATTGTAGGTATAACTTAGATTTCTTGATTAGTAGTTTCGCATGGACCTTGTGGAGGGTTCGTGTATTTTTGTTGCACATTTGATACCCTTGAAACTCAATAGTATACCCATGTCGATCTGAGATACTTCTCATGTAGCATACAACGCTCAGTTGGAGGCACACCTGAGAGGGTTGTAGAAAAGTCATTCCAAGTAATCTGATTCATTGAGCGACCCTCAATACCCTGTGCTAAATGTCTACCCCACACTCTCTGGCTTCGCCTTCTAATAAAAAAGTAGCAAAACCTACCTTTTCAGGCAACTCATAACACCTAAGAAGTCTTTAATTTTAAAGAGAGAATCTTCAATCTCCATTGGGGATTCTTCTCCTCTATAAACTGGAGGTTGAAGCTCTTTGAATGACGAAGGTAAAGATCCATACTCTAAAGTGGTGAAACTAGGGAACACTTTAATCAAACCTAGATTCCAGAAATTATTGTGGAAGTTGTCAATCCCGCAGCAACTACAAGTCTCGAAGGCATTGCAGCAAAAATGGTAAGGACTATTGCAGAAGCCCTAGCATATTTTAGAAATACTTTACCTGCAGTATCTCTTATCCATGTCCCTGCACCCGCACTTGTGTGGAGTGAAGTGCGAAAAATGTGGTAGTTAAGCATGCTCCGGAGGAAGTAGTATTGGGATGAGTGACCTCGTGAGAAATGCTCGTATGCAACCTATGGAAGGGGACAAAACTGTGCGATTCAACTTAGTTGGGTTGGGATGAACCAAAGCAAACAATACATCTGATATTGTGGGTCTGATCGTTACAAATTATTATTTAAGCTCATCAACTTTTTCTCCAATTCTGATATTAAACTCGGTTCATTCATTCACCTCCATGCACCTAGAAGTTTAATATCCTAGAAGTCTGACATCCTAAAAGTCTGACATCCTAGAAGTCTAAAATCTTAAAAGCCTGCCAGGAGCAGTCTTTCTTTGGGCTTCACTACACCAAAGAAACTCCCCTCCCTCATTAGACCGCCCTCATCGAATTTGGGATATTGCAGGTCCACCCGCTTCCGTTTGTTTTGTCCTCGACCTACACATCGTACTACAGGAGGTCCGACTCAGATACCATTTGTAACAACGTAAACCACAATATTATAGGTAATGTCTATATTTGGTTCAACTAAGCTCGTACTAAATTGAATCGCACTATTTTGTTGTCTTCCATGGGTGGTCTACGAGCACTTCCTAAGTGGTCACTCATCTCGGGAATACTCACACCGGAGCACACTTAACTACAGAGTTTTTAACAACTCAAATAATAACAAAACAAAACAAAATGCTAGTCGCAAAGCCCCCCCCCCCCCCCCCCCCGATTTAACTCTCACGGTCCAGGGTTACGAGCCCCGTCTCCCGCAAACTCGCAGCGCCGATTCCCGATCCCGTCTCCAGCGTCGCTCCTCCCGTCTTCCGCAGGCAGCGACGCCACCTCCTCCTGCCAACGATGTCGTCTCCTCCTCTTGCTTCTAACGCCTCCTTCCTCTCCCGATATTGTGGGTCTGATCGTTACAAATTATTATTTAAGCTCATCAACTTTTTCTCCAATTCTGATATGAAACTCGGTTCATTCATTCACCTCCATGCACCTAGAAGTTTAATATCCTAGAAGTCTGACATCCTAAAAGTCTGACATCCTAGAAGTCTAAAATCTTAAAAGCCTGCCAGGAGCAGTCTTTCTTTGGGCTTCACTACACCAAAGAAACTCCCCTCCCTCATTAGACCGCCCTCATTAGACCGCCCTCATCGAATTTGGGATATTGCAGGTCCACCCGCTTCCGTTTGTTTTGTACTCGACCTACACATCGTACTACAGGAGGTCCGACTCAGATACCATTTGTAACAACGTAAACCACAATATTATAGGTAATGTCTATATTTGGTTCAACTAAGCTCGTACTAAATTGAATCGCACTATTTTGTTGTCTTCCATGGGTGGTCTACGAGCACTTCCTAAGTGGTCACTCATCTCGGGAATACTCACACCGGAGCACACTTAACTACAGAGCTTTTAACAACTCAAATAATAACAAAACAAAACAAAATGCTAGTCGCAAAGCCCCCCCCCCCCCCCCCCCCCCGATTTAACTCTCACGTTCCAGGGTTACAAGCCCCGTCTCCCGCAAACTCGCAGCGCCGACTCCCGATCCCGTCTCCAGCGTCGCTCCTCCCGTCTTCCGCAGGCAGCGACGCCGCCTCCTCCTGCCAACGACGTCGTCTCCTCCTCTTGCTTCTAACGCCTCCTTCCTCCCCCGATTCCACCGGCGCCACCTCCTGCTCCACTTTTTCTCCCTCGAGGCCGGCAGTCCTTCCACCTCCTGGAGCCAGCAGCAAGCCTCATTCTCCTTCTCCTCCAAGTGTAGGTAGCTCCTCCATCCCTCTCCCGCTGCGATTGGGTCGGTGGATTGCAAGAGGGTCGTCTAGGGTTTGCTCAAAACCTCCTCTACTCAGCCCAGATCTGGTCTCCTTGGGTGAGGAACTCCTCCAATCTCATTGTTTCAGTTTTGGTCTAAATTATTATAACAACTTTCGCACCCCAGTTAATGTGATTTCATCGATCCATCATGTGTTCGTCGTATAATCGTCTAATCCCGAATTTGTTTGTGTTTCCGGTGCCGCTCGTCGGATCTAGTGGTGGAACCTCTCCAAAACCCTCTCCGATTTAGGGTTTTCGTCACCCGAGCGCCGCCAAGTCTTAAGTTCTTTATACCTGTATCTAAGTTATTAACTGTATCTGTCAACGCAAAAATCATTGCTCATAAGCATGTCATGTGATGTTAGAAGTCTCTACAGAAAATCATGAATTATTTAGGTCCTGAGTCATAAGCAAATCTTGGAAGCTAGGGTTTAGATGGTGCATCGCCTTGTTTACATGGTCACGGTAAGCAGGAAATACTCTTATTCTAGCAAGACTTACACTTGAACTTGAGTGTGAACCATGTGCACCCGCTGTAAACACCTACGCATTTCAACGATTACAGCTTATGTCGTTGCAAGAACGTTTATGCTATACTTCAGAGTAGGCTAATAAATTTCCGATTGTTCTGCTTGTTTCAGTTACTTGCCTGTTTCACTAGCTTGCTTCAGGATTAATTGGTACTTTAAAATTCCTGATTTCTCCTGCACATACTTATATTTATAACTTGTTTACTATTATTTTCTATGTTCTGAGGCATTTTTCCTTTTGTTTGTAATTTGTCTTAGCTTTCGTGACTACGCCGTCTGCCACCTGAGCCCGAGCTGCGTCAAGTTCCTGTGTTTCCTGGAGGTTTACTTGTTTTCTGTTTGCCGATGTGCCAGGTTCTATGTATTTGGTTTCTTTTATTATTGGATTCGTTATGATGTAATAGTTACGATCAGCTACTTTTTTTTAGTCATGGACAACTTCTAGGCTTTTTCTGATGTATTGCAATTTAATATTAATGGCATATTTATTTCGGTGGTTTTTTGCATTTACATTTTTGCAAATATGCATGCTTCATTTCTTCACTCACCTTGTCGTTGTCTGTTGTTCAAGGCTGAAGCACTCACACTACACTCATAAACATGAGTAGTATGCACACGAATGTTAAGGGGTTATGGGCAAACATAACATTTATGTGCATATGAATTTTCCACTAGGATATATACCGCTTGCGAATATTAAATGGTTATGAGCAGTATAATATTTTCAAGTGTGATTGCATGTTAAGTGAAATGGGCATGACATGTTAAGTGAAATGGGCACTTAACATGGCATGTGTAGCCATTCATGGACATTTATTGGAATGCATTTTATGCACAAATTGCATTGCAAGCATGACATAAATCATTGCACAATTGTTAAGCTAAGAACAACAGATGATGAATGTACACACATGGATTTACAAATCATTTATCATAGCACGTGATTTAATTTTTGCATTTATATGATCATTACCTAGAGTTGTCTAATGAAAATGCTGAAATTATTACATGATTTACGTATTCGACAGTATTAGAATGATAAAACCTCTAGTCTCAACCATTTATGTTCAGCGTGATTGTTTCTCTTACTCGATTCTTTTGTGTCACTTTCTAGATGGCTCCTAAGCGACCGCAGCGCAAGCAGGCTACCTCTTCAGCGGGAGGAGCTTCTGGAGATGTCACTGCCCAGCTGCTGAGGCAGATTCTGGAACGTCTTACCCGCCTGGAAGAGGATCGCCAAACTCCAGATCCAGCCCTTAGTTCCGGCAATGCAGGGACAGCTGGAGTTGCTATCACCACTGCCCCTCCTAAAGCCACCCTTCCTACAACTGATTTTGGGACCGGCTCGCCTGCCGTTACCTTGGTGACCCCGCTCGTGTCAAGCCTAGTTGCCCCGCTTGTAGCAATGACAAATACTCGGGTATTCAAGAGGCTGAATCTGCCGTCTTTCGATGGCAATCGAGATTACTTTGTGATATCTGAATGGCTTTCCTAGATGGAGAAGCATTTCGAGTATGCTGGAGTTTCGGAAGCTCATAAGGTTCTCCTTGCGGCCTACCAGCTGACCGAGGATGCTTACACCCGATGGCTTCAGCGTCGCAGTCTCCCGAATTCTGCCACCTTGACTTGGGGGCAGTTCAAAGAAGTTATCTTGGAGAAGTTTCTCTCTTCTGTGGAGCGAGACAAGCTAGCTGAGAGGTTCTTGTCTCTCCAGCAGCCGGGCAGGACAGTGATTGAGTACGAAAAGGAGCTCTCTCGCCTATCCCTCCTTGTCGCAGAGTTTGTGCCTGATGTGTCCAAGAAGATCAGTCGTTTCTTGAAGGGACTTCGACATGATTTCCGTCAGCATGTGGTAGCTCATGGCGCCACCACCTACGCCGAGACTGTAGGAGCCGCCTTGCAAGTGGAGGCCATTGAGCTGGATCGTACTGCCAAGAAAGTCCAGCATGGCTCTAGCAACGCCGTCACCTCTGACCTCAAGCGCAAGGGTGCTCCATCTCAGGAGCAAGGCCTCAAGTCCAAGGAGGTGTGTGCCTTCTGCCACAAGGTGGGCCATGTCGCCCAAGTCTGCCGCTCCTTCCTGAAGAAGCAGAAGATGGGTATTCCTACGCAACATCCTCAGATGACGCTTGCATCTGCCGCCTCTGTCTGTGCTTATTGCAAGAGGCCAGGCCACTTGGTGAAGGACTGTCGCCGCAAGCAGAATGCCTGCTACAGGTGTGGGCAAGTTGGGCACCACGTCCAAGACTGTCTCATGAAGGAAAGCTCGATCCCCGCTCAGCCTCTACAAGCTGTTTCTGGGGCTCAGGAGAAGAACAAAGTTGTGTTGAATGCCATCTCTCAGGGCGAGGCGCTTGCGTCTACCGACATCATCTCTGGTATGTATGCGTTGGTTTTTATTTAATTATTTTCTGCATCTTAGTTTGCCTGCCTTAGTGTCGAATAATCGTGAATGCGTTTATGATTCCTTTCTTTTAGGGAGATTTAGGGTCAAGAATAAGTGGATGCAAATTTTATTTGATTCTGGTGTATCTCACTCTTTCATCGCTCGTCATATTGTGGACGTTCATTGCTGGCCTACTTCCCCACTTGAGGTCCCTTACGAGATCTCTGTGCCCGGTCATCTACACCTTTCTAGTAGGGGAATTCCAAAGTGTCTGATCTTGCTGGGTGAATTGCATGTCTCCGCCGACCTTATAGTTCTGGAAATGACTGAGTTTGATGTAATCTTGGGCATGAATTGGTTGGTTGCGTATAAAGCAAAGCTGGACTGTGTGGCAATGAGGGTAAATCTCAGCATCGATGGCAAGGACTTCAGCATTCACGTTCAGACCCGCAGCCACCAAAAGGTAATTTCTGTTGTGCGCGCCACTCGCCTTCTCAGTCAAGGATGTTCTGCTTGTTTTGTATTTGCTTCGCTTTCGGATGTTGCCACTCCTCAACTCGAGTCTATCCCGATTGCTTCTGATTTTCCTGACGTGTTCCCCGCCGAATTGTCTGGGATACCTCCTGATCGAGATGTAGAGTTCTCTATTGATATAGAGCCTGGGACGCGCCCCATATCTAAGGCTCCGAATCGTATGACCCCGCGCGAACTTGAGGAGCTTAGATCGCAGCTGGATGAACTGCTTGAGCGTGGATACATCCGTCCTAGCTCTTCACCTTGGGGAGCCCTCGTCCTCTGCATGAAAAAGAAGAATGGTTCCATGAGGTTGTGCATCGATTATCGGGATCTGAATAAGGTTACAATCAAGAATAAGTATCCCCTTCCGCAAGTGGATGATCTATTTGATCAACTCAAGGGTAGCATCATCTTTTCCAAGATAGATCTCAGGTCAGGTTACCATCAGCTAAAAATCAAAGAATCTGAAATTCCCAGGACCGCCTTCCGGACTCGGTATGGACATTTTGAATTCTTAGTTATGTCCTTTGGTTTGACTAACACTCCTTCTGCTTTTATGGATATGATGAACCGTGTTTTCCGTGAATATCTGGATAAGTTCATCATCGTGTTCATTGATGACATTTTGGTCTATTCCAAGACTCGTGAGGAACATGTTGCTCATCTTAGACTCACTCTCTCCACCCTTCGTCAGCATCAACTTTATGTTAAATTGGCGAAATGCGAGTTCTGGCTGGATCGTGTTGCCTTCTTAGGCCATGTTATCTCAGGAGATGGACTTTCTGTTGATCCTGCCAAGATTTCTGCAGTTTTGGACTGGAAGCGACCTTCTACCCCTACTGAAATTCGCAGTTTTCTTGGATTGGCTGGTTATTACCGACGTTTCGTCGAGAGTTTCTCCTCTCTTGTTGCTCCTCTGACACGGCTAACCCAGAAGCATGCTAGATTTGAGTGGTCAGATCAGTGTGAGCAGGCTTTCTTGGAACTGAAGCAACGTCTGTGTTCGGCGCCAGTTCAAGCCCTTCCTTCAGAGGGGACAGATTTCTCAGTTTATATTGACGCTTTCGAGATTGGGTTGGGATGTGTCTTGATGCAGGATGACCGTGTTATCGCTTATGGGTCGAGACAGTTGAAGACTCACGAGCGCAACTACCCCACCCATGATATGGAGTTTGCTGCAGCAGGGTTTGCTTTGAAGCTTTGGCGACATTATCTCTATGGCGTGAAGTGCCACTTCTTCACTGACCATCAGAGCTTGAGGTATATCTTTGATCAGAAGGATCTCAATCTTCGTCAGAGGCGGTGGGTCGAATTTGTAGCAGACTATGATTTAGAGCTTACTTATGTTCCCGGCAAGGCCAATGCGGTAGCTGATGCGTTGAGTCGTCAAGTTTCCGCTTCCTCTTGTGCACTCATGTCAGCTACTCTTGCAACTCTGATTGGTGACCTCGAGCGGATGGACATATCCATCTCACCAGAAAGTCAAGGTCAGATTTTTGGTCCGTCATGGGTGGAGCAGGTGAAAGATTTGCAGCCTTCCGACCCCGTTCTCCAGCGCATTCGCCGAAGGGTTGAACTTGAGTCTCTTCCGGATTTCTCTATCTTTGATGATGTTTTGCGTTTCCGAGGCCGTCTTTGCATCCCCGATGTTCCTGAATTACTCGATGTTATATGTCGTGAAGCTCACGAATCCCGCACATCTGGTCATCCGGGCAATAATAAGATGTATCAGGACTTAAAGCAGACTGTTTGATGACCTGGTATGAAGAATTATTTAGCACGCTTCGTTTCCCAATGTTTGACGTGCCAGAAGGTGAAAGCTCAGCGTCAGCGTCCTGGTGGTCTTTTGCAGCCTCTGCCCATCCCTGAATGGAAGTGGGAGGACATCTCTATGGATTTTAACACAGGTTTGCCTCGCACTCCGAGAGAGCACGATGCGATTTGGGTCATAATGGATCGGTTGACCAAGGTAGCCCACTTCATCCCTTATAGGGAAGGTCACTCTACTGAGAAGATGGCTCGAATCTATGTGTCGGAGATCGTTAGACTTCACGGGATCCCTTTACGGATTGTATCAGATCGTGACTCGAAATTTGTTTCTCATTTTTGGAAAGGCTTTCAGCAAGCGTTGGGCACCAATCTCAACCTGAGCGCCGCTTATCATCCGACAACCGATGGTCAGACCGAAAGAGTTAATCAGATTCTTGAAGACATGCTTCGGTGTTATATTTTGGACTACAAGGGATCTTGGGATGAGCATTTACCTTTGGTCGAGTTTGCCTACAACAATAGCTATCAAGAGAGCCTCCGGATGGCCCCCTTCAAGGCACTGTATGGGCGTCGTTGTAGGACCCCTCTTTATTGGTCAGAAGTTGGTGAAAAGGTTGTGTTGGGACCTGAGTTGCTACAGGAAATGGAAGAAGCCACAAAGAAGACTCGACTTCAGCTCAGTCATGTTATCGAGAGGCAAAGGAAGTATGCAAACCTGCGACGCCGTCCGTTAGAATTTGTTGTGGGTGATCAGGTATTCCTGAAGGTTTCCCCTACTCCTGGGGTGAAACGGTTTGGTCGTCATCACAAGCTTAGCCAGAGGTTCAAGGGACCGTTTTCTATCTCAGAGCGTGTTGGGGAATCTGCTTATCGCCATGAGTTACTTGTTTCTTTTGCTGGTGTTCACAATATCTTTCATGTCAGCCAGCTTCAGAAGTACATTCATGATCCTAACCGCATCATTGAAGAGATTCCTGTGATTCCTGTAGCCAATCTTTCGTATCCAGTCGAGTCTGTTTAGATCGTGGAGTATCAAGAACGCAAGCTTCGAAAAAGAACCATTCCTATGGTAAAAGTGCTTTGGACGCATGACAAGTTTGAGGAGTACACCTGGGAACTTGAATCTGACATGCGTAGCAAGTATCCACATCTATTCTCTTGATTTTGGTAAGCCTCTGAACTTTTCCTCCTTTCATTTTGGTTACGTTCATAATTAGCTTTCATGTCTTGATTTGCAAATCCGGTAGAAATGAATTGCATCTGAATCTTCGCCATAAGAGACCCCATCCATAATTAGCTTTCATGTCTTGTATTGCAATTTAATATTAATGACATATTCATTTCGGTGGTTTGTTGCATTTACATTTTTGCAAGTACTGTGTGTGGCATGGGAATTTATTAAAGCGCAAATGCATCAATTTTAACACCAAACCTTCCGCATAAAAATAAACTAGTTTTCCTCAAATAAATTATTTTAACACTAACATTATAATTTTACCTCCCGCCTAACAGACATGGAATTCTCTTCGCCCATGCATGTGGCATCACGACCCGCCCATAGCGCACTCTGATAGTTGTTATTAGACAGGTCGTGACAGAGCATTTCTCACACAACACCACCAACTGCTCCAAAAGGCGTCTTTGATATTTAAGGTTCCAAATTAATACTTAAGTCCATCAAGATTCCCTTTAACTTCGACGTGAGAATCATTCACTCGTGCACTTTCTTTCACATAGAATTTTGTCATCCTAGAAGCTTGTCAGGAGTTATCTTTCTCTATGATTCATTGACTCAAAGGCGCTCCCCACCCTCATCAAACCACGCTCATTGGATTCGGGATGCTAGAATAGAAGCATGGGCCAAACCTCGCCTTGAGCCCAAGAAATCATTAAGGTCCATTTTGAAGTGAATTTAGACCTAGAGGGAACAAATATTCTTCATTATGCAAACCCTCTTGCACAACCACCGCTCCCCGTGCGCGGAGATTGAGTTTATTTACAAGTGTCGGCGTGGTCCCTCCATAGCCCGACCACTTCCTCATCGGGATGATTGTGTCCACCAATAATTATTTTATCAGATAGATCGTGCTGCCCCCTCAAGCCCGATTTGACTACAAAAGGGGTGACTAAGGAGACCACCACATAAACGATGATGTCACCCATAGCGTCCACATTGATGTCTCTTCTTTCGATGGTCAGTTAGACCCTAATGCGTTTAGAGCCAGGATCATTAATATGGATTACTATTTTGAGTGGAATGAAATCACAGACAAATATAGGGTTCACTTAGCAAAAATGAAACTACATCCGTAAGCTAAAATTTATTGGACGAGCTTAAAGAGGATGCTCAAGTGAGAGGGTTACCATCTATAGTTTCCTTCCAACGGGGATATTCATAGCTTCCCTGTATGACGAAAGATCAGTAGTAGCGGACAAAGTCAATGCAAACCTGTTGCAAGCAATACCTAGAAGCTCATACAAAATCACATTGGCAATTGGGTGTTGAGTACAAGACTTAACACTCTTCTATAGGACAAGACGGGGGGCATAATTTGATGTTGTCATTGCATTGAACCTTCAAAGGAAGGAGACGTTGGCCGAGGAAATGAGAACCATTTGAGGAGAAGGAATAATGACAAGTAGATGACGTCTCTATAAGACAAGAAGAACATGAGAAAGAGGAAGAGGTCGAGGATGTGGAGTAAATGTTATCTGAGATAATTGTGGAGCTAGTGGAGTGAAATGATGAGACGTGGGATACGGAGATGGGGAGTGAATGATGGGCCTGGAGGTTGCCGATTCAGATGATAATGGATAAGAGACACAGGAACATGATTCAAGATAAGGGAATTTCCCTTTTCAGAGAAAAATCAAGTGGGACTCAAAAGAAGGTGAAATCACCGGATACATATTGATGTCTAGATATAGGATAAATGCAATGATATCCCTTCTAGGTCGAAGAGTAACCCAAGAAGATACATTTAATTGCACGAACTGACAATTTGTCATGACCTTCATAAGGAATGCAGCCTAAAGTGGTACACCCAAAAATCCTAGGAGTGAAAAAATAAAGAGGCATCTGAATAAAAGGGTGGAGATTAGGTGATTTACACCAAAAGACGAATGCCGGCACACAACTGATTGAATAAAATGAGCTGAATAAGACATGTCCCCAATATAACTTAAGAACACTCATCTGACAAAACAAGGTATTGGCAACATCGAGAATATAACCATTTTAACTCTCTCCTACCCATTTTGTTGTGATGTACGAGGACAGTTGGTCTAATGAATGTGTTATGGGCCCGCGCAGGGTGTGACGACGTGTGACTTCTTAAGCTAGGGCTAGGGTTGAGTAAGACTCCTCTCTTTACTTCTCTCTCGGCCGAGCACGTCTCACATTGTATCTTCCATCATTGGGGAGGCTAGGTCAAGGAAGGGTTGAGATAATCCTCTCCAAAACGTGTCCCTCTCAAGACCGTACACTCACTCACAATCGGAAGACCATAACAACTTAGTATCAGAGCCTTCTCCTCCCACACGTGTCTCCGCTCTTCTCCTCCACTAGCATACCTGACATGATCTATCTTTGCTCCATCATGACATGCAAACCCGACATGATCTGTCTTTGCTCCATCACGACACGGAAACCCCACGGGATTTACTGGAAGACTCTCGCACGCTCATGGCTAAGCCTGAGCTTGCGCGACCGCGCTCGCCTGCTGCTACGCACGAGTTCGTCGAGCTGTTGGCACTACCGACGATTCTGACGCATTAGTCTACAACCATGCTCGCACCCCAAAAGCCCACACCCTTGTACTTAACGACGCCCAATCCGAAGCGGCCGCTCCTCTACGCCCGATTGCCGATGACACCGGACACTCAGTAACCGCTCCTCTACAGCTAGAGAAATTTCGTGATGAGAAGTGAAAGAACTCCATAGTTAAGCGTGCTCAGGCTAGAGAAATTTCGGGATGGGTGACCTCCTGGGAAGTCCCCGTAGGCGTGCTGAACTATGGAGTTTGCTCATCAAAAGGGGGGGCAGAGGCCTCCAACAACCCGTTGTGCCCGGAAGTAGGCCAGAGAGGGGTTGCGTGTTTGGGATGCAGTCCGGTGACGGTGCCAGGTAAAGCAAAGGAAGCCAGGAATAGTCATGTGCGAAGGCAAGGTAAATCCTGGGTCGTCAAAATAAAAAGTGCATTTTTTATGTAACGCCCCGGTCTACTGTGGGTGCGCTACAGGTCTGCAGACCAGTGACCCTAACCCATCTCAACGGATCTGATTGGCCGCAACCGCTAATTCCAGTGATGGATTGTTGAGGTCGGGATTTGAACCCTAGACCTCCTGGATAAGGGAGCTCTAAACTGTTCCTCATCACCAACAGAGCTGCAACTCAATTGGTGATGAGAAGTGAAAGAACTCCATAGTTAAGTGTGCTCAGGCTAGAGAAATTTCGGGATGGGTGACCTCCTGGGAAGTTCCCGTAGGCGCGCTGAACTATGGAGTTTGCTCATCAAAAGGGGTGGGGTGGGGGAGGTGGGGCAGAGGCCTCCAACAACCCACTGTGCCCGGAAGTAGGCCAGAGAGGGCTTGGGTGTTTGGGCTGCAGCCCGGTGACGGTGTCAGGTAAAGCCCAGGAAGCCAGGAATAGTCCTGTGCGAAGGCAGGATAAATCCTGGTCGTCACAATAAAAAGTGCACTTTTTATGTAATGACACGGTCTACTGTGGGTGCGCTACAGGTCTACAGACCAGTGACCCCAACCCATCTCCATGGATCTGATCGGCCGCAGCCGCTAATTCCAGTGGCGGGTTGTTGAGGTCGGGATTTGCATCACCAACTGAGTTGCACCTCAGTTGGTGATGAGGAACAGTTTAGAGCTCCTTTATCCAGGAGGTCTGGGGTTCAAATCCCGGCCTCAACAACCCGCCACTGGAATTAGCGGTTGTGGCCGATCAGATCCGTGGAGATGGGGTTGGGTCACTGGTCTGCAGAGCTGTAGCGCACCCACGGTAGACTGGGGCGTTTCGGGGGGGGAATGATGAATGAAACTCTAATTCTCTCCTCTTGATCTTCGTTTCCCCCTCTCATCTTCTTAAGCTAGGGCTAGGGTTGAACAAGGCTCCTGTCTCTCCTCCTCGATCGAGTTCGGCTCCCGTTGTATCTTTCACCATTGGGAAGGCTAGGTCAAGGAAGGGTCGAGATGATCCTCACCGATATTTCTCCATCTCAAGACCGCACACTCGCTCGCAATCAGAAGACCATAACAGAATGATGTCATAAGTACATAAAGAAGAGAATAAATTAACCATGTACTCTTTAGCATTATCTGTAAGAAGTATTTTTAAACACGTGTCAACCTGAGTCTTATTTCATAATAAAATGATTGAAAAACATTGAACCATTCATATAAATCCTTCAAGAGGTAGACTCAAATACAATAAGAGAAATCATCAATGGAAATAACAAAATATTAACTTTTTTAGCATATAAAACTCATAGGACGAGGGCCTCATATGTCAACATGAAATAAATCAAAGAAGGCGTTACTTTTGTTCTAAGGTTTTGTAAGAAAGAAGCTCTTGAAAATGTTTTTATTTAGTTGCAAGGTCAACATAAATGGCAATGTTATAGAAGTTTTGCTCACAATGATTGAACCTCAACAAACAAATCTGAATGGAGAATGTAGATCGGAGACATCTTAGCTCCTTTTGAGTAGTGTCGTTGGATTATCACAAGCTACCTTGGATCCACTACATTTTTTATGACTATTTCACATCGCCACTAGTCAAACGCTACATAAGGCTCACTGTGAGTAGCGTATTTGCTGGAGATCGAGCAGTTTGAGTGGATCAATGGCAAAACAGTTGTGGCGAGACTACTGAGCTACTGTGTGGAAGGTGGAGCAATTTACTGGAATGTTTATTGGAGATTGAGTGACTGCAATGAAATCACTTAATGGATCAAGCGACTGCAGTGAAAGTGCTTGATGGATCGAGCTACTGCAGTGAAAGCGCTTGCTAGATCGAGCAGGACGGTCATTCGAATGGGCCGAACAAATGTGGCTAGCGATTGATCCTGAAGCTAGCTAGCTAGGGCAGAAACACTATTGCACTCAGATACCATGTGGAAGAAAGAAATATTATGCTTAATCTTATTAAGGTGAGCACGCATCCATATATATAAGTAGAAGGGTTACATTGGTCTACTAACGATATAGGATAAACACCAAAAGACAATAAAATAAGAGCGTTGTTATCCGCAGGCCTGTTTAGGCTAAACACAGGCCACCATTTTAGAAAACGTAAAGCTTTTACGATTTTAAACCCGCAGGCCCTAAAATGTCGATGTTCCGCTCGAAGCTTTCCGCAGGTCGCCGCTCCGCTCGTCTCCGTCTAGCCGGTAATGTCGCCGCTCCGGTCTTCGCCGTCTAGCTGCAAATCGCCGCTTGAAGCTCTCCCTTCCGATTGATCCTCCTGCCGTTCCCAGGTTAGATTCCTCCTGCAAACCCTAGTTTTTTCCCTTCCGATTGATCCTCCGGTCGTCGCCGTCTCGCCGCAAACCCTAGTTTTTTTTCGATAACACCTGTGTGCATAACAATTCTTCCTGCTTAGTCACTAACTAGGGTTATCTCCTTTATTTGCAGATTTGCTTAGCATTCCTGCTGCCATCAGAAATTCGTCAAGCTCAGGTAATCAGAGAAAATCTCAACATTTCCTTCCAATGTTGAATGCATATCAGAAATGGGATAGTGTATGTTTGTTATTTTGATTGATTATATGGTGGTGAATTTTGCTCTATTATTAACAGGTGTTCCAATCTGTTTTATTGGAAATGAATTTAGAAGATAATTTGTTGAGTATTGAAGGACCACCCCAAACCGCTAGTGTAGATGTTGCTAGTCATTTCACTACTGATATGGAGTTCCCAAGCAAGGATGAGTTAGTTGAATGGGCTCGTAAGGTTGGCATTGGTCTTGGTTTTGTTGTTATCATTCAACGACTAGATAAGCTAACAGCGCGGGCAAGGCCTAGAATCTTACTTACTTGTGATAGAGCGGGTTTCCCTCGCCTTAGTAAATATAACAAAAGTTTTGTTAAGAAAAATTTACGGAAGAGTAGCTCAAAACGTTGTGGTTCTCCTTTTGCTATTCAAGGTCGAAAGGATGCAAATGTTAGTATTTGGCGAGTTGAAGTCATATGTGGTAATCATAATCACAATTTTGTACATCTTGAAGCTCACTCATATGTAGGTAGATTGGATGAAAGTGAAGAAGAAATTGTGCAGGATATGTATGCTTCTGGTGTGAAACCAAGAAAAATCTTATCTACTTTGAAGAAAAGAAATCCTGCTAACAAAACAGCAATGAGGACAATATACAATCACAAGTTTAAACTGTATAAGAAAGAGTTGGATGGTCGTACTCCTATTTAGTTTCTCTATAAGTGCTTATGTGATGCAGGTTATGTGAGTTATAGTCATGTTAATGTCAATACCAACATCTTAGAAAGATTATATTTTGCTCACCCGACCTCTATTCAGTTGAGTAACTTGTTCCCAGATGTTTTTATTATGGATTGCACCTATAAAACGAACCGATACAGAATGCCTCTGCATTCTATTGTTGGGGTTACATCAACAAATTTGTCTTTTTTTGCTGGGTTTTCTTTTTTGTCGAATGAAACTGAGGCGAGCTATAAATGGGCACTTGAATGTTTTCGTGGATCATTATATCCAAGTTCTTTACCAAGTGTTTTTGTGGTTGATAGAGAGATTGCACTTATGAATGCCATCAAGTTAGTCTTCCCTCAGTCTAAAGTTATATTATGTCAGTTGTATATCAGTAGAAATATTTTAGCGCATTGCAAAAAATATTTCAAAGAAGGAAAGGAATGTGAGACATTCTTATGTGTATGGCAAAACTTGGTAAATTCTCCAACAGCTCATGAGTTTAATTTGAGACAAAACTCTATGCTAACAACCTATGCAGATACATATCCAGAGGTTATGCGTTATGTTGTCACGACTTGGATTGATCCTTACAAACACTGCTTTGTGTCAGCTTGGATAGATACACTTTTGCATCTAGGCAACTCTACAACCAATCGGGTTGAGAGTGGCCATAGCCAGTTAAAAAGATTTTTGGAGGTATCAATAGGCAACTTGACTACGGTTTGGAGATCATTTCATCAAATGATAACTCTGCAGCACACTGAGATCAAAAAATCCTTTGGCCAAAGCATTATACAGGTAAATAACATGTTTAGTGGGACTTTGTATTCCAATCTGGTTGGTTTTATATCTATTGCTGCCCTAGATATTATGAAAAAGGAAGAAGAACTTGTACAGTCAGGTTATCCAGAAGCGACAGATTGCACACATAAGGTAAGGAACACCCTCGGTTTGCCTTGCGCACATGAATTGATGATTTACAAGAATCAATCAAGTGCATTCCCCTTATGGATGGTCCATAAGCATTGGAAAAAGTTGACATTAGATGAAATCCCTCCAGAAGCAACATCAGTTAAAGAAGAGCATATGCCGCCTTGTGACATACAAACCGAGTTGGATTGTCTACTTAAAAAGTACAACAGCTCAGATGAACTACACAAGCATGAACTTAAAAGAAAATTAAGAGAGCTTTTGGAGCATTCTACAACTAAAACTATAGAGCCTTATATGCCATTACGTTTGAAAGGAAGGTCAAAGGGCAGCAACAATAAATTGAAGGGGGATTTCAAATCAACAAAGAGGGATCCCTCACATTTTGAACATGTTATTGGGAAAGAACAACTACAGTTCAAGAGAAAGCTTGCACGAAAATGCGGTCCTGACAATAAGAGATTTTTAAATTGCATTCGGAAGGAGATGTCTCCTTATATTTCAAAACATATACTTGATGCCATAAATGTGACAGGAGATGGGCACTGTGGTTACCGTGTGGTTAGTAATGCTTTAGACATGCAGGAGAATTGGCAACAAGTTAGAAATGACCTAGTAAAGGAGTTCCAAGAAAGGGTAACTTTATACACAGATATATTTGGGAGTGTCAGGCTATATGAATTAATGCAATCTTTGGATTGCAATAAAGTTCCAGCTCCGATTGAGAAATGGATGTCAATGTCTGATATGGGATTAGTAATAGCATCATGCTATAACGTGGTAGTTGTTCATTACTCTCGATTTCAGTCTTTCACTTTTTTGCCCTTACATTCTGCTCCATCAGAAAGCCGAAAGGTTATTTTTATTGGTTTTGTGAACGACAACCACTTCATACAATTGCAAATGATGGAAGATTGTCCAATGCCACCTATTTTCTCCGTATGGATGCGGTTTCACGAATCAATTGCAGAGGAATGGGCTATACAATATGGAAGTAAGATTGTTAGTTTGGCGGATCCTTGAATTGAACGGTATGTTACTAAATATCTTGCGATGCGCTTTGATTATAATTAAACAGATGTTTCACTTGTTATTACAATTTTGCGCCTCTACTCTTTTGCAGTTGGGTCCTCTATCAAAATTTTGTGCCTTCATCCTCTACTCGGTGGCAAGCTAAATTTTGTACATATGTTTCTACTTATAATGATACAACTTTTGTAAGGTTGAGCTTCTACTTGCTAATTTGTACATATGGTTCTACTTGATGAGTTGTAAGGTTGAGCCTTCATCCTCTACTCTAATTTGTTTCTACATTGGTAATTTGTGCCACTGCAGTTTTGTGCCAAATTTTGAAATTCTTGTATGAGTGTGACATCATCTTCCCTCTAGGTGACAACCACTTTATTTCCTTATCTCTGCCTGGATATAGTTCCTTATTTCCTTATTTCCTTTACTTGGTAGCATTTACTATTGATTTAAAATGCTATTGCAGATGGAGGAGGTTGTTGGCATTGCAGATGGAGGTTTTGTTATAATTTTGATGATGTTTGCGGCTATCCCAACCATCTCCGGGAATTATAATTCTACATTTTTGTTGGAGTTGGGAATTATGTAGTAGGTGTTTAACTTGTTCATGCATTGCACTAAGACGGTTATGCATTGGTTTGGACAAGCTTTATGTGCTGGGCACAAACTGTGGTAAAAGATTTATTATTATTATGTTTAAATTCTTATTTTATAGTCATTTGTACTTTTAGAGTTTCATATCTCATGTTGTTAAGCACAAACAAGTAATCTATGCTCTACTTGGTTTAGTGGATAATGGAACTCGCCCAGGTTTAGAGAAATTTTTGAAGGCTGCAAGCACTGATCCGAAGACAGGCCCGAGGCTGGACTTTTATTAGCCAAAATGACAGGTTCTGTTTGTACCAGCATGTACAGGTTCTGTTTGTACCAGCACCTAATTTTATAATTCCTGCCATCTGCATATTATGAGAGCAATATTAGGTTATGTTTGTACCAACAGCTAATTCTATATTTGCTGCTCTTTTGTACTCTACTTTATGGTGCTTATGACTATTACCAACAGCAAGTTGCACTCGTGATAGAGCCCAAGGATAAGGAATCTTGCTCTATGTACAAACAAACTCTGGAGTTACTTACACAGGCCTTGGAGGTAAGGCATAATGCAAATGTCAAGTTCAATTATCTAGAGAAGTTGTTGGATAATATGCCTTGGGTTTTGTTGATGTAGCTCCAGGTTCAATTCTACCACTTTCCCTCTTGAAGCAGCCAGTACACCTCACGATGTGAAGGTTTTATACCATAGGGTTGATGATCTCATTCAAAAGAATCTTGTTGATGTAGCTCCTCAGTTATCAATTGAAGCAGGCTGTGCTAAATCCGAAGAACTTTTAATTTTTAGTTTTGGTTCATTTGACGTTTCCATTGTCAAACTATGAGTTAAATTGTCTTGGGTTTTGTTTCTTTTGATGCTTTTATTAAGTAAGGATTTGTTAAGTTTCAACTGAATGATGTGCTTAATTGCTCTGTTTGGCTTTTATTTGGTTTTTGAAATTGGCCTGCATATATTAAATTTGGCCTGCATGAACAATTCTTTGGCCTGCACATATTCGTGGCCTGCATAAAGCCAAAAGCGGTCTGCATATAACATTGCTCTAAAATAAACAATAAAAATAACTAGCTTCAGCAAATACCATTTAACAGTCCATTCCTATGAACACCTGGCATAAGCCATTAATACCTGGTTCGGTTTCATTTAACTAGGTCATACTGAAACCTCCACCAGTCTGCAGTGCTTGACCAAGACAGAAATGACACGGCTCTAAATTCATGACTAGCCCAGATTTACAGCATTAGTTAGTAAGATAATTCCTTCCCGCTCTTAATTGTGACTTCCCTGTTCTCTTGGAATCATAAAGAAATATTTGACTATAATGATACAACTTGCAATTACTTTTGAATGAAGATAAGAATATCTCCCACCACATCATTAAGCTAGAATTCATCATGAATTTTATTATTAAAAAGCTAGATGCTTTCACCAAGTTGAAAACTACAACATTGTCCATGCTAACAATCCAGAACATAGCAAACTGTAAATTATTTGATGTGATAACCAATGATTTTCAGAATTTTCACCTTGATCGTATTCTGAGTGCTCCATCACTGGAATAATGTTTTCATTGAACTTCTGAAACGATCTCTCTTTTTCATTTTTTAATAGTGCTGGATTCTCGAGTTTCTCATAGTCATTGGTATGGACAGGCAACATATCTTCCAATATATTGTTATCTAATTTATCCAAGCTTAGTTGCTCTTCAAGCTCACGTAATGCTTGATTGAATTCTGGTAGATATGATAAGTCAGAACTTTCAGAGCCATTCATAATATTCGAACAGTATGTGTCGGCAATTGTTCTGACATATTTTGAGTTGACTTCTCCAGAAACAGAACTACCAGAGCCTTGATATGAATCATATATTTCACTAATTTCAGAAGAAAGCCTTCGTAAGTGGCCATCATTGACATTTTGATTCCAATTTTGGTAAGGTAACTTCCCTTGTGCTTGCTCAGATAATGTTGGAGGCAGAAATCTTCCCTGAAAGATGAATAGGAAACAGTGTCAACAACCAAGGAGAATGACGTTAAAAAAAACGGGTAATAAAAATAACAAATGGAACTAAATGTTATGGGCCCTGCACAAATGGAATCTCATGTAGAGCACTTAATGGACTTCCAAGCAAACCTTTAGCCACTTACTTTGAAAAGAAGTCTTTAAAATTATGCGGTTTAAATTATTACTTAAGTCTAATAATTATTCCTCTAATTTCGATGTGGGTTCAGTTCATTCTTGAAGCTCTTTTCACCTAGAAGTCTACCATCCTAGAAATTTATCATGACCTTTGTTCGGGCTTCACTGGCCCCAAAAACACCCATCTTCCTCATCAAATTGTTCTCTGTGGCTTCAGGATATTGCAACACTAATTTTTGCTTGGTTTATCGTCAAACCACACACTCTGCCGGAAGTCCAGCTTTGATACCACTTCTAGATTTTATATATCCCATCCATGCTTAGAGGCAATGATTAATCTTCTTTGAAACGCATGCCCCTATATCTTTGTCCAGAGTCAGATTTTGTATTAGAACTCCATGTTCAGGTCAACATTTATGCTACGGAGTGTTAGCCCTTATAGGTTGCCATGACAGGTCCTAGTAAACCGGACGCCTTAGCGACTAGTTCTAATACGGAATTGTTAAATGCCAAATTTCAAAAACTTTCATTAGATCGTCATACCGATACACGTTTAAACAGTCTGAGCACCCAATTGGAGCCATACTTGCGCCAAGAGCTCCCACACCCAAGTCTTTGACACAATTAAAGCTTCGTCGTACCAACTTGTCGTTGAATATGCCTTTTGCGCATGTGTTGATGGCCACAGCCGCGCAATGAACTAAAGAATCGGGAATTCTGGGTGGCGGGATGAGTGACCTTCTAGGAAGTGCTCGTAAGTTGCCTCAAGAAAGAATAAAATTGTGTGATTCAACTTAGTACGAGTTGGTATAAACAAAAGTGAACAATATCTCAGATATAATGTGTTGGGTTGTTATAAATGGTACCAGAATCGGATTTCCTATAGTATGATGTGTAGTTCGAGGACAAACCAAGTGAAAGTTGGCGGGTCTGTAACACCCCGGATCTGACGAGGGTAATGAGTGTCTTACGGGCATTGAAGAACAGATAAAGACAGCTCATGTGTCATGTTGTCCTTTAGGATGGTGGGATTCTAAGTGAAAAGAGGAGTGTAAATGAACTGAATCTTGTACCGGAATTTAAGGACAAGTTACTGGGATTAAATAATAATTTCGACCACAAAATATTAGAGTAGCCTTTTCAGAGAAAATGGTAAAATTATGTTAAGAACTTCACAGTTAACTGAGCTCTAAGTGGAGTAATTCTGGGATTAGTGACCTCCTAAAAAGTACATGTATGACGGGTCCAAAAAAGAATAAAATTGTGGTTAAGATAAACCAAACCGAATAACCCCTCAGATATTGTGGGCTGAGTCTTTAAAATGGCACCGGAGTCGGACTTTATGCATTACAATGTGTTGTTCGGGGACGAACCAAGTAAAAGATGGTGAGTCTATAATATCATGACTCTGATAAGGGTGGGAAGTGTCTTTAACTTCACAATTAAGTGAGCTATGGGTGGGAGTAATTTTGGGATATGTGGCCTCCTGAAAAGTACTCGTAGGATACCTCGGAAAAAGAATAAAACCATACAATTCAACTTAGTTTAGGTTGGGATAAACTAAAACGGATAATACCTCAAATATTATGAGTTGACTCATTACAAACTCATCGGCTACAAAGATAAACTTGAAACATCCGAAATTTATAGGACTCCTCAATTTTGATTCTGAGATAAACTTGAAACATCCGAAATTTATACGACTCCTCAATTTTAATTTCGGAATTAGATCGCGAATAATTATCATCGGTGTCATCGTCTGACATCGAGATATTTATTCCCTTTATGGTAAATTTTACACGTTAATCGGTAATTTAAATAATGTCATTTAATGAGGAATTTATTACTTTATTTTTAGCGCAAATTTTGTAGTGCACGAGAGCGAAACACATTTAATTAATATGTTTTGATGAGCGATAACATATTTGTAATTAAGGGAAAAGAAAAAGAAAACCTAATTTGTATTCCTTATAAATAATAGAATCGGTTTAACTCCACGATACTCCTCCCAATCACGTCTCTCAGTCGAGCGCAGAAAAACGTCGCTCCTCTCGCAGGAGGCTTCCAGCAACGAATCACAGATTGACGATGCCTCCCTTCGATAGAAGCAACCTCGTCGACTCCTTTTAATCGTAGAACCTCCGCATTTCCTGTAGCCATCTCTGTCGGCATATTGGCACAATAAGGTCAATCAACCCTTCTTCCTCTTGCAACAGTCGATTCCCCTCATTTATGGCTTTCGTTTCGAGGGAGAGGGTAAGTTTTCTTCCTTCATCTTGCAAGCTTTCACAATTTCCATCAAAATTCCCTTTATTTTCCTCTTCTCCAATAGTACCCTTTGTATTTTCATGGAAATGGGTTTTGTTTAACACATGGGGAGGAGAGATCCTTAGACGTTTCAGATTTCTAAATTTTGTTCTTTTATAGATTTGGAGGAACCCTGGTAGTGAAGAGAGGACCGGTGGAGTAGATCAAAGAATTTTGCATTTATTTATATTTAACTTGAAGAATCATGTCGTCGCATCGTGTTTACGAATGCCGGAACACCGAGGTAAAAAATTATCTTCCTCTTGCCTAGACATATCACCTAATATAGATGCATTGCCTGGGTCGCGTGAGAATGCATGTGAAACTGAATTACTCGTTGGTTTTTTATTGCATGTTATCAGTTAACTTAACTAATACAACACGTACGTGAAATTGAATCACTCGTAGCTTGTTATTGCATGTTAGAAGTCAATTAAAGTATAATGATCCATAAATCTTAACACAAGAACAAAAATGATTAAAAATGTTGAATGCAACTAGACGAAGAATAAAAGATTAAAAGATGCAATAAACCTCAGATTAGTGGCGTGAAGTAGATGACATAATGTAATGATCATACCAACCACTAAGTGATCAGTTCATGGGGCATGCAAGGTGCTTCCCTCATGATTAATGGATGCACACTATCATACTCATAGGGCCCAGTAAATCGTATGAGCCTCGGATATGGGGTCAACGACCCACACTTCCACGCTTGGAAATAGTCAGATGTGATTTTGTGTTTCGCACAAGGGACGCATCAGGTCAGGGCACCTCTAGTTGTCATCAGAGACTCAATAATCAGAATGTGTTAAGTAAGCCATGAAACATAAATTAATAAGAGGAATATGAAATTTATTTACCACAACTTTAGAACGGAATTCAGAACACAGAAATTTCAATACTTCACGAAATTAAAACTATGATTGTAACTCATAATGTGACTATTACAAATATGGAAATTTATTTTTTTACGGATTATTTTATTCAATAGCATGAGTAATTACCATATTAGTAATCATGGTTCATAGATTAAATTGTTGCATACTTATAATTGCTCGTACATGTTTTAAATTATGTTCATTTTAATGTCACCGGGAGGAAGAGTTTTTCTTACTCACCGGATAGGCTGACTTCATCTTTGGACTTTTATTTTCAGAGAACACAGGTCGAGAGATTCACTTAGGATAAGCTTCTTAGGGTTTCTACATTTTTGTTTATCTTCCCTTTTAGGGTGATGCACCACTTGCATGTGAACTTAAATTATCAAAAGTTATTTAAGATTTTCAATTATTCAGACGTGTTGTTCTTTACAAATTCTAGTTGGCTCTGTGAATCAGATTTTGAGGTATTTTTTTAACCTTAGCTCCAATCTTTTATTTTCATTGTGTACTTCTGTTATTTTTTGTTATAATATCAATTTTATTATTGTTGCTTAGTTTATTTCAGATCTTGAGAACCAACAGAGCTTTGGAAATGTTGTTAAACTAGGTAGGGTTGTTACAATTGGTATCAGAGTCAGGTTTAGGATCCTTTGACCCCTAGAAATTCATAGAGCCTTAGGATTTCATTTGAATCACTCTTATGTTAGAGTCATTAAGTTTAATTGTCCTTAGGATTTGCATTGGACATTAGATATTTTCCATAGTTATTTATACCGCCATCATAAAAATTTCAGTGATGACGATTTCTCCTTGCATCTTGCAGGCACCCCGTAGTAGCGATACAGATGAACCTTCACAGCAAAATAGAATGCCTGAGATTGTCATGGAAGCCATTAATGCCCCAGCAGAACCGACACCTACGAGGATTGCAGCTGAAATTGCTAGGGCGATAACCCTAGTACTACTGGAATTCAGAAATATTTTACTTGCAATGGCTCCAGTCCTAGCTCCTGCAACTGTTGTTGTGGAGATTGGAATGCTATCTGAGGAATTTTAGAGAACTTTGCCCCTCCAATTTCAATGGAGAAGCAAATCACATGGCGACTGAAGATTGGTTGTTCAAGACCAAGGATCTGTTGAACATGATGCAGTGCCCTGAAAATAGAAAGGTGGCCTTAGTGGCCTTCCTGCTTGAGGGCGAGGCCAACCAATGGTAGAGCAGACATTTGGTTGACAATTCAGAAGGTAAGATTTTGATTTGGATTCACCTTCCTTTTTCTTTCATTAGTCCCAACATAAGTTAATTAAGTTTTTCCTATTACAGGTTGTGCATTATACCTGATTACTTTGGATAAGCTCATTACAGCGCTCTCCAACTGGTTTGTGCCTCCCACAGCGATGAATTCTACAAGATAAGTACTTTAGGCCGGTACAAGGCGACAAGACTATTACCGCATACAAGCGGGAATTTACCTACATTTCTCGTTATGTGGGCACACTGTTGGGCAATGAGAAGGACAAATGTTACCATTTAGAGAAGACATGTGTGATTCACTCAGGCAACCATTACCGACGATGGACACCGCCAGCTACAGTAGAGTAGTGGATACTACTAGAAAGGTGGAGGATGATTAAGAAAAAATGCATAGGCGCAACAATTATAAGAACAAGCGATCACATGGCAAGCCGCAGAATCCTCGCAACAACAGTCATCAAGGGCAGCACTGAGATAAGAAACAGAAGGTAGGAAATAAGCAAGACAATCAATCTGGGGGTAAGACCAGAGATTATCCACTCTACCCGAAGTGCACTTGTTATCATTAGGGAGAATGTTTGATTGCTTCACATATTTGCTCGTTTTTACCCAGGACCTACGAGCAAGCAAGTAATTAATTTTAAGTTTTTTATTCCCTGCAAAATTATTATTTTTTCCTTCGTAGTCTAACACCTATTATTATGACATATCTTGTAGTTGATGTTTGAGGTTAGTGGTCCGAGTAAGATTGATAAAGAAAAAGTTGTGATGAACGTTAATGCAAAGTCAGCCCCATGACGAGGTTTGGTGCAACCCAGAGTCTATGGACTTGGCCAATAGAAGGCCAAGGAGCAGGAGGTTATGGTCATAGGTAAGGAATGTTAAATTTAATTATTACTTTTTCATCCAAGGAGCACTTCATTACCCATGTCACATTGATGCATATATGTGTCCTTATAATTTAAAATGCACCCTCCAAGGTTCTCTTTGACACGGATGTTTCTCACTCGTTCATAGCAGAATCTTTTATGCATGGGCTGAGCTTAGAGATCCTTTCAGACTCAACACCATTAAAGTTCATGATGCCTAACGATTTGTCTATGCAAACTCGCCACAAGTGTATGGTTCATGCATTGCTCAAAGAATCTGAATTTATCATAGAAGTCTCCTTCATTCCAATTGTTGAGTTCAATTTATTCTAGGTAAATACTAAGATAGACCACAGGAGCAAAAAAATCAAGTTGGAAGGACCCGACCAATCTATCATCATATTCCAAGGCATGAAAGGAGTCTCCAAGCTGATTATTTTGTCGGTCAAGGCTATCAAAAATATCAATAAGGGTTGTCTTGCCTTTCTAGTGTTGATGCATGTCAAAGCTAAAAGCAGTTTGCAAAAAATATCGATAGTACAAGTGTTTCCTGATGTCTTTCCAGACGAACTATCTAGTGCCTCTCCTACTAGAGAGGTTAACATTGAAACCGACTTGTAACAACCCCAAAATAATAATAATAATAATAATAACAAAGTATTATTCCCCTTTTAATCCCTCTAGCCGCACCCCAGCCCTTCCCCCGTTTTAAATCCCGCACCCTCAGCTAGGGCTCCCGGTCAAGGGCAGTCGCAAGCCGCAAGCGCCCTTCTCCAGCTCCCGCTCCCGATTTCGTCTCCCGCACTCAGCGCTAATCCCGCCGCCCGCTCCTCCTGCTCCAGGCTGCCTCCTTCATCTCCAGTCGTCGACTCCTCCCCCTCCTGATTCTGAATCCGCCTCCTGCGCCTCGCCCCGTCGCTGCCGACGCCTTCTGCCCCCTCCTCTGCGCTCGGGACCGATGGCAGCCCGCCTCCAGCCTCCTCTCCCTCCTGCAACCCCTTCCTCTCCGTTTGGGCCGAGTTTTTGCGTGAGGAACGACTAGGGTTTTCTCCCCTCTCCTCCTTGGGCCCGGATTTGGTTTTCTTTGGGTAAGGAATTCCTCCTTCCCCTCCTATTTCAGATTTCCTTGCGTTTGTTTGGAAATTTTAGTGTTCCAAATTGCGAGTGAATTGTGATTTTAGGTTTTTGCCATTTTAAAATCGTCTAACTGTGACTTGTTCTCGATTTCCGGTGCCGCTCCTCGATTCAATTGGTGGAATCACGCAAAGCCCTCTCCGATTTAGGGTTTCTCCTAGCCAAGCGCCGCCAAGTCTCCGTATCCGCGTGATAATCTCTTCTCCCCTCACTTTTGAGGGAGGTAAATTTGCTAAAACCCGTTTTGTTTATTTTTCGCGTCATAGAATGCATGTGTTAGCGTAGTAAATTATGTTACATTCGTTTTCGTTGTGCTTGATCAGGTTCTTGGAATTTTGCTCGCGCTATTTGGCCGCCTCCGCCAGCTTCAGCTTATTTAAGGCAAGTAGAGATCCTTCTCTCTTGCAAACATTGAGCTGCAATTCATGTGTTTGTTCTTATAATTATATGCGCAAGCGCCGTCCCCTTCTCCTCCTCCTGCCAGCGCCACCGCCGCCTGCTCCGCCTCCAACCGACATTTGCGCCTCCTCCTTCCCTTCTCCTGGCCGACTGAAGCAGCCATTCTCCTCCAAGGATCGGCAGCAGGCTACCCTTGTCCTTCTTCCCCTCTTCTGGACGTCGGCAACATCAAGGAGTTTTTCCTCCTCCAAAGAAGTCGTCAGCCCCTCTTCCTCTCCGTTTCGGCCGACGGATTTCAAGGGGACTCCTAGGGTTTCGCTCGAAGCTCCTCCTCGTGGATTCCTGAGCCCAAATCTGGTCTCCTTCGGTAAGGATCTCCGCCAAAAGTTCCGTTTTCAGTTTTGCCCTAAATGCTTGTGGCGATTTTCGCTATTCGATCGACGTAATTTCATCGGTCCATGAGTGTTATGATAGCAGTCTCCACGGTAAACCATGAATCACTTAGGTCCTGAGTGTCATAAGCAAAAATCTTGGAAACTAGGGTTTAGGTGGTGCATCGTCTTGTTTGCATGGTCACGGTAAGCAGGAAATACTCTTATTCTAGTAAGACTTACACTTGTACCTGAGTGTGAACCATGCGCGCCCACTATAAACACCTACGCATTTCATCGATTATAGCTTATGTCGTTGCAAAATAAATGTTTAGGCTATACTCCGGAGTAGGCTAATATTTTCTAGATAGTTTCCGCTTGTTTCAGCTACTTGCTTGTTTCGCTAGCTTGCTTCAGGATTTAATTGGTACTTTAGAATTACTTCTGCACGTACTTAAATCTATAGCATGTTTACTATTATTTTCTTGTTCTGAGGCATTTTCCTTCTGTTTGAATTTGTCTTAGGGTTCGTGACCGCGCCGTCTGCTCCCTGAGTTTTTCTTCGTTCCGCTGCAGCTTTGCTTGGAGGTTTTATTTTGATTACTGTGTCAGCAGGTTCTATGTATTTTGTTTCAATTACTGTTGGATTTACTTTTCATGTACTAGTATTGTCAGCCATTTTCTCGTGTATTGTGGACAACTATGATGTTTTGATGTATCAGATCATTTAATTTATGACAATTTACTATTGTGATTTATTGCATGTTCATCATTTCAGCATAGTGTGTGACATTAGATTTTATTAAAAATGCATGAGCATTAACATTTCATTGTGGCTTCCGCATACTTATAAAATGTACTAAAATCTTTTCAAAGTAACAAAATCAAAACTAGTGTGGTATTTCTGTTTCCGCCTTAGCAGGTATGGGTTCCTTTCGGCCCATGCCTGTGGCATCACGGCCCGCCCGAAGCGCGCTCTGACCCTTGTCGAGACGGGTCGTGACAGTTGGTATCAGAGCTAGGTTGAGCATCTAAAGATAAAGTATATTAAAATTTCATATATTTTGAAATCTATTATGTAAGAATACGTGCATGCATCATTTTCTCACTCACTTTGTCGTCGTCTGTTGTTCGAGGCCGAAACACGCACACACTCACTCATAAGCATGAGTAGTATGCGTACAAATATTAAGGGAGTATGGGCAAACTTAACATTTATATGCATATGAATTTCCACTAGGATATACACCGCTTGCGAATATTAAATTGTATGGGCGGTTTAATATTTTCAAGTGCGCTGACATTAGAATCATCATGCACGTGACATGTTAAGTGATATGGGCGCTTAACATGGCATGCGTAACCATTCATGAACATTCTTAAGTATGCATTGTAGGCATAAATACACTGCATGCATGACATAACTCATTGCACGAGTGTTAAGCTGAGAGCAACAGATGACGATTGTACACACATGGATTTTTTTCAAATCATCTTTTTCTATCGCACGCGATCTTATCGTCGCATTTGCACTTGCATGACTACCACCTAGAGTTGTCCAATGAAAATGTTGTAACTATTACATGATTTACGTATTCAACAGTATTAGAATGCTAGAACCTGTAGTATCAATCCTCTATGCTTAGCCTGACTGTTTCTCTTGACTCTTTTGTGTTTCTTTCTAGATGGCTTCGAAGCGATCGCAGCGCAAGAAAGCTACCGCATCTGCGACGGAAGCCCCTAGGGATGAAACTACCCAGCTTCTGAGACAGCTTCTGGAGCGTGTCACCCGTCTGGAAGGGGATCGCCAAACTCCTGACCCAGCCCTTGGTTCCGGCAGTGCAGGGACAGCTGGAGTTACTAACACTACTGCCCTTCCTGGAGCCACCCCTCCTACAACTGATTCTGGGACCGGCTCGCCTGCCGTCACCTTGGTGCCCCCGCTCGTGTCAAGCCTGGCTGCCCCGCCCGTGGCAATGGCAGATACTCTGGCATTCAAGAGGCTGAATTCGCCGTCTTTCGATGGCAATCGAGACTACTTCGTGATCACTGAATGGATCTCCCAGATGGAGAAGCATTTTGAGTATGTTGGAGTTCCCGAGACCCAGAAGGTCCTCCTTGCGGCCTATCAATTGTCTGAGGATGCTTATACTTGGTGGCTCCAGCGCCGCAGCCTCCCCGATTCTACCACCTTATCTTGGGGACAGTTCAAGGATGCTCTTATGGAGAACTTCCTCTCTTCCGTGGAGCGGGACAAGTTAGCTGAGAAGTTCCTGTCCCTTCAGCAGCCTGGTAGGACAGTGACCGAGTACGCGAGAGAGTAGGCTAATATTCGATCGACGTAATTTCATCGGTCCATGAGTGTTATGATAGCAGTCTCCACGGTAAACCATGAATCACTTAGGTCTTGAGTGTCATAAGCAAAAATCTTGGAAACTAGGGTTTAGGTGGTGCATCGTCTTGTTTGCATGGTCACGGTAAGCAGGAAATACTCTTATTCTAGTAAGACTTACACTTGTACCTGAGTGTGAACCATGCGCGCCCACTATAAACACCTACGCATTTCATCGATTATAGCTTATGTCGTTGCAAAATAAATGTTTAGGCTATACTCCGGAGTAGGCTAATATTTTCTAGATAGTTTCCGCTTGTTTCAGCTACTTGCTTGTTTCGCTAGCTTGCTTCAGGATTTAATTGGTACTTTAGAATTACTTCTGCACGTACTTAAATCTATAGCATGTTTACTATTATTTTCTTGTTCTGAGGCATTTTCCTTCTGTTTGGATTTGCCTTAGGGTTCGTGACCGCGTCGTCTGCTTCCTGAGTTTTTCTTCGTTCCGCTACAGCTTTGCTTGGAGGTTTTATTTTGATTACTGTGTCAGCAGGTTCTATGTATTTTGTTTCAATTACTGTTGGATTTACTTTTCATGTACTAGTTTTTGTCAGCCATTTTCTCGTGTATTGTGGACAACTCCTAGGTTGTTTTGATGTATCAGATCATTTAATTTATGACAATTTACTATTGTGACTTATTGCATGTTCATCATTTCAGCATAGTGCGTGACATTAGATTTTATTAAAAATGCATGAGCATTAACCTTTCATTGTGGCTTCCGCATACTTATAAAATGTACTAAAATCTTTTCAAAGTAACAAAATCAATACTAGTGTGGTATTTCTGTTTCCGCCTTAGCAGGCATGGGTTCTTTTCCGCCCATGCCTGTGGCATCACGGCCCGCCCGAAGCGCTCTGACCCTTGTCGAGACGGGTCGTGACAGTGTTTATGTTCCATTTCTTTTACTGTCGGATATTTCTGCTATGTAGTAATTACGATCAATCATTTTCTCCTGTTTCATGGACAACTGATAGGCTAAATCATATATGCACTAGAATTTGACATGATTTGCATGTTCATTTCTCTGAATTGTCATTGCATTTCGATCTGTATCAGAACTTGTATCATGAGTTTTTACTAAAATGCATGTGCATCTGTTTCAAGTTATCATATTTTAAAGCTTCTGCAATAAATCAACCTGTTTTAATCAAAAGTAACTATTTTAAAATTATTTGTAGTATTTCTGTTTTCCGCCTTAGCAGGCATGGATTCCTTTTCGCCCATGCCTGTGGCATCACGGCCCGCCCCGAAGCGCACTCTGACTTCTGTCGAGACGGGTTGTGACACGACCTAATTCATGGATCGATAAGGTAGCAAGGCCCCTTACCACATGGCTCCAAAAGAGTTACTTGAATTGAAAATCCAGTTGCAGAAGTTGCTTGTATTGGGATTCATCAAACCCAGTACACGTTATGTGGTGTACATATTCTCTTTGTTAAAAAGAACAGCAGTTTAAGGTTGTGCATAGATTACCGCGAGTTAAACAAGTTCACTATTAAGAATAAGTATCATCTCCCGAGGATAGATGATTTGTTTGATCAACTCGAGAGATTTTGCACATTCCCCAAGTTTGATTTGAGATCAGGATATCATCAGTTGAGAATCCGGGACGGGGATATTCGGAAGACAGCTTTCAGCACGAGGTACGAGTATTATGAGTTTGTGGTCATATCGTTTGGGTTGACTAATGCCTTGTCTGCTTTCATGGATATGATGAATAGAGTATTTCGAGAATTTCTGGATCACTTTGTTATTGTCTTCATATATGTCAAGACCCGTCTAATAGCAAATATCAGAGTGAGTTACAGGCGGGTCGTGATGCCACAGACATGGGGGAAAGAATCTCCAAGTCTGTTTAGGCGGAAGCTGAATTAGTATTATTAGATTTAATAATAAATAAGTTGAAGAAAATACATTATCATTATGCGGAAGATTTAAAACAAGATTGTGAAAAGTTAAGTACACGTGCATTTTACTAAAACTCATGATGCAAAATGCGAGTACAAATTTCATGAAACAAAAATCACAAGGGAAATGAAGCTGCACAAATATCAAATTCCAATACATACTTTATTTAGCCTAACAGTTGTCCATGATACAAGGGAAAATGGCTGATCATAACTATTACATAATAAGCCGAAACCGACAATAAAGAAAAATACAACATAGAACCTGACACAGCAACAAAAAATAAACCTCCAGAAGCAGGAGTTTGACGCAGATCGGCTCAGGTAGCAGGCGGCGCAGTCACGGATGTTAAAGCAAATTCGAAAACAAGAAGGAAAAAGCCTCACAACATTGAAACAAAAGTGAGCAAGGTAAAAATATAACACAAGTAGGGGCAACCAAAAATATACGTGTACTGATTTTCATGAAACAGATCTAGCAAACCAGACAAGTAAATGAGTAAAACAAAAACTACTAGAATTATTAATCTACTTTAGAGTGTAGCAGGTGTTCGTTCATGTAAAGACATAACTTGTAACAAATGAAAGGTGTATGCGTCTTTAGTTGATGCACAGGATTAATGATTCAGAAAGACTCAAATTCAGATTCAAGATTTATCAAAGATTTAGAGTTGTTGTTCGTGATCTCTAAGGGGTGGCTCTTGCGAACCCTCACCCTTGAGCCAGGGAGTTCATGCTCGTTATGACCGATACTTTGTTCATATTGGGATTCAAGAAAGAACCCAAGTCAAGGAATTGCATCAATTAAACACCATCATTCATTGTTTGCTTATGTTATTAATGAATTAAATGATTCATAATTTTAGTGATTCCTAGCATATTGAACATGTTATTAATTTAACGAATCAAGTATTCAAAAGTAAAAGTCGTAAACATAAGTAGGGGTGCATGAAATCAAAATCAATGTTTACAAGCGAGAGGAATTTCTCTACTTGCCTTAAGGCGGAAACTGGCGGCGGCGGCTAAATAACGCAAGCAAAATTAGCAATCTTATTTGAACCTGTTCAAGGGCAAGTATGAATGATGATTGATATAACGAGATTCCTACACTAGCACAAACATTTTTCATCGCATAATTTAAACAAGAACAGTTTTAGAATTTTAGCTCCCTCAAAAGTGAGGGGAAAGAGAACTACCACGAGGAATCTGTGATTTGGCGGCACTTAGGTTGCGGAAACCCTAAATCGAAGAGGGGTTTAGGACGATCCCGCAAGATGATGCGTTGAACGGCGTCGGAGATCACAAATGCATAGTAGTTAGTCGATTATAGGAGGGGCATAATCTTTAATCACAAAGTACACGCAATTTAGAGCACGAAAATTGTAAAAGATTCAAGGGAAATCTGAATAAAGGGGGGAGGAAAGAGATTCTTACCCAAGGAAGTCAAATCCGAGCCCAAGGAGTAGAGGGAAGGGGAACCCTAGTTGTCCCTCGCAAATCCCCGGTCAAATCGAAGAGGAAAAGGGGAAACTAGGGTTTTCGGCCCTTGGAGGAGGTCGGAGGGGGAGGCTGACGGCCTTACGGATTGCAAGGGGGCTGTCGGCCCCTTTGGAGAAAGAGAAATGGAGGTTGGAGGGGGTTGCCGTCGGCCACGGGCGCAGAGGAGGAGCAGGAGGGGGCTGCCGTCGGCCATGAGCGCAGAGGAGCAGGAGGGAGGCGAGTGGCTGCTGAAGCGATCGAGAGAGGAGACCGCCGGCGTGCGGAAGTTGGAAACAGCGGCGGAATCGGGGGCGGGAGTCAGCGCAGGAGATGGGATCGGGAGACGCGGCTTGCGTGCGGGAGCTCTGGACTGTGAATTTAATCGGGGGGTTGGGCTGCGGCTAGCAATTAGGAAAGAAATATTTGTTTTAATATCTTTTTTTTAGTTGTTACATTCCCCCCCCCCCCCCCCCTCCCAAGGAAGTTTCGTCCCGAAACTTTTGAGGATTTTCTGGATGGGGCCTCTTATGGCGAAGATTCAGATGTCACTCATTCCAACAGGATTTCAAACCAAGTCATGGAAGCTAATTATGAATATAATGAAATAGAAATGAGAATAAGTTCGGAGACTAACCAAGATCAGGAGAATAGTTGTGGATACTTGCTACGCATATCAGATTCAAGTTCCCAAGTGTGCTCCTCAGTCTTGCCATGCATTCAAAGCACTCTGACCAAAGGAATGGTTCTCTTTCGAAGCTTGCGTTCTTAATACTTCACGATCTTAGCAGGTTCAACCGGATACGAAAGATTAGCTTCAGGAATCACAGAAATTTCTTCAATGACGCGGTTAAGATCATGGATGTACTTCTGAAGTTGACTGACATGGAAAACATTGTGAAGAACGGCAAAAGAAGCAGGTAACTCAAGACGATATGCAGATCCTCCAACACGCTCTAAGATAGCATACGGTCCCACGAACCTCGGGTTGAGCTTATGATGTGGACCAAACCGTTTCACCCCGGGAGAAAGGGAAACCTTCAGGAACACTTGATCACCCACAACAAATTCTAACAGACAGCAGCACTGGTTTGCATACTTCCTCTGCCTCTCGACGGCACGACTGAGCTGAAGTCGAGTCTTTCTTGTGGCTTCTTCCATTTCCTGAAGTAACTCAGGTCCCAAAACAACCTCTTCACTCACGTCCGACCAATAGAGAGGGGTCCTACAACGACACACATACAATGCTTCGAAGGGGGCCATTTTGAGGCTTTCTTGATAGCTATTATTGTAGGCGAATTCAACCAAAGGTAGGTGTTCATCCCAAGCTCCCTTGTAATCTAGAATGTAACATCGAAGCATGTCCTCAAGTATCTGATTAACCCTTTCGGTCTGACCATCGGTTGTCGGATGATAAGCAGTGCTTAGGTTGAGTTCGGTGCCTAAAGCTTGCTGGAAACCCTTCCAAAAGTGTGATACAAATCTCGAGTCGCGATCTGAAACAATCCGCAAAGGAATCTCGTGTAGTCTAACAATCTTCGATACATAAATCCGAGTCATTTTCTCAGTGGAATGACCTTCCTTATACGGGATGAAGTGAGTCACTTTAGTCATACGATCTACTATGACCCAAATCACATTATGCCACCTCGGAGTGTGGGGCAAACCTGTGATGAAGTTCATAGAGATGTCTTCCCACTTCCATTCCGGGATAGGCAGAGGCTGCAAAAGACCATCAGGACGCTGACGCTGAGCTTTCACCTTCTGGCACGTCAAACATCGAGAAATGAAGCGAGCTACGTAATTCTTCATATCAGGCCACCACACAATCTGCTTCAAGTCATGATACATATTATTATTGCCCGGATGACCAAATATGCGGGATTCAGGAGCTTCGCGACATATATGATCAAGCAATTCAGGAACATCAGGGATGCAAAGACGACCTCGGAAACGCAAACCATCGTCAGAGATAGAGAAATTCGGGAGAGTCCTAAGTTCAACCTTTCGGCGAATGCGCTGGAGTACGGGATCAGATGGCTGCAAATCTTTTACCTGTTCCACCCATAACAGACCAAAAACCTCTTCTTGACCCTCGGGTGAGATGGATATATTCATTCGTTCGAGGTCACCAATCAAGGCTGCAAGAGTAGCTGACATGGGTGCACAAGAGAAAACAGAAGCCTGACGACTCAACGCATCTGCTACCGAATTGGATTTACCGGGAACGTACGTAAGCTGCAAGTCATAATCTGCTATGAATTCGATCCGCCTCTAACGAAGATTTAGATCCTTCTGAACAAAAATATACTTCAAGCTCTGATGGTCAGTATAGAAGCGACACTTCACGCCATAGAGATGTCGCCAAAGCTTCAACGCAAACACCACCGCAGCGAATTTCAGATCATGAGTGGGGTAGTTGCGCTCATGAACTTTCAACTGCCTGACCCATAAGCGATAACACGATCATCCTGCATCAAAACACAGCCCAAGCCTACTCCAGAAGCGCCAGTGTAAACCGAAAATATATGTCCCCTCTGAAGGAAGAGATAACACTGGCGCAGAACACAGACATTGTTTTAATTAAAAGAAGGCCTGCTCACACTGATCTGACCACTCGAATCTAGCATATTTTTGGGTTAGCTTTGTCAGAGGAGCAGCAAGAGAGGAAAAACCCTTGACGAAACGTCAGTAGTAGCCAGCCAATCCAAGGAAACTGCGGATTTTAGTAAGGGTAGAAGGCCGCTTCCAGTCCAAAACTACAGAAATCTTGGCAGGATCAACGGAGAGTCCATCTCCTGAAATAACATGCCCCAAGAAAGCAACACGATCCAACCAGAACTCAAATTTTGCCAGCTTGGCATAGAGTTAATGCTGACGAAGAGTGGAGAGAGTAAGCCTAAGATGCGTCGCATGCTCCTCACGAGTCTTGGAATAGACCAGAATATCATCAATAAATACGATGATGAACTTATCCAGGTACTCACGGAAGACACGGTTCATCATATCCATAAAAGCAGAGGGTGGTGCGTTAGTCAAACCAAAAGACATCACTAAGAAATCAAAATGATTATACCGAGTCCGGAAGGCAGTCTTGGGAACGTCAAATTCCTTTATCTTCATCTGATGGTAACCCGATCTGAGATCTATCTTCGAAAAGACTGTACTACCCTTGAGCTGATCAAAGAGATCATCCACGCGCGGAAGGGGATACTTATTCTTGGTTGTCACCTTGTTCAGGTCTTGATAATCAATACAAAGCCTCATGGAACCGTCCTTTTTCACGAAGAGGATAGAGGCTCCCTAAGGTGAAGAGCTAGGACAAATGTATCCACGCTCAAGCAATTCATCCAATTGCGATCTAAGCTCCTCTAGTTCGCGCGCGGCCATACGGTACGGAGCATTAGATATGGGCGCGTCCCAGGCTCTAAGTCGATGGAGAACTCCACATCTCGATCAGGAGGCATCTCAGGCAATTCAGTAGGAAAGACATCAGGAAACTCAAAAACAATTGGAAGAGATTCAAGTTGAGGAGAGGCAGAATCCGAAAGCGAAGCATATACGACATAAGCAGAGCATCCTTGCTAAGAAGGCGAGTGGCGCGCACAACAGAAATTACCTTCGGGTGACTGCGGGTCCGGACATGAACGTTGAAGTCCTTGTCATCGATGCTGAGGTTGACCCTCTTTGCCACACAGTACAGTTTTGCTCTATACGCAACCAACTAATTCATGTCCAAGATCACATCGAACTCTGTCATATCCAGAACTATGAGGTCGGCTGAGACTAGCAATTCACCAAGCATGATCGGACAATTGGGGATACCCCTATTCGAAAGGTGCAGATGATCGAGCACAGAGATCTCATAAGGAACCTCCAGTGGCCAAGTAGGACAGCGATGAAGGTCCACAATATGATGCGCAACGAAGGAATGAGATGCGCCAGAATCAAAAAGAATTTGCATCCACTTATTCTTGACCATAAATCTCTCTAGAAATGGAAATCACAGACGCGAATCATGATTGTTCGATACTAAGGCAGATAATTTACGATGCAGAAAATTAAAAACAAAGCATTACATACCAGAGATGACGTCGGTAAATGCAAGCGCATCGCCCTGGGTGATGACGTTCAGCACGACTATACCCATCTTCTGAGCTCCCGAAACAGACTGCAGAAGCTGAGGGAGAATTGGGCAGTCTTGGATATGGTGCCCAACTTGACTACATCTGTAACAGGCATTCTGCTTACGGCGGCAGTCCTTCAGCAGGTGACCTGGTCTCTTGCAGTAAGCACAAACGTTGTGCAAGGACAACCATCTTCTGCTTCTTCAAGAGGGTGCGGCAGACTTGCGCAACATGGCCCATCTTGTGGCAAAAGGCACACACCTCTTTAGCCTTGAGGCCTTGCTCTTGAGATGGAGCACCCTTTTGTTTGTGGTCAGAGGTGGTGGCATTGATAGTACCGTGCTGGACTTTCTTGGCAGTGCGCTCTAGCTCAATAGCTTTCACTTACAAGGCAGCTTCTACAGTCTCGGTATAAGAGGTGGCGTTATGAGCTACCACATGCTGGCAGAAATCGTGGCGAAGTCCCTTCACAAAGCGACTGATCTTCTTGGCTTCGTCTGGAACCAACTCCACAGCAAGGAGGGATAGGCGAGAGAACTCTTTTTCGTACTCAGTTACTGACCTGCCGGGCTGCTATAGAGAAAAGAACTTCTCAGCTAGCATGTCCCATTCTACAGAAAAGAGAAACTTCTCCATGATGGCTCCCTTGAATTGACCCCAGGTCATGGCGGCAGAATTGGGGAGATTGCAGCGCTGAAGCCACCAGGTGTAAGCATTCTCGGTCAGCTGGTAAGCCACAAGAAGAACCTTCTAAGCCTCTAGAATTCCAGCATACTCGAAGTGTTTCTCCATCTGGGAGAGCCACTCTGAGATGACGAAATAGTCACGGTCGCCATTGAACGATGACGGCTTTAGCCTTTTGAACGTCAGGGTATCTTCCATCGCCACAGGAGGAGCAACCGGATTTGACGCAAGCGGGTCACTAGGTTGACGGCAAGCGAGTTGGTTCCGGAATCAGATGGAGGAGGGGTGACTCCAGGAGTGGTAGATACTGCAGATGTCCCTGTGCGGCCGGAACCAGAGGCGGGATCAGAAGTCTGGCGATCCTCTTCTAGGTAAGTGAGACGATCCAGAATTTGTCTCAGAAGCTGGGCAGTTGTGTCTCCAGATGCTTGCCCTGCAGAAGAGGTAGCATGCTTGCGACTCGGCCGTTTAAGAGCCATCTAGAAAGAGGTACAAGAGAATCGGGTAAGATTGATAATCAAGCATAACCGAAAGAATTGAGACTGGAAGTTCTAACACTTTTGTACTGTCGAATACAAAAATCATGTAATAATTACAGCATTTTCATTGTACAACTCTATGTAATGATCATGCAAATGCAACAATAGCATTACGTGGAATAGTAAATGATTAGTAAATCCATATGTGTACAATCATCATCTGTTGTTCTTAGCTTAACACTTGTGCAATGAGTGATGTTGTGCATGCAATGCAATTTTTGCCTAAAATGCATTCCTAAGAATGTTCATGAATGGATACACATACCATGTTAAGTGCTCATATCGCTTAACATGTCATGCATATTATGTTACTAATGTTATCGCATTTGAAAATATTAAACTTGCCCATAACCATTTAATACTCGCAACCGGTGTATAACCTGGTGGAAATTCATATGCACATAAAATGTTAAGGTTGCTCATAACCCCTTAACATCTGTGTGCATACTACTCATGATTATAAGTGTATTGTGAGTGTTTCAGCAGAAAACAACAGAAAATGACAAGGTGAGAGAACGAATGATGCATGCATATATATTTTAGTAATAAATTTCAAAATAGGTGAAAAGTTATAAAATTATTTATCCTTAGGTGCGGAAACTTGGCTCTGGTACCAACTGTCACGACCCGTCTAATAGCAAATATCAGAGTGCGCTACGGGCCGGTCATGATGCCACAGGCATAGGGGAAAGAATCTTCATGTATGTTTAGGCGGAAGCTGAATTAGTATTATTAGATTTAATAATAAATAAGTTGAAGAAAATACATTATCATTATGCGGAAGCTTTAAAATAAGGCTGTGAAAAGTTAAGTACACATGCATTTTACAAAACCCCATGATGCAAAATGCGAGTACAAATTTCATGCAATAAAAATTCTAAGGAAAATGAACATGCACAAATATCAAATTTCAATACATACTTTATTTAGCCTAGCAGTTGTCCGTGATACAAGGGAAAATGACTGATCATAATTATTACATAATAAGCCGAAACTGACAATAAAGGAAAATACAACATAGAACCTGACACGGCAACAAAAGATAAACCTCCAGAAACAGGAGTTTGACGTAGATCGACTCAGGTAACATGCAGCGCAGTCACGGATGCTAAGACAATTTCCAAAACAAGAAGGAAAAAGTCTCAGAACACTGAAACAAAAGTGAGCAAGGTAAAAATATAATACAAGTAGGGGCAACCAGAAATATACATGTACTGATTTTCATGAAACAGAACTAGCAAAACAGGCAAGTAAATGAGTCAAACAAAAAATACTAGAATTATTAGTCTACTTTATAGTGTAGCAGGTGTTCGTTCATGAAAAGACATAAGCTATAACAAATAAAAGGTGTATGTGTCTTTAGTTGATGCACAGGATTGATGATTCAGAAGGATTCAAATTCAGATTCAAGATTTATCAGAGATTCAGAGTTGTTGCCCGTGATCTCTAAGGGGTGGCTCTTGCGAACTCTCACTCTTGAGCCAGGGAGTTCATGCACGCTATGACCGGTCCTTTGTTCCTGTTAGGGATTCAAGAGGGAACTCAAGTCAAGGAGTTGCATCAATTAAACTTCACCTTTCATTGTTTGTTTATGTTATTAATGAATTAAATGATTCATAATTTTAGTGATTCCTAGCGTATTGGACATGCTATTAATTTAAGTAATCGGGTATTCAAGAGTAAAAGTCGTAAACATAAGTAGGGGTGCATGAAATCAAGATCAATGTTTACAAGAGAGAGGAATTTCACTACTTGCCCTAAGGCGAAAACTGACGGCGGAGGCTAAGTAATGCAAGCAAAATTAGCAATCTTATTTGAACCCGTTCAAGGGCAAGTATGAATGATGATTGATATAATCATATAACGAGATTCCTACGCTAGCACATGCATTTTTCATCGCATAACTTAAACAAGAACAGGTTTAGAATTTCACCTCCCTCAAAAGTGAGGGGAAAGGGGATTACCACGAGGAATCAGATATTTGGCGGCACTTAGGTTGTGGAAACCCTAAATCGGAGAGGGGTTTGGGATGATCCCGCCAAATGATGCATTGAATGGCGTCGGAGATCACAAATACATAGCAGTTAGTCGATTTTATAGGAGGGGCATAATCTTTAATCACAAAGTACACACAATTTAGAGCACGAAAATTGCAAAAGATTCAAGGGAAATCTGAATAAATGGGGAAGGAAAGAGATTCTTACCCAAGGAAGTCAAATCCGAGCCCAAGGAGGAGAGGGAAAGGGAACCCTAGTTGTCCCTCTCGCAAATCCCCGGTCAAATCGAAGAGCAAAAGGGGAAACTAGGGCTTTCGGCCCTTGGAGGAGGTCGGAGGGGGAGGCTGTCGGCCTTGAGGATTGCAAGGGGGTTGTCGGCCCTATGGAGAAAGAGAAATGGTGGCTGGAGGGGGCTGTCGTCGGCCACAAGCGCAGAGGAGCAGGAGGGGGCTGCCGTCGGCCACGAGCGCAGAGGAGCAGGAGGGAGGCGAGCGGCTGCTGAAGCGAGCGAGAGAGGAGACCGTCGGCGTGCGGAAGGCAGACACAGCTGCGTAATCGGGAGCGGGAGTCGGCGCAGGAGACAGGATCGGGAGACGCGGCTGAGTGGCTTGCAGCTTGCGTGCGGGAGCCCTAGACCGTGAATTTAATCGGGGGGTTGGGCTGCGGCTAGCAATTAGAAAAAAATATTTGTTTTAATATCTCTTTTTTTAGTTGTTACAATAGACGCCTTTTTGGTGTATTCAAAGCGTGAAGAAGAGCATGTCGCGCGTCTCAGGACAGTTTTGGAAACACTCAGGGAGAACCTGTTATATGCAAAAAAAATTAAGTACAAGTTCTAGCTTTCAGAGGTTGACTTTTGGGGACATATTGTTGGTCAGGGAGGACTCTCAGTTGATCCGAAGAAAGAGAAGCAATCAGAGATTGGTCAAGGTCGAAGACAATTATTGAGGTTCACAGTTTTTTGGCTTGTCAGGTTATTACATATAACACCCCTACCTAGTTTAACATCAATTCATAAGCCCGGCCGACACTTATGATATGAAGCAAACTAAGCAACATATAAAATTAGTATCAAAACAGGTAAAATCTAAAGTTATAATCAGAAACCTACAACGGAAGTAAGGGACTGAAAATAAGATTTGCAAAATACCTTACAAATGAAACGCAGAGCCAACTAGAAAGTATGCGCAAACAAACCGATTTGTATTCCCTGTAAAGAAAATTCCGAAAACGGATCAACCCACTGGTGAGTAAGAAAGACTTTTCCCCCCAGTGACACTAAAAATTATCTTAAATCAAAATATGTGAGCATGCTTTTAAAATAACATTTTATGCTAATAATATATGCATGTTTTTTTATAAAAGTACTTGAAACATAAATGTCTGTTTTATTACGTGATCTTAAGCTGAATTTTCTTTCCAATTTCGAAATCATTAACCTATAGAGATTTCTGGACTTCGACTTGTATTTGGAATTGAGATGTCTCTCATATCTTCTTCTCATTCTTAGTTAAGTAGATTCTTATGCACATTGTAAGTATTTGAGTCACTACTAACAAACATATGTGTTCTAGTGTCTCAGTCATAGACACGGACTCAAATCTACTAATCTTTGTATGGGGTGTCGACTCCCCAACTAGGGGCTCATGTGAACTGTTGTAAATATGAGTTTGACGGTGTGCCTCCAATCATGATGGAAAGATACCTTTCATGCCCCCTATTGAACTGATTATCTAGTGGTTGGTATGAACATTACATTATGTCGCCCAGTAGAGGCCACTAGTCTGAGGCTTATTAAATGTTCTGATCTTTTGCTTCTTGCTTCATTTGCATTCAACATCTTTAACTAATTTTGTTCGTGCGTTAAGATGTTAATTTTCGTGTCCTAGTCTGTATGTTGAATTACAATAATTTAACCGACATTTTCTACGTAATTGTAAGTTGGGTGCAATATGATTCCTTCGGCATCTGTATTGGTTTATTTACTATTGTCATGAACTAAAGATGATAGGCACTTAATTTCATGTATATCTTGACGTAATTTACGTCATAAATCTATACTAGCTTATATGCGTAGCTGGGAGGAATCATATTTTCATACCCTTTTAGCTTATATCGTTCAAAATAGGAAATCGCCATGATCGTGCTATGTAGTACTATTTTCATTCCCGCTTAACGATGTGATTTTCCACTTCTTGTTAGTTTCCAATCACGAAGTTCTTTATTTCGTATCTTCATAGATTTTGTAATTCTTGTCATATTTTCATACCCTTTTAGCTTATATCGTTCAAAATAGGAAATCGCCATGATCGTGCTATGTAGTACTATTTTCATTCCCGCTTAACGATGTGATTTTCCACTTCTTGTTAGTTTCCAATCACGAAGTTCTTTATTTCGTATCTTCATAGATTTTGTAATTCTTGTCATGTGAACGTTGAAGAGGCGGTGGTATATTTAACTCATACGGAATTTCTTATATCTAGGAATGTGTTGCTCGTATTACACTGGTGAGGCATTTTAATACTGATTTTCTAATACATTATATATTCGAAGTAATAAATACAAAGTTACACATCATATTCATATAATCACGGAGGAAATTCCATACAATTTGTGTGATATGTCTAACAAAAGGAAAACAAAATTCATACATCGGGGTTGCGACGTTCAGAGGCGCGGTGTGGCGGAGTGTTTTCTCCAATCTGACACGCGCTAAACAAATACAGAAAATTAAATGGAACTTTAAACGAATTAAAAAGTAGCGGACAGATCTAGGTATCGACCTCTTCGTTTTAGAGTTTTGCTAGAACACCGTGACATTCCAAGTGCTAGTAGGAACGGAAAGAATGAAACAAAGAACAAAAGTGGTTCTTACCTCTTTCCAAGGTTCTCCGATATACCCCCAAGGGTTCAAATGTCAAATCTAAAATTAATCGGAAAGCCAAGAATAAATTTAGATGCTAAGGAAACAAATTTATGATCACATCTACCTCCTAGGGTTTTGATGAAATCCATCCATAAACATTCTGTAACAACTCAAGTTTTATTAAAAAAAAAAACTTTTTTGTTTCCTCGTTGTCTAACCGCACCCCAGCCCTCCCCCGATTTAAATCCCGCCTCAGTTAGGGCTCCTGTCTCGCTATTACCGCAAGTCGCAAGCCGCAAGTCTCCCGATTGTCGTCTGCCGCACGTCTCACGCGCCCCTCTGCGCTCCCGTCTCGCGCGCGCAGAGCAGCCGCCGCCGCCTGGTGCTCCTCCTCCTGCCGGCGCCGCGACCTGCTGCTCCTCATCTTCCTCTCGTCCGGGGGGGCCGACTGTTTCTCCAGCCTCCTCCAGGGCAGTCGGCAGCCCTCCTCCTTCCTTCAAGGGGCTGGCTCCAGCAGTTCTCCCTCTTCCCCTTCCAAGGTTGGCAGCAGCCTCCTCAAGGCCCGACAACAGTTTATGCTCCCCTCCGGCAGCCCTCTTCTTCTTCGTTTCCGCTTAGGGTTTTGCTCGAACCCTCCTCCTCGGATTTTGGACTCGGATTTGACGAATATTGGTAAGAAATTCCTCCTTCCCCTCCTATTTCAGATTTCCTTGCGTTTGCTTGGAAAGTTGCGTTCCAAATTCGGATATTTTGCGATTCAAGATTTTTGCTTGGTTTATAACCGTCCAATTTCTAGGTTTTTTCCTGCTCCCCGGCGTCGTTCGTCGCTCCAATTGGCGGGATCTCTTCAAGTCCTCTCCGATTTAGGGTTTCCGTCACCCAAGCGCCGCCAAGTCTCCGTCTCCGCGTGGAATCTCTCCTCCCCTCACTTTTGAGGGAGGTAAATATGCAAATCCCTCTTTGTTTATTTCCCGCGTCGTAGAATGCTTGTATTAGCGTAGTAATTTATGCTATGTCGTCTTCGTTGTGCTTGATCAGGTTCAAAATGTGATGTCTGCTTTTGCTTGCGCAGCTTAGCCGTCGCCGTCAGATTCAGCCTCATTTAAGGCAAGTAGAGATCCCTCTCTCTTGCAAGCATTGAATTTAATTGTCATGTATGTTCTTGTTTTTATATGAACTAACCCTTGATGCTCGTTTCGTCAAATAAATTTAGACCTCGAATCCCTAAATAGACTTGTTATTAGTTTGAGGTTCACGCGTCCGAATAACACGAATTGTGAATGAGAATGATGGTTACTTGGATATTCACTTAGATGAATTGTGTCTCATTTGTTGGAAGACGAGTTAATGAACGAAAGTTGTTTTTAATTGGATTTCCATTTAAATGAATTGCATCTCATTGGATGGATAAATGTAAGACTAATAGATCTTTTCGAGCAGGAACATTAATTGCTATAATGATAAATGTTAAGATTCCTGCTAGCAACTAGATGAATTGTGTTTGACATAAAATATTCGGTTCGTACACATGTTTACTTGGAGGATAATCGTTTGTTGGAATGGTTCAAACTAAATGAATACTTGGTATCCTAGAAATTGATGAATAATAATTTTATTACTCGTGAATACTTGAACCCGCAAGTTTCAAAACTCTCTATCGAGTTCTCTGAGTCATCGAATCTTGTTTTTTATGTCTGTCTGGTTCCAAGACTTGGTTAAATAATGTTCTATAACTTGATTCCTCTTGTTTCACGTTTGTAAAATATACTCTTGTATATCTGAATCAGTATCTTGGTTACATGTCTTGATATGCTAGAATCCACAAAATCATGCACTAAGTCATTGATAACGTAAGTTAACATTGAAAGGTAGGGTTTAATTGATGAGACTACTTGACTTGGGTTCCCTCTTGAATCCTTAATGGGAACAAAGGACCGGTCATAGCAAGCTTAAATTTGTGAATCACTTAGGTCCTGAATGTCATAAGCAAATCTTGGAAACTAGGGTTTAGGTGGTGCATCGTCTTGTTTGCATGGTCGCGGTAAGCAGGAAAATACTTTTATTCTAGTAAGACTTACACTTGGAGTTGAGTGTGAACCATGCGCACCCACTATAAATACCTACGCATTTCATCGATTACAGCTTATGTCGTTGCAAAATAAATGTTTAGGTGTTAGATTTGTGTGTTATTTTATCCTTTTGTGTTTTTTCCTTTTGTACCCTTAGGGTTCTCTCCTATATATAAAGGAGACCTCCCTTTGTTCTATCTATCCAATATATCATTTGCAACATGGTATCAAAGCCAGACGGCGTGACCTAATCTCGCTTCTCCAGCGCGTCGGATCCCGCCTGCTTCGCCCGCTCCGCTCCGTCTCCTCGTCTCCAGCCCGCGCGTCGGATCCCGCCTCTCCTCCCGCTCCGCTCGTCTCCAGCAGAGCGTCTCCTCGTCTCCAGCCCGCTCTGCGTCGGATCCCGCCGCTCCGCTCGTCTCCAGCCTGCTCCGGCCACCTCTCCTCCCGTCTCCAGCCCCCTTCTCCTCTCGTTTTTTCTACTTCTCCTTCTCTTCTTCTCTCCGCCCGGCAGCGGCCGTCGGCCTCTCCTCCATGAAGTTTTTCAGTTTCCTGTGACGCCGGATCTCCTGTATGACGTATCCGGCGTTTCCCATCCTTCTTTAGTGGGCTATTGCTTTTCTCTCCTCTTTATATGAGTGAGATCTCCCTTTTTTTTGTTGATCTGCAGCGTTCTCCCTCCTCCTTCTATGGCGGATAGTATGGGCTCTCCGAATCTTTCCTCCGATGGAAGTGCCGCCTCCAATCCTTTGCCTACTACTGGTCATTTTCGGGCCACCCATGATCATGGGACTCCCCAGATCACTACCATTAAGTTGGACGGCACGAACTATCTTCCGTGGGCTCGATCTATTACTTTGGCTCTTAAGAGTCGCCGCTTGTTTGGCTATGTTAGTGGTGCCATTACGGCTCCTGCATCTTCCTCTTCTGAGTGGCCTCAATGGGAGTCGGAGAACTCCTTGGTAATGTCCTGGCTCCTCAACTCTATGCTGGAGTCGATTTCTCGCAACTACCTGTTCTTGGACACCGCTGTCGACATCTGGAAACGGGCTGAGGTTACTTACTCTTGTCGCGGGAATGCTGCCCAGGTCTTCCAGTTGCGTCATCGGATATTTCTCTTGTGGCAAGGCGACCATCCTCCTGCCACTTACTACTTGGAGTTCACCCAACTGTATCAAGAATATGATCACTTCGATCCTCTCACATTTGAATCTCCGGTGGATGAGGTTATGGTTCGTGCCAGGGAAGAGCGAAACAGGATCTTTGAGTTCCTTCATGGCCTTCATCGTGACTTTAATCAGATTAGTGTTCAGCTGCTTGGCCGCTCTCCTCTTCCCAGTCTGCCTGAGGTGTACAGTCTTGTTCAACACGAGTATGATCGCCGACAGACACTTCTTCCCGACACACTTATTGAGGGATCTGCTCTAGCTGCTCGGTTCAGTTCTGGAGGTCGTTCCTCTCGTGATTCCAAGCCCAGGCCCGTCGACAAGGATCATCTGATCTGTGATTAATGCGGGAAGGGCCGCCATACTCGGGACACCTGCTTCAAGCTTCATGGATTCCCCGCAACCCGCGGCGGCCCGAGCCCGCGTGGTGGTAGGGGCTTTGGCCGCCCTCCGTCTCGACCACCTCCCTCCCGCACTGCTTACCTATCAGATACTGTGGATGACCCTGCCCCTCTCAGTGGACCTGTTGTGGTTGACTCCGCGCCCTCTCTTTCAGCTGATGAGGTTCTGGCCTTCCGTCGCTTTATGCTGGGACATTCGTCTGAGTCTTCTAGCTCTGCTTCCTCCGCATATGCTCAACAGGGACCTCCTGAGGCCCACTCAGCTGCTGCTCGTACTCCCACTCAGTGGATTATTGATTCTGGCGCCACTGATCATATGACAGGTTCTGCTACTGGTTTCATGTCCTACTCTCCCTTGTCGGATTGTGACAAAGTGTGCATTGCAGATGGGTCCTTCACCCCTATTGCTGGGAAAGGATCTGTGGCGTGCTCCAGTCTCACCCTCTCTTCCGTTCTTCACGTTCCTACTTTTACTCGCAATTTACTTTCTATCAGTCACATAACTAACTCCTTAAACTGTTCTGTGACCTTTTTTCCCTCCTTTTGCATCTTTCAGGACCTGAAGACGGGGACGGTGATTGGATCTGGTAAGCTGCACGATGGCCTCTACCTGTTCGATCCCTCCAGCCCTCCTCCTCCAGCTCGTGCTCTCCATGCTGCTCGGCCCTCTAGCTTGGACTCCTGGCACTGTCGCCTAGGACATCCCTCTCCTTCTACTATGCGTGTTTTATTCCCTACTATGTCTGTTGTAGCTTTAAATTTGTTTACCTGTGATGTTTGCACTCTTAGTAAACAACACCGTGCTTCTTTTAACCGTTTTTCCCCTTCTAGTGATACTCTTTTTTCTGTGATTCATACTGATGTTTGGGGCCCCTGTTCTGTTGCCTCCCTATCTGGCTCGCACTGGTTTGTCACATTTATTGATTGCTTCTCCCGCTGCACTTGGGTCTACTTGATGAAACGGAAAAATGAAGTGTTTCCTCTCTTTCAACGTTTCCATAATATGATCACCACTCAATTTAATGTGACCATTAAGGTCTTGCGTAGCGACAATGGCCGTGAATACATCGATTCCGAATTTGAACGCTTCCTCAGTGATCGGGGTATTATACATCAGACTTCGTGTGCTTACACTCCCTCTCAAAATGGGGTTGCTGAACGCAAGAATCGCCACCTTCTTGAGGTCGCTCGGTGTCTTCTTCTCCAGCGACACCTTCCCAAGTTCTACTGGGGTGATGCTGTTATGACTGCAGCCTATCTTATTAACCGCCTACCTACTCGTGTCCTCGGGGACAAATCCCCTCTCAATGCCCTCCATCTTTCCCCTTCTCATCTATCTCCTCGGATCTTTGGATGTGCCTGTTTTGTCTACGTGCATCCGAAATCCAAGCTTGACTCTCGTTCTCTCAAGTGTGTCTTTATTGGGTACTCGCCTACCCAGAAAGGGTATAAATGTTTTCACCCACCTTCCAAACGGACATTTGTCACTATGGATGTCATCTTTCGGGAATCCGAGTCATACTACGGGTCCTCTCTTCAGGGGGAGTCTTCAATGGAAGAGAGTTCACGCATTTCTACTATTCCTTTACCTATTCCTCCTCCCTCTACTATTCCATTACCTATTCCTCCTCCCTCACCTATACCTTCACCATCTATCGTTGGAAATATCAGTATCCCTCCGTTACCTCTACCTTCACCACCCACCATTACTGCTCCCTCCTCGATTCCGCCTCCCTCTCTTCCTCTCCAGGTGTACACCCGACGAAACAGGAGACCAGCTCCCGTGCTTAGCTTACCAGCTCCATCACCTGATACGTTGACAGGGACTCAAGGTAATCTTTCTTCCACCCAACACCCGATGTCCAATTTTTGCTAACCCCCCTACACAGAAGCTTTGTTGCCTCCCTATCCGCCATCTCGATTCCCTCCACCTGGCAGGAAGCCATTGAGCATCCTAAGTGGAGAGGTGCCATGCATGAGGAGATGTTATCCCTTGAGAAGAACCACACTTGGGACCTATCGACTCTCCCTCCAGGAAAGACTGTGGTGGGATGTAAGTGGGTGTTTTCGGCCAAGCAAAACCCCCAAGGGATAGTTGAACGGTATAAGGCTCAGTTAGTTGCCATAGGTTATACTCAAACTATGGGCATTGATTATCAAGAAACTTTTGCGCCCGTGGCAAAGATGAACTCCATACGTGTGCTCCTCTCATGTGCCGCCTGCAGAGGGTGGACACTGTCCCAGTTGGATGTAAAGAATGCTTTTCTGCATGGAGAGTTAAAGGAAGAGGTGTATATGTCCTTACCACCGGGGTTTACCCCAAGAGATTCTGAAGGTAAAGTGTGCAGGCTTAAAAAGGCATTGTATGGCTTGAAACAGTCTCCCCGGGTCTGGTTTGGTCGATTCCATAAGGCTATGGTGAGTTTTGGATACTCCCAAAGCCATGTTGACCACACTCTGTTCGTAAAGCACATACAGGGTAGAGTCACTGCCCTCATCGTCTATGTTGATGATATTGTTATAACAGGTGATGACATTATAGAGATTGCAAAGCTCAAACAGAGGCTGACAAAGGAGTTCGATGTGAAGGACCTTGGGGATCTCCGATACTTCTTGGGGATTGAAGTTGCTCGTTCTAAGCATGGAATATTCATCTCCCAAAGGAAGTACATCTTGGATTTGCTTCAGTCGTCTGGAATGAGTGGATGTCGCCCTGCCGACACCCCTATTGAAGCCAGCCATGGGCTAGGAAGAGATGATGGCTCTCCGTTGGTGGATATTGCTGTTTTTCAACGATTGGTTGGGCGTCTCATTTATTTAGCCCATACTCGTCCTGATATCACATATGTTGTTGGCGTCATAAGCCGGTTTATGCATTCACCCAAAGCCAGGCACTTGGAAGCAGCCCACAGGATTCTTCGCTATCTCAAATCCTCTCCAGGGAAAGGTATCCTGTTTTCTCCGAACAAAGAATTAAATGTGGAAGCATACACCGATGCCGACTGGGCAGGATCTGCTGATGATCGAAGGTCTACATCCGGATATTGCTCGTTTGTTGGAGGAAACTTGGTCACCTGGCGAAGTAAGAAACAACATGTGGTGGCCAGATCGAGTGCTGAGGCGGAATTTCGTTCGATGGCACATGGAATCTGCGAAGGCCTCTGGATCCGATCTCTCCTGAATGATCTTGGAATGAAACATAATGATCCTATGAAACTCTACCGTGACAGTAAAGTTGCTATCAGTATTGCTCACAACCCTGTCCAACACGATCGCACGAAACATGTCGAGGTTGACTGTCACTTCATCAAAGAGAACATTGAGAGAGGTGTTGTGACAGCTCCGTTTGTCTCGTCTGGACAACAGTTTGCGGATGTTCTCACAAAAGGATTAAGCTCTCGAGCCTTTGATGGGCTTATATGCAAGTTGGGCATGAAAGACATCACACGCCCAACTTGAGGGGGAGTGTTAGATTTGTGTGTTATTTTATCCTTTTGTGTTTTTTTCCTTTTGTACCCTTAGGGTTCTCTCCTATATATAAAGGAGACCTCCCTTTGTTCTATCTATCCAATATATCATTTGCAACATTAGGCTATACCTCGGAGTAGTCTAATAATTGTAGATATTTCTGCTTGTCTCACTTGCTTGTCTGTCTTGTTAGCTCTGCTTCATGAAAAATTGTACACAAATATTTTGTTTCTCCTGCTCGTATTTTATTTTGCTTTGCTCTTGTGTATTTCAATGTTCTGAGGCTTTTCCTTCTTGTTTTGGAATTTGCCTTAGTGTTCGTGTCTGCGCTGCCTGCTCTCTGAGGCCGATATGCGTCAAGTTTCAGGTTTGGTGTTTATGTTTCATTTCTTTTACTGTCGGACATTTCTGTTATGAGGTAATTACGATCAGTCATTTTCTCTGGTTTCATGGACAACTGCTAGGCTAAATATTATATGTACTAGAATTTGACATGTTTTGCATGCTCATTCATTTGCGATGTTCACTACATACATTTCTGTTCCAGAACTTGTATCTTGAGCTTTTACTAAATGCATGTACACTTGTTTCAAGTTATCATATTTTAAAGCTTCCGCAATAAATCAACCTGTTTTACTCAAAAGTATCTATTTTGTAGTATTTTTGTCTCCGCCTTAGCAGGCATGGATTTCTTTTCGCCCATGCCTGTGGCATCACGGCCCGCCCCGAAGCGCACTCTGACTCTTGTCGAGACGGGTCGTGACACATTCCCACTAAAAGAAGGAAGAAATTGAAGTGAAAGGAGAAGAGAAAGTCAAAGATTCATACCTTAGATGAAGAACAACCTATAATGCCATAATCGAGATCTAATTAACCATCTGCTGTAAGGGAAAACGGAACAAATGAGGGCTGAAGGGATATGCAACTACTAAGAAACTCATGTAAAATCAATGGAAAGGAGACAATCGACTGTTACCGGGCAAAAACAGCGAAAAGGCATGAGTCGCGATCCAGAGGGGGCTTCGTCGAGCCTCCTCGACTAGATGGAAGGAGTCGTCGCGTGCTTCCAATGAGGGAGGGGAGGTCGGCATCTGATTCGAACGGGAGAAAATGCCCTAACTACGGATCCTGCTCTCGATTGTGCGCGCCTCTGTCAACGACGGGAAAAAGTCGTGCCGGATCCAGCAGCGAGTGAAAGAGGGAGCCCTAACATGATTTTTATTTAATCTAAGACGTGCGTAACCGAAGGAGGAAAACACTACCCACGAACCCTTCCTTCTAAATTAGCATCAATGATGACGGAGAAAATGGCTTGAGAGCGTGAAAAGCAAAACCGTGACTCCTTGCTTATTAAGAGGGGGGTTGAATGAATTACAAAAAAAATCATGCCTCTAATATTACACACTTTTGCCACTACACAAATACTTCCAATTAGAGGTGTTACGCTCTCGCAAGTTACGAAAACCACCGACAACAAAATTCACAGACTATTTTGAACAGCATGAATGCATGATTACCTCGAACGATGGCTGTAACGTCAGCGCTAACATTCGTCAAACCCCAAATTAGAATTTCTGATGTTACAAATCTCTCCTAATAAAATTTTCGTCCTCGAAAATTACAATTATACATTAGTAAAAAAGGAAGGTATATTCTTCATTGCTATGAAGTTCATCTTCCATTTCTCATGTACGCTTTAGTCGACCATAGTTTATCCAAAGGACCATTGCAAAACGGAAGTCCAAAATCCTGACTGGCTTAATGTGGATACTAAAATTCGATTCGACTAACACATCCTCAGTACTAACCACCTGACCAGGATCTCTGACAGCACTTCTCAAATAGAAGGGGTAGAATACGCCATGTAATCCACTCATTTCCTCAGGTAAGGCTAATATGTATGCAACAACACCAATGCATTCAAGTACTTCGAAAGGACCAACGAACCTAGGATTCAAATTCTTCATTCGCTTAATTCTAGAATTGTCATTACTATGTTTGACTTTGAGATGTATAAAATCTCTCATGACGAACTCCACTGACACATTCCTCTGATAATAATGTTTGGCTTGTCAATCATGAACTATCATCATACGCTCCTGAAAGAAACTTTAATCGATCCATGGTTTTATAAATCCAAAATTCATTACTAAACATATTTTCTTCATTTTTAGCCCAACAAGGAGGTAACTAATAAAATTTATCGTAAAGAGCCTCAAAAGGGGAACATCAGCACTCGCCTGGAATCTGATATTTTATGATGATTCAAAAAAGAAAACGTACTCTCACTTACTTTAAAAGTGCAAAATGCAAATCTTCAGTATCTCTTCTATGATTCTATTAGCTTGCTTTATCTATATATTTATTCGAGAATGAACGATTGTGATAAAATTTAACTGCGTATCTAAGTACTCCTATAAATAACTCCAATCTTAAAAATGAATCTACCATCTTTGTCAACAAGGTTAATATTTGAAAATACCGCGAAGCTCGACTAATTTATCATTATATATATGGCTAACCGGAGCTTGATCCACAATTCTATTAGAACAAGAAATGATTCATATGGTCGATTGATCTAAGATAGCCGACACAACAACATTCTCTCGTTAAATCTAGGAATACTAAGAACAAATTTCATTGAAGTGTAATCACACTATCACGCAATTGCTTTCTGGCATATAACATTCTATTTTTAACTAATATGCATGCATCATGCTTTTCTACAAACATATTCATGAAGTCCAAAACACTAGTCATATTTCTTTACGTTCTCATGCATCTTTGTGTTAGATGTGTTTTATATTGTGTAGTAGTATTAGCCTATAATCATATCAGGTGTTAGGATTACTCTCCTATTGTATATGTATTGCCTTGTTCAATTGTGAATACACAGAATTTTCCTTCTCCTAACATGGTATCAGAGCGCAGCCCTAATTCCTCCTAGCCGACGTCTCGCTCGATTCTCGTACAGTACATCTCCGTCACCGGCCTTCTCGTCTTCCTGCTAGTACACCGATCGGCGCCGGCGAGCCCTCTAGAGGACCGGTCGAGTCTGACGGGCCACTTCCGATCCTTCTCCTCCGCGGAGCGCGTCCCCTGCCGCAGACTCCGTGCTCGTCTCCACCGTTTCCTTCGACCGCTGAACCCTTGACTGAACCCGTCGCTCCATCCTGAGGGTCGGTCGACCTCCGGTGACTGCTTCCAGGCCATCATCCGGCGAATGCGTCGTGCAGTGCCGCTGAACCCTCTCCCGCTGCTTCGTTGCTACTGCTTCCGATCTCCCTCTGCTCGATCTCCTGTTGCTCGCTCGTCTCCTGCTACTGTTACTGCTTCTGATCGACCTTGCCGATCCCGATCGATCCCGACTTCCCCCAGCCCGATCAAAGAGACGCAGCTTCTGTTCTGTCTCTGCCGTTGTTGTGACTTCCAGCCGCTGTTGTGCTTCCAGCCGCCGTTGTTGTGCTTCCAGACGCCGCTGTTGTGCTTCCATCCGCTGTTGTGACTTCCAGTCGTCGTCGTGATCGTCTCTGTCGTTGTTGTTCTCCTCCTCCGGCTGATCCCGCAGCCCCGACATCCTCGGTTGATTTTCTCGATGGCCTCCGGTGCTCGTCCTCCTCCGACACCTTCTGCAGCTCAGTCTGGTGCTTCTCGCCGCCCGCCTGCCCACTGCCACTACTGTCAGTGCCTTGGTCATGTCATATCTGAGTGTCGCAAGCTTCAGAGCGCTCAGCAGCGTGCTCCCGGTGTTTCTTCCGCTCATTTCTCGGCTCCAGCGCAGTCTCTCTCTGTCTCTGAGCTTGTGCAGCTGATTGTCCAGCAATTCTCTCCGGCCTGCTCTCCTGCTTTTGTCTCTCAGCCGGCTGCCTCCGCCCCTGCAGGTATCTCCACCTCCGACTGGTTGCTTGACTCTGGAGCCTCTTTTCACATGACCTATGATGCTACACACCTTTTGTCATGTCAGTCCATTACTCCTGCCCTTAGTATCATGGTAGCATATGGCATCATTCACCCCATCACCAGTCGTGGCCTCCTTCACACCACCCATTTTCACGTTCCCGATGTTGCCTACATACCTGAGTTATCCATGAACCTTATATCCGCCAGCCAGCTCACATCCCATGGTTGTCTGGTTACCTTTGATGAGTTCACATGCCGTGTGCAGGATCGTCTGGCTGGGGCACTCCTTGGGGCTGGTCGTCGTCGCTGTGGGTGTACGTCCTTGATCGTCTCCACCTTCCATCCACTTCGCGGTCACCTGCAGCTTCCTCCCTTTGTCTTCCTTCGGTGGGTTTCTCTCAGTGGCACCATCGTCTTGGTCATCCCAGTGGTTCACGTCTAGCTTCTCTCATTAGTCATGGTTTCCTTGGTCGTGTTTCTATTGATCGGTCTCACTCATGTTCAGGTTGTAAGCTCGGTAAACAATTACAATTCCCCTATCAGTCTAGTGAGTCCAGGTCTCAGCGTCCATTTGATCTTGTTCATTCTGATGTCTGGGGACCCGCACCTTTTGTATCCAAGGGTGGACACCGGTACTATGTTCTTTTCGTTGATGACTACTCTCGTTATTGTTGGGTCTATTTTATGCGTTCTCGATCTGAATTTTTTCAGATCTATATTACTTTTTCTGCTATGGTGCGCACACAATTTTCTGCTTCCATACGCATTTTCCGTTCTGATTCAGGGGGGGAGTATCTCTCTCATGCTTTTCGAGATTTGCTAGCTACTCACGGCACTCTCCCTCAGCTTGCCTGTCCCGGTGCCCATGCTCAGAATGGCACCGCTGAAAGGAAGCATCGTTATATTATTGAGACAGCTCGCACCCTTCTTATCTCCTCTCACGTTCCTCCTCACTTTTGGGCTGAGGCTGTTTCCACCGCTGTTTATCTTATTAATCTGCAGCCCTCCACTTTCCTTCAGGGTCAGTGTCCCGGTGAGTGTCTGTACTCTCGACCCCCACGTTATACTCATCTTCGTGTTTTTGGTTGTCGATGTTATGTTCTTCTCTCTCCACGTGAGCGTACTAAGCTCTCTGTTCAGTCTGTCCCTTGTGCCTTTCTTGGGTACAGTGCTGAGCACAAGGGCTATCGATGCTATGACCCTGTTGCACGTCGACTTCGCATTTCACGTGGTGTCACTTTTGATGAGTCTCACCCTTTCTTTGTGTCCCCTATTTCCCCGACCTTACACTCATCCGTTACTCCCTCTGACGTGCAGTTTCTTACTCTTCCCATTTCTCCGCCTCATGTATCCTCCCCTCCGGTATGTCCCCCTCCTCTTCCCTTGCCACAGTCTACTCTGTCACCTCCTTCTCCCTTGCCGCAGTCTACTTCGTCTCCCTTGCCGCAGTCTACTTCCTCTTCCTCTGATGAGCTGTCCACTTGGGATCGTGTCTCTCCTCTTCCCTATCACTATACTCGTCGTCCTCCTCCCATCTCCTCGCCTCCAGTGCCCCCAGACTCAGTGCCTACCTCCTCCAGCGAGTGCCCTATAGATGATCCTCCTGTGCGCCGCAACCCACCTCGTGTGAGGCGTCCTCCCGACCGTCTTAGCCTTGCTACCCTACCGCTGGATCTACCTGCCCTTGCTGCCACTGCCTGCAGTACTCCAGAGCCGACTTCCTATCGTGAGGCTGCCCAGATACCTGAATGGCAGATTGTTATGTCTGCTGAGTTGGAGTCGCTTGAGCACACTCGTACATGGGAGCTTGTTCCTCTTCCACCTGGTGCTGTTCCTATTACTTGCAAGTGGGTCTTTAAGGTTAAGACTCGCTCTGATGGTTCTGTGGAGAGGTACAAGGCTCGACTTGTTGCTCGTGGTTTTCAGCAGGAGCAGGGGAGAGACTATGACGAGACTTTTGCTCCAGTTGCTCACATGACTACAGTACGGACTTTTATTGTTGTTGCCGTTGTTCGCCACTGGTCCCTATCACAGCTCGACGTGAAGAATGCCTTTCTTCACGGTGATCTTCAGCAGGAGGTATACATGCTTCCTCCTCCGGGTCTATCCTCTCCTCCAGGCCTTGTCTGTCGCTTGAGGCGAGCTCTTTATGGGCTCAAGCAGGCGCCCCGCGTGTGGTTTGCACGTTTCAGTTCAGCCATTACAGCCGCCGGATTCCATCCATGTCTACATGATCCAGCTCTGTTCGTGCACTCCTCCTCCCGTGGTCGTACCCTTTGTTACTATACGTGGATGATATGATTATTACTGGTGATGATCCTTCTCATGTGGCCTTCGTCAAACATCACCTTCAGCAGCAGTTTCAGATGACCGACCTTGGACAGCTGAGCTACTTCTTGGGTCTTGAGGTCAGCTCTACAGATCGCGGGTTTCAGCTCTCTCAGCAGCGCTACACATCAGATCTTCTTGCTCGGGCTGCTCTCTCTGACTCTCGCACAGTGGACACCCCTATGGAGCTTCATCTTCAGCTACGTCCGGATGATGGGGTTCCACTCTCCGATCCTACTCGATACCGCCACCTCGTGGGGAGTCTCGTCTATCTCACCATTACTCGGCCCGACATTGCCCATGTTGTTCATGTGCTGAGCCAGTTTGTTAGTACGCCCACCTCTGTGCATTATGGTCATCTGCTGCGGCTCCTGCGCTATCTCCGGGCGACGACCTCTCGTGGTCTATTCTTCTCCAGCAGTAGTTCTCTACAGCTACGTGCGTACTCCGATTCCACCTGGGCTAGTGATCCTGTTGACCGTCGTTCTGTCACCGGCTTCTGTCTGTTCTTGGGTTCTTCACTTATTGCATGGAAGTCCAAGAAATAGACTGGTGTTTCCCGTTCCAGCACTGAGGCTGAGCTTAGAGCCATGGCTACCACCGCTGAGGATATTATTTGGCTCCATTGGCTTCTTGGGGATCTTGGCGTCTCTTCTCCAGATCCCACTCCCCTCTACTGTGACAACACCGGTGCCATTCAGATTACTCTAAACCCGGTGAAGCATTCTCTCTCCAAGCATATCGGGGTGGATGCCTTCTTCTTGCGTGAGCACTATAGTCAGGGCACTCTTGCCCCTTCCTTTATTCCTTCCGAGCAGCAGATTGCAGATTTGATGACTAAGCCGCAGACGAGGACACAGCATGCCTATCTACTGTCCAAACTCTCGGTGTATGATACCCCGTGAGTTTGTGGGGGGGTGTTAGATGTGTTGTATATTGTGTAGTAGTATTAGCCTATAATCATATCAGGTGTTAGGATTACTCTCATATTGTATACGTATTGCCTTGTTCAATTGTGAATACACAGAATTTTCCTTCTCCTAACACTTTGTACCACTCTAAGGTATAAAATACTTGGACTTACGTGTAACACCCAAAATTTATGTGTCGCGTTCTTCTAATTTCAGAGTCTGATCGAGAGCAACTTTAATCGAGGCGTGTCGATGTATGATTTTGCTTTGGTCGTATGCATGCACATTAATCAATAAATTAATAGATATCACTGAAAATTCGGCATTAACGAAATTTAGTTGGTACGAGGGCGTAGCGTGTGGTTTTTGAGTAATAAAGAGTGGAATGGCATTTTGGGAATTTGGAGGAACCTAATTTACTACTCAAGTGTAGCCCTAGCCATTTCACTCCACATTTTTCAGTCCCCCCCATTCACGGTTTTATTTTGGTAATCGCGCGTCGTGCGAGCCCTCCCATCAACTCCCCATCTTCTGTTATATCGCTCCCAGCCGCTCGGGTCGAAGGAAGTCCTCTCGGCGTGCTATCTAGCGCTGTTTCGAAGTCCTCCAAAGAACGGCAGCAGATCCCAACTCTGAAGACGCTCCTTCCTTTTTCAGAAACCCTAGACGCCGACTCCTTCCTGTGTCCCTCTCGACGGAAGCAGAGGACCGTGCCTTGTTCAACCGGCTGAACCCTCCTAGGCAGAGGTCGACTGCTCCCGTGCAGGTATCGTTATCAGTCGACCCCTTTTGAAGGTAACCAACCCGTACTCCTATTTCAGCCGTTTTCTGACGCTATCTTCCCCCATTTCAGAAATTTCCAGCCAAGGATTGTTTACTTCCTTCACCATCAGTCGACCCTTTTTTTCAGCCGAGGAGCTAGTGAAGGAATCAGAGAGATCGACCCCCATCCCGTTCAGAAATTATCGACCTTTTGTGTAGTTTCCCGATTATTGGAAAGAGGTAAAAAGACCACCTCTACCTTCTTTCATTGTTACCTCCTTTTGTTTCGTTTTAAAGCATAGGTTGTCAGAACACCTTCCGGTGAAACCATAATATGATGATATTCATTTACCTAACGTTTATACTAAATTCAGATTTTAAACTGACCATAGGTATCGATCCGAGTGAGATCCCTACCTAGAGTTTCTAATAGACCTTATTCAAAGGAAGTTATGTCGTCGCGTCTTGTGTACGAGCGTCGTAACACCGCTGTAAGAAACTCTTATTCTTGTTGGCTAGACATACCAGATAGTTTTGCATAAAGATGTCCTTTCTCATTATTCAGAAAATTCGTATAAATTTAAGAAACCGCAACTATCGTTATGCAATACTAATTTACGAGAAAAAGCTATAACCCATCATCGTCCAGCTGACAGATGTAGATCATAAATAATATATATATTTTCCTATCAGCTAGACCTCCAGAAATTGTGAAATTTACGGAACATATACTCCGGTATTTTTTTAGACAGCGGGAAATATCAATCATATGAATATGAATTATAATCGATTAACTTATAAGAGGCACTGCCTAAGATACGCAGACGATTACATAAATAGAGTAGCAATAAATAGAAAATGATTAAGAGGCACGATCGAGACCTTCTCTCGTGATAGATAGAGGCACGATATCTTACTCATAGGGCGCAGCATACTGTCTGACCCTCAATTTTTAGGGAGATGGCACCCCCCTTTTAGAAGATAAGTAGATCGAGTCTGTGTCTGTGAGACACTAGAACACCTGAGTTCGTTAGTAGAGACTCGGATCATTAGATTAGAATTGCGCATCAGAAGCTACTCAGCCTAGTATTTAAAGAAGGACAAACATAAGCCACCTAAAACTCAAGTATAGCTGAAGCTTAGTAATCCTTTTAGTCAACAAATTTTCGGAACTTGAGTAAATATGCTTATTATGATTAAACTAGAACTAACATTTATATTTTCAGTATTTTGCTAGAAAAACATGCATAGTATATCAACATATATTTTTCACTCAGCTTAAAAATATTATTTCAAAAAGCATGCATTCATGTTCTTTCAAAAATGTTTATTAGTGTCACTAGGAGGAATAGTTTTTCTTACTCTCCAATTGGGTTGACCCATTATTGGGCTTATTATTACATTGGTCACAGGTGGGTGTTACGCTTAGGATGAGCGCATTTGCAGATGTTCCTCTTATAGTTTGTTTTCATTCAGTAGTTTATCTTTCCAGTACTGTATCGTTATTTTGGACATGTATCCGGATAATCTAATGTTTCTTTGTATCAGACTATATATAAGATTTCAGTATTTCAAGCACTGTGACTCTTTCATTTTTAGTGGCTCTGTGAATTCAAACTTTTGAGGTAAACTTTTACCCTTAGCTTCTTTTACTACTTCCACTGTAAGTACTCCTTTAGCACTTTTTTTATTTATGCCTGCTATAAAAAAATTTATTACCGCTACTTGGTTTGCTTCTTATCACGGGGCCTGGACGAAATGCTAATTTGTGGTAAAACTATGTTGGGGTGTTACATTACGAGTCTCAAAACTGCGTCCATGCGGAGACAAAACAATATCTAGAATGCAAACTCTTCCTGCAATTTGCATTAGGGCAACGCATCTTGAACCGTAAAATTCTGCATTTATTGTATCTTAGATAACTTTCAAATTTTGGTCATCTTGGGATCTAAAAGTTGTCATTGCCTAATTCTGTCTTTCATGTTACCTTTAATATCGATCCAACACAGGGTCATAGAACTCAAGTTGGAACAAGGAACCACGCTGATTCTCTAACATATCAAGTGCTCGATCCAACACAGGGTCGATGGAGTGGTTGTTGTTTGGAGAGGTTAGAGGGGGTCAGCTAGAGCTTGGGATGGGAAAACATGAAGGTTAAGGATGGGGGATACCTTTGGGATGCGGGAAAACACCTATGAGTCGTCACCATGAGGGTCGGGATCACCGGATTCCGGGAATAAACTTCTCCAAAATCTACAATAGCTATGACGGATGCCTCTACCCTCTTATTTACAATAAAACATGACTTAGGGCAACCATCTTGGACGACTATGATTGGTCATACACTATGGTTGTCCAATCTCACTAAATATAACACAAAATAAAACAAATACATGGAAAATAGCAAAACATCGATTCGGGCGCATCCACTGAGTCAGATCGTCGATTAGGGGACGTCATATATGGCAGGTGGCCAATCGGCCCCGAACAAGCCCAAAACTCGACCTCCGCCGTGGGTCCGCGTCGTCATTCCGCATCAGGATAATCTTTCGAGAGTTTACACAGTCTTAGTTTGTATCATGTTATTAGCTTTCGAACATTGTACTTGTTTAGATTTCCTCTTTACTTCTTTAGTTCTTATGGATTATGTTGCATAAGACATTGTTTTAGATTTCAGTATTTAGGTTTGATTCCATTTATTATTCTAATTAGCTCTGTGATTCAGTTATTGAGGAAATCTTTTAACCATAACTTTAGTCTCATGTTTTCGTTGTATGCTTTAGTTACCTTTATTGTCTTTCAGTTAATGTACCATTTTTATTATTATTGAAGTTGCTTCATATCATGAGTATTGGTCGAATTTTTGAAATATTGCCAAACTAGATAAGGGTGTTACATCTCCAGGGTATGGGGACCTCCAGACGGCCGCCAGCGGGAATTCTTCTATCCAATCTTAGGTGGGCATGATTTGAGCTCATCGATGGGATCTTGACATGGGATCCTGCATGCAAGGCAAAGGGAGCATTGTCTTCCTCTGGCGAGTCAATTTGGAGCTCCTAGTGAAGCTTGATCAGCATAGACACCACTAGGAAGGAGGGAGAGCCACGTCTGTCGAACGACTCTAGAACGCGATCAAAATGATTGCGTTCGAGGTTTTTGGGGTGATATGCTCATTCCCAAATCCATCACCTCCTCCTCGCATACTCAACGGGAGGCGATAAGTTTAATACTCATCGAGCGACCAATCCCAACTGTTGGAACTAGGAAACCGGTTCACAAATGTTCGGACCAAAACGGTAGCCTAAGGTTACTGATCCTGCGATCTAACAGCACAGATCTGATGGCAAGAGCAAGAGAGAGAAAACGAACTGTCTATAAACATGACCCGAGTGTTGCAGCAAGGAGGTCTCTCCATGTACCCGAAAGTCAAAAAGAACTTCACCTCCAAAGCCTAAAGCTGAGCTAGGCACAAGGAAGGCATAGGCTTGAAGAGTAAAGAACTTGTGGGTGGGGGGGTGGGGGGGTCTAACGCGTCTTTCCTATTACCCCTGGAGTTCTATTTATAGACAATCCAAGGGAGGTATTGGTCTACGAGTAGCCACCTCCGCAAAATACCTGACCCGTCCAGCATGTGAGAGGACCTCAGTGAGACGATGAATACTGTTAAAGAGAATCTCGCTAGCAAAAACTGATACTCTGAGGTCACTCTTCCGAGAAACTGTGGGGCTCGACTATAAGAGACTACTAACGCGTACTCGCCTGAGGGCGAGTAAGAGAGAACTCTTGCTTATGGGCGAGTAAGAGAGAATACTCGCTCATGGGCAAGTAAGAGAGAACACTCGCGTATGACCAAGAGTCTAAGAATACTCGCTTATGGGCGAGTACCTGAGAACACTCGATTGTGGGCGAGTAAGAGAGAACACTCGCTTATGGGCGAGTAAGAGAGAATACTCGCTTATGGGTGAGTATCTAAGAATACTCGCTTATGGGCGAGTACCTGAGAATACTCGCTTATGGGCGAGTAAATGAGAATACTCGCTTGTGGGCGAGTACCTGAGAATACTCGCCTTCAGGCTTGCCCCCTGATTAACCTTGTAGGGGCTTCTTCTATCTTTGTCAATGTCTTGTTTTTGCTTACGTGGCTGAGGTGGGCCCACTCTCGGCGAATATGGGTTGTACACCAACGACACTAGCCCTATGCACTCAAGTTTGATCTGTTTGGGGATATCTCTCACATGGTGCATCAATACATTCTAGCACACTCAAACCCTAATTGTGCATGTATTTTTAGTTAAAATATTGATTTGTGCTACTCTAATCATCATTTGCATGCATCATTTAACAAGTAAAAAATTAGTGACTACACATTTCAAAAATATTTATCTTATAGTTATACAAAAAAATTTCAAAAACATTTTAGTAAGAGACAAGTCAAGGCAAATTAATAACGCTTTGTTATTGTAACTATTTCAAGGGATAGCTCGAATTAAGCATCTTATAGTTGTTAATTGTACTTTTTTATTTCTTTGAATCCATCTTGTAATAGCTTACTGTTGACCTAGAAACGATTTTGATCTGAGAACAAAGATTAAGTTGCCATTGACCTGAGAACTAAGTTTAGAACACTCTTAACTTAGGAACAGAGATTAGATTTTTTTGACCTGGGAACGAAGATCGATTGCTCCACTTGGGAACAAAGATTAAGCTGCTCTTCACTTAGCAATGGAGTCAGTAAGTTGATCTTGATCTAATAATGAAGATTAGGTTTCTTTTGAACTGAGAATGAAGAGGTGCGTTGCTCTTGACCTGGGAACGATGGTTAAGCTGCTCTTGACCTGGGAACAAATATGTTAGATTGCATTTGACCAAGGGTCAACTATTAGGTCGTCATTGATCTGAGAACGAAGTTGTTCGAGTTTATCTTGACGAAGGAACTAAGATTAGGTTGTTCGTTACCTGTGAGAAGAACTGAGAAGTTACTCTTCACCTAAGTACCTAACAAATATTGGTATAAAAGATGCTCCGCACAAAAGTGTTTAGTGGGAAGTGTATGAGTATGGTTACAAATAGTATTGTTTCGGTGGAGTACGCATGGGGATCGAACCACAAAATATTAGGTGACTCTTACTATTTTTTGCTTTTACTACACTTATCTTATTTCATATATATATATATAGAGAGAGAGAGAGAGGAGAGAGAATGCTCTCAAATTTGAGTCTTTTGGTCAAGCGGATGGATTAAAGCTCTAACACACTGAACGTTGTTAGAGTATACATCTTCATGGACTCTCAAATTATTGTTGGCTACATCAATGGCAGAAACTTCAACAACTGGGACCTCTGAGATTGTGGTGAAGACATCATCAATTAGCTTTGCTCTTTGAAGTTTGAAGTTACATATCTTTTTACAGAAGGCAATAAACGTACAGATGCTATGGCAGGCAATGACATCTCCATACAAGCTAGCTGCAGTTTAAATTGTGCTATATGCCCAGGCACATGAGGACCATTCCACATAAAAACAAAAAAGGGTCTCCAAGTTGAGATTATTATATTAGTATGTGTGAGTGGGTTTAGTCTCACATCTTGTGTTAGACTTAGTGTGTCCTTTGTAATGTTATAAATCTCCCCCTATGTGGATGAATAAGATTGCACTAGTTATTATCTCCCTTATTTCTACTTTCAACTTGGTATCAGAGGCATTGGGGTTCGCTTGATCCCGGTCCCGTCCCCGTTCTGCGCCGTTGCTAGGGCTCACAAAGGAGTCGCTCCCTTCCCGCTCCCGTCGACGGATTCACCGTCTGATTCCATCGACGGGAGTGGCTCCTTTCCCCCCGCTCCCTTCGACGAAGGTGTCGTTCCCTCCGCTGCTCATCGACGTGGAATCCGCTGGTTGTTCTCATCCCAGAGCCCGTCGACTAGGCCTCGTCCGCCAGAGCCCGTCTGCTTCAGCCCACCGCCAGATCCCGCCTGCTTCAGCCCGTCTACCTTCCTAGTCGTTGATCCCTGCTGCCATCCGTTGACATCGACGTTCGATCTCTGTCGCTGGAGCTTCTCCCGTCGAGCTCGTCTGCTCCAGTCGTTACTTCTCCCGTGTTGTTGCCTCCCGTCGCCGGATCCCGTGCATCGTATGGTCGGCTTCTTCCATCAATGTCTGCTCCGGAAGCTTCTTCTCTTCAGTGAGACGACGGGATGTCTTCCCGCTGCTGATGTCTTCCCACTGCTCTCCAGTGAGTCTCCGCCACTGCTCCTAGTTACTGGCCGTTGTTGTTTCTTCCTGTTACAGGTTGTTGCTTCTTCCTGTTACAGGTTGTTGCTTCTTCCTGTTACAGGTTGTTGCTTCTTCCTGCTGATGTCTTGTCGTTGATGCCTTACCGCCGATGCACTCCTCTTGTTGCTAAGATTCAGCATTTGTCCATCTTGCCGCTGCGACCGCTTCCGGGTGTCGATGGCTAGCCAATGCTGAAGTTTTTTGTGTTTTTCAATGTTTTTTGCTTGAATAGTGTCAGTGTCTGTTATGGTTGTCATTATGCCCATATGCACGTGTTATCCACGTGAGGGGGAGTGTTTGGGACAAAGGCGACTCGGATGATCTTTCCCAACTTTCGCCTTCGTTCCACATGGCCTCTAGGCTTATGTCGTGTGTTGTTTGTCTCCCCAAGTTTTTCCTTGATGATTGGTAGGCGGTATGGCCTTTGGTGGTTATTTTTCCCCATTCTCTTTTATCCCCGCGGTCACGTAGATTTGTGTGTGAGGTGTTATCCCTGCAATCTCGTAGATTCGTGTGTGTGATGTTATCCCCCGGTCCCGTAGATCCGTGCGTGTGTGGTGTTATCCCCGCGGTCTCGTGGATTCGTGTGAGTGGTTTCTTTCCTGTGGGTGTACCGTGTGTGGGAGTATCCCTGGTCACGCGTCTGTCCCACCTTTGCCTGCCACATTTATCCTTTCCATTGATGTTGTCAAGTTTGAGGTTTCCCCTCCAGCTTGAGGGGAAGTTGAGATTATTATATTAGTATGTGTGAGTGGGTTTAGTCTCACATCTTGTGTTAGGCTTAGTGTGTCCTTTGTAATGTTATAAATCTCCCCCTATGTGGATGAATAAGATTGCACTAGTTATTATCTCCCTTATTTCTACTTTCAACTCTCCATACATGAGGAAAATGGCTATTGCTAAAGATTGGCTCTCCTGTTATGGACTAGATCTGAATTTCCATTCACTTGGTCGGTGTTGAAGGGAGGGGTGTGGCTATCTCCTTCACCCTTTTTATCTGTGTCTTTCCCATTTGAATATATAAAATTGATTAGGTGTGTGTGGTAGAGGCCTTTGGTATATATATATATAGATATATATATATAAGTGTGTGTGATTGTCGGATTGGAATTACATAACTCAGTGATAATTGCAATAAAAATTAAATAAAAAAATTCAACAATGCTGCCTCTCTATTATTATCATTATTTGGTATCTTTACATATAATTTGCTTAATAACTCTTGAAAAGTTACTGAATTAAAAGTGGATCAATGTCATGCATTTTGGTAGGAGAGATTAAAGCAAGAAGTTGTACTACACCATATTGGTAATAAAGCGTCATCTGTAGGCTAGCTTAAGCCGCTTGCATCAGTTAGTTATGTGTACCCTTCATTGCTCTAGTATTTGTTAGCCATGCTTTTCTATGCCTAACAGATTAACTGTGATGTTTAGTTTCTCCTTCCAAGAGTAAAATCATTTGTTGAACACTTTTCTTTGCAGTTCTCAAAAAACAAAAACATTATTTCATATAAAAGAAATATTTAGGAAAGCAGAAAGCAAACCTCAGACACTAATCTGTAATGAACAAGAACAATGTGATCATAATCCCTGGGAAGAGGGAAAAAAGTTACATTAAAAAGGATTTATGTATTCATATTAATATATATGAAATAGGTTCATAGAAAGGTATAAGAACAGTACAATCCTCCATTCCTAAGTTAAAAATCAACATGTTGAAAATTAGAAGGAATAGATAAACAGTATCAATGAGTAAATGGTGTAAAGATCCAAGAAACAAAAAAACTATAGTCAGAATAAACAAAATAGAAAATAAAAGAGCAAGTTGAGCATATCATTAATTTGTTAGTTGAGTTAAAAGAATGATTTAAGCATTTTAAGCTTGAATTCTCATTCTTTAAACTTTTACGACTGGACAAAGTACAAACATCCCTGACCCTCAGTGGAAAACTACAATGCCGATATTTTTTTCACGTTTCCATTTCTTCAAGTGTCTTGTTCAACAGATCACACTAAACCAAGATTTAAAGTGCCATCCTTTGAAAGATACTGTGTCAAACTGACCACTGCTGTAAAACATTGAGAAAGAGGGGAGAAAGAAAGGGAGAAAGAGAGAGAGAGAGAGATGAGAAAGAGATAGGGAGACAGAGAGAGAGAGAGAAATGAGAAAGAGAGAGAGAAAGAGAAGCATCCTTATACAACTTTAAAAAATGAAGCTGCCAACATAAGTTATTTCCCTAAGCTATATTTGGTATTGTTCTTGTTTCCTTTTTCAAATTCAAGAAAATAGCTACTTGTGACAGAAAATATGTCTAATCGAGTTTGCTTTAATTTTTTGCTTTTGGAAACAAATATGAAGTTTTCAAATTTTTGAAAACACCCTGTGTGTGAGAGAGAGGCATCCGTGCAAGAAGATTCTCTCATTTCAAACTTATCCGAAGTATAACATGGAATGTGCTCAAGTATGCAACTTTCAAAAAATTGAGCTACTAATGTTAGTTTTTTGTTGTTTCTTTAGGAGGCCACATTTGGTAATATTTTTCTTTCCTATTTTTTGTTCATCTTATTTTTATTCTAAAAATAGATATTTATGTCCAATAAACATGTTGGGTGAGTTTTCTTTTTTGCTTTTTTTGTTTAGGGAAACAAGAAAGATGTTTTAAAATATTCCCATGTCATCAAAACACAGATCCTTTGCAAAGAAACAACCTTGGTTAACTCTAAATTATTTAATAAACATCTTGGCGGAATACCAAGGTTATTAAGAAAATGGTGCAGACCCGGTTCAATGGTAATATTTGTCTCATTCGTAGTGACAATGGGGGGGGATATGATGATCGTGGAGCGTTTGGTTCGTATCTCACCAGTCATGGTATTTTACATCAAACGACCTGCGTTCACACCTCTACCCAGAATGGTGTTGTTGAACGAAAAAAACGGCATCTCCTTGATGTTACCCGCTGTCTTCTCACCAATATGCATCTTCATAAATCCTATTGGAGTGATGTTATCCTAACCGCTGCTCATCTTATCAATCGCCTGCCTTCACGGGTTCTAGACTACGCTACACCTCTAGCTTGGCTCTCCAATACGTCTGTTGTTCATACTTCTAATTTTCCACCTCGTGTTTTTGGGTGTGTATGTTTTGTTCACATACATCAGCCTCATCGTGGCAAACTTGACCACCGAGCTCACCGCTGCGTCTTTATTGGCTATTTCGCCACCATGAAAGGATATCGGTGTTATCACCCTCCATTCCGACGTATATTTTGTACCGTGGATGTTACTTTCCGCGAGGAGGAATCCTATTACATGGATTCGACTCACTCCATTCATTAGGGGGAGATTGGTGACATTACTTCTGATATTATTGTTCCTCTCCCTCTGATTCCTCCTCCTCATACCATCCCTTCCACCATAGCAAAATCTCCTACGCCTCATATGTCTACTCAGTTTCCTCTGCCTCCGTCTCTGATTCCTCCTCTTCCTCATGTATACCACTGTCATCAAACAGGTAAACAGGCCGATGTCGTTCCACCACCACCCGTGTCTGCTTTGGACTCAGATTCTGGTGATGATCTACATGTTCCCCTTGCACTGTTGAAAGGTAAAATTATATGTACGCAACACCCTATTTCCAACCATGTTGTTTATCATCACCTTACCCATGCTCATCAGGCTTTTATCTCTTCATTGTCCTTAATTACTATTCCAAAGACATGGCAGGAAGCTTTGGGTAGTCATGTATGGGCACGGGCGATGGAGGAAGAAATGTCTGCCTTAGACAAGAATCACGCATGGGATATTTCTCCCCTTCCTCCCGAGAAAAAGTCATTGGTTTAAGGTGGGTTATCTCTGTTAAGCAAAACTAGGATGGTAAGGTTGAGCATTACAAGGCTCGCCTGGTGGCTCAAGGATACACCCAGACTCAGGGAGTGGACTACCAAGAGACTTTTGCTCTAGTAGAAAAGATGGACTCCACTCGTGTTCTTCTGTCTTATGTTGCTTGCTTGGGATGGGATCTTCACCAACTGGATATTAAAAATGTCTTCTTCCACGGTGAGCTTGATGAAGAAATGTATATGGCCTTCCCTCTTGGATTTGTGGAAAAGGGGAAAGAAGGGTTTGTATGTCACTTAAGGAAGTCGTTGTACGGCCTGAAGCAGTCTCCCGGGACTTGGTTTGGCAGGTTTCTCAAGGTCAAGCTCAAGTTTGCCTACAAACAGGGACAGTCTGATCACACCATGTTTATCTGAAGATGTGGACAAAAAATTGTGGTACTTATTGTCTACGTGGATGACATTATGATCACCAGTGATGACACAGAGAAAATTACAAATCTCAAGGGCCTCTTATCTGTCGTGTTCGAAATAAAGGACTTGGGGAGATTACGATACTTCTCGGGCATTGAAGTGGACAGTTCTAATCAAGGTATCTTCATCACCCAACGTAAGTATGTTTTGGATCTGTTAAAAGAGACCGGGATGCTCGGTTGTGTTCCAGTTAACACTCTTATGGAGGAGAATCATAGGATTGATGAAGATGGTGATGGTGACCGCACGAATGTCTCGAGCTATCAGAGATTGGTTAGGAGACTCTTATACTTATCTCGCGCACGTCCATATATTACATATGCGGTTAGGTATCTTGAGCAGATATATGCATGCTCCCAGGATCAGACATCAGGAGGTCGCATATCGTATACTAAAGTACTTAGAGAAGACACTTGGTCGTGGCCTCATGTTCTCCAAGAACAACCACTTAAAGATTGAAACCTTCACTGATGTTGATTGGGCTGGAAGCCCTGACGACAAGAAATCCACAACGGGGTACTGCACCTTTGTTGGTGGAAATTTGGTGGCATGGCGTAGCAAGAAGCAGAATGTGGTGGTCAGATCTAGTGTTGAGGCTGAGTATTGGTCAATGTCTCAAGGTCTCTGTGAAGGTCTATGGCAGCGTATTGCGTTACAAGATCTGGGACTTCAGGAGAATGTCCCCATCTCTTTATATTGTTACAACAAGACAGTTATTAGTATAGCTCACAACTCAGTTCAGCATGACAGGACTAAGCAAGTTGAGGTCGATCGTCACTTTATCAAAGACCACTTGGATAAAGGAAACAAGGTCACTCCTTTCGTTTATTCCAAAGATCAATGGTCGATGTCTTCACCAAAAGCATAGGATGTGATGTGTTTACTAATGACATCCATAAACTCGGAATGACTGATATCTTCCATCTGACTTGAGGGGGAGAGTTGTAATTAATATAGTTTTACCACTCAAGTCTTTTTTTATTCTGTATTACCTGACCAGGTTATTAGTGTCTTTAGGCTCCTCTTACTTTAGTGTATGTATGAGTAAAGGGTCTCTTTCTCATTAATCAAATTATTACTTTCTTCAACTGTTTTCAGTTCATTCCTATCAATGACAAGCTTAGCATTCAAGCGCAATTGGAGGAAGCGTCGTCATGCCATAAGCTCTCTCAAAGAGATTCAAAGACTTCGATCAAGTTAGATGTACTAAAAGTGAAGATAATAAAAGCTTAGTTAAAGATAAGGACACGAGGAAAACTGAAAATGCTAGTTTGAGAAAGTATTAAATGATAATTTTAGAGCGATGTTAAACGCGGGCCGGTATTGGCTATATGCAGGCCATAATTTTTTAAAAATAGCGATGTTAAACGCAGGCCGGTTTTGGCTATATGCAGGCCACGGTTTTTAAAAAAAATATCATTTTTCCCTTTCAACCTGCAGACCATTGAAGTAGACTTATACGCACCGCCATCGCCCATGACCCGTGCAGCCGCCGGACGAGATCGAGCTTCCTTTCTGATCTCCTCTCCCTCCTCCGGCGACTCCGGTCGGTGATCCTCTTCGGCCGACCACCTCCTTCCCTTCTCCGGCCGGCGAGCTCATCTCTCTTCCTCTATATCTTATTTTTCTATTTTCGAAAAAATTTCATTTATCTAAAATGTTGTAAATCGTGTTATGCATCTGAATTTAATTAAGGCTTCGTTTGGATGTGCGTTTGGACGTCGGTGTGGGAGCAGTCGCCGCCGCAAGGCGGGAAAACAAACGCCTCTGGGGCCCACGCGCGGCGTTTGCTCCCGCCCTCCCTCTGCGGAACGTAGAAAAAATTCCCTTCCCAGTCGCAGCCCTTCCCCTCCGGTCCCGACCTCGGGCGGCGATTGCTCCCGCACCGGCTCCCGCCGCCTATCCAAACGAAGCCTAAAGGATAGTGTCTTGTGCATAAATAAAGTCCGGTGTTTTTGTGATTTTACACGTCTTTTATTGATTTAAACCTTGAAAGGGGTGACCACAAACATATTTTTGTACATAAAATCAAAATGAATATAATGTATTTTGTTAGTCAATTATTGTCAGTCAAATAGACTGCAAAAATGTATTTATTTGGCTTTTATGAATATTATATTTTGTTTGGTGATTTATTTAAGAAAATATTAGTTTGATTTTTGAATATGGTCTGTAAATATAAAATTTGGCATGCATATATAGTTTTTTGGCCTGCATATATCCGCGGCCTGCATAAAGCCAAAAGTGGACTGCATATAACATTGCTCTAATTTTAAGGAAGAAAAATATTAGAAGAATACAATGGGCATAATAATGAGGCATGTTATAGATTGATCTAAAACAGTGAAATGGAATTAGCTTCGAAAAAGATCCATAAATGCAAGATTTATGTTCGTATGAGATATGTATTGAAATTTGGAGAGTTATGAATAATATTAGATTTGTTAGGTTGACAAATATTTTATTCAAACTTTGAAGACTAAGGCTATATTTGGGGAGGGTTTCGTTCACAAAGGTGTTTTCTCCCAATGTCAATGCTCAAGCCTTTTGGCTTAGCGACAATCGCAAGAGCCATGTTCCACTCTCAACGTGAATTCACCTCTAGATGTTGTTTTCAACCCATCTCTGACCAAGAAAAGTTCCACATTCAAGTTTGTGATGGGCAGTGGCATTTGTAGGAAACGTCGCCCCTCCCAAAAGCTCTCTCAAATAAATCCTAAAAATGCAAAGTGACTACAAAAGAAGCATTCTAGGGCCAATATAACAAAGGAGATGTTCAAGACCATGTTAACTTATGAACCAAATGATAAAGAGTTTCGGAACATAAGCTAAAAACTACGTTAACTTAGAGAAGCAATCTTATTTTCATGCCAGAAAGATATATTGTAGAAGAGATTTTTGTGTTAAGGAAATTAATGAAAAAACATTGATAACAACGAAAATATCATCTCATGATTTTTATTGATCTTGAAAAGACATTATTGAGTACCAGAAAAGGACTGTGGATTTAAGGAAGAAAATTTTTTCAAGTCATTAAAGTTATGTATGATAGAGAATTGTCTACTATTACAAGTGATTGTGAAGTGGTCAAAGAATTTCCAATTATAGTAAGTTTACATAAAAGATCGCATTGATTCTATACCTTTTTCTATTTGTTATGAAAATGCATACAAAAGATATTCAAAATAAAACGTTGTGGTAATGTTTTTGCATATGGCAAATTTCTAATCAGTGAGACAGCCACCCTTAGAAGTGAAAACTCAGAACAATGGAGATTTGTACAAGATAGGTGGCTTATAATTGGTACAATAAAGATTAAAATACATGATGTACAATTTTAAGTGGGTGATGTAAACAATTATCAATCTATCTTATTTGAAGATAGATAAATGTGTGTTATATTGAAATACACTTAATCTATCATTCAAAACAATGGGTAAAAATGATGATGTAGCTTCTCGTGTTAGACTTTGGTGATTGAATGGAGAAGGGACCACGGAGTACTATGCAATAAAAGAATATTATGGAGAATTTGTGAACTCAATGATTAGATAAAGAATAAATATTGCTTGTATAAAAAGACAAAGTGGACCAGAGCATTTCAAAGACCTTGCGGATGGTTATAAGTTATTGTGTTCTAGTAAGCATAGTAAATGGGACTAGGATACTGAGGATAAAAAGTTAAAAAGAACTTCAATGATGTGAATACACTTAGCGATATGGTGATTTCTATTAAGATAATTATGGTTGACCAAATTATAAATATGGTTAGTGCATTTGCACAGCAAGTTTAATTAGAAGATAAATTAAAAGATCAAATATGGGATGAGATAGAAGCTTTACTACAATATATATTAGAGGATTGGTTCATTTTTAACCAACGTTATCAAAAGAAATTATACCAAATAAATTGATAGAACACAAATAATAAATTGTAAAATAAAAACTATCAATAAAAGGATTTTTAATGACTTACGGGTCCAGCATCCAAAAGCACCTCCTCTGGAAATAAGGATTATTCTCCCCATGAGCATAGTAACAATTGAGGGCATCAACATTCCCAACCTAGATATTTCAATGTAATGAAGTAAACGTCCTTTGTAATTGTACATGATGCAATGTGGAAGTGCTAACATGAAACTAACAAAAATAAAATATACGAACCAAACATTTCTCGGATGAAACAAAACATCATTATAAGTTGGCTACGTACATCTCTTGGATGAAACAAAAGCATCATTAGAGTGTAATTTGAGTAAGGCCCCATTCGATTGGGTTGAATTGAGGGATAGAAATTGGAATTAGACTTCCAATTTCAATTCCGTTGTTCGGCGTCCAAAAATTTTGATAGGAATTGGGATTTGGCTCAATTCCATAAGAATTGATAATAGCACATTTTCTCCACCACCCCACCCCCTCCCACCCCGAGTCCCTGGTCTAGCGACTAGAGTTGCTCTCGCGATGGACCTCCTTCTCCAACCTCAAGATCATCTTCTCTGGTGACAACAACCCTTCCTCATTTCCTTTTCCATAATCCAAACTGCCATCTCTAGAAAAAAACAGTTATATTCACAAGAACCCGAGCTTCCATTTCTTTGTTCGGAAGAAATGGGAAAGAAGAAGGATAGGGTTTCTTCCGATGATTTCATGGCTGGCCTCGAGGAAGGATCCGTAGTAAACAAGGCATCGACCCCCAAGGAGAGGAGCCTATATGAGGTAATCGGATTCTCAACTCCCATCAGGCTTCTTTTAGGTGCTTCCTGAGCATGAATCCTTTTCCAAAATGGTTTGTGTATCTCTTTTCCAAGCCCTAACACAGACACAAACATGGGAGGGGGTAAATAAAGGAACACGGAAATTAGTCTATTTTATCTCAATATTAGAGGAACATGCAGTCGCCTATTTAATTCTTTGATTTTCTCATGAAGGTCGCTCAAAGCCAAAGACTTCTGTTGAAATTGAATTTAAAGACAATTTTTTGGGTCTCACAAATTTGTTTCTTAGGATACTGGATATATGTTGCTTTTTCTTTAATTTTTTTATCTTTGTTTTTTCTGCTCATATGTAACTCAAATTACTTTCCCGGTAGTAATTGGAACCAATTTCAATAACATATAGTTGTATGTGTGTATGTGTTAAGTGTATATGCTAATTCCAATTCCTGTTCAATTGAATTCTTGCTATATCCGAACAATAGAATTGTCAATTCTTGCCTATAGCCGAACAACAGAATTGGAATTGCCTCAATTCCAACTCCTATCTCTCAATTCCTTCCAAATGAATGAAGCCTAAAGGGAAATGAGATTGTGACTAAATAATACAATCTACTAAATAAACTACAATGTATTCTTTCCTTAGCACCCTCATTTCCATGACCAGAAACCCATCAATAGCACAAAGCCACAAACTCAACATTGAAAAGCTCCATACCACATGAATCAACACCATGAAATGTTAATCAATAATAGCATAGCACCATACCTCCAATGACACTAATAGCCACCTACATGATTTTGCACTTAAGCTATTGTTGAGAGTCTATTCAATACCATACCATGTTCGAGAAGAATACTGTTATGGGCCTTCTTCTGAGCCCTAGTGCGAGGAGGAGGAAGGGGGAAATCCCGGAGAGGATCAGCGTAACCCTTACGAAAACCTTTCGACCCTATCTCATCGGAGGAAGATCTACGAGGGAGGAGGCGCTGGATGATGCGACGTCGGGGCGGAACTGGAGGGGATCGACGATCCCTGCGACGAAGCGGCGTGCGGAACGGCGGAAGAACCCATGTGAGGTGCGGTTTAGGGCTTACGGGAATTAGAGAGAGAGAGAGTAAATAGAGAGAGAAATTAGATAATTGTATTTCATCCCTCCAAAACAAAGAAGCTCCCACCCATATGCGGTTGGAGACACAACCGGTTCAACCGAACCAAGGTTCAACAACATAACAAAAATCAAAATGCTGAAATAAAAATACGTGCTGAAATAAAGATAAATCATCCTCCCAATCGGTGAGCGCCGGGTTGCGGGGCTTGAACGTAATCCCCCAGCGTGGGTCTGCGACATCCGTAACATCTCCGCCCGCGTCGTCATCAAGCTTGTCTTGGAGCTGTGGAAGCAGGTGGACCAAAGGCTCTGAAGGTGGAACTCCCACGAAGGGCTTGAGTTGCGAAACGTGGAACACGTCGTGGATCCGGGCATCAGCCGGAAGCTGCAGACAATATACTACGTCGCTGATGCGCTCTGAGATCAGGAGTTGTCCATAGAACTTGGGCCCCAGCTTGTTGTATGAACTCGCCGCTATGGTCGTCTGACGATAAGGACGGCGTTTAAGCCATACCCAATCCCCCGGTGCGAAGAACAGCTTGCGGTGTCCCTGATTGTAGGAGGTCTCCATGCGGGCCTGAGCCTGAAGAAGCCTCTCACGGGCTAACGCGAGGATCTGATCCCTAGTGGTCAGCTCTGTACCAACAGCGGGTGAGCGGGCAGAATTCTCTCTTGCTGCTCTCTGGGGTAGTTGCGTCCCTTTGAGAGTGTCGTCGAATATAGGTATGACTTGCATTCCTCACGTATTTTCAACATTGTTGTCACAGTAACGGTGTTCGTAACAAATAGCTTCTAGTATTAAGAGTATTGTACTGAAATGTGATGCAATCTCATTTCTAGTTGCAACATCCTTTCATTATATGAATGAAGACGCCTCTAGATCAAACGATTTTGCTTTTTGATGTAGAGTAGGCTCGGTGAGTGTGCTTGGGCACCTAAGACACAATGCCTAGTGATGATGGACGTGCATGGCGGACACGTGATCAATGCGTGCGTGGACTAAAATTAAATGCATGCAAGTGTTTTGTCGACAGATTAAAACCTTAATAATGAAACAATAAAGACTTAGCAAAACATTCAGCAGCTTGCAAATATAGTGAAAACAAACGAGTTTAGCTCTTCCAATTGGAGTGCACAAGTAAGAATACTAAGCAAATAAACCCCACAATCTATATTGATTAATTTGAAAAGGCAAACAATTTTAAAAACGCTCCACTAAAGAATGCAAGCATCCATAATGTACAATAAAGGAACAACACAGCCAAAAGAGTTACAAGTACTCGCGTTGTTTTGAAGTGTTTGGTGGATGCGAAGGGATGTCAGACGGCCTGTGGGATGGATCAGGAGAGGGGGTTGGGCTGGAAGTTGCTTGTGGAGGTGTTGAATGTGACAGATATGGAGCGATGAAGTGGAACTAGTAGTGGGAACGGGCTGGGTGGCGGTGTTTGACAGCGGGGATGGAACACCCCTACCTAGTTTAACATCAATTCATAAGCCCGACCGACACTTGTGATATGAAGCAAAATAAACAACAACAACAACAGAACCCATATAGTCCCCAATCATTGGGGGTATGGGCGGGGGAAGATTGGAAACAGACCTAACCTTTGGCACTATGCACAAAGTGGCTTCTCTTAGAGGAGAAAGACCTAACCTTTGACAATAAATGCACAAAGTGGTTGGTCACAGAGTACCACTGAAATAGTGGCCCCATATACCGTCGCCTTGCTGCGGAATCATGCCCTCAAATCAAAGCCAAAGACATCAGAGAGGGCAGACCCAAGAATCCATTTTGATTTATGTACACATAATCATGCTTCCTTCATTCAGCATCCAGAGCATTGGTGAAGCAAAATAAACAACGCTATAAAAAACAATACATAGCATATAATATCTAAAGTGCACAATGAAATATTTAAAAATGTTACCTCATTTTCTGATTCATAGAACCAACTAGAATTGAAAAGAACCATAAATCTGAAATACTGAAAACATAGACATTGTTCTGATACATTAAAATCTTAAGATAATTCGATTACATTGAGTTCATAAATAAGTAGTACAACAACTGGATTGAAAAACAACTGAATGAAAAACAAACAAAAGTGGAGAACCACGAACGATTATCCTACGCGCATCTCCCCACTTGTGACCCCTGAAAAGAAATGTACGAAGACGGGTCAGCCCAACTGGTGAGTAAGAAAGACTACTCCCCCGGTAACACTAAGAGTTGGCGGGAGCACGTCTCTTGATTGTATCGTGTTTGTTCTACCATTTAATATATTTCTCTTTGAGTCTCTCTCGCAATCGCGTTAAGTTTTATCTCACGCACTTGTAGAAGATTCTTGTTCGTAATACTATCCTAGTGATAGATAATACAGACCAAGACATTCCTTTAATTAGCCATGTCATGAAATAATGACATTGAGCCAAACAGACATTGGACAAAGAATCAGGTAAAATGGTTATCATGCATTGGTATATTTTCTCCTACCAAAATATTTGACATTCTCAAGGTCCATCACTCCACTCTACTACGAGGGCCAATGAACATCCTAATCATGGGGCTAAGAGGAGATGGTCAAGGAAAAACAGCACATAGCCTGCACAATTTGAAGTGATAACTATAAATACGGTGCAGAGAAGTAGAACATCCAACAAAGATTTTCTCATGTAACAAATCTGATGGTGATACTTTTTTGGTCCGCAACAATTGTCGGAAATAACGACGGAAAAAGCTTAGGTCTCCAATGTGGAGTCCTAACATATATATATATATCAAAGATGAATAATTACAATCATGTCCAAACACCATACGCGATATATACAGACCATACGAAATACAATGATAGTAATAACTCCAATACTCCCCCTCAAGCTGGAGCGAAGATGTCAACCATGCCCAGCTTGGAAATGGTCAAATCTGAACGAGTAGGACCAACAGCTTTAGTGAAGGCGTCAGCAAGCTGATCGGTGGAGGATACGTAAGTTGGAAGAATAGTCCCGGTACGAACGTGATCACGCAGAAAATGAACATCCATCTCGATGTGCTTAGTAGTGAGGGATAGACCGAGTTCAGTCAGCAGCGATCGGAGCCAAACCAACTCAGTAACGTCGTGGGCCATAGCGCGGTACTCTGATTCAGCTGATGAGCGAGATACAATGGGTTGTTTCTTACTCCGCCAGGAGACAAGATGATCACCATGGAAAACACAAAGACCAGATGTGGAGCGTCGATCGGTCAAAGAGCCAGCAAAATCAGCATCAGTGAAGAAGGAGAGACTGGAGGCACTATCAGCCCGATAGAACAGCCCAAGATCAGGAGCACGCTTAAGATAGCGAAGAACACGTCGAGCAGCCTCTAGATGAGATGTCCTGGGAGAATGCATAAACTGGCTCAAAACGCCCACTGCGAAGCTGATGTCAGACCTACTATTGGTCAAGTAGATCAAGCAACCAACCAGACGCTGGTACTGAGAGGGGTCTGGTAGAGGATCACCAGATTCAACATGAAGGCGATGGTTGGTATCCATAGGAGTCCTCGCAGGACGACACCCAAGTAGACATGTGTCCTGAAGAAGATCTAAGGTGTACTTGCGCTGCGATATGGAGATTCCCTTCCGTGAGCGAGCAACTTCAATCCTAAGGAAGTAACGGAGGGGTCCAAGGTCTTTCACCTCAAAGGCTGAGCGTAATGTAGCTTTCACCTCAGAGATGCCAGAAGAGTCATCCCCGGTGAGAATAATATCGTCAACGTAGACCAGGACAATGGCACGACGGCCCTCTGGAGTGGCACGAATGAAGCAAGTGTGATCTACACGACACTGAGTGAAGTCGGACTGAAGGATAACGGAGCTGAACCGTTTAAACCAGGCACGGGGAGACTGCTTTAGGCCGTACAGAGATTTGTGCAGTCGGCATACTCTCCCTGAATACTCCCCCTTAAGGGCAAACCCTGGAGGAAGAGCCATATAGACCTCCTCCTGTAAATCACCATGCAGGAAAGCATTTTTGACATCGAGCTGGTGGAGCGGCCACGCCCGAGAGGAAGCAAGCGAGAGCAGAAGGCGGACACTGGTCAACTTAGCCATGAGAGAAAACGTGGCACCAAACTCGTCAGGAGCCTGAGTAAAGCCCTTGGCCACCAAACAAGCCTTATAGCGGTCAATGGCTCCATCAACGTAGTACTTCACAGTGTAGACTCATCTGCACCCAACTGCGCGTTTTCCGGGAGGAAGAGGAACCAGAGACCATGTCCCAGTATGATGGAGAGTAGACATCTCCTCCTCCATGGCCTGAACCCACCGCGGGTCAAGGAGAGCCTCAGCGGTCGAAGCAGGGAGGCGAGCAGAATCAGCAGCAGCCACAAAAGCCTGGTAAGAGGGTAAAAACGATGGTAGAAAATAACACTAGCCAACAGGTGCTCAGTAACAGAGGAACGAACACAAGTACGCTTGCCCTTGTGCAGGGCAATAGGTAAGTCAACAGAAGAAGTAGGGGAGAGAGGCTCAAGAGAGGTGACTGCGACCGGAAGAAGCTGCTGATCCGGTACTGGAGGAGAAGCGCTGGAGACAGAGCCGCTGGAGAATGGCACTGGAGACGACGCTGGAGAATGCTGCTCGATCGCTGGAGACGGAGAACAAGATCGCTGGAGACGGAGCCGCTGGTCGATCACTGCAAGAAGGCGCTGGACGAAAGGAGGCAGGCTACGATGAAGACGGCAGCGGCCATGGAAGTGGTGTGGTGAGACATTGACGAGAGCTAGCTGGGAAGAAGAGGAGAAGAGACTTCGATCTAGCCGCTTCGGTCGGCTCCGACGCTGGAGAACGCTAGCGGTCGATCGCTGCTCCTTCTGCGAGAACGGGAGGCGCTGCAGTGAGACGGCGCTGGCGCTGGAGAACCGCGAGAACGAGAGCGCAGGAATCAGCGAGAACAGAAACCCTAATCGGAACTCCTCTGATACTATGTCGGAAATAATGAGGGAAAAAGCTTAGGTCTCCAATGTGGAGTCCTAACATATATATATATATATATCAAAGAAGAATTACAATCATGTCCAAACACCATACACAATATATACAGACCATACGAAATACAATGATAGTAATAACTCCAATAACAATAACATCAGTGAAAAAATATGCTCCAAAGCAGACAAGACATTTATAGCATGCAAAATATCATCACGATAAAGAATCCGAGGTACTCAGATATTTTTTCGACAAAGAAAATTGAGATAGAGCAGGCCTTTCAATGATACTGGAATCTCCTGGGTACTTTTGATTAAACAAAAGTGAGTTTAGGATTAATAGATTCATCACTGAATAGAAGAAACGTTGTTTTTGGATTCAAACACATGACATTTCATGCAAAAAAAGATGGCACAAAATGGTACCGTAGGTTAGATCATTGCTTAAATCTTTAAAAAAAATCATAAACAAACCTTAAGTCGCTCATGGGCTTCACCGACTGATCTACCATCCCTTTTTCTCCTCCAAGTGTGGCCATCTTTACGGAAAAACCTAAGAACCCTACGATTGAAAAGGAATAAAGAGCCACCTGTTTAAAAAAAATCAATAGTGACAATATTTAGATTATAATTCCTAATAGAAAGCATTGGGTTTACAAGGTGGGAAAAGTTCTTCACAGAAAAGCAAAATATTACTAGGTGGCATTTCAGGAGCTTGCTGTTCAATCGGGAAACTCTCATGGTTCTGCAATATAAAGAAAACTTCTGAAGGCTTCAGCCATCGGGTCTGAGCTTCCTGGCACAATCGACCATAGTCGAAACTTGTTTGACCTATTACAAGATAACAAGGAGACAAGACAAATTCATGAAGGTCCGTTTCAATCAGATATTAACAGACAAACGAAGAATTTCATTTCTACAGTAATAAAGGTAATTGACAGAGAATTTTGAAGAATAGAAACTGTTAGCATGTATTAGTTATATTTTGTTATTACTTGTATTTTAATTTTTATGTGTTTCTCCTCAGTTACCCCTCACTCTAAAAATAAAAGAGTGAATCTCATTGTAAATTTAGAATGAATGCAATTGAACGTTTCTAACATGGCATCAGAGCCTCCATAGGGTGAAACCCTCGTCTCCCTCTCCCGCACGCGTTCGTCTCCACTGTTCCACACCCCGCGGGCGTCCATCAATTCGACTCCGCCTCGCGCATCGACTCTGCCTAGCACAGCAACTCAGCCTCCGCCTCAGCATCTCTCCCGCTCGACTCCAGTAGGCGTCAACTTCCCCAGGCATCCCGTCGGTTCTCGCACGTATCCGTGGGCATCCCACCCTCCTTCCGTCAGTTGTTTGTCGATTCTTCTACAGGCGCCGAAGATGAAGTCCTGGGCCTATTTCCGACGATGTTATCTCTTCTTTTTTGCGGGGTAGATTCTTCATGGATCTTAGTTCTCCCCTCTTCTTATGAGCAAACCCTAGTGATTCCTTCCTTGATTTTGTTTCTTCTCTTTGATTCCTTGAATTTTTTCTTCCCTTTGATTCCTTGATTTCTATTATTGAATCATCATGAAGGGGAACAACGAATCTCCTACTATCTCTTCCGGAGTCGAGGCTTCTTCCTCTACCGTGATTTCCAAGTGTTTATCCGGTCAATCATGATCACAATACATCACAAATTACTACTATACGCCTGGATGGCTCTAAATACCCCTCATGGGTCTGATCTATTACTCTTGCCCTGAAGAGCAGGTGGTTGTTTGGTTATGTTCGGGGCACTACACTGAATCCTGCACATACTTCCCCAGGTTGGTTGCAATGGGAGTTTGAGAATTCTTTAGTCGTGTCCTGACTTACGAACTCCATGGTGGAATCTGTTGCCCAAAATTATCTGTAGTTGGATACTGCAATAGATATTTGGAAGAGAGATAAGACCACTTACACGTGTCGAGGGAATGCAGCCCAAATCTTTCAAATGCGGCGGAAGATCTCTCCTGAGACAGGGTGATCGTCCTTCTTTCTTCTATTACTTAGAAGTTCACTCAACTTTATCAGGAATATGATCACTTTGACTCTCACACTCGTGTCTCCGGAGGATGAAGCTCTTGTTCGATCCGGGGAAGAACGCAACAGGGTCTTTGAATTTCTACATGGACTGCATCGGAACATCGATCATATCAAGGTTCAAATCCTTTGGCACTATCCTACTCCATCTCTTCTAAAAGTGTATAGCCTCGTCCAACAGGAATCTGATCGGCGACTCAGTTTTCGAGGGATCTACCATGACTGCTCAGTCTGGCTCTAGTAGTCGGGCTCCACGTGACTCCAAATCGAAGTCCAATGACAAAGATCATCAAATTTGTGACTAATGCGGGAAGTATCATCACTCACGGGACATGTGTTTCCAATTTCATGTCTTTCCTCCACCGCGAGGCGGTTCTCCATCGAGAGGGGGTCACAGCTATGGTCGCTCTCAGAGTCGATCATCTCAGTCTAAGTCTGCTCACCTTTCTAATGCATCAGAGGAGTTCTCACCCTGTGATGGCCCTGACACTGCGAGTCTTCCAGTGGCTCTATCCACGGATGAAATATAGGCATTCCGCCACTTGATGCAGGGACAGTCTATAGAGTCGTCCACCTCTTCGTCATTCCCCTTCTACCCACTGGATCATCGATTCTGGAGCGACGGATCATATGGCTGGTTCCTCCACAGGTTTTGTATCCTATCTCCCCTTGTCTGGTCGAGTCGAGGTGAATATTGTGGATGGATCCTTCTCTCGTATTGCTAAGAAAGGATCAATCCCTTACTCCTATCACTCTTTCTTCTGTTCTTTATGTCCCTAAGTTTACTCGTAACTTTCGCTCAATTAGTCACTTAACTAATTCTATAAACTGCTCTGTGACGTTTTTCCCCACCTCTTGTGCGTTTCAGGACCTGAAGACGGAGAAGGTGATTGGCTCTGGTAGATTGTGTGATGGCATCTGTGTTTAACTCTTCCAGCCCTGCTTCACCACCACAAGCTCTTCATGTTGATCAGTCTTCTGTTTTGGATACCTGGCTTGCCGTCTAGGACATCCCTTTATCCCTTCTATAAAACTTTTACTCTCTACTATGTCTTCTTTGTTATTGGACAAGTTTCAATGTGATGTATGTGAACTAGGCAAGCATCGTTGTACTTCTTTTAATCATGTTTCTTCTTCTAGCTCTACACCTTTTGTTATTATTCATAGTGATGTTTGGGAATCTTGCCATGTTGCTTCAATTTATGAGTGTTTCTGGTTTGTTACTTTCATTGATTGTTTTTCCCGCACTACCTGTGTATACTTAATAAAAGCTAAAAATGAAGTGTTTTCGTTATTTTAATGGTTTCAAATATGATAGCCACTCAATTTAATATCATCATTAAAATTCTTCGTACTGACAGCGGTCGTTATTACATTGATTCACAATTTGACAGATATCTCAAGGATTCTGGTATTATCCATCAAACATCTTGTGTCTACACCAACTCAAAATGGTGTAGCAGAATGCAAGAATCATCATCTACTGGAGGTTGCTCGGTATCTCTACTTCATATGCACCTTACAAAATACTATTGGGGGGATGTTGTTTTTACAGCAACTTATCTCATCAACCAGACGCCTATACAGGTTCTCGGGAATAAAACGTCACTCTACACTCTTAAAGTTTCTCCCACTAACTTATCCTCGTGTCTTTGGATGTGTGTGCTTCGTTCACATACATCAAAAAACTAAACTTGACTCTCGCGCCCTCAAACGTGTCTTCGTCAGGTATTCCCCAACTCAAAAGGGTTACAAATGATTTGACCATGTAACCAAGAGGGTGTTTATGACCATAGATGATACCTTCTTGGTTTCCCAGAAGAATCCGGCCCTTGATGGAGGACCGGACGGTAGAGAAGATAGGAGGAGGCGGGGATGAGAGAAGAAGCTAGGGTTAGGGAAAGAGGAAAAGATGGAGCAGCCCTCACTTTACTTGATTGATCCAAAGATGAAGAAATACAACATAAGGTGATCCTCTTTATATGGAGGGATCCACCACACTCAACATTAAAAGAAAATACAACATTTAAAATAAAGATATAAAGAGGAACCCGCCGGTCCCCTATTCCGCATCACCCGAACCTCCCGGTTCGGTCCACCCGACGCCATGCGGCCCGGATTGCAATCCCGCGTCGCGTGCTCCCATGTCGTCGCACGTCCTCCTCGAATAAACTTGTCAAGGCGGGTCTTCCGCGTGCATATCGGTAACAATACCGTCGTCTGAAAAATTAGCCTTGTCCTCAAGGCAGTGATCCGGAAATTGGCGGCGAAAATCATCCTGTGGTAGCTAAGTCGCGGCGGCGATAGGGCGGTTGCGCCAAGTAAACCCGGATCTCCTCCAGAGTGGGATCCCTCGGCGTATGATGGCGTCGATCAATGATGGCCTCCGGGTAGAGGGGTTCGGAGCCGGAGTAGTCGAGGTCGGCCGGTATGTGGTCGGTGACGGGGTGGTCGCCGATGACGCGCCGGAGTTAAGAAACATGAAAAACTGGGTGGATGCGGCTACTGTCGGGTAGGCGGAGCCGGTAGGCCACGGCTCCGATCCGACTGACGATCTCAAAGGGCCCATAGAAATGAGGTGTTAATTTGGGGCAAGGGCGGCGGGCGACCGTAAGCTGGCGGTATGGATGAAGTTTGAGGAATACTCGCTCGCCCACTTGGAAGGAAAGGTCCCGGCGCTTCTGGTTAGCAAAAGAGAGCATGTTGGCATGTGTGCGCCGGAGGTGATGCTTTAAACTATCCAAGATAACGTCCTGATCATACAAATGGTCGGCCAAGCTAGCTACGGGACATTCCCCTGGAAGATGTCGGAGCACGGATGGGGGGGGGGGGGGGGGGCGGCCATAGACGGTCTCGAACGGTGTGGTATTTGCGGCGTGATGGTATGTCGTATTATAGGAGTATTCCGCCCAGCATAACTATTTTGCCCACAATCCGGGCCTCTCGCCAATGAAGCATCGCAAATACGTTTCCAAACACCGATTAAGCACCTCGGATTCCCATCGAACTGTGGATGATATGTCGTACTCATCCGGAGATGCGTGCCCTGGAGACGAAAAAGAGAAGTCCAAAAACTGGTGAGGAAGAGAGGGTCCTGGTCGCTCACTATGGAGCGGGGGAATCCATGAAGTCGCACGATCTCACTGATGAAGTTGTCTGCCACGGTTGCCGCCGTGTATGGATGGCGGAGAGGAATGAAGTGGGCGTACTTCGTGAGACGGTCGACTACCACCAGAATGCAATCAAACCCATTCGAACGAGGCAGTCGGGTGATGAAATCCATCGCAATGTCCTCCCAAACGCGCTCGGGAATCGGCAGGGGCTGCAGTAGGCCGTTGGGGAACATCGTCTCATATTCCTTCTGACAAGGCAAACAGGCCGCCACGTAGGCCTTCACCTGGCGGAGCATGTGGGGCCAGTACAGCGATGCGGCTAAACGCCGATACGTACGGAAAGCCCCTACGTGGCCCCCCGAGGGTGTGAAGTGGAACTCGGCTAACAGCTGCGGGATCCGGGAGGAGGTTGCCGAGAGCACTTGGCGGCCCCGATGGAAGAGCCAGCCCCCAACGAGAGAATAGGGCGGTCGTGCCTCCGGGTCCGCTAGTAAGGTCACCCGAATGTCAGTCAATTGGGGGTCGTGGTCCACTTCTTGCTGTTGGACGGTGGCGTCCTCCCAAACCGGTCTCGAAATTGCAGCCAATTCTGGGGCGTGAGGGTGACGAGAGAGAGCATCGGCCTCCCGGTTGGTCTTGCCAGGACGGAACTCGATCGTGAAGTCATAACCAAGGAGCTTGGTCACCCAAAGTTGTTGCATTGGCGTGACAATTTTCTGCTGGAGTAAGTAGCGGAAACTATGATGATCGGTGCGGTTCACGAGGGGCGGCCCAAGAGGTATGGCCGCCAATGCTGCACCGCCAACACGAGGGCCATGAGCTCGTTCTCGTAAGCCGAGCGGTTGCGCACCGCGGAAGAAAACGCCCGACTGTAATAAGCGATAGGTCGGCCGGCCTGCATCAACACGGCGCCCACGCCGGAACCCGAAGCGTCACATTCCACGAGGAACGGTTGTCGGAAATCCGGCATGGCCAGAACCGGCCCTTGCACCAAAGTCGCATGCAGGGCGGCGAACACCGCTATTGCGGTCGGCGGCCACACAAAAGGGCCGTCCTCTGAGGCTTTCAGCAACTGGGTGAGAGGGCGGGCCAACCCGTCATAGTCCTTGATGAAGTGCCGATAATATCCGGTGAGGCCGAAGAACGCCCGAACGTCCCGAAGAGAGGACGGAGTCGGCCTTCGGAGGACCACCTGAATTTTGTCCTCGTCCATGGTCACGCCATTGGCGGAGATGGTATGCCCCAAGTAGCTCACCGTGGTGGCACCAAAAGTGCATTTCTTCCGGTTGACGGTGAGATGGTGGTGCCGAAGGGTGGTAAAAGTCTCATGCACGTGGCGGAGGTGGTCCTGCCAAGAGCCACTAAACACGAGGATGTCATCAAAAAAAACAAGTACATGCTTACGGAGGACCGACCGGAAGATGTCATTCATGGTTGCTTGGAATGTGGCGGGGGCGTTGGTGAGCCCAAACGGCATCACCAAGAATTTGAAGTGGCCGTCATGCGTCCGAAACGCCGTCTTCGGCACGTCCTCCGGTCGGACCCGAATTTAGTGATATCTGGCACGAAGGTCCAACTTTGTGAAGAAAGCAGCGCCATGGAGCTCATCCAAGAGGTCCTGAATGACTGGGATCGGGTATTTGTCGGGCACCTTGATTTTGTTGAGCTCCCGGTAATCCACACAAAACCGCCAACTCCCGTCCTTCTTGCGGACCAATAGGACCGGACTGGAGAACGGACTAGCACTAGGCCGGATGAGGCCCCCCAACAACATCTCCCGTACGAGTCGCTCTATCTCATCCTTCTGGGCATGTCCATAGCGGTAGGGCCGAATGGATACCGCCGCCGCTCCCGGTTGGAGCACAATCGCATGGTCGGTCGGCCGAGTAGGCGGAAGGCACGGCGGGGTGGCAAAGATATCGGAGAACTCCTCGAGCACGTCATGCAAATCGGCCGCGAGAGGGTCGGCCGTATCCGGCAGGGCCGGCTGGAGAGGCCATAGCCAGGCCGAGAAATCGACGTCGGTGACGCGTGTCATAGCTCGGAATGAGATCGGCGAGTGGAGGAGGGTAGAGTCGCCCACCAAGCGGCACGGTTGGCCCTGATGCTGGAATGACATGGTCATGGAGGCCCGGTTCACCCGAACGTCCCCCAAGGTATAAAGCCACGCCCAAAATGGCGTCGACGCCGCCCAGCTCAAACAAGTAGAAGTCCATTGTGACCGTGCAAGTTCCTAAAGAGAGGGTGACATCCAAACATTGCCCCAAGGTGGGGCGGCTGCGACCATCGCCTAGGCAGACGGAGAAATCCGGGGATGAAGAATATGGCAAATCGATGTCGCGGGCGAGTTGAGCCGACATAAAGTTGTGACTCGCTCCACTATCGATCATAACGATCACCTGGCGGTTATTGATCACGGACGCGAGCTTCATCGTCCGGGGACCGGTAAGACCGCCCACGGAATAGAACGGCAATTCCAAAACATTAATGGGTGCCCCCTCCGGCTTCTGCGGGGGGTGGGGGGGTGTCCGGCGGCACCCCATCAAGTGTCGAGTCCTCGGAGGAGTATTTGCCGTCACCGTCACCAATTATCGCGTGAAACTCTTTGACCGGGCACACATGTTGCGGTGAGTAGGGTCGGCGGCAGCGGAAGCATAAACCGCGGTGGCGCATGTCGGTGTAGTCGTTATTGGAGACGTGGTGCGGGGTGTCTGTACGGGGAGGACGGCCGGCCCCCATTGGGGGCGGTCGAGGGCCGCCATCGCGCAGCGGCGGGTGGCGGAAAGTGGGGGGTCCGCCAGAGCGGGGCCCGATGTCTGCTTCTACCGCAAGGGCAAGTTCAAGGGCTTCCGAAACAGTGCGAGAACGGATGCTGGGGAGGAGGTCTTGCAAAAAGAATCTCAGGTAGTGGTCGGGAGGGAGGCGCGGAACTTGCGTGACGAGCGCGAGAAACTCGTCGATATAAGCGTCCACAGTCGTCGACTGGCGGGCCGAGCAGAGCCTCTCGATGGCGGAACCGGTGTATCAAGAATCGTAACGACTTATCATCTCTTGTTTGAACTCGTGCCATGGAATGAAGGGTTGGATCTGGCGGAGCCAGCGCGCCCAATGGAGGGTCGAGACGTCAAGGCCGACCATGGCGGTGCCGACTCGATCCGTCGGGGGGTACCGTTTAGGTCGAAGTATTGCTCCGCGCGGGCGATCCACCCCATTGGGTCTGTCCCGGAGAACGAGGGAACGTCCAAAGTGAGGGGGGATCAGCCGACGGCGGGAGGTAGGATAGTCGGGGGCTGCGGGAGAGGGTCCGGCGCGCGGAAGGCCGGCGCCAGCGGGGGGTGCGGCGTCCCGAGCACGGATGTCGTGTCGGCCGGCGATGCAGCCTCGGGCGGAGGCGGAGTATGGTGGGGCGGGGTTTGGTTCGGCGTCAAGGCCTCGAGGCGAGTGAGGATCGTGTCTTGGCTCGCAAGGATCGCCTCCATGGACGATTGAAGGCTCGCGAGGTGGCTGTCGTGTTGCGCGAGGCAATCGGAGACCGTCTCGGTGCCGTCGGCGGTGGAGTCGGGGGGGCAGTAGGGCGGCTGTTCTTGTTCGGTGCCATGAGGAAAACTCCGGCGGCGCGGGGTGGCGGGTGGAGCGGCAGGTCAGACCAAATGATGCCTTCTTGGTTTCCCAGAAGAATACGGCCCTTGATGGAGGATCGGACGGTAGAGAAGATAGGAGGAGGAGGGGATGAGAGAAGAAGCTAGGGTTAGGGAAAGAGGAAAAGAGGGAACAACCCTCACTTTACTTGATTGATCCAAAGATGAAGAAATACAACATAAGGTGATCTTCTTTATAGGGAGGGATCCACCACACTCAACATTCAAAGAAAATACAACATTTAAAATAAAGATACAAAGAGGAACCCGTCGGTCCCCTATTCCGCATCACCCGACCCTCCCGGTTCGGTCCGCCCGGCGTCATGCGGCCCGGTTTGCAATCCCGCGTCGCGTGCTCCCGTGTCGTCGCGCGTCCTCCTCGAATAAACTTGCCAAGGCGGGTCTTCCGCGTGCATATCGGTAACAGATGCCAACTTTCGTGAATCTGAGAGCTTTTATGGCACCTCACTTCGGGGGGGCCTCTCCCATATTGGAAGTGAGCTCATCATCTCTTCTAGAGGAGTCCTCGCCAACACATTACCCATTCCTCATTTATACCATCCTCTTCCAGCTACCACCCATGTTGCTACCACGCTTGTTCCTGTTGCCCCTAACAGCCAAGAGAAGTCTCATGCTCCCCCTTTGCAGGTTTACTACAACAACAACAACAGAACCCATATAGTCCCCAATCATTGGGGGTATGGGCGGGGGAAGATTGGAAACAAACCTAACCTTTGGCACTATGCACAAAGTGGCTTCTCTTAGAGGAGAAAGACCTAACCTTTGACAATAAATGCACAAAGTGGTTGCTCACAGAGTACCACTGAAATAGTGGCCCCATATACCGTCGCGTTTGTTGCAGAATCATGCCCTCAAATCAAAGACAAAGGCATCAGAGAGGGCAGACCCAAGAATCCATTTTGATTTATGTGCACATAACCTGGAAGAGGCTGGTATAAATGAGGAATGGGTAATGTGTTGGTGAGGACTCCTCATCTCTTTGCAGGTTTACTCTTGAAGAGAAAAGGGTACAAACACGCAACTATCTTCACAGGATACCTGCGTTGGCATCTGATCCGTCTTCAAAATCTACTGCACTACGAGAAGGTACTTTTACCCAACACCATTTATCTCAGTTTGTACTATGCTTCTCTCACTGCTTCACATAGAGTCTTTGTTTCCATTTTGTCCTTTATTTCTATCTCATTATCCTGGAAGGAAGATCTTTGTCGTTGCAAGTGGCAAGAAGTCATGCTCAAAGAAATGCATGCTCTTGAAAAAAATTGTACATAGGATCTTGTGCATCTCCCTCGGGAGAAGACAGTTGTTGGATGTAAGTGGGTGTTTGCTGTCAAACAGAACACCCAGGGAATTGTCAAGAGATACAAGGCAAGGCTGATTTCCAGAGGATACACGCAGACTACTAGGATCAATTATTAGTAGACGTTTGCTCATATAGCAAAGACGAACTCCATAAGAGTCCTCCTAGTATGTGTTGTCTGCAAGGGATGGAACCTCAATCAATTAAATGTGAAGAATGCGTTCCTCCATTGGGACCTAGAAGAGGAAGTGTATATGTTTATGTCCCTACCTCCTGGACTTGCTGCAGAAGGATCTGAAGGGAAGGTTTACAAGCTTAAAAAGACTTTATACGGCCCTAAACAATCTCCTAGAGCTTGGTTTAGGAGATTTCACAAGGCCATGAGGACTTTTGGATATACTCAGGTCTTAGAGTAATGCAGATCATACTCTGTTCATCAAGCACAGAGAAGGAAAATTGACAGCTGTTATAGTTTATGTGGATGGCATTGTCATAACAGGTGATGATTCTTGTGTTTTACAGCACATGATTGTAAGATGAATGGAAAGGGAATCGAGTCTAATACTTTGCATCTACACTTTTTCGCAACTACGTTACCAACATGGTCCTCCATCCTTTCCAGAATAAAATTGATAATTCCAAATTTTATGTATCTAGTTTAAAGTGTGAGCAGTGTGAGCACTGGAAATAACGACATACACTATATCCTCCTCTGTCAATCAATTACTAGGTAGTCTAGAGGAACTTATTCATATTGAAGTATGGAATCCTTATAGAACTCATCTTTTGAAGGGTAACAAATATTTTGTTATTTTTGTTAATGAATTATCATTACTTACGCATTTTTATTACGTAAAATGTAAATTTAAACACCTTTGTTGAAACCCTACTTCTCACTTAGGTTTCGTAGCAACAACACAATCATAGCCTCTTTTTAAGGTTTCCATATCCTCAAAACAAAATTTAACAAAGGTGCATGAAAGGAAAAGAGAGAGAAATCAAGAGAGCTAAATGAGATGGAAGAGTACAAAGAAGAGGCCTATTGTTGGAGAAAAACGGTATTCAAGAATATTATTGTTTGTTGGAAGCCTGTAGCTTGGGAAGCTGTATTTTCATCAATGTTGTCTTGCTTTTCTTGGTCATTATGTACCCAAGGTGCTCTGTTGTTCTGGATTGATAGTTCTCCAAAATACAAACATTCAAAATTATTATGATTATTTTATGCCCATGAAGGGTATAAGGAAAAAAAAACGCATCTCTTTGAAATAACTCGCTCTATTATGCTCTAAATGAGTGTTCTCAAAATATATTGGGTTGATCTCATTCTTACAGCCTGCCAATTGATAAATAAAAGGTCTTTTATGTTCTAAATTATCAATCATAATATAATATAATGGATCAACCCCTAATATGTGAGGTATCATCCAACTTGGTTCAGCTCAGTTCATACGAAGTTGAACCCCATTTGTTTAATCTTATTTGATAAGGTGGCCAGCGAGTCTTTCCTAGGAAGCCACCCATCCTAAAATATCCAACTCCCCTAATCATGGAGTTCCTAACAGAAGCAAAACCTTCCCCAAAAAGCGTATATGATACTACGGGGTCTGAATTATTACTTAAGCTCATAAACTTTTCTTCGGATTCCATTGTGAGAATAAGTTCATTTGCGCATTTCCTTTCTCCTAAAAGTCTATCGTCTTATAACTCTATCAAGAGCTTCCATGTGGGCTCTACTACCCCAAAGACAGTCTCCGCCCTAATCAAACCGCCCTCATCAGATAGACGATGTTATGGGTCCACCAAATTCAATTTGGTTCCTTCATGAACCACACATCGCACTGCAAAAGATCCCATTCTAACATCATTTCTTGATTTGTCTCACACTGGTGTAGAGGTCATGTTAATCTTATCAATATCATTCCAATTTCATTACGTAAGGATGAGGATTGTCTTTGGCTCGGATTCAATGAAAATTTTATGTCTGTTAACTGGCAGAGAAATAATTTAGTGTAGAGCGAGCAGTTAAAAAAACGAATTAATCGTAATAATGGGCATTTACGCCAGCAGAACAAGTATGGCAACGGGGAGAAAGGGAATATGCAAAAGAACTGAAACATCAGTGGGTTCTACCTGGCTGCTCCATCGTAGGGGGAGGAGAGAGCCGATTTTGACCCCGACGGCGCGTCCTCTTCCACTTGATTTGAGGGTTTAAGCTGGATAAGGGCTTTGAGCCGTGCAAATAATGGACAAAACGGCTGAAATGGAAGTGACGAGTAGAGTAAGGGAGAGTGAGAAGAAGGGGAAGAACCGGAGGAGCTAAGAAGGTTCGCTGGCTTCTGTTTGAGATTTCTCCGGGAATCTCTTGCAGCAGAAGATGAAGCTGGAGAGCGTGTAAGCAGAAGGTAATCCAAGTGCGGGGGTGGGGTGGGGACGCTTTACCTGGGTGCATGTGGGGTCCCTCGCTCGCATATATACCTCTATAAAAAAGACGAGGACTTTCATGATTATTCCTTAGTTTAGTCGACGACGACAATAATAATAATAATATTATGGAAAATATTACACACGCCTAACTAATAGCAAAAAAAATAATAAAAAGTGGGCCCCACAGCCCCACTCAACACAAAAACACTCAACACAACTTTGCAAACCTAATTTTCTCTAGGCTACCAGAGCATTTTCCCCGGCTTCCCTCTTCCGGTGTTCCTAGAGGCGGCCGTTTCCAGCGTTTCAGCCCCACCTAATTTTCTCCAGGCTATCGGTGCATTTTCCCCGGTTTCCCTCTCCCGGCGTTCCTACAGGCGGTCGTTTCCAGCGTTCCAGTCCTACCTAATTTCCTCCAGGCTACCGGCGCATTTTCCCCGGCTTCCCTCTTCCGGCGTTCCTACAAGCGGTCGTTTCCAGCGTTCCATCCCCACCTAATTTTCTCCAGGCTACCGGCGCATTTTCCCCGGCTTCCCTCTTCCGGCATTCCTACAGGCGGCCGTTTCCAGCATTCCTACAGGCGCCCTTGACCGGACGGTGAGCATCGTACCCCCACCTAGCAATTAATTTTAATATTTCATTGTGAATTTTTTATCCAGACTTAATGTGATTTGTCTGAAGTTCGTGATGTTGTACGTTTGCATGGGAAATGAATGTTCATATAGACGCCCTTGACCGGACTGATAATATGGATGATGCTCAGTCTTTTAGTATGGACATTAGTGATGAAGAAGTCAATCAAAATATTGTGACAAATAAAGATGATTTGTTTGAGCCTCCAAAAATCAATGCATCACATGATAGTATTGAGCAAATATATGATTATTATAGAAAATATGGAATACAATGTGATTTTGGGGTATCTAAGAGATCTTCTATAAAGTCAAAGGGGATACCAACATATATAACAATTGAATGTAGTAGATTTGGAAAATCAAATATTTCTTCACAAAATGTTTTGAATTCCCATCGTATTACCAAAACGCAGTGTAAGGCCAGACTTCTTGCAAATAGATTAGAGGACAATAGGTGGATTGTTACAAGTTTTTCAGATGAGCATAATCATGTATTGAGCCATGGGAAATCATGCACGTAATTACAGGTGTAATCGAAAGCTAACAGCTATCGCAAAGAGAAAACTTGAATTAAATGATGTTGCTGGTATCAGAATGAACAAAATTTTTAATGTGTTAATGGTTGAAGCGGGCGGGCATGAAAATTTACCATTTTTAGAGAAAGACTGCATAAATTATATTGAAAAGGTAAGACGGCCCAGGTTGGGTGCAGGTGATGCTAGTTCACTTCAAAATTATTTCAAAAAAAGTGCAATCAATTGATTCCAATTTCTTTTTTACTATTTATGATGATGATAATCGAATCAAAAATTTATTTTGGGCTGATGCAAGATGTAGAGCTGCTCATGAGGATTTTGGGGATGTGATCACATTTGATACTACCTACTTGGCAAATAAATATGACATGTCTTTTGCTCCATTTGTAGGGGTTAATCATCATGGTCACTCAATTTTACTTGGATGTGGTTTGATATCTTCTGAAGATACTGAAAATTTCATTTGGTTATTTGACACTTGCTTGACTTGTATGAATAATAAGCCACCAAATATTATTATTACTGATCAAGATAGAGCTATGCAAAATGCAATTCAAAAAATTTGTCCTAATACTTCTCATAGATGGTGTTTATGACATATTTAAAAGAAAGTTCCAAAAAAATTAAGAGGAATGAATAATTATGAGTCGATAAAGTTTCATTTGCATCGAATTGTCTATGATTCTTTTACTATTACAGAGTTTGAACAAGGATGGTATGATATGATTAGTGAGTATTCACTTAATAATAATGATTGGTTGAATGCATTATATGCTGAAAGACAACATTGGGCTCCAGTTTTTGTCACTACTAGAAAAATGAGTATTACCTATATTTTTTTTGCCACTGGTAAAAAAACGTGGCTAATAAGTAAGTATTAGCCACGGTTCTCCAACCCGTAGCTAATAACAAAGTATTAACTACACTTGAACAATTCATGGCTAATAAGAGTTTAATAGCCACGATAAATCAAAATTCATGGCTAAAACATTAAAGCACATTTTGGGCTAAAATGTCTACCACTCAAAGAAGTTGAGGAATAAATGCATTTCTTGATGGTTATGTAAATTCAAAGACAACACTGAAACCATTTGTATAACAATATGATAATGCTCTACGGAGTAAAGTTGTCAACCAACAGAATGTAGACTTTAAGTCTTTCAACTCCTGGATACCATGTGTAACATTTTATGCAATGGAGAAGCAAATTCAAGGCATTTATACCAATTCAAAGTTTAAAGAATTTCAGCATGAGTTAACATGTGTTATGTATTGTAAATCTACTTTGCTAGATTCAGTTGATTTAAAATATTATTATGAAGTGTCAGAGCTGAAAAAATATGGGGAAAATGACGGGCAAATGAGAAAAATCAATTTCAATGTTTATTTTTGTAAAATGAAGAACATGAAATTGAAATGCAATGTATTTGCAAATTATTTGAATTCTGTGGAATATTATGTAAGCACATATTATTGATTATGGTTGAGAAAAATATATTTTTGATTCCTTCAAAATATATTTTACAACGATGGAGAAAGGATATTAAAAGACACCAAACTAAGAGCAGAATCACTTATAGTAATTGGAAGGATACATATGAAGGACGCAGATTTGACAATATGTCATCAGTTTTTAACGAAGTTGCTAATCTTTCATATGAATCTGAAGAGAACTGCAATTTGTTGATTGAACGACTTGAAGATCTCAAGATAGATTTGAAAGATAAATGTGTCAACAATGGAAGAAGATCAAGTATATCAGCTAATTTAAGTAAGACAACATCAATGACAAACAATCAAATAAAGTCACCCATAGTTAAAAGAGGCAATGATCGCCCGCCAATTAACAAGAAAAGATCTAAGATAGAGCAGATTGTTGATAATGTAAGAAAGAAGAAATCTCAAGTCACCAAAAGATCAAAAAGACAAAAGAAAGAGGTAATATTTAATTTTAAAATTTAAGGGTATTATTTTGTACCTAATTTATTTTTTTATTTATTCAACATTATTTTTTACAGGGTACTCAGCTGCACGAGACTGCACAGTCAATTTCAGTGTTAAATGACAACCTACATCAAAATCATTTGCCACTCAATTTTGATCTAAATGTAAGAAATCTTATTTGTTTAAATACAATTTGATTATTAATACATTTTTTAATTAATTTATAATTTGTTTTGCTGTAGGAATAGTCACAAAAGGTGAACTTGACGCCGACGGTAAGGCTAAAACAGCCTTAGGGAGGGGCGACGATCGGTGCAGCAGCAAAAATAGGGAAGCAAAATGATAATTTTGGGAAACCCTATAAAATTAAAATTTACTGTTTATTGAAGACTTTTGGGTTTTTTAACTCTCTGAATGAAATGAAATCAGATTAGAAAGATAAGGGAACAAGAGATAAATGTACAACGCCCAGGTCGTTTTCCAGGGAGATAAATGTAGAATGTCGGGTGTTTTTTTGTGTTGAGTGGGGTTGTGGAGCCCACTTTTTTTGTTTTTTGCTATTAGTTAGGTGTGTGTAGTCCGGTCCTAATAATATATAGTAATTATAATTGAGAGGTGATATTAGCAGTCCAATTCTCGCTATTCGCACCCCAAAAATTGTAAGAATCCTCATTATATTTGCAGCCCAATTCTCATTAATCGCATCCCATCGAATAACCTCCTCTCCATATCTCTCCTCCCGTTGCCTAAACCCTAGCAGTAGTTCTATCGGTCGCGTCGTCTTTCCCCCTCTTTGATTCAGCTTCTTCAAAAAAGAAGAAAATTATCCAGCGAAAATCTCAAATAAGTAGTCAGTTTTCTAGTTAGAGGAAGGTTTTCATGTCATTTAACTTGGTTTAGAGTTAATTCCTCTATGCATGTCATTTAACTTGTTTTCCTGCTAGGTATTTAAATTGTTTTAGAGTTTTTAAGATGTTTCTCTAGGCTTCTATTGCTTAATAAATCAACAAAGTGTTTCGCTTGTTCAAGATGGGAGTGGGGTGTAAATATAATTTTGGACTACACTAAAATTTATGGAGTACGAATAGCGATGGACTGTGAATAGCCAGTTCCAGACTGCTAATATCAACTCTCTTATAATTATAATGAAGAAATTAGAGTATTACGCCTAACAACCTAACACCGAATATCTGGGTTGCGGTAATTTTAGGTGATTGTTAACTTCAACTCATTTTTGGCTATTCGAATCTTAAAATAAAAAAAAACGCCTATTTTTTACGGAGCAATGTTAAGAGCACGTCGGTTTTCGCTATTGACAGTTAAATTATATTAACATGCTAAAATATTTTATTTTCACGCCATGTTATTACCGCACCAAATATAAAATTTGTTATTTGAACACTAAAATGCTATGATTTTTTCCTCTCTATTTTTATACGATTAATTAATAGCTTACAAAAATCTAAACATCCAAGATACCTAGGCCGAGAGAGGCGGCGTTCCTCCGGTGCAGTGGCGGATCCAGAAAATTATAAATGGGGGTGCACAAAAAATTTCAAAACACAAATGCTAGCGGGGTGAGTAGGAGGGTCGTGAGTCACATGTTGAAAATTAATTTTTGGGGTGCACATAGCTGAACTTGGTTTGCGAATAGCCAAATTTGGTCTGCGAATAGCCAACTTTGGTCTGCAAATAGCCAACTTTGGTCCGCGAATAGCCAATATTTGTCCCAAAACAAACTAGTTACGTGACGTGAGAACGTTTCCATCTTATCGGAGCCATTTCTCCCTCATCTGGCCACCGTTTTTGACATATTATAAGTAGTCAAAATTCATTGTCTCGACGAGAGGAATCCAAATTCACTAACAATTTTGAAAAATAATGGGGGTGCACGTGTCCCTCGGGCCCCCCTCTGAATCCGCCCCTGCTCCGGCAGTTATTGTCGTCGTTTTCCTTGAGCAGAGGCGTCGAATACTCCAGCATGCGACGATTACTCCTGCGTGCAACTTGCGTCACGAGAACGACAGGCTCGGGCGGACGATTATTTTCGGTGTGCACTTAATTAGTCGAGTTAACTCTAATTTATGTTTCATAATAATCCTAACCTTCAACAACTATAATAAACAATAGTAGTTCAATCATAATCAAAATTCTAGTTAATTTCTAATGGGCCATAATTTAATATTTAAAAAACCTTAAAGCTAATTAAAAAAAAAATTGTGACAAAATCTGGATCGTCCATTTGGATAGAAAATATTACTGGATTGATATGATTATTGGATCCCACCCTCCCTCATATGCATTTCATATTCTTCTTTCTTCACCAGCGGCTCCACCAGTATGAGAACCGGTGGACGGAGTACGAGCAGAAGATGAAATTCATGGAAAAAAGCCTCACGGTCGACGATGTGGAGCGGCGCTCTGACGCATCGGTCAACTAGAGCTGGGACAGCAACGACAACCAAAACGGGTCCGAGAGCGGCGGACGTTCCTCCGACGGTTATTGGCGGTGTTTTCCTCCGGCGGTTACTGGCGGTGTTTTCCTCCGGCATAGGCGGCGAATGCTCCAGCGTGCGGCCATTACTCATGCGTGCGGCTTGCGTAGGGAGAACGAATTGCTCGGGCGGGCGATTCTTTTCGTTGTGCGCTTAAAGCTTGGAGTGCTGGGTTTTTTTGTGTTTTTTAGGAAAATTTTATGGTGTGTTAATAGTTGTATTATGTGTGTTTTCAACATTGCTCTTTTTATATGGTTAACCGTAACCCTTCCTCCTTCCTCCTGTTGAAGCCCGCCTCCTTTCTCCGGCTCAACTTTCTGATCTCTACCTCAATGTTAACAACATATATGGGCACATCCCAGAGGAATTCGAATGTAACATTTACTTGAGGAGTTGAGTTTGGCTTCTCCTTCTTGCCTTTTCTCTCTCTCTCTCTCTCTCTAGGGCTTCTAGTGAGAGATTCTTGTTGGAGTGCTCGAAGCATCCCGTGTGACCGTCTAGTTTGGAACAGTCTACGCGTTGTCCTAGCAGGGGTATTTATAGGACGACAGCCGTAAATCCTCGACGACCCCTTATGGACCTGATACCATATATAAATATAAGAGGAGAATGTTAAGGAATATATTTATATATGGTATCGGGTCCATAACGAGTCGTCGAGGATTTAGGGTTCTCGTCCTATAAATGCCCCTGCTGGGGGAGACGTGTAGACCGTTCCAAACTAGACAGCCACACGGGATGCTTCGAGCACTCCAACATTCTTGAAGTTCTTTCGTTGGTGTGCCCTAGCCCTCACTCTCATGCAAACGTTCGTCGCCGCCTAGCCTTCTTCCCTCCCAGTCGCTGCTCCAGGAGGGTTCTCCCCTTCGCTTGCCGTCGAATGAGGAGAAGAAGACATCACCCATCTTCTCCACTGTGATCGAGAAGAAGAAGTCATCAACTACTTTCGTTTTCGGCGTTCCCAAGCAACGATCCCGACGTCGCTGTCGCGATCGAAGGAGAAGTTGTCGCTTGTCTTCGTGGATCTCGATCGCTGCTCCAGGCACGCAACATCCCGTCGATTGTAGAGGCCATCGTTGTGGCGTTTCTTCTTCCCGATCGTTGCTCGTAGTCGCTCCAGATCTGTTAATTAACTGCATATACTATCGGATAACCAGACGTATATACGATTGTTGCTCGCCGTCACTCCAGATCTGTTGTCGCCGCCGTTGTTTTCCCATTCCAGGCCGGATCTCCTCTTGTGGAGAAAAGTTGGCTGCCGACCATAATGAGTCAGTTTTTGCAAAGGATCTGGAAAGGCATTTCACAATGTCAAAGGGAAACAATCTTCCCTCTCTTGTGTCGATGATCAAACTTGAGAAGTTCTCAAATTCTGAATTCTGTAAGCGGAACACCCAGTTTGGTATGAAGTATTTGAATATTTTCTATACACTGCAGTCTGATTTTGCAGATTATGAAGAAGGAAAAGACGAGGCTCAGTGGATCAACGACGAAGATTTTTGCCATGATTACCTCGATCCTCAACTGTCTCTCCAACACACTGGCAGAGATTTATGGCAAATTGAAGACATCAAAGGCGATCTGGGTCGCTCTGGAAGAATAGTTCAAGGAAGAATAAAACATGTCTAAGATGCACCTGGTGGACAAATTCATGGCATTCACCTTCTCTGAAGATGGAGAGATTCTGCCACAGGTTGCAGATTTTGAGAATCTGGTGGCAAAGCTCAATAGTGAGAACGTCCCTGTGCCATATGGGTTCGTTGCCAGAGTCATTATTTTCAAGCTCCCTTCGGTGGGGTATTCATTCAAGACTGAGATGTATCGGAAGAAGTCTCAGGTCAATCTCAAAGACCTGAAGCGGTTCATCTGCATTGGGGATGAGAACCGGACTAGGCATGCCTTAGAAACAGTTAGTAGGCAGAATTTGTTGTCCACATGGTCACGCATCCTAAGCACAAGCCTCAGCCTGGGAAGTCTAAGCCGCAGACCAGTGCAACTGCAGTTGGGGACACCAGCAAAAAGATCAAAAAATTCAAAGGTAAGTGCTACAACTGCAACAGTTGGGGTCACTATGCTTCTGAGTGCAAAGCAAATATGCTTCATCAGACTTCGCCTACCCACTTTGTTGCCATGGTAGGGAAAGGTCAGGTCAGTACAAAGTGGTGGCTAGATTCAGGTGCCACATGTCATGTCTGCAATAATCTAACTCTTTTGAAGGATCTCACTGTAGTGAACGAAATCGTGAATGTTGCAAATGAAGCCATTGCTCAAGTACTTCAGCCAGGGACTGCGGATTTGCTACTCTCTTCAAGTACACATTTAATTTTGAAGAATGTTAAATTTATACCAACAGTGGCTGCTAATTTAGTTTCAATTTGCATGTTATGCGATGCTGGTATGTCTTTTAACATTAGTGGTGGTATAGTAACTTTAATGGTTAACTCGAATTACTTTGGTTGTGCATATGTCTTAAATGGGATTTATAGATTGAGTCTAGCAAACAAGGTAGTTCATGCAGTTAGTTCAAATATGATAGATCCTAAGACTTTACAAGCAAGACTAGGACATGTGAACTATAGAAAATACTTCAGCTAGCTAAAACTCATAATATTCCCTTAGACACAACATTCAAATTTGACAAATGTGAGATTTGTGCTCAAACCAAGATAACTAGAACACATTTTAGTTAGGTTTCTAGGAGACACCGTTACTAGAGTTAATACATTCTGATATTTATGTTCACAAAAGTTTGTTACAACAGAAGGTCGGAAGTATCTGATAACTTTTATCGACGATTACTCTATATTTAGTCATATTTATCTCATTAAATCCAAAGACAAAGCTTTTGAAAAATTACGTATTTTCAAAAAGAGGGTAGAAAATCAACTTTACATGAAAATTAAAAGACTAAGAAGTGATAGAGGGGGAACATTGTTGAAACTAGAGAACTGGTCTCGACGTTCGCAAGGGGGATGCAGCTAACCCTTACTTAACCTGAGCGAGACCCTTGACCAATCACTGAGAACCAAAGAACCTTGCCTTTAGAGAACACCTAAGTCCACAAACGGACCCCTTAAGCTGCAGTGTGGAGGTCCCACCACATACCCAAAAGCTCACATGGAACTTCCCCTCCCAAGCCAATGCTGAGCCTGGGCACCTTGGAGGGCACTAAGGATCACCTCACCGTCCACCTTCAATGACAAGGGGGAGGAAAGGGGTAGTGCTTGCTCACACGCGAGGGAGGGGGGTACCAACATCCCTTCCCAAGGTGCCCATGGGGGTCTATTTATAGACTTCCCAAAAATTAGGCTGCGGATAGCAAAAAATCTACTATCCGCAGCCCAACAACCAACCCGAATGACCAAAAAAGGAGAGGGGGGGGGGGGGCGAGTGGAGCTTGAGACGTCCACTCCCCCCCTTGCCGGGGGTCGAATGAGTGGACCGAGGTCCACCACCCTGACTGGGCGAGTGGACCTTGCGGTCCACTCAACCCACCGGGCGAGTGGACCCTTGGTCCACTCGCCCAGCTGCTCGGGCGAGTGGACCTATGGTCCACTCCCCACCTTGGGCGTGTGGACCCAAGGTCCACTCCCCCCCCCCACTCGGGCGAGTGGACCAAGGGTCCACTTGGGCGAGTGGACCAAGGGTCCACTCGGGCGAGTGGACCAAGGGTCCACTCGCCCGGGGCTTTGGGCGAGTGGACCCAAGGTTCACTCGCCCAAGGAGATCTGCCCCCCACCCCGACCTTCTCTTTTTGGTCTTGACAACCTCCGTTGGTTCGGTGCGCTGCGCAATGGTCACCCTCTCTACCGCGACCTTATCTGCGTCGGGTCACACCGACTCGGAAAATATGAGGGTTGTACACAATCCCCGCTCTTTTCGAGCTTGTCGTAAGCTCGGAAAGAAAGTCCAACCCACCTATTGGACGAGTAGGTGGGACCCTAGAGCGATCCATGGAAGGCCATGCCAACGGGATGCTCCTGCCGAGTTTTTCAACTGAACCTAACGTTGGGGCGGAACGCGAACCTTTCTCCACTTAACAACCCTCCTATGAGCCGAGCTCAACTGGAGGTGGAGAAAGCTCAACACCTTAGGTCAAATTGAACTCGACCTGCTGTGGAAGGCGAGAACTCCACACCTACCAGGGAGTCGAGCTCACCTGGTGAGGGAGGGGGCTCCACACCTACCAGGGAGCCGAGCTCACCTGGAGGGGGAGGGAACTCCACACCTTCCAGGGAGCCGAGCTCACCTGGAGGGGGAGGGAACTCCACACCTACCAGGGAGCCGAGCTCACATGGAGGGGGAGGGAACTCCACACCTACCAGGGAGCCGAGCTCAACTAGAGGGGGAGGGAACTCCACACCTACCAGGGAGCCGAGCTCACCTGGAGGGGGAGGGAACTCCACACCTACCAGGGAGCCGAGATCACCTGGAGGGGGAGGGAACTCCACACCTACCAGGGATCCGAGCTCACCTGGAGGGGGAGGGAAAACTCCCCACTTTCCAGGGAGCCGAGCTCACCTGGAGGGGGAGGGAACTCCACACCTACGAGAGAGCCGAGCTGACCTGGAGGGGGAGGGAACTCCACACCTACCAGGGAGCCGAGCTCACCTGGAGGGGGAGGGAACTCCACACCTACCAGGGAGCCGAGCTCACCTGGAGGGGGAGAGAACTCCACACCTACCAGGGAGCCGAGCTCACCTGGAGGGGGAGGGAACTCCACACCTACCAGGGAGCCGAGCTCACCTGGAGGGGGAGGGAATTCCACACCTACCAGGGAGCCGAGCTCACCTGGAGGGGGAGGGAACTCCACACCTACCAGGGAGCCGAGCTCACCTGGAGGGGGAGGGAACTCCACACCTACCAGGGAGCCGAGCTCACCTGGAGGGGGAGGGAACTCCACACCTTCCAGGGAGCCGAGCTCACCTGGAGGGGGAGGGAACTCCACACCTACCAGGGAGCCGAACTCACCTGGAGGGGGAGGGAACTCCACACCTACCAGGGAGCCGAGCTCACCTGGAGGGGGAGGGAACTACACACCTACCAGGGAGCCGAGCTCACCTGGAGGGGGAGGGAACTCCACACCTACAAGGGAGCCGAGCTCACCTGGAGGGGGAGGGAACTTCACACCTTCCAGGGAGCCGAGCTCACCTGGAGGGGGAGGGAACTCCACACGTACCAGGGAGCCGAGCTCACCTGGAGGGGGAGGGAACTCCACACCTACCAGGGAGCCGAGCTCACCTGGAGGGGGAGGGAACTCCACACCTACCAGGGAGCCGAGCTCACCTGGAGGGGGAGGGAACTAACAGTTTCCTGAACTATCCTGGGGCGGAGAACCAGTCAACGTCCCAGGTGCTTACCCTCACCGAGGGACGGAGGGATTCAACCATCTTTCCAAAGCAACTGGGGGCAGAGAACCAATCCGCGTCCTAGGACCTTACCTTCACCTGGAGACAGAGGAACTCAACCACCTTTTCAAAGCAACTGAGGCAGAGATCCAATCCACGTCTTAGGTGCTTACCTTCACCTAGAGGTAGAGGAACTCCACCATCTTATCAAAGCAACTGAGACAGAGATCCAATCCATGTCTTGGGTGCTTAGCTTACCTGGAGGTAGAGGAGTTCAACACCTTTCTGAACCAATTGGGGGCGGAGTACCCGTCCATGTCCTTGGGGCTTAGCTTGCCTAGAGGTAGGGGAACCCAACACCTTCCCAAACTAGTTGGGGGCGGGTACCCGTCTACGTCCTAGGGGCCTAGCTTACCTGGAGGCAAAGGAACTCAACACTATTCAAACCAACTGGAGGTGGAATACCCATCCACATCCTAGGGCCTAGCTTACCTGGAGGTAGATGAGCTCATCATCTCTCCAAGTCACTTACTCAAGCAGCGAGTCGACCCGATGAGTCTCCCATCTGCCGGCATGACTGAGCCCGGAGAATGGTCTCTAATCGGGGATCTTACCAAATGGGGGCAGAGTACTCATCCACGTCCTAGGTGCTTACCTTCATCTGGAGGCAGAGGAACCCAACACCTTCCCAATCCACTCCGCATGTGGCGAGTCAACCCGATGAGTCTCCCATCTACCGGCATGACTGAGCCCGGAGAATGGTCTCTAGTCGGGGATATTACCTATCAGTCGACTCGATGAGTCTCCCATCTACCGGCATGACTGAGCTCGGAGAATGGTCTCTAGTCGGGGATATTACCAATCAGTCGACCCGATGAGTCTCCCATATGCCGGCATGACTGAGCCCGGAGAATGGTCTCTAGTCGGGGATATTACCAATCAGTCGACCCGATGAGTCTCCCATCTGCGACATGACTGAGCCCGGAGAATGGTCTCTAGTCGGGGATATTATCGAATGGGAGCGGAGTACCCATCCACGTCCTAGGTGCTTACCTTCACCTAGAGGCAGAGGAACTCAACACTTACCCCAAGCCACTTAGTCAAGGCGTTACCTGAAACCTCTTCATTCATCATCGAGGAGCTACCTGCTTATTACAGCGTGCCCCTCTGGGCCTAATTGGTCACATGCACTTTGACCATTTCATTCATTACTTCCTCCATCTTCTTCGTCTTCTTATTCCTTTTCTTTCTCCTGCTTCGCATGTCAGCCTGGAGGCGGAGGACTTGTTCCTGAAACTGATCTGCGTAGCTCCCCTGTGTCTCCCCGTGCTTCTGTTGAATCAGGAACAGGGACTCCGCCCCCTTCCTGGTGAGACGGAGGCATCCTCCCTGCCCCCTCACTCGGGGCAGCTGGTCCCAGGAGAGCTGTTGAAGAGCGCTTGCGCTTGGAGGCTCAAACCTTCCTCCGAGGCTGGCCCCTTCCCTTGCCAACACGCTTGCTCTATCTCTATCAAAGACGACGAGGTGAGCACAGGTGTTGGCGATGCCGAGCACTCGCCCTGAGGGGGGAGTGCAAACCGCAAGACTTCCTGGATTGACTTCCTGAGCTCCTTGAAGTCACCTTTCTTCATGCTCTTGCCGGCCGGGGTGAGTCCCCCAGCTCATCTCTTCCAGCCATGAGACTTGCCCAGAGCTTTTCGAACTAGCTGCTTCCACGCTCACCGCACCATAATGTTGAAACCAGAGAATTAGTCTCGACGTTCGCAAGGGGGGTGCAGCTAACCCTTACTTGACCTGAGCGAGACCCTTGACCAGTCACTGAGAACCAAAGGACCTTGCCCTTATAGAACACCTAAGTCCACAAACGGACCCCTTAAGCTGCAACGTGGAGGTCCCACTACATACCCGGAAGCTCACATGGAACTTCCCCTCCCAAGCCAATGTTGATCCTGGGCACCTTGGAGGGCACTAAGGATCACCTCACCATCCACCTTCAATGACAGGGGGAGGGAAGGGGTAGTGCTTGCTGACATGCGAGGGAGGGGGTACCAACATCCCTTCCCAAGGTGCCCATGAGGGTCTATTTATAGACTTCCCAAAAATTGGGCTGTGGATAGCAAAAAATCTATTATCCGCAGCCCAACAACCAACCCGAATGACCAAAACAGGAGGGGGGCGAGTGGAGCTTGAGACGTCCACTCCCCCCCCCCCCTTGACGGGGGTCGAATGAGTGGACCCTTGGTCGACTCGCCCAGCTGCCCGGGCGAGTGGACCTATGGTAGATGTGGAGTTCCCTCCCCCTCCAGGTGAGCTCGGCTCCCTGGTAGGTGTGGAGTTCCCTCCCCCTCCAGGTGAGCTCGGCTCCCTGGTAGGTGTGGAGTTCCCTCCCCCTCCAGGTGAGCTCGGCTCCCTGGAAAGTGTGGAGTTCCCTCCCCCTCCAGGTGTGCTCAGCTCCCTGGAAAGTGTGGAGTTCCCTCCCCCTCTAGGTGAGCTCGGCTCCCTAGTATGTGTGGAGTTTCCATCCCCTCCAGGTGAGCTCGGCTCCCTGGTAGGTGTGGAGTTCCCTCCCCCTCCAGGTGAGCTCGGCTCCCTGGTAGGTGTGGAGTTCCATCCCCCTCCAGGTGAGCTCGGCTCCCTGGTAGGTGTGGAGTTCCCTCCCCTTCCAGGTGAGCTCGGCTCCCTGGTAGGTGTGGAGTTCCCTCCCCCTCCATGTGAGCTCGGCTCCCTGGTAGGTGTGGAGTTCCCTCCCCCTCCAGGTGAGCTCGGCTCCCTGGTAGGTGTGGAGTTCCCTCCCCCTCCAGGTGAGCTCGGCTCCCTGGTAGGTGTGGAGTTCCCTCCCCCTCCAGGTGAGCTCGGCTCCCTGGAAGGTGTGGAGTTCCCTCCCCCTCCAAGTGAGCTCGGCTCCCTAGTAGGTGTGGAGCCCCCTCCCCCACCAGGTGAGCTCGACTCCCTGGTAGGTGTGGAGTTCCCTCCCCCTCCAGGTGAGCTGGGCTCCCTGGTAGGTGTGGAGTTCCCTCCCCCTTCAGGTGAGGTCGGCTCCCTGGTAGGTGTAGAGTTCCCTCCCCCTCCAGGTGAGCTCGGCTCCCTGGTAGGTGTGGAGTTCCCTCCCCCTCCAGGTGAGCTCGGCTCCCTGGAAGGTGTGGAGTTCCCTCCCCTCCAGGTGAGCTCGGCTCCCTGGTAGGTGTGGAGCCCCCTCCCCCACCAGGTGAGCTCGACTCCCTATTAGGTGTAGAGTTCTCGCCTTCCACCGCAGATCGAGTTCAATTCGACCTAAGGTGTTGAGCTTTCTCCACCTCCAGTTGAGCTCGGCTCATATGAGGGGTGTTAAGTGGAGAAAGGTTCGCGTTCCGCCCCAACGTTAGGTTCAGTTGAAAAACTCGGCAGGAGCATCCCGTTGGCATGACCTTCCATGGATCGCTCTAGGGTCCCACCTACTCGTCCAATAGGTGGGTTGGACTTTCTTTCCGAGCTTACGGCAAGCTCGAAAAGAGCGGGGATTGTGTACAACCCTCATATTTTCCGAGTCGGTGTGACCCGACGCAGATAAGGTCGCGGTAGAGAGGGTGACCATTGCGCAGCGGACCGAACCAACGGAGGACGTCAAGACCAAAAAGAGAAGGCCCGGGGGGGGGGGCAGATCTCCTTGGGCGAGTGAACCTTGGGTCCACTCGCCCAAGGCCCCGGGCGAGTGGACCGTTGGTCCACTCGTCCAAGGACTCGGGCGAGTGGACCTTTGGTCCACTCGCCCGAGTGGGTGGGGGGGGGGGGGGGGGGGGCGAGTGGACCTTGGGTCCACTCGCCCAAGGTGGGGAGCGAGTGGACCTAGGGTCCACTCTCCCCAAGCCCGTGGGCGAGTGGACCTATGTTTCACTCGCCCAGGCAGCTGGGCGAGTGGACCAAGGGTCCACTCTCCCGGTGGGTTGAGTGGACCGCAAGGTCCACTCGCCCAGTCAGGGTGGTGGACCTCGGTCCACTCATTCGACCCCCGACAAGGGGGGAGTGGACGTCTCAAGCTCCACTCGCCCCCTCCTATTTCGGTCATTCGGGTTGGTTGTCGGGCTGCGGATAGTAGATTTTTTGCTATCCGCAGCCTAATTTTTGGGAAGTCTATAAATAGACCCCCATGGGCACCTTGGGAAGGGATGTTGGTAGCCCCCCCCCCCCCCCCCCCCCCCTCCCTCGCGTGTGAGCAAGCACTACCCCTTCCCTCCCCCTGTCATTGAAGGTGGACGGTGAGGTGATCCTTAGTGCCCTCCAAGGTGCCCAGGCTCAGCATTGGCTTGGGAGGGGAAGTTCCATGTGAGCTTTCGGGTATGTTGTGGGACCTCCACGTTGCAGCTTAAGGGGTCCGTTTGTGGACTTAGGTGTTCTCTAAGGGCAAGGTTCTTTGGTTCTCAGTGACTGGTCAAGGGTCTCGCTCAGGTCAAGTAAGGGTTAGTTGCATCCCCCTTGCGAACGTCGAGACCAGTTCTCTGGTTTCAACAAACATTTATCAGGTGAATTTAGAGATTTTCTCGCCAGCAATGACATTATCCCTGAAACTACTACCTCGTATTCACCTCAATCTAACTGTATCGCTGAGTGAAAAAAATAGGACTTTAACAAAAATGTTGAATTCCATGTTGTTGACTGCTGACATGCATGAGGCTTATTGGGGTGAAGCTGTCCTCACCTCAAATCACATTCTTAATAAAGTTTCTCATGCAAAGTTGAAACAAAGTCCGTATGAGCTTTGGTTTAAGAGACCTCCTTGATTTGATAATCTTAAAACTTAGGGGTGTATCGCTTATGTGAGGATACCTGATCCTAGAAGATCTAAGATTGGACCTAAGACAAACACTTGTGTCTATCTAGGATGTGCAGATGATAGTACTGCAGACAGATTTCTAGTTCTCTCAACTAATACAGTCATAAAATCTAGAGATATGATTTTCTTTGAGGATAAGTTCCTTAAAGATAAAAAACCTGACTCTTCCGGGTCTGCTAGTTACCAGTCCTGAAACTTTTGTTGAGACTGAATCAAGAATCTCTGACACTGAGCTGATAAACGCTGGGGTTTTGGAGCCAACAAGGTTATCTAATAGAGAAAGAATGTCTAAAATCTTCGGTACAAACTTTGTGACTTACCAAGTTGAAGTTGATCCATCTTCCTATAAGTAAGCGATGCGATCTAGGGATTCTTTATTATGGAAAGAAGTCATCGATGATAAGATGAACTCTCTAATGCAAAACCACACTTGGACTTTAGTTGGCCTGCCCAAAGGGGCTAGAACCATATGGAACAAGTGGGTTCTGAAGAAGAAACTAAATCATGATGGGAGTATTGCTAAATACAAAACACGTCTAGTTGTCAAAGGCTACACTCAAGTGAGTGGTATAGACTACTTTGATATATACTCACTTGTTTGTCACATTGCGACGATTAAGGTTCTTCTCGCTATAGCTTCTATTGAACATCTTACCGTTCATCAGATGGATCTCAAGACTGCATTTCTAAATGAAGATCTGACTGAAGAGATCTACGTGTACCAACCTGAAGGGTTGTCATAAAAGGTCTATAAAATAAGGTCTGTACGTTATTAATTCACTCTATGGATCGAAACAAGCACCAAAATTGTGGCATGAGAAATTTGACACTTGTGTTAAAGACATTGATTTTAAATCAAGCCTATCAGATAAATATTTGTATATAAGAACGAGTTCAAATGTAGTGACCATTATATGCTTGTACATTGATGACATGCTAATTTTGGGTACTGATAAGTCTGAGGTGGAAGACGTCAAAGTTACCTTGAAGGAACAATTTAGCATGGCAGACTTAGGCTTAGTGAAAACCATCTTAGATATGGAAGTGAACTTCACTGACAAGGGTATTACCCTAAGTCAGAGTCACTATATCAGAAATCTACTAGAAAAGTGGGGTTGTGATAAAAACAAAATGATTGAGACTCCATACGATTATAATAATAGACTGAAACCTAATGACGGTCCACCTATCAAACAGTTGGATTACTCCAAACTTATAAGAAGTCTCATGTACGCTACTACCTACACTAGACCTGACATAACCTTTACGGTCCGCATGTTAAGTAGATTCACTAGTAACCCTATAAAGGACAACTGAGATGTCTTAGAAAGGCTAATGAGATACCTAAAGTACACTATAAAGTATGCTTTATGTTACAGTGGACATCCTCATGTGCTTGAAGGGTATTCTGACGCCTCCTAGTGCTCAGATATTGGTGATAGTAGATCCACTAGTGGTTTTGTTTTTACATTAGGAGGAGTTGTCGTAGCTTGGAATTCTAAGAGGCAGACGTGCATTGCATTATCCTCAATGGAATCTGAACTTTATGCTCTAGCTTCAGCAGCAGAAGAAGCAAAGTGGATTAGGGATCTGATAATGGACATTCCAATGACGAGTCTAAAAATGAACTATATATCGATATTTTGTGATAATCAAGACACAAAAACCATTGCAAATAATACTATGTTCACTGGAAAGCGGAGGCAATTATAGATGAAACAGGCCTGGTTGACCTGTCTCACTAGTCAGATGATCATATCTCTACTAGACGTGAGTTCAAAAGATAATATAACAGATGTCCCTACTAAGAGCTTATGTAAGGTTCTTACATCTAAAATATTGGGGGAGATGAGATTAAAGTCTATCTAGTAGTACTTAATACCTATTTTATGTTTAAGATTTTAGAACCGAAATCTGCATACATTCAAACATTTAGATTGAGCACACTAAAGTATTTCAGATGCTACCTGATGAAAGCATAAGATTGAATAATTGTTAGTAATTCCAAAATTGATGATTTACACAATTATTTATATTCAAAAGTTGAATTAAGTATCATTCCAAAAAGGAATACTGAAGTTACTGGTTTATGTCATGATATTAGGATTATTAATGATATCATTCCAAACTTGATGATATAGTTGTCATAGCTTGTTGTATCATTCCAAACTTGATGATATAATACAATTATGAAATGATTAATAATAATTCTAATAATCGAAGGAACATAGTTTTAATTTTATAAAATCAAATATTCTAATTTTGTGTAAATTAGATAGAGATGTTGATATATGAATCTCTCCTCCTGGTTAGAGTATTACGTTCTTTCTTGCTATAACTAATCACTCTTTGATATCAAATGTCTAAATTCATAGAGTTTAATCTCATGACATTCTTATTGTAATTGTTTGCAGATCAAAAAGTGTATGAAGGAGAGAAAGTTGATTTCGACCCGGACAATGACGATCTGATGTTTGAATAAACTGAAGATTAGTTATATGTTTTTGAGTTTTTCAGTTCTTTTCTTTCATGTTTGGAAGTCTGTTTTGAGTTTAGATTTCTCTAAAACTCATATTTATGTTTCTGAAAAATTCAATTTGTCGTTATCTGCTTATTTGAGTTTAATCTGTTATGGATACCTTTTATATAAACATAGGAGGAGGATGCTAAATAATATATTTATATATGGTATCGGGTCCATAACGGGTCGTCGGAGATTTAGGGTTTTCGTCCTATAAATATCCCTGCTGGGGGGGGGGGGGGGGCAAAGTGTAGACCGTTCAAAACTAGACGGCCACACAAGATGCTTCGAGCACTCCAACAATTCTCTCCCATGATGGGAGGCGACCTGAGGTCGTTTCCTCCCCTCGTAGCAAGGGGCGGCATTGGTAGTGGTGGAGTGCGGAAGGATGGAGGTGGCGGACAAACATGGAGGTGGCGGATGTCAGTTACGTGCTAGAGGAAGCGGTGGCATGCGAGTTGACAAAGGCATGGAGGCGAATTTGTGGGAAACCCATAGCGGGAGTCTTCAAGATCGTGCTTCTAAGTTTGGCCGTCATAGAGGGGCGGAAGATCCTTGCACTTTAATTGTACTGATCGACGTGAATCTGGAGGTGTGTGATCAGGTTACAAGAGACCACCACTAGAAGCATGAGTTGCTCATGTGGATGCTGAAATGTCGATGCAACAAGGTCTGAGTTGTAACATCTCAACTATTATTGGGCCACCAGGACCCTAGATGACCCAATAAAAGTGATTTTATCACCTGTATGGTACCCTAAAAGCTAGGAGGTGACCTAATTTTGTATTTTGAGCATATGTGTTCCGAATTGAGTTCTGTCAGCTGTGTTAGACTTGTATAGTCGATACGAGTGCAACATAACTCGTTTCATTTCGATCCAAGATCATATGGAGAATATGGCCATTTTGAGTATCGTAGCGCGTCACGACAACACAATTTTGTATTTTGAGCATACGTACTCCAAATTGAGTGTTGTCCGTTGTGTTAGACTCATATAGTCTATATGAGTGCAACAGAACTCGTTTCGTTCCGATCCGAGATCATATGGAGAATATGACCGTTTTGAGTATCATATAGCGCGTCACGACGACACAGTTTGTATTTTGAGCATATGTACTATGAATTGAGTTCTGTCATTTGTGTTAGGCTCGTATAGTCGATACAAGTGCAACAGAACTCATTTCATTCTGATCTGAGGTCATATGAAGAAAATGACCATTTTGAGTGTCGTTGCGTGTCACGACAACGTCATTTTGTATATTGAGCGTATGAACTCAGAATCGTCTTTCGTCAGTTGCATTGGACTCGTATGGTCAAAATGAGAGCGACGGAATTCGTTACGCTCAATTCCGACACCGTTAGGTTAACTTGGTCAAATCGGGTCCGGTCAAGTTAAGTGATGCATCGAAAAGTGTGCACACACCGATATTACTCCAACCCCCCAACGTTGGCTCATCAATCGACGATTTGGACCTACTTTGACTTTGACCCACCTGAGGGTTGACTCTGGTCAAACCCTTCAAAAGTAGCAATTTTCTTTCATGATTTATTAAGCTCATCGCACCTCCATTGAACCTCCACTAATTAAATTCATCACTTAAGGCCATTGAGCCTTAATTTCCAGGAAGATCAGCTGTCCTTAAGGGTTGGAAACCAGGGCTAAGGAGAGGGAGAAACCAAGCTAAGATTCTCTCTCTTCATTTCTCTCTCCTCATGGTCTAAATGCAAAGACTAGCCTTAACCTCTATTACTAGAAGTACAACCCTTCCTCTCATAAGCTGCCAGCCACCCTCGAAACCCCGCATGGGTTGGTCCAAGGTTAACTCCCCAATTGCCATGGCTGAGAAAGAAGAGGAGGGGCTCTCCTCTCCCTCTATAAAAAGTCCTTTACCCTTCTCTGAGTAATCCACTCCTCTTCCAAACCGAGGACGAACCCAATCACCCTCTGCCGGAGCCTTGCCTCGCCAGAAAACACCCTACCCAAGCTCCACCGCCCTCCACCACCGCTAAGGCGGATGTTACCGAGAGCCCCCGGATACCTCGAAACAAGGTCGGATCTCCTCATCTCCTCACTCCCTAACTTTTTGACGTCTCGCATGTGAGCTCCGGCGGCCGGAGCGCCGCCGCCCCGCCGCCCCCCCCCCCCCCCCCCCCCCCACCCCACCCTCTCCTTTGCTCAAAACAAAAAAATAAATAGCTCCGACGGTGGCAAGCCACCGGACCACAGCCGGAGGGAGCGCCCGCCCCCTGAGAGTCGGCCGGGGGCGGAGCCATGGCCGACCGGCGGCCGGTCTGTGGCAGGGAAGGCCTGTGAGGGGCAGTTTTGGTACAAGGCGGAGGGGAGGAATTTGATAAAATTTATAATTTTTTTTATAATATTATAGTTTAAAAGAGTATTTGATTTTCTCGAGGGTAAAAGGAGGAGCTGATGAAAAAGTTTTAAACATGAAAAATGTTCCTGTTGAGGATATCTAACTCTCATAAAAAATATGAGATTTTTTTAACACTGTGTGATATTTTTAGAAATTAAAATAGTGTTTATTTAACCAATTTGAGGAACATAAAATGCTCCTAAAAATCAGATAAAATTCTCAGTGATATTTAGTGCCCTCATACATGCTCTGTAATGATTTATAGATTTTTGGTTATGATTTGATATTTTTCAAGCATTTAGAACGATGGATTTCACTTTTGGAAATTAATTGGGGCTAACTCCGTTCAAAATCTCTTAAAATCATATGGCCGATTTGTATTTAGTAAAAGCATGCCACAACGAAGTTTGTTAATTTTTTGAGCATTCCTGCTATTTTGGGGATTTTTAAATTATGCTCAAGATTATTTTAATGAATATTAGAGACAAAATTATCCGAGCAAAATGCCTTATAAGAAATTCTTGATGGTTAAATACAGACATCAGACACATGTGGGGAATTTTTGAGGCATTATTGGTATTGCAATAAATTAAAATAACTCAAGCCTATTTTAAAAATGCTAGAGGCTATGTAAGACCTCAAAAGGATTTAAAATAACCAGAGCCTATTTTAAATGTTGTTAGAGGCTATGTAAGACCTCGAAACAATGCAAATTATTTTTGAGGAACTTGTATTTTATATTTGAACCCACTGTCTTAGTTTGGTGATTTGAAATATGGTTTATTTTTAAATATTAAAATAATAATTTATTCGAGGCTAAATGAAATATTGAAGCTCATTCAAAGCTCGAAATGACTCGAGGAATTCTTGAGATTTATGTTTTGGCGAGTTCAATCTCGGGTTCTGGTTTAGACTCTTTTGGTAATTATTGCATAAAAGATGTTTAAATTAGAAGAAAATGATATTGAGTTTAACATAAAAACTCAGTTCGCCCTGATGCGAGTAATTGAGGATAAGAGATATGATGTTAAATCACTTGCAGATATTTAGCCCTCCGTAATTATTATAACGAGGAGCAAGAAATTATAATAAGGTTCTGTTTCTCAAATATAAGTCTAATTAAGCCAATTTAAGAGACAACCAAGATATTTATCGGACCTAAATAATGAGTGAAATCCAATAAAAGTCTCCTATGAACGGAGTTATAAACTTGCCTCCTATGAACGAAGTAATGAACTTGTCTTCTATGAACGGAGAAATGAACTTGCCTCCTATGAACGGAGTAATGAACTTGCCTCCTATGAACAGGGTAATGAACTTGCCTCCTATGAACGGAGTGATGAACTACTAACCATCTTATTTTACTTTCATTTCAGTTTATTGCACTTTCTTTCAGTTCTATTTTCACTTCAGTTCCGTACTGGTCCAGTTCTTTTCAGTACTTTATTTCAGTTCGTTTTCGTTCAGCACTTTTACAGTTCAGTATTTTATTACTGCAGTTCGTTTCAGTACTTTATTCCAGTACTTCATATCTGCAGTTTATTTCAACAGCATTTCCTTACCGCACTTATTAACTGCAACTTACTGTTTCCCTGCATTTTAGTTCGGGTCTCGCTCTGACGAACGGTTGATTAGTTGGGTGAGCATTAGTTAGGGATAACTTGGAGTCGAGGAATTCCTCCAAGATTAGCCCCAAATAACGTGCTCCCACGCTCGTTGCGCTCCTTGTCTAAAGTTGAGCAGCACATTGATTTGAGAAGATCGCTTGCCCGAATTATTTCATGTCAAGTAGGGCAGGCCTCCGCAGACCCAAAATGTACCGGTTATTTATTTATTTATTGAAATGCTTGTGAATTACTTGTGATAACAAGTGGCGGGTCGGTCACGTCCGCAGACCATTCGTACCGGTGCGGGGAGGTTGACGACTCATGGCGACAGGGAGATGTGTACCACAGGTGATCGGCCGTTTTATACCCCGTTGGATTCCTCCACTGGTCGGCTTAAGATTCAGAAATGGCCAGATGTCGCTCACATCCAAAAGTACACTTGGTTGTACGTTGGGGCCTGGGTAGTATGGTACGACCACACCCATAAGTGGAAAGACTGACCAATGTCACCAACAACCACATTGGTGAGGCCCGTGGGATTCGCTACCCTGCTGGAAGAGAAGCGGTTCATATTATGTCGACATAGAGTGTGTGCGCGGGTTTTGAACCCCTGCGGTGTGATGGCAGGTTATGAACACGTGTTGTGTGGTTGCAAATTATGAACACCTGTGTGATTGTGTAAATGCTAGTTGAGCTCTTTGTGGAATAACTGATGTTTATACTACATCTTTCTAGTTATATATTTGTTGTGTTTGTTCAGCCTAATGCTCATAGCTTTATTTCTTGAAAATACAAATATATAAATATGTTGTTGTTAACTCTCTTTTGCTTCGACTATTGTTGATAGTATTGAGGCTCACTCTCATCCCCGAGTTTAGGAATCTCGAGGAGGAGGTGTGAATCCACTTAGTCTATGACTAACGATTATTGAATAATCATTCACAGGAGATGGAACAACGCGAAATTCAGTTAGCGCGTGAGAGCATATCTGTCTTAGAGCTCACACGACCAGACACACCAGTCTCCTCTCCGGTCCATAGAGATGTGAGCTCTTAGCTTGGTAGAAACAGAGAGAGTATTGTAGTTTTCTTTGGCCCGATGAACCGCATGTATAAACAGTTGGCTTCGGCCTTGTTGTATATATATATACTAGCAGCTTCGCACGGGCTTCGCCCGTGCTCGCTGCTCCACGACGGCCTTCGGCCACCGCGACGGCCGCCTTCGGCCGCGACGGCCACCGCGACAGCGAACTTCGGCCGCCCCGACGGCGGCCTTCGGCCACCTCCGCACAGGCTACGCCAAAGCGGCCCGCAAAGTCCACCCCCCCCCGCTGAGACTCTACTGCCAACCGCTGAGACGCCTGCGTTCGACGAACGCGTGCCGCCGTTCGTCGAATGGCGGGACCCCTGCGTTCGACGAACGACGGCACTCCTGCGTTCGACGAACGCTGAGACCTCCTGCGTTCGACGAACGCGTGCCGCCGTTCGACGAACGGCGGCACGCCTGCGTTCGACGAACGCGTCACGCCTGCATTCGACGAACGCGTCACGCCTGCGTTCGACGAACGCGTCACGCCTGCGTTCGACGAACGTGTGCCGCCGCTCGTCGAACGGCGGGACCCCTGCGTTCAACGAACGGCGGCTCTCCTGCGTTCGACGAACACTGAGACCCAACCGTTCGGCAAACGGAGGGGTGCCTCCCGCGTTCGACGAACGCGTGCCGCCGTTCGACGAACGGTGGCACGCCTGCGTTCGACGAACGATCAGGCTGGGTGTGGATAGGCTTCGTCGGTTGGACTGACAGGCTGGGGTGCGGATAAGCTTCGTCGGTTGGACTGGTAGGCTGGGGTGCGGATAGGCTTCGTCTCGGCCGGCTGGGCCCAGAACATATACATATGAGTACTCAAAATGACCGCAAAAAAATTTTAATTACTATTTTATAAAAAAAATTCAAAAAAATCTATATATTTTAACAAAAAATTATTTTAAAGTAGATTTTAGTAGGTAATAATAAGCTATCATAGTAGGTTTAGGAGGTCTAGTAAAAACTTTTTGATTTTCTGAATTTGTATAATTTTTTTATTATTGGGATATAGTGTTATTACACAAATAGCCCTTATATTTTATAAATTTCCATTTTTTTATCATATACGTAAAGTCATTGGAGTAAAAGAATGAGGTTATATTTGGGCAATTTTGAATGTTGCACCAAAGGCAACTTCTTGCATTTAGTAGTTAAAGATATATATACTAGCAGCTCCGCACGGGCTTCGCCCGTGCTCGCTGCTCCACGACAGCCTTCCGCCATCGCGACGGCGGCCTTCGGCCACGACGGCCACCGCGACGGCGGCCTTCGGCCGCCCCGACGGCGACCTTCGGCCGCCCCGACGGCGACCTTCGGCCGCCCCGACGGCGACCTTCGGCCGCCCCGACGGCGGCCTTCAGCCGCCTCCGCACAGGCTACGCCAAAGCGGCCCGGAGCCCACCCCCCGCTGAGACTCTACTGCCAACCGCTGAGACGCCTGCGTTCGACGAACGCGTGCCGCCGTTCGTCGAACGGCGGCACCCCTGCGTTCGACGAACGGCGGCACTCCTGCGTTCGACGAACGCTGAGACCCAACCGTTCGTCGAACGCAGGAGTGCCTCCTGCGTTCGACGAACGGCGGCACGCCTGTGTTCGACGAACGCGTCACGCCTGTGTTCGACGAACGTGTCACGCCTGCGTTCGACGAACGCGTGCCGCCGCTCGTCGAACGGCGGGACCCCTGCGTTCGACGAACGGCGACTCTCATGCGTTTGACGAACGCTGAGACCCAACCGTTCGGCAAACGGAGGGGTGCCTCCTGCGTTCGCCGAACGCGTGCCGCCATTCGACGAACGGCGGCACGCCTGCGTTCGACGAACGGCGGCCCACCTGCGTTCGACGAACGGTCAGGCTGGGTGCGGATAGGCTTCGTCGGTTGGACTGGCAGGCTGGGGTGCGGATAGGCTTCGTCTCGGCCGGCTGGGCCCAGAACATATACATATGAGTACTCAAAATGACCGCAAAAAATTTTAATTACTATTTTATAAAAAAAATTCAAAAAAATCTATATATTTTAACAAAAAATCATTTTAAAGTAGATTTTAATAGGTAATAATAAGCTATCATAGTAGGTTTAGGAGGTCTAGTAAAAACTTTTTGATTTTCTGAATTTGTATAGTTTTTTTTATTATTGGGATATAGTGTTATTACACAAATAACCCTTATATTTTATAAATTTCCATTTTTTTATCATATACGTAAAGTCATTGGAGTAAAAGAATGAGGTTATATTTGGGCAATTTTGAATGTTGCACCAAAGGCAACTTCTTGCATTTAGTAGTTAAAGATATATATATATATATATATTAGTTTCTGAATTACTTCCATTGTGATCTGATGTGATGTGATGAGTTTTCATAGCCTGACAAGACGATCATTCTATGCTTGGAGAGTGAGTTGTTGCCACTCAGAAAATATAGGGTGATCGTCTTAGGCGGTAAGGCCCGTCTCCGACCCGACCCGGTCTATGGTTGGGGGGGAGGGTCTTACATGAGTGATGCTGAAATGTCGATGCAACAAGGTCTGAGTGATGCTGAAATGTCGATGCAACAAGATGGTTCTCATGTAGATGATATCAAGATGCCCAGGAATGTACTACAAGCATGGGTGATTCACGCACACCAGGCGTTCGACAAAATGCTCAGGAGAATCCCGATGGATGTACAGGTTCATAATGGGATGTGGCAAGCCAAACATTGAGTTGTGGTTAACATTTCTGGTTGCGGTTACGATTGAGGTGCGATGAGCCAAATATGAATTGCGGTTAACAATCGCCTAACTTTATACCCAACCATAGTAAAAAAAAATGAGGGTGATGTTACTAGCAAGCATGTTTTTTTGAGAATTGTTAATTGAAAACCATTTTGTTACTAGCAAACCACCATGATTTTTTTTTTAAAAATACATTGTTGAATTGAAGATTGGTTTTCATTCAAAATAAATAATAAACTTGTTTTAGCATTACAAATGAATAAAAAGTTAATTATGAGTAATGCTACAAAAAGCCTTCAAAATGTAGTGCTCAAATAATTGTTCATCTTTTTCCTGCATAATTCAGGCACTCCAAAATTTGGTGACCATCATCTGCACCCAAAAAAATCAATCATTAGCAAATATTTTGTGAATGAATTAAATAGAGATATTAAAAAATGTATTAGCCACTTACTATTCATTCCTTTTGGTTGATAATGCATTCTCATGAGCTTACAACTTGTGTGTGATATCTCCTTCGAGGAGTGTAGAGTGGTGGACGTGTGCATCATTCTTTCATGTATAGTCTCACAAAGTGATTGCCATTGGCGAATCCAATAAAAATAATACTTGGTACTTGGAAGTGGTGCGTCCAATGGTAAGAAAGTTAGTGTAACATCCCCCAAACTGCTAGACCCCTAAGTTGGTTTTGTCATGACTGGGTCATGACAAAACCATAGGAAGAACCTTTTGACCTTGAGAGCTTAGGAAAGGAGGAGGAAGCCACCTTGGTCTACAAATAGCAATTCCCATCTTCCAAGCTTGGGATTGGAATTTAGGGCTTCAACTTAACCCTTGGACCCCACCATAGTGTCCCTAACCCTTTAGGGGTCCCCTTAGGGCACCAAGGGCCCATTGAAGACAACCTAAGGGACCAATTTGACCAAAGTCAACATAAACCCTCAAATTGGTCAAAGTAGCCCATTTAGAGCCAATCAACCCTCACCATGTCAAATTGATCACACCCCTAGGTTTAGAATACCATTATAGACCTAGTGGACCCAAAAGCCCCATCATGGGACCCCCAGGGGTGCAAATTGACCAAAATGCCCTTTTTAGGTCAAAATGACTTTCCTTCTCAAAATACCCCAATTGACCTTCACCACATTAAATTGACCTCACCCATAGGGCTATCATGTCATAAGGGAGCTAGTGGACCAAAAAGCCCCATGACCAAGTCAACCCTAGGGCTCAATTTGACCAAAGTCAATTTAGCCCATTTTGGTCAAATCAACTTAGATTGGGTCAACCAAGAACCATATTGACCAAATTGACTCCACCATTAGTTCCTAAACTTAATTTGGAACCTATTGAACCCAAAAGCCCCATCCTAGGGTTCCCCAATTGACCAATTTGACCAAAAGTCAAAATTGTCCAATTTAGGTCAAAATGCTCAAACCCAAACCAATCTCTTTGGGCTAACTCAATTGGATGGTCAACCAGCCCATGTGGACCCCCTTTAAGCACAGGAGAGAGAGTAGGAGCCGGCCATGGTGATTGGGAGAGAGAAAATGGGGGTTTCCCCATTTTTGAAGAGAGAGAGAAAGCCATTCATGGCCATTAAGAGGTTTTACCTCTTGGCCTCCCCAATTGATGCCTCCATTCAACTCCTCAGCCGGCTAGGAGGAGATTCCATCAGTTTCCAAGAGGCATTGATGCAGGGGAGATGAATGGGGGTCGGCCCTTGGAGAATTCGAAGAGGCCATTAATGGCCAAGGGGGTTAAAGCCACCATCACCCCCATTCGAACCCCCTATCACCTTCAGAGACCTGAGAGGAGAGAAACCCCCAAGTTACCAGAGGATTTCGGGTGCTGTAGGAAGGAATCGGCATGGCATCTCAATCGACGGCAGCTCCAATGGTGTACACAAGGGAAAACCGACGGCAAGCCCTCCAGCAGGTCCTATTCTCCTCCCTGAACCCTAAGGATTAGATCTCAATCGACGGCGACTCGAATCGTGGTCAATCGGCCGTGAATCGAGCCGGCCAAGCCCTCCGTTGATCGGGTTGGGTATCCTCCTACAGAACACGATTCCGGCCACCTCCGGCCGATCAAACACCGCTCATCGCCGGCCCCCACCTCAACGGAGGTGGTGGTGGCGTTGGTCGGCCGGGGCGGCGCTCAGGTGGCCGGGAAATCCAAGATCAAGTCGGCCCAGGCGCAGCAAATCCTGGCCGTTGGCTCATCGGGGACGAAGGCTGTGAGCCGTCCGATTGGCCGCCTTTTGCTATACGCAGCCATGAAATGATTAATATCATGTAATTTTAATTATGTCACACTTTGTGACAGATTTTGTGACCCGATTTTAAGGCCCTTAGGGGCCATAACTCGAAAAATGCTCAGAGATAACTTTTGTAGGCCTTGGTGTCTACTGTCTAATGGGAGTGAAATCAAGCTATTTGATTAAGTATTGGACCCACAGCACTCATTCTAGTGAGGCTGGTCAAAACTCAAACCAGACCTTAAAATTAGTATAACTCTTAAATGGCTAATCTGATGTAGTTGATATTTTGGCTAAGCATCCATATGTCCTATACCTAGGTTAGGTTTGAGTATCAGATTTTTAGGAGTTACTTTTCCTAAAGTTTTTGTAGAAATTTAATAATCCTTACACAAATTATTTGGAGGGCCAAATGACCTCCAATCTCCACCAAATTTTGGTGGGGTACCATTAGGGTCATGATAAACCCCTGGTTTAAATTTCATCTCATTTGGAGATCTTTTGACTAGGTAATCTTTGGGCCAAAGTTTTGCCCTTTAAGGGGAAAATTGTGCTAAGGGGACACTTAGGGCTTCTCATAGCCAAACCACCTCCTATTGGAGAGATATTATGTCCACTACCCTAACCCCACCCCAAATCACCTCCAAGAGTATTATGGAGCCATGGGGAGTGGGTTTGCCCTAGGATTTGGGGTAGGAGTACTTTGGGGTGCAAATAGCCAAGTGAAGAATCATTGGCCAAATTAGGTCCTTTGAGACTTGAGACTTCTTAGGAAGGTCAGTGGGATGAAGTTGAGGCCCCATGAGGAGTTTGGTGAGCTTTGAAGTTGTTTTTGCTCAAGGTCATAGGGTTGATCCCTATGGGGTGGAATTTGGGGTTGTGAAGGACATATGTGTGGTTGTCCTTGGAAAGGTGTGAGATGGACTCCTCTGGGCTCTTTGAACCCTATAATACCCTCACAAGAAGTTTGGGTGTATTGGATAGGTTTAGACCCTAACCCTAGACTAAACCCTTAAGGGGTGCAAATAGAGGTCAATGAAGGGAGTAGGGTCAAACCCTAGTGGTTTGACCTAAAGTTTTGGTGGGTAGGTCATAGTGACCAGAGAAGACTCCCTTGTGATTTTGAAGAGGTTTGGAGTTGTCTATCCTAGGTAATAAATCCTTGGGTAGATTTGTAAATAATTGGAATTTGGAGTTCTAGGAAGAAATAACACTTAGGGAATCATCACCTTCTGTCACCCACTTGTTTTTGAGGTTATGAATCTCTGGAGTTCCTACTAGAGCTATTGAAGAAGGTTAGACCCTAACCCTAGGCTAAACCCTAATGGGGTGCAATTAGAAGCTAGTGAAGGAAGAGGGGTCAAACCTTAATGGTTTGACTTGAAATTTTGGGGATGTGGCCTTAGTGACTAGGGAATGCTACTGTGAGAATTTGGAGGGATTTGGAGTTGCCCATCATAGGCAATAAACCCTTGGGTAGATTTGTAAATAATTAGGGTTTGGGGTTTTAGGGAGAATTAGTACTTATCAATTTACCATCTTCTGTATTAAACATGATTTTAATGATATTAATCTCTGGAAGAATTGGTTGGGACATGAGTTAACCCTTGGAGGTCCAAATTGTAATATTCCTCATTATTGGCAATTTTTGGGTTGGTAAAATTTATGATGTTAAGTTACTGTGATTACATGAAACTTTGATGGTTGTCTTTTCATAACAATATGTTACCACTGTAATTTTCCCATAATTTATGGATCAATGTTCTTTGTACCTCTAGTTCATTTTGGAAGAAATTGCAAATATATCCTTGGATGTAATTACAAATATGCCCTCTGTGGAACATGGTCAAACTTTGTAGGACTGAATATTATATTATGAAGCACCACTGTACTAATTTGCAAGAGGTTTAGAGATCATATGGGAGCACCTCCTTTGTAACTTATTGGAAATAATTGGGTTTTGGAATTTCTAAAAATAGAAAATCTTGCTGGTTTTTCCTAAATTTTTATACCTACTGTTTATTAGGTACTATTGACTTATGTAAAAATTGGAGTAGGCATTGGAGGTCAGAAAAGTACACTTGTAGTTCAAACCTTGGTAAAATGGCCCTTTGGGAAATTATTTAAAATACTATTATTATTGGAAAAATTATGAAACCCTGGATTTAATCTGAAATAGGTAGCAGGGGTCCCCAGTAAATCCCTTGAGCCATAGAGTTGATTATTTAATGTACTTCCCTTCATGAGGATCAAGACGTTAAGGGTGGTCTGCGTTTAGTAAATTGGCAGTTTTGGATTTACCGGCCAATTTGGAATTCATTGATTGGAGATGTGGGAATTGAAAGGTGATTGTATGGTATGAGAGGACCCCTGGAAAGAGTTAAGGTTGATGAGTCCTAGGGTGGTGGGGTGCCTCCCTTGGGGTAGGTCATCTTGGGTTTTGGCGAAAGATCGTCTTTTCCCCTAAGTGTCTTTAAGCACTTAGGTTTAGACCAGGTGAAATGCTAAGAGGGTTTCTTATGGGTAGTAACTAATAACATTAAGTGTCTTGGGAATGGGGACTCTGGGGTGTCATCCCATAGTGGTTCCTAGTACCGTAGCGAGCCCCTCACAGGGTAACCCTCGGGAAGTCCAAGACTAACCCTAACTCATAGGAGTAAGACGTTGTACAAGATTAACTAATAACACACTCATCCATACCCTGTGGTTTCGGATGTTTAGTTGGATTGGTTGTCCGAGCGGTGGGCTCGGTGTCTGTTGCAGCAGACTAGTTAGTCTGGGGAGCTTTTGGCTCGGAAGGTTATTGATGACGGGCAGGTTAGCCCGGGGAGCTTTTGGATTGGAAGGTTAGTGATGGCGGGCAGGTTAGCCCGGGGAAACTCATGGCTCTGAGATAGGAAGTAGAATATCTTGCATGTGCATAAGGTGGTGGGTCCTTCGTGTTGACAGTCGTTGCACCGACGTTGATACTTGGGCTCGGCTAGTGCGGTATTTGCACTTAGCCATGAAATCTGGCGGTCCAGTCAGTAAGAGTACGCAGACGCTCCGCGGGTTTTGTGGAGGCGTACGATAGGTCTAGGTCGGGTAGTGCATATACCAACCTAGAGGTGGGCGAGGCCCAACCCACCGCTTCCGTTTGCCACTACGGGAGTATCCGGGGAGTCTAGCTCGCTCCAAAAAGGGGGAACTAAAGGTCTATGCGCATAGAGTCGTAGTGGGTGAGTTGCACTTGTTTGATCACCGCATAACATCATACTTGCATGACATAGCATAATCATTACATTTAACCCCGACACCTATCGTATAAATTGGTATGGGACTTTTTATACGATAGGCTCTGCTAAACGACCCCTTGGTCTATAGGTTTGTATGGGCATTCCTATAAATCAATGGTTTACTTTATCTTACTTACTTGCCTCTACTTTTGTTTCTTACTGTATTTCCTATACTTTACCATGCTGCTTATATATCTCATGTTTTATTTATATGCATACACCTGTGTAGCGTAGATCTTACCTTGTCACCTGCTTTTGTATTACCCCTTGTTGTCCTCCGCTTCCTCCTCTCCATGCGGTGCCTAGGAGCCTTGGGGGGAGGGGTGGGGAATTGGCTGAGTCTTTATGACTGACGGTCGGTGGACCTTATCATTTTAGGAGACCGCGGCGACGGAGCAGCACCGGAGGCCGGTGCAAATGGAGGCGGGGCAGTCTAGCTCGGGAGCTCAGATGACAGGATCCGTGAGTGTTGAATTAGTTGTTTTACTTCCGCGAGTGAACCATGTAGTGAGGCTTTGATGTATTGGGCAAGAGCCCTTTTTGTTGTAACCCTTGTATCTTTTATTCAGTTAATATATGTGGACATTTACCTTTATGGTTTTAATTCATGTGATTCTGTGGACTTGTCTTCTCTTTATTGTACTTTTCTTCGTGATCGATTCAGCCGGCAGGATCGACGTTTTGTGGTGGCGACCTTCCCGAGTGAAGGTGTCACCGCAAAACGGCGGTTCTGGGCCTAAGACCCGGTGGTTTTTGCAAAAAAAAAATGGGGTCTTACAAGTGGTATCAAAGGAAACATCGATCCAAGGAAAAGAAGTCCACAAACCCTGGGCCACCCCGCGCGAGCTTAGTTTGCGGACAAACTAGCAGTGGAAGCAATGGTGTGCCCATAGGGAAAATCACATGTAAAAGTCCACTTATAGCTGAATTCTTCTTCCCTTTAGCTAAGTCCCTTATAAGTGCAATCTTTCTTATGTAGCCGACAACGGAACCTTCACCTCAGCATGGAGTCCCGCCGGCTCTGAACGTCGTTCCACCACCACCGGCTCCTACCCCGTTCCAGCAGACGGAGTTGGGGCAGACTCTGACTGCCATTTTGGAGACATTCAGGGCACAGCAAGCACCGGCTCCTTAGCAGAACCTCGGGGCCAACTGGCTGAGCATCTTTCGGGGTCTCTCCCCACCAGCATTCATCGGGACGGAGACTGTTGTGAGGACCGAAGAATGGGTAGACATCATGGAGGAGATGTTGTCAGGAATCCAGTGCCCGACAGACATGGAGGTGCCACTGGTGGTTTCTTGCTTGGAGTCTCATGCCAAGAGGTGGTGGAAGAGGTTCCTGGCTACAGCTTACCCGGGACTTGAGGCAGCAGACGTTTTGTGGGAAGATTTCAAGACGGCACTGCTGGATCATTTTGTGCCGCAGTCGGCAAGAGACGATCTGGAGGACAAATTCTTACAGTTAAGGCAGGGGAATAGATCAGTATTGGAGTACCACCAGGAGTTCACCCACCTGTCCCGGTTTGCGGTATCTTACCAACTGGACGATGCGGGATATGCTAAGAGATTCTATAAGGGCCTCCGTGATGAGTTGAGGCAGGCCCTCCTTTTTGTCTCCGATGGTAGTATGTCCAGGATTCTGGAAATGGCAAAGAAGCTGGAAGGAGACCAGCAAGTTGTTCGTGGGAGGAAGAGACCCGTGGAGGACCAGGGAAGAAATGGCAGGAGAGATCAGCCGAGAAACAGAGACGCTGGAGAAGGAAGGACGGAGGTCCGACCCCGTCAGGGGGAGAGGCAGGAGCAAAGGGAGCCGGTAGTGCTGGCTCCTCAACCTCTGCAGATGAGAGAGATGCCAAGGATTGGAGGGAATGGGCAACCTCCGGAGTGTTTCTACTGCCATCAGGTCGGCCACTTCAAGAGGAACTGCCCCCAGAGGAATGCTCCTCCAGCACCACAGGCAGCACCTCGGGGCCAGCATCTCGGAGGCCGAGGACGTGGGCGAGGCCGTGGATTTTAGGGTGACGATCGGAGACACTACAGAGAGCAGGCTTATGCCTTAGATTTGGCCAGGCCCCGGGACCCGGCAAGGGTCATCGCAGGTACTTTGTTGTACATTCGTTTAATTTGATGATGTCTTTTAAAGTTTTAAGTTCTACCTTAGCATTGAACCTAGCATCAAACCTTCAGGTTTAGTATCCATCTTTGGCAAACCTGCTTTTACCTTGTTCGATATGGGTGCCTCGCACTCGTTCGTCTCGGCTAAGTTTATTGAAGACCTAGACCAAGTCAAGCACACCAAAAGCGACTATAGGAGGGTGCGATTTCCGGACGGATCGGAGGTTCTAACCAATTTAACGTGCATAATGAGTCTGGAGATTGGAGGAAGACTGTTCGAGGCCCCGGCATCTGTGCTAAAGATGAGGGATTACGACCTGATCCTGGGCATGAGTTGGTTGTATGAGAACCGGGCAAGGATTGACTGCCCGGCAAGGCGGATCGTGCTAGAGCATAAAGACGGTGTAGTGACTTTCGAAGGTACTCAACCTACCTCTCGTCTCTTTTTATCATCCATTCAGGCCGTCAAGGCCCACCTGCAGGGAGACGAGGTTTATCAGGTGCTCCTTGAGGCGACTGAAGTCAAGGACTCGGTGCCAAGTATCCCGGTTGTGCGAGATTTTGCTGATGTTTTTCCGGAGAAGCTTCCTGGGCTACCACCGCACCGCGAGAAGGATTTTCAGATTCAGCTGGTACCAGGGGCCAAGCCGGTGTCCAAAGCTCCCTACCGGATGGCCCCAAAGGAGTTGGTAGAGTTTCGGAGCCAGCTGCAGGAGCTGGTGGAAGCAGGGTTCGTTAGGCCGAGTTCCTCACCTTGGGGAGCTCCGGTGCTATTCGTAAAGAAGAAGGATGGGACGCTCAGACTGTGCATCGATTACAGAGCTCCGAATAGGCTGACGGTGCGGAACACGTATCCTCTGCCAAGGATAGATGAGCTCTTTGACCAGCTAGAGGGAGCCCACTGCTTCTCGAAGCTGGATTTGAGGTCAGGTTATTATCAGCTGAGGATCCAAGAGGAGGACATCCCGAAGACGGCTTTCAGCAGCCGGTATGGATTGTATGAGTTCACGGTGATGCCGTTCGGGCTCACAAATGCACCTTCAGCATTTATGAGCTTGATGAACCGGGTGTTTGAGCCTTACCTTGACATCTTTGTCATAGTGTTCATCGACGACATCCTCATCTACTCGAGGACGGAGGAGGAGCATGCGCAGCATTTGGCACTAACCTTGGGGAAACTGCGGGAGCATCGGTTATATGCTAAGTTCAGTAAATGTCAGTTCTGGTTGAAGGAGGTGGCCTTCCTGGGCCACATCATCAGTGGAGCAGGCTTGGCAGTAGATCCAGCAAAGGTTCGGGCAGTACGGGACTGGCCGCCGCTGAAGACGGCCACCGACGTAAGAAGTTTCTTGGGACTTGCCGGCTACTACCGGAAGTTCGTTCAGGGATTTTCCCAGATAGCCCTCCCGCTTACCTCTCTGACAAGAAAGGATGCTGTTTTTACTTGGACGCCGCAGTGCGAGACAGCTTTCCAGGAGCTGAAGGGTCGGCTCACTTCAGCCCCCATCCTTGCCCTTCCGTCGGGAAGGGAAGGATTTCAAGTGTATACGGATGCGTCATATCAGGGGATGGGTGCCGTTCTGATGCAGAACGGGCATGTGATAGCTTATGCCTCCCGCCAGTTGAAGGACCACGAGCGGAATTACCCAGTGCATGATTTGGAAATGGGAGCAGTCGTTTTCGCTCTTAAGATCTGGCGACACTACCTTTATGGTGTCCACTGCGACATATTCTCAGATCACAAAAATCTGAAGTATGTAGATACGCAGAAGGAGTTGAATATCCGTCAGAGGCGATGGGTGGAGTTCTTATCAGATTACCAGTATACGATGCATTACCACCCAGGGAGGGCAAATGTAGTAGCAGACGCGTTGAGCAGGAGAGCTACTACGCCAGGAGTAGGGCCTAAACTAATGGCCATGGAGTTAGTGAAGATGTTCGAAGATATGCAGATCTCCCTAGTATCTGAGGATGACCCGGAGCTGTACGAGGAGTACCTAGCGGCGACTGGTGCTACTTATGACATTCGAGACCGCATCAGGGAATGGCAGAGAAAGGATGCCAAGCTGGAGCCGATTTTCAGAGCCCTGGAGGCAGGTCCAGCTGGAGATTATTCGATGAAGGACGACCTGTTGAGCTTTAGAGGTCGAGTGTACGTGCCGGCAGGAGATCAGATCCGGGAAGATATTATGGCAGAGGCTCACTGCAGTAAGTATTCAGTGCACCCGGGTATTACCAAGATGACGGCAGATCTGAAGAGGACCATGTACTGGCCGGGTATGAAGAGAGATATCGTTTATTTTGTGACCCATTGCGAGACCTGCCAGCTTGTGAAGGCGGAGTGCCGGAACCCCGCAGGATTGTTACAACCACTCCCAGTGCCGGAATGGAAGTTCGACGATATAGCAATGGATTTTATTCATGGTCTTCCCCGATCTCGTGCGGGGAATGACTCGATTTGGGTGATCGTCGACAGGTTGACGAAGGTGGCCAGGTTCATTCCGATCAGGAAGGATGATTCCGTCAGGATTTTAGTACGGAAGTTTGTGGAACAGTTCATCCGTTATCATGGTGTGCCAAGGACGATAGTATCTGACCGAGATGGACGTTTTACGTCAAGGGAGCGGAGAGCAGTGCAGGCCTATTTAGGCACCCGGTTGACCTTCAGTACGGCTTTTCACCCCCAGACAGACGGGCAAACGGAGCGCACCAATCGGACCTTGGAGGATCTTTTGCGTCTTTGTATTCTAGACCGCGGGGAGCCTTGGGAGAGACTGTTGTCGTTGGTCGAGTTCTCTTATAACAACAGTCACCAGGCTAGCATAGGCAGAGCACCTTACGAGGCATTATATGGTCGGAGGTGCAGGACACCGTTATCTTGGATTCAGGATGAGGACCCCAAGGCTCTTGGCTCAGAGTTCGTGGAGGACACGGAGGCCCAGGTGAGGTTGATTCGAGATAGGATGCTGGAGGCCCAGAGCAGGCAGGCCAAGTATTACGATGCGTGTCATCGTATGGTGGAGTTCCAGGTGGGAGACCGGGTTTTCTTGAAGATACGTCCGATGCACGGAGTCTCGAGGGTTCGCGGCCGAAAGAAGCTCAGTCCAAGGTTTATGGGACCCTATAGGATCCTGGAGCGGATCGGTCCCTTGGCTTACAGACTGGAGCTACCGCCGGATTTGGAGGGACTGCATGACGTATTCCACGTCTCTTCACTTAGGAAGGCTTTACTTCGGCCTGAGCAGCAGGTGTCTACTTCTGAAGGGCCAGTAGCTACAGATCGATCGATTCACTTGGAGCCGGTTCGGATAGACGACACAGAGCTACGAGTCTTGCGGCGCAAGAAGGTCCCACTGGTCAAGGTCCTGTGGAGGAATCATGGACAGGAAGAACATACTTGGGAGCCACTGGACTTGATGCAGCAAAAATATCCGCAGCTTTTTACGACAGGTACAACTTACTTTTCTGGGATGTTACAGTTTTCCTCTAGCAGAAACCCCATAGGCTTGTCTGAATTTCGGGGACGAAATTTTTATTTTTATGTATTGGGATTTGTAACATCCCCCAAACTGCTAGACCCCTAAGTTGGTTTTGTCATGACTGGGTCATGACAAAACCATAGGAAGAACCTTTTGACCTTGAGAGCTTAGGAAAGGAGGAGGAAGCCACCTTGGTCTGCAAATAGCAATTCCCATCTTCCAAGCTTGGGATTGGAATTTAGGGCTTCAACTTAACCCTTGGACCCCACCATAGTGTCCCTAACCCTTTAGGGGTCCCCTTAGGGCACCAAGGGCCCATTGAAGACAACCTAAGGGACCAATTTGACCAAAGTCAACATAAACCCTCAAATTGGTCAAAGTAGCCCATTTAGAGCCAATCAACCCTCACCATGTCAAATTGATCACACCCCTAGGTTTAGAATACCATTATAGACCTAGTGGACCCAAAAGCCCCATCATGGGACCCCCAGGGGTGCAAATTGACCAAAATGCCCTTTTTAGGTCAAAATGACTTTCCTTCTCAAAATACCCCAATTGACCTTCACCACATTAAATTGACCTCACCCATAGGGCTATCATGTCATAAGGGAGCTAGTGGACCAAAAAGCCCCATGACCAAGTCAACCCTAGGGCTCAATTTGACCAAAGTCAATTTAGCCCATTTTGGTCAAATCAACTTAGATTGGGTCAACCAAGAACCATATTGACCAAATTGACTCCACCATTAGTTCCTAAACTTAATTTGGAACCTATTGAACCCAAAAGCCCCATCCTAGGGTTCCCCAATTGACCAATTTGACCAAAAGTCAAAATTGTCCAATTTAGGTCAAAATGCTCAAACCCAAACCAATCTCTTTGGGCTAACTCAATTGGATGGTCAACCAGCCCATGTGGACCCCCTTTAAGCACAGGAGAGAGAGTAGGAGCCGGCCATGGTGATTGGGAGAGAGAAAATGGGGGTTTCCCCATTTTTGAAGAGAGAGAGAAAGCCATTCATGGCCATTAAGAGGTTTTACCTCTTGGCCTCCCCAATTGATGCCTCCATTCAACTCCTCAGCCGGCTAGGAGGAGATTCCATCAGTTTCCAAGAGGCATTGATGCAGGGGAGATGAATGGGGGTCGGCCCTTGGAGAATTCGAAGAGGCCATTAATGGCCAAGGGGGTTAAAGCCACCATCACCCCCATTCGAACCCCCTATCACCTTCAGAGACCTGAGAGGAGAGAAACCCCCAAGTTACCAGAGGATTTCGGGTGCTGTAGGAAGGAATCGGCATGGCATCTCAATCGACGGCAGCTCCAATGGTGTACACAAGGGAAAACCGACGGCAAGCCCTCCAGCAGGTCCTATTCTCCTCCCTGAACCCTAAGGATTAGATCTCAATCGACGGCGACTCGAATCGTGGTCAATCGGCCGTGAATCGAGCCGGCCAAGCCCTCCGTTGATCGGGTTGGGTATCCTCCTACAGAACACGATTCCGGCCACCTCCGGCCGATCAAACACCGCTCATCGCCGGCCCCCACCTCAACGGAGGTGGTGGTGGCGTTGGTCGGCCGGGGCGGCGCTCAGGTGGCCGGGAAATCCAAGATCAAGTCGGCCCAGGCGCAGCAAATCCTGGCCGTTGGCTCATCGGGGACGAAGGCTGTGAGCCGTCCGATTGGCCGCCTTTTGCTATACGCAGCCATGAAATGATTAATATCATGTAATTTTAATTATGTCACACTTTGTGACAGATTTTGTGACCCGATTTTAAGGCCCTTAGGGGCCATAACTCGAAAAATGCTCAGAGATAACTTTTGTAGGCCTTGGTGTCTACTGTCTAATGGGAGTGAAATCAAGCTATTTGATTAAGTATTGGACCCACAGCACTCATTCTAGTGAGGCTGGTCAAAACTCAAACCAGACCTTAAAATTAGTATAACTCTTAAATGGCTAATCTGATGTAGTTGATATTTTGGCTAAGCATCCATATGTCCTATACCTAGGTTAGGTTTGAGTATCAGATTTTTAGGAGTTACTTTTCCTAAAGTTTTTGTAGAAATTTAATAATCCTTACACAAATTATTTGGAGGGCCAAATGACCTCCAATCTCCACCAAATTTTGGTGGGGTACCATTAGGGTCATGATAAACCCCTGGTTTAAATTTCATCTCATTTGGAGATCTTTTGACTAGGTAATCTTTGGGCCAAAGTTTTGCCCTTTAAGGGGAAAATTGTGCTAAGGGGACACTTAGGGCTTCTCATAGCCAAACCACCTCCTATTGGAGAGATATTATGTCCACTACCCTAACCCCACCCCAAATCACCTCCAAGAGTATTATGGAGCCATGGGGAGTGGGTTTGCCCTAGGATTTGGGGTAGGAGTACTTTGGGGTGCAAATAGCCAAGTGAAGAATCATTGGCCAAATTAGGTCCTTTGAGACTTGAGACTTCTTAGGAAGGTCAGTGGGATGAAGTTGAGGCCCCATGAGGAGTTTGGTGAGCTTTGAAGTTGTTTTTGCTCAAGGTCATAGGGTTGATCCCTATGGGGTGGAATTTGGGGTTGTGAAGGACATATGTGTGGTTGTCCTTGGAAAGGTGTGAGATGGACTCCTCTGGGCTCTTTGAACCCTATAATACCCTCACAAGAAGTTTGGGTGTATTGGATAGGTTTAGACCCTAACCCTAGACTAAACCCTTAAGGGGTGCAAATAGAGGTCAATGAAGGGAGTAGGGTCAAACCCTAGTGGTTTGACCTAAAGTTTTGGTGGGTAGGTCATAGTGACCAGAGAAGACTCCCTTGTGATTTTGAAGAGGTTTGGAGTTGTCTATCCTAGGTAATAAATCCTTGGGTAGATTTGTAAATAATTGGAATTTGGAGTTCTAGGAAGAAATAACACTTAGGGAATCATCACCTTCTGTCACCCACTTGTTTTTGAGGTTATGAATCTCTGGAGTTCCTACTAGAGCTATTGAAGAAGGTTAGACCCTAACCCTAGGCTAAACCCTAATGGGGTGCAATTAGAAGCTAGTGAAGGAAGAGGGGTCAAACCTTAATGGTTTGACTTGAAATTTTGGGGATGTGGCCTTAGTGACTAGGGAATGCTACTGTGAGAATTTGGAGGGATTTGGAGTTGCCCATCATAGGCAATAAACCCTTGGGTAGATTTGTAAATAATTAGGGTTTGGGGTTTTAGGGAGAATTAGTACTTATCAATTTACCATCTTCTGTCTTAAACATGATTTTAATGATATTAATCTCTGGAAGAATTGGTTGGGACATGAGTTAACCCTTGGAGGTCCAAATTGTAATATTCCTCATTATTGGCAATTTTTGGGTTGGTAAAATTTATGATGTTAAGTTACTGTGATTACATGAAACTTTGATGGTTGTCTTTTCATAACAATATGTTACCACTGTAATTTTCCCATAATTTATGGATCAATGTTCTTTGTACCTCTAGTTCATTTTGGAAGAAATTGCAAATATATCCTTGGATGTAATTACAAATATGCCCTCTGTGGAACATGGTCAAACTTTGTAGGACTGAATATTATATTATGAAGCACCACTGTACTAATTTGCAAGAGGTTTAGAGATCATATGGGAGCACCTCCTTTGTAACTTATTGGAAATAATTGGGTTTTGGAATTTCTAAAAATAGAAAATCTTGCTGGTTTTTCCTAAATTTTTATACCTACTGTTTATTAGGTACTATTGACTTATGTAAAAATTGGAGTAGGCATTGGAGGTCAGAAAAGTACACTTGTAGTTCAAACCTTGGTAAAATGGCCCTTTGGGAAATTATTTAAAATACTATTATTATTGGAAAAATTATGAAACCCTGGATTTAATCTGAAATAGGTAGCAGGGGTCCCCAGTAAATCCCTTGAGCCATAGAGTTGATTATTTAATGTACTTCCCTTCATGAGGATCAAGACGTTAAGGGTGGTCTGCGTTTAGTAAATTGGCAGTTTTGGATTTACCGGCCAATTTGGAATTCATTGATTGGAGATGTGGGAATTGAAAGGTGATTGTATGGTATGAGAGGACCCCTGGAAAGAGTTAAGGTTGATGAGTCCTAGGGTGGTGGGGTGCCTCCCTTGGGGTAGGTCATCTTGGGTTTTGGCGAAAGATCGTCTTTTCCCCTAAGTGTCTTTAAGCACTTAGGTTTAGACCAGGTGAAATGCTAAGAGGGTTTCTTATGGGTAGTAACTAATAACATTAAGTGTCTTGGGAATGGGGACTCTGGGGTGTCATCCCATAGTGGTTCCTAGTACCGTAGCGAGCCCCTCACAGGGTAACCCTCGGGAAGTCCAAGACTAACCCTAACTCATAGGAGTAAGACGTTGTACAAGATTAACTAATAACACACTCATCCATACCCTGTGGTTTCGGATGTTTAGTTGGATTGGTTGTCCGAGCGGTGGGCTCGGTGTCTGTTGCAGCAGACTAGTTAGTCTGGGGAGCTTTTGGCTCGGAAGGTTATTGATGACGGGCAGGTTAGCCCGGGGAGCTTTTGGATCGGAAGGTTAGTGATGGCGGGCAGGTTAGCCCGGGGAAACTCATGGCTCAGAGATAGGAAGTAGAATATCTTGCATGTGCATAAGGTGGTGGGTCCTTCGTGTTGACAGTCGTTGCACCGACGTTGATACTTGGGCTCGGCTAGTGCGGTATTTGCACTTAGCCATGAAATCTGGCGGTCCAGTCAGTAAGAGTACGCAGACGCTCCACGGGTTTTGTGGAGGCGTACGATAGGTCTAGGTCGGGTAGTGCATATACCAACCTAGAGGTGGGCGAGGCCCAACCCACCGCTTCCGTTTGCCACTACGGGAGTATCCGGGGAGTCTAGCTCGCTCCAAAAAGGGGGAACTAAAGGTCTATGCGCATAGAGTCGTAGTGGGTGAGTTGCACTTGTTTGATCACCGCATAACATCATACTTGCATGACATAGCATAATCATTACATTTAACCCCGACACCTATCGTATAAATTGGTATGGGACTTTTTATACGATAGGCTCTGCTAAACGACCCCTTGGTCTATAGGTTTGTATGGGCATTCCTATAAATCAATGGTTTACTTTATCTTACTTACTTGCCTCTACTTTTGTTTCTTACTGTATTTCCTATACTTTACCATGCTGCTTATATATCTCATGTTTTATTTATATGCATACACCTGTGTAGCGTAGATCTTACCTTGTCACCTGCTTTTGTATTACCCCTTGTTGTCCTCCGCTTCCTCCTCTCCATGCGGTGCCTAGGAGCCTTGGGGGGAGGGGTGGGGAATTGGCTGAGTCTTTATGACTGACGGTCGGTGGACCTTATCATTTTAGGAGACCGCGGCGACGGAGCAGCACCGGAGGCCGGTGCAAATGGAGGCGGGGCAGTCTAGCTCGGGAGCTCAGATGACAGGATCCGTGAGTGTTGAATTAGTTGTTTTACTTCCGCGAGTGAACCATGTAGTGAGGCTTTGATGTATTGGGCAAGAGCCCTTTTTGTTGTAACCCTTGTATCTTTTATTCAGTTAATATATGTGGACATTTACCTTTATGGTTTTAATTCATGTGATTCTGTGGACTTGTCTTCTCTTTATTGTACTTTTCTTCGTGATCGATTCGGCCGGCAGGATCGGCGTTTTGTGGTGGCGACCTTCCCGAGTGAAGGTGTCACCGCAAAACGGCGGTTCTGGGCCTAAGACCCGGTGGTTTTTGCAAAAAAAAAATGGGGTCTTACAGTTAGACTTTGATTCTTTGAAATTAGAGCTACACCAACATTGTAGCAAGTTGAAATCACCAAACTCATATCCGACATCAACATTCATTTATCAAAAGGCGCATGAGTGCTTTTGCAATCAAGACTCTTGAGTAGTTCTTCCTTTCTAGTGGTTCCAAAAACTGAGTCATACGAAATATTTTTTCTTTCCAACTCATTCATTAGATCAACTCTAACTTGTAGCTACCTATCACCCATCATTAGTGATTCACTAATCATTCGGAATCCACAATGTACATCCGATGGGACATTAAAAACATCAACTAATTGATCCGAAATACAAGTAGGTAGTTGTCGCCAAACACTATCAAAGAATTTATTCATTCGCTTGCTTTGTTCTTTTGATGGTTTTGATAACTTCTTGAAATCTGTAATCTTTTCACCAATGACATGCTCAAAAAGGGAAGGAGAGCATTTTGTACTTTTATGATCATCTTTGAACCATTTGATACTCCCCTTTGGCCGACCTCTTAGAGAAGTTGACATAGTTGGTTCCTTTGTTTGACTACTTATTGGATCCATTATCCCACATAATTTATTTCTAATCTCACTTTTTTGATGCTCATTTGTGCTTATATATCTTTGTATGATCCCCTCCAACTGAACTACTATATCAAGTTCTCCCGTATTAACTGTTTCTTGTGTATTTGATGTTTCAACGCCCTCCATCGGGATAGATAGTTGCTTCCAATGTTTGTGAACTAACCACGGTGGACAAGGTTTATTTTGGGAGATAAATGGTAATAACTCATGAGCACATGATAACCCAAGCGTGGAGCGATTTGTATGCGGACAATTTGTACTAGCAACAAAATTTAACTTACGATACTTATCTTCCTCTATTTTAATCAACTGTAGTGTATGTAGTGATATACGTCCAACAAGGTCAGTGCGGAAAGATCCTTTGAAATCTGTACTAACTTGAAAAGTGTTATGTCCCAAAAATTGTTTTATTTCTGTATGTTGTAGACATAACATTTGATCAAATGCCAAATTTCCAATTAAAATTTCTAAAAATTTCTTTAGCTTACTATGTCCCCCCTTCAACCCGATTTGTTATGGAGTTTCCAAGATAGAGATAGTTGTCAATCCATGCACATACGAAATATTCTTTCAAAGGATCAAGCCAAGTTGAGCATACATAAGAAACAACATTGGGATATGATGTGGATCGAGTATGTACTTAAAATAGCATTGTATCTCATATTGTACTCATTTTCATTTCTTGAATCAACTAATCGTTGCCAAATACCAAGAAATATTTCAAACTGCTTTCCATCCTTAAAATATTTTTTATAGTTAGCCAAAATATTTCTATGCACGTATACTTGACATAAGATATGCTTCACATTTGGAAAAAAATATGCTTAATAGCGTTCATCAAAGCTAAATCTCTATCTGTGACGAGTACATTAGGCATGAATGCTTCACCTAAAAGACTTTTAAAATGCTCCAAAGCCCATGTATAACTTGTCTGTGATTCATCAGACATAAAAGCAAATGCTGAGAAGAATGTCAACTGAGTCGATGTAACACCAACGATAGAAAGCAATGACAACCGGTATCTATTGGTCTTGTACGTGCAATCTAGTAAGAACACGGTAGAAAATGTTCTACTTAATTGAATTGCAACAAGATGGGCAAAAAATAAGTTAATCAAATTTTGTTTCCCTTCCATCACTCGATTATAACTCAAATAACCACTATCTTGTAAACACTTGTACAAATATTAAATGGGAGTAGCACCATCTAATTCTTTTTTCTGCACCATATATCTCTCATTATAAATGGTTCGCATCACCGTATGATTTTCTGGATTCCTTTTCTTAAGGGTAGAAAGTATACATCGTGGTTTAACATTGGAGGCAAACATGTCATGAACAATTCTCTTCTCCACACAATCCAACCGACCCACTGTGGTGTGTGCTTCTAAATGTACCATCTCATGATTATGCGTACCACATTTAACTTCAAGTGTTCATTCATCCGAGTGGGCATTTTTTTTCCAATCAATGTAAATGAGCAACCACAACGCTTACTAGTGGTCTTACGTATATTCTGTTTAACCCAACCCTTTTTACATTACTTTTCCTGGTAAAATTCTCCTCTATCACATCCAATAAATACCCGTGGTCGTGGTCTTCCACCTTCCAATTTATCAAAACCTTTAACAGTTACTGTGAAACTAAGAGATTTACCGATATTTCTAGCCCATTCAATTAACACTTCACTACAAGGAAATTGATTCTCGGTTTAAAAATGACAACCGACATCCAATTTAACCTCATATTCACTTCAATATTAATGATAAACACATAACAAATTTCAAATCAATATCTCATAATTAAATCATCTCATTACTTCACTGTATAGTATTAGAGTTTAGAGTATCTCTGAGACAATGAGTTCCGGAGTACCATTTCCATTTAAGAATCTGAAAAAACATATATTAGGGCAACATTAGATAGATGTTGATAGGTTTGAGTGCTCTTATGCTTGTTGATAACTCTATCCAGACAAATAGTTGTTGCTCTTATGCTTGGGATGAAACGAAAGAAGAGAGAAGATGGGGAACCTCTTACCGGAGATGAAGAAACGAAACCGGAAGGGAGCAAAAAACGCTGCTTCAGAAGCGGAAGAACCACCAAATGTCCGGGTAAGTGGTGAGGAGGTGATCTCGAGCCTAGACGGGGAGAAAAAATGAGGTCTCCTGCGCCGTACGAGGGGGGGGGGGGGGGGGGGGGGGGGCGATGGATTCGCGAAATGCCCTAGCTCGGGGAGAGAGTAGCGAGAGAGCCGACGAGATAGGAGAGGAAATGAGCCAGATGGGGGAGGGGTTTTATGGGGCGGTTTGCTAGTAGCCAATTTAGGGCTTTGAAAAATTAGAAAATAATACCATTAATGATTTGCTTGAAGAAGAAAGGAAAGTGATCTGGGGACGTTTCCTCCCATCGACATCTGCAGAAAATAAATAGAGCTATCAGAGCATGCATATCAAAGGAGACAAGAAGATGTACTTTGACTAAAATAGAAAAGTCCATTGTAAATGGTTATATATAGCAGCTTTTGTAAACAGTATAATCAACAATAAAAAACTGTAGGAATCAAGTATTCCTCTTTGATCTTACTATTTTCTTGTGTACTGATATTTAATAAAACAATAAGATTGGTATCAGAGTTTGTTATCGAGCCTCTCCATCACTGACTTTGTGAGCTCTCAGGAGATAAGCAAGAGTAAAGGTGTGGAAAAGAAAGGAGAGGATGACCTCATCATCTACCAACTCGATTCTGTCATATACTCAAACTGGCGTTCCAATTTTCAACGGAGACATGTATGAATTTTGGAGTGTGCGCATGCTAACACTTTTTGATTCACAAGAACTACTTGAGATTGTGGAAAACGGAATAGTTGTGCAACCTTTACCAGAAAAAATAGGGGAAGTTACTCCTGTAAGACCTGTAATAAAAGATCGAACGAAAAATGCTAAAACCTTGCTTCTTATCCAACATGGAGTGTCTATTGCCATATTCCCAAGAATCATGGGTGCCACTTCAGCAAAGGAGGCATGTGACACACTTAAAGCAGAGTTTCAAGGATCCCAGAAAGTAATTTCAATAAAGGTACATACCTTCTGGAGACAATTAGATGCTTTGCAAATGAAAGAAGAAGTGACTATCCTGGAATTTTATGCTCGAGTATCCAACATCACAAACCAGATTAGAAATCTAGGTAAAGTTGTTGATGATCAACAAATTGTGCAAAAAATTATGAGGTGTCTACCACAATCGTATAACCCAGTTGTTACTGCAATTGAGGAAGTCCATGATATGGATTCTCTCACTCTTGCTGGCCTGATGAGCTCCTTACAGGCGCATGAGGATAGAATGCAAAGACATCCACCTGTGTTAGAGCAAGATCTACACACGAAAATCCATTGGGGGTAAGGCACCTTCTGAAAGAAGTGGAAATGTTCCCAAAATCCTTCATAATTCTACAAGGAATTCCAAATTTATGCAAAAGGGAAAAGAAAAAGCATCTTCAAATGACAACTTGCACTGCTTTTTATGTAAGAAAAACACTTACTTAGCAAAGGATTTTTTCCACAAATGTAAAAGGTGCAAGATGCCAACACATTTTGATCGTGATTGTTGGTATAAGAACAAAGAAGAAGCATGATTCACAGAAAGAGGGGGGAATGAAGCACTGTTCTTTACTAATGACACAACTACACAAAATGATCTATCTACTTCCAGATGGTATATAGACAGTGGAGCCTCAAGTCATATAAGTGGAGGTAAGTCCCAATTTGTCCAATTAGATGATATTGTTGGAGCTTGTGTTCCACATCTCTTAGTTTGAGAATAACAAATCACACTATGTATTTGATCTTGCATGTGTTTATAGTGTGCAGGTACTATCGTTAAATAACCCTATGAACAGGATGCTGATTGATAAAGATTCTTTGAAAAGTGAGCTAACTCCCAGCGTTAGAAGTTTACGCTCGACGTTAACATTCGTCGAAAAGGGATGACTTCTCAACGGATCTTGACGTCGAGATGAAAAATAGTTGGTTACTAAGTGACAACGCCAGTGTTGACACTTAACGCACTCGTTGAGTCCACAAACGACCACGTTCTCGACGGTTGCATGATTTCAACGGTCACGATCATTAACGCTGGCGTTAACTTCTTAACGTCACGCGTTATCTCCCGTGCCTATTTAAAGAGCTGATTTCTTTTTGGTCAGAGGTTACACACATTCCAGACTTCTGAGAGAGTTCTTCATCCCCGAATTCAGAGAGCACTCTCAACACCACCATTGAGGAACAAAAGTGAGAAGGAGATTTCCAACGACAAATTTGAAGAAGAACGCTCGCTTCAACTCTGACGATGGTCATTGCGTATCTTCAACATCTCATTCAGCGCTCTTCAATCTAGGGAGCCTTTTGTTCTGATTTTAACTTTATCTTTTCATATTTTCTTGTAACGGTTGTGAATTCGCCGCCTTGCAGGTGGCGAATAGGCCGGGTTCAGTTTAGGGAGAAATTCGCAGCCTTGTGCGTGGCGACTAGGTCTAGGGTAGATCTAGGGGGTGGCTAGAGGCCTTATCTGGGGATAGATAGGCTATAGCCAACCGGTCCTTGGGAGAAGGACCGGTGAAGTGTAACAACCCGTATAAAAAATAAAGGATTAAAATCCCTATCTTTGGCAATTTGTAAATTGTCTTAAATCTCCCCTCTAGTTTTTTCTAGCTGCAGCTCAGCCTCCCCCACCCGATTAAAACCCCGGTCCAGGACTCTCGCAAGCCGATACCCGCTCTGCTAGGTCTCCCATTCCCGACCCCCGTCTCCCGATTTCCCGCAAGCGCCGCCTCCTGCGCCCGTCTCCCGCACGCAGCGCAAGTCGCCGCTCCTGCTGCCGACGCCGCCCCCTACTCCTCCCGTCGACGTCACCTCTTGCTCCTGCCGGTGGTTTCCCCGCACCCTAAGGAGCAACTCCTCCCTCCAGCAGCACTTCCCCTCCTCCAAGGGGCCGGCAGCAATCCTCCTCCTCTTCCATGGCTGGCAGTCCCCTTTCCCCCTCCTCTTCAAGGGCCGACAGCCACCCTCTCCTCCTTAGGCTCCGATTTCGCCCTAGGGTTTTTTCTCGAACCCTCCTCCTCTTGGATTTTGGACTCGGATTCGACTCCTTGAGCCCGATCTTGTCTTCCTTGGGTAAGAGCCTTCCTCCTCCACCCTTTTCAGATTTATGCTCCTTTATAATCGATTAATTGCTATTAGTTGTGATTTTCGGTACCGATTGTCGAACCTCTCAACAGGATCTCTCCAAAGCCCTCTCCGATTTAGGGTTTCCGCAACCTAAGCGTTGTCAAGTCTCCATTTTCGTGTGGTAATCTCTTCTCCCCTCACTTTTGAGGGAGGTAAATCTGCTAACCCTCTTTGTTTATATTTCGCGTCGTAAAATGCATGTTTTAGCGTAGTAAATTATGCTATATCGCTTTCGTTGTTCCTGAACAGGTTCGAATTAGGATTTTTATTTTGCTTGCGCCGCTTAGCCGCCGCCGTCAGATTCAACCTCATTTAAGGCAAGTAGAGATCCTTCTCTCTTGCAAACATTGAATTTATTTAGTCTGTCTGTTCTTATAATTTTCTGACTTCGCTTTGAATATGTATTTCATCAAATAAGCTCAGTTTTTGACTGTCTGAATTGATTGTTAGTAGTTTGAGGTTTCACGCGTTTGAAATGACACAAACTTGTGAACATGAATGATTTTTTTTTGGATAATCACCTAGATGAATGAGTTTCTTAATTGATGAATAATTCGAGGAATGATAGGTCGTTGAGCATGAGTAATAAGCGTCATGATAATAATAGTAATGATTTCTGGTTAGCAAATAAATGATCGGTATTTTTCTATCATGCTCGTATCGTACACATCTTATTTGAGAGTTAATCGTGCCATAAAATGACTTAATGTAAATGAGTACTTGTTATCCCAGAATCGATGCATGTCAAACTTGCTACTGCACATTTTACTTGAATAATCTTCGTGTTAATAAAATCCTTAGCCTCTCGGACTCGCAAGTTTTAAAACTCTTTATCTAGTTTGAGTATCGACAACTCCCTTTTGCTTCTTAGATATGCCTGAATGCAAGATTTGGTTAAATAATGTGCTATAACTTGATTCCTCCCATTTCACGTTGGTAAAAATCTACTCTTCTATATTTGAATCAGTATTTGGTCACATGTCTTGATATGCCAGAATCACTCAATCATGAATTATTTCATTAATAACACAAGTAAACATTGAAAGGTAGGGTTTAATTGATGCAACTCCTTGACTTGGGTTCCCTCTTGAATCCCTAATGGGAACAAAGGACCGGTCATAGCGAGCTTAAATTTCTGAATCTCCTGAATCCGTACTTGAATCTGTCTGAATCATGAATCCTGCGCGTCAAACAAAAACACCTACACTTTCACTTGTTACAACTTATGTTATTACATGATCATCTTTGTATGTTTCACTCTGAAATAGTCTAATAATTCTAGATATTTCTGCTTGTCTCACTTGCTTGCCTGTCTTATTAGCTTCGCTTCATGAAAAATAGTACACAAATATTATGTTTCTCTTGCGCGTATTTTATTTTGCTTTGCTATTGTGTATTTCAGTGTTCTGAGGCTTTTCCGTCTTGTTTTGGAATTTTCCTTAGCGTTCGTGTCTGCGCCGCCTGCTTCCTGAGCCGATCTGCGTCCAGCTTCAGGTTTTGTATTTATGTTTCATTTCCTTTAGTGTCAGATATTTCTTTTATGTAATAATTACGATCAGTCATTTTCTCCTATTTCATGGACAACTGCTAGGCTAAATCATATATGTACTAGAATTTGACATGATTTGCATGTTCATTTCTCTGAGTTATCATTGCATTTCGATCTGTACCAGAACTTGTATCATGAGCTTTTACTAAAATGCATGTGCACATGTTTCAAGTTATCATATTTTAAAGCTTCCGCAACAAAACAACTGTTTTTCTTCATATTAATTATTTAAAACTTATTATCAGCTTCTTTGCTTCCGCCTTAGCAGGCATGGTTTTCTTTTCGCCCATGCCTATGGCATCACAGCCCGCCCCGAAGCGCACTCTGACTCTTGTCGAGACGGGTCGTGACAGTTGATATCAGAGCCAGGTTAGGCTCTAAAGATAAAGTATTTTGTAACTATTACATATTTTGAATCTTATTATATAAATATATATACATGCCTCATTACTTCACGCACCTTATCATTATCTGTTGTTCGCGACTGAAACACGCACACACTACACTCATAAGCATGAGTAGTATGCACACGAATGTTAAGGGGTTATGGGCAAACTTAACATTTTTGTGCATATGAATTTCCACTAGGATATACACCGCTTGCGAATATTAAATGGTTATGGGCAGTTTAATATTTTCAAGTGCGTTGGCATTAAAATCATAATATGCATGACATGTTAAGTGATATGGGCGCTTAATGTGGCATGTGTATCAATCATTTGCATTCATATCATAAGCATTGCACAAGTGTCTAACTAAGAACAACAATAATGATTGTACACATATGGTTTTACTATTTGCTTGACATCGCACATGATTTCAATTTTGCACTTGCATGATTATTACCTAGAGTTGTCCAATGGAAATGTTGTAATTATTACATGATTTATGTATCTGACAGTATGGAATGCGTTAGAATCTATAGTTTCAAATCTCCGATATTTGTATTCAATCTTCCTGTTTTGCTCGACTATCAGTCTCGTCTGATTCTCCACTATCCCCTTCTGGTTAGCTCTTAAGCGTCAACATCGCAAGTAAGTTACACCCCTTTGTGCAAAGATTGTTCGCTCCTAAATTCTTGAGTCTTATCTCTCAATTCCGAGCTAAGTGAAGCAATTCTTGCATTCCTTGAATCCAATCATTCGTATCTGGCCATTCCCGCTAAGATCGTAGAGTATCAAGTACGCAAGCTTCGGAAAAAAAATCATTCTTATGATAATTGTGTTTTGAATGCATGAAAAGTTTGATTAATTCTCTCAAGAACTTGAATCTGAAATGCGTAGCAAGTATCCGTAAATTTTTTCTTGATCTGGGTAAGTCCCCGCGCTTGTTTTCCTTTCTGTTTCAGCATATTCATAGTTAGCTTCCATGTCTTGACCTGCAAATCTTATTTGGAATAAATGGCTTCTGAATCTTCGTCATGAGTGACCCCAGCCAGGAAATTCTCAGAAGTTTCGGAACGAAACTTTCTAAGTAGGGGAGAATGTAACAACCCGTATAAAAAAAGGGGGATTAAAATCCCTATCTTTGGCAATTTGTAAATTGTCTTAAATCTCCCCTCTAGTTTTTGCTAGCCGCAGCTCAGCCTCCCTCACCCGATTAAAACCCCTATCCAGGACTCCCGCAAGCAGATACCCGCTCTGCTAGGTCTCCCATTCCCGACCCCGTCTCCCGATTTCCTGCAAGCGTCGCCTCCTGCGCCCGTTTCCCGCACGCAGCGCAAGTCGTCGCTCCTCCTACTGACACTGCCCCTACTCCTCCTGTCGACGTCTCCTCTTGCTCCTGCTGGTGGTGTAACATGTAACATCCCGACTTTTATTGGGCCACTAGACCCTAGTGAGCCCAATAAAAGTAGGCCCGAGCAGTAGAAAACGACCATTTCGGGTATCGTAGCGCGCCACTACCTCATTATTATGAATAGTGACCGTACGAACCCCGAATTGATTTCTGTCAGTTCCGTTGAACTCGGATGGACAATACGAGCGCAACGGAATTCGTTGCACTTCGATCTGAGGTTGTTTGGAGGAAAACGACCATTTCGGGTATCGTAGCGCGCCACTACCTCATTATTATGAATAGTGACTGTACGAACCCCGAATTGACTTCCGTCAGTTCCGTTGAACTCGTATGGACAATACGAGCGCAACGGAATTCGTTGCACTTCGATCCGAGGTCGTTTGGAGAAAACGACCATTTCGGGTATCGTAGCGCGCCACTACCTCATTATTATGAATAGTGACCGTACGAACCCCGAATTGACTTCCGTCAGTTCCGTTGAACTCGTATGGACAATACGAGCGCAACGGAATTCGTTGCACTTCGATCCGAGGTCATTTGGAGAAAATGACCATTTTAGGTATCGTAGCACGCCACCACCCCATTATTGTGAATAATGGTCGTACGAACCCCGAATTGACTTTTGTCAGTTCCGTTAGGATCGTATGACCAATACAAGCACAACGGAACTCGTTGCGTCTCGATACGAGGTCGTATGGAGAGTATGCCATTTTAGTCCTATGCAGATCGCCTCAGTGCAACGCACGAGATATAAAGCACACGAACCCGGCATCGGCCCCGGCAACTCTTATCGTGCCTCGGGAGCCAAGGAGGACCCCGCCCTAAGTTGACTTAGTCAACCCCCCCCCCCCCAACTCGAAATTGCTAAAGAAAAGGGGGGAGAGAGAAAAACCCCCCAAGGGGGGGAGGCTGCCCCTATTGGGGCAAGGGGCAAGAGAGAGAAAGGAAAGGGGGGGGGGGGAGAAAATATCTCCCCCCACTCACCCTCCCTTCATACACGTGGAAGGGAGGGAGAGGGGGGGGGGGGGGGGGGGGAGAGCTCCCCTCCGTCCTATAAAAGGAGGGGCAGCCCCTCTCCATTCCCCCCCCCCCCCCACACCACCTCTCTCTCTCTCAGCTCTCCTCTGCCGGCAGCCCCCCCAGCCAGCCACCCCCTCCTCCCCCTTGCCGGAGCAAGCCTCCGCCACCACCTCCTCCCTCATGGCCGGCCGCCCCTCAACCCGAGCCCCTCACCAGGTAGAACCACCTCCCCTCCTCCTTCCCACCTCCCGGAGGAAGACCCCCCCTCCCCCTGTCGCCGGAGCGCCGCCGGCCGCCGCCCCGAGCCTCGCAAGGTTCGGGGAGGAGGCGGCCGAGGAAGCCCTCTCCCCCAGCGCCGGCGGTGGCGCTGGGGGGGAGGGGGTCCCCCTCAAGGACCTCGGCGCCGGCACAGGGGAGGCGGCCGGGCCGCCGGCGGGCACAGCCGACGGCGCCCGTGGCCTCCCCCTCCTCCCCGCACTTCCTGTAGGAGGATAACCCCTCCCCCGGCGGCGGCCGACGGCTCCAGGCTGTCGGGCCACCGCCAACCCCCGGCGCTCCGACCGGGGGCGGCACCAGTGGCCCCTCAGCGGGGGGGGGGGGGCGCAGCGGGCCTGCATGGCCCATGCAGGCCACGCCCCCGCCTCCCGCTCTCTGTACCACCTCCCCCGGCGGTGGCCGGCGGCGCCAGGCCGCCGGACCACCCCCGGAAGAGTCGCCGGCCCCCGGCGCACCGACCGGGGGCACTCCCCGCACCCCCCCTGGCAGAGGCGGCGGCGGCTAGCGTGCACACTGCATGCAGGCCGCCACCGCCCCCGTGCCGCTCTCGGCACTAACCCCGACGGTGGCCGGCGGCGCCAGCCCGCCGGACCACCACCGGAGTGGTCGCCGGCCCCCGGCGCACCGACCGGGGGCGGCGCCGGCCCCAGCCGGCCGCTGCCCGGCGGAGGCAGCGACTCCCAACCGTGCGCGAGCGGGGGCCGCACGATCTCCCCCAGGAGATCGAGCGGCCCCCATTTCCTAGTTTCCCGCCCCCACCTCCATTTGTGCGCCCCCCGCAGCGGATCTGCCACAAATCCGCTGTGGGGGCCGCGGGAGGGCGCAGGGTGCAAAACCCCTGCGCCTCTTCCCTGCCTCTAACCGCACCCCACCCCCCTGTTTCTAAGGAAAAATGGGGTCTTTTCAAAAGAAATTTCCTAAATGAAAATTGTGCCCCACTCTTAGGGGCACCTCCTGTATTTTTTTGGGATTTTTGGGAGGAGTTTTACTATTTTTAAAACCCATTATAAAGTTTATTTTAGGAAATAAAATGCCCAAATGAGTTTCTAAAATTCCCCAAAAATTAGGGGCTCTAAGTATAGGTATTTTGCAAATACTATCAAAGTTGGGAGGTGCGACCTTTTGATTTGATCCCTTAAAGGCTTTTACAAGCAAAAATAGACGCCCAGAAAAGAGCGATATTCATCGAAATAAATCGGCGCCCCTCGACGCATATTTTAAGATGCTCATCAAAATCATGCGTATTAATCTAAAGAATCGGCTAAGCTCGGAAAAGCAATGCAAAAATCGGAACGACGTCGCGACACGACACCGAAATTTAACCCCGCCGCGACGATAATAAAAGAACGGAGTCGTCGATCGAAGCCTCCTCTTATGGAGTGATTGGACTACTAACCATTTCTTCTTATGCTTTTACTGCTTTCCGTACTTTCAATTAAATCCAGTCTCGCACTGGTCCCCCGCACTTATTTTCTGTACTTTCAATTAAATCCAGTCTCGCACTGGTCCCCCGCACTTATTTTCTGTACTTTCAATTAAATCCAGTCTCGCACTGGTCCCCCGCACTTATTTTCTGTACTTTCAATTAAATACAGTCTCGCACTGGTCCCCCGCACTTACTTTCTGTACTTTCAATTAAATCCAGTCTTGCACTGGTCCTATCATTATGGCCTCTGCTTTCGGCCTACTATTCTGTTTATTACATGACCTTTGCTTTCGGCCTACTTTCTGCTTATCGTTATGGCCTCTGCTTTCGGCCTACATTTCTGTTTAATGTTACGGCCCCTGCTTCGGCCTATTTTACTTGGTAGTGCAGAGCTGCCGTGGCAACAAATGCGGTGCTTATCCTCCCTTCGGCGAGGCCTTAGTTGGGGAAAACCCGGAGTTGAGTCTCTCCTCCCAGGTTAGCCCCAAGCAAGGAGCCCTCATACCGCTAAGCCTCCCGGTCCAAGGTCGTGCGACCGGTCGAGTAGAATTGCCACATGGCCCAAGGGTTTGTTTTATATATAGCGGGTGAAGATTGATTGGAAGTGGCGGGTTGGTCACGCTTGCAGACCGTTCGTACCGGTGCGGGTGGGTTGACGACTCATGGCGACAGGGAGATGTGCGCAGCGGGTTATCACCCTCCGAACCTGCAGTTTTGCCTCCGCTGGTCGGCCTACAAATCGGCTGCCGGAGGTCGCTCACATCCAGTTGGTACACCAAGTTGTACAGGAGGGCCTGAATGATACGGTACGACTACATTCAGAAGTGGCAAGACTGGCCACTGTCACCGACGGCCACATCGGTGAGGTCCGCGGGGTTAGCTCCCCTGCTTGAACGAAAGCGGTCTAAACTGTGTCGACACAGGGTCTTTTGTGTGCGTACGGGTTTGAATACCTGGGCGTGTGTCTGCGCGATATAGTGTTGTGTGGTTGCTATACAGCGCAATTACGGGCTTTAGGGCAAGCGGCCCTATCTATATATATATATACATATATATATATACATATTCACCTGCTGCTAACCCTCTTCCTTGCTTCGGCTATTTCATTTCTGTTCTTTAGCCGTCCCCCCGGATAAGGATCCGGGGAGGGGATGTATTGTTCTACTTAGCTCTGTGACTAACGGTTACTTCTTATAACCAATCACAGGAAACGGGACAGCGCGAAGCCCCCACCCCGCAGGATGAGATACGTGCCTTAGAGATGGCCCGATCGGACACCCCAGCCTCTCCTCCTATCTTCAGAGACGTGAGTGCGAGAGAATAAAGACTAGCCTAGGGCTCCTTGTTGTTTGGACTATGTAGCCTTCGGGCAATATTTTGTAAACGATAGGCTCCGGCCATATTTAAATGTATAATATAAGCAGTGTGCTTGTTTTCTTTATATTATCTGCTTCCGCTGTGCGATCTGATGTGATGTAATGATTCTTGTGCCTGACAAAGAGACCGCTCAGTGCTTGAGTGGGTGGGACGTCGCCACCCGGAAAGCGCTGGGTGGTCCTCTTTGGGCAGTAAGATTCCCCCCTCCCGGAACCCGGTTCAGTCTGGGGAGGGGGGGGGGGTCTTACAAATGTATCAGAGCTACCACGATCCGACCACATGGGGCAGTCTTTCGATCCTCCCTTCCCCGGTTCCGTTTCTTGGTTCGGGACGAACCACGCAGCGGAAGCCTGGTAGACCCTTTAGGTTTAAGGTTAAGGACTCGAGACTGCACGATAGTACACCCACACGCTTTCCGCTTCCTTTTCTTTCAGTCCTGCAAAATTCCCTTATTTTTGCAAGTTCTGACACCCGTTTGTTACTTCTCCAGATACCGGAGTCAAGTAACGGAAGGTCCTCCTCTCGAGACCAGTACCACCCTACCACTCCACCACCAGCTCAGACCGCTCCAGCCACAGTTCCGTTCGGAGAGACAGAGCTCGGGCAGACCCTGGTAGCCCTGTTGGCCGCCTTCCAGACAGCCACCTTACGGCCACCCCAGCAGGCCACCGTACCCACCGATCTGCTGACGACATTCCGAGGGCTAAGGCCCCCCACCTTTCGGGGTACAGAGTCAGCCATCCAGGCCGAGGAGTGGGTGGAGAGGGTAGAGGAGCTTCTTGTAGGGATGATGTGCCCAGCAGTAGCCGCAGTGTCCCTAGTGGTGACCATGTTGGAGGGCTATGCCCGGGACTGGTGGAGGGCAGCTAGCCGCTCCACTTTTAGAGGGCGACCCCTCAGCACCATTCTCTGGGGGGAATTCTCAGAGGCCTTCTTAGAGCATTTCATTTCGGATGCAGACCGGATGGCACTCCAGGAGCGGTTCCTACAGATCAGGCAGGGAGATAGGACGGTTCCAGACTACCAGAGAGAGTTTATCCACCTGGCCCGCTTCGCCGGGACCTTAGCAGGCACAGATAGGGACAGGGCGGCCAGATTTTACCGGGGATTACGAGACGACCTCCGTCAGGCCCTGATCATGATTTCCCAGGCATCCTTCCACACGATCGCCTCACATGCCACCGCTCTAGAGATGGACCAGCGGATGGTAGCCCAGCAGCGGAGGGGACACGTAGGTGTTCCCCAGACTCAGGGCCGAGAGAGAGGGGTAGGTCCTCGCAGGCAGGGCCGAGACGGGAGACAGCGTCAGCGTCACCAGCCATATAGACAGGCACCCCAGCCTCGACCAGCACCCCAGCCCCGACCAGCACCCCCAGCCCCAGCACCTCAGGTCGTCCCAGCCGCACGACGAGATGTTCCCTTCGCAGGGAACTGCTACCTATGCCAGCAGCCTGGGCATATACGAGCCTTCTGCCCACAGGCTACCGGGAGACCCGGTTTAGGAGCAGTATAGAGAGCGGCAGAGAGAGGACGAGGTGGACGCAGAGGACGTCCCGCAAGCAGGAGGGAGCCGGCTAGGCAGGGTAGAGCAGCACTGCTCGAGGCATACGCGTTGGATCTCTAGCACGGTCCTGCTCCTGACGTAGTGATAGGTATCTACTTCCGATAGTATGATATCCTAGGAGATGTTGTAGCTTTATATATTGGGACTTTTGTATATGTCATCCCTACCCCTGTATATTTGTGAAAAGCTTATGATCATAGTATATATATTATCAGGTCTACTTTTGGTAGAAGGTCATCCCGCTAAAACACTGTTCGATACCGGCGCCACACACTCTTTCGTTGCACAAAACTTCATCGCTGACAAAGGGAACACGGTGAGATCATCCGGGATGTCGATCCGAATACGACTCCCGGATGGGTCAGACATGACTTCCACCGAGAAATGTTCCTTCCAAGCAATGCTGGGAGGCATAGAGTTTGAAGTCAACGCCACCATCTTAGCAATAACCGGATTCGACATCATTCTGAGGATGGATTGGTTGACCGAGCACAGCGCCCAAATCAATTGTTCGACTCGAGAAATCCGCCTCAAGAATCCAAATGGACAATTTATCACGCTAACAGGTATACCCTCCGTCACCCGCATTATCTTAACATCTGCACAAACCGTCAAGGCAGTTCGACGGAAGGACGAGATATACCTAATCTACTTTGAGATGGAGAACACGACGCAAGTACTCGCTAAAGTACCTATGATCAGGGACTTCCCAGATATCTTCCCAGAGTCACTCCCCGGGTTGCCCCCGCAACGGGAAGTGGACTTCCAAATCGAACTTACTCAAGGAGCCCGACCAGTGTCCCGAGCACCGTACCGGATGGCCCCGAGGGAACTGGCCGAGCTCAAGATGCAGCTACAAGAGTTAGTCGACGCAGGATTCGTACGTCCTAGTACCTCTCCCTGGGGAGCCCCAGTACTGTTCGTTAAAAAGAAGGATGGATCACTGTGTCTCTGCATCGACTACAGAGGTTTGAATAAACTCACTGTCCGGAATACCTATCCCCTACCCCGGATAGATGAACTGTTCGATCAACTGCAAGGCGCGTCCGTCTTTTCCAGATGGACTTAAGGTCCGGCTACTATCAACTTAGAGTGCGAGAAGAGGACATTCCCAAGACCGCCTTCAGCTCTCGCTACGGACTATACGAGTTCATGGTAATGCCATTTGGGTTAACCAATGCCCCGTCCGCCTTCATGGCTTTGATGAATACGGTATTCAAACCCTTCCTGGACCATTTCGTAATAGTCTTCATAGATGATATTCTCATCTACTCAAAGAACAAAACCGATCACTCCCGGCACCTCCAAATGGTACTACTTAAGCTAAGAGAGCACTCGTTCTTCGCCAAGTTTAGCAAATGCGAGTTCTGGATGGAAGAAGTCGGCTTTCTGGGACACACCATCAACAAGAACGGAGTAGCGGTGGATCAAGCCAAGGTGCAAGCGGTACGAGATTGGCCGCCGCTTAAGACAGCAGTAGACATCCGAAGTTTCCTTGGCCTCGCCGGCTACTACCGTAAGTTCGTCGAAGGTTTCTCCAAAATCGCGTTACCACTTACCTCTCTCACCAAGAAGGATGTGACCTTCCAATGGTCTCCCGAATGCGAGGCGGCATTCATCGAACTGAAGAACTGGCTGATATCGGCACCAATCCTAACCCTCCCCTCCGGTACCGAGGGTTTCCAAATCTATGCTGATGCCTCTCTGAAAGGACTGGGGGCCGTGCTTATGCAACATGGCAAGGTGATTTCCTACACCTCACGTCAGCTCAAGCCGCATGAACTAAACTACACCACCCACGATCTGGAGCTGGGGGCGGTAGTTTTCGCATTAAAAGTCTGGAGACACTACCTCTACGGGGTACGATGCGAAATCTTCTCCGATCATAAAAGCCTCAAATACGTCTTCACCCAGAAAGAGCTGAACCTCCGGCAACGCCGGTGGTTAGAATTTCTCTGTGATTATGACTTCGCCCTCCAGTACCACCCCGACAAGGCTAATAAGGTTGCAGACGCCTTGAGTCGCCAGCCTCCGAGGACCGGGAGTTGGTTAGAAATGGTGCCAGAGGAGTTAGTCAAATCATTGGCGGAAATGGATATTATCCTCATCGCCCGCAGAAATCCGATGGAATACCAGGCCCAGCTCTACTGGATGGAAATACTGTGCGACATCCGGAATAGGATAAGAGAAGCTCAGAAGATTGACGTAGAAGCAGCCCCGATCATTCAAGCCCTGCAACATGGTGCGCAGGAGGATTACAATTTGTACGATGGCATCCTGCAGTTCAGACACCGCATATTCATCCCCGCAACAGAAGGAATTCGGGAAGAAATCCTCCGCGAAGCGCACCAGACCAGGTACTCGATACACCCGGGAGTAGTAAAAATGTATACGGACCTGCGAAGGACCTTGTACTGGCCAGGAATGAAGAGGGATGTCACCAACTATGTTGCGCACTGCCAGACCTGTCAAATGGTCAAGGCAGAATGTCGAAGCCCAGGAGGCCTACTACAACCCCTGCCCATCCCGGAGTGGAAGTTCGAGGATATTTCCATGGATTTTGTCCATGGCTTACCCCGACCCCGTGCAGGTAACGACTCCATATGGGTAGTAGTGGACCGCCTCACCAAGGTAGCCCGATTCATCCCGAACCGGCAAGGTGACGGTGTCGACATTCTAGCCCGACTATTTATCGAGCAGGTAGTCCGATTTCATGGAATACCCAAATCAATCGTCTCGGACCGCGACGGGCGCTTTACATCGAAGGAATGGAGAAGAGTGCAAGCTTATCTAGGAACCAGATTAGCTTTTAGCACCGCCTTCCACCCCCAGACCGATGGGCAGACGGAAAGAATGAATCGGACGATGGAAGATCTTCTCCGATTATGCATAGTGGAACACAACGAGCCATGGGAGCAGTTACTACCTCTGGTAGAGTTTTCATATAACAACAGCTTCCAGGCAAGCATCAAGATGGCACCTTACGAAGCCCTCTACGGAAGACGCTGTCGAACCCCGCTATCTTGGGCACAGGATGAGGACCCCGAAGCCTTGGGAGTCACCTACATCGACGATACCACCGCCGCGATAAGATTAATCCGGGAATGCATGCTGGAAGGGAGGGAGAGGGGGGGAGAGCTCCCCTCCTTCCTATAAAAGGAGGGGCAGCCCCTCTCAAATCCCCCCCACACCACCTCTCTCTCTCTCTCTCAGCTCTCCTCTGCCGGCAGCCCCCCCCCAGCCAACCACCCCCTCCTCCCCCTTGCCGGAGCAAGCCGCCGCCACCACCTCCTCCCTCATGGCCGGCCGCCCCTCCACCCGAGCCCCTCACCAGGTAGAACCACCTCCCCTCCTCCTTCCCACCTCCCGGAGGAAGACCCCCCCTCCCCCTGTCGCCGGAGCGCCGCCCCGAGCCTCGCAAGGTTCGGGGAGGAGGCGGCCGAGGAAGCCCTCTCCCCCAGCGCCGGCGGTGGCGCTGGGGGGGAGGGGGTCCCCCTCAAGGACCTCAGCGCCGGCACAGGGGAGGCGGCCGGGCCGCCAGCGGGCACAGCCGGCGGCGCCCGTGGCCTCCCCCTCCTCCCCGCACTTCCTGTAGGAGGATAACCCCTCCCCCGGCGGCGGCCGGCGGCTCCAGGCTGCCGGGCCACCGTCGGAGTAAGCACCGACCCCCGGCGCTCCGACCGGGGGCGGCACCAGTGGCCCCTCGGCGGCGGGGGGGGGGGGGGGGGGGGCGGCGCAGCGGGCCTGCATGGCCCATGCAGGCCACGCCCCCGCCTCCCGCCCTCTGTACCACCTCCCCCAGGAGATCGAGCGGCCCCCATTTCCCGGCGGCGGCAGCGGCTACCAACCGTGCGCGAGCGGGGGCCGCACGATCTCCCCCAGGAGATCGAGCGGCCCCCATTTCCTAGTTTCCCGCCCCCACCTTCATTTGTGCGCCCCCCGCAGCGGATCTGCCACAAATCCGCTGTGGGGGCCGCGGGAGGGCGCAGGGTGCAAAACCCCTGCGCCTCTTCCCTGCCTCTAACCGCACCCCACCCCCCTATTTCCCTTCCCCATTTTTATGAGGAAAAATGGGGCCTTTTCAAAAGAAATTTCCTAAATGAAAATTGTGCCCCACTCTTAGGGGCACCTCCTGTATTTTTTTGGGATTTTTGGGAAGAGTTTTACTATTTTTAAAACCCATTATAAAGTTTATTTTAGGAAATAAAATGCCCAAATGAGTTTCTAAAATTCCCCAAACATTAGGGGCTCTAAGTATAGGTATTTTGCAAATACTATCAAAGTTGGGAGGTGCGACCTTTTGATTTGATCTCTTAAAGGCTTTTACAAGCAAAAATAGACGCCCGGAAAAGAGCGATACTCATCGAAATAAATCGGCGCCCCTCGACGCATATTTTAAGATGCTCATCAAAATCATGCGTATTAATCTAAAGAATCGGCTAAGCTCGGAAAAGCAACGCAAAAATCGGAACGACGTCGCGGTGCGGCACCGAAATTTAACCCCGCCGCGACGATAATAAAAGAACGGAGTCGTCGATCGAAGCCTCCTCTTATGGAGTGATTGGACTACTAACCATTTCTTCTTATGCTTTTACTGCTTTCCGTACTTTCAATTAAATCCAGTCTCGCACTGGTCCCCCGCACTTATAATCTGTACTTTCAATTAAATCCAGTCTCGCACTGGTCCCCCGCACTTATTTTCTGTACTTTCAATTAAATCCAGTCTCGCACTGGTCCCCCGCACTTATTTTATGTACTTTCAATTAAATCCAGTCTCGCACTGGTCCCCCGCACTTACTTTCTGTACTTTCAATTAAATCCAGTCTTGCACTGGTCCTATCATTATGGCCTCTACTTTCGGCCTACTATTCTGTTTATTACATGGCCTTTGCTTTCGGCCTACTTTCTGCTTATCGTTATGGCCTCTGCTTTCGGCCTACATTTCTGTTTAATGTTACGGCCCCTGCTTCGGCCTATTTTACTTGGTAGTGCAGAGCTGTCGTGGCAACAAATGCGGTGCTTATCCTCCCTTCGGCGAGGCCTTAGTTGGGGAAAACCCGGAGTTGAGTCTCTCCTCCCAGGTTAGCCCCAAGCAAGGAGCCCTCATACCGCTAAGCCTCCCGGTCCAAGGTCGTGCGACCGGTCGAGTAGAATTGCCACGTGACCCAAGGGTTTGTTTTATATATAGCGGGTGAAGATTGATTGGAAGTGGCGGGTTGGTCACGCTCGCAGACCGTTCGTACCGGTGCGGGTGGGTTGACGACTCATGGCGACAGGGAGATGTGCGCAGCGGGTTATCACCCTCCGAACCTGCAGTTTTGCCTCCGCTGGTCGCCCTACAAATCGGCTCGCCGGAGGTCGCTCACATCCAGTTGGTACACCAAGTTGTACAGGAGGGCCTGAATGATACGGTACGACTACATTCAGAAGTGGCAAGACTGGCCACTGTCACCGACGGCCACATCGGTGAGGCCCGCGGGGTTAGCTCCCCTGCTTGAACGAAAGCGGTCTACACTGTGTCGACACAGGGTTTTTTGTGTGCGTACGGGTTTGAATACCTGGGCGTGTGTCTGCGCGATATAGTGTTGTGTGGTTGCTATACGGCGCAATTACGGGCTTTAGGGCAAGCGGCCCTATCTATATATATATACATATTCACCTGCTGCTAACCCTCTTCCTTGCTTCGGCTATTTCATTTCTGTCCTTTAGCCGTCCCCCCCCCGGATAAGGATCCGGGGAGGGGATGTATTGTTCTACTTAGCTCTGTGACTAACGGTTACTTCTTATAACCAATCACAGGAAACGGGACAGCGCGAAGCCCCCACCCCACAGGATGAGATACGTGCCTTAGAGATGGCTCGATCGGACACCCCATCCTCTCCTCCTATCTTCAGAGACGTGAGTGCGAGAGAATAAAGACTAGCCTAGGGCTCCTTGTTGTTTGGACTATGTAGCCTTCGGGCAATATTTCGTAAACGATAGGCTCCGACCATATTTAAATGTATAATATAAGCAGTGTGCTTGTTTTCTTTATATTATCTGCTTCCGCTGTGCGATCTGATGTGATGTAATGATTCTTGTGCCTGACAAAGAGACCGCTCAGTGCTTGAGTGGGTGGGACGTCGCCACCCGGAAAGCGCTGGGTGGTCCTCTTTGGGCAGTAAGATTCCCCCCTCCCGGAACCCGGTTCAGTCTGAGGAGGGGGGGGGGGGGGGGGGTCTTACATAACATCCCCCAAACAACTAGACCCCTAGAGTGGTTTTGTCATGACTAGGTCATGACAAACCCTAGGAAGCTTGAAGAGACCACTTGGCCTTAGGCTTGAAGGAGAAGAGCACCTTGGTCTACAAATAGCAATTTCCAGTTACCAAGCATAGGCCTGGACTTAAGGGCCTCACCTTGACCCTTTGACCCCACCATAGCATACCTAACCCTTTATGGGTCCCCTTAGAGCACCAAGGACCCATTGGGGTCAACCAAAGAGGCCAAATTGACTAAAGTCAACCCTAACCCCAAATTGGTCAAAGTAGCCTAATTAGGGTCAATTAACCTCCACCTTGCCAAATTGACCCTACCTAGACTTTCCTAACCCTTAAGAGAGACCAATAGGTCACTACCCACCCATTGGGGTCAACCCAAATGGTCAAATTGACCAAAGTCAAATCTAGCCATGTTTTGGTCAAACCAACACCTTTTGGATTAATTGGCCCAATTGGGACACCACCATGACTCAACCAACTTTGGGTGGTGTCAAGGGACTCAAGACACACCACTTGGACCAGTCAACCCATCAGTTGACCAAGTCAACACCTCAAGTCAACATTTGGTCAACCTTGCCCAAAAAGAGGGGAAAAGGCTAATCAAGCCCAATCCACTTGGGCTAGACTCAATTGAGGTGGTCCACCACCTAATGGGGTTAGGAATTACTGAAATTATCATTTAATTTCAAGAAATTTGGCCAGGAGAGAGAAACCCCCATTTTCCCCAAAAATGGTGGAGAGAGAAAGAGAGAGAAAGATGGTCATTCATGGCCAAAGGAGACCAATGGCCACCCATTCCTCTCCCAATTGAGTGGTACATCTCCCCTCTTCAATTTGGGGAATATAGGCAGTCATTCCAGGCTATAGGGGGCTGTTTTTTGTGGTTTTTCATGGTGGCCGAAATTGTGCTTGATGGCCATTAATGGTGGCAATCAAGGAGAGACCCCTCCTCTCCTCAAATTGCTCCATTTAAAAGCTTCACCGGGCAGAGAGGAGGGTTTTCCCCCACTTACCCAAAGGAACCAGCTATCTTGGTGTAGAAGTTCCATGGCATCCAAGAGCTTTCATATGGCCATGGTGGAAAGGAGATCGGCAAGGCAAATCCCCTCCGTTCAGGTCCTCCCCTCCTCCTCTCTCTCATTGGATAGATCTCCCTCTGTTGGCTGCAAGATTTGGGGCCAAATGGCCCTAGATCGGGTAGGCTAAAACTCCAGATTTGGAGCTTTTTATTCCGGCTAAAAAGCCTTGTTCCGGCCACCTCCGGCCGGCCAACCACCGCCAATCGCCGGCCACCACCTCAACGAAGGTGGTGGTGGCATTGGCCGGCCGGGGAGACGCTCAGGTGGCTGGGAAAACGGGGCTGAAGTTCACCCAGGCGCAGCTCATCTGGACCGTCGGTTCAAGGAAGAAGATGCATTGATGCCGTTCATTTCCCTGTACAGCAGTTTTATATCAATTGTATTATTATTCTATTTTCTGTATTTTTATATGCTGAACATTAAATTGATTATAGAAAATACCTAGGGCCCTATACAGAAAAATTGTTCAACATCAAAGTTGTAGCCCTTGGAGTCTAGTTTAATTAAAAAAAAATTCAGCCCAAAAGGAGCACTGTAGCTCCCTGTAGAGCCATTTTGGTGGGATTGATCCATAGTGTAGGACAGCCACCATTTCTTGAATAAATTTTGATTGGGTCATGGGATAGCCTTGATATTTAAAACCTAGGCTAGATACACCCACCCACACCATATCCAAAGATGGGAATTTTAGGAGAACATTTTTCAAAGGTTTTTGTAATAATTTCATAAATCAAATATTAATTAATTAGTGGGTCAAATGACCTCCAGTGCCCTCCAAATTTTGGTGGGTGCTCCTTAGGGTTATTATATGACCCTGGTAAAAATATCAGCCCATTTGAGACTGTTTTGGTTGGGTAATTTGTCAACCCAAGTTAGGAGAAGTTGGGTCAAAATTAGGGCATGGTGTTTATCTTGGAGTATGGTGGTCAAAACTCATGACCATGAGGTGGAACCTTGTCCACTGGTTTAGGATCACCTAAAGTACCCCCATGAGTGGTTTGGGGTGGTGTGGAGGTGATTAAGCCCTAGAACCCTAGTTTTAGTCCTAGGTGTGCAAATAGAACTTTGTGAAGGACCTGAGGTCAAAAGTCCATTGATGGTCATGGAACTTAGGAGATATGTTCATGGGATGTAATTATGCCATAGGGAATTTTGAGAGAATTTTAGGAGAACTTTTCCCCCCTAAAATAAGTCTTAATCCTTTTTGAGAAATTCCTTCCAAGAGATAATTACATGCTTAAAATGTCTTGGATGATGATGAGACTTTGGTTGTGCCCTTATAATCATGATTCAAACCTCTGGTAATTTTTGTGAATTTTATTAAATGATTTAATCAGTACTTCTTTCACAAGGCACTTATTTTGATTTAAATTTAAGAAAAATATTTGAGGGCACAAAACTCTTTGTTAAATTGTGAAAATTAATGATAGGACCTTTCAGAGCATTAGAAAGCTCTGTGAATTTTTATAGAATTTTTGAAGACTTAAATCAGTAGGCTACTTCATAGTTCATTGAATTTGAGGTTTTCCTAATTTAATTATTTCAGTAAGAAAATGATTTTCTTAAATCTTGAAACTTAATCAGTAGCCTTTTCTGGTGAGTATAAGAACTTGGTAATTTTCCCATAATTTTAGTGTTGATGTTTTTGGTAGTTCCTTCATAAAACTATGATTTTGGATAGAAGATAAATAAATAAATTAGAGGAGAATTTCTTACTGTAAAAATATGATATGCTGTTTCTGGTGTTATTTAGCCACCATAGATTTATCATAAATTTTGGAAAGCCATATCATAAGATTTACTTATAGTTCATGTTCATTTTCATTCTTAGCAGATGTTTGGAGAAATTAAAATAAATATTAATTAATTAGGAAAAAATATGATTCTCTGGGATTAGTCTTATAACATCATGATAGACCTCCAGTAAATAGCTTGGGTCAGTTGGGTGAATATTTGGAGTACCTCTAGTTGTGAGCTTCATATAATTCATTTGGTCTGCGTATAGTAAACTGTGAAATTTGAGAATCAAAGTGGATCCTTAGGAGGGAATGAGAGGTAAGTGGTTTACCAAGTTTAGTTGAGAAGGTATGATGGTCAACAAGAAGGATTATAGATGGTAAAGGTGTGTTTGGTGAGTGAGAGGTAAGTTGCACTCGGGGTCGACGAAAGATCGTCCTGGAAAGTCATAAGTCACTTAGGGTTAATTCAAGAGTAATGACAAGGAGGGTATTCTTGTGGGTAGATACCAACAACACTATGTGTCTTGAGAAAGGGAACTTTGGGGTGTCATCCCATTATAGTTCCCAGTACCGTAGCGAGCCCCTTACAGGGTAATCCTCGGGAAGTCCAAGATTAACCATAAATTGTAGGGATAAGATGATGTACAAGATGAACTTAATAACGCACACACGCACACCCCGTAGTTACGGGAGGTTAGTTGGTTTGGTTGTACGAGCGGTAGGCTCGGTGGTTGTAGCAATAGAATAATTAGTCTGGTGAGCTTGTGACTCAGTAAGGTTTGTTGTTACGGATGGGTTGGTTCGGCGAGCCGATGGCTCGGAAGGTTATTGATGGCGGGCAGGTTAGCCCGGGGAGCTTATGGCTCGGAGATAGATAGTAGAACATGTTGCATGTGCACGAAGGTGGTGGGTCTTCGGTATTGGACGATCGTCCACACCGACGTCAATACGTTGACTCGGCAAGTGTGGACTTTGTACTTAGCCTTGAAAGTCTGGTGGTCCAGCCAGTAAGAGTACGCAGATGCTCCGCGGTTTTGCGTTGAGGCGTACGATAGGTCTATGTTAGGTAGTGTGAATACCAACCTAGAGGTGGGTGAGGCCCAACCCACCGCTTCTGTTTGCCACTACGGGAGTATCCTGGGAGTCTAGCTCGCTCCAAAAAGGGGGAACTAAAGGTCTATGCGCATAGAGTCGAAGTGGGTGAGTTGCACTTGTATGAACATAGCATAACAACATACCTTGCATGTCATAGCATAAACATTGCATTTCAACCCCTACCCCTATTGTATAAATTGGTTATGGGACTTTTTATACGATAGGCCTTGCTAAACGACCCCTTGGTCTATAGGTTTGTATGGGCATTCCTATAAATCAATGGTTACTTTTCTATTGTATACATGTCTTTACATTACTGCACTTTACTTGTTCATTACCTGCTCTTACTATGTTCTTTTACTGCTTCAATTATATATATACATATGTGTTGTGTAGAAACATTTCCTGTAAACAAAACCCGTTGTCACCTGCTATTGTTTATACCCCTTGCCGTCCTCCGCTTCATCCTCCCACACGGTGCCTAGGAGCCACTGGGGGATGGGTGGTGGGAAACGAGGCTTAGTCTTTTTGACTAACGGTCAGTGGACCATATCATTTTAGGGAACGGAGGAGACGATGCAGTACCAGAGGCAGGTGCAGAAGGAGACGGGACAGTCTAGTACAAGAGCAGCAGTTCTGGACCAGTGAGTGGTTAGTAGTTTGCTTCCGCGAGTGATTTTGTTGTGAGTATATGATGTACAGGGCATGAGCCCTTTATTATTGTAACCCTTGTTATCTTTTATTCAGTTATATCATGTGGACATTTATATTTCATGTTGATTCTGTGGACTTGTCTTCTTTAATGCACTTTTCTTTGTGATCGATTTGGCCGGCAGGATCGGCGCTTTGTAGTGGCAACCTTTCCGAGTGAAGGTGTCACCGCAAAGCGGCGGTTCTGGGCCTAATACCCGGTTGTCTGAAAAGAGAAAAAAAAAGGGGTCTTACAGGTGGTTTCCCCGCACCCCAAGCAGCAGCTCCTCCCTCCAGCAGCACTTCCCCTCCTCCAAGGGGCCAGCAGCCATCCTCCTCTTCCATGGCTGGCAGTCCCCTTTCCCCCTCCTCTTCAAGGGCCGACAACCACCCTCTCCTCCTTAGGCTCCGATTTTGCCCTGGGGTTTTTGCTCGAACCCTTCTCCTCTTGGATTTTGGACTCGGATTCGACTCCTTGAGCCCGATCTTGTCTTCCTTGGGTAAGAGCCTTCCTCCTCCACCCTTGATTTCAGATTTATGCTCCTTTATAATCAATTAATTGCTATTAGTTGTGATTTTCGATACCGATTGTCGAACCTCTCAGCTGGATCTCTCCAAAGCCCTCTCCGATTTAGGATTTCCGCAACCTAAGCGCCGTCAAGTCTCCGTTTTCGTGTGGTAATCTCTTCTCCCCTCACTTTTGAGGGAAGTAAATCTGCTAACCCTCTTTGTTTATATTTCGCGTCGTAAAATGGATGTTTTAGCATAGTAAATTATGATATGTCACTTTCGTTGTTCCTGAACAGGTTCGAATTAGGATTTCTATTTTTGCTTGCGCCGCTTAGCCGCCGCCGCCAGATTCAGCCTCATTTAAGGCAAGTAGAGATCCTTCTCTCTTGCAAACATTGAATTTATTTAGCCTGTCTGTTCTTATGATTTTCTGGCTTCGCTTTGAATATGTGTTTCATAAAATAAGCTCAGTTCTTGAATGCCTGAATTGATTGTTAGTAGTTTGAGGTTTCACGCGTTTGAAATGACACAAACTTGTGAACATGAATGATTTTATTTGGATAATCACATAGATGAATGAGTTTCTTAATTGATGAATAATTCGAGGAATGATAGGCCGTTGAGTATGAGTAATAAGCGTCATGATAATAATAATAATAATAATTTCTGGTTAACAAATAAATGATCGGTGTTTTTCTATCATGCTCGTATCGTACACATCTTATTTGGGAGTTAATCGTGTCATAAAATGTCTTAATGTAAATGAGTACTTGTTATCCCAGAATCAATGCATGTCAAACTTGCTCCTGCGCATTTTACTTGAATAATCTTCTTATTAATAAAATCTTTAGCCTCTCGGACTTGCAAGGTTCAAAACTCTTTATCTAGTTTGAGTATCGTCAGCTCCCTTTTGCTTCTTAGATATGCCTGAATGCAAGATTTGGTTAAATAATGTGTTATGACTTGATTCCTCCCGTTTCACGTTGGTAAAAATCTACTCTTCTATATTTGGATCAGTATTTGGTCACATGTCTTGAAATGTCAGAATCACTCAATCATGAATTATTTCATTAATAACACAAGTAAACATTGAAAGGTATGGTTTAATTGACGCAACTCCTTGACTTGGGTTCCCTCTTGAATCCCTAATGGGAACAAAGGACCGGTCATAGCGAGCTTAAATTTCTGAATCTCCTGAATCCGGACTTGAATCTGTCTGAATCATGAATCACGCGCGTCAAACAAAAACACTTACACTTTCACTTGTTACAACTTATGTTATTACATGATCATCTTTGTATGTTTCACTCTGAAATAGTCTAATAATTCTAGATATTTCTGCTTGTCTCACTTGCTTGCCTGTCTTATTAGCTTCGCTTCATGAAAAATGGTACACAAATATTCTGTTTCTCTTGCGCGTATTTTATTTTGCTTTGCTCTTGTGTATTTCAGTGTTCTGAGACTTTTCCTTTTTGTTTTGGAATTTGCCTTAGCGTTCGTGCATGCGCCGCCTGTTTCCTGAGACGATCTGCGCCAAGCTTCAGGTTTTGTGTTTATGTTTCATTTCTTTTCCTGTCGGATATTTATTTTATGTAATAATTACGACCAGCCATTTTCTCCTATTTCCTGGATAACTGCTAGACTAAATCATATATGTACTAAAATTTAACATGATTTGCATGTTCATTTCTCTGAGTTGTCATTGCATTTCGATCTGTACCAGAACTTGTATCATGAGCTTTTACTAAAATGCATGTGCACCTGTTTCAAGTTATCATATTTTAAAGCTTCCGCAACAAAATAACTGTTTTTCTTCAGATTTATTATTTTAAAACTTATTATCAGTTTCTCTGCTTCCACCTTAGCAGGCATGATTTTCTTTTTGCTCATGCATGTGGCATCACGGCCGCCCCGAAGCGCACTCTGACTCTTGTCGAGACGAGTCGTGACATGAAGGAACAAAAAGTGTATTTTACCTTGTCGCTTTTAATTTCAAGCGTTATTGAAATTCTATCTTTGTAATCATCTTTGTGAAATATAAAATTCATTTTTATTGTATAAAATTTTCTGGAATTGTATTTCACAAGTAAATTCACTTTGGATATTTCTATAAAAATATTTTCTGGAGAGATAACGCCCGGCGTTAACTATCTAACGCAAGACGTTAGCGACAGAACAAAAAAGTTTTTTGTTTTCTCTAAAATCTGTCAGTTTATCTTAAAAATAGTAAACCCCTTATTCACCCCCCTTAAGGGCGTCATCAAATCCAACATTTGGTATCATAGTGAGGTTATTCCAGAACGGTTTCACAGCCGGGAATAATGGCGCATTATGAACATGCTTTCGCTGAGGGTCAAGGGATTAGTAGACCTCCTCTATTTACCGGTACCGATTATAATTATTGGAAAACAAGAATGCGTTGTTTTCTAAATGCTTTAGATAATGATGTGTGGGGTATGGTGGAACAATGTTACTCTCCACCAACATTTGTTGTTGGAGAAGTCACTATGGAAAAATCGAGAGACAAATGTGATGATAACGACAAGTTAAGATGCAAGAACAACGCTAAAGCTATGAATACTTTATTTTGTGCTTTAGATAGAACGGAATTTAATAGAAGTTGTGCTTGCGAAACTGCATATGATATATGAAAATTATTAGAAATCACTCATGAAGGTACTTCGCAGGTTAAGGATTCAAAGTTTTTTTAACTTGAATCTGAATACGAGAAATTCCGGATGGAGGCGGATGAAGACATTGATTCGATGTACACAAGGTTTACCAAGATCGTCAACGACAATGACGACTTGGTGAGAAAAATCCTAAGATCTCTCCCTCCAAAGTTCAATCCAAAGGTGACAGCTATCTCGGAGTCACACGATCTAAAGAAGCTCCAAATTGAGAGCCTCATTGGGAACCTCAAGACCCATGAGGTTGAACTCAAAATTCAACAACAAGAATACAATATGGAGCCAAAGAAGAAGGCTTTGGCCTTAAAATCAAAGAAGGAGAGGTTGATGGAGATGACGATGAAGAGGACGAGGAGAGCCTCTTTGTGAAGAAGTTCAAAAGATTTATGAAGAATTCGGAAAAGAGAAACACCTTCCGGAAATATCTCATGAAGAAGGGATCTTCATCGAAGAAAGGAAAAGGTAACGACGAAGACGATGATGAGAGACCACCACCGGAGTGCTACCATTGCAGAATGACCGGACACATCCGGAGCCAGTGCCCAAAATATCTGAAAGAGCGTAAAGAAAAGTGGCACAAGGAAAAAGAGAAAAAGAATGTCCTAAAAGCGCCTACATGGGATGATTCCTCCGACGAATCAAGCAGCTCATCCTCCAGCAGTGAAGAAGAAGCGAACGTGTGCCTCATGACGAAGAGCAACACACTATCTGATGATGAATGCAGTGTCCAAAGCGACACTGAGGTAACGCTTCCTAGCACTTATGATGGTTTATATATTGAGTATTTACAAACATGCAAATTTTTTGATAAAAGTTTAAAGGATATTGAGCTTCTAAATTATGAAAATAAACTTTTGTTAAAAGAAAATAAAAAATTATCTAAACAATTGGGGAAAGAAAAAGTATCTTGCCAAGAGTGCAATCACATTTGGCAAGAGTGAAAGAGCTTGAAGAAGCTCTTTCTAAATCCCACTCCAATATCGAAATTCTCACTAAGGAGAAGGGAGATTTAGAAAGAAATTTAAAAACCTCTCTTTCTCAAATAGAAGAAGGAAAGAAAAGTTTTGCGCATCGGTGCGTTATGTTGGTAACGGAAAACACCGCTCTCAAAGCTCGTATCCATGATTTAAATTTGGCTATTAAGAAATTTGGAGTTGGGCAAAGATCTCTAGATATGATCTTGGCCAACCAATGCCATGGTAGTGCCAAATATGGCCTTGGATATGTTACTGGGAGTTATCGTCAGGCGTTAACTCATAACACTGGCGTTAGCAATAAATCCAGAATTTTTATTTCTGTTAATTAAAAATCTCTTCAAAATTCAAATGTTACCTCATCATCCTACAAGAGTTTATCCAAAGCTCCGAAAAGGGTTTCATCCTCTTTTATATCGTGTGTCAAATGTCATTTATTTGGACACACCTCAGACTCATGTAGGAAGAAGGGTCGTAGTGCTATAAAACAAATCTGGGTGCCTAAGGTTTTCACCTATTCTATGGGAGGAACCTCTTGGGTATCCGGATCTTTACTCTTATCTCCTTTTTAGGTATGTTGGCAGGCTAAGGAAAAAAAGGACGTGTGGTATTTGGACTCGGGATGCTCCAAACACATGACGGGAAACAAAGCAAAGTTCCTTAGCCTTGAGATGAAATGAGGGATGGTGACATTTGGTGATAATGGAAAAGGAAGGATCATGGGCATCGACACATTGGGTAACGATTCTTTCTTAATCTCAAATATTTTATTTTTAGATGGTTTAAAGCATAATTTAATTTCAATTAGTCAATTATGTGATAAAGGTTTAAATGTATTATTTGAATCATCAACAAATCTTTGCAAAATCATAAATTCTAAAACAAATGATGTCGTACTCACTGCACCAAGGATGCATAATGTTTATATGATTATCTTTAATGATCTTTCAAATTCTTCTTTAAAACATTTTATCTCTAAAAATGAAGAATTAGAACTTTGGCATAGACGTCTTGGTCACTCTAGCACCAAGCTTATTTTGAAATTATCAAAAAATAAATTAATTAAAGGTTTACCTATGCTTAATGGTAATTTATCTTCTCTTTGTACGCCTTGCCAAAAAAAAAAGTTTTCAAAAAATTCTTTTAAAAGCAAAAATGTAATTTCTACTTCTAGACCACTTCAATTAATTCATATGGATCTAATTGGACCGGTTAGCACTTCTAGTCTAGGAGGTAGAAAATATACATTTGTAATAATTGATGATTATTCTAGATTTTGTTGGATTTTATTTCTATCTTCCAAATCCGATGCATTTATTGAATTTACTAAACTATGCATTCGTATTCAAAATGAACTTGATTTAAAAATTAAATACATACGTTCGGATCATGGAGGAGAATTTGAAAATGATAATTTTTCTTCTTTTTGTGATGATTTAGGAATTAAACATGAACTTTTCGCTCCTCGCACCCCACAACAAAATGGTGTAGTGGAGAGGAAAAATAGAACCCTTCAAGAGCTAGCCCGCACTATGCTTTGTGAATATGGGTTGCCTAAATCATTTTGTGCCAAAGCGGTTAATACTTCATGTTATATTATTAACCGTGTCATGCTTCGTCCTATTTTAAAATTAACACCTCATGAGCTTTATTTTAAAAGAAAACATAATGTATCTTATTTTAATATTTTTGGATGCAAATGTTTTATTTTAAATACTAGAGATGCATTAGGAAAATTTGATGAAAAATATGATGAGGGAATTTTCATTGGTTACTCTTCAACTAGTAAGGCTTATAGAATATATGATAAAAGAACTAAAGTAGTTGAAGAGTCTATGCCTGTAAGATTTGATGAGTTTGTTCCTTGTGTAGATTCTAATCATACATGAAACGAAGACGAACCCATTCCCCTTTGGTGCATGAGGATGATGAATCGCTTGGAGAAAAAGAAGAAGAAAATGAGAAGAAAGAGGATGAGATAGAAGAATATGTTCCTCCAAGTATGTTGCAGTTTACTAAAGATCATCAAATGGAGCTTGTGATAGGAGAACCGTCAAAAGGGGTAAGTACTCGTTCTTCTTTATAAGAGTCTTTTTCAAACATTTGTTTCGTATCCGAAATAGAACCAAAAAACGTTTCAACCGCTTTAAATCATGAATTTTGGTTTTTAGTCATGAATGATGAATTAAATCAATTTGAACGTAATATTTAAAATTTAGTGGAGAGGCCATCTAATCATCCGGTTATAGGAGTCAAATGGATTTTCAAAAATAAACTAGATGGTGACTCTGGGATAACAAGGAATAAAGCTAGACTAGTTGCACAAGGATATTCACAAATCGAAGGGGTAAATTTTGATGAAAGTTTTGCACCCGTTGCTCGCCTTGAATCAATTGGAATATTTCTTGCATTTGCGAGTTTTAAAAGATTTAAATTATTTCAAATGGATGTTAAAAGTTTCTTTTTGAACGGGATTATAAAAGAAGAAGTTTTTGTAGAATAACCCTTCGGTTTTGTGAGTAAAAAATTTCCAAATCATGTGTATAAATTAGAGAAAGCGCTTTATGGATTGAAGCAAACGTCACGTGCTCGGTATGATAGATTGTCATTATTTTTTATAAAGCACGGTTATAAAATGGGAAGTGCGGATAATACACTCTTCATTAAACATGTAGATAATGATTTAATTATATTATAAATATATGTTGATGATATTATATTTGGAGCCACTAATGAAGAGTTGTAATTTTGCTACCTCTCCTCATTCAGCTAGCATTTTAGATTCAAAATTATGGCATCATCGATTGGGGCATATTCACTGGAATGCACTGAAACAAGTCATAAAGATGGTAAAAGGATTACCAGATATAAAAATACAAGAAGAATTCTGTGAAAGCTGTGCAGAGGCAAAAACCCATAGAGCTCCTTTTCCTAAAGAATCTACCTGGAGAAGCACAACACCACTAGAGTTGATCCATGCAGATCTTTGGGGCCCAACACAAAAAGGTTCCCTTCAAGGTAAGAGGTACTACTTACTTTTGGTTGACGACTACTCTAGATTTATGTGGATATACTATCTACAACATAAATCAGAAGCGTTAGATCTCATCAAATTGTTCAAAGTGAAAGCGGAAAAACAATTTCAAAAATCTCTTCAAGCTCTAAGGACGGATAGGGTAGGAGAATTCTTATCCAATCCTTTTATTCACTTTTGTGAAAAGGAAGGAATAAAAAGAGAATTAACTGCACCGTGTAGCCCACAGCAGAATGGGGTTGTAAAACGTCGAAACCGCACTATTATGGAGATGGCTAGGGCCATCATGTTGCCTATGAAAATACCCAAAGAATTCTGGGCAGAAGCAACAAACACTGCAGTGTACTTATTAAACAGAACCCCAACTCAATCTTTGAACTTGAGCACCCCATACGAAGCCCTGTATTCTAGGAAACCTTCAGTGGCACGCTGTAAAGTTTTTGGATGCATAACATATGCATTAAAACCAGGAAAAGGAAAGCTGAATGAAAAAGTGAAAAACTTTTGTTTCTAGGGTACTCAGAACAGTCAAAGGCGTACCATCTCTACAACCCCAATACAAACCAGTTGATTATCTCAAGAGATGTTCAATTTAATGAAGAAAATGGTTGGGATTGGGGATCAGAAAAAGTGCCAAGCACTCTTCAGCCAACTGTGATTGAGCAAGAGGATTGGATCCCATGCACCCTCCAAACAACACCTCAAGATGTAACAATCAGCCAATTAGAAGAAGATATCATAGGCTCACCCTCATCATCACTTCCCTAAAGAACTAAGAACTTGGTTGAAATCTATGAGCAATGTGAACTTGCTCTTATATCCAATATACCTGTCACATTTGAAGAAGCCAACATATAAGAATCATGGAGAACGACCATGAAAGAAGAGCTAGCTATGATCAATAAACATCAAACCTGGACTTTAACCATTTGACCAAAAGACAGAGAAGTAATCGGTCTGAAGTGGATATATAAAGTAAAAACAAATGAAAATAGTGAACTGATAAAGCATAAAGTACGACTTGTGGAAAAAGGATATTCACAAGTGCCGGGAAGAGACTTTGAAGAATCATACGCTCCTGTAGCCCGTATGGATACAATAAGATTCATCATAGCAAAAGCTGCTTAGAATCAGTACCCAATATATCAGCTAGACATCAAATCTGCATTCCTAAATGGAGTGTTGAAAGAAGAGGTATTCGTGGAACAACCCAAAGGGTTTGAAGTAAAAGGGCAAAAAGATGAGGTATATTTATTGCACAAAACACTTTATGGCCTTAAACAGGCACCGCGGGCCTGGAAGGCAAATATTGATGCATTCTTAATCAAAGATGGGTTCACCAGATGCCCTGTAGAAGCATCACTCTATACAAAAACAATGAAGAAAGAGATCACCGTCGTTTGTATTTATGTAGATGATATGATAATAACATGAAATTGTCCAGAAATGATGGAGACCCTCAAACTTACAATGTTGCAGCAATATGAAATTACCAATCTCGGTCTATTGCATTTCTTTCTTGGCTTACAGATAATTCAAGACCCGAAGTTTATATTTCTGTCGCAAGAAAAGTATGCAACTGAACTGCTAAAGAAGAGTGGCCTCAGTGATTGTAATCCAACAATCACACCATTAGCAACAACTAAAAAATTACAGAAAAGACAAGAAGGAGAAGAAAGCACAAACGAAGAAGATTATCGCCGGGTTATTGGATATCTAATTTACCTTACCCATACCAGACCAGATCTGGAATGTGCAGTAAACAAACTCGCAAGGTATGTATCAAACCCTAGTAAGCATCACATGGATGTAACTAAACGACTACTGCGATATGTTCAAGGCACAAAGCATTTCGGTCTCCTGCATGAGAAAGGGGGAAAAGAAGAAACACTAATTGGATTCTGTGACTCAGATTGGGCAGGGGGTGTAGAAGAAAGAAAAAGTACCGGCGCTTATATCTTCCCGTTGGGGAATCGATCCATTTCATGGAGTTCTCGCAAACAACAAACAATAGCTCTTTCATCCACGGAAGCGGAGTACACGACATTGTCAAGCGCTGCTTGTGAAGCGGCATGGTTAAAAGACGAAGTAGTGTTAATCAAATGTGACAACACCCCCGCCATATCACTCGCAAAAAATCCAATATTTCACTATCGCAGCAAACATAGTGCTATTCATCACCATTTTATCCGTGAACAAATTGAAAGGGGGAAGGTGGGTGTGGATAACTGCAGAATGGAGAACCAGGTTGCAGATCTACTGACTAAATCACTACCAAGAGATCGTTTTCTCCAGCTAAGAGATGCGATGAATGTCAAGCCGTCTCCAGATCAAGAGGGGGTGAAGAAGAAAGGAAAGTGATCTGGGCACGCCTCCTCCCATCGACATCTACATAAGATAAATAGAGCTGTCAGAGCATGCGTATCAAAGGAGCCAAGAAGATGTACTTTGACTCCAATAGAAAAATCCACTGTAAATGACTATATATAGTTGCTTCTGTAAACAGTATAATCATCAATAAAAACTATAGGAATCAAGCATTCCTCTTTGATCTTACTGTTTTCTTTGTGTACTGATATTTAATTAAACACTAAGATTGCTTTATAACACTACCCAAAAATATATAATAATACTAATAATTTCTTAATTTCTTGTTTGTGGTCCGGGATTCCTAAAAATGCATGTGCAAGACGTATTTTCAAAAGGCGTGTAATAATTCATAGAAATTGGTTTGTACGTATCCAAAACTGATTTGCACGTAACAATTAACTTATTGTAAAACAGAGTATTTTTTTTTTTAAATTTTGGAGGTCTGCGAATATCAACCCCTTATCACCACCCCTCTCTACTTTCTTCTCAGCCGCAGGCTGCCAGGTCGGCTATCGCCGCGCAAGTGATCAACCATGGCTCTTGCCATGGCGCGGCTGAGGAGTACCTCCTATCTCCTCCCATCTTCATCGGTCTCACGTTTTTTCTCTCACCCGCGACGGAGATGCCCTCTTCCGTCCCTTGCCTCCGCCGCGGCCGCCGCCGCCGCCGCTGCTTTGCCATTTCTCATTCTCAAGAGACGAACCTATCCCACTTCCTCCACCCCACCAATCTGCTCATCCTCTTATTCCCCTCCTTCTTCATCCACCGAAGCGGCGGAGGCAGCATCGGCTTCAACTGCTTTCCACCTTCACAACACATTGACGAAGCGGAAGGAACCCTTCCGGCCGAGAGTGGAAGGAAAGGTTAGTATGTACGTTTGCGGGGTCACTGCCTACGATCTAAGCCACATCGGCCACGCCCGTGTCTACGTCTTCTTCGATGTGCTATATCGGTCAGTTTTGGATGAAATTTTCTATTCATATCTTATATCTGTCTACTTTTTGTTCGCTGTTTATATTTGCTAGAACAATGCAGCTACTGTATTTCAATATGAAGGCCATTAGAACTGACTTACTCATCTCATTATCTTAACTCATTTGGCAGTTATTTGAAGCATTTAAAGTATGATGTTGTGTACGTGAGAAACTTCACTGATGTTGATGACAAAGTGAGTCCTGCAGTTGTTTACTCGTATTGTAATCGCAAGGCTGAGATTGTTTTTATGTGTGATTCTCTAGTTGTCATATGATTATATCTGTTTTTCCACCCAACATCTCCATTTTCTGATTCTTTATACACTAATTTCTTTATGTATAAATTTGATACTTTAAGAAGTATCATAGAAGTTGCAAATATTAAAACTATAATGTAGAAGATATTAGTCATGGAGTTTTTTTGGTTAAGACTCCGTTTGGCGCGGCTTTTTTGCTCCAGCAAGTTTGGAAAAAAACGCCACCATCATAGAATGCATGTTTGGCAAGACAATGGTTATGACTGCCACCAAGAAAATAATACTAGTTTAGAACATAAAAGTGGATGAAGTTCCTTTGGTGAGGTCGGGCGTTCACGAACGACGGTTCATAACCACCATGTTCACAACCGCCACTACTGTGCCAAATGGAGCCTAAGTTTCTTAGATGTAATTTCCTTGTTCTTTCATTGTCATCAACATCATCAATTGCTTATGCCAACTATTTGGAGATATTTCGATGTATTTAAAGAGCGTGTGATCATCTGTTTCTGTTGATTTGTGTTTCATAAAAGAACCAAGAGGTGCAATGAAAAGGAGAATATCCTTGAGATAGCATGTCTATATTCTACTTGTTTTCATGTATATCATGTATACTTTTTTTTTATGATTGTCTCTAGCATATTTCGTTATTGCTCTATTGACTTGATTTATATTGGTTTAATGGAGTTTAGAATGCTAAGGTTCTAATATGTTGAAGATGTCGCTATGTGGACCTGAACTAGTAGTTGCGTTCATTTACTAGAGGGTTGGTGGAATTAGTACCTATCGAAAATACATATAGGAGAATAAACTTTTAGGTGATTTGGGTCTATGAACAACGAAGGGTAGAAGAGTAATTAATAGCTCTAGTAGGGAGATAAAAGTCACACATAAGTCCTATCATGAAGACATGAATAGAAACTGTGCAGATTTAATTGAACACTTCATGCTACAATCGATGAAATGACCAGAGAATGAGTATTCTTAAGGATATCACTAAATATTTAGGGAAAGGTTGATGATAATGATGATATTCATATTTATACTATCCTGTAGTGTCAGCCTACCTTTTTTGTTATAATGTGTCAATAATGCTTTTGATATATTAGTTATACAATATCAGTTTAGCAAAATAATAACATGTTTAATCATCATCGGTCTTGACTCAGGTATTTGCGGTTGATTTTATGAACAGTCACTTTTGATTTATTTCCGTAATAAATGTACGTAAAATCAATAAAAAATAATATTACTTTTAAGATATTTGTGGTTTGAACTGTCCTTTGATTGGTTCATGATGCAGAGCATTTACCGCAGGGCTTATAATTGAGTGAAGAGCTGATTCCTATAGGAAAATGGAAGATATTTCTCCGTTAACTTTCGCTTTATACATGCCCATCTAGAGATTGGGCGAATAACCCCACACTCTATCATCTCGTGGCTAGTTTAGTAAAATCTTGGTCTGACCATGAAATTTTATCTTCATAAGACACTCATTCGATATCTCGTACCAATTGAAATATTGGTCCATATCTAAAAATAAAATTATTGAATGTCTTCAGGTCTAGCTGAGAGTTAAACGAGGGCCCATCAATTCTAAATGTATGATGTTATCCTTAAGACGGTGACCTTTGCGAGGTTCCGATTAGTTGTCATGGTAATCATCCCTACTATAATTAAATCACATCGAAGGGTCAACACGATCTCTATGAACAAGTAGTTTGGGACGGGGTGACGTACATACTATTACGAGGGACTCTCCTGTGTATCTCTCCAAGTCGAACATAAGAGGGATCTGGTTACTCTAATGGAGGGGATGTGTAACGAGGATGATCCACATGTGCAGAGGTCTCTCCTAAGGAGATCTTTCATGTCAAGCATAACAATGCTCGATTCCTCTAATAGAGGGGAAGGGGGACCCGAATCATAGAATGTCGAAATGAGTGGTCACCGAAGGGGTGGAACTGAGATCATCGAAATTATGAGTCTCTCACAATACTTTGGACGGGGCTCTAGAGGGTCTTGTCGTCGAGGGATGTCGTGATCCAAACTCCTAGGGGCATCTAATTGTCGAGTCTAGTGGTCAACTACCTAATTGGGTGCTAAGCTTGTTTAAGAAAGTGTTTGTGCGATTTAAGTGAGTGTTTATGTGACCAATTCAAGTTAATAGGAGTTTTTGAAAGTCCTACTCACTTGAGTTGTGTGGTTACTAGGTAAAAGACTTTGTCTGTTGCTGGTTACATGTCTCGATTAAACAAGTTAGTAATGTGGAGCGACATTTAGGAGGAGCCCGTTGCCACTCCACTCAATTTCTTCCCGGGCTCTGTACCGAGATACTTTAGAGAGTTGATTACCCCCACTAAGGGTCTACATAGAAAATATTTTAGCTTGCTTGAGATTCACGGCACCGAGACGAGTTGGCCCACATCCTTGCCAATACATTATTAGGAACCTTTTCCGACTCGAGGCCACTCTGTGCCTACTCGTGTAAAGAAAAGGCCCCACACACTATTTTATCCATTCCCGGTGGGATTCAGTGCTTTAGGAGTCAGTATAAAGGACACGTAGCAAGCTAGTGCTCTATGAGAAATCTATTACTCGACGGTGTAACTAAAATTCAAATACGATAATGCAGACTAATGAGATGTTGTCATGATTGTTGATAATGGTTGGAGAGTGACATATATAGAGCATTATTATCTACCCCCGCTTAGATGAACATTGGATACATACAAATTTTATACACCAGTTCCTTGTGCGCGTTGTGCCTATGAGTTTGCTATTGGCAACATGAGTTGTGCCTATGAGCTTGCTATTGGCAACATGAGTTGTGCCAATATGATAACTTTGAAGGGCCCAAAGCATGTGGTTGAAGGCCAAGCCTTACCGTCGCCCCTACTGCGTAGTTTGGGTCGACAATACAACATTACAGATCATGCAACATTATCTTGTATCAACCAATCTTGCTACTTTTCAAGGAGAATGTTTGGTGGATGTAGAGGTGTAAATGAGTCAAGCTCGACCCGAGTACGTTCAAAAATGCAGGATCGAGTTGAGTTTAATTATACAGATATACATATGCATTATTGTGTTTTTGTTATTTTTGAGCTTGAAGAAAAGGTAACATGATAAATGACAAGTTAGAACCTAGACATCCAAAGTAAAATCAATTGGTGAAGAGTAGAGAGACTGATGGAGATCGTCATCTCACGCATGTGTATTCCCGCGGGAGGCGGTGATACGCTACCTGTTTGGACATTCCGAGTTCACGGATGTGTCCGGACAGTCGTTTCGAGTCATTTTTATATATTACTTTGTTTATTTCAAGTTGTATTTGACACTCGATCGACTCGGACGATATGAGTCGTTCAATTTGGGTGCCATATTTCAACTATGCTTTATTTAAACATGCAGACGCCGGCTGGGTAGGGCATCGAAGGTTTATTTCCATTTGCAGAACCGTCGGTCTCCCTCCTCTCTCGGTGCGACTCTGAGAATCCACTCCTTAGTGCGACTCCAAGGAGATGCCCCCCCTTCCTCCCCACTGTCGTCCAGCCATCGTAAGTTCCTTCCCTCTTTTTTCAGTTTTCAAGCCACCACCTCCCTTCCTCCGATTATCCCTTGCCTCAACCGCCGCTCCTCTGCTTTTCCCAAAGCCGAAAGCCCCGACTACACCCTCACATAAATGACTACACCTTACCCTCTAAGTCCGACGCCGCCTCCCTCATTGTTGACCCTATTCCACAACTCCCCCACCCGTACAACCGTGCCTGCCTGACTTTTCTCCGAGCAGTTCACGTCTCTAATTCCCCACAATACCCCAGCCTTCTGAAGCCCGTGATCCCCCCATTACATTGTTCCCATAACTCCCAACATTCCTCTGTTACACTTTACCGTGAATCCCTGCAGTCATTTGTCGTGAATCCCCACTCCTGCTCCTATCCAACAAGTATCATTTCCCTTCTACAGCCTTCAGATTCCTCTGTTGCTACATTCACCCGCCGCATGCGCGCGTAAGTCATTAGTTTGAAGTTTTGTCTTCTATTATTGTTTATTTAGACTATATTTTGTTAGATGTGAGATTATATGCCTTTATTATTGTGAAATCGTTGGATTTGCAGGACTTATTTGACAAACATTTAAAATTATTTGTGCCTCAAATATTTGTGGATCCTCGTTTACTTTTTCAGTTAAATTTTCGGCGAACAAATGTGTACCCGCTTAAATTTTATTTTAATCAATTACTGGTTGCTAACAAAATCAAATTGATCGTTGCATTTGCATACACATTAGAGTCTATCTGTAAGTGCACACATCTCACTTAGAATTGCATTTTAGGACATTCATCATTGTCAACCTACCCCTACATCAAATTGATACCAGAGCTCAGGGTTGGGACACATTTTATGCTATGTAGTGGTAGGTTATTCGATCTTCTATGTCTGACCCGAATAACACCGACGATCGGGTTGCCAGTTCGCATTCGGGCATGATGCCCGCTGAGTTCCAAAGACTTGTACTCGATCGATTTGATCAAATAGGAGCCCAGTTTGACGTCATTAGGCACGACATCGCTTGGGTTAACACCAGAGTCGACCAGTTAGAACTCCCTAGAGGTCAAGTTCCACCTCCATATTATGATGAGCCTTTGGACGATCCCCGAGATGCTCCACCATTCCCTGAGAGACGTGTTAGAGATCTACCTCGCCGAGACCCCCCTCCTCTCGCGAGAGGGAATCTCGAGCAGGTTTATGAGTATCGACAAGGTCCAACCCCTTTGAGAAATCACCGTCCTCTCAATGAGCCTCGCCCCACCTCCACCGGGTCGTAGAGGTCGTGCCCCAACAACACGACACGAATATGGTTATGACGATCATTATGATGACTACCAAGAGCCATGCCGCGGAGCGGCTCCGACCGGGGATGACATTACCCGACACATTCGTATTGACGCACCATCCTTCAATGGTCACATAGACCAGAAGGCATTTAACGATTGACTCTTAGACATGGATCATTATTTTGAGTGGTATTAAATGAGCGACGAGAGGCGGGTACGGTTCGCAAAAATGAAATTACTGGGGCAGGATAAGATTACTGGACGAGTATATGGAGATCTTTTGAGCAAGATGGATATTTCCCCATCTCCCGATTGGCTGAAATGAAACAGCGACTGAAGGAAAAATACCTTCCCGTCTCATATCGAGATCAGCTTTTAGACCAACTTTACGCTCTTCGGCAGAGGACCCTTTCCGTTGTCGAGCACATGTCACGTTTTGATGAGTTAGTAGTAAGGAGCGATATCTTGGAGGAACCCATTGCGACTGCGCCCCGCTTTCAGGCTGGACTCAGAGCTGATATCCAGAGGGAACTGATTCCCCATAGAGTCGAGACAGTCGAGCAGGTGTTTCAGCTTGCACGTGAGTATGAGCAGTATTTGCGCCTTGCTGGCCCGAGACAGGTCACTCCTCGACCTGATACCACTACACTTAGAGACCCACCTTGACTAAGACCACTGCCCATCACCTCCTCGCATTCCCACGGATGCAAAAGGGAAATCCATTATCTTGGGAGGCCCCAAACCGGGGGGTGTTTAGTGTTATAATTTATAAATGCTCAGGCAGAGGGCACATGGTAACACAGTGCCCGACTAGGATTCTCCTGATCGAGGAAGAGGGTGCGCTCAACACTGAAGTTGAAGATGCATCCGTTGAGGAAATTACAGTGTTGTATATGATGGATGGGAGAGCGACGTTGATTGGTCATTGGAGCTTGGGTTCATCAGACGTCTTCTACATACCCCTTGTGCGGAAGATGACCGACGTCGTACTACTATCTTCTACACATATTTCCTTAGTGCATGAGGCCCATGTAGACTCGCTATCGATAGTGACAACTGCGTATATATCAAGGTTTTAAATGTCGGATGTCGGAGACATGTCGGATTGGGTTTTTAGATGTCGGATGTCGGATGTCGGAGACATGTCGGGGACATTTCAATATGTCGGATTTCTAAAAAATATTTATAGTTATGTCCTCCCGACTAGCTTCCAATCTCGCTATCTTTACTTGTTTACGGGCTAGTGATGAACTTAAAGAAGATATGGTTTGAGATTTCACGTCCTCCGGCACTTTGGAGCACGGTTTTACATTGCCTCTGTGGCCGGCTAGATGGTTTTTCAATCTGCTAATGCCTCCACTTACAATTTGTGCACAATAGCGACAACGGATCCGATTTGTATCTTTCTCTTCTACTTTCTCCCCATGCGACCAAAATGGATCTCTACCGCCTTTGGAAGATTCTATTGTACTTGAGTCATGAGAAGACATTGCACATCCACAAGAAACTATCACTTTTGAAACAATTGTTGGTGCTGTACTATCCAAAATAATAGTTTCACCTGCATTTTCAAAACAACAAAGGTATTAAGAAAAACTGGTTTGAAATTATTATCATAAAAACAATCCATACAATTCATAAATTAGAGTTATTGTGAAAACAATCCATACAATCCATACAATCCATACAATCCATACAATCCATACAATTCATAAATTAGAGTTATGTAAGCATTAGTTAAAATTTAAATTTATACACCAAATCATTGTTCTAACTTCTAAGCATAACTATATTTTATTCACCAAATCATTGGTCCTGTCCCCATATATCCTACTTAGAACATGTGTTGCTGCATCTTTTTACGTGTTTGTGCTCATATTTTTCATCAAAATAACAAAATTAGATTTTTATTCCAAATTTGATCTCTTCCCCTCCTGCAAACACACTCAGTCGCACACACACAATATAGCATTGGGGCACAAATGAATGATGTCCCCCCTCCTGCACAATGCACATAATATCTAACGACGAAAATACCACAGCACAACATCGATACCTTCGACGGCCACACGATCTCTTCCAGTTAGATTGTGGCCAGAGAAGACCTAAATCCACCGTGAGCGTGAGTAAACTGCGGCCAGAGAAGACCAAAACAGCCATGAATGGAAAACACCATAAACAGCCATGAATGGACTGCGGGAAAGAACTTAAACCCTAAACCAAAAATCCTACCGTGAGCGTGAGTAAACTGCGGCCAGAGAAGACCAAAATCGGTGCTAATCGGCGGGGCGTGAGGGAGGATCGTCGGCGCGAGTCGGCGCAGCGTGAGGGAGGATCGTCGGCAGGAGTCGGCGGGGTGTGAGGGAGTATCGCCGGCAGAAATGTGAGAGCCCGTGAAGATCCGTGAAGCAGAAATGTCTCGCAGTCGAGCCCGTAAACCTGCCCGGTTCGATGGCGTGTATAAAAGAGAAACCCTAAACACGGGGGAATTTAACATTTTAAAATTAATTCAATTTAATTAAGCGAAATTTTAAAATGTCGCGCTATATAGATTATGGCGTGTCGGCCTTAATATCGGGTTTTATATAAAATGTCGGCCGACATTTTCGAAAACGCCAAAACCTATATATTTTGATTATGCAAGTCGTTTTCTCACCAAACAGGACATGTCGGCCGACATGTCGGACATGTCGGCCGACATGTCGGACATGTCGGCCGACATGTCGGACATGTCGGCCGACATTTAAAACCTTGATTATATATAAGCACCAAGAAGGGCGTGGAGTGTATGCAACTCACAGCTGAAGCACACCTGGCTGCATCCCTATTGTGTTCTTTGGGTTGGCAAGTTTACTATTCAAGTGACACAAAGGTGCTTGGTACCAATTCGCTTAACGTCCGTGGAGGATAAGATATGGTGTGATGTTATACCCATGGATGTTGCATACATATTACTTGGACGACCCTGGTTGTATGGTCATTATGCCACGTGTTATGGTCGATCTAACACATGTGTATCATTTTTATAAGGGTCTGAAGATTACCCTGACTCCGACCCAACCCAGGGACACTACCAAAGGTAAGGTCGATTCGTCTATTGGTGCATGATCATCGAGACTTTACATATTTTACGGATGGACATTTTTGTGAGAGAGAGTTTAGACACTGGAGTTATGTTGGCTCCGGAGGCCTCTGTAGACATTGAGATTATTGATCCGGACGTCTGTCATTTGTTGGATGATTATTTTGATGTCACGCCTGAGGAGCTTCCTGATGAGCCTCTTCCGTTGAGAGACATCCAGCATGTGATTGACTTAGTCACGGGGGCCTCGCTGCCCAACTTACCCCACTATTGCATGAACCCGACCGAACACACCGAGTTAAAGCCGCAAGTTGATGACCGTCTTAGGAAGAGCTTTATACGTGAGAGTCGTAGTCCATGTGCAGACTGCAGTACCTGCCCTTCTTACTCCGAGGAAGGATGAGAGCTGGCGCATGTGCATTGGTAGTCGTGTCATTAATTAAATCACGGATGATTACTTATTATTGGTCTCTCGCCTCTTCGTACCTCAGACGCCCCTCCGAGATTTCCTTATCTGGGAGCTACACGCAGGCGGAGCAACATGACATTTTGGTCGGGACATGACGATTGCGTTTGTTGAGGATCGTTTCTTCTGGCCTATCCTGAAGATGGTTGTTACACAGGTTGTTAGGCATTGCTGAGTATGTCAGATCGCGAAGGGATCACGCCAGCCCACAGGATTATACACTTCGCTTCCTATCCCACAGAGACCCTGGACCGATATTAGCATGGGATTTGTACTCGGGTTCCCTCGCACCCTGTGGAAGCTCGATTCTATCTTGTCGTGGTGGACAGTTTCTCTAAGATGACCCACTTTATTCCTTGTCGTAGCCCGTAGGACCGTTGATGCTTCTCATGTGTCCGCTCTATTTTTTAGAGAAGTATTTAAGTATCATGAACTACTCACTTCTATAGTTTCTGACCGCGACGTTCAATTCATGAGCTATTTCTGGAAAACATTGTGGATGAAAACTGATACAACACTGAGATTTTCCACTGTCTATCACCCACAGACGGATGGACAAACCTAAGTTGTCAACCATACCTAGGAACTCTTTTGTGATGCTAGTTGGGGATAGTCCTACCTGGGATCCCGTTCTACCCATTGTTGAGTTTGCATACAATAGTTCGGTTAATCGTACTACTGGTTTGAGCCTAGGAAGCCCATTGACCTAGTTCAAATCCCTTTAGGATCCCGACCTAGTGAGTCTGCAGAGTCTTTCTTTCAGCATGCGCATACACTTCATGAATCAGTTCGTAAGAAAATTACAATGAGTAATGATTATTTTAAAACTCAAGCAGATTAGCACAGGAGGGAACAAAATTTTGAAGCTGGAGTGCAAGTGTTGATTAACATACGATCTGAGAGGTTCCCAACGGGAACAAAAAAATTAAGCGCTCGCCGAATGAGTCTTTATATAGTCATACGACGGATCGGTACCAATGCATATGAGGTTCACATCCTTAAAATATGAGGATCAATCAGGTATTCAATGTAGAGGACTTGACTCTTTACTACAAAGAGCATGTGCATGTAGATCCCTTCCCACTTTCGTGTCTGAGCCACAATATCTTTCATCTCCTCCTACTTCACCCCAGCCTCAGCCTGTTGAGTCTCACCATGAGGACCACTTTGCACCACCGACAGTTCCACCAGTTCAATATTCAGACGAAGATACATCATACTCAGAGTTACCTACATCCGTCGGAGATATACTTCAGATTATTACTCATAACTTCACAGCAGTTGGCGAGCGTGGTACACTACGATATCTTGGCCGTTGGAGCAGCCGCCCGATTTCAGATGATACTTGGATTTCCCCAGAGGAGCTTGAGCGACTCGCCCATAGGTTACACCGAGAATATGATCGTCTTCACTCACCGGAGATGAGTACTTTCAAGCTGGGGTGAGTTGATGGAGATCGCCGTCCCACGCACGTGTATTCCCTCAGGAGGCGGTGATTCACTACCTGTTCAGACGATCTGAATTCATGGATGCGTTTGGACGGTCATTCCAAGTCATTTTTATATATTACTTTGTTTATTTCGAGTTGTATTTGACACCTGATCGGCTCGGACGATATGAGCCGTCCGATTCGGGTGCCCTATTTCAGTTATGCTTTATTTAAGCATGCATGCGCCGGCTGTGCAGGGCATCGAAGGTTTATTCCCGTTTGCGGAACCGTCAGTCTCCCTCCTCTCTCGGTGCGACTCCGAGAATCCCCTCCTTGGTGCGACTCCAAGGCGACGACCCCCCTTCCCCCCTCTGGTCGGGCCTCACTCTGGTCGACTGAATTTGACTGAATTCATTTAAAAAATATTAAAAAAACATTTAATTTTTTTCCCTCTTTTTTTTCCTGCAGCCTTTCTCTCGCTCGCCCTTTTTCTCCCGCGGGATCTCTCTCGTTCGCTCTTCTCAGTCGGCGCCCTCGCCTGGAGCCCCCTCTCTGGTTCTTCTTCAGGCATGCCCTAGAAACGCCATCGATTCTGCGAACCTGCGAAGGCTGCGATTGAGCGTCGAGCGATTTTGTGATTCTGCGAGGGCGACTGAGCGAGGTTTCGATTCTACATTTCTACGATTGTGCAAACCTGCGAAGCCAACGCTATGGGACTCCACTTCGTCGAATTGAAAGACGCCATCACTGCTTGCGTGCCTACAAGCCTGTGCCAACGCGACGAGAAAGATCTGTAGATGGTATATCCGCAGATAACTTGAGGTAGATCCAGTTTCAGGCAGCGATGGCGTTTCTAGGGTTCACACTTCGCAGGTCCTCAAATTTCAGGTTGAGATTCTGCGATTCTGAGGTAGATCCGTAGATCCATTATCCATTCCTCTCTAGTTGGTCCTCTCTTAGTCTCTTGCCCTATTTTCCTTGCAGCAAACTGAGCTGAGGATTTGGGGAATGTTTTTTTTTTTGCCTAGTATAAGCAACTTAGATTCAAAGGATGAAAGAAACAACTTCAGCCTTCAGGCTTCAGGTATAATATAATGATCCTTGAAGTCTTGAAAGGTTTGGAATTGCTATGATTATGCCATATGTGATGTATATATATAAGTTACCCTGCAATATAATTCACAATACAAGAGGATGCATATTCAAACTGCTTCTAATATTTCTTACTCAACATGCATTAAAACTGATGGGTTACAACCTTCATTTATACTACTGTTATTATTTATATATATCCAAAGAATATACGTAGGCCTTATGGCCACCACCTAACTATCTAGATATACACTATTTAAATGAATCCACATGGAGTCCATATACATATTGCTTACATCTATTTTGTTATTTAAATGAATTCACGTGGATTTGTGGGATGTCAATGGTGGATTGACTATCGCTGTGCAACACCACTATTTCTTCTATTGTCCGAATCTCCTTCATCAATCTCTTTAACCATTTGGCTTCGATTGCGCCAGCATGTGACATGGACGAGCTTGTTGAAATAAATAAACAAGTAAGCTTAAGAGGTATAGCAGCTCGAGGTAAAGAGGCGCAGGCAGCTCGAGGTGAAGAGGTGTTGGCAACTCAAGATGAAGAGGGAGAGGATAATGGCGTGTTCCCGAAGCAAGCGAATGGAGATGTCTCTCTCGCACCTGCAGAGAACAATGTGACCCATCACAAAAGAAGCAATGTTTTGAAGTGAAAGGGTGTATTCATGAAGTGTTTGTCTTATTATAATTAAATATGGGTGAGTTGTAAGTTACGATTAGTGTTATAGAATTTATATTTTAAAAACAGTGTATTGTGTTTTCATTTAACAAGGAGAATTTTGAGTTCCATGAAATCTCTGGTCTTTTGACTTTCTATTATTTATATCAGTGGTATAAGAGTTATGTCAACCAAAATGGTTTTTCATTTTTGTCCTCAATTGTACCAATCTTCAACGGAGAATTCTATGAACATTGGGCCATGAAGATGAAGACGTTTTTTCTGTCGCAAGGCTTGTGACAAATCGTTGGGAATGGACGGTCAGAATCATCAACAAACACTACAGAAGCAGACTTAAAACTAAAGACAGAAAATCTAAAAAAAGACGTTAAAACACTCGTTTTCATACAACCTGGAGTCAGCAATATCTTCTTTGCTAGAATTATGGTTGCAACATCTGTCGGTGAAGCCTGGGCAATACTACAAACTGAATACAAAAAATGGCTCCCAACAGATAATCTCTATTAAACTACAAACCTGTTTTGAGAACTTTTGGCACATTGCTTATGAAAGATGGAGAAAAAGTGCAGGATTTTATAACTAGGGCCACCACCATAGTGAACCAAATAAGACACCTGGGTGACACAATAGATGACAAACGAGTAGTACCAAACTATTAAGAAGTTTGCCACCAAATTTTAATCATATATTGGCATTTATAGATGAATCTAAAGATCTTACAACATTAAGCATACCAGAACTATTGGGGTCTCTACAATTGCATGAAGATAGACTACAAAATACAAATCATATCATCACACATGGATCATGCCTTGCAAATTACAAGAACTACTCTTCAAAAGAAATTTTTAGACATATAAAACTGAACCCTCAACCATTACAAAGCCACATAATTATCACACTCATCAAAATACATTTAATATGGGGAGAGGTACGAGTAAATAAATTTCCTCTAAAAGATCTTTTCATAACAAGAAAAATGGCATATCATGCATCATGTGCAAAAGAGCAAATCATGAAGCAAATGATTGTTATTTTTAGTGTAAATGATTGTTACTTTTAGTGCTAACGATGCAAAAAGCCCGCACATCTAGATAAAGATTGCTCTTCTAAATAAAGATTGTTTCTTCCTTTCCCTCTTCTCTCTTTCTTCCTCTCTCCCCCTCTCCTCCCCCTCTTTTTCTTTCTCTTCCCTCCCCCCTTCTTTCCCCCTCATACCAGAGAGGAACCCGGCGGCCCCCCTCCCCCCTCCCCCCTTCCTCCCCACTGATGTCCAACCATCGTAAGTTCCTTCCCTCCTTTCTCAGTCTTCGAGCCACCACCTCCCTTCCTCCTATTATCCCTGCCTCAACCTTCGCTCCTCTATTTTTTCCCAAACTGGAATCCCCGACTACACCCCTCCCTCCCACAACCGATTACACCTTACCCTCTCAGTCCGCCTCCGCCTCCCCCATTGCCGACCTTATTCCGTAACTCCCCACCCGTACAACCCTGCCCGACCCCTTTTCTCCCAACAGTTTACGTCTCTAATCCCCCACAATACCCCAGTCTTTTGAAGCCTGTGCCCCCCCGGTTACATTGTTCCCATAACTCCCAGAATTCCTCCTTTGCACTTTACTGTGAGCCTGTGAATCCTTGCAGTCACTTGCCATGAATCCCACTCCTGTTCTGATCCAACAAGTATCATTTCCCTCCTATAGCCTTCAAATTCCTCCGTTTCTACATTCACGTACCGCCTGCACGCGTAAGTCATTAGTTTGGAGTTTCGTCTTCTATTATTGTGTATTTGGACTATATTTTGTTAGATGTGAGATTATATGCCTTTATTATTGTGAAATCGTTGGATTTGCAGGACTTTTGGCAAATGTTTAAAACTATTTGTGCCTCAAATATTTGTGGATCCTCGTTTGTTTTTTCAGTTAAATTTCTGCGAACAATGCACCAGCTTCAATTTTATTGTAATTAATTGCTTGTTGCTAACTAAATTGGGCTGATCGTTGCATTTGCACACACATTAGAGTCTATCCGCAAGTGCACCGCATCTCACTTAGAATTGCATTTTAGGGCATTCATCATTGTCAACCTACCTCTCTGCATGAGAGACCCTATAAAACACACACAACGAGATGATATAACCGATCTAAGACTATTTCTCTCCACATCGGGTAGAACTCCTATAGGCACGAACCAATGACGAGATACACAATCGTGATCACATACGTGAATCCACCTGGATACAAAACAATACCTGACCATTGAGATAATAATCCAACACTCTCTGACTTATACCCGTTGATACACATGAGCATGAGCCCCAACCTAGATGCCTACACCTGATACCAAGTTAGAAGCCATGCATCCAACTAATAACCAACTGGTGAATAGCGTGGAGGCCCAAGTGCTTGTAAAACACATACGACGAGATTAGATAACTGATGTAGGATTGCTCCTCTTCACATATGGTACAACTCTAACGGCCGTAGACAAATGCACTTGATACACAATTGCAACCACGTACGGGAATCCATGTGGATACAACACAAACAAGATTGCCAGAATAATACTACAACAGCTTTCATACTCATACCCGATCAATATCAAATCTCATTATTTGCACTGCAAATCCTTCCAAAAGGATGATGTTTGATATGTAATGTCTACAGTTTATCATTGTCCTCTGACATTTTTGCTATCTTCTCTATTTTTCATTCATTATGCTAAGATTTCTGGTGTTATGCACATCTATCCATTCTTCTTCTGATCCGGGTAGTTTTTTGAAAACACTCGAGTATAATTTTGTGAATAAAATAGTATGCATTTCATTACACCATTTTTTTGCTTGAGATATTGTTTTCTATATCATCACGGAATCTTCGGAGGATTTTTGACTTGATTTATGTTGCACCAATAGCTTAGTCATTCCTCTTATAAAAGCTGCACCATTTATCAATGTTTTTATCGACCTTTTATACCAACTATCTTACATATGCATGACAGGAAGCCTGAGTTCTGCACTTTTGGAATTCTGTAGATCATTGCTAGAGCAAATGAGTTGAGGGAGAATCCCCTGACTTTGAGCAGCCGCTACTGCAATGAGTTTCATTATGACATGGCCCATCTTCATTGCCTGCCACCTACTGTGGAACCACGTGTCTCAACTCATATGAACCAAATTATTGATATGATTAATCAGGTAAGCAAGTTAAATTTTTTATACTAGTGTTCTTTAGTTAATAAGTTTTTCCACCAGATATTTGGAATGTTCTTTGCTTGCTGGACTTATATTGCAGTTACACTGTGTCCTTCAGTTTCCAGTGAACTCTGTAATATCTTAACGTTTATTTGGTTGCATCGTTCGTTGCAAATTAGCCTCCTATTCCTGCAAATATGAACAATTTGCTGAAAAAAATCAACTTAATGGAATGTGCTACAGTATGAATAACAAGGATTATGCTGTAGAATTTTGAAACAAGATTATGGATTTTGTGACGAAGGGTAGACTGTGAAATTGTGTACCGACACTTATGCAAGTCTATGTGAGCGGTGTCGGATGGATCAAACGAACCTAAACTATATGATGTGTGTATGATTCGACTTGATCCGGAATTAAATTTAGTAAAACAAAATTATATTAGTTTAGCAATCAAACAGAGCACACACAAGAATTTTAAAATACACAAGCTAAGTTACGTTGTCCTTCGTATGAAGGGTTTCAAGCTCAACTTTCACGGTTGGATTCTATAGAAAAATAAGAAATTAAAACAAGGGCACAAACAAGATACAATTCCCAACTACATATGCAATGTCCATCCCATATTCAATATAGAATAAAGAAACACACTAAAATAAATACTCACAAGCATAAAGTCCTGTAGTGGAGGAAAAGGAAGGTCGGTTGTTGTAGATGGAGGAGACTTCGGTTGTTGGACTTCGACAGGAGTGGGCTCAATCGGTTGTGGAGGAAGGGAGGGTAAGCTTTTGGTTTGGAGGGGGGGGGGGGTCGGTTGAGAAGAGGAAGGCGGCTTGTTGTTTGCGAGTAGAGGAAGGCTTGGCAGGCGTCATAAATGGAGGAAGGGGTCGATGATGTGCGGCAGGAAAACATGAGGCGATTGCGTGGGCTGCGGCTAGGGTGGAGGTTGACGACTTCCAGGAAGGAGGAGAAACTGGCGCTGGCGCTGGATGAAGTAGGCGAGGATTTGGACGAGTGTGTCGGCTGCCATTGAAAGCAGAGGGCTCAGCAGTCGTCGTTCTCGACGAAGCGACGAAGGAAAGTCATGGGCGTGGAGAGGGAAATGAAATCATGCGGGAGTGGGATCGTGGGAGGCGGAATCGTGAAGGCCGAGCGGTTATTATTCTGGCTCCATGACAGAGGAAATTCAAGAGAGGAAAAATGGGAAAATTAAAGGAACCACGATTCGATTGCCGGCTTTGGAATGTCTCACAAGGCTAACAATGCCTCAAACTAGTAGCCCTCCCCCTTATTTATAGAGAAAATGGGTCTAGGGCACCCGACATGAACGACTATGATTGGTCACTACACCCGATGCCCAAATAACAGTAGAAATGTCCCCCAAAAAATACATAAAAAATGTAGAAACAACGCTCCGAACGCGCTCGCGGTGTCGGATCGACGATCCGATCAACGCCTCCTGCGCGAGTACACAAATGCGGGCCCTGTCGAGTGGTTGCCCGAAGTCCCGTGACGATCCTACGGCCGATCCCCATCATTTTGTTTTGGAATTCTGAAAAGCTTCAGCTTATTGAAATATGCTTGCATTGTGAATAGTATGGATGTGTTTAATAAAATAAAATATTTAACTTATTTTAAATAAAATTAATTATTGAAATGTTATAAAAGACATAAAACGAAGAAATCTTAAACAGTTGGCCTTAACTACATAAAAAAGGCCTTGACATTTGATTCTGTTTACCAACATCACCTTAGTTCAACAAGACTCATAATTTTCTTTTTTGGGCAGATTCTTGTTAATGGTTTTGCCTACAATGTCGATGGTGACGTCTATTTCTCTGTAGACAAATCTCCCTCATATGGCCGATTGTCCGGAAGGAGATTGGAGGACAATCAACCTGGACAGAGGGTTGCAGTGGATTCAAGAAAGAAAAATCCTGCTGATTTTGCTTTGTGGAAAGTAAAATAAACTTATATTCCATTATTATTTGTTTTGCCATATTTTCTCCTTATTTCTTTTATTCTTGGCGATTGCAGTCGTCTAAGGGCGGTGAACTATTTTGGGAGAGCCCTTGGGGGCCGGGAAGGCCAGGTTGGCATATTGAATGCAGTGCAATGAGCGCAGCCTATCTTGGCTATTCATTTGATATACATGGTGGTGGGGTGGACCTGGTGTTCCCTCACCATGAAAATGAAATCGCTCAGAGCTGTGCTGCATGCAGAGAAAGCAATGTAAGCTACTGGGTACATAATGGCTTTGTTGATATCGGATCAGAGAAAATGTCAAAATCACTTGGTAATTTCGTCACAATACGCAAGGTAAGCCTCAGTCCAGTGATAATGGAAATGATTATTTTGTTTACATATGCAATAATTTAAATTCCATTAGTGCTATATACTATGACAATTTTTGTGTGTATGCTCGTTAAATTACCATGATTGAGAAGTTAGATTATACTATTGTTGTATCTAAAAAAGATTCCTAGCCTGGTTTAAGTTTGAAAATATGGAGTTTCCTGAACTAAAAGAAAACATCTTCTTCCGAGATTCTATCTCTGATCTGGATTAATTATAAGAGGATAACCTTCCTTGATATCCCACTGCCGATTACATTATCTTCTTATAATTAATCCAGAATCTCATGTTTGTTGAACTCAGCTTGGCGAATGAAACTGGAACTGACCTGGACTTATCCATCCCTAGCTCTCCCTTGTTCATATGTTTTGAATAGAAATATTGAATTCCATAAATGAAGACAGCAATGTCAAGCTTAAAGATGAGTCCAAGAAACCAAAGGAACTTCCTTTGGCTATGGCCACAAGTTGAAAATCCAGCGTCGGAGTGGGCTCTGCTATCTGCACCATGACTATGTTCCACCAGTTGTTCACAGAGACGTTAAATCCAACAACATCCTTTTAGATGCCGAGTTTAGGGCGAAAGTTGCATATTTTGGGATCACGAAGGTGGTGAATGAGGTTGGAAAGTGACTGAATCCGAGTGTCGAAGAAGGTTTTTTTTTGGCGAGAGATGAAAAATGATGCATATGGATCTCCGTTGGTTTTGTTTAGTTCAGTTAATGGTATTAACGAAAAGTACAATGGAAAACCTTTTTTATTAGAGATAAAGTTTAGGGACCAAAATCAACCAAAATAAAGTTTTGGAATTGATTTCATAAAGTAGATAAACTTAAGGGACTGATTTCCCTATTTTGTCTTTTTAATAATACAGAGGGTTGAGTTGTAATTTCACTTTTGACGGACAGGACGACACATACAATGTTCACACGCTAACTCCCATTTATAATAGTATAACGGCTACTGCCTAGAAAAAATATATTTTAATAATACAGAGGGTAGAGTTGTAATTTCACTAGTCATGGACAAGTTGAGACAAATACTGTTCACACGCTAACTCTCATTTATAATAGTATAGATGATACAACAATTGAGGAGGAGAATTGTCACCACTAATAAGAAAAAAAATTTAGTCATAATTTATTTACAGAACAATACATTTTCAACACCCTCCCTCAACATGAGAATTATAAGTCTTCCATTTCCAACTTGAATACAAGATCATCGAAACTTGAACTTTTTAGCCCTTTTCTTAGAACATCAGTCAATTGACATTAGAAGGAACATAGGTCCTAGCACTAGTCCTTTATCCAATCTTTGATGAAATGTTTATCAATTTCAATATGCTTTATCCTATCCTGTTGTATAGGATTATGGGAAATATTTATAACTAACTTGTTGGAATATAACTTCATAGGGTCTTCCCACGTTACTTTCAAATCATCTAGAATATTTTTTAGCCAGTGAAGCTCACACAACCTTTGGGCTATAGTTCCGATCTCTATTTCTACATATGTTCTTGCTACCGCATTTTTCTTCTTGCTTCTCAATGTTATCAAATCATCTCTAAGAAAAATACTTTTATCAGCGTAGTCTTTAGAGTAAGAGTATCATTCTTTCTGAACAAAATTCTTTTCCTAAAATTACCTCTTAAGTAATGTAGCACCATGTAAGTAGCTTGATGGCGAGGTTCTCTCAGATCATGCATGAATTGATTGATGTCACTCACCGAGTGACACGGGATGAATCTATAGAATGTGGACTTACGATGCCCTAACCCTAAGTGCAGTACACGTGAGCACGCGATGAATGTAATGACCCAAGGATGAACCCTAAGATGAATATGCAGATGAGCACAAACACACAATCCAATGAACTAACGAAGGATAACCCTAATGTGATGTACATGCGATGACTCAATCATGCAAGTGTTTCCCGACGCACAATTAATTTTAAAATCTCGAGCAAGCGTCACAATTGATTACAAATGTTGCAATGAAAGCAAGCATGCAACAATTACAAGTTAATTGAGAGTGCACTGAAATTAAGATGCGAAGCGAATAAATTTTGCACGTTAATAAAGAGATACGAGAATCAAATTAATTCAAGCCAAGTATTACTGATAATACAAGCTACCCATACAATGCGAAGAAATGAACACTAAAAGTAAAAGCTCATCAAGTAATGGATGCCGGTGGAGGTGGTGGCTGTCCGGAAATGTAACGTCGCTGTTTGGGGCTGGAAAAGGAGTTTGGGGGCTGTTAGGGAAGACGAAAAGGATTGTAGGAAGGTGATAGTGGCTGGTCGTGGCTGGTAGGGGATGTTTTAAAGGTTGTGGGGTGAGTGGGGAGGCTAGTAGAGACTCCGGAAGGAGGGAGGAAGGCTGGACAGAGGATTGGGGATGGGTAGATGGTGGTTCCACGAGAGGAAGAGGGGCAAGAGGAAGAGGTGGGGTGGCTGGGTCCTGCTAGGGCTTGGGGAGATGGTTGAATGCAGGAAAAGAAAGGAGGAGGCCGGCGGCTGTGCTGGGAAGGGGCGGCGGCGGCTGGAGAAGTGGAGGAAGGCGGCAGAGTGCTGCTGGGGGGACTTGGAGAGATGTCTAAATGCAGGAGAAGGGAGGAGGAGGCCGGCGGCTGTGCTGGGAGGGGGGGGGGGGGGGCTCTGGAGATGTGGCGGAAGGCGGAGCCGCTCGGCGTCACACCGAGCGGGAGAGGTAGGCGTCGCACCTCTCTCACGACCAAAGAGCGGTTTTTCTCTAAACCGCAATCCTCGACCCCTATTTTGTCTACTGCTGAGAGATATAAAGGGGGGTGAATTAGGTTGAAATTATTCCACGGCTGCGATCGCCCGACGAATAAATCAACCTAACTCTCAAAATACAAGTCAGAAAAAAAAATACATAAAAAATATGAAAATCGTTCCGGTCGCGATCACGGTCTCCGATCGTCTATCTGATGATCCAAATGTCGTCGATCTCCATCACCGAGTATGCTATGTTTGGCTGAGTGTGGGTATGATACATGAGCCCACCAATAAACTTTTGGTATATTCTTTTATTAACAATAGGTTTTATTAGCTTCTCCCAATTTAGGTTTGGATCCATTGGAGGTACAAATATGCTTACGCTCGATCTTCTCTGTTTTTGCCAATAGATCAGTGACATACCTATCCTTCGTATGGAGTATGTCATCTCATTACCGAGAAAAAATATAATAGTTTTCCTAATTCATTTTGTTCAAATTCCTTTACTAGTTTTTTCTTCAATTCATGCTTTTGTTTCTCCTCATTTCCCATCACTGTGATATCGTCCATATAATCTGAAATAGCAATTACTTCTCTTAATGCCAAATGTTTATTGAAGAGAGTGTGGTCACCTTGGCTTTGGTTATACCCAGACTCCTTCATAACTTTTGGAAATCTTTTAGACTGTGTTCTAGAGGATTGTTTTAACCCATAAATAGCCTTTGTCAAGGTGCTCATTTTGTTACTTGTGTCCTCTTCAAACCTTAATGGGAAATCCACGTATACTTCTTCATCTAAATTTTCTTGCAAAAACACATTCTTAACATCATTAAGGAGTTGTTAATTGAAGTGAGCAATCAATGACAACATAATTGTCATAATGTTCACTTTTGCAACTAGAGCAAAAGTCTCGTGATAGTTAACCCCATAAGTCTTGGTGTATCTTTTGGCCACTAATCTTGCTTTATATTTTTCAAGAAATCCATCTGTCTTTAATTTCACTATGAAAATCCATTTACAATCAATAATATTCTTCCTTTTTAGTTTATCAACAATCTCCAAAGTTTTATTTCTTTTCCAATGCACCCATTTCTCTCTCATAACATCCCTGCATTTCTCTTTTGAAAATGCCTCAAAGACAGTTTTAATTCTTTACCAATGCACCAATTCCTCTCACATGACATCCCTGCATTTATCTTTTGACAATGCCTCAAAGACAGTTGAGAATAACAATGGTATTATATGTTGAATAATCAATTGTGACGATGACGCGGGACTTTAAAATTTACGCTGTTTAATTAGTTGTGCGTCGGAAACACTTGCATGACTAAACAATTTGTGTTGTATTAGGGTTGGGCTTATATTGTGACATCCTGTTCATCAGATTGCGTTCATGTATTCTTTCACATATTTAGTTCAGTCGGCCCGCAGTTTCATTTGCATTCACGTGCTTACTCACATTCATTTAGTGTTAAGGCATCACATCCGTCTCCTATAGATTCAGCCCGCATCACATAATAAAATAAATACAATTTAAATTCCTGAACTGGTCTAATTCAATCTAGAGTTGGTGCCATAATTCTTGATTTGAATCCATATTGTATCAATTGCAGACAACCTTATCCTTTAATATTAATTATTTTTGTGCTTCAAACCACCATCTACAGGTCACTATGGTTATAAAACTAGTGTTTTAAAAGATATTTTTGGGACTCGTGTTGGAGATAGGTGAGCAAAATTTCCTTAATGCAGACACTTAGGAGAGGCCTTCAGCTTCCGGGGTGTATGCAGTCGAAGACCTAGGCCCACCTTTTGAGCTCCATTACCGAAACAACCCCCATGATATAATTTCTCTTAAATTATATTAAACTATCATGTAATTAAATTGTCCTCTGTAAGTTTCCCATCTATTTAAGTAAAAATATGAATGAAAATACCATTTTGCTTTTAACACCTATATCTAGTTTGGGTGCTCAAATGAAGAACAACACTTAGATTTTATGGAACTTGGGAAATGGATGACTTAAGGAGTGCTAATTTTAGTCAACTTTTATATTATTTTAATATCCCATTTCATTTGGCTTAATTTCTGTGTCGGTTAGACTTTGGAAGTAGAACATAAATTATATGGTAATAGAAATGGATTTTTGGAATTAATTTCAGTTTTTAAAACCAAATTTTCTATACATAAAATATAAAAATAAGAAGGCGTATGAGGCTATACTTGGCTTCTCGTGAGAGGTAAAGTGCCCTGCTTTATGCCAATTTTCGAAATATGCAAAAACATGAGATCTTACCTCTTTTATCATTCAACTTGAACTAAAGGTAAATGAATGTTTGTTGAAGGAATGTTTTTTGCACTAGCATCTTTTAAAGACTATTTTCTAGGAGTGTAAATAAAGACGTCCTAGGATTATATGTGCAAATAAACAATTGTCACACTCCTCCCTATTAATATTTTCCTTCTGAAACCCTTTTACATTGCATTAAATTTTCTAATAGGTTGAAAATTTTCTCAGGTCATAGACGTGTACCATCCTCTATCTTTAAGGCTCTTCTTAATTGGCAAACACTATAGGTCTACAGTCAATTACTCAATTGCACAGCTTGAGACAGCATCTGATCGATTGTACTATATCTATCAGGTAAAACACTATCGTGTCATCCTTTTATAATTAAATTTTGATTTAATTTGATTTGTCTTGTTGCAGACTTCATGTGATTGTCACAATTTTTTGAGCAATTTGATTTGATTTTGTCTGTTGCAGACCATATGTGATTGTGACAATTTTTTGAGCGAACATAACAATGAATATTTAAAGGATTCTGTACCAAATGACACGACAGATTGCACTAACAAATTTCGAGAAGATTTTGAAAATTCTTTAGCTGATGATCTCAATACTCCAATTGCATTGGCTTCATTCTCTGAACCTCTAAAGATCATCAATGATCTCCTCCATACTCGTAAAGTAAGGATTTCATTTTTTGTTCATATGTTTATAACAATCTTCATGCATAAGATAGTCTTTTCATTAATGTTCTTTATCAAAATAATGTTTCTTTGTTATTTTTTATTCATTGTGGGTTTAGGATAACATTCTTGTTTGTACGCTTAACAATACCCTGCCAACATATTCAGAATGCAAAGTTGGGAAAGTGTGTGTGTTATATTATTATTATTATTATTATTATTATTATTATTTTATTATATATATATATACACTATAAGCAAACCCAAAAGCATGATGGTGTAGCATTTGTTTTGCTTAAAACACCCTCCATCATCCCCTATTTATTTTGAAATCTATAGATATTTAGTAATTTCCTATTTCCCACCTACTTTTCCCACCAAATCTTTTGTTGCCTTCATCGCCTATCAAAGAGTAAGCCTTAACACCCGCTCCTTTCGTATGAGCAACTAGGGAAATATTAGGTCTCCTGAAATCCTCCCCAACGCTCGAAATCTCGGGACCCCTCATCCCCTCCACGTCCTCTTCTCCGTCGCCCGCTCGAGCGCCCAAACACCCCTCTACATCCTCTCCTGCATCGCCTGCACACCCATCCTACGTCCTCTCCTCGCCCCTGCTCAAATTCTCGAAGGCCCCTCACCCCCTACCTCACGCCCCTCTGCATTCTCTTTCACGTCGCCTTCTCGAGCGCCCGCACACCCCTCTGCATTCTCTCCTGCATCGCTCGCCCACCCCTCATGTGTCCTCTCATCGCCCCCACTCAAAATCTCGGCATCCCCTTACCCCTACTGCAACAACAACCATCTGTGTCCTCTCCTGCGTCGCCCCATCGACATCCCGGAAGAACATTGCGCTCGACCGTGTGCGACTTAAAAGCTACGATTCTGTATAAGCCGAAATGACGAGCCGAGACGAGGATCTTTTCGTTCTTTCGCCATTTTTACGTTTATTTTTGTTCTCCAACCCAGGGCTCTACCCTAAGCTCCCCCCAATCATCCCAAGGCTTCAAAAAGGAGATCTTTGATCGTTTTGCTTGCCAAGAGAAGACAACGCCCCAGGTCGGGCTTAACTACCTTAGATTTTGTATTGGATTTTTAACTAGGATGAATGAGAATTTTGAGAGCCTAGGGCTAGCCAAGAAGTATTTTCTTGGATTCCATTTTATCTTATTCTTGGAATGAAATTCTGAAAATCCCTACTAGGTAACATTTTTCTTACCTTGCCTCTTCCTTTTGCTATGTGCCATTGGATTTGAATCTATCCCTTCCTTAATTCTTCAATCTTACCTGTCCATCATCTAGGTCACCACATCGAGGCCTTCCGCTACTAACGCCTACAGAATCGATCTTGCATTGGATTCCTTCCGCTCGATCCAGCAACCACGAGCTCCTAGGTTAATGATCGCTTGGTTTGAATCCCCCAACAGTCGCTCCACTACTGACACTAGATTTCACATATCCTGCAGTTGTCGATTCCTCACTCCACTACTGATCCAAGTCCCTCGCTCGACCGCCTATCCTGATCTTGCACCTGGCTTCCATTCCCGATCCCGATCTAGATCCACTTCTGTCCCTTCGATGTCGCTCTGCCTCAGCGCCCCCGATTCCAAATCCTCCCACACTTCATCAGCTACACATCCCTGTGAGATGTTCTTTCACTGCTTTGTCATGCCTCCGCCGCGCGGCGCTGGACGAGACTACGCCGTTCGCCTATCGCTGTCTCCATCTCGCTGCATCCTTGTCGTCGTCGCATCCACCTTCTTTAGGGCAACAATCTTCCAAGCCAGCCCATCCGTGCATGTTCTTCACTCGCGTCATGGCAGAAGCCCGCTTGGATGTCGTTAAACGCCGCCTCAACGAGCACACAAGTATCTTAGCCTCCATGCATGCTTGTCATTTTGCAACACATTGAAGCCCATGATGCTCATGTGGAAAAAAAACTCTCACCTTCCACCCCTGACGACCCATCATCTCTTCTTGCTCATCCGCCCAACATTCCCGCCGACGTTCCCACGATGACCTAGGCTGCTACCTATGCTCCTCACGCCCTCGAGGTACCCCATTTTAATGGCCACAACTCGATGGGTTGGATAGGCAAAGAGGAACAGTTCTTCGACATTCAATGCACGATAGAACTATAGAAAGTACTGATTGTTCTCATGGGAATGGAAGGGTCTACTCTTCACTGGGTGCGTTGGCTTCGCAATATCACTCCCGACCTCACATGGCTGGAACTCAAGCAGGCTCTCATCAAGTGGTATTATTTACGCTACTCGGGCAAAGCCATTGAGAGACTTCGTGGCGTACGCCATATAACCACTATTGACTGCTACATTGATAAATTCATTGAGTTTGTCATTCATGTCCCCGACCTTCCTTCAGATCAATACCTCGACTACTTCATGTTAGGTCTACATTCACACATCCACTCTTGTATTCAGACTCATCAACCAGTGGACATCTCAGATGCCGTGGAGGTCGCGCGGATGGCCAAGGGTGATTTTACCATCAAGACCCCAGATCGCGCACCAACAACCTACACACCTACCATCAATACTAACATCATCATGCACCAACAACCTCCCAAACCCAAACCACAATTCCCCAACCGACCACCTCAGCCACCACCGACCCACCACCAACCCACCACCGATCCAACGACCCGCCACCTCTCCAACCGGGAATACCATGATCTTCACATCAAGGGGCTCTGTTTTGCAAGCGACCGTACTCTCCTGCCCATGATTGCCCCATGAAAGAGATGCGAGCAATGATGAGGATGACGAGCACGCTCGTCGATTTTGAGGCCCTCGAGGCTCGACCCGACACGTCTTTCCTTCAACGACTCACCTCGAGCCCGTCCTTTCATTCTAACCGGGGAGTTTCAGGGTCACACTCTCCATCTTTTATTAAACAGTGGGACTACCCGTAATTTCATTTCCCAGGATTTGACAGTTCAACTAACCTTTGGATTGAGTCATCTCCGACTTTCACTGCCCTCTTGGGGGGAGGAGATTCCACTCCTCGGATGATTTCTGTCGCCACCTTCATCTCCTACCGATTCCGAATCACCTTACCCTTGTCTTGCTGCACATCGGTAAAGTGCGACTTAAAGGTGAGAGTCGTAAATTAAAACCAATTATACATGAATCATTTAAGATGTCAATGCTTACTAGTTGGAGCTATCCTCGTGCTACTGTGGTATACATTGAAAAATTCAAGCCATTTGAACCCTCTAAACTGCATAGTGAATTAATTCAATTCTTACTGCCATTGGATGACTTGTTCATGCAGACATTTATTGAGAAGCGAATAACCATTACCCTCACGAGGAGTTAAAATCGCTTCTCAAATTTGTAAGGGGAGAAGTTTTTGAAAGTGTGGCGATGGATCTAAATATTACTTCACAAAAAAAAAGGAAAAAGGGAAAAAAAAGGAAAAAAAGAGTGAAACTATTTTTATAAGTTGCACACATAAACTCAACCAGATCTCTGAAAAAAGAAAATAGAAGGTCAAGAGAGAAAATTCGAAAACAGAGAAATAAATAAGAAAAATAAAAGATTAACATATCTAGTTATAGAGAGCATTCTCATAGAAGAGATATAAATTTTTATAGAGGTTCCTCGAATAATGATTATTCCTCTCTTCCACGGTCCCCGTGGGATAGTATTGCCTAATACAAGGCCAACGACAATCTTTTTTCTAGGAAACTTCAGAACCTTACTGAGTCTTCTTCCTCCCCAATGCATAAGAGCCCAGTGAGTCTTTTTTCTATGAGACCCATCAACCTTCAAAGATCTTTTGAAAGGAGATCCTATAACTTTTTACAGATGGGGAAGAGAAGGAGATGCTATTTGTGTCTCAAGAAGAGAAAGAGAGACACAATTTACATAAACAAAGAAGTTAGGGTTAAGAGAGGTGAGGGAAGATGGGAGGGTTATTGTTGCACTTTGATTTATATTCTCTAACAAATCTTCTTATTCTTTTTTTGTTACTTCTCCCATGCACATTGATCTTCAAGTCCTCACCCTTCTTTTATATCCACCTCGGATTGGAGAGGGTTCAAGGGAAAACCCCTTATCTTCTTCTAGTCTCTGCCCGAGTTCCAAAGAGATAGGGATGAAAGAATGTAACTTCAATTTTTTGACTATGCAGCGGCTCTTTCCAGAGTCTTGACAAATCTTCAACTCGGTCAACGAACGTTGAGCTCTTGATCGGTCGGCGATTGTTGAGTTATGGTCAACGATCGACTACGTTATCAAGGCGCGCGCCTAGGCGCGCCTGAGGCGCCGGGCGCACCAGGCGCACCGGCCAGCGCCTCTGCAAGGCAGAGGCGGGCAAGGTGCCTCAGGCGCGCCCAGGCGCGCGCCTTACCAACTCCCAGGCGCGCGCCTTACCAACTCCCAGGCGCACCAAAGGCGCGCCTGGGCTTTTCAAGCTGTTTTCTTCAACCTGTTTTTTTTTAGGGAGGCAAAAACATGATCTCAGACGCACCAGAGGCACACCTAGGTGCACTTGGGCATCCAATTCACCAATTTTCAGTGAATTGAGTGCTAAATTCACTAAAAATCAGCGAATTGGATGCCCAATTCGCTGATTTTCAGTGAATTGCGTGCCAATTCACTGAAAATCAGCGAATTGGGCATCCAATTCGCTGTTTTTCAGTGAATTTAGCATTCAGTTCCCTGAAAATCAGCGAATTGGGCACCCAATTCGCTGATTTTCAGCGATTTGGGTGCCCAATTCATTGAAAATCAGCGAATTGGGCACCCCCAATTCACTGAAAATCAGCGAATTGGGCACCCCCAATTCACTGAAAATCAGCGAATTGGGCACCCCCAATTCATTGAAAATCAGCGAATTGGATGCCCAATTCGCTGATTTTCAGTGAATTGGGCACCCAATTCATTGAAAATCAATGAATTGGATGCTAAATTAGCTGATTTTCAGTGAATTGGGTGCCCAATTCGCTGATTTTCAATGAATTGGGCACCCAATTCATTTTTGCGCCTCACGTGCCTCAGGCGCGCTTCTGCGCCTTGCGCCTAGGCTCCAGGACCCCTTTGCGCCTCGGTGCGCCTTGCGCCTTTGATAACTTAGGCGATCGGCGAGTGCAGAATCTTCCTTCTGGGGGTTTTGATGAAAAGTGGCTTGGTTGGCGATCGACTATAGCTCGGTCAGTGAACGGTTGTTTGCGATCAGTTCTCTGATCATCAAACAGGTACTTGGTCGGCTAACGAGTTCCCGATCGGCGAACGTCTGGTCGGCGATCTCCGACTGCTTCATGAAGATCTTGGCCCTTTCTTCACAGTAACTTTCTGACCTCTTCTTGTGGACAGTTTCCATCACGCTTTTTCTTTCTACTTTAGGGTCGCTTCCTCTGAAGCAGGAACTGCTAGCTTCTCTAGGTTTTCTTATTATCAATCAGATAAGATTTTGTTCCATCACATCAAAGGAAATTTTCCTAACAAGCTCTCCCTATTTGATGAGTACAAAGTCTTATAGATTGATGATAAAACTCACAGAAGCAGTAGTTCCATCTACAAAGTTTTCTCCCAATGCATCTGCTCCTCCCTTTGTTTCTTATACTTCCCCTCATGTATGTTATCAAAAATAGGGGGAGGTCTTCATGTGAGTTTCTTCTTCTGCAACTTTTCTGCAGTCAAAACAGGTATATTCAAGGATATTTTTGTTAGAAAAATTATATATATTTACATACATATATATATATATAGAGAGAGAGAACTTGCGGACGCGAAAACTGGCGAGGCGCGGACACGAAAACCGGCGGGCGGCAAACCACGTAAAAATAGAGATGAGACCGTAAATTATTAGAGCGGGAAATTATAAATTACCTATATATACATTTCATTTGAAATTTTTTGAATTTTGCTTCTAATAAAATTAAAAAAAGTAAGGGTAGAATAGGGATAATGAATGTTGCACCAAAGGGGACTTTTCCTTTATAGAATAGTATAGATATATACATATATATATACATACATAATTATATATACACACATAATTATATATGTACATATATATGTATATATGTATATATATACATACATAATTATATATATACATACATAATTATATATATACATACATAATTATATATATACATACATAATTATGTATATACATATATATGTATATATATAGCCAGACTTCAGATTTTCATGATACAGTCATGACAAGAGTGCACATGGTGTTTGTGAAAGTTGATTCAAAACTATAGACTCTGAGATAATATCCAGATCCAACTAGATCTTGTTTCACCAAAGTGATAGTCTTTTCCTCTGGGAACTCTCGAACCCGGCGAGTCTTTATCTGGATACTTTAACCACAACACAACATAATAAGGATTATCACCATGAGAAGGTGGTGAACTGGTGATTCTAGCTGAATGTCAAGAGAAGGGGGATTCAGTACAACCATCAGGAATTAGAGTTAGGAGAAAATGAGAGAGAGAAAGAAACAACAGAAGAAGACAAAGTCATTTCTTTAGGGTAAGAGAAACTTATATAGTCCTCTTTTCAAAATCTAATCAAGTACCAAAAAGGATTGGGCGGAAGAAAAGGTGGCCCCTTCCTTCTTTCTGAATCAACAATGACTATTTCGAATCCTAACAAAATCTTCAGTCTGGGTCAACGAATGTTGAGCGTTCGAGCAATGAATGTTGATTTGAAATTTGGTTCAACTAGAAGAGATCTTCCTTTAGTGATCGCTACTGGAAGAACAGTGCGGTCAACGATCACAAATCTTCGGTCAGTGATCGGTTTACCTTGGTTCTTTGGGAGAACATGCTTTCTTTCTGATCCTTGGGCAGCAACTAACGATTGTTGAGCGCGGTCAGCGTACACCAGTCAGCGAACGACGATCAAGGATCAGGTTTTTTAGAGATTACCTTCAGTTCGGTCAGCGTTCGGGTCTCCGAACAATGAACATCTGGTCAGTGATCGGGCATCCGGTTAGCGTTTGAGTCACCGATCAGTGAATGTCCAGGCAACGATCGTTGAATGCTTTCTTGGACTTTGCCGATTCTCCACAGTTTTCTTCTGGCATTTTCTGCACAGTTTCCTCAGAACCAATGATAGAAAGAAATGATCTATACAACTCAGTGCATTACACCACCATGATCTACCAAATCATTAGGGGTTTTCCCAATAGTTTTGAACTATGAAATGATACCACCATGAATTCGGCGTAGCTCTTTTTAATCTCCACTTAGATTCACATGAGTGAATTGATTTTTTAAATTACACTTGTGATAAGAGGATTAATTCAGAAGTTGTCGAAATCCTGACTTGCCGACTCATGGCTACACATTATGCTCCGGTTAGCTGGCATTCACTGGTAACTGATGTCATTAGACAGTACAAAGATTTTGGTAGTTGAAGTCGCTGCTTAATAGTTAAAAGGAGTCATTTATTGGTCTTATGCATCTTGTTGAGGTCGCTACTTATCAGATAGGGAAATCGACTATTAGTCTTACATTTATTGGTCTTATGCATCTTGTTGAGGTCGCTACTTATCAGATAGGGAAATCGACTATTAGTCTTAGCCAACTTGTTCTAAGTTCTTCTATTTCTGATACGTGGTGGCCACGCCATATCAAGAACTAGAACAAGGCACAATACTTGCATTACATGAAAGTAAAAGATACAACTTGTGAGACACGCTCCCGTCAAGCACCCGGAGACTGGGTCCTCCAAAGTACTCCACTCTCTAAAAAGAGCCCAAAAGACTAACACATCCAAAGACCAAATCTCACAACCTAAGGGGCTCATTATATAAATGGAGACCCCATTACAAGACAAAATACATACAAGACATACATAATGAACTACAAATAATATAATCTGTAACATTCGCCGTGTTACCGCTTGCCAGCGTATGTGTATCATCACACCCATCCTTTGTCCCCAAGGTTGATCCCGTAGGGTCCCATGAGCGCGCCGTCGAGACTCGGGCGGCTCCTCCAGTGGGCAGTTCATGTGAAACCTCAAGAGCTTGGAAGTCAAAGAAAAGCACCCGGAGACTAGAGAAGAACTAAAGTCCAAGTACATTTGGATTCCAGAGCTGTCATTTCTTCAACCATAGCATGTCGCCAGCCAGGATGAAATAGTGTTTCCTGAATGGTTTCAGGGATAGGAACATAAGAGAGCTGAAACAAAGCTGTAGTGGGACGGTGAGAGGCAGTGACATCTTAAGAATTGATAAATAGGATGAGGGTTACAAGTTGAGGGGTTACCTTTGTGAATAGCAGTGGGACCAGGATCCGAAGCCTATTGAGATGTAGAGGCAGGATTTGAATCACCTAAAATGATACGCGGATCTTTCTATGTCGACGAAAGTTAGGATCAGTGTTGGAAAGTGATAAGGGGAGGAATAAGAGGAGGATCAGGAAGAGTAATAGGCGTGTCTAAAGAGACAGAAGTGGGAAGGACCCATGAGATAGATTCAAATGTGGATGAAGATGACGAGAAGTACAGGGAATCCTCCAAAAAGTTGGTATCGACAGATATATAGTGGCGATGAGTCGAAGGAGAGTGACATCTATAACCATTCTGGACTCGTAGGTAACCAACAAAGATACATTTGATAACACAAACAAATAACTTGTTAAGTCCAGGTGAGAGGTAATGAACAAAACAAGTTAAACCAAAGATCTTAAGGGGAGTCTGGAATAAACTTTCTCTTGGAAATAAAATAGAGTTATGGAATTGGTGACTGAGAGTAGAGGATGACATACGATTGATTAAGTAAACAACAATGAGAATAACATCACCCTAGAGATTTTGAGGGGTGTTAACATGGATCAAAAGAGTGTGTGTTGTCTCAAGTATCTGTCTATGTTTCTGTTCAGCAAATCCATTCTGTTGTGATGTATGTGGACATGTGGATTAGTGAATAATGCCATATGATATCATAAAAGGGCGTGTCTTGTCTCAAGTATGTGTCTATATTTCCGTTCAACAAATCCATTCTGTTGTGATGTATGTGGACATGTGGATTAATGAATAATGTCATGTGATGTCATAAATTGATTGAGATGTGATGAGAAATATTCCTTGACATTATCACTATGGAAGATGTGAATGGATTTATTAAATTGATTTTGTATTTCATTACTTTTTTTTAAATGGTAAATATTTCAGAACGATCTTTCATCAACTAAATCCAAGTGCATTTGGAAAATCATCAACAAAGATAACAAAATACACATATCCCAAAAGAGAATTGGCATGGCTAGGTCCCCAAATATCAGAGTTGACCAAATCAAAAGGAGTCTCGACACGACGAACACCTATGTGAAAAAAACCCGAGTATGTTTATCAAGTTGGCACGACTCATAGTCTAAATACTTTAATTAAGGCCTTGTTTGGAAAAACGTTTGGTTCTGGTACGTTTTCTGCAAACGAAACGCGCCTCCCGTAAATCATTTGTTTTTCCGCCTTCTTTTTGAATCGCCCGTGAAAGTCGCGTGTGTAATTTCTCCGCGTCTCCAAACCCGCCTAAATTCCTACAGTCTGTCGCGTTTAGGTCAAGCGAGGAGGAACTCCATCCACAACGCGACTCGCTACTCTGGCGTCTCTTCTCCGACGACATCCAAAGCCTGTGACTTTCGGCGTGCCTCTCCGGCGGCCTCCAGATCTCGCGACATCCAGAGCCTCTTCTCCTGCGTGTCTTCTCAAGCCTGTCTTCTCTAGATCTCGCGACATTGCAGCTTGCTCGGTAAAGGCCTTGTCTTCTCCGGAGCTGGTAACAGTCAATTTGCTCTTCTTTTTTGTTTGTTTTTCAATTTCCTTCCTCTGTTTCGTTGCTAGGCCGAATCTTGAATCTTGATTGGTAGAGTTCTCCTGGATCACAAGTTCTCTCAATTCATGAATGTGCACAACACACCTGAATATTTTATGTTATGAAATGCTATTATCTTTCCTTTTGATCTGTAAAGACAAGTAGAGAGTCGGAACTAGGAAGATTTGGTGTGTTTGGGTACGTATTATGGATGTTGTGATGTGTATTTGTGTGTGATGTGTGTGTAAGAGCTATTGATGGAGCACATGTGGATGCTCGACTTCCTGCTGATCAACAAGTTTCCTACATTGGTCGACATGGTACAACAACACAAAATGTTATGACGGTTTGTGATTTCAATGTGTTTCACATTTGTAATAACTGGTTAGGAGGGTTCTACTCATGACAGTCGTATATTTCAGCGTGCCCTTATGGACCCGAATTTTAATTTTTCGTATCCACCACCAGGTAAGACTTTAATATTTTGAGCAGTTGTTTTTAATCCTACTTTTTTGCTACTGTCATTATACTCACTTATTAAATATTTAATTTTGCAGATAAATATTATTTGGTTGATGTCGAATATCCACTGCAACGTGATTTTTTAAAACCATATTCAGGTACACGATATCATTTACCAGATTTCAGAAGGGGCAGTAGGCCTATACAAGGACGACGTGAAATATTCAACCAAGCTCACTCTTCCTTATGTAGTGTTATAGAACGGTCATTTGGAGTATGGAAAAAGTGAAAGATACTTAGGGATACACTGCCATATACTTTAGCAAAGCAATGAGACATTGTGATTGCAAGTTTGCAACAATTACTTCCACCCATACCGCTCAGACGCTCATTTTCGAGCTTGTGATGAAGACGAGCATTTGATTTACCCTGCGAGCCTTCAAAGAACATGGCAATTTAATGAAAGTTCAAGTGCAGATCGTGTTAGAGGGATTCGAGTAGGTGTTGATGAGATGTCGACGCTGCGTGACTCCATTGTCGAACAACTACACAGAGCTTGAACATATTTGGAGTTTCTGCATACTCAGCAGATGTATTTCGAGTTTTTTAATATTTTGATGTTTAGATGTATTTCGAGTTTATGCATACGTTGATGTATATTTGTTTTTCTAGTTTTTGTGTTTGTTTTTTTCGAGCTGATAATTATGTATTTGTAGCATGGAAAAAATTCATAACAATAAATATCACACTGCTGTTTTGCCAAATGGTTTTCTGTTCTGAACAGCTCTGCAAACACAAACTATCCAAACAGATCTTCATTTGCAGCAACCAGTTTCCAACAGCTCCATTTACAAACATTTATTTACAACCACTCCTTTCACAACCGCATCCGCTCTATCAAACGAAGCCTAAGAGAGATGCGTAATCATTCTCTTCAATTTATTTTTACTCATGACCCAGACGACTATGTAGAATAACAGGAGAGTTAGAAATGCTCCAAGTAACATGAGGATGATGTTGGAGGTAGTAGAGACCATGTGATTCAATTCATGCTCTAATCATCTTCCCCGTACTCCTGTCCTGTATAGAAAAAGAAGTATCAGTGAAAGTTATACAACAATTTAGATGTCAAGTAAGTTGGCTAAGAGAGCATGGTTACAATGACACCTGGGTGTGAAGAGAACTAAGTGTAAGGGTATTGAAGAAAGATGAGCAACTTTTCAGTTACCTGCAACTGTAACTTTAGATTCATTGACAAGAGTAATTTAATGAGTAGTGTGCAATTGTAATAGATTGAAAAAAGAGGAATTATCAGTTAGGTGATCGGAAGCACCAGAATTCAAAATTGGTGATCCAGCAGATTTGGTATGAGAAAGACAAATAATAGGATTACCCGTAGATGTTATAGTGGTAGGAAAGGTGTTCGGTAACCCAACCTTAAATTGAAGATACTCATTGTCACTCGGGACATTTTGATGAGTATGTCCCTGATCAGTCGACTGCACATGAATGACATTCACAGATTTATTTGGAAATCCAATGAGTAACACTTGCCCCGAGTATGCCCATTCATTTGCAATAAGTGCATTGTGGTCTATTACTGGGATTGCATCCACCTCGTCCACGACTACAACTCCGGTTGTCTCGAGTGGACATGATTGCGGAAGAGTCAAGATATGATTGAGCATTGACTCCAGATGTGTTTTCGGGAGAGGAAACTTGTAGTAAATTATTAAAGAGAGCCTCAGTAGTGGGAACCCTATGGTTCATCAATATTTGATTGCGGACATAGTCCAAGTCTGTCTGCAAGCAATGAAAAACAAATACCATACACATTCTATCAATTTTCATCAGAGTGCTGAGGAGATCTCTATCAGTTAGGAATAATTTCACATCTTTCATAGTAGACTGAGCTCTAGTGAGATAGGAAGGAATATCATCTATTATTTAAAGAGTAGCAAGTTTTTGGGCAATATCATAAAGATGTTGCACATCATTTGAATATATATAATGTGTGCATTTCTCCAGATGTTGTAACATGTCTTGTAGGTTCTAAAGTGGACCAATAACTTGAGATCAATAGATTTCCACAAGAAAGATACCAATTGATAGTCCACCTTCCTCCATTGATCTTACTACTCAGTAGGTATCTCCTCAACTTGCTTGATTAGGTGGCCAGATAATTCTTGTCCAAGAAACCAGATTTCGATGGACGCTTGCCAATCTATATAGTTCTTGTTTGTGAGTTTCTCTGATGTTATGGAAGGATTGTCAGATAAAATGAGAGACATTAGCCCTTTGTTTAGAGGTGTTAGGACAACACTAGATTTGCCGGGTGGAAGATCCATAATCCAATGAAACTCACCCAGAAGTTAGGAAGCAAGCGATGGTTGCTACCTGTAAGGATTGTGCACTGGACGGAGCGAGTCGATCGAGAGAGCATGTTGGACGATAGCAAGTCGACGAAGAGAACTTTTTTGGACACCGAGGAGAGTTGTTTTGGATGGCAGCAAGTCGGTGAGGAAAGCAGGCTCTGGACAGCAGCAGATCGACGGGGAGAGCAAGTCGCCGAGGAGATTTGTTATGGACAAAAGCAAGTCGACGAGGAGAGCAGGATTTGGACGATAAGAGTTGAACGGCGAGGAGAGCTGAACGATTCGTCGACAAGAGGCACGGGCTCTAGACAATAGATTTGGTTTTGGATGGCTCGATGAAGAGAGCAAGCTCTGGACGACTCGACGAGGAGTGTTAGGCGTCGAGGAGAGCTGGACGGCTCGTTGACAAGAGGCGCAAACCGACGAAGACGATGTTTGGACATAGCAACGAGGGCGTTAAATAGGCGAGGGTCTCGGAACGACGAACTAGCGTGAGCGGCTAAGCCGTGAGCTCTAATACCATGAGAAATTTAAGGAGCCCTTTCTTTATCATTCAATCTTAATTATTTATACAGTAGCCCTCATATATATATATATAGGAGAAGGGGAGACCGAGTTACAAAGTACCCAATGTGGGATAGAAAAATAAACACAAAGAGAAGAAATATCAACAGTATGTATAACAGTTACACATACATGAAACATATTAGCAATCTATTGATATACAGTTTGGTATGTTTATAAGATAGTCTCCATGTCAGTGCCTCACGTGCGCAGTGTGAGATGACAACAATACTTCCGGTCATCGCTCGGTGTTCTTTCAAGCAAATTGCTTTTCACCGGGTTGTAAAGTTTTTAGATTATATATATTTGAAGATTTGCCTCTTTTTGAGCATGTGGATGTGGGAGCCTTAAAATAATAATAACAATTATTATTATTATTATTATGCTTGCTCAATTCCTTAATAAAGTAAGCTTGGTCAAAACCTGTCAAATGACATTAGGAAGTTGTCAAAATATGCTTCAAATATTATTACTATTAAGATGATGATGTGTCAAAATGGATTTAACATGTTATTTTATTTTTTTCTTTATAAATAATAAATATAGATAGTATAGATATCAAGACTTCAAATTTGAGTTACAATATTACATTCATTTTACTTCCAGTTATTCAAATAATAAACGGGCAAATACGCCATCATTTGTGCCTGTTAGGGTCGGCCCGTTCAAGTTCATATCAAGACTTCTGAAGGGCCGGGTCTATGGGTGAAATGGCGGCCCGTTGTAAGCAAAACTCGGAGTTTTTTTTGTTATGATGGTTGATTCTTTTAAGCAGACATCCCTGTTGAATGCCTTACAACTGCTTATGTTAAACCCATATTACTTGATGATGTTACCAGGGAAAGAAACAGCCAATGAGGGCGGAATCTCTTTTGATTTTGAGCACCAAAATTAAAGATAGGCTTGATATTTTGGGATTGAAGCCTTCTAATTTCTCGGAGGTCAGTAGTTTTGTAGCAGAAAAATAGGACGAACGGAGCTGAGAAAATGACATTTATTCCCTTCTCTACATATTTATCAATCAAAAGCACCGAGCCGGAGCCTCTCCGCGGCACAGAACGGTGTTTCGCGTCGGGCAGTTATCGCCAGGCGTGCAAAAAGAACTCGGGACCAAAAAGCCTGCCCGGTCGAAAGCCTAGCTAAGATTGGGCCCAGATGGCCCGGGCCAATCCTTAGGGGTTAGGACCCATTATTAGTGCTAGGCCTGGCCTGTGCCCCTTCTGGGCTAAGGACTCGGCCAGGCATGGGCCCAGGTAGGCCAGCTGGGCTCCAGCTTTAATTGCTGGTTATTGGGCTTGGTCTGGGCCTGATCCGGCCAGACAAGCTCCGGCAGGCCCCACTTGAGTGGGCGGCCCAGGCATAGGGCTATGAAAGTGTGGGCCTAGCCGACTTTATTTGCAACCCGACTGGTCACTTTGCCCGTGCCGTACGTGGCACAACACCCTATCCAAACTTGCCTAAAACGCCTCTCCAAAAGTGCCCCACCGCCACCACTGCCTACCGAACTGAGCGCCTATTCACAGCAGCCAATGTGCGGTCACCGCACAAGCCATAAACGAAGCAGGTGCGACTGTGGTGGTTGAAGGGCAGTCGGCAGCGCGAAAACACCTGAGCCACATAGGCCCCAAAACCATTTACCTTTTGTTATTGCTAGAAAACTGGCAGTTCCCTTTCATTTTTGCACTAAAAGCCCCTTCAATTCCCAGGCTCTATTTCAGCTGCGAGAGAAGGCCCTGACGAGAGCAGGGATCACTGAAGAACAAGTGTTGCAGAAAATAGAAGAGAGGAACTCGGCAAGGAAGGCAAAACTGTATGAAGAATCTGATGAGATCAGGAAGAAGTTGGCTGCGGTTGGGATCGCTCTAATGGACGGTCCAGATGAAACCAGCTGGAGGCCAGCAGTGCCTCTTCATGTACAGGAGCAATTGACCTCTGCTTATTGAAATTTCCATCTCCCTTTTCTGAATTTCTGGGGTTTATAAGAGATTTTGTTTGCTGCATGTGGGGTTAGATTACTGAGATATTGTAACATTGTTAATTTGCTCTCAATTTTATATTTATGATGTTCACTATAGTTTTTCTCCTTCCTAATGATGCATACTTGAGCTAGAGGATTAGATGATGGAACAATGTTTGTAAGTCTAGCCATTTTAGGTGATTTAAAAAAAAAAGAACAGTATGTATGTATTTATACATGTATAAATGTACAAATGTTTACATGTACACATGTATAAATGTGAAAATGTATACATGTATAACTGTATAAATGTGTTAATGTATACATAAACAATACTTCGGGTGTCGCAAGTGATCTAAATGTGCAATGTCTGACTGGCAAAAATATACAGATTTTTTCTCACTTGAAAAAAATATTTTTTACATTATTTATTCTTCCATCTATATTTTTAAATTTATTTCACTATATATTTTATTTTTATTTTAGTTTGTTTGTGTTGTTTGGACGGTTAGATTCATTTCATTGTGTAATCTTTCATTTAAACTTTTACATGTATTTATATATATAAATAATTTGTATATATCTTTACTATATATAAGGGAAAAAGTTGCCTTTGGTTAAACATTCAAAAAAAAAAAAAAACTAAATATACTTATATTTTTTAAAGGAATTAAAAATTATTAAATCTAAAATACAATGTCTATACAAGTAATTATATTATATCACAGTTTTAAAAGTAATGATGGAAATTTATATAATCTAAAAAGATTTTTGTAGATCTCCCATACCTACTATTAGGTGTGAAAATTAAAAATTGAAACCGCAAAAAATCGAAACACCGCACTGTTTTCAAACCGCACCGAACGGTTTGGTTGTGGTGCGGTTTTGGTTATTGGAAAACCGCAAGGTTTGCGGTACGGTTCGGTTTTTATCTTGACAAAATCGAGTAAACCGCACCGCACCGCAATTATTACCATGGTGCAGTGCGGTTCGAGTTTAAGGTTTAACCGAGTAAAGACTAAAGTGTCGAACCTGATTTCTTGCCATAACTTGATTTCTCATTTCCGAGCGCCTCCTCACTTCACTCGCGAGTCGCGACTCCGTCCGGCCCTCCCTTCCATCGGCGATAGAAGCATTGCTCGTCTACTCCTTGCGACGTGCGACACCAACTCGCATGGAAACTGGGGAGCTCTGCTCGCCTCCTTCCCTTTCATCGGCGTGGGAATTGGGAAGCGTGCAGGTTTATTTCTGGGAACTGGTCAAATGAGAAATGGGAAGCTCTGTGTTGAGTTGATTTTGAATAGTCAAACCCACATGTTTCATCTTTCCCACCTACCGCCCGCCAATGCGGACTTTTCTTCAAGCCACCCATGTGCTTTGAATGAGGAAGCTTCTTGGAAAGCGGTTAAGACATATGAATTCACCCTATAAAAAGAGAGGGATGCAAGCTTGAAAGACACACCAAAAACCAAACCAAAGAGAGGTAAAGTCTTGAAGAGGAGAGTGGTGGTGCATGGTCGAAGACGACGGTGGGCATCAACATCCTATTACGGGCTGCATCGGCAACGAAGAGCGAAAGCGTGCGGGTAGCGGCAAAGCGTCAGATTTGCGGGCTGCGACAAGGTGCGCGGTGCTCGTTGGATGCATGCTCTTAGGCGGTGGTGGTTGTACACAAGTGACGACAATGGTGGGCTGCGCGTTCGCGGCAAGGTCAAGTCCTGACTTGGATCTCTTCTCGATGGTGGTGGAGGCGATTGGTCGTCTGACGACGACGAAGGTTCGTTCTGGTACGAATCTTGTGCGTCCGTTTTACGGATTGCAGTCAAGTTCATATTATTCCTGCGGATTTTCGTAATCCATTCTTCTGCAGTATATTTTCAGACGTGTATCTCTTAATTTGAATACCTATTAATTTTATTGTGCTAATAAAATTGTGCGAAGTACGTATTTTCTTGTGACTCTATATTTAGTTGTTCTTGGGGATTACGCTTCCACGATCGGAAATCCCAACAAGTGGTATCAGAGACAGGTTCTGTAGGTGAATGATTGAACATTTGAGGAAAGATTTGACCGCGGTGGTGAACGACTAGGTCCTCTTCCCATCCTTTCAAATTCGACCTTAAATTAATCAAGTCTCCTAGTCATACCAGAGGGCAACTATGACGGGGAAGAATATGACTTTGGCTTGATACTCGGTGGAGAAGTTCGATGGAAGCAGAAATTTGTCTATGACAGATTCGCGTCAAAGATATGCTAGTTGAGCAAAGGCTGATGTGGGTTTTGCGGGGGAGAGAAAAAATGGCTGTTGAAGTGAAGGATGATGAGTGGATTGACTTGGGTGAGCGTGCCACTAGCGCCATCAGAATGTGCATAGACGACAAGGTGCTCTTTAACATTGGCGTCGAAGAGTGCAATCAAGCTTTGGGATAAGCTTGAAAGATTGTATCTGGTCAAGTCGTTGACCACAAGGTTGTTGTTGAAACAACGATTGTATGGACTGAAGATGCAGGAGGGTGGCAACCTGCAAGAACACTTTAATGTGTTCAACAGCCTTCTAAATCAATTGCATGTGGTTGGTGCGAAGGTGGAGGAAGAAGATAAGACCATATTATTTCTTACCTCGCTCCCGTCGTTCTTTAAACACACGGTGATAACTTCTCAAAAAGAAATTATCTTTATCCATAATTAAGCTCAATTTGTCTAAAATGTTTGAAGAATTTGGATTTATATGTACTAAATATGTGAAATTTATCATTTTGGTCAAGTTTGGATATTATCACTATTTTCGTATGTTTTTATTGTAGAAATCCCGAAGAAACCAACTTGAGGGGATCCAAAAGAAGACATAAGAAAGTACAGAAAATATGTTGCAGCAGAGTTACAACTTAAAATTTTCGGCCAAATCTAGTACAAAAATTACAACAGAAAATGTTGTAACTTTTTCTAAAAAAGGTTGTAACATTTTTCGCGAATTCTGAAATTTTCAAATACGAAAATACTTCGATTTGACGGTTACAACAGTGGAGAGATGCATCCATTCGGCCATCAGAAGTTTCTAATGGGGTAGTCGACTATATAAGAGGAAATATGAGAGAGAAAAAGGATCTTTGGACATTTTCACTCAAGAGGATTTGAGATCTAGGGTTTGGGCGGCTTTTGGAGGAAGAAGACTCCATTAAAGAAGAAGATCCGAATTTCTCGCAGCATGTCTTGTAAGATCATTCTAGTTTTGTGTTGTACTTCCCTATTCATGAACTAAATCTCTAGAGTCTTGTAAAATGTGAGTACTTTGATTTGTTATGGTGTGATGAAACTTTCTTTGCTTATGATCAAATCTTGAAGAATTGTCTTTATGGAATGTTAGATCTTTATGTTAAAACTTGTGGCCAAAGTTTTTCTTCTTCTACGGCGCTCCATAATTCGAGAGATGAGTTGCGTACGTGTATCTATTATTCCATATAGCATATCAATGAGAAAGAGACTTCGAATTTATGTTAGCAACTTTGATTTTTATTTTCATCAAAGTTCTTCACTTCACCTTAGTTAGAGACGACAAGGGTAGTTAAGGATCTAGTGATTTCCGATATCGAGAGATACGGATCTCTGCCTTAAAATCGTTGCAAGATGATGAATCAAGATTTCTCATAATTATTCTTAAGTCTTTCGCCATAATAATCAAAGGAAAGCATATTACAAGACTTATTATCCTTATTTGATAAAAAGTACATCCAAACATTAGATCTAATTTTCTCATTAGTATTTTAAAAACTAGATTTTCCTTAACCATTTCTAAATTACCTTATTTGAATGACTTGGATTTGAAGAAACGACATATCTGGTATTTGTAAGCACTGAATTAGACACTTCTCCGAAGGAACGATCTTTACTCACATTATATTACTTGAGCCGGCACGTGCACTTGCGTACAAAATACGCAACCGTTTTAGGGCGTATCAAGTTTTTGGCGCCGTTGCCGGGGAAGTGCAACGAATTTAGTGTTTTCTTACAATATTAGTGAATCTTAGTATTTGGAGCCCAAGTTTTAATTTTTAGTTTATTTGTAGTTATTATTGTTTGTTATTTTGTGGTGCATGTCCAGGTATCGTTCCGTAAAATTAATTCCATTAAACTCTGAAATAGAACGTACTTGTAGACAAAATCGAAAGTCACTTAGGTTGGAACATCCTAATCAACCTATAATGGATCCAAACAATCAAAACGTAGATGATGAAGTTCATCAGGAAGGGCAAGACGTAGAAGGACAGGTAGAGCATAATGGACATCCGATTGAAAATAGAAGAACATGTCGCGATTATAACATGCCATATCGAGGGGGAGTCCAATTTAGTATAGCTAGGCCTGCCATTGAAGCTAATAACTTCAGGATAGATCCTACTGCCATGCACTTAGTTCAAAACAGTAAATTTGGCGGACTAAATCACGAAGACCCCAACTCACATCTAAGGACGTTTATAGAAATTTGCGAGACATTCAAGATCAATGGTGCTTCAGATGAAGCTATTAAGCTACGCCTGTTCCCTTTTTCACTAGAAGGTAAAGCAAAAGATTGGTTGAACTCTATGCCTAATGCGTCTATCACAACTTGGACAACATTAATGGAAAAATTCTTAGCCAAGTATTTTCCCCCATCTAAAACGGCCAAGCTCATGCGAGACATATCTACATTTGTGCAAATTAATGGTGAAACACTTTATGACGCGTGGGAACGTTTCAAAGACTTACTGCGGAAGTGTCCTCACCATGGCTTAGCCATCTATCAACAGGTGTGGACCTTTTACAATGGCCTCCAGACAACCACTATGATTCAAGTGGATGGAGCTGCGGGAGGATCATTGATGAATAAGTATCCCGAAGATGCTTACTCGATATTAGATGATTTGTCTTCCAATAACTATCACTCCATTGACCGACAATCGACATCCTCTACGGCCGGTTTATATCAAGTCGACCAATTGACTTCTTTTGCGGCCCAAATGACCGCCCAGTTCAATTCAATGAATAAGAGGTTAGATGCTTTAACTTTAAACCAAACTCAGATGACTCCCCAAGTAAATAGCATATCTAACCCCATGCCTAACATGCCTAACATGAATCCTTCACTCACAATAGAACAACTTATTAGCCACAATGAGGAAGCTAATTATATTAGTGGTCAACAAAGGCAACATAATAATGCATTCTCAAATAATTATAATCCCGAATGGCGAAACCACCCAAACTTTTCATGGAAAAATAATTCTGGAATGACTCCTACAAACTTATTCAATTCAAATTCTAATCCTCACCAAAACCACAATTTCAATCAACAAGGAGCACCTAGGAAACTAACGGATGATTTTATCATTGAATCCATGCAAAAGAACGACGCACGTGTGTCTAGCTTAGAGGGATCATTACGCATAATTGAATCTCAACTAGGTCAAATTGCCAATGCATTAAGCCTTAGACCTCAAGGAACACTTCCAGCCGATACAACCCCTAATCCTAAAGGTGATAATCAACAATGTAAGGCGGTAATGCTACGGAGTGGAAAAGAGTTAGAAAGTGGTTACCCTAAGGAACAAACCAAGAAGAGTAGTGATGAAAATAATTTAGAGAGTGTAATTCTTAGCAAGTCAAATGAAGAACTAACAACTAAGAGTAACGGTAAGGACGAAGATGAAGTAGAGATAGTAGGGGAGAATAAGTCGACAACTAAATCTGAATCTCTAAAGAAGAAGGAGAGTGAAATTGTGTACCCTCCACCACCTTTCCCTCAAAGATTAAGAAAGAGCAAGTTAGATCATCAATTTCAAAAATTCTTAGAAATATTCAAGAAATTGCAAATTAATATTCCATTTGCAGAAGCCTTAGAACAAATGCCCAGTTACGTTAAATTTATGAAAGATATCCTTACTAAAAAGAGAAAATTTGGAGTAAATGAAACGGTAGCACTCACTCATGAGTGCAGCGCAATCCTTCAAAAGAAACTTCCACCGAAATTAAAAGATCCGGGAAGTTTTACCATACCATGCTCCATTGGATATCAATTTGAAGGAAAGGCATTGTGTGATCTAGGGGCAAGTATTAACTTAATGCCTCTTTCGATTTATAAGAAGTTGGGATTAGGTGATATTACAAGAACATCGCTTACTTTGCAATTAGCCGATAAGACGCTTGCTTTTCCAAAAGGAATTATAGAAGATGTATTAGTAAAGGTGGATAAGTTCATTTTCCCTGCTGATTTTGTTGTTTTAGACATGGAGGAGGACAAGGAAGTTCCCATTATTGTAGGGAGGCCATTCTTAGCAACCGGGAGAACCTTAATAGATGTGCATAAAGGTGAATTGACCATGAGGGTCAATGATGAGCATGTTACTTTTAATGTGCTCAAGGCTATGAAATATCCTCATATGAAAGAAGATGAAATGGAGGATGTTCGAAGTATATCACTTTATGATTATGATTTGAAATTTAAAGTGAGTAGTCAAGATGATACGTTGTTACGGATATTAACAAATGAAGAGTTATCTGATGATGATGAGGACGTTCATGAATGTTTACAAGTCCTTAAAGGGCCATCTACATTTTTTCGTAAACCGGAACCACTAGAGATGCCGGAGAAATCATTAGCGGATAAGCCTTCAATCATAAATCCACCAACATTAGAATTAAAGCCTCTTCCGGATCATCTCATGTATGCATATTTAGGAGATAATGACACTTTGCCTATTATAATTAACGCTAAGTTGTCTCCTGAACAAAATAATAAATTGATTAATTTATTGAAACAATATAAGATAACTATTGGTTGGACCATTGCAGATATACGGGGAATTAGCCCGTCCTTGTGTATGCATAAAATACTCTTAGAGGAGTCATTTAAGGGATCAATAGAACATCAGCGCCGCTTAAGCCCACCCATGAAAGAAGTCGTTAAAAAAGAAATTATCAAATGGCTAGACGCAGGAATTATATATCCTATCTCGGATAGTGCTTGGGTTTCACCGGTACAGTGCGTTCCGAAGAAAGGAGGGATGACTGTAGTTAAAAATAACAATAATGAATTGATTCCTACACGAACTGTAACGGGTTGGAGCATTTGTATGGACTATCGAAAATTAAATAGAGCCACTAGGAAAGATCACTTCCCTTTGCCATTCATAGATCAAGTCTTGGACAAATTAGCGGGAAATGACTTTTTCTGTTTCTTAGATGGCTATTCTGGGTACAACCAGATCACTGTTGATCCGGAAGACCAAGAGAAGACCACCTTTACGTGTCCATACGGAACCTTTGCGTTTAGAAGAATGCCCTTTGGTTTATGTAATGCACCGGCAACTTTTCAACGATGCATGATAGCAATTTTCTCGGACATCATGGATGAAGGTATAAAGATCTTCATGGATGACTTTTCTATCTTTGGTAAGTCATTTGATGCATGCTTAGAATGTCTAGAAAAGGTGCTCACACGATGTGTTGAAACTAATCTCGTATTAAACTGGGAAAAATGCCACTTCATGGTACGCAAAGGGATAGTTTTAGGACATCATGTTTCTAAAACCGGGCTAGAAGTAGATAAGGCGAAAATAGAAGTGATTGAAAAATTACCGCCTCCTAAAAATGTAAAGATGTTGCGAAGCTTCTTAGGACATGCTGGGTTCTATAGAAGATTTATTAAGGATTTTGCAAAGATCGCCAAACCGTTGAGTGGTTTGTTAGAAAAAGATGTGAAATTTCATTTTGATGATGCTTGTTTACGTGCTTTTGATGAACTCAAAACTTGTTTAATTACTGCTCCTATTGTGGTTGCCCCTGAGTGGGAAGAACCTTTTGTATTGATGTGTGATGCAAGTGACTATGCTGTAGGTGTTGTGTTAGGACAAGTGCGGGAGAAAGTTTTTCATACAATAGCTTACGCTAGTAAGACCTTGATTGAAGCCCAGATTAATTACAACACCACTGAAAAAGAATTACTAGCAGTTGTATTTGCTTTCGAGAAATTTAGATCGTATCTTTTATGCACTAAGGTTATAGTATTCACGGATCACGCGGCTATCCGTTATTTAATGGAAAAGAAAGACGCAAAACCACGTTTGATCCGTTGGGTGCTTTTATTACAAGAGTTTGATCTAGAGATAAAAGATAGGAAGGGTGTAGATAACCCGGTAGCAGATCACCTCTCTAGAATTGAATGTACTGAATCATCCGTTCGTGCTGAAATTGATGAGAGATTCCCGGATGAGTATTTATTAACTATTTCAGAATTTTCCGCACCTTGGTATGCGGACTATGTAAATTACATAGTGAGTAAGGTTTTCCCACCGGACATACATTATCAACAAAAGAAGAGATTCTTACATCAAATACGCTCTTATTTTTGGGATGAACCCTACTTGTTTAAACTTGGAGTAGACGGAGTTATGCGAAGATGTATACCGGAAGAAGAAATGAAAACTATCCTGGAAAAATGTCACAACTCACCATATGGAGGACACTTCATGGGAAATAGAACGGCCATGAAAGTTCTAGAATCGGGTTTCTTTTGGCCGACTTTGTTTCGGGATGCGAATGAGTTTGTGAAACGGTGTGATCGTTGTCAACGAAGTGATAACATTAAGAAAACGGATGCAATGCCAATGAATATAATATTAGAAGTTGAAATGTTTGATGTTTGGGGTCTTGATTTTATGGGACCATTCGTGAATTCCAAAGGCAATCTATATATTCTTCTAGCAGTAGATTACGTTTCTAAGTGGGTTGAAGCAATAGCTACGACCAAAAATGATGCTAAGGTAGTCTTGCATTTTCTGAAAAATTACATTTTTAATCGCTTTGGGACCCCGAGAGCCATTATTAGTGACGGGGGTAGTCACTTCTGCAACAACCAATTTGCTTCTCTGTTAAGAAAATATGGGGTGACCCATAAGGTTGCATTAGCTTACCACTCCCAAACAAATGGACTAGCTGAAGTTTCCAATCGAGAAATTAAAAAAATCCTTGCACGGACTGTTAGCACAAACTGCAAAGATTGGTCTCAGAAACTTAACGACGCATTATGGGCTTACCGAACCGCTTACAAAACGCCAATAGGTCTAACCCCATATCGTCTAGTCTATGGAAAGTCGTGCCATCTACCTTTAGAATTGGAACACCGTGCGTATTGGGCAATCAAGAAAATTAATTTTGACTTTAAAAATGCAAGTCAAAATCGCCTTCTGCAACTTAATGAGTTGGAGGAATTACGGATGAACGCGTATGAAAGCTCCCGAATCTACAAAGAACGGACAAAAAAATGGCACGATCAACGCCTAGTGGAAAAAAATATCGAACCAGGACAATTGGTCTTACTTTTTAATTCTCGCTTAAAATTTTTCCCGGGCAAATTAAAATCTCGCTGGTCGGGTCCATTCAGAGTCAAAGAAGTGCATCCGTATGGGGCCATAACCATCTTGAATGAAAAAGATGGTACAACATTCAAAGTAAATGGGCAACGAGTCGAAGTTGTATCGAGAGGACGAAGTTGATCAAGTAGTATCTTCCATCACTCTTCATTAAAACGCGAGTCTTGACTATGTCCTGCCGGGACACGAAATTAGGCGCTTATTGGGAGGCAACCCAACTCCTATGTTTCAATTTATCACTTTTATCAATCAAATTCTGTTCAGGTGAATTATGCATTTTCTTTATTTCTATAATATTTATTTTATCTCTGTGTTTCGTTTATTTTACGATTAATGCAAGACTAATGGATGAATTTGGGATATGTTACAACATCATAAAAAAAAATGTCATGACTTTATTTCCTCTGTTTTTTTTCCACCTTTCTTCGCCTTTCTTCCCTTGAACCGATTCAGCTGGACCCTTTAACACAAAACCGGTCTTTTAAAACTATCCCTTTCCTAACCCTAGCATCGCATTTCTCATTTCCTTTCTCCCCGTCGTCCCGTTCCTGCCCCACTCTTCACGACGCCAACTGCGACTTCGCCGGTTCTGCGACGAACATCGACGGCTCCAAACCAAGACGCAGGCGGCGGCTCCGCTCTTGTTCCTCCTTCTCCGGCATTTGCTGAATTCAACTCCCCCTTCCGGTATGACTGCAAAACGCAAACAAAAAGAGATTGCCCATAGAGATTTGCGTTTTGTAAATGCGGAAGCCAAGCAACGGTTCGATACACTAAAATCAAAATCGATTATCTACGAACGTGGTTTTGAGATAGAAAAACAAAACTGGAGTAGGGAATATGTGCAAACTATAGAAGATCTGGGATGGACTTCTTTCTGTAACCCACGAAAGGAAGCTATATTGCCATGGGTTTACGAGTTTTACTCCAATGCCAAGTTCATCCGTGATGACAAAGTCCTTGTGCGAGGGGAGGAGGTCGACATTTCAGAAAATGCCATTAACGCCTACTTCGATTTGGAAACACCCAATAATGATGACTTCGCTCGACTTCAATCAAACACTACCCACGCCACAGTTGCCGCTAATCTTTGCCATACCTTGGATACCGATTATGAAATAACAGGCGCACGTGTATTTCAGTCCACGACATTCAATAGGGTAGCCAAAGTTTGGTTGTTGTTCATTAACGCAAGCTTGATACCTACGAAGCACTCCAATCAGATTACCATGGACAGAGCATTACTCATCTATGCGATACGTAAGGGTGTCAAGATAAATGTGGGGCGGTTGATCTCGTCTCAAATACGGAAGAAAGGTTTGACGGAAGGGGGTCGACAGCTTTGGTTTCCAACACTCATTACAGAATTATGCCGTTGCGCTGGTGTTAGAGCGGACGACAACGATTTCGTCACGCTAGTTGGTCACCATATCACTCCAACAGTGATCATTACCAACATCAAGGTATCCACAGACCGCACTCCGGGGAAGAAAGTTAACAGTGGTAATTCTTCTACCAACAGTCAACAGGCCGGTTATATCACCAAACGGGAGAAGTTATCTTTCATGCAAAATCTCGAATATCTTAAAGAATGTGTGCGCCACCAACATGTATACCTCAATGCGAGACTGGATTTCTACTTCGACAATCAAGCTAAATTACTTAAGAAAGCTAAGATATCGGTTGCCAGCCCCACGTTCCCATCTCAATCCAGATTTGATGATGATGGGTACTTTTTACACTCAGATGGCGAGCGCGCTGATCCGACAGCGGAAACCGACGACGAGGACGAGGAAGACGACGAGTGCGAGGAAGACAACTAGTATATTTCTTGTTTTGCTTAGTTCTCAGATTTTGTCGTATTTTGTTTTATTTTGGACTAGCACTTTTCATGGTGAATGCTTTGAACTGTTTTGAATGTTATTGACTAGACTATAATCTGGGTTCTATTAATTTGGCTAGTTTTGAATAGTTACTAACGATGGTAATGATATATACTTGATGTTGTTAATCTACATGCTCACCTTGATGTTAGTAGATATGGATATCGATGCTCTACAATAATCTGGTTACTCTTTCAACACTTGTTGCAACATGGCTGCAAGAAAATATAAACAAAAATGCTAGTGGCCGGCTTCTCAATCTCAGATTTCAGGGGAGTGTTCTATATCATTTTCTATTTTTTTATTATGTCCTTCATTACTCTGTTATCACTATGAAATTCCCGTCAAATATTTGCTAGGGACTAGCAAACATACAAGTGTGGGGGTGGTGGAATCACCCTCCACCGGTTGTTTGATATGTACTTTGTTGATTATTAATTTGCAGAATCTTATTATTTCTTTCGAAATGTCAAAACTAGTTAAGTTATTCAAGTTGAATTAATTGAGAGGCTAGTCAAGCACAAGAATTCATTGCGTGATTTTTGAAGTTAATAAGATATGTAAAGCTCTCTAAAGTATTTCCATCTTGCACTTTATTCTTTAAAAGAGTTTGTTCCCTACATACCATTTTTATTGATTTTCAAAGTTAGTAGTGAAATGGTGATTTAGACCTGAGGCGATGATGCATGCCAAAACATTGAGATTAGATAGTAAAAGCCACGTTGAATCATTCTTGCACCATAAAGCTTACATCGTGATCATTCACTATCCTTGGAGCCTACACTTTTGTCAGTTTGACATTTCCTTACGTTATCACCAGTTACATCTTATTAATCTTTTTAGTTAGGGGTGTTTAGTGATTTAAAAAAAAAAATGATTGTCATAGTGATATGTGGCCTAAGTATGTTTACACATACTTGGAATGATCCCAACTATGAAGTAAAAAAAAATGAATGAAAAAAATGATGAAATGATTGTCATAGTGATATGTGGCCTAAGTATGTTTACACATACTTGGAATGATCCCAACTATGAAGTAAAAAAAAAAGTATGTTGTTTGTGAACTAAACCCCATAATCTGAAAAGTTATTGAGATTGTAACTAGAGAAATATCCTTGTTGTCAAAATTCAATCATAAATTCACAATTAAGCCCAAGCTTATTCAAGCAAAAGCCTTTGGTTATGTTTCTTTCACTTAACTACTAAACTCTCGTGGAGGATACATCAAAGATTCAGTCTAGTCTTCATCTTATCTATTGACGAGGAAGTTGAATAAAATGAGTTGTTAGAGAGTAAATGATTTTAAAGAATAGCACACACAACACTAGGAAATCTTATTTGAGCTTTACATTATCGAACTAATGGAGGAGTACATGCTTGAAATGTTAATGATTAATAAGTTTTCTCAATTATTAATGTGAATTTCTTGAGTAGCTTTGATTATTTTCCCTCAAGAGTAAGGTTCTCAAATTTATATTTTGATAGATATATCATCATTCAATCTATTGATATAATTTACTCTTGCTAGAGACTAGCAAAGGTTTAAGTGTGGGGGTGTGATAACTTCTCAAAAAGAAATTATCTTTATCCATAATTAAGCTCAATTTGTCTAAAATGTTTGAAGAATTTGGATTTATATGTACTAAATATGTGAAATTTATCATTTTGGTCAAGTTTGGATATTATCACTATTTTCGTATGTTTTTATTGTAGAAATCCCGAAGAAACCAACTTGAGGGGATCCAAAAGAAGACATAAGAAAGTACAGAAAATATGTTGCAGCAGAGTTACAACTTAAAATTTTCGGCCAAATCTAGTACAAAAATTACAACAGAAAATGTTGTAACTTTTTCTAAAAAAGGTTGTAACATTTTTCGCGAATTCTGAAATTTTCAAATACGAAAATACTTCGATTTGACGGTTACAACAGTGGAGAGATGCATCCATTCGGCCATCAGAAGTTTCTAATGGGGTAGTCGACTATATAAGAGGAAATATGAGAGAGAAAAAGGATCTTTGGACATTTTCACTCAAGAGGATTTGAGATCTAGGGTTTGGGCGGCTTTTGGAGGAAGAAGACTCCATTAAAGAAGAAGATCCGAATTTCTCGCAGCATGTCTTGTAAGATCATTCTAGTTTTGTGTTGTACTTCCCTATTCATGAACTAAATCTCTAGAGTCTTGTAAAATGTGAGTACTTTGATTTGTTATGGTGTGATGAAACTTTCTTTGCTTATGATCAAATCTTGAAGAATTGTCTTTATGGAATGTTAGATCTTTATGTTAAAACTTGTGGCCAAAGTTTTTCTTCTTCTACGGCGCTCCATAATTCGAGAGATGAGTTGCGTACGTGTATCTATTATTCCATATAGCATATCAATGAGAAAGAGACTTCGAATTTATGTTAGCAACTTTGATTTTTATTTTCATCAAAGTTCTTCACTTCACCTTAGTTAGAGACGACAAGGGTAGTTAAGGATCTAGTGATTTCCGATATCGAGAGATACGGATCTCTGCCTTAAAATCGTTGCAAGATGATGAATCAAGATTTCTCATAATTATTCTTAAGTCTTTCGCCATAATAATCAAAGGAAAGCATATTACAAGACTTATTATCCTTATTTGATAAAAAGTACATCCAAACATTAGATCTAATTTTCTCATTAGTATTTTAAAAACTAGATTTTCCTTAACCATTTCTAAATTACCTTATTTGAATGACTTGGATTTGAAGAAACGACATATCTGGTATTTGTAAGCACTGAATTAGACACTTCTCCGAAGGAACGATCTTTACTCACATTATATTACTTGAGCCGGCACGTGCACTTGCGTACAAAATACGCAACCGTTTTAGGGCGTATCAAGTTTTTGGCGCCGTTGCCGGGGAAGTGCAACGAATTTAGTGTTTTCTTACAATATTAGTGAATCTTAGTATTTGGAGCCCAAGTTTTAATTTTTAGTTTATTTGTAGTTATTATTGTTTGTTATTTTGTGGTGCATGTCCAGGTATCGTTCCGTAGAATTAATTCCATTAAACTCTGAAATAGAACGTACTTGTAGACAAAATCGAAAGTCACTTAGGTTGGAACATCCTAATCAACCTATAATGGATCCAAACAATCAAAACGTAGATGATGAAGTTCATCAGGAAGGGCAAGACGTAGAAGGACAGGTAGAGCATAATGGACATCCGATTGAAAATAGAAGAACATGTCGCGATTATAACATGCCATATCGAGGGGGAGTCCAATTTAGTATAGCTAGGCCTGCCATTGAAGCTAATAACTTCAGGATAGATCCTACTGCCATGCACTTAGTTCAAAACAGTAAATTTGGCGGACTAAATCACGAAGACCCCAACTCACATCTAAGGACGTTTATAGAAATTTGCGAGACATTCAAGATCAATGGTGCTTCAGATGAAGCTATTAAGCTACGCCTGTTCCCTTTTTCACTAGAAGGTAAAGCAAAAGATTGGTTGAACTCTATGCCTAATGCGTCTATCACAACTTGGACAACATTAATGGAAAAATTCTTAGCCAAGTATTTTCCCCCATCTAAAACGGCCAAGCTCATGCGAGACATATCTACATTTGTGCAAATTAATGGTGAAACACTTTATGACGCGTGGGAACGTTTCAAAGACTTACTGCGGAAGTGTCCTCACCATGGCTTAGCCATCTATCAACAGGTGTGGACCTTTTACAATGGCCTCCAGACAACCACTATGATTCAAGTGGATGGAGCTGCGGGAGGATCATTGATGAATAAGTATCCCGAAGATGCTTACTCGATATTAGATGATTTGTCTTCCAATAACTATCACTCCATTGACCGACAATCGACATCCTCTACGGCCGGTTTATATCAAGTCGACCAATTGACTTCTTTTGCGGCCCAAATGACCGCCCAGTTCAATTCAATGAATAAGAGGTTAGATGCTTTAACTTTAAACCAAACTCAGATGACTCCCCAAGTAAATAGCATATCTAACCCCATGCCTAACATGCCTAACATGAATCCTTCACTCACAATAGAACAACTTATTAGCCACAATGAGGAAGCTAATTATATTAGTGGTCAACAAAGGCAACATAATAATGCATTCTCAAATAATTATAATCCCGAATGGCGAAACCACCCAAACTTTTCATGGAAAAATAATTCTGGAATGACTCCTACAAACTTATTCAATTCAAATTCTAATCCTCACCAAAACCACAATTTCAATCAACAAGGAGCACCTAGGAAACTAACGGATGATTTTATCATTGAATCCATGCAAAAGAACGACGCACGTGTGTCTAGCTTAGAGGGATCATTACGCATAATTGAATCTCAACTAGGTCAAATTGCCAATGCATTAAGCCTTAGACCTCAAGGAACACTTCCAGCCGATACAACCCCTAATCCTAAAGGTGATAATCAACAATGTAAGGCGGTAATGCTACGGAGTGGAAAAGAGTTAGAAAGTGGTTACCCTAAGGAACAAACCAAGAAGAGTAGTGATGAAAATAATTTAGAGAGTGTAATTCTTAGCAAGTCAAATGAAGAACTAACAACTAAGAGTAACGGTAAGGACGAAGATGAAGTAGAGATAGTAGGGGAGAATAAGTCGACAACTAAATCTGAATCTCTAAAGAAGAAGGAGAGTGAAATTGTGTACCCTCCACCACCTTTCCCTCAAAGATTAAGAAAGAGCAAGTTAGATCATCAATTTCAAAAATTCTTAGAAATATTCAAGAAATTGCAAATTAATATTCCATTTGCAGAAGCCTTAGAACAAATGCCCAGTTACGTTAAATTTATGAAAGATATCCTTACTAAAAAGAGAAAATTTGGAGTAAATGAAACGGTAGCACTCACTCATGAGTGCAGCGCAATCCTTCAAAAGAAACTTCCACCGAAATTAAAAGATCCGGGAAGTTTTACCATACCATGCTCCATTGGATATCAATTTGAAGGAAAGGCATTGTGTGATCTAGGGGCAAGTATTAACTTAATGCCTCTTTCGATTTATAAGAAGTTGGGATTAGGTGATATTACAAGAACATCGCTTACTTTGCAATTAGCCGATAAGACGCTTGCTTTTCCAAAAGGAATTATAGAAGATGTATTAGTAAAGGTGGATAAGTTCATTTTCCCTGCTGATTTTGTTGTTTTAGACATGGAGGAGGACAAGGAAGTTCCCATTATTGTAGGGAGGCCATTCTTAGCAACCGGGAGAACCTTAATAGATGTGCATAAAGGTGAATTGACCATGAGGGTCAATGATGAGCATGTTACTTTTAATGTGCTCAAGGCTATGAAATATCCTCATATGAAAGAAGATGAAATGGAGGATGTTCGAAGTATATCACTTTATGATTATGATTTGAAATTTAAAGTGAGTAGTCAAGATGATACGTTGTTACGGATATTAACAAATGAAGAGTTATCTGATGATGATGAGGACGTTCATGAATGTTTACAAGTCCTTAAAGGGCCATCTACATTTTTTCGTAAACCGGAACCACTAGAGATGCCGGAGAAATCATTAGCGGATAAGCCTTCAATCATAAATCCACCAACATTAGAATTAAAGCCTCTTCCGGATCATCTCATGTATGCATATTTAGGAGATAATGACACTTTGCCTATTATAATTAACGCTAAGTTGTCTCCTGAACAAAATAATAAATTGATTAATTTATTGAAACAATATAAGATAGCTATTGGTTGGACCATTGCAGATATACGGGGAATTAGCCCGTCCTTGTGTATGCATAAAATACTCTTAGAGGAGTCATTTAAGGGATCAATAGAACATCAGCGCCGCTTAAGCCCACCCATGAAAGAAGTCGTTAAAAAAGAAATTATCAAATGGCTAGACGCAGGAATTATATATCCTATCTCGGATAGTGCTTGGGTTTCACCGGTACAGTGCGTTCCGAAGAAAGGAGGGATGACTGTAGTTAAAAATAACAATAATGAATTGATTCCTACACGAACTGTAACGGGTTGGCGCATTTGTATGGACTATCGAAAATTAAATAGAGCCACTAGGAAAGATCACTTCCCTTTGCCATTCATAGATCAAGTCTTGGACAAATTAGCGGGAAATGACTTTTTCTGTTTCTTAGATGGCTATTCTGGGTACAACCAGATCACTGTTGATCCGGAAGACCAAGAGAAGACCACCTTTACGTGTCCATACGGAACCTTTGCGTTTAGAAGAATGCCCTTTGGTTTATGTAATGCACCGGCAACTTTTCAACGATGCATGATAGCAATTTTCTCGGACATCATGGATGAAGGTATAGAGATCTTCATGGATGACTTTTCTATCTTTGGTAAGTCATTTGATGCATGCTTAGAATGTCTAGAAAAGGTGCTCACACGATGTGTTGAAACTAATCTCGTATTAAACTGGGAAAAATGCCACTTCATGGTACGCAAAGGGATAGTTTTAGGACATCATGTTTCTAAAACCGGGCTAGAAGTAGATAAGGCGAAAATAGAAGTGATTGAAAAATTACCGCCTCCTAAAAATGTAAAGATGTTGCGAAGCTTCTTAGGACATGCTGGGTTCTATAGAAGATTTATTAAGGATTTTGCAAAGATCGCCAAACCGTTGAGTGGTTTGTTAGAAAAAGATGTGAAATTTCATTTTGATGATGCTTGTTTACGTGCTTTTGATGAACTCAAAACTTGTTTAATTACTGCTCCTATTGTGGTTGCCCCTGAGTGGGAAGAACCTTTTGTATTGATGTGTGATGCAAGTGACTATGCTGTAGGTGTTGTGTTAGGACAAGTGCGGGAGAAAGTTTTTCATACAATAGCTTACGCTAGTAAGACCTTGATTGAAGCCCAGATTAATTACAACACCACTGAAAAAGAATTACTAGCAGTTGTATTTGCTTTCGAGAAATTTAGATCGTATCTTTTATGCACTAAGGTTATAGTATTCACGGATCACGCGGCTATCCGTTATTTAATGGAAAAGAAAGACGCAAAACCACGTTTGATCCGTTGGGTGCTTTTATTACAAGAGTTTGATCTAGAGATAAAAGATAGGAAGGGTGTAGATAACCCGGTAGCAGATCACCTCTCTAGAATTGAATGTACTGAATCATCCGTTCGTGCTGAAATTGATGAGAGATTCCCGGATGAGTATTTATTAACTATTTCAGAATTTTCCGCACCTTGGTATGCGGACTATGTAAATTACATAGTGAGTAAGGTTTTCCCACCGGACATACATTATCAACAAAAGAAGAGATTCTTACATCAAATACGCTCTTATTTTTGGGATGAACCCTACTTGTTTAAACTTGGAGTAGACGGAGTTATGCGAAGATGTATACCGGAAGAAGAAATGAAAACTATCCTGGAAAAATGTCACAACTCACCATATGGAGGACACTTCATGGGAAATAGAACGGCCATGAAAGTTCTAGAATCGGGTTTCTTTTGGCCGACTTTGTTTCGGGATGCGAATGAGTTTGTGAAACGGTGTGATCGTTGTCAACGAAGTGATAACATTAAGAAAACGGATGCAATGCCAATGAATATAATATTAGAAGTTGAAATGTTTGATGTTTGGGGTCTTGATTTTATGGGACCATTCGTGAATTCCAAAGGCAATCTATATATTCTTCTAGCAGTAGATTACGTTTCTAAGTGGGTTGAAGCAATAGCTACGACCAAAAATGATGCTAAGGTAGTCTTGCATTTTCTGAAAAATTACATTTTTAATCGCTTTGGGACCCCGAGAGCCATTATTAGTGACGGGGGTAGTCACTTCTGCAACAACCAATTTGCTTCTCTGTTAAGAAAATATGGGGTGACCCATAAGGTTGCATTAGCTTACCACTCCCAAACAAATGGACTAGCTGAAGTTTCCAATCGAGAAATTAAAAAAATCCTTGCACGGACTGTTAGCACAAACTGCAAAGATTGGTCTCAGAAACTTAACGACGCATTATGGGCTTACCGAACCGCTTACAAAACGCCAATAGGTCTAACCCCATATCGTCTAGTCTATGGAAAGTCGTGCCATCTACCTTTAGAATTGGAACACCGTGCGTATTGGGCAATCAAGAAAATTAATTTTGACTTTAAAAATGCAAGTAAAAATCGCCTTCTGCAACTTAATGAGTTGGAGGAATTACGGATGAACGCGTATGAAAGCTCCCGAATCTACAAAGAACGGACAAAAAAATGGCACGATCAACGCCTAGTGGAAAAAAATATCGAACCAGGACAATTGGTCTTACTTTTTAATTCTCGCTTAAAATTTTTCCCGGGCAAATTAAAATCTCGCTGGTCGGGTCCATTCAGAGTCAAAGAAGTGCATCCGTATGGGGCCATAACCATCTTGAATGAAAAAGATGGTACAACATTCAAAGTAAATGGGCAACGAGTCGAAGTTGTATCGAGAGGACGAAGTTGATCAAGTAGTATCTTCCATCACTCTTCATTAAAACGCGAGTCTTGACTATGTCCTGCCGGGACACGAAATTAGGCGCTTATTGGGAGGCAACCCAACTCCTATGTTTCAATTTATCACTTTTATCAATCAAATTCTGTTCAGGTGAATTATGCATTTTCTTTATTTCTATAATATTTATTTTATCTCTGTGTTTCGTTTATTTTACGATTAATGCAAGACTAATGGATGAATTTGGGATATGTTACAACATCATAAAAAAAATGTCATGACTTTATTTCCTCTGTTTTTTTTCCACCTTTCTTCGCCTTTCTTCCCTTGAACCGGTTCAGCTGGACCCTTTAACACAAAACCGGTCTTTTAAAACTATCCCTTTCCTAACCCTAGCATCGCATTTCTCATTTCCTTTCTCCCCGTCGTCCCGTTCCTGCCCCACTCTTCACGACGCCAACTGCGACTTCGCCGGTTCTGCGACGAACATCGACGGCTCCAAACCAAGACGCAGGCGGCGGCTCCGCTCTTGTTCCTCCTTCTCCGGCATTTGCTGAATTCAACTCCCCCTTCCGGTATGACTGCAAAACGCAAACAAAAAGAGATTGCCCATAGAGATTTGCGTTTTGTAAATGCGGAAGCCAAGCAACGGTTCGATACACTAAAATCAAAATCGATTATCTACGAACGTGGTTTTGAGATAGAAAAACAAAACTGGAGTAGGGAATATGTGCAAACTATAGAAGATCTGGGATGGACTTCTTTCTGTAACCCACGAAAGGAAGCTATATTGCCATGGGTTTACGAGTTTTACTCCAATGCCAAGTTCATCCGTGATGACAAAGTCCTTGTGCGAGGGGAGGAGGTCGACATTTCAGAAAATGCCATTAACGCCTACTTCGATTTGGAAACACCCAATAATGATGACTTCGCTCGACTTCAATCAAACACTACCCACGCCACAGTTGCCGCTAATCTTTGCCATACCTTGGATACCGATTATGAAATAACAGGCGCACGTGTATTTCAGTCCACGACATTCAATAGGGTAGCCAAAGTTTGGTTGTTGTTCATTAACGCAAGCTTGATACCTACGAAGCACTCCAATCAGATTACCATGGACAGAGCATTACTCATCTATGCGATACGTAAGGGTGTCAAGATAAATGTGGGGCGGTTGATCTCGTCTCAAATACGGAAGAAAGGTTTGACGGAAGGGGGTCGACAGCTTTGGTTTCCAACACTCATTACAGAATTATGCCGTTGCGCTGGTGTTAGAGCGGACGACAACGATTTCGTCACGCTAGTTGGTCACCATATCACTCCAACAGTGATCATTACCAACATCAAGGTATCCACAGACCGCACTCCGGGGAAGAAAGTTAACAGTGGTAATTCTTCTACCAACAGTCAACATGCCGGTTATATCACCAAACGGGAGAAGTTATCTTTCATGCAAAATCTCGAATATCTTAAAGAATGTGTGCGCCACCAACATGTATACCTCAATGCGAGACTGGATTTCTACTTCGACAATCAAGCTAAATTACTTAAGAAAGCTAAGATATCGGTTGCCAGCCCCACGTTCCCATCTCAATCCAGATTTGATGATGATGGGTACTTTTTACACTCAGATGGCGAGCGCGCTGATCCGACAGCGGAAACCGACGACGAGGACGAGGAAGACGACGAGTGCGAGGAAGACAACTAGTATATTTCTTGTTTTGCTTAGTTCTCAGATTTTGTCGTATTTTGTTTTATTTTGGACTAGCACTTTTCATGGTGAATGCTTTGAACTGTTTTGAATGTTATTGACTAGACTATAATCTGGGTTCTATTAATTTGGCTAGTTTTGAATAGTTACTAACGATGGTAATGATATATACTTGATGTTGTTAATCTACATGCTCACCTTGATGTTAGTAGATATGGATATCGATGCTCTACAATAATCTGGTTACTCTTTCAACACTTGTTGCAACATGGCTGCAAGAAAATATAAACAAAAATGCTAGTGGCCGGCTTCTCAATCTCCGATTTCAGGGGAGTGTTCTATATCATTTTCTATTTTTTTATTATGTCCTTCATTACTCTGTTATCACTATGAAATTCCCGTCAAATATTTGCTAGGGACTAGCAAACATACAAGTGTGGGGGTGGTGGAATCACCCTCCACCGATTGTTTGATATGTACTTTGTTGATTATTAATTTGCAGAATCTTATTATTTCTTTCGAAATGTCAAAACTAGTTAAGTTATTCAAGTTGAATTAATTGAGAGGCTAGTCAAGCACAAGAATTCATTGCGTGATTTTTGAAGTTAATAAGATATGTAAAGCTCTCTAAAGTATTTCCATCTTGCACTTTATTCTTTAAAAGAGTTTGTTCCCTACATACCATTTTTATTGATTTTCAAAGTTAGTAGTGAAATGGTGATTTAGACCTGAGGCGATGATGCATGCCAAAACATTGAGATTAGATAGTAAAAGCCACGTTGAATCATTCTTGCACCATAAAGCTTACATCGTGATCATTCACTATCCTTGGAGCCTACACTTTTGTCAGTTTGACATTTCCTTACGTTATCACCAGTTACATCTTATTAATCTTTTTAGTTATGGGTGTTTAGTGATTTAAAAAAAAAATGATTGTCATAGTGATATGTGGCCTAAGTATGTTTACACATACTTGGAATGATCCCAACTATGAAGTAAAAAAAAATGAATGAAAAAATGATGAAATGATTGTCATAGTGATATGTGGCCTAAGTATGTTTACACATACTTGGAATGATCCCAACTATGAAGTAAAAAAAAAAAGTATGTTGTTTGTGAACTAAACCCCATAATCTGAAAAGTTATTGAGATTGTAACTAGAGAAATATCCTTGTTGTCAAAATTCAATCATAAATTCACAATTAAGCCCAAGCTTATTCAAGCAAAAGCCTTTGGTTATGTTTCTTTCACTTAACTACTAAACTCTCGTGGAGGATACATCAAAGATTCAGTCTAGTCTTCATCTTATCTATTGACGAGGAAGTTGAATAAAATGAGTTGTTAGAGAGTAAATGATTTTAAAGAATAGCACACACAACACTAGGAAATCTTATTTGAGCTTTACATTATCGAACTAATGGAGGAGTACATGCTTGAAATGTTAATGATTAATAAGTTTTCTCAATTATTAATGTGAATTTCTTGAGTAGCTTTGATTATTTTCCCTCAAGAGTAAGGTTCTCAAATTTATATTTTGATAGATATATCATCATTCAATCTATTGATATAATTTACTCTTGCTAGAGACTAGCAAAGGTTTAAGTGTGGGGGTGTGATAACTTCTCAAAAAGAAATTATCTTTATCCATAATTAAGCTCAATTTGTCTAAAATGTTTGAAGAATTTGGATTTATATGTACTAAATATGTGAAATTTATCATTTTGGTCAAGTTTGGATATTATCACTATTTTCGTATGTTTTTATTGTAGAAATCCCGAAGAAACCAGCTTGAGGGGATCCAAAAGAAGACATAAGAAAGTACAGAAAATATGTTGCAGCAGAGTTACAACTTAAAATTTTCGGCCAAATCTAGTACAAAAATTACAACAGAAAATGTTGTAACTTTTTCTAAAAAAGGTTGTAACATTTTTCGCGAATTCTGAAAGTTTCAAATACGAAAATACTTCGATTTGACGGTTACAACAGTGGAGAGATGCATCCATTCGGCCATCAGAAGTTTCTAATGGGGTAGTCGACTATATAAGAGGAAATATGAGAGAGAAAAAGGATCTTTGGACATTTTCACTCAAGAGGATTTGAGATCTAGGGTTTGGGCGGCTTTTGGAGGAAGAAGACTCCATTAAAGAAGAAGATCCGAATTTCTCGCAGCATGTCTTGTAAGATCATTCTAGTTTTGTGTTGTACTTCCCTATTCATGAACTAAATCTCTAGAGTCTTGTAAAATGTGAGTACTTTGATTTGTTATGGTGTGATGAAACTTTCTTTGCTTATGATCAAATCTTGAAGAATTGTCTTTATGGAATGTTAGACCTTTATGTTAAAACTTGTGGCCAAAGTTTTTCTTCTTCTACGGCGCTCCATAATTCGAGAGATGAGTTGCGTACGTGTATCTATTATTCCATATAGCATATCAATGAGAAAGAGACTTCGAATTTATGTTAGCAACTTTGATTTTTATTTTCATCAAAGTTCTTCACTTCACCTTAGTTAGAGACGACAAGGGTAGTTAAGGATCTAGTGATTTCCGATATCGAGAGATACGGATCTCTGCCTTAAAATCGTTGCAAGATGATGAATCAAGATTTCTCATAATTATTCTTAAGTCTTTCGCCATAATAATCAAAGGAAAGCATATTACAAGACTTATTATCCTTATTTGATAAAAAGTACATCCAAACATTAGATCTAATTTTCTCATTAGTATTTTAAAAACTAGATTTTCCTTAACCATTTCTAAATTACCTTATTTGAATGACTTGGATTTGAAGAAACGACATATCTGGTATTTGTAAGCACTGAATTAGACACTTCTTCGAAGGAACGATCTTTACTCACATTATATTACTTGAGCCGGCACGTGCACTTGCGTACAAAATACGCAACCGTTTTAGGGCGTATCACACGGCGACCACGCTCCTGTATGGGAAGGATACAGTGAGGCTAGAGGAGGTCACATCGACATTACTGTCCAGTCAGATGTTGAAGGACCCCACTCCTAGGGGTGAGCATATTTTGGCAGTAGATGGACGTGGGAGAGCATTCGACAGGGGATCGAGGGGTGCACGAGCTCGGTCGACTTCGAAGATCAAGGGAGCTATTTGTTACCACTGTATACAGAGCAGTCATATCAGGAGAAATTGCCCGCAGCGTGCGCAGAGTTCTGGAGACGTCCAGGATGCGGGTGTGGTGACGCTAGATCTGAGAGTGGAGAGTGATGATCTTTATACCATCACTGAGAGTCATGACGACTCTGACAGCGGATGGATATTAGATTCTGGTTCATCACAACACATGTGCTCAGATGCATCAATGTTCAGTTCTCTAGAGATAACGACTGGGTAGGTCTATTTAGGTGACGACTCAGGGTGCGAGGTTACATGCACAGGGACGGTGGACATACAAATGCATGATGGGGTGGTGTGCAGGCTTGAGAGGGTACATCTGGTGCCCAAGCTGCGTAAGAATATGATATCGTTGGGCAGTTTGGACTCGGGTGGCTGCAACTTTGCGGCAAGAAAAGTTCTGACGGCGACACGTGGGTGTGTCGTGCTCATGAAGGCTGTGCAGTTTGGTAGTCTGTACCGACTGATGGGGACTATGGTGCGAGGTGGTACGCCTATGATTTCTGCAGTTGATATGGTGGATGGTCGAGGTGGTGCAGTAGATCGCCCTTTTGTGACTTGGGTTCAACGAGTCAGCTTTTGCGATCTGGGTGCGTCGACATCCCATAAGTGAACAAGGGCAGAGATGGAGTTAGACTTGCGACAAGTTGGCTGACGCCTCAGACATTTGGTGGTGCTTCGTATAGATTAGTGCTTTGTACGTGCAGGTATTGCTTTGTGTAGACAGTGATTCGTGCAGATAATGCTTCGTGTAGAATGTGGTTTTTGAAATTCAAACCAAGGTGGTTGATTGTTGAGTTGGTTTTGAATAGTCAAACCCGCATGTTTCATCTTTCCCACCTACCGGCCGCCAATGCGGACTTTTCTTCAAGCCACTCATGTGCTTTGAATGAGGAAGCTTCTTGGAAAGTGGCTAAGACATGTTAATTCACCCTATAAAAGGAGAGGGATGCAAGCTTGAAAGACACACCAAAAGTCAAACCAAAGAGAGGTAAAGTCTTGAAGAGGAGAGTGGTAGTGCACAACTGAAGAAAACGGTGGGCGCCGACATCCGATTACATGCTGCATAGGCAACGAAGAGCGAAAGCGTGCGGGTAGCGGCAAAGCGTCAGATTCGCGGGCCGCGGCAAGGTGCGCGGTGCTCAATGGTTGCATGCTCTTAGGCGGTGGTAGTTGTGCACAAGTGACGACATTGGCGGGCTGCGCGTTCACGGCAAGGTCAAGTCCTGACTTGGATCTTTTCTCGGTGGTGGCGGCGGCGGTTGGTCGTCTGACGACGACGAAAGTTCGTTCTTGTACGAATCTTGTGCATCCGTTTTACGGATTGCAATCAAGTTCATATTACTCCTGCGGATTTTCGTAGTCCGTTCTGCTGCAGTATATTTTCGAACTGATATCTCTTAATTTGAGTACTTATTTATTTTATTGTGCTAATAAGTGTGCAAAGTACGTATCTTGTTGTGATTTTGTATTTAGTTGTTCCTGGGGATTGCGCTTCCACGACCGAAAATCCCAACACTTTGCACCTCCTCGTGTGTAGGTTTATTTTAATATATTTATTTTTTATTTTAGAGTTGGAAAAAGAAGCACGATAGAATCCAGATCATCTTGCAGAGGAAGATGCAGAGTTGTAACTTGTAATACTGATGCAATGTTTAATTATTCATGTGATTACAGATTTAACATGAGGTAAATGATTTTGAATTATTGTTTTTAAAATCTTGCGCATGCTTTGTGTTCTATGAAATATTTGATTTTCGTTTATTTGTAATTTTTTCAAATTGTGATTCTTGAGTAATAGTTGTGAAATGTTTCATAAGTTTGGTGTTTAGAGATATTATTAGTGGAATATGCATAAATATTAATTCATACAAATATGTGCTTAAAATTAAAAATGCATAATATAACTGTACAAAAACCAAAATCGCACCGCAAAAATCGACTCCAAACCGCACCAATGTCAAACCGCACCGCATGGTTTAGTTGCGGTACGATTTTCTTCGGTCAAAAACCGACCCCCTACGGTTTGGTTGCGATTTGGGCTCAAACTGCAGCAGTACTATCGTAGGCTGTCATTAAATTATTGATAGGAGTAGACTGTCATTAAATAATATTAAAAGTAATTAAAAGTGGCTGTCCATATAATCCAAAATGTTGGACTATGAATAGCCAAAAAGTTTTGTGCTGACCGTTATTTGCAGACCGCCTGACGGTGGGCACAACCTACAATACCGGTGTGGGCAAAGCCCACCGTTGCACTAATATAGAGCCGAAGGCCCGTGCCGTTCGACTCGTATCTATGTATGTAGGGTTTGTTTGTTTCAGTGCTTTGCTCCATTTTCATTGAGGGGAAAAGATCAAGGCTAAAATAAATTGTTTGATAACCCTCCAATTTTCATTGCCACCGTTCCAAAAAGTCATGACACCCTCCATTGTCAACGCTCTCATTCTCACCGTTGTAACTCTCATCGCTGGAACAGACAAACCCGTAGTATGCATGTATGCACACAAACCATACATGTTTCAGGTGAAGCTATTTTAAGGAAAGTTGTAAGACTTAGGCGTGACGTTTAATTGTCATAAAATATGTGTTTGACATGACAGTTATGACCATCACAAAAAAAAAATATTAATTTTTGTGCGATGGTTCATAATCACCGCGTTTATGACTGTCACCGCCGTGCCAAACGAAACCTTTTATCTCTCGTGGGTTCATCTTCATGCTGGACTATTATTTCCATGTGTTTGAAGATTCAACATCTTCAGGATTTTATTTTATTCCATTCTATTTTCCCTACAATTCTTTGTCTGGATTTCTCTCCTTAATAAGCCTCCGACCTTTATAACCAAGGAGTTCAAGGGAAAAGTTCTCCCTTAAACCCCAAGAATACAAAGAACTTGAGCAAATTGCTCTAAGCAGGATCTACCATTTTCTATTGTATGAGTTCTAATTTTCTTGCTAAGTTATTATTTGTGAATTAGTCTTACACAACTTTGCTTATGAATAAAGTATGCTCTTCATTTCTATATAACACATGCAATTTTTTTGTTAAGGTTCTAATTAGCAAGGTTGTACTTGTGATGACTCAGGGCGTAATACGTAACGTATTATCTGCATTTGCTCACTGTCATATATATATTGCAGAAGAACATCTTGGTTTTATCATTTTCTGAGGTGATCAATCAAAATTTTCTAGTAGGCCACATCATATTTTAAGAGCATTTATAATAGCACGCATCAACTCGTTATTAGTGTTGAAGTCAGGAAAATCCTAGGCTCCAAAATTCGGATCAATGCAGCCGGAGGCTACTCGCCCAGCAGTCCAATGAGATGACTTGGCTGGCAACGACGAAGAAGCTAGAATACCAACAAACAGGACCTCAGGTGCTGCAGCAGGGAGGTCCCACCACGTACTCGGACGCTCAAGGGAGTCTTCCCCTCCAAAACCAAAACTGGCCGAGCTTGGTACAAGGAAGGCAGGGACCTGGCGAGTATCTCGCCTGAGGGGGTCAACCTCGTCCAAAAGTCCTCCTTCTTGTACCCCCGGGGGTCTATTTATAGACAAATCCTGATGGGGGGGGGGGGGGGGGGGGGTAGTTACCTGACCATACTCACCCATACTTGCCTCTTGCTCGCCATACTCGCCCCTTGCTCGCCAAGCTCGCCCCTTGCTCGCCAAGCTCGCCCCTTGCTCGCCAAGCTCGCCCCTTGCTCGTCAAGCTCGCCCCTTGCTCGCCATACTCGCCCCTTGCTCGCCAAGCTCGCCCCTTGCTCGCCAAGCTCGCCCCTTGCTCGCCAAGCTCGCCCCTTGCTCGCCAAGCACGCCTCTTGCTCGCCAAGCTCGCCCCTTGCAAGGTCTACGAATAGGCGTCTCCTTAGGCCTTTCTGATCTCGACGAATTACGGGTGGTACACAATCCCCACTTTTTTCGAGCTCGCTCGCGAGGTCGGAAAAACAATGTTGAACCCGTAGTTTGGAGAGATGTGAACGAGAGGGTAAATGCGCGAGGTCGTTCCCAGGAGGGGATCTCAACTGTAGGAGGAAAAAGAGTCGATACCTCGCCGAGCTTAACTGGAGGAAGAGAGAACGCAAACACTTTGTAAGACCCTTTTTTTTTCAAAAACCCGGGTCTTATGCCCAGAACCGCCGCTTTGCGGTGACACCCTCACTCGGGAAGGTCGCCACTACAAAACGCCGATCCTGCCGTCCATATCGATCACAGAAGAAGAAAAGTATATTTGAACATATAGAAAAGCTCAAGTCCACATCACAGGAAATATATAAAACCATAAATGGTAAATGTCCACAGAGAGTAACTGAAATAAAAAGATAATAATAATAAAGGGCTCATGCCCTGTACATCATATCCTCACTACAAGGTCACTCGCGAAAGCTAACTACCAAACACTCACTGATCCTGAATCTGATGCTCCTGTACTAGACTGCCCCGCCTCCATCTGCACCGGCCTCTGGTGCTGCTCCGTCTCCGTGGTCTCCTAAAATGATAAGGTCCACCGACCGTTAGTCAAAAAGACTAAGCCAATCCCCCACCGCTCCCCTGGTGACTCCTAGGCACCGTGCGGGAAGGATGAAGCTGAGGACAACAAGGGGTGTAACAATAGCAGGTCATAGGGGTAGATGGAATGTCTACACTGCACACGTATATATATATATAATTGAAGCAGTAAAATAACATAGTAAAAGCAGGTTAAGAATAAGTAAAGTGCAGTAAGTAAAGACATGTATATAATAGAAAGTAACCATTGATTTATAGAAATGCCCACACAAACCTATAGACCAAGGGGTCGTTTAGCAGGGCCTATCGTATAAGAAGTCCCATAACCGACTTATACGATAGGGGTAGAGGTTAAAATGCAATGTTTATGCCATGACATGCAGAGTTATGCAGTTTATGCTATGTTCATACAAGTGCAACTCACACACCTCGACTCTATGCACACAGACCTTTAGTTCCGCCTTTTTGGGGCTAACAAGACTCTCAGGATACTCCCATAGTGGCAAACAGAAGCGGTGGGTTGGACCTCGCCCACCTCTAGGTTGGTATTCACACTACCGAACCTAGACCTGTCGTACACCTCAACGCAAAACCGCGGAGCATCTGCGTACTCTTACTGGCTGGACCACCAGACTTTCATGGCTAAGTGCAAATCCGCACTTGCCGAGTCAACGTATTGACGTCGGTGTGAACGACCGTCCAATACCGAAGACACACCACCTTCATGCCCATGCAAACATGTTCTACTATATCCCGAGCCATAAATTCCCCAGGCTAACCTGCCCGTCATCAATAACCTTCCGAGCCACCGGCTCGCCGGACCAACCCGTCCGCACCAACAAGCATTACTGAGTCACAAGCTCACCGGACTAACTAGTCCGCCGCTTCAACCACGAGCCTACCGCTCGTAAGACCAAACCAACTAACCTCACGAAACCACGGGGTGTGGGTATGTGCGTTATTAAGTTAATCTTGTACAACATATTACTCCTACAGTTTATGGTTAATCTTGGACTTCCCAAAGATTACCCTGTAAGGAGCTCGCTACGGTACTAGGAACTATAATGGGATGACAACCCAAAGTTCCCTTTCTCAAGACACTTAGTGTTGTTGGTATCTACCCATAAGATTACCCTTCTTATCTTTACACTTGGATTACCCTAAGTATCTTCTGACTCCCCACGGGAAAGACGATCTTTCGTCTATCCCGAGCACAACTTTATCCTTAACTCACCAAGCACACTCTCATCACCTAAACTCCCTTTTGGTGACCTTCAATCTCTTCAACTAGGCTTGGTACACTATCTACCTTCCATTCCCACCTACTGATCCACAAATAACTCAAGTTTTATAGTTTTACTACACGCAGACCAAATGAGTCATATGAGTTGCATAATGAGAGGTACTCCAAATATTCATCCAATTGACTCAATATTATTACTGAGAGTCTATCATGATATTCTAAGATTAAATCCAGAGTTTTATATTTTCCTCAACATTTTTGCATTTATTTAAATTTCTCCAATATTTGCCAAGTATGAATATGAACATGAAGTGTAAGGTATTCTTATGATATGACTCTCATAAAATTAGGATAAATCTATCATGCCAAAATAACAGTAAATCCAGGGTGTCACAATTCTACAATCAGGAATTGTCCTCTAATTATAATATTTATCATCTATCCAAACTTGAAGATTTATGAAGGAACTACTAAGAATACTTATGCCAAAATTAGGGAAAAATTACCAGGCCTCTTTTGTGTCCATAAAAGCTTAAATACAGAGTTTCACAATTTATAGAAATCATTTTCTCACCCAAATAAATATTCCAAATAAATCCTAATATGAACATGTTGTGAAGTAGCCTACTGATAACAATCTCCAAGAATTATATAAAAACTCACAGAGCTTCCTAGTGCTTTGAAATGTCCTATCACCAAGTTGCACATTTTCCAGAGAGTTTTGGACCCTTAATTATATTTCTTAAGATTGAGACAAAATAAGTGCCTTGTAAATGAAGTACTAGTTAAATCATCTAATAAATTTCACAAAAATTACCAGAGGTCTATAATATGATTACAATGACACTACCAATGTTTCATTACCATCCAAGGCCATTTGAACATGTAAATATCTCTTATAAGATATTTCCCTAAAGGGTTTATGACCTAATTTAGGGGGAATAAATTCTCCTAAAATCCTCTCAAAATTCCCTAGGGCATATATACATCCCATGAACATATCTCCTAAATTTCATGGCCATTCTATAGCTTTTGACCACATATCCTTCACAAAGCTCTATATGTCCCCAAGGGGTAAAACTAGGGTCCTATGCAAATCCACCTCTACACCACCCCATCTTACTCATGAAGGTATTTTAGGTGATCCTAAACCAGTGGCCAAAGTTTCACCTCATGGTGAGGAGATTTGACCACAATATCCCAAGATAAACACCATGCCCTAACTTTGACCCTATTTGACCTAACTTGGGTTGACAAATTACCCAACCAAATCAGTCCCAATTGGGCTGAGATTTTTACCAGGGTCAGTTGGTAACCCTAAGAAGCACCCACCAAAATTTGGAGGGCATTGGAGGTCATTTGACCCAATAATTAATTAATAAACAATTTATGAAATTATCTCAAAAACCTTAGAAAAAGTTTCTCCTAAAAATCTCATCTTTGAGTATGTTGTGTGGGTGTATGTAACTAGCCTAGGTTTTAAATATCAAGGCCATAGCATCTACCAATAAAAAGATATGCAGGAAAGAGTGACTGCCCTATTCTAGGGACCAGTCCCACCCTTTTGGCTCTACAGTGTGCTACACTGTTTTGAATTAAAGTACACACCTAGGGCTACAACTTTGGTGTTGTGCACTTTCTCATCAGAGGTGATCTAGTATTTTAAATAATTAAAATGAAGCACTTCATAATGTGTGACAGAAATTAATATAAACATTTAATTATATAAGTGACTCTGCGATCGACGAAATATAATCTGCGTTCGACGAACTATGATCTGCGCTCGACGAAAAACTAAACTGCGCTCGACAAAAGCTGAATAAATCTGCGTTCGACGAAATATGATTTGCGTTCGACGAACTATGATCTGCGTTCGACGAACGCTGAATAAATCTGCGTTCGACGAACGCTGAATAAATCTGCGTTCGACGAAAACTAAACTGCCCTTGACGCAAGCTGAATAAATCTGCGTTCGACGAATTAATTAAATAAGAATAAATCATAACTATTTACTCCGGATTCAAATGAAATAACATTATATCATATAACATAATAACATGAATCTTGCTGATCACGGCAAATACGACGGTTCTTGGTCATCGTCCCCGTTGGACGGACGGCGCGCGATAGCCCGTCCTGGGCTTCTTTGCAGGATGATTTCCCAGCCACCTGTGCCGCTTCCCGGCCAGCCAATGCCACCACCACCTCCGTTGAGGTGGTAGCCGGCGATAGGGGTGGTTGGCCGGCCGGAGGTGGTCAGAATCGGGTTTTGAGGAGGGGAAAGAGAGCTCAAACCGAGCCCTTTCGGAAGCACGATCCGAGCCCAATTGAGCTCGGATCAAGCCCCAAATTATGAAAAGATCTAGCACTAAGGGAGAAGAGGCGGATCAGACCTGTATGGGGGCTTGGTGGCGCGTGTTCCGACGAGTTGCCATGGACAGTGCTGGAGCTTTCATCGCCATGTCAATCTAGGCTTCCGGGGCTCGATTTCTTCAGAGAAGAGGGGGGTTTCACTCCTTTTCGTCCTCTGAAGGTGTTAAGGAAATCAAAAGGGGGAGGGGAAGAGCCTTGGCATTAATTGCCATAATCACCATTTACAGAAATTGAGTAATAACTCCTGGTGATTATCAGCCTCCTAAGCTAATGTGCTACTCCAATTAGGCCTATCCCAAGTGGATTGAGCTTGAGTTAGCCTTTTCCCCTCTTTTTGGGCAAGGTTGACCAAGTGTTGACTTTGGTCAAATTGGCCTCTTTGGTTGACCCCAATGGGTCCTAAATGTTCTAAGGGACCCTCCAAAGGGTTCGGTGTGCCATGATGGGGTCAAAGGGTCAAGGTGAGGCCCTAAAGTCCAACCTTAAGCTTGGTAACTGGAAATTGCTATTTGCAGACCAAGGCTCTCTTCCCCTTCAAGCATAAGGCCAAGTGATCTCTTCAAGCTTCCTAGGATTTTGTCATGACCTAGTCATGACAAAACCACTCTATGGGTCTAGTTGTTTGGGGGATATTACAAATCCCAATAAACAAAAAAAAATTTCGTCCTCGAAATTCAGGCTAGGCTCGCGGGGTTTTCACCGAGAGTGACTGAACGTAACATCCCTAAGAAATTGAAGTTATTTCTGACTCGAAGAGCATTGACTATCTCTACCACACCAGTTCTAGTGGCTCTCAGGTGAATCAATCGATCGGAGGCTACCGGGCCATCTATAGTAGAAATCCGCAGCTCCGGCCGTAGTAGAGCTCTCCTAAAGGAGGAGGCATGAAAGACATCGTTCAATCCCGCTAACTCCAGCGGTAGCTCTAGTCTATAAGCCAACGGGCTGATCCACTCCAGGATCCTTTAGAGCCCCATCTATCTCAGACTGAGCTTCTTCCGCCTGCGAACCCGCAAGACTCCCTGCATCGGACGTATCTTCCGGAACACCCGGTCTACAACCTGGAACTCTACCTGATAATACCACACATCATAATACCTGACCTGGCTGCTCTGGGCCTCCATCATCCTAACTCGAATCAGTCGCACCTGGGTATCTATGTCCTCCATAAATTCCGAGCTGAGTGCCTCGGGATCCTCATCCTGGATCCAAGACAGTGGAGTCTTGTGCCTCGGTGACCCTAGCTACCTTTGTCAATCTATCCTCGATGTTCCAAATAAACTTGTGCCCGGAGTGGGGATGTGGTAACCTGTGTATGAAATCCATAATTATGTCCTTGAACTCCACTCTAACATGGGCAGTGACTGTGGTAGTTCTCCAAAGACTCTTGCACTTGGCCTTCACTGTGCATCACAAAACTTATGATGTCTTTCTTCATTCTGAGGACATACGTGTTCCGGAATACACCATTTTTCCGGTGACTAAAGCTCTTGTTAATATAGGTAGACAAGGCTTCTATAATGTTCTCTCTGCATGCTTAGGTTCTTATTCCTTCAAGTACGTCTGAGTGATCAATCAACTCCACTCTACAACTTATCCAGTTCTTACCATTTGTGGAACTGATCTGATCATCAAGCGTTCCAATCATCCTCAAAATTTATGGGGTGCACTTATGAATCTTATGAACATATGTTAAACAAACAACACTAGTGTTTGTACCAAAAATGTACCAACTCCACACTCGCTCGAACTGAAGGACGGGGGGGGGGGGGGGGGGGGGGGGGGGTGAGACTGTTGGATGGCCGGTTACTTTGAGCTGAAAGAAAGGGAATTTTATTGATATAAAGCTTGAGTTACAACTGAGATTACAGTAAAAAGCATGAGAAAGAGGTCTCCTGAAAAAGAGGTGGAGAGGTCTCCGAAAGGGAGACGGGAAGGTCTCCGCAGTCTCAAAAAACTGAGACCGCTCGAGTCTCTGGATGGAGCTGAGACCTCTCTAAAGATCCTCCAAATGGTACCACTACCCATCTATTTATAGACGTGGAGCCTGCCCGAACGGGCATATCTGAAGGGTAACGGGCTGCCCGGAACTGCTGAGATCGCCTGAGACCGCTGAGATCGCTTGAGCCCGCTGTTGAGACCGCTGAGATCGTCGAGATCGTCTGGACCTGCTGAGATCGTCAGGACCTGCTGAGACCGCTGAGATCGTTTGGGCCTGGATCACCTGAACATATCACACAAAATAGAATTAGTACGGGACCGAGACCCTCCGGAGCGAGGTCGCCGAGGAGAAGCGATCTCCCCTTTTGAGATCGCCCAGGAGGGGCGATCTCCTCCCTGCGAGGTCGCCCAGAAGGGGCGACCTGCTCCTTGGGAGATCGCCCAGGAAGGGCGACCTCCTCCCTGCGAGGTCGCCCGGGAGGGGAGGCCTGCTCTGCTCGAGGTCGCCCGGAAGGGGCGACCTGCTCCTTAGGAAATCGCCCAGGAGGGGCGATCTCCTCCCTCTGAGGTCGCCCGGGAGGGGAGGCCTGCTCTGCTTGAGGTTGCCCGGAAGGGGCGACCTGTTCCTTGGGATCGCCCAGGAGGGGCGATCTCCTCCCTGCGAGGTCGCCCAGGAGGGTCGACCGCCCTATGCGAGGTCGCACAAGAGGGGCGACCTGCCTCTGCGAGGTCTCCCAGGTGGGGCGACCTCCCTCTGCGAGGTCGCCCAGAAGGGGCGACCTCCCCTGCATGAGGTCTCACAGGAAGGGGCGACCTCCTCCTATGCGAGACCGCCTGGGCTCGACGAGACCCCCCCGGAGGAGCGAGATCGGCCCGGATCTCCGAACATACCGTAATACCTGAAAATGTTAGCTCGTAGAGATCGCCGATTTCTGGGTAAAACAACTAGTATCAATGTTTATAAGATGACTCCCGATCACTTTCTATGTGGAGTTTGATTCATAAGGTATACGGGTAAAATCTTTTGAAACCTTAAGATTTTTCACAAGTCCATTTCATCACGGAAATATCATCACGTTTATTTCACCAAAATCCTATTACTTCCACATATGCTAGTCTTAATCACTTTCGGATGGCCCAAAGTAAGATAAACTTAGATCATTCTTATCATAGTAAACTCAAACACTATATTCTAATTCCAAATAGTCATCGTCTAAGATCTTTGGTTATTCATCATCATAGCTCCCAAGGTATAAGGGCTATTATTGTAGTTAAAATTTTCTACCATGACAGGGCATGATTTTTAACAGTTCATGAGTTAATCACTTCCGAATGCCCCAAACTACCAGAACTTTCGAATATAACTACAACTTGTATGACCTAGTTTCCGTCTTCAACTTCTAGAATGGGACATCGGCAACCCTAAGTGATTAATCCTAGCGACTTTACATTTCCAATGATTCAACCAAGGTCAAGTCATTACTTGATCAACGATGTCTATCCATTGCCCTGGTATTACTACGGATCATCATTCCGAACATACTTTTACACAAACTCATCTTCGCCCGAGTAACATCGAATTTGATCAACTTCAAAATCATTATTTTCGCGACGCAACACTTTCTAAATTAGATCCAAAGGAAATCCAAGTCAGTAACAAATTTGCCCAATAAACAAAAGGTAATCCCCAATAAACAAAAGATAAGTCCCAATAAACAAAAGATAAGCCACTATCTATTTTGAGTTGAGTATCTTCAATATCACCATGTTATATTCGTCCCAAATATGCAAACAATTCTTAGGGCACACAACCATAGACTTGGGGTTCTATCTTGAGATTTGTTGGTATACTCCATACTTTAGACTCTTCAAGGTACCTTATACGACAACCTTATCAAGGTCCACATGTGACCCAATCCCAAACGGGTCTCTTCTGCACTTGAATTCTTATCCGACCCTCGGTGTTTGTCGTGGTGGTTGTCTTAATGTAATCATGTCACAGATACGAGGGTTGAGTCTATGATTCTCATACCATTCTGCTTATGTGTCAATCTCGCTTTCTCTAGCCTCTTTGGGGTATCCTCGTACCTTTACCAAAAGTTATACCTACGGTCTATTTCAGACTAGGTCAAGGAATAAATTGTCATGGTAAGTCACGTATCCTAGTGGAGTTGAGTCTAACTTATTGACTAAAGGACTATCTAAAGAGATCTTTGTAGCCAGAGGTATTCCCTACTGGGGGCAAGGTTTTCCGCAGGCTACAAAAGAAAACTTGCTAAAAGATTCAGTTAAAAGTGGACTTTTCCACGTGATTTCCCATATGGGCACACCATTGCTTCTGATGCTTAGTTTGTCCTCAAACTAAACTCACGCAGGGTGGCCCAGGGTTTGTGAACTTCTTTCCTTCGGATCGAGGTTTGCTTTGATACCACTTTGTAAGACCCCATTTTTTTTCAAAAACCTGGGTCTTATGCCCAGAACCGCCGCTTTGCGGTGACATACTCACTCGGGAAGGTCTCCACTACAAAACGCCGATCCTGCCGGCCATATCGATCACAGAAGAAGAAAAGTATATTTGAACATATAGAAAAGCTCAAGTCCACATCACAGGAAATATATAAAACCATAAATGGTAAATGTCCACGGAGAGTAACTGAAACAAAAAGATAACAATAATAAAGGGCTCATGCCCTGTACATCATATCTTCACTACAAGGTCACTCGCGGAAGCTAACTACCAAACACTCACTGATCCTGAATCTGATTCTCCTGTACTAGACTGCCCCGCCTCCATCTGCACCGGCCTCTAGTGCTGCTCCGTCTCCGTGGTCTCCTAAAATGATTAGGTCCACCGACCGTTAGTCAAAAAGACTAAGCCAATCCCCCACCACTCCCATGGTGACTCCTAGGCACCGTACGGGAAGGATGAAGGGGAGGACAACAAGGGGTATAACAATAACAGGTGACAGGGGTACAGGGAATGTCTACACTACACACGTATATATATATATATAATTGAAGCAGTAAAAGAGCATAGTAAAAGCAGGTAAAGAATAAGTAAAGTGCAGTAAGTAAAGACATGTATATAATAGAAAGTAACCATTGATTTATAGGAATGCCCACACAAACCTATAGACCAATGGGTCGTTTAGCAGGGCCTATCGTATAAGAAGTCCCAAAACCGACTTATACGATTGGGGTAGGGGTTGAAATGCAATGTTTATGCCATGACATGCAGAGTTATGCAGTTTATGCTATGTTCATACAAGTGCAACTCACACACCTCGACTCTATGCACACAGACCTTTAGTTCCCCCTTTTTGGAGCTATAAGACTCCCAGGATACTCCTGTAGTGGCAAACGGAAGTGGTGGGTTGGACCTCGCCCACCTCTAGGTTGGTATTCACACTACCAAACCTAGACCTATCGTACGCCTCAACGCAAAACCGCGGAGCATCTGCATACTCTTACTGGCTGGACCACCAGACTTTCATGGCTAAGTGCAAATCCGCACTTGCCGAGTCAACATATTGACGTCGGTGTGAACGACCGTCAAATACCGAAGACCCACCACCTTCATTCACATGCAAACATGTTCTACTATATCCCGAGCCATAAATTCCCCAGGCTAACCTGCCCGTCATCAATAACCTTCCGAGCCACCGGCTCGCCGGACCAACCCGTCCGCACCAACAAGCATTACTGAGTCACGAGCTCACCTGACTAACTAGTCCGCTGCTTCAACCATGAGCCTACCGCTTGTAAGACCAAACCAACTAACCTCACGGAACCACGGGGTGTGGGTGTGCGTTATTAAGTTAATCTTGTACAACATATTACTCCTACAGTTTATGGTTAATCTTGGACTTCCCGAGGATTACCCTGTAAGGGGCTCACTACGGTACTAGGAACTATAATGGGATGACACCCCAAAGTTCCCTTTCTCAAGACACTTAGTGTTGTTGGTATCTACCCATAAGATTACCCTTCTTATCTTTACACTTGAATTACCCTAAGTATCTTCTGACTCCCCACGGGAAAGACGATCTTTCGTCTATCCCGAGCACAACTTTACTCTTAACTCATCAAACACACTCTCATCACCTAAACTCCTTTTTGGTGACCTTCAATCTCTTCAACTAGGCTTGGTACACTATCTACCTTCCATTCCCACCTACTGATCCACAAATAACTCAAGGTTTACAGTTTTACTACACGCAGACCAAATGAGTCATATGAGTTGCATAATGAGAGGTACTCCAAATATTCATCCAACTGACTCAATATTATTACTGGGAGTCTATCATGATATTCTAAGATTAAATCCAGAGTTTTATATTTTTCCTCAACATTTTTGCATTTATTTAAATTTCTCCAATATTTGCCAAGTATGAATATGAACATGAAGTGTAAGGTATTCTTATGATATGACTCTCATTAAATTAGGATAAATCTATCATGCCAAAATAACAGTAAATCCAGGGTGTAACAATTCTACAATCAGGAATTATCCTCTAATTATAATATTTATCATCTATCCAAACTTGAAGATTTATGAAGGAACTGCCAAGAATACTTATGCCAAAATTAGGGAAAAATTACCAGACCTCTATTGTGTCCAGAAAAGCTTAAATACAGAGTTTCACAATTTATAGAAATCATTTTCTCACCCAAATAAATATTCCAAATAAATCATAATATGAACATGTTGTGAAGTAGCCTACTGATAACAATCTCCAAGAATTATATTAAAACTCACAGAGCTTCCTAGTGCTCTGAAATGTCCTATCACCAAGTTGCACATTTTTCCAGAGAGTTTTGGACCCTTAATTATATTTCTTAAGATTGAGACAAAATAAGTGCCTTGTAAATGAAGTACTGGTTAAATCATCTAATAAATTTCACAAACATTACCAGAGGTCTACAATATGATTACAATGACACTACCAAGGTTTCATCACCATCCAAAGCCATTTGAATATGTAAATATCTCTTATAAGATATTTCCCTAAAGGGTTTATGACCTAATTTAAGGAGAATAAATTCTCCTAAAATCCTCTCAAAATTCCCTAGGGCATATATACACCCCATGAATATATCTCCTAAATTTCATGGCCATTCTATTGCTTTTGACCACATGTCCTTCACAAAGCTCTATATGCCCCAAGGGGTAAAACTAGGGTCCTAGGGCATATCCACCTCTACACCACCCCATCTTACTCATGAAGGTGTTTTAGGTGATCCTAAACTAGTGGACAAGGTTTCATCTCATGGTGAGGAGATTTGACCACAATATCCCAAGATAAACACCATGCCCTAACTTTGACCCTATTTGACCTAACTTGGGTTGACAAATTACCCAATCAAATCAGTCCCAATTGGGCTGAGATTTTTACCAGGGTCAGTTGGTAACCCTAAGAAGCACCCACCAAAATTTGGAGGGCATTGGAGGTCATTTGACCCAATAATTAATTAATAAACGAATTATGAAATTATCTCAAAAACCTTAGAAAAATGTTCTCCTAAAAATCCCATCTTTGAGTATGTTGTGTGGGTGTATGTAACTAGCCTAGGTTTTAGATATCAAGGCCATAACATCTACCAATAAAAAGATATGCAGGAAAGAGTGACTGCCCTACTCTAGGGACCAGTCCCACCATTTTGGCTCTACAGCGTTCTACACTGCCCCTCCTGGCCTGAAACAAATTTTGAATTAAAGTACACACCTAGGGCTACAACTTTGGTGTTGGGCACTTTCTCATCATAGGTGATCTAGTATTTTAAATAATTAAAACGAAGCACTTCATAATGTGTGATAGAAATTAATATAAACATTTAATTATATAAGTGACTCTGCGATCGACGAAATATAATCTGCGTTCGATGAACTATGATTTGCGTTCGACGAAAAACTAAACTGCGCTCGACGAAAGTTGAATAAATCTACGATCGACGAAATATGATCTGCGTTCGACGAACTATGATCTGCGTTCGACGAATGCTGAATAAATCTGCGTTCGACGAAAACTAAACTGCGCTCGACGCAAGCTGAATAAATCTGCGTTCGACGAATTAATTAAATATGAATAAATCATAACTATTTACTCCGGATTCAAATGAAATAACATTATATCATATAACATAATAACGTGAATCTTGCTTGTACAACCTGTATTCGGCGAGTAGGCCGAACATACCTGGCGAGTAGGCCGGTGTGTATTCGGCGAGTAGAGTTGAAGGTACCTGGCGAGTAGGCCGACACCTTGGAGAGCGGAGTCGAAGATACCCGGTGAGTAGGCCGGTATCTCCCTCGGCGAGTAGAGCCGAGGAGGCCTGGCGAGTAGACATGTATGTCCTCGGCGAGCAGACCCGGATTCCGGGGAATAGAATCATCTGGGCACCCTTGGTGGTCTGCGTATAGCCCTTCGGGACGGCGGAGTCTGGCTACCTGCAGACCAATTTGGGGTGCGCTTAGTAAAATTGTAAGGCGGAATTACGCTATCCGCAGGTCATCCAGACCATTATACCCTTAGAAGATTTTGCCTATAAATAGGACCCATTATGTCTCAAATCAGCACGGATCTCCCCCCCCCCCCCCTTGAGAGCCTGTGCTTTCTTCTTCGTGCTATCTGAGACAGGCTCAGCCTCTGGTTTTCAGGGAGGGGAAGTCAAGAAGACTTCTGGGTAAGTGACGGGACCTCCTCGCTGCAGCCTTTGGGTCCTCTTCCAGCAATCTACCACCTAACCATGAGGGCTTGTCTCCAGCTCAAAATACTTAGGTCTAGGGATTGAACGAAGAGAGAAGTAACTCAAGCTACTCACCAGTATCGAACATAGTTGGACCGGTATCCGGGTTCCAACATTTTTGGTGCGGTGAGCGTGGACTGTAGCAAGAGAAGAAAATCTCATTGGACGATCCCATGACTGAGCATAGAGAGCTGGGGACCGGCCAGGCAGACTCGCTGCCTCTGAGCGAGTTCGTAACCAAGAGCGTTTTCGAGCAGGGCATGAAAGCAATGGAAGACACCATCAGGGGGCTACTCGCGCCCCGTGCCGAGGCGGGAGCTCCTTCTCCTGTCGCCGCCGCCTCGCCCACCGAGGCCGGAACGAGCCAGCGCCCCGGCAAAGAGACGCCCCTAGAGAGTGAAGATCAGTCGCTCCGCGCGCGAGTGCTCTTCGCGAGCGCGACAGAGACCCGCCAGTCGGAGGGCGAGTACGACCGAGTTCGCCCACTTCGCCCCGCCTAGTCCATTCTGCGAGCTAGTGCTGTCCGCCCCCATTCCAGCAGGGTTCGTGGAACCCGCCATGAGTTTCTACTCCGGAAAGGATGACCCCATCAAGCATCTGCAATGGTTCGAAGATATGGTCTCTATCAAGCTGATGACAGACGCCTTCAAGTGCCGGCTGTTTGCCATTACCTTCCAGGAGAAGGCCCGAGACTGGTTCCATCAGTTGCCGGCGGGAAGCATCTACAGCTTCGAGGACCTGCGAAGGAGTTTTCTGTTGCACTTCTCCACGTCCAAGAAGAGGAAGAAGGGGTCAGAGGACCTCTTTCTCGTCAAGCAAAGGCCCCAGGAGATGCTTGGGTCCTACCTTGACCGCTTCCAGGAGGAGATCCTCCAGGTCCAGGAGGTCCCGGGGCACACTCTGATTTTGGCTTTCAAGCTGGGGCTACAACCAGGATTCTTCAAGATGGAGATCACCCGCAACCCCCCGTTGTCGTTCGAGGAGTTGGTCGATCGGGCCGCGAGGAAGATCGAGGGGGAGGCAACCAGCCTGGAGTTCGTGGCCAAGTTGGCGAGGTTGGAGGGAGGAGAAAAGGAAGGAGCTGGAGGCGGTCGGCGAGAGAACAAGAGGAGGGACGAGCCGAGAAGGCGAGAAGAGGGAAGGTCCGGTGAGGATAGGGACCATCGAAACCAAGAGAGGAGGTTCCAGGCCCCGCCACACCGGCCGGCCTGGAGACGCGCAGGAGGAGGTTACCAAGGGAGACCGGAGAGAAGGTACTCCCCAGAGCGGCGAGACCGTTGCCATTCACCCGAGCGGAGACAGGGGCAGTGGAGGCAGAACCAAGCACCGCCTAGGGAAGCAAACATGATCAGAAGAGGACGAGGGCGAGAAAGGAGAGCGAGGGCACGACGGCCCCGAGAGGAAGAGGAGCGCCGGGTAGTGCTCTATTGTGACTTCCATCGTGCGGAGGGCCATGCTACGACCACCTGCCCCGAATTCCTAGAGTTGAGGAGAGGAGCAGAAGGAGCCCAGGAGGGGCAGCAGGAGCGAGAGGGAGGAAGGATGTTGAGGATCGAGGGGGGAGGAGCCCCCGCTCCAAGAAGATGCGAGGACCGGGGAGACCTCGGAGCCCACGGAGGAATAGGTGTCATCCACGGAGGGGCATGGTTAGAGGCAACCCGAAAGGGGAGCCTTAGTGCCGTATATCGAAGGAGTGTGGCCTCCACCTCCCAGCCGCCGCCGCCTATGGGCGAAATCACTTTTTCAGAGGAAGATATGCTGGGGAACGAGAACCCCTTTCATGATGCAGTGGTAATCAAGGCATCAGTGGAAAACTTCACGGTCTCCCGCATCCTCGTGGATAACGGGAGTTCCGTCAATGTATTTTTCAAGAAGGCGTTCGATGCCATGAAGGTGGAAGAGAAGAGGGTTACCGCGACGGAGGGACCGCTCTTCGGCTTCTCCGGAGAGAGAAAGGAAGTAGAAGGAGGAGTGGAGCTGGTCGTGACACTGGGGGGTACTACCAAATTTTGCAGGTTTGTCATCGTCGATGCTCCTAGCAACTACATTGCCATCTTCGGAAGGCCCCTCATTAGAGCCTACAAGTGCGTGCCCTCATCCTATCATCAATGCCTCAAATATAATCAAGGAGGCATGCATATCAGGATCCGGAGCGACCCAAAGATAGCCAGGCAGTGCTACCTTAATGCGGTCAACACGATCAGTTGGAAGGAAGAGGCCGAGGTAGTAGACCAGGTGATGGAAGAGATGGCGAGGCTGGAGGCAGCCGAGGAAGTGGAGGAGAGGGAGATTCTATCTGAAGGCAGCAGGCCGGGAAAGGTGAAGATCAGCGGGGAGCTGGAAGAAGAAGACAAGGAGAAGATCATGTATTGCATCCAGAAGAATGCAGACATCTTCGCGTGGAGCGCAGTAGACATGTCAGGTATTGATGCCGACGTCGCCTGCCACCATCTCAATCTGGACAAGGAAGTCCACCCCATCCAACAGAAGAAGAGGGCGACCGCCACTGCTCTGGCCGAGCCCATCCGGGAGGAGGTCCGAAAGCTGCTGGAAGCGGGGTTTGTAACGGAGATCCAGTATCCAGGCTAGGTCTCCAATGTTGTAATGGTAAAAAAAGGGGAGGGAAAGTGGCGCATGTGTATTGACTTTTCAATTCTTAATAAAGCTTGCCCCAAGGATTGCTACCCCCTGCCTAGAATCGACGAGTTAGTAGACTCGGCCGTCGGATTCCCTGTCATGAGTTTTTTAGACGCTTTTTCTGGTTATCACCAAATCCGCATGCACCCTCCCGACGTAAAATGTCTCTTTTATTACCAACGACGGATGCTATTGTTATAAGATGATGCCGTTCGGCCTCAAGAACGCAGGAGCTACGTACCAACGAATGATGGATAGGGTGTTTAGAGAATAGAAGGGGAGGAACCTGGAGGTCTACGTCGATGATCTCCTGGTGAAAAGCAGGAGTGTAGAGGAGCACCTCCGAGACTTGGAAGAAACATTCACCACACTTCGGAAGTACAAGATGAGGCTAAATCCGGCCAAGTGCATCTTCGGAGTCGGGAAGGGAAAGTTCTTAGGCCATTTCTTGACCCGGCTGGAGTGGAGCCAAACCCGGACAAGGTTAGAGCGATCATGGAAATGGAAGCACCAAAGAACACCAAGGAGGTTCAGCGACTGACGGGACGCTTAGCAGGGTTGAGCCGTTTCCTCTCCAGGGCAGGAGAAAAATGCTCGTCGTTCTTCAAGACACTCCGAGACAATAAGAAGTTCGAGTGGTCGGCAAAGTGTCGAGAAGCATTTGAGAGCCTAAAGCTCCAGCTAGCGCAGGCACCCCTGTTGCAAGGGCCAGAGAGGGAGAAGACCTCTTCCTTTACGTCGGGGTAGGAGCGGAGGCGGTAAGTTCGGTCTTGGTCCGAGAGGAAGGGAAGCGTCAGCTCCCCATCTACTACGTGAGTCGGGTCCTGCGGAAGGCCGAACTACGATACCCCATCCTGGAAAAACTGGTGTTTGCCTTGATAGTCTCGGCTCGGAGACTCCGACCCTACTTTCAGGCCCACCCGATCAAGGTAGTGACCGACCATCCTCTCCGCCGCGTTCTGGAAGGAGTCGAACATTCGGGAAGACTGGCCAAGTGGTCAGTAGAGCTCAACGAATTCGATGTCACCTATGTCCCCCGACTCGCCATGAAGGCCCAAGCGGTAGCAGATTTCCTGGCCGACTACACCGTAGAAGTAGATGAGGAGGAAGCACCCCAGCAGGTGACTTGGGAGATGTACGTGGATGGAGTGTCAGGAAAGAACTCATGCGGAGGAGGCATCGTCTTGATCAGCCCCCAAAGCACCAGGATTGAGCAGGCCATCGACATTCACTTCCCCGTCACCAATAATCAAGCGGAGTACGAGGCCGTCATCGCAAGACTCCGCCTGGCGCGGGAGTTGGGAGTTCACGACATAAGGGTCTACTCCGACTCTATGGTGGTCACCTCCCAGATACGAGGAGAGTTCGAAGCAAGGGAACCATTGATGCAGCGCTACCTGGTAAAGGTCAAGAGTCTGGTGGGCTCCTTCAGATCCTTCTCCATACAACACGTCCTGAGGGAGGAGAACACCCAAGCGGACCGGCTAGCCAAATACGGCCCTGCGGTCGGAGGAACGGTCACAGGTTTGTTTCGACCCTCCATCGAGGAAGGTGAGATGATGGACATCGATCAACCCTCGTCATGGATAGATCCCCTTATTACCTTCTTGACCACGGGCAGGCTACCCGAGGGAGTCCAGGACAAGAGGCGGTTCAGGTACAAGTCAGCTTATTATTTATTAACTGATGGGGTGCTCTACAGGAAAACTTTATCCGGCCCCTTGGAGAGGTGCCTGACAGAGGAGGAAGCCTCCCAGGTCCTAGAAGAGAATCACGCAGGAGAATGCGGAAGTCACTTGGGAAGTCGGACCTTGGGGAAAAGAGTGCTCAGGGCCGGATACTTCTGGCCCACCATAAGGAAGGATGCAGACGAGTTCGCAAAGAGGTGCTCAAAATGCCAACTTTACGCCCCGCTCCAGCTGCAACCGGCCCAACGTCTCCGATCGATCACCACCCCCTGGACCTTCGCCATTTGGGGAATGGACCTGGTAGGACCATTCCCTCCGGCAAGCGGACAAAGAAAATATCTCCTGGTGATGATCGATTACTTCTCCAAGTGGATGGAAGTAAAGTCCCTGGCGAAGACAACCTCCCTGGTAGTGAAGAATTTCATCTAGGGGGAGATCGTATGTAGGCACGGTCTACCCCTCGCCATCGTCACCGACAACGGTCCGCAGTTTGCGAGTCAAACTCACCGACTTCTGCAGCCAACTCGGCATCGACCTCCGCTTCGCCTCAGTCCATCACCCACGAAGCAACGGCCAGGTTGAAGCAGCCAACAAAGTCATCCTCAACCTGCTCTAGAAGAAGGTGGAGAACCTGAAGGGAAATTGGGTGGAACAGCTCCCCTCGGTCCTCTAGGCCCTGAGGACTACCCCCACCACGGCAACCGGCGAAACACCATTCAAGCTATCACACGTCTCTGAGGCTCTCATCCCGATAGAGTTCGAAGTCCGGAGTCCCAGGGTGGTGGCGGCAGAAGACGGGGATGAAGGGTGGAGACTCGAGAATGAAGGGGCACAACGACTCGCCTTGGATTTCGTGGAGGAACTTCGCGACCAGGCCACGATCCGACAGGAAGAGATCAAGCGAAGGATGGCAAAGCACTTCGACAAGCATGTCCGAGTCAAGCAGTTCGTCAAGGGAGACCTGGTTCTCAAATAGGTGGACGCCGCAGGAAGATCCGTCGCGGTAGGTAAACTTCACCCCAATTGGGAAGGCCCCTACATTGTATCCGAGGTGTTAAGAACCGGCGGGTACCGCCTGCAGAACGTTGAGGGAGAACTCCTGGGAAACACTTGGAGTGGAGACGACCTGAAACGTTTCTACTCCTAAAATCTATGTAATATCTAGTTCATCTTTTGTGGTAGAATAAAGCGAATATTTTCTGTCCCAAATGTGTAACACTCCACCCCTTAGGCGACATGTATCAAGTAACGAAACTCTTATAAGTCCTCGAGCAGAGTGTTGCCGTAGACCAGGCCGTAGCACTGGGCCCCTCCCCTGCAGGCTGGCTACTTGCCCCCTCGAGTGAGTTCTGAGTCCTCGAGCAGAGCGTTGCCGTAGACTAGGCCGTAACACTGGGCCTCCTCCCCTACAGGCTGGCTACTTGCCCCCTCGAGTGAGTTCTGAGTCCTCGAGTAGAGCGTTGCCGTAGACCAGGCCGTAGCACTGGGCTCCTCCCCTGCAGACTGGCTACTTGCCCCCTCGAGTGAGTTCTGAGTCCTCGAGCAGAGCGTTGCCGTAGACCAGGCCGTAGCACTGGGCTCCTCCCCTACAGGCTGGCTACTTGCTTCCTTGAGTGAGTTCTGAGTCCTCGAGCAGAGCGTTGCTGTAGACCATGCCGTAGCACTGGGCTCCTCCCCTGCAGGCTGACTACTTGCCCCCTCGAGTGAGTTCTGAGTCCTCGAGCAGAGCATTGCCGTAGACCAGGCCGTAGCATTGGGCTCCTCCCGTGCAGGCTGGCTACTTGCCCCCTCGAGTGAGTTCTGAGTCCTCGAGCAGAGCATTGCCGTAGACCAGTCCATAGCACTGGGCTCCTCCCCTGCAGGCTGGCTACTTTCCCCCTCGAGTGAGTTCTGAGTACTCGAGCAGAGCGTTGCCGTAGACCCGGCCATATCACTGGGCTCCTCCCCTGCAGGCTAGCTACTTGCCCCCTCGAGTGAGTTCTGAGTCCTCGAGCAGAGCGTTGCCGTAGACCAGGCCGTAGCAGTGGGCTCCTCCCCTGCAGGCTGGCTACTTGCCCCCTCGAGTGAGTTCTAAGTCCTCGAGCAGAGCGTTGCCATAGACCGGGCCGTAGCACTGGGCTCCTCCCCTGAAGGCTGGCTACTTGTCCCCTCGAGTGAGTTCTAAGTCCTCGAGCAGAGTGTTGCCGTAGACCAGGCCATAGCACTGGGCTCCTCCCCTGCAGACTAGCTACTTGCCCCCTCGAGTGAGTTCTGAGTCCTCGAGCAGAGCGTTGCCGTAGACCAGGCCGTAGCACTGGGCTCCTCCCCTGCAGACTGACTACTTGCCCCCTCGGGTGAGACCCAGATTCAAGGGTATGCTAGGCCCTACCCTGAGCCCAGGGGGTGAGAAAAGAGGGCGAGGCGGGTATTACCGACACCCCACCGGCGCGAGACCGATGTTGAACCTGTCTCACCGCCTCGCCAAAAATCGTAGCGCCGATGCTCTTGCACTCAGCGCAACAAGCCCCGACAACCTTCTCGCATTCTGGGCAGGTGAGGGAGGCCCAGTCGCCGCACCCATGAAATGAAGGTCCCTAGGCGAATCGCAGCTATGGGCGAGTATCCCTTAGGGGCGAGTACGATAAGGAAAGGAAAAGCAGCCACACGGCGAGGCGGAAATAATGAAAGCGAGAAGAAAGGGGATCGAGTAGAGCGAGTACCAGCAGGAGGGAGGCGGATGTCTACAAGGGCACCATCCTCCCCTTGAAGTCGTGGTGGATCGACCCGCGGCGCGCCGACGGAGCCGGATAACCGGAGGACCACACCCGCACCCCCAGGCCTGGGGCTGATGGTTATGGACTTCCCTCCGGAGGTAGGGCGAGAAGACGGGATGACGGTCACCCACGCGTACCCCGGAGCAGTAGAGGACACAGTCGTCCGGTCTCTGATGGGCGCCTCGCCCAGGCGGGATGGAGGGAGAAGACGATTGGAAGGTGCTGCAGAGCGAGAAGATCTTGGTGAGTGGCCCGATTCGAGTAGACGGAATACCAAAATAGAGTGGTTTAGCAACCCTACCTGGCATTTCGGTATGGCGAGCCGGAGAAGAAGGCAGGACACCCGTATTGCTTGGAGGTCGTCCCGTCTCGCCAACCCCCCTGATCGTGACCTCAGTCATGCCCCCACCCTGTCGCGGGACCAGGTCGAGATTGGACTCTTCCTGGATGGGCGAGGCGGCCACCCTTTTCGGCTTAGATTCGTCCCACGCGGTGGACTCGGGATATGTGGAGGACCTCTCGCGGAGATCAGGGTCGATCCTTCTCTTCTTGTGCTTCTTCTTCCGCGCAGAGCCTGGAAGGCAAGGCGTCAGAAACTCGCCAAGATTGCCTAAAACCTCGGCCGCCTCAGGCTCATTGTTAGCGAGCTCCCGGTTAGCGGCCGCGGTAGAACCACCTCCAGAAGACATCTCAGCTTGCAGTAGTGAAGGCATCCCCCCCTGCTCTATTTATAGAGGAAGAGCTCATGAACTCGCAGCTCCGCCGAATAAAGGGTTGGACTCTTCTTTCCGACCTCTAGCGAGCTCGCAAAGAGCGGGGATTGTGTACAACCCGTATTCGGCGAGTAGGCCGAACGTACCTGGCGAGTAGGCCGGTGTGTATTCGGCGAGTTGAGCCGAAGGTACCTAGCAAGTAGGCCGAAACCTTGGAGAGCGGAGTCGAAGATACCCGGCGAGTAGGCCGGTATCTCCCTCGGCGAGTAGAGCCGAGGAGGCCTGGCGAGTAGACAGGTATCTCCTCGGCGAGCAGACCCGGATTCCGGGGGATAGAATCATCTGGGCACCCTTGGTGGTCTGCCTATAGCCCTTCGGGACGGCGGAGTCTGGCTACCTGCAGACCAATTTGGGGTGCGCTTAGTAAAATTGTAAGGCGGAATTACGCTATCCGCAGGTCATCCGGACCATTCTACCCTTTGAAGATTTTGCCTATAAATAGGACTCATTATGTCTCAGATCAGCACGGATCCACCTCCCCCCACCCTTGAGAGCCTGTGATTTCTTCTTCGTGCTATCTGAGACAGGCTCAACCTCTGGTTTTCAGGGAGGGGAAGTCAAGAAGACTTCTGGGTAAGTGGCGGGACCTCCTCGCTGCAGCCTTTGGGTCCTCTTCCAGCAATCTACCACCTAACCGTGAGGGCTTGTCTCCAGCTCAAAATACTTAGGTCTAGGGATTGAACGAAGAGAGAAGTAACTCAAGCTACTCCCCAGTATCGAACATAGTTGGACCGGTATCCGGGTTCCAACATTGCTGATCACGGTAAATCCGACGGTTCTTGGTCATCATCCCCGTTGGACGGACGGCGGGCGGCAGCCCGTCCTGTGCTTCTTTGCAGGATGATTTCCCAGCCACCTGTGCCGCTTCCCGGCCAGCCAATGCCACCACCACCTCCGTTGAGGTGGTAGCCGGCGATAGGGGGTGGTTGGCCGGCCGGAGGTGGTCAGAATCGGGTTTTGAGGAGGGGAAATAGAGCTCAAACTGAGCCCTTTCGGAAGCACGATCCGAGCCCAATTGAGCTCGGATCAAGCCCCAAATTATGAAATGATTTAGCACAAAGGGAGAAGAGGCGGATCAGACCTGTATGGGGGCTTGGTGGCGCGTGTTCCGGCGAGTTGCCATGGACGGTGCTGGAGCTTTCGGCGCCATGTCAATCTAGGCTTCTGGGGCTCGATTTCTTCGGAGAAGAGGGGGGTTTTACTCCCTTTCATCCTCTGAAGGTGTTAAGGAAATCAAAAGGGGGAGGGAAAGAGCCTTGACATTAATTGCCATAATCACCATTTACAGAAATTGAGTAATAACTCCTGATGATTATCAGCCTCTTAAGCTAATGGGCTACTCCAATTAGGCCTATCCCAAGTGGATTGGTCTTGAGTTAGCCTTTTCCCCTCTTTTTTGGGCAAGGTTGACCAAGTGTTGACTTTGGTCAAATTGGCCTCTTTGGTTGACCCCAATGAGTCTTAAATGCTCTAAGGGACCCTCCAAAGGGTTAGGTGTGCCATGGTGGGGTCAAAGGGTCAAGGTGAGGCCCTAAAGTCCAACCTTAAGCTTGGTAACTGGAAATTGCTATTTGCAGACCAAGGTGCTCTTCCCCTTCAAGCCTAAGGCCAAGTGATCTCTTCAAGCTTCCTAGGATTTTGTCATGACCTAGTCATGACAAAACCACTCTAGGGGTCTAGTTGTTTGGGGGATGTTACACACTTCACGGGAGCCGAGCTCAACTGGAGGAGGATACAAGGTCGACACCTTCTAGGAGCCGAGATCAACTAGAGGTGAAGAGAAGGTCGACACCTTCTAGGAGTCGAGCTCAACTAGAGACGGAGAGAGGGTCGACACCTTTTAGTAGCCTAGGACAACTAGAGGTGGATACAAGGTCGACACTTTCTAGGAGCCGAGCTCAAATAGAGGTGGATAGAAGGTCGACACCTTTTAGGAGCCGAGCTCAACTAGAGGAGAAAAAAAGTCGACACCTTCTAGGAGCCGAGCTCAACTAGAGGTGGAGAGAAGGTCGACACCTTCTAGGAGCCCAGCTCAACTGGAGGTGGAAAGAAGGTCGACACCTCACAGGAGCCGAGCTCAACTGGAGGCGGATAGAAGGTCAACACCTCATAGGAGCCGAGCTCAACTGGAGGCGGATAGAAGGTTGACACCTCACAGGAGCCGAGCTCAACTGGAGGCAGATAGAAGGTCGACACCTTCTAGGAGTCGAGCTCAACTAGAGGTAGAGAGAAGGTCGACACCTCGCAGGAGCCGAGCTCAACTGGAGGCGGATACAAGGTCAATACCTTCTAGGAGCTGAGCTCAACTAGAGGTGGAGAGAAGGTTGACACCTCGTAGGAGCCGAGCTCAACTGGAGGCGGATACAAGGTCGACACCTTCTAGGAGCTGAGCTCAACTAGAGGTGGAGAGAAGGTCGACACCTCGCAGGAGCCGAGCTCAACTGGAGGCGGATACAAGGTCGACACCTTCTAGGAGCCGAGCTCAACTAGAGGCGGAGAGAAGGTTGACACCTTCTAGGAGCCGAGATCAACTAGAGGTGAAGAGAAGGTCGACACCTTCTAGGAGCCGAGCTCAACTAGAGGCGGAGAGAAGGTCGACACCTCGCAGGAGCCGAGCTCAACTGGAGGCGGATACAAGGTCGACACCTTCTAGGAGCCGAGCTCAACTAGAGGTGGAGAGAAGGTCGACATCTTCTAGGAGCCGTGCTCAACTAGATGTGGAGAGAAGGTCGACACCTCGCAGGAGCCGAGCTCAACTAAATGTGGAAATAAGGTCGACACCTTCTAGGAGCCCAGCTTAACTAGAGGTGGAGAGAAGGTCGACACCTTCTAGGAGCCGAGCTCAACTAGAGGCGGAGAGAAGGTCGACACCTCGCAGGAGCTGAGCTCAACTGGAGGCGGTACAAGGTCGACACCTTCTAGGAGCCGAGCTTAACTAGAGGTGGAGAGAAGGTCGACATCTTCTAGGAGCCGAGCTCAACTAGAGGTGGAGAGAAGGTCGACACCTCGCAGGAGCCGAGCTCAACTGAAGGTGGAAAGAAGGTCGACACCTTCTAGGAGCCCAACTCAACTAGAGGTGGAGAGAAGGTCGACACCTTCTAGGAGCCGTGCTCAACTAGAGGCGGAGAGAAGGTCGACATATTCTAGGAGCCCAGCTCAACTAGAGGTGGAGAGAAGGTCGACACCTCGCATGAGCCGAGCCAACTGGAGGTGGATACAAGGTCGACACCTTCTAGGAGCCGAGCTCAACTAGAGGTGGATAGAAGGTCGACACCTCGCAGGAGCCGAGCTCAACTGGAGGCGGAGAGAAGGTCGACATCTCGCAGGAGCCGATTTCAACTGGAGGCGGATACAAGGTCGACACCTTCTAGGAGCCTAGCTCAACTAGAGGTGGAGAAACCCGGAGGGGGCAAATGATACTCGGGGGGGGGGGGGGGGGGTCCTGCCAGACGCGCACTCTTGAGGCCTCTACTCCAATGTCATAATAATTGCGACCTTGGGAGGTACTTAGTGCAATTTACAATCATACCTTGCTCTCAAGGCCTTTCCTTGTACCTGGTGAAGAGTTCATTTAGATCTCACAATAACAATGGAGTTTTTTAAGGGAAGAAAGAAGTAGGGACTAGCAGTCGGGGAGGTCTGAGGGGACACACCATCCCGAGGCTTTCATCCTATTTGGATGCTGAACGTCGGCGATGGATGACGTCAAGTAGGGACTGACAGTCGGGGAGGTCCGAGGGGTCACACCATCTCGAGGCCTCCATCCTACTTGGATGCTTAAATGCCTTCATCCTCTGGTCGGTAGAACTGGTCATCCCTTTTTTCAAGTTGGAATGTCGGCGTCCGGACTCCCCCCTGATAACCTCTTCAGTCGGGTGAGAAGTGCAGTCGGCTGAAACCACGGCCAACGTGCAAGGGGAGAGTTGATCTCGGCCGTCATTGCAGAGGCTTGGACTTAAGGGAGCGCACAACCGAGGCATTATCCCATCACCCGTTCTGTGTTTATACATGGGTTAAGTCTGAGGCTCGTTTTCCAACTTGCGTTGTCGAATGTTAGTGAGATGACCCTCGGGTAGGGAATGATAGTCAGAGAGGTCTAAGGCGACACACCGTCCCAAGGTCTCCATCCTACTTGGATGTTGAATGCCGACCCAACCTGTTTCCCGTTGCTCAATAATTAAATGGGGAGTTAAGCACATTTAAGCACATTAACTCACACGATTGGAGGAAATAATCGGTAATGAATCGCTTTGTTACGGGCTTTTAGCCCTCGAGGGTACACGACACCTTTATTCAAGGGTCCCCTAATCGGTTAAGTCGACCATCTCTTCGTTGAATTGGGAGGTCGACGTCCATACTTCTTTCTGATAATCTCTCTAGTCGGATGAGAAATGCAGTCGGTGGGAACCGCGACCAACGTGCAAGGGGGGAGCTGATCTCGACCATCATTGCAGAGGCTTGGACTTAAGGGAACGCACAACCGAGGCACCGTCCCATCATCCGCTCTGGGTTTTACGAGAATCAAGTCGGAGGCTCGTTTCCCAACCTGCCGTGGAGATCGACTTCACCTGCTTTCTTCCTTTCTTTTGAAAATGCTTAGCTGTAAGAGACAAAAGACTCACAATCTCCCATGTTTCAGGGAGGTGAGGGTTTTATAGATAACATAACCTTTTGAGTGGTCGCGAGATACCAACTTGAAGGCTATACGAGTAAGAACATAACATCACAGGACATCAACTGGAATACCTCATGAGTAAGCATTCTCATGGAACATAACCGACGAAAGGAGATCATCGGGAGTATAGCATCGCGGGACATCAACTGGAATACCTCATGAGTAAGCATTCTCATGGAACATAGTTGATGGAAGGGGATCATCGCGAGTAGGTTGTTGAAGAAGACCATCGTGACATGGAGTCGCGGAACAGCTTATGTGCTTTCCCTTGGTGGTGAACTCATCGTGAATCATCTTGTTTGTTAGTCAGACAAAAGCACTCACGGGCTTTACTAAAGCACCCATAAGTATGAACATGTATGGAAATCACTGGCATTGAAGAAGGAGGAAACTGAGGGGAAAAGGAGTGTCCCTTTTGACATAAGACCCCCTACGCAGAGGGTTTGGGGGTTCCGCTGCCTGGTCAGCGGACAGGGGTCAAGGGGGCAGCGCCCCTTACGGGGTCGGGGGCAGCGCCCGACCTTGAAATCGCCCTTCAAGAACTCACCACCCTTGAACTAGGCACAAGGTTCTCACCACCTTGCGAGTAGAGAACTCACCCTCACGAGTAGAGAACTCGCCTATGGACGAGTATAGATCTCTCCTTTGGGCGAGTATCGAAGAATCTTGCTCGCCTGCATGAAGTCGCCTTATTTGATGTTGCTCACCTGCCTGAAGTCACCTGCATGCGAGTAACAAGAAGCTCGCCTATGTCGAGAATCGAAGGAGCTCTCCTATGGGCGAGTATCGAAGAATCTTGCTCGCCTGCATGAAGTCGCCTTATTTGATGTTGCTCGCCTGCCTGAAGTCACCTACATGCGAGTAACAAGAAGCTCTCCTATGGCGATAATCGAAGGAGCTCACCTATGAGCGAGTATCAAAGTCGCTCGCCTATGGGCGAGTATCGAAGTCGCCTGTATGAACTTGCCTGCATGAACTCACCTCTGGAACTCGCCTATGAGAGAGCATTATCTCGCAAACTAAAGTCACCATCTGGAACTCGCCTGAGGATGTCGCCATCTGGAACTTGCCTAAGGATGTCTCCATCTGGAACTCGCCTGAGGATGTCGCCATCTGGAACTCGCATGTTGGCGAATAACAAGGATACTCGCCTTCAGTAAGCCTCCCAGCTTGTCGAATACTCGCGAGTTGCTGCCTTTGGCCTCCATCTCGCCATCCTGAGCTATGGCGTCTTCTTGCTAGACTTTCCTCCTCTGACTACGATCCATGCTCACCGCACCAAAGTGTTAAAGCCAGGAAAATCCTAGGCTCCAAAATTTGGATCAATGCAGCCAGAGGCTACTCGCCCAGCAGTCCAACGAGATGACTTGGCTGGCAACGACGAAGAAGCTAGAAGAGCAGCTAACAGGACCCTAGGTGCTGCGGCAGGGAGGTCCCACCTCGTACCCGGAAGCTCAAGGAAGTCTTCCCCTCCAAAACCAAAAATATCCGAGCTTGGTACAAGGAAGGCAGGGACCTGGCGAGTATCTCGCCTGAGGGGGTCAACCTCGTCCAAAAGTCCTCCTTATTGTACCCTTGGGGGTCTATTTATAGACAAATCCTGGGGGGGGGGGGGGGTAGTTACCTGACCATACTCGTCCATACTCGCCTCTTGGTCGCCATACTCGCCCCTTGCTCGCCAAGCTCGCCCCTTGCTCGCCAAGCTCGCCCCTTGCTCGCCAAGCTCGCCCCTTGCACGCCAAGCTCGCCCATTGCTCGCCAAGTTCGCCCATTGCTCGCCAAGCTCGCCCCTTGCTCGCCAAGCTCGCCCCTTGCTCGCCAAGCTCGCCCCTTGCTCGCCAAGCTCGCCCCTTGCTCGCCAAGCTCGCCCCTTGCTCGCCAAGCTCGCCCCTTGCTAGCCAAGCTCGCCCCTTGCTCGCCAAGCTCGCCCCTTGCTCTCCAAGCTCGCCCCTGGCTGGCCAAGATCGCCCCTTGCTCGCCAAGCTCGTCCCTTGCAAGGTCTACGAATAGGCGTCTCCTTAGGCCTTTCTGATCTCGACAAATTACGGGTGGTACACAAGGGATCGCTGGTAGTAGCCATGGGTTATAAAGACACTGACATATACTACATGGAGGGGAGGCCTAGAGCTGCTCAGGTCAACACTGTCAAAGATGGTGTATCCACATCCCTATGGCATAGGAGACTAGGTCATATTAGCCAGAAGGGTCTGAGATGTCTCTCCCGGAAGAAGATGATCTCTGATCTATCTGTAGATCAGTTAGAGAGATGCGACCATTGCATGACTAGGAAGTAGAATCGAGTATCATTCTAGATCCACACTTCCACCAGATGATCCGAGCCACTAGAGCTCGTACATACTGATGTCTGCAGACCACTGAAGGTCTAGATGAGAGTAGGAGCGTCTTACTTTGTGACGTTCATTGATGACTATTCGAGAAAACTTTGGGTCTATGCTATTAAGACCAAAGGTGAGGTTCTCGACACTTTCCGGAGATTCCACGTTGAGGTGGAGAGACAATCTGGGAAGAAGTTAAAGTGCATCAGGTCCGACAACGGGGGAGAGTACACTACTAGAAAATTGATTTTTAGCTACACATTTTTTTGTCAGGGTTCAAAAATCGTGGCTAATAGTGAGGTTTTTGCCAGGGTGGTAAAAAGTGTGGCTAATAGTGAGGTTTTTTGCCAGGGTTGTAAAAGGCGTGGCTAATACTTAAGTATTAGCCACGACAAGTAAAAATATGTGGCTAATACTTAAGTATTAGCCACATCAAACAAAAAGTGTGGCTAATACTTAGTATTAGCCACAGCCGTGGAAAAAGAACATTGTGGGCTATACATTTCCTATAAAACTATAACAACGCTCTTCTACCTGACCCTCACGAAATCGACGACGCCCTCTCTACTCGCAAAATCGCCTATGTCGCTCCTTCTCTCGCCCTTCTTCAAGAAGAACTCCACCGAAGGCGGCGACCGCTCCCTCCCCGAACTTCCATCTCCTACGCAGAAGTTCCGTTGCTCGAGAGTGAGCGGCGCTTGGAGCGACACACGGGACCCTCATTCGGCTTCATCAAGCTTCGACCCGGTCCGTCCGTTCCAAGGGTAGGTCTAAATTCTTATGCTGTAGTTTGCTTTTTGAGAGGCTTGCTTCTTCATGACGATTTTGTGTGAACTCGGTGGTCTTCTGAATGTGATAGGTTTGATTTTAGAGACTTCTCTTTCTTTTTGGAAATTTTAATTGAATATATGCGCAGACTGCCATAAGAAAAAAAGGCCGAGCAAGGGAGAGGGTGAGGTGCATGCTATCTGAGTCAAAGCTACCTGACATGTTTTGGGGTGAGGCTTTATACACAGCTGCACATGTTATCAACCCATCTCCCAGTTATGCATTACATGAGGATGTTCCTGATAGGGTCTGGTACGGGAAGGACCCTTCATACAGTCACTTGAGGGTCTTCGACTGCAAAGCCTTTGTGCACGTCCCCCGGGACGAGAGATCAAAGTTAGATTCGAAGACTCGACAATGCATTTTTCTAAGATATGGCCGCAGCGACGAGTTTGGCTACATGTTCTTTGATCTGATTGAGAAGAAGCTTGTACGCAATCGTGAAGCCATATTTTATGAGGATCAGACTATGGTTGATCCTGAAAAGACTGAGAAGGCTGACTCTTGCATTGATGAAGAGTCTTCCATGATTGGAAGTGATGATACTGAGGAGGCCGCAAAGCCTGATCTGGTGCAGGGCACTGAGCCACTTCCATACCATGATGATACTACTGATGGCGAGCCTATAGAGGACATCACTGATGATGTGCCGATACCAGCAATTGAGCTCGCTCCACGGAGGTCTGATCAAGTCAGACACCCATCTTCGAGATACTCTGCTACTGATTATATTTTGTTGACTGATGCGGGGGAGCACGAGTGATTTGATGAAGCAGTGCAAAGCTCGGAGAAGAAAGAGTGGATGGTTGCTATGCAGGAGGAGATGCAGTCTCTGCATGAGAATCATATTTATGAGCTGGTATGATTGCTTAAGGGCAAGAAGGCTCTGAAGAATCGGTGGATTTTCAGAGTAAAGCAGGGAGACCCTTCGACACCACTCAGATACAAAGTAAGATTAGTGGTGAAGGGTTTCAGTCAGAAACATGGAGTTAATTTTGATGAGATCTTCTCTCCTATTGTGAAGATGTCGTCTATCCGGGTTGTTCTTGGCCTTGCTGCAAGGCTAGACCTGGAGATTGAGCAGATGGATGTCAAGATCACCTTTCTGCATGACGATCTTGAGGAAGAGCTTTATATAGAGCAGCCCGAAGGTTTCAAGGTGAAAGGGAAGGAGAGCCTAGTATGTCGCCTGAAGAAGCGCTTATATGGCCTGAAGCAGACCCCGCGATAATGGTACAAGAAGTTCGATGCTTTTATGGGGGAGATCGACTTCAGGAGGACGACCATTGATCACTGCGTGTTTGTGAAGCAGTACACTCCAGAGGATTTCATTATTTTACTCCCTTATGCTGATGACATGCTGATAGTCAGGAGGAGCACTACGCGCATTGCTGAGCTAAAGCGGCAGTTGAGCTCCACATTTGCGATGAAGAACTTAGGAGCTGTGAAGACCATTCTAGGGATGCATATTCGGAGAGATAGAGGCTCCAAGTTACTTTGGTTATCGCAGGAAAGATATATCAGGAAGGTGCTACAGAGATTTAGTATGGATCAGGCGAAGAAGGTGAGCACGCCGCTTGCAGCTCACTTCAGACTTACCGCTGACCAATGCCCGGGCATACCTGAGGAGAAAGATGAGATGCAGAAGGTACCCTATATTTCTGTAGTTGGTAGTCTCATGTATGCCATGGTTTGCACCCGTTCTGATATTGTAACATCCCCCAGACAGCTAGACCCCCCAGGTGAATGTGTCATGACAAGGTCATGACAAGGCCTTGGTAGTGTAGAAATCCCTTTAACTTAGGCAAGATTAGGGTTGAAAGTGCCTTGGACTGCAAATAGCAATTTCCAATTACCAAGCTTAGGGTTGGACTTTAGGGCCTCAACTTGATCAATTGACCCCACCATAGTATCCCTAACCCTTTAGGGGCCCCCTTAGGGCACCAAGGGCGCATTGGGGTCAACCAAAGAGGCCAAATTGACCAAAGTCAACCCTAACCCTAAATTGGTCAAAGTGGCCTAATTAGAGCCAATTAACCTTCACCATGCCAAATTGACCTCACATCTAGGTCTAAAATATCATAAGAGACCTAGTAGACCTAAAAGCCCCATCATTGGACCCCCAGTAGTGCAAATTGACCAAAATGCCCCTTTTAGGTCAAAATGGCAATTCTTCACTAAGTGCCCTAATTGACCACCACCATATTAAATTGACCCTACCCATAGTGTTATCATGTCATAAGGGACCCAGTGGACCAAAAAGCCCCATGACTGGGTCAACCCTAGGGCTCAATTTGACCGAAGTCAACTTAGCATGTTTTGGTCAAATCGACTCAAATTGGGTCAACAAAGGCTCATGTGACCAAATTGACCCCACCAGTAGTTTCTAAACCTAATTTGTAATTCAATGGACCCAAAAGCCACATCCTAGGGTCACCCAATTGGTCAATTGAACCAAAAGTCAAATTTGCCCAAATTAGGTCAAATCTCTTGAATCTAGCCCAATCCCTTTGGGCTAAGACCAAATTGACCACTTGACCAGCGTAGTAGACTGATAATTAACCCAGGAGAGAGAGAAAAATCGGCCATGGTGAGTAGGAGAGAGAAAAAAACCAATTTTGGAGGAGAGAGAAGGTGGTGTTCATGGCCATTAAGGTGTGAAACTCCTTGGAACCCCCATTGATGGCTCCCTTCATCTCCCCTGATGAATGTGGAGGGAATTCCAGGAGTTTTCTGGAGGAATTGAAGGCAGGGGGGATGCATTAGGGTGGCCGGCCATGGGGGAGAGGAGGGGTCACTTGGTGACCTCTTAATGGAGCCCTCCTCCCTTTAAATTGAGGCCTCCATTAGCTTTAGAATGGTTCAAGGAGTTGAAACCCCCCCTTCCCCGAGAGAGATGTGTCATCTGTGCAAGGAGTTGGGAGGTGCCGATTTTTCCAAGGAGGAGCAATGGTGGTCGACGGCCGGAGCACCAAAACCCCCAAGTGCAGGTCTGGTTCTCTTACCCTCTCTTCAGTGGATAGATCCCCTCAATCGGCGGCAAGGTTCGATCCCTAACGGCTCTGGATCGGGCAGGCCAAGAAGCTCGAAATCGAGCTTTTATTTCCGACCTAAATGCCCTGTTCCGGCCACTTCCGGCCGGCCAACCACCGTTATTCGCCAGCCACCACCTCAAAGAAGGTGGTGGTGGCATTGGCCGGCCGGGGCGGCGCCTAGGTGGCCGGGAAAACAAGGATCAAGGTGGCCCAGGCGCGGGCGATCCTGGCCATTGGCCAGAGGAAGAAGACGACCAGGCGCGGTCTGATTGCTTCAAGATTCATGCGGCTCCTTAGCTTTAATTCCTGATTTCTGTGATTAAAATTACAGCATTTGTTTAATTCTGCTAAAAATACTTAGAGACCTCTAGGGAAAATTTGTCCAACATCAAAGTTGGAGCCCCTGGGGTCTAGTTTAATCCAAAATTGAGATCACTCGATTTTGTGCCCTGGTTAGGGCACAACACTCATATTGGTGAGGTCTGTCTATAGGGCTAACCAGAACTTGTTTTGGATGCCCACTCCAATCTAGAACTCCAAATGACTTGAAATTTGGAGGGTAGGCTACTCTTATATATCTGTAGCACATGTCCAAAAATCAGATTGATTGGAGAACTTTTCCCCATAGTTTTTGGAAAAGTTCAATAATCCTTGTGGGACCTAATTAGGTGCCCTAAACACCTCAAAACCCTTCCAAACTTGGATGGGTGGTCATAGAGAGTAAGTAGGGTCCCTGGTTAAAATCTCATAATTTATGGAGTTGTTTTGGTGGGGTAATTCACCAATACAACCTTAGGCCCCCTAGGTTTAGGCAAAACTTTGGGTAAGTGCCCCCACTCTTCCACAAAGCCAATTGGCTTCATATTTGGGTTGCACATCACCCTCCCCCATGCCAACCTTTGGTCCAAATTTGGTGGTCATTGGAGGAGGTTTGCCCTAGTAAATCATAAAGGGGCTAAATGCTATTTGCACCCCAATTAGGTACCCAATAGAACCCCACCCCTCACCAAATGTTGGTAGGATCTTGGGTGGTCATTCACTGACCCCTGGCCAGTATAGTGAGTAGTTTGGACTTGGGAAAAGTAGGGAGTTTCCCTTGGACCTTTGTTTGCTTAAGGGTTATATTAGGGCAAAAGTGAACTTAAGCTAATTTTGGAGTGTGGAGGGGCTCCCTCCCACTGACTGAAAGGGGTGACCTTGGTCACTGTCTTTGGATGTATGGGACACCCCAAGGAGCAATTTTGGAGGAATTAGGGCTTAGTGTGCCCTTGAACCCTAATGGTTAGCCTTAGGGTGCTCTTTAGGACTTGTGAAGGATTTGGGAGTGTTTGTCCTTGGAGAGGTGTGTAATGGACTCCTCTGAGCTCTATGAGTCTTATAATACCCTCACAAGAAGTTTGGGTGGATTTGGAGAAGTTTTGACCCCAACCCTAGGTTAAACCCTAAAGGGGTGCAATTAGAGGCCAATGAAGGAAGAGGGGTCAAACCTTAATGGTTTGACTTGAAATTTTGGGGAGATGATCATGGTGACGAGAGGATGCTACTGTGAGAAATTGGTGGGGTTTGGAGTTGCCAAACCTAGGTAATAAATCCTTGGGTAGATTTGTAAATATTAAGGGTTTTGGGATTTAGGAAGAAATAGTACTTAATGATTAACCATCTTCTGTCACCAACTTAGCTTTGATGTTATTAATACCTGGAGATTCTATTAGAACCATTGGAAAACTTTTGGAGGTCCAAATTGTAATTATTCATATGGTTGACAATTTTTGGGATGAACAATTTTAGGGTGTTAGTTTTCTGGAAATGCATGAAACTTTGCTGGATGACATTTCACACCATTATGAACCCACAGTATTTTTCTCATAATTTATGGATTAATATTTTTGGTACCTCTAGTTCAACTTGGAATTATTTGCAAATATGTCCTTGGTGGAAATTACAATTGTAGCCTTTATGTTACATGGTCAAACTTGGTAGGGCTGAATATTTTAGTATGAGTCACCTCTGTATAAATTTGCATAAGGTTTGGAGATCATATGAGGGTACCTCCTTTGGAATTTATTGGAGATAAATGGGTTTTAGAATTTTAAATAATAGTAGATCTTGCTGGAATTCCCCACAAATTCATATCTACTGATTATTAGGTACTCTTGATTTATGTAAAAAGTTGGGTAGGCATTGGAAGTCAGAAGAGTGCACTTGTAGTTCAAACCTTAGAAAGTTGTATTTTTGGAAAATTATTTTAAATACTAATAATGTTGGGAAAATTGTGAGACTCTGGAATTGACCTTAAATAAGTAGCATGGACCCCCAATAAAGATATTGTGTCATAGAGTTGATTATTTAATGTACCTTCCTTTATGAGCATCAAAACGTTAAGGGTGGTCTGCGTTTAGCAATTTGACAATTTTGGAGTTATAGGTCAAATTGGGGTATATTGATTGGAGATGTGAGAGTTTAATGATGATTATATGACTATGTGAGTATCCCTGGAGTTAATTAGGGTTTGAAGAGTCCTAGGGTGGTGGGGTGCCACCCTTGGGGTAGGTCATCCTGGGATTGACGAAAGATCGTCTTGTCCCTTTAGTGTCTTAAGCCTTAGGTTTAGATCAGGTAAAGTATTAAAGGGGTTTCCTTATGGGTATTAACTAATAACACACTCATCCACACCCTGTGGTTTCGGGAGTTTAGTTGGTTTGGTTGTACGAGCGGTGGGCTCGGTGGTTGTAGCAGCAGACTAGTTAGTCTGGTGAGCTTATGGCTCTGAAGGTTATTGATGGCGGACAGGTTAGCCCGGGGAGCTTATGGCTCGAAAGGTTTCTGATGGCGGGCAGGTTAGCCCGGGGAGCTTATGGCTCGGAAGGTTATTGATGGCGGGCGGGTTAGCCCGGGGAGCTTATGGCTCAGAGATAGGAAGTAGAACATGATGCTTGTGCATTGAAGGTGGTGGGTCTTCGGTATTGAACGGTCGTTCACACCGACGTCAATACGTTGACTCGGCGAGTGTGGTATTTACACTTAGCCATGAAAGTCTGGCGGTCCAGTCAGCAAGAGTACGCAGACGCTCCGCGGGTTTAGTGGAGGCGTACAATAGGTCTAGGTTAGGTAGTGTGAATACCAACCTAGAGGTGGGCGAGGCCCAACCCACCGCTTCCGTTTGCCACTACGGGAGTATCCTGGGAGTCTAGCTCGCTCCAAAAAGGGGGAACTAAAGTTCTATGCGCATAGAGTCGTAGTGAGTGAGTTGCACTGTATGAACATAGCATAACAACATACTTTGCATGTCATAACATAAACATTGCATTCAACCTACCCCTAACGTATAAGTCGGTTATGGGACTTCTTATACGGTAGGCCCTGCTAAACGACCCCTTGGACTATAGGTTTGTATGGGCATTCCTATAAATCAATGGTTACTTTTATATTACTTTACTTGCCATTACATATACTGCTTACTGTTCTTTACATACACTTTACTATGCTTACTTACTGCTTCATATATATATACACCTGTGTAGTTGTAGATCCGCCGCCACCTGCTTTTGTTATTACCCCTTGAATGTCCTCCGCTTCATCCTCCCGCACGGTGCCTAGGAGCCATTGGGGGTGGGGTGGGGAACATAAGGCTTAGTCTTTTTGACTAACGGTCGGCGGACCATATCATTTTACGAGTTCGAGGAGACGCAGCAACATCAGAGAAACAGGTGCAACAGGATCCGACAAGATGGACCCCACGACCATGCTACCATTGTCACCAGCCGGGACACACTCGAGTCAGATGCCCCATGATGGGTGGAATCCCTCCAGCACAGCGACCAGGAGGCCGAAGGCGAAGACGTAGACATGGATTGCGAGGTAGCAACCGCAGGCCAAAAGAGAAGAAGCATCCAGTGTTGCAGCACCAGTGGAGTACAGAGTCTGCAGGGATGGGTCAGACTAGTCTGGGTACTCCGGTTTCAGTGTCGGTGACGATTAGCTTTAGTTTTACTTAGTAGTTAGCTCCCGCGAGTGATTTTGTAGTGAGGAAATGATGTATAGGGCAAGAGCCCCTTTTATCAGTGTATCCCTTGTTATCTTTATTCAGTTAATATATGTGGACATTTACCTTTATGGTTTTAATTCATGTGATTCTGTGGACTTGTCTTCTCTTTAATGTACTTTTCTTCGTGATCGATTTGGCCGGCAGGATCGGCGTTTTGTAGTGGCGACCTTCCCGAGTGAAGGTGTCACCGCAAAGCGGCGGTTCTGGGCCTAAGACCCGGTGGTTTTTGCAAAAAAAAATGGGGTCTTACAGATATAGTGCATGTCGTTGATGTAACGCCCCTGATTTTCGTTAATTATTTTACGTACCCTCTGTGACGTAATTTTGGCGTAAGGGCGTTATGTCAGCTCGTCTGATAGTGTTTCGAGTTTTAGCTTAGTTAAATCTTGTGATTTAGGTCAAGCATGCGAGATTTCGCGTCGTTTCGAGTTAAAGTGAAGATTTTGAGTGGATTTCAAGATTTTTAGCTTCGGGAGGCTTTAGCCCGAGTTTGGCCCGTCGGAATTAAATTCTGACTTCGCCGTTGGATTCGTAACACCGTGTTTTAGTTAAGGTGCGAATTTCGTAGAAATCTGAGGTGTTTCGGTCGCCCTCGCAGTTAAGTAAATTGGGGAATTTATTTATTAATTAAATAATAATTTAGGGTTATATATATAAGCCTAAAATCTCCTCCTCCTATTCATCTTCTTCCTCCCTCGATCAAATCAGCCGCCGAGCGAAAGGGCGAGTGCGGAGCTTCGAGGAGCGTTCGATCGGCGATTTCTAGGGCTGTAGTAGTCGGAATCGCGTTTGGAGAGAAGATTTGGAAAGCTCTCGGCGAGATCTTCGTTCTAGCGGTAAGCTTTTCCCGTTCTGTGGAATTTTTGGAGTTAGGGTAGTGACCTAACCCCTTCTTTCGACCCGAAAAGTTTCAGGAATCGGTGCTCGTGTGTTTTCCTAGCCGAACCATAGCTTCCGGAGCAAAGATCTTCGAGTTTGCAAGGTTAAGGCAAGTGGCTTCCTCCTCCTCCTCTTTCTGTTCTTGAAGTATTGTTTCGCTCGTGTCGATTTCATGTCGCTCGGTTTAACTTAAGTTTTGGAGTGTTAATGTAAGCTTCCTTGATTATTCTTCCTTTGCTATGAATCGGGTAGTTGTTCCCTGGAGAAAACCGTCCTATCTATACCCAAAGGATAAATAGCTTCTAGGAGAATCGCTATCCGCTGGCCACACAGCAGAATAGGGGATTCTGTGTCAATTCGTCGAGATTTCACGGGACATTCCGTGTAATCCCGATGAATTCCGACGAATTCCGTGGAATTCCGATGAATCAAGTTAAAGATTTTTCTGTGTCCATTCGTCGAGATGTCACGGGACATTCCGTGTAATCCCGACGAATTCCGACGAATTCCGTGGAATTCCGACGAATCAGGTTAAAGATTTTTCTGTGTCCATTCGTCGAGATGTCACGGGACATTCCGTGTAATCCCGACGAATTCCGACGAATTCCGTGGAATTCCGATGAATCAAGTTAGAGATTTTTCTGTGTCCATTCGTCGAGATGTCACGGGACATTCCGTGTAATCCCGACGAATTCCGATGAATTCCGTGGAATTCCGACGAATCAGGTTAAAGATTTTTCTGTGTCCATTCGTCGAGATGTCACGGGACATTCCGTGTAATCCCGACGAATTCCGACGAATTCAAACAGCAACAAGATCTCGAATTCCTCCCGTTTGAACTTCTTTCTACTCGTTGTGGTCTGTTGACATTTGAGTTACTCTTATGATTCATATTGATCGAGGTGTACTTTGCCTTGACCCTAATTCTTAGGTCCTTCCAGTGATTTTCTTTCGGGCAGCGTCCCGTGTTTAAGTAAAATTTAAGTAATAAGAACTACTGCCTTTAGCCTTACACAGTAGTTGTGTTTGGGAGACAGTGGGGGAAAATGTTATAGCCTTGCACGGTAGTCGTGTTTGGGTGGTAGGGTCTAGTGGTACCCCCACCTGGTTTTGGGCTTTGGGTAGCGGAGGTAGTTAACCGCTCCCGTATAATTTGAGCTGATCAGTCTCTTTAATTGATGAAACTAAATAAATGAACATGTTGGTTCCTCTTTTGGTATATAGTGCACTTGATGCTTGTTGGTTCTTTGTTGGAGCTCTCTTTTGGTAAATTCTGGCTTGGGTTGGTACCCCTTATGCCTTGTTCGTTTTTCTGCTAATCTTCTGCCACTTGCAACTCCTTGCTGAGGCGTTCTTTGTTTTATTGAATGCCTCAGGTTCAGAGCCGTAGCGGCTAGTGGTGTTGCCTGGAGTTCAGAGTTGGTAGCTGCTCACCCCGCTGTTGCGAGGTAGTTGTTTTAGTTGCTTCTTGTGCTCAGACATACTAGTTAGTGCCAATGGGTTAGTGTCATGTTGTTGACGCCCATTGTGCCCCTTTTTATACTTTATAGATTATTTGCCAGATTATGCCACTACTTTTAGATCTTGTGTACCTTACCCTCTGGGAATGATTTATGCTAGGTGCACTATAGTTATAAAATGATTTTTTCCTCATTCTCATTGCATCCTTTCTAACTGAAACCCTTAACTTTAAAAGTCGCCTAAAGGTATTTTCTACCCTTACAGTACGCCTAGTTATGTGCATATCATTTATTTCATGCTCCGTCGTTTGCATACATGTAGGACTTTAAGTAAACTAAATTAAGTACTTTCCGCTGCAATTATATATACTTTCTCGGTGGACTAGTTGATCCACGAACTGAGAGACACAGTTCTTATCTCAAAACCCCTGATAAATGATTTCAAATGATGACTTATCATATAATCAAGTTTGTTTAGTTAAGTAATAGGTTCCCGCCTGAGCGTCTACAGTTGTCTCCTGTATGACGTGGCATCATGACGTGTATTTTCTCTTACTCTGATATTCTTAAATTCGGAGAAAATGCGGGTTGTGACAGTTGGTATCAGAGCTAGGTTAATTCGACAAGTTGGTCGAGCAACTAATTCTGATATAGTTTAGTTATTTAGTTCCATTGCATACACACACCGATGTGTCATCAGTACGTCTTGGCTGAAGCATGAACACTACACTCATAGCATGATAAGAAGTATACGGGGCATATTATGTAGTATGGGATGCATAATATGTGTTTGTATATGGATCCACCATAGGTGGAAACATGTGACGGTTATGTAGTATGGGATGCATAATCATCATCACATGGATGCCCATTAGCACGTTTTCTTTTTCGTTACATGCGATATTATGTAGTATGGGATGCATAATATTTCATGTGTACGCCGCTCATAACATGCATTAAGGCTTTTCTTAGAATGCATAGCACAACATACATATCATAACATCGCATAAAGCACACGTGTCAAGCTAAAGATTTACATGATGACATTCGTACACACATGACTTCAAAACGAATAGAAAATTCATGCATACATGCCCCTTGCACATGAGTCAAGTGGGACGATGTAGTATCGTTCCTGAATTTAGCATATCATCATGAAAATATCCCAGAGAAAGGTAGTGGAAATGGCAAGTAACTGTACATGTATGTTCTGAAACAAGCAGTGTAGTTCTAGTGTAAGGTTAAGTTTTAATTAGAGGTTTATGCGTATTAGCAGAAATGGCGCGCAAGCGAGTCGCGACTAGGTCGACTCCCCAGTCTGAGGGCGAGTCTTCGGGTGCGCAGAGTGAAGCCGTGATCGAGAGTCTGCGCCAGAGCAATGAGACTCTGACTAGGCAGATGGTTGCGATGCAGTCGCAGGTCGAGGCGTTGTTGGCTGCCGGTGCTAGGCAGCAACCCGTAGTGCAGGCCCCAGTAGTAGGACAGACTGTACCTACTCCTCCTGCCCCCTTGGTACCCCCGGTAGCGATACCACCGGAAATGAATTTCATTTCGCATTTTCAAAGGTTGGGACCTCCTACGTTTGACGGGAGAGCAGACTTCATGGCATTAGACGACTGGTTTGTTGCCATTGAGGAGATGTTTTCGTACTCAGGAATCTCTGCAGACCAAAAGGTGATGGTCGCCGCTTACCAACTGAAAGGACTTGCTAAGAGCTGGTGGATCAGGGAGAGGGAAAATCTCGTGGGTGGATGTTCGTGGGAGTCGTTCAAGGCGATGGTGTTAAAGAAATTCCTGCCGTCGGTCGAGCAAGACCGTTTAATGAATAATTTTCTGCACCTGAAGCAAAGACAACTCACGGTTAGTGAGTATGAGATTGAGTTCAGTAAATTGAGCAGATTTGCTCCAGATTTAGTGACTTCTGAGGCAGGAAGAATGAAGCGATTTCTTGGAGGTCTTCGTAGCGATATACAGCAGTTGGCGAGTGCTTATAAATCTGAAAGTTATGCTGAAGTGGTAGAAGCAGCACTGAAAGTCGAGGCTATCGACAATGCCAAGAATCGGGGTGCTCTAATGAAAAAGGACAAGAGGAAAGTCGAAGAGGGAGAGACCCCCAAGGTATCTAGCTTGACTCCAAAGAAAAGGAGTGGAGAGGTGTGTAGCTTCTGTGGCCGCCCCGGCCATCCAGTTGAGAAATGTTTCAAGAGGAAGGGAGCTCAGAAGCAGCAGCGAGTGCTAGCAATCCAGGGTGCTCCGAAGGGCGAGGTGCTCTGCCAGTTGTGCAAGCAGAAAGGGCATGATGTGGCCCAGTGTTGGACCAAAGATAAAGTCTGCTTCCAGTGCAAGCAGAAAGGGCACATGAAGTTCCAATGCCCGCTGATTCAACCCCCGTTGCAGCCTGTACCGCTTCAAACCTTGCCGCCGCCGCAGCATCAGGATAAAGGAAGAGGAAAGCTGAACGTGTTAACCCAGGAGCAAGCGCAGTCTTCGACCCAAGTGATCGCAGGTTAGACCTTAAGACAACTGTTTAGTCTTGTTTTCATTTTAGTTCGCTGTATTAGACTAGTTTCTCTTCGCGCTTATAGGAAGATTTAAGGTAAAGAATCGTTGGGCGCGTGTTCTGTTCGATTCGGGTGCTACCCATTCGTTCGTAGCAAGGGATTTCGTTGAGCGTCACCGTTTGACCCCTGAGCTGGGCAACGATTCGTTCCTCGTTAAGTTCCCTTCTGGTGATCTGGTGTCCTCGAACCAGTGCGTCCGCAGTTGCCCCGTTCTCTTAGGAGATTTCTTGGCTGTTGCTGATCTCAAAGTGTTGGACTTAGAAGACTTTGACGTAATATTGGGTATGGACTGGTTGTCCAGTTATGATGCGGTCATCCGATGCAAGGAAAAACGTCTGGACTTCGTGATGGACAACGGTCAACCCATGAGTGTTTTTGGTTCTCCGTACCAGAGTTCTTCGATAATTTCTGCGGTATGTGCTCGGAAACTGTTAATTTCCGGTTGTTTGGCTTACCTTGTTTCTGTAGTAGAAGTTGTTGGTGGTTCGCCGTGTATCGAGGATATTCTGGTGGTGCGAGAGTTCCCCGATGTCTTCCCTGCTAATCTCCCTGGTCTCCCGCCCGTTAGAGATGTGGAGTTTGTTATTGATCTTGAGCCTGGTACTCGTCCTATTGCTAAGGCACCGTACCGTATGGCCCCGCGCGAGTTAGAAGAGTTGCGAACTCAGTTAGATGGGTTGTTGCAGTGTGGTTTCATTAGGCCAAGTTCTTCTCCCTGGGGTGCTCCAGTTTTATTCGTGAAAAAGAAGGACGGTTCCATGAGATTGTGCATAGACTATAGAGAATTAAACAAAGTGACCATCAAGAACAGGTATCCGTTGCCAAGGATAGATGATCTGTTTGATCAGTTGCGTGGTAGCACGGTGTTTTCGAAGATTGATCTTCGATCAGGCTACCATCAGTTGAGGATCCGTGAGTCGGACGTTCCCCGGACTGCCTTTCGTTCTCGTTATGGCCATTTTGAATTTCTAGTCATGTCATTTGGTTTGACAAATGCACCCTCTGCATTTATGGACATGATGAACCGCGTGTTCAAGGATTTTCTGGACCTTTTTGTGGTGGTATTCATAGATGATGTGCTGGTTTATTCTAGAAGTGCTGAGGAGCATGCTATGCATTTGCGCTTAGTGTTGTCTACTCTTAGAGAGCACAAGTTGTATGCGAAGCTGAGCAAGTGCGAATTCTGGCTTTCTCAGGTATCCTTCCTGGGTCATGTGGTGAACAAAGATGGAATTACGGTAGACCCCGCTAAAATTTCTGCCGTATTGGATTGGAAGACGCCTTCGACGCCTAAGGAGATAAGGAGTTTCTTAGGGTTGGCCGGGTACTACAGGAGATTTGTCCAAGGATTTTCAGTGCTGTCCGCACCCTTGACTAAGCTTACCCAGAAGAATATTGCTTTTGTGTGGAGCGATAAGTGCGAAGAGGCCTTCCAGGAATTGAAGAGGCGTTTGTGTAGTGCTCCAGTGTTGGCCTTGCCGATCGAAGGAGTCGAGTATGCAGTTTATGTAGACGCATCTCACATTGGACTGGGATGTGTGTTGATGCAGGAAGGGAAGGTGATTGCGTATGGGTCTAGACAATTGAAAGTTCATGAAAAGAATTACCCTACGCATGACTTAGAATTCGCCGCAGTGATCTATGCTTTGAAGCTTTGGAGACACCTGTTATATGGAGTGTCATGCAAGATTTTCACGGATCATAAAAGTCTGAAGTATGTCTTCACCCAGAAGGAGCTGAATCTGCGCCAGCGGAGGTGGTTGGAGTACGTGGCGGATTATGAAGTAGATATTCTGTACCATCCGGGTAAGGCTAATGTGGTGGCCGATGCCCTGAGCCGGAAGACCGCGCATATCTTCAATCTCTCAGTGCAGTCCTTAGTGGAGGAGTTTATGTTGATGGATATCTCAGTCGGTAGTTGTTCCGCACCTTCGAGCTTAGAGGTCGAAGAGCCTTCTTGGATTGCCCTTACTAGGCTGCATCAGAAGGAAGATCCTGACTTGCAGCATCTTCGAAGTAGAACTGAAAGAGGAGAATTGCCAGATTTTTCAATCGATGATAAGGATACTTTGAGATACCGAGGTAGATATTGCGTCCCCGCGTTGGAAGAAATTCGGACAAAGATCTGTAGCGAGGCGCATGATTCTAGTGTTTCCTATCATCCTGGTTCCACGAAAATGTATAAAGATCTGAAGCAGATCGTTTGGTGGTCGGGTATGAAGAATGATATAGCGAAGTATGTGTCTGAATGTTTAACTTGTCAGCGCGTGAAAGCAGATCATAAGAGGCCTGGAGGTAAGTTGAACCCGTTAGATATTCCAAGCTGGAAGTGGGAGAGTATTTCGATGGACTTCATTACCGGTTTGCCGAGATCTCCCAGTGGTCATGACTCGGTGTGGGTTATAGTAGATCGCTTGACAAAGTGTGCTCACTTTGTGCCCTTTAAGATTGGATACTCGATGGAGAAAATAGCAGAACTGTATTTGGATGAAGTTATCAGATTGCATGGTGTGCCTGTGAGCATTGTGTCAGACCGAGACTCGAGGTACACGTCTCGTTTCTGGCAGAGTTTGCAGGGAGCCTTGGGTACGGACCTTAGGTACTCTACCGCTTATCATCCCCAGACCAATGGTCAGACAGAAAGAGTTAATCAGATCTTGGAAGATATGATAAGGTACTATATCTTAGATCATGGTGGAGCTTGGGATAAGCGGCTTGGATTGATGGAGTTTGCGTATAACAACAGTTATCAGGAAAGCCTACAAATGGCCCCGTTTGAGGCTCTGTATGGGAGGCGTTGTCGGACTCCGTTGTTTTGGGCCGAGGTTGGTGAGAGTCCCTTGCTAGGCCCAGAGGCTTTGGAAGAGATGAGTGTCGCTGTGACTCATATCCGCGAGAAGCTCCGTATTGCTCAGGAGCGGTATGAGAAGTATGCGAATCGAAGAAGAGTGGATTTAGAGTTTGTCGTTGGAGACAGTGTGTTTTTGAAAGTTTCTCCGATGCCTGGTGTTAAGAGGTTTGGAAGGAACCACAAGTTGGATCCCCGGTATGTGGGACCTTTTCAGATTGTTGAGCGCATCGGAGTGTCAGCGTATAGATTGAATTTGGCTGCTTCCCTTCCTAATGTTCACGATGTGTTCCACGTGAGCCAGCTGAGGAAGTGTTTGCGTAGCGATCGGCTTGTTCTTGATTCGGTGCCAGTTTTGCAACCCAATCTTTCGTATGTCGAAGAGCCTGTCCGAATCTTGGAGACTCAGGAGCGTGTGTTGCGAAGGAAGACGATCCCAATGGTTAAGGTTCTTTGGAAGAATCAGGGTGTCGAAAGCGCAACTTGGGAATTGGAGTCTGCTATGAGAGAGACTCATCCTAGCCTCTTCTCTTAGACTTCGGGTAAGTCTTCTTTTCTGTATCCTTAGAATTGTTTCTGTATCTTTCTTGATCCTTGGATTTCAAGTTTCGGGACGAAACTTCCTTTTAGGGGGAGTGACTGTAACGCCCCTGATTTTCGTTAATTATTTTACGTACCCTCTGTGACGTAATTTTGGCGTAAGGGCGTTATGTCAGCTCGTCTGATAGTGTTTCGAGTTTTAGCTTAGTTAAATCTTGTGATTTAGGTCAAGCATGCGAGATTTCGCGTCATTTCGAGTTAAAGTGAAGATTTTGAGTGGATTTCAAGATTTTTAGCTTCGGGAGGCTTTAGCCCGAGTTTGGCCCGTCGGAATTAAATTCTGACTTCGCCGTTGGATTCGTAACACCGTGTTTTAGTTAAGGTGCGAATTTCGTAGAAATCTGAGGTGTTTCGGTCGCCCTCGCAGTTAAGTAAATTGGGGAATTTATTTATTAATTAAATAATAATTTAGGGTTATATATATAAGCCTAAAATCTCCTCCTCCTATTCATCTTCTTCCTCCCTCGATCAAATCAGCCGCCGAGCGAAAGGGCGAGTGCGGAGCTTCGAGGAGCGTTCGATCGGCGATTTCTAGGGCTGTAGTAGTCGGAATCGCGTTTGGAGAGAAGATTTGGAAAGCTCTCGGCGAGATCTTCGTTCTAGCGGTAAGCTTTTCCCGTTCTGTGGAATTTTTGGAGTTAGGGTAGTGACCTAACCCCTTCTTTCGACCCGAAAAGTTTCAGGAATCGGTGCTCGTGTGTTTTCCTAGCCGAACCATAGCTTCCGGAGCAAAGATCTTCGAGTTTGCAAGGTTAAGGCAAGTGGCTTCCTCCTCCTCCTCTTTCTGTTCTTGAAGTATTGTTTCGCTCGTGTCGATTTCATGTCGCTCGGTTTAACTTAAGTTTTGGAGTGTTAATGTAAGCTTCCTTGATTATTCTTCCTTTGCTATGAATCGGGTAGTTGTTCCCTGGAGAAAACCGTCCTATCTATACCCAAAGGATAAATAGCTTCTAGGAGAATCGCTATCCGCTGGCCACACAGCAGAATAGGGGATTCTGTGTCAATTCGTCGAGATTTCACGGGACATTCCGTGTAATCCCGACGAATTCCGACGAATTCCGTGGAATTCCGATGAATCAAGTTAAAGATTTTTCTGTGTCCATTCGTCGAGATGTCACGGGACATTCCGTGTAATCCCGACGAATTCCGACGAATTCCGTGGAATTCCGACGAATCAGGTTAAAGATTTTTCTGTGTCTATTCGTCGAGATGTCACGGGACATTCCGTGTAATCCCGACGAATTCCGACGAATTCCGTGGAATTCCGATGAATCAAGTTAGAGATTTTTCTGTGTCCATTCGTCGAGATGTCACGGGACATTCCGTGTAATCCCGACGAATTCCGACGAATTCCGTGGAATTCCGACGAATCAGGTTAAAGATTTTTCTGTGTCCATTCGTCGAGATGTCACGGGACATTCCGTGTAATCCCGACGAATTCCGACGAATTCAAACAGCAACAAGATCTCGAATTCCTCCCGTTTGAACTTCTTTCTACTCGTTGTGGTCTGTTGACATTTGAGTTACTCTTATGATTCATATTGATCGAGGTGTACTTTGCCTTGACCCTAATTCTTAGGTCCTTCCAGTGATTTTCTTTCGGGCAGCGTCCCGTGTTTAAGTAAAATTTAAGTAATAAGAACTACTGCCTTTAGCCTTACACAGTAGTTGTGTTTGGGAGACAGTGGGGGAAAATGTTATAGCCTTGCACGGTAGTCGTGTTTGGGTGGTAGGGTCTAGTGGTACCCCCACCTGGTTTTGGGCTTTGGGTAGCGGAGGTAGTTAACCGCTCCCGTATAATTTGAGCTGATCAGTCTCTTTAATTGATGAAACTAAATAAATGAACATGTTGGTTCCTCTTTTGGTATATAGTGCACTTGATGCTTGTTGGTTCTTTGTTGGAGCTCTCTTTCGGTAAATTCTGGCTTGGGTTGGTACCCCTTATGCCTTGTTCGTTTTTCTGCTAATCTTCTGCCACTTGCAACTCCTTGCTGAGGCGTTCTTTGTTTTATTGAATGCCTCAGGTTCAGAGCCGTAGCGGCTAGTGGTGTTGCCTGGAGTTCAGAGTTGGTAGCTGCTCACCCCGCTGTTGCGAGGTAGTTGTTTTAGTTGCTTCTTGTGCTCAGACATACTAGTTAGTGCCAATGGGTTAGTGTCATGTTGTTGACGCCCATTGTGCCCCTTTTTATACTTTATAGATTATTTGCCAGATTATGCCACTACTTTTAGATCTTGTGTACCTTACCCTCTGGGAATGATTTATGCTAGGTGCACTATAGTTATAAAATGATTTTTTCCTCATTCTCATTGCATCCTTTCTAACTGAAACCCTTAACTTTAAAAGTCGCCTAAAGGTATTTTCTACCCTTACAGTACGCCTAGTTATGTGCATATCATTTATTTCATGCTCCGTCGTTTGCATACATGTAGGACTTTAAGTAAACTAAATTAAGTACTTTCCGCTGCAATTATATATACTTTCTCGGTGGACTAGTTGATCCACGAACTGAGAGACACAGTTCTTATCTCAAAACCCCTGATAAATGATTTCAAATGATGACTTATCATATAATCAAGTTTGTTTAGTTAAGTAATAGGTTCCCGCCTGAGCGTCTACAGTTGTCTCCTGTATGACGTGGCATCATGACGTGTATTTTCTCTTACTCTGATATTCTTAAATTCGGAGAAAATGCGGGTTGTGACAGTTGACACTATTAGTAGGTTACTATCCAATCCCGAGAGAGAACATTGGAGCACCGTGAAATGGATTTTGAGGTACCTATATGGAACATCAGACGTAACGTTAAGGTTTGGAGATAGTGAGCCAGAGCTACTAGGCTACACCGATGCTGATATGGGTGGAAATTTGGACTCTAGAAGATCGACCTCTGGGTACCTAATCCTGTTTGCGGGGGGGGGGGGGGGGAGCTGTTTCGTGGCAGTCGAGACTGCAGAAGTGCGTTATACTGTCGACTACAAAGGAAGAGTTTATTGTTGTTACTGAGGCTGAGAGAGAGCTTCTTTGGATGAAGAGGTTCATCAAAGAGCCGAGTTTTCACTCAGGAGCGCTACACATGTAACACCCCAAAAATCGTGGTTCAGCGAAGTAGGCGGAGTGGTAGTGCTGCACTTGAAGCAGGCTAAATCTTCCCTTTCTGCTCTTAGCGCACGATCAGTGGCCTCATCGCGCACGACTGGTGATCGTGCGCCAGCGATCGTGCGTTAATTCAGAAGAGAATCGAGTTCTGTCTCGGACAGTGTGCACGACCATTTCCCTCTTCGCGCACGACCAGTGATCGTGCGCCAGCGATCGTGCGCCCTGTTTATTCTGTTCCGCGATTTTTGAGCGGAGAAGAAGATCGGACCGTCCAAATCTTTTGGAAATTGATCCAACGGCTAGGTTTAGTTGCGGGAGACCATTAGGGCTGATGAGAGGGGGTTAAACCTCATATTCTCTAAGCCATTCTCTCTCCAAACCCTAGAGAAAGAAGGAGGAGCCAAGGAAGAAGAAGGTAGATCCCGCCATTGACGGAGCTTCGGAGCTCCGTTTCGCGAGCCGTTTCCAGATTTGGAGAGTGCAGCCCGGTGCGGTCGTTTCTCTCCGTGTAGAATCTCGGATCTATGGCGAAAAAGAACGCGTCTAGGGTAACGATTCTTCCTCCCGAACTTTGGACTTGTATTTGTCCTTTCATTCCTCTTCCTATGTTTGCATGAGGTATCTCTTTCACCAAATGGGTGAAGTGTAGGATTTCCTCAAGTTCTTCGGAACTCCGGGTAGATTGTGTCCGTCCCCGGCATTATTGCAAGTAGAAAATCCGGTAGTCGTGCGGATTTAGGCATTTTGTGTGAAGCCTATTCGTGGCTGTGAGCCCGAATCGGTGATGCTTAATTTGCGACGTTGCATTTAGGTTAGACCTAGAATGCGTGCCGGAGAATGACTCCGTGAACTCACCTATAGTATTGCGGGAACTAAGTGTAGGCGTCTTGTGAAGATCCTAACGAAAGCCCCATGCTTTGAGATTTGGATGAAGGCAAACCTTCACCACGAAATTAATGCGGAGTGTATTGCACCTCCCTTGTTGAGTATTCGTGAAACCTAGATCCTTGTGAAGGGGTTAGGTGCGTAGCGTATAATTAGTGTAGCACTTGAAAGTGTTAAACCCTTACGGGCCGAGGCGAAGCCGTACCCGCGTCGTGCGATAGATCGCGACGATTAGAGCACGAGCAAAGCTAAACCGAACCCGTTTCCATGCAGATCGGTAAGAGGTCCCTTCCTCAGGAAAGCCGTGTGATCATGGGAAAGGTCGTGGAAGGTGTCATACCTAGACCGACCAAAAGCTCTTGTTTCCACCCAAGGTTGTGGCCCTTACGGTGGAGTGTTTTGTGAAATGGATGTTATGTTAGCCTCATGCGATTGCTTAGGCGGTTGTGGGGAACCTTCGGGTGAACCCAACCAACATCATGTGCATACCTAGGTTTAGGTTCCCTTCTTTTGATGCTCAACCTAGAAGATTGATTGTGCTTGAAACCTCACCTCGTGTAGTTGCACTTTCTTTATATTTAGTACTTGTGCTAGTATGGCTTGCTTGCAGGGTAGAAGCTCCGCCACCCCGGAAAAGGGGTGGGGTCGTTATAATTTGGTCAGCTGTGCTGACCGTTACTTTGTTTGTCACCGCTTGGTGGAATGTTCTTATGCAGGTGCAGGTGATCCTAGCGGGAAATAGCGGGCGATGGCCCTTTGCAGTGTTGGCCCTCGAAGGCCAGCCCTTTTCCTGTTATTCATGTATGGCCGGCCTGCGTGCCGATGTATGCTTATGGAGTTTTGTGCATTGGATGAATGTAAGGCCTTAAGGCCGTAACTCTTATTCTGGATACATTCCTATGATAGTGGACAGTTCTATTTGAATGGTTTAATTAATGCTTCCGCTTACGTTTTGTACTCTCGTTTAGTTGTTACTTTTCTGGTTATCACCTTTTAACTCCTAGCTAGTGTAGTTTGTATGGCGTGGGGTCCCGGCCGGACCTGCTGTTATACTCTTCGTACTGGCAGGGTGTTACAATTTGGTATCGGACTTAAGGCGTCGATCCGTAGTTTAGCGAATTCGGGACGAATTCCTTTTAAGGGGTGGTGCGCACGGGTTGTGCATTCACCTAAAACGACAAAAACTAATAAGAATGTCCACTTAGGAATGAAAAGAAAACATACTTGTTTGCGGAACCTGAGCGTTCCATGATTGATGTTTGATATGTTTTGGGTCACTAAATTGTGCTTTGCATGATTATAGGTGACTAGAAGTGCTGCGGGGCAGTCTCGACCCCGTAACACCGCTGAAAGTAGTGGGTCGGCTGAAGTGCCAGCGACCACTCCTTCTGCTGAAATGATCAAATTAGTCGCAGAAGCGGTCTTCGCGATGATCAACGCTCAACCCCAAAGGCTGGTCCAGCCTGCTACTCCTACTCCGGATGTGGCCCCTGAGGCTGTTGCTGCAGTGGAACCTGCGGCGGAACCAAGGGTGGAGGCCCCTGTGCCTTTAGCTGCAGTAGAACCTGCGGTAGCGCCGATGGTGGAACCTCAAGTTGCGCAAGTAGTTGCGGGGCGAGCGCGTGACCAACAATTAAAGCATTTCCTGAGCTTTAATCCTCCTACCTTCTCGGGATCTGAGTCCCCAACGGAGGCAGAAGACTGGTTGTCAAGAGTTAGAAGAACTCTGAGGGCGACAGCGACGGACGAAGCCATGATGGTCACCTTAGCCACTTTCCTTCTTGATGGAGAGGTTGTGCTGTGGTGGGAAGAGCAGGAGCTGCATAAGTTCTGCGGTAGAGATATTACTGAAATCACAATGGCTGAGTTTTCAAAGTCGTTCCTCCAGAGGTTTATCCCCTCTGCCCAGCGCATTGCGTTACAAAACCAATTCTTGAGGTTGACACAAGGTGATCGCTCCGTTGACGATTACTTGCATGAGTTTACCAGACTAAGTCTCTATGCGGGGTCCTTGGTGGAGGATGAGGAGACAAAGACAAATAAGTTCTATGAAGGGCTTCGGGACAAGTTGAGGCTGCTCCTCGCAGGCCCCATGACGTTTGGCTTCCAGGTGATGGTCCAAACTGCCAGATCCCTAGAGTTGGACATGAAGAGGGTACAAGCAAAAACCGTGGCAAAGAAACCTGAGTTTCATGCGCCGGCCTCTCAGTCCAAGTTAGAGTTCAGAAAGAACAAAAGGAAGTTCAAACCAGCGGAGCAAACTCGCTCAAATGTTTCGGGAGCAATGACTGTGCGGGGTCCTATCACGTGTTTCACCTGCGGGAATGTGGGACACAAGGCCGCGGTGTGTCGAAGTGGTCCCCCGAAGGCAGAGAACCGAGCGTTGGACCATGCTCGTGCTGCGGAAAAGGGTAAAGCTGCGGAGTCTTCGACTTCCCAACACATTATTCCGACTCAGCCGAGAGTCTATTCGCTTGGCCAACAAGAGGCTATACGACAAACTGATGTCGTCACAGGTACGAATTAGAAGTTAGCTTTTACAGCTATATATATATAATTCATACTATTGTACGACTATATGCTTTATTTGTGTACAATTAGGTTTCGTCCTAATTTTCAACTATCCGGCGAGAGCTCTATTTGATACGGGTGCATCACACTCTTTTCTGTCTGAGGACTTCGTGGTGCGAATCAGAGTGTCGTCTACCTTTGTAGAGGATAGATTGGAAGTAGTGCTACCCAATGGATCTCGAATGAGTGCGGATAGGAAGAGCCGTGTGAAGGTGCGGATCGGAAATCAGGATTTCGATTTGGAAGCATCGTTATTACCGTTAGCTGAATTCGATGTGATCTTCGGCATGGACTGGCTCTCGGAGCAGCGAGCATGCATAGATTGCAATTCAAAGGAGATCACTCTGGGAAAGAACACTGAAGGAGAAACCACATTCGCCGGTATGCGAGGAGCGAGCAAGACGCTGATGTCTGCTCTCCAAGTGGTTAAAGCGGTGAGAAAAGGCGCCGAGTTGTTCTTCACTTTGTTGGAGGCTTCAGAGCCAAAGCCCAGGTTATGTGATGTCCCAGTTGTAGCGGAGTACGCCGACGTGTTTCCTAACGAACTCCCTGGGGCTCCGCCTCATCGGGAGATTGATTTCTGTATCGAGTTGGTGCCAGGTGCCAAACCTGTGGCCCACTCACCGTACCGGATAGCGCCAAAGGAACTGGCAGAGCTGAAGGTTCAATTGCAAGAGCTGCTAGAGCAAGGCTACGTACGTCCAAGTTCATCGCCTTGGAGTGCACCGGTCCTCTTTGTGAAAAAGAAGGACGGGAGCTTGCGTCTATGTATTGATTATCGAGAGCTAAACAAGTTGACTGAGAAGAACCGATATCCGATTCCAAGAATCGATGATTTATTCGACCAACTGGTTGGGTCGACGGTTTACTCCAAGCTGGACCTAAGGTCCGGCTATTATCAACTGCGAATAAGGGAATGTGACATTCCAAAAACAGCGTTCAGTACCCGTTTTGGGCACTATGAGTTCACGGTAATGTCGTTCGGTCTGTCTAATGCACCGTCGGTATTCATGGACTTAATGAACAGGACGTTTCGAGAGTATTTGGATCAATTTGTGATCGTCTTCATCGACGACATTTTGGTATACTCTCAGTCGAAAGAGGAGCATGTAGGGCATCTGCACGCAGTTCTGAGCACCTTGAGGAGGAGTCAACTATATGCCAAGTTCTCCAAGTGCGAGTTTTGGCTATCGTCAGTAGCATTCCTTGGTCATGTTGTTAGTGGAGAAGGAATTGCAGTTGATCCGTCGAAGATAGAAGCGGTCCGAGCGTGGCCTTTGTTGAAAAACATAGCGGAAGTCCGAAGTTTCTTAGGACTTGCCGGCTATTATAGGTGCTTTGGGGAAAACTTCTCGAGGATTGCACTCCCTCTCACTAAACTGACTAGGAAAGATCATAAGTTCGTTTGGTCGCCCGAGTGCGCACGAGCTTTTGAAGAGCTGAAGAGCCGTCTGACCACGGCGCCCATTCTATGCTCGCCATGTGGTACGGAAGGCTACGAAATTTATAGCGACGCCTCGGGGAGTGGTTTGGGTTGTGTCCTAGTGCAGTTCGGAAAGGTAATTGCCTACGGCTCCCGGCAACTGAAGGTTCATGAGAGGAATTACCCGGTCCATGATTTGGGGCTAGCGGCCGTGGTATTTGCTCTTAAGCTGTGGAGGCATTATTTGTATGGCGTGAAGATCGACATCTTTACCGACCACAAGAGCCTCAAGTACCTGCTGGATCAAAGGGAGTTGAATATGCGTCAAAGGAGGTGGATGGAGTTCCTTGGGGACTACACCTTCGACATCAAGTATACTCCTGGAAAGGGGAATGTAGTTGCGGACGCGTTGAGTCGTCGGGCTCCCGCTCAGGCAAATTGGATTTTGATGCACGATGAGCGTCTAATCCGCGAGCTGGAAGAAATGGAGATCATTTGCGTTGATCGAAGAGCGTCTACTTCAGCATGCTTGAACTGGACGGAGGTTCAATACGACCTTGTCGACCGAGTTCGACAAGCATTGGAGCTGGACTAGAGCATGAAACGCTATAAAGCGGAAACCGTTCAGGGGTTAAACGCTGATTTCTCCTTTGAAGACGACCTTATGTGGAAACATGAAAGGTTGTGCATCCCAAACGTTGGCACTCTACGGGCGGAGTTGATGTACGAGGCTCATCATACCAAGTACTCGATCCACCCGGGGAGCGCTAAAATGTATATGGATTTGATGAAATTGTTCTGGTGGCCGGGTATGAAGAAAGACATTGCCCTTTACGTGGCCAAGTGTCATACTTGCGCGTTGGTGAAAGCGGAATGTCAACGTCCCGGTGGGTTTCTGAAGTCCTTGTCGATTCCGGAATGGAAGTTTGATGATATTTCGATGGATTTCGTGCACGGCTTGCCGAGATCGCAGTATGGAAACGACGCCATCTGGGTGATCGTGGACCGTTTGACGAAGGTATCACACTTCATTCCGAACAGGAAGGATGATTCTGTAGAGAAGCTAGCAAAGCTCTATGTTGATAGTATTGTGAGACTGCACGGTGTCCCCCATAGTATCGTCAGCGATCGTGACGGGCGTTTCACATCGAAAGATTGGAGGCTTATCCATGAACTGTTGGGCACGAAATTGAAGTTCAGCACGGCCTTCCACCCGCAAACGGATGGACAGACCGAGAGAACCAACAGGACTATGGAGGATATGCTCCGAATGTGCGCTCTAGATTTTGGAAAGAGGTGGGAAGATCATCTCTACATGATCGAGTTCGCCTACAATAATAGTTATCAAGCCAGTATAAAGATGGCTCCCTTCGAAGCCCTCTATGGTAAGAAGTGTCGTACGCCGTTGTCTTGGGCGGAAACGGGCGATACTAAGCTATTGAAGCGAAAGGATGTTGAAGAAGCAACTTCGACGATCCGGTCTATACGTGAAAGGCTATTGGTTGCCCAGGATAGGCAAGCAAAGTATTTCAATGCCAAGCATAGGAACCTAGAGTTTGCCGTCGGTGACCGGATTTACTTGAAGATCAAACCGTTCAAAGGGGTATCAAGGATCCGACGCTTGAAAAAGCTCAGTCCAAGGTACTTAGGACCGTTTGAAATCGTGGAGCGTGTTGGTGATGCGGCTTATCGGCTTGCACTATCTGCAGAGCTGAGCGGTCTGCACGACGTGTTTCACATTTCAGTGTTGAGGAAGGCAGTGCAAGAGCCTACTCATATCATTGCGGTCGGCAAAGTTCCGGTTGATAGTGGGTTGTCGACGAAAGTCAAGCCCTTATGCATCGAAGATACCGAAGTAAAGCAGCTGCGGAACAAGTCCATTCGGATGGTAAAAGTCCGGTGGGATAATTGCGGGCGAGAGGAGCTCTCTTGGGAGAGAGAGCAAACGATGCTTGCGGAGTACCCCGAGCTATTTCTCTTAGGTAAATTATAGCTGAATTTCTTGCTATTTCTGTTTTATAAATTTCGGTACGAAATTCTTTTAAGGGGGGTGGAGTTGTAAAACCCCAAAAATCGTGGTTCAGCGAAGTAGGCGGAGTGGTAGTGCTGCACTTGAAGCAGGCTAAATCTTCCCTTTCTGCTCTTAGCGCACGATCAGTGGCCTCATCGCGCACGACCGGTGATCGTGCGCCAGCGATCGTGCGTTAATTCAGAAGAGAATCGAGTTCTGTCTCGGACAGTGCACACGACCATTTCCCTCTTCGCGCACGACCAGTGATCGTGCGCCAGCGATCGTGCGCCCTGTTTATTCTGTTCCGCGATTTTTGAGCGGAGAAGAAGATCGGACCGTCCAAATCTTTTGGAAATTGATCCAACGGCTAGGTTTAGTTGCGGGAGACCATTAGGGCTGATGAGAGGGGGTTAAACATCATATTCTCTAAGCCATTCTCTCTCCAAACCCTAGAGAAAGAAGGAGGAGCCAAGGAAGAAGAAGGTAGATCCCGCCATTGACGGAGCTCCAGAGCTCCGTTTCGCGAGCCGTTTCCAGATTTGGAGAGTGCAGCCCGGTGCGGTCGTTTCTCTCCGTGTAGAATCTCGGATCTATGGCGAAAAAGAACGCGTCTAGGGTAACGATTCTTCCTCCCGAACTTTGGACTTGTATTTGTCCTTTCATTCCTCTTCCTATGTTTGCATGAGGTATCTCTTTCACCAAATGGGTGAAGTGTAGGATTTCCTCAAGTTCTTCGGAACTCCGGGTAGATTGTGTCCGTCCCCGGCATTATTGCAAGTAGAAAATCCGGTAGTCGTGCGGATTTAGGCATTTTGTGTGAAGCCTATTCGTGGCCGTGAGCCCGAATCGGTGATGCTTGATTTGCGACGTTGCATTTAGGTTAGACCTAGAATGCGTGCCGGAGAATGACTCCGTGAACTCACCTATAGTATTGCGGGAACTAAGTGTAGGCGTCTTGTGAAGATCCTAACGAAAGCCCCATGCTTTGAGATTTGGATGAAGGCAAACCTTCACCACGAAATTAATGCGGAGTGTATTGCACCTCCCTTGTTGAGTATTCGTGAAACCTAGATCCTTGTGAAGGGGTTAGGTGCGTAGCGTATAATTAGTGTAGCACTTGAAAGTGCTAAACCCTTACGGGCCGAGGCGAAGCCGTACCCGCGGCGTGCGATAGATCGCGACGATTAGAGCACGGACAAAGCTAAACCGAACCCGTTTCCATGCAGATCGGTAAGAGGTCCCTTCCTCAGGAAAGCCGTGTGATCATGGGAGAGGTCATGGAAGGTGTCATACCTAGACCGACCAAAAGCTCTTGTTTCCACCCAAGGTTGTGGCCCTTACGGTGGAGTGTTTTGTGAAATGGATGTTATGTTAGCCTCATGCGATTGCTTAGGCGGTTGTGGGGAACCTTCGGGTGAACCCAACCAACATCATGTGCATACCTAGGTTTAGGTTCCCTTCTTTTGATGCTCAACCTAGAAGATTGATTGTGCTTGAAACCTCACCTCGTGTAGTTGCACTTTCTTTATATTTAGTACTTGTGCTAGTATGGCTTGCTTGCAGGGTAGAAGCTCCGCCACCCCGGAAAAGGGGTGGGGTCGTTATAATTTGGTCAGCTGTGCTGACCGTTACTTTGTTTGCCACCGCTTGGTGGAATGTTCTTATGCAGGTGCAGGTGAGCCTAGTGGGAAATAGCGGGCGATGGCCCTTTGCAGTGTTGGCCCTCGAAGGCCAGCCCTTTTCCTGTTATTCATGTATGGCCGGCCTGCGTGCCGATGTATGCTTATGGAGTTTTGTGCATTGGATGAATGTAAGGCCTTAAGGCCGTAACTCTTATTCTGGATACATTCCTATGATAGTGGACAGTTCTATTTGAATGGTTTAATTAATGCTTCCGCTTACGTTTTGTACTCTCGTTTAGTTGTTACTTTTCTGGTTATCACCTTTTAACTCCTAGCTAGTGTGGTTTGTATGGCGTGGGGTCCCGGCCGGACCTGCTGTTATACTCTTCGTACTGGCAGGGTGTTACAACACACTCCTATGCGACAGTCAGAGCGCGATTCATTTGGAGAAGAACCCCACCTTTCACTCGAGGTCCAAGCATATTGGTACGCAATATCATTGGATACGCGATACTCTAGAGCAGAGAGAGTTAAATTTGCAGAAGGTGCACACGGATGACAATGGAGCAGATATACTTACGAAAGCCATGTCGAGGGCAAAGTTCGAGCATTGTGTGAGGATCGCTGGCATGACGATCTCTTCCGCATAAGAGCAAAGAAGGATAAATTGTTGGGCACAGATCTCGTCCTTTGTGGAGAAAACTGTGGATTTGAGTTCTACTAACTCGAATGTGGTGGCGCTGAATCTACTGAGCAAAAGGGAGACATGTTGATGGAGGCCCTAGTGGGAAGTAAACTGGAGATTTGAAAGAAGATTGTCAGAATGACAAGTTTCTTCACTTAGTCGAAAATGGGGAGATTTGATGAGATAATTTTCTCCTAAGTGTAAAAGCGGTTAGCCACCTTTTGACCATGCTTTTCAAGCATATGTTTCATGCCAAGTGTGAAAAAGGGTAACCGTCTTTGACAATGAAATCAACATGTGCTCTTGAAGGAAGCTTCTAGGAAAGTGCCTAGAGGGAGCTTCATGACATGTGCTTTTGACCGAGGGAAGCTTCATGAAAGTTTCATACACATGTCATCTACCACCTCTACCCCCTTGATTTTGGCCTTATAAATAGGCATGAAGGAGGAGGGGTAAGACATCCACTTCTCTCCCATCTTAAGCATTGAAAGAGTTTCTATAGATGCATTTGTAACAAGCGTCTTAGTTTGGGGAGAGCTTTCAGACGTCTCTGAGATGTTGACGAGGAATACTTCGCCTACACGGATTGGATCTAGAGCAGACTTTGGAAAGGATTCGAAGAGGCATCTTGGAGAGGATTTGTGTAATCCGTCTCGTCTGCCAGTGTTGGTAACTTGCAATTTTTCTACTGCTGTTTATTGTGTATTATTGTGTGGTGCGAAGTTGTTGAAGATCCTGTGTGGATCGGGGAGGGAAAGACTTGTAATTGCCTATTTGTTTTACACATTTTTAGTGGCGGCTTTCCGGATTGGACTCCGATCGTCCCGTGGTTTTCACCCTATTGAGTTTCCACGTTAAATCTTTGTGTCACTTTTATTGTTGTTACTTTGTGCTGTATTTTGGTTGTGTATCGGCATAACGCTAAGCGGTCGTGCAGGTACTTGCTCGAACTAATTTGCAGGTGCTCTGGTCGGACTTATGTGCTCTCTAGCCCAACATCGTTGTTACAGGGAAACATGAAAGTAGTTGAGATCATCCTAAAAACTTTCAAAAAACATTAAATTTGTCAGAAAACATGAAAGTTTACATAAAACATTTGCATTCATTTAAGGTGTGTACTTGACATTGCTCATATTTAAATATAAGTGAGGGAGGGAAGGGGAATATGATCCTCTCCATTTGGAGTGAAATGGATAATATTCATTTCACGGTCCAGATCTATTTCTGGCTGATCCGACGGTTTCACTAATCTCATCCTTTTATAATTTTCTTTTAATGCACCATTAGATCAAGTGAGAATGCATCCATACCATGAAATGGACCTCCATTTAGGCTCCGTTTGGGGGGACTTATTTTCACCCGTCAAGCGGTTACGATCGCATGAACCGGACCTTATAACCGCTTGACCGGTGAAAATAAGTCCCCCCAAACGGAGCCTTAGAGTCTCAAATGGAGAGGATCCCGGTCCGGCGGGGAATAGCCCGGGGCTAATGTGCAGCCATGTTCTTGGGAATGGTGGCCCATTTTTTAAATTACAAGCACTCATACGGGCTTCGCCCAGGGGCCCGTGCTTCCCCGCGAAGCCCGTGGGAGACGATACTCCCGCCGCCCACAGTCCTCACGGGATGAATTGATTGAATGAATTTGTAAAAGATGGAAGCTCTTCCCAAATATATAAAACAATAACTAATACGATGAATTTTTGTATAAGCGTGTGTCGTCCGGGGTCAATTGAAACGCAGGTTTTCGTCTGTGCACCGTGGGGCCCACGCAATCCTGCATTTCTATTCGCCCCGAACTTTATCGAGGACTCATATACAAACTACAAGACCTTTACACGATCAATCTCTTTTGTTGTGAAAAACGATGCGGAAAACAAAATCACAGAACCACAAATAAAAGAGCACGATGTGATTCACGTGATTCGGTGAGGAGCGCCTATGTCCACGGAGAGCGGCTATTCACTTACTCCACGACCTATGTCCAATATTACCGCTAGGGGAGGAAAAGATAGGCTAATACACATTAAAAGAATCCTAAAACCCAAAAAAGACCAAAACGCCCCCTCAAACGAACATCTTTGACCGCACAGAACCCATGCATGCACCATGATCATCTTCCTCCTCTTCCAACTGGGCTCTGAGAGAGAGAGAGAGAGAGAGAGAGAGAGAGAGAGAGAGAGGAAAAGCAGAGCAGGGCCCAGCCATTGATTGAAAAGCCAGCTGCCGTGGAGCTCCTCTCTCCTTCCTTCCCTGGCCTCCTCTGCTTTGTGGGTACTAAGTAAAGCCTCAACACCGGCCCGTCCTCCCCGTCTTTCTTGCTTCACATACCAGGGAATTCCACTGTACTTCTCTGCCCCCCGCTTTTAATTCAAAAGCTATATACGCGCAGAGGTATGGGTGGCCCTGTAAATATTTACAGAGAAGAACTTTCTCTCTCCTCACCCCTGCTTCATCGATTAATGGAGTATGGTGCGCCGGATGCATCTGCGCCGTCCATTAAATTGTGTTTTTGTTTGATGGACGGCACGGATGCATCCTGCGCACCACCATGCTCGGAGGAAAAATTGCTCTGTTTCATCTAGCTCTCACACGAACTTAAGTTTTTAATCATCATCTCTCCCTCACAGCAACATTTATTATCCTGTTAGGCTGCTGCAGGAGTTTCTTGTTGCTCTAGTTTTAATGGCTTCCATCGTTTGCACCTGGGGAGCCGGGAAAAAAATGTCAGTCCTTTTTCATATCAATCCTTCTTAATTAGCCCTCTCTCTCATACCTGGGCATAGTTTGAGAGCATGAGAGAGAAACTATTTTCAAATTACTCATTGATTTTAATTATAAGAAAATGAATGCAATCAATGCGTATAAAAGGAAGAGGAACAGAGGATGAGTGGAGTGATCACCTTTCTTTCTGTCTCATTCTAGATAGACCAAAAATTGAATGACAGAGAACCAGTGAGTTAGAGATAGAGAGAGATAGAGATAGAGATAGAGAGAGAGAGAGGTTCCTCCCGGCTACAAAAGAGACCAAGGGGTCCCCCAAAACCAGAGAACTCATCATCATCTTCTTCATCACCATGGGTTCATCAAACAGGCATTGGCCGAGCTTGTTCAAGTCCAACCCCTCCTGTGCGGCGGCCGCCCACCATCACCGGCAGCATGACATTAACCACTCCTCCCTTTTATCCGGCCACTGTCAGAAGCCTAACTCCTATGCCTCTGGTATTAATTAATTTCACCGGTTTCCATATCAAACATAGATTCTTACAAACACTTTATTATATAATTTTTTTTGATCATGAAACCTCCTCTCCACGCACGTACGTCTTCGTCATCCACCATATCACAGTCACAGCTAGACCTGCATGCTAGATTAGGCTTTGCAGAGCTAATCATCTTCGATATATGCATTGTGATGTACAGCAGGGGCGGCGGTGGAGAAGACGCCGGAGCCAAAGCCCCGATGGAATCCCAAACCAGAGCAGATACGAATCCTGGAATCCATCTTCAACTCCGGCATGGTGAATCCTCCCCGCGACGAGATCCGCCGCATCCGCGATCAGCTCCAGGTCTACGGCCACGTCGGCGACGCCAACGTCTTCTACTGGTTTCAAAACCGCAAGTCCCGCAGCAAGCTTAAGCTGCGCCACCTCAAGTCTACCGCCGCCGCCGCTCGCTCCAATACCACCCCATCCTCCGCCCCCACCACATCAGTCACCGCATCATCTTCCACCTCCTCCTCAGACCGCTCTTCTTCCGCCTCCGACAACACCATCCTCCCCGCCGTCGGCAGCCTCGCCGCCCTCTTCGACCTCTCTGAAACCTCTGCTCCGATCTTTACCCCTGATTTCCTCATCCCGGAAGCCTCTGCTTTCCTGCCCGCTATATCATCAGCCTACCCCAATCCATCCGGCGAACTCGCCGGCGGCATTGAATCGGGAATGCCGTATCTTGGGATGCTTGCCCTGCTCGGTGCTTTTCCTCCCCCTGCTTCAACGGCCGCCCCAACTTCTGCTAACGGCATAGAAGGTAACACTATAAGCTTCTTCTTCTTCTTCTTCCTCCTCCTCCTTTCTCTGTTTCTCCTTTGTCACTGTTCTTTTGAGGAAAAATTTCCTCCTCTCTTGTCATTCCATGGCGCGGTCTCTGATGGTCGGCGTCCACATCCGGCTTTTGTCTTTCTTCGGATAGAAGAAGCCCCGGCCGGGTCAAGATTCTGTCTTTTTCTCCTATTATACCCCCCTGCTTCTAATATGGCAAAAAATATTTTTGTCATATGTTTAAAAACTCAATATTTCAACCCTAAAATCTGTTAGATATTTAGGCTCTGTTTGGCAACGTGGTGGGGATCGTGAATGCTGTGGTTATGAACTTTCGTTCGTGAACGCCCAACCTCACCTAAGAAATTTCAACCACTTTCTTCTCCGCGGCAGTCGTAACCATTGTCTTGCCAAACATGCATTCTATGATGGTGAACTAAAAATATAGAGTATAGTATAGTTTGAAATGAAGTGAAATAAAAATATATGAAAACTTAATATTACAATATATATATATATATATAATTCAATATTAGACTAAGTATTTTTTGACATCCAACCTAAAATGTGCGAGTTCTATATGTAACATGATATCAGAGCAGATTGGGCCCAATGACGCATTCGACATCACCCAATAAACAAAAATTAATCCGCCTAAACACGTGAGAGAACGTGTTGAAAATAGTTCCACATCGGAAAAAATAATTATTATAGCGTTGTAAACTTGATATAAATCCTGGCCGGACTCTCATGCATAAAATTTTATGGAACATATGTCTCTAATAAGTAAGATATTGTATCATTAATTAATATAATGATATCATCTTTGAATCTAAGGCTACGTTTTGCACGGTGGTGGCGGTCGTAAACGTGGTGGTCATGAACCGTCGTTCTTGAACGTCCGACATCATATAAAAAAATTCATGCATTTTATGCTCAAAACTAGTTTATTTTCTTGGTAGCGGTCGTAACTTTTGTCTTGCCAAACATACATTCTATGATAATGACGTTTTTGAGCAAATAAGCCGCGCCAAACTTAATTTGGGTGAGCACTTACATCGCCAATCATCCTTTTGTATATCTTGCCATTGCGAGAGTTGACGTGCACAAATTTTGCTTGCCTACATGACTTAGTTTTATATCTCCCCTTGCCGCTCGAGCATCACTAATTTTCTATCTATTCAGCTGTTTTATAATGACGGCGTTTTTAGTTTAAAAACCGTCGCCAAATAATCTCCCATAAACTAGTTCGTGACAAACATACATTCTATGATGGTGAACGCGGTGGTTATGAACTTTCGTTCGTGACCGCCCGACCTCACCTAATTAGGAACTTTATTTACTTTTATTTTCAAAACTGTTTTTTTCCTATTGCTGTCCCACCTTGCCTATTTTCATGGATGAAATTTCTTAAGTACCCATTCATGAATGACAATTTTACCGTCGCGTTCACAACCGCCACCGCCGTGCCAAACGGAGCCTGAGTAACGAAGATCCTCCTGAGCAAAATTTGAAGGGTGGGCCATAAAATAGTTTCAGAGAGAGAGAGAGAGAGAGAGAGAGAGAGGCAGGAGAGTGGGGATAAATATTTTAAAATGTAAGAAGATGGAGTGGATGGTTGATGGATCGATGGAGGCTGTGGCGTGTGTAGTCATGTCAATGCAGATTCTCGACACTGCTGTTTACAGACTTAAGGAGATAGAGATAGATAGATAGAGAGAGAGATTGTTGAATAGTGAGAGAGATAGTACATGCAGCAGAATATATATATAGAGAGAGAGAGGAGATAGAGAGAGAGAGAGAGTGTGCTGAATAGTGAGAGAGATAGTGCAGCAGAATAGAGAGAGAGAGAGAGAGAGGAGAGCGTGTTGAGTGTTGGTTGGTGACTGGTTCACTTGCTGTGGGAGCTAGCAGAGAGAGAGAGAGAGAGAGAGGAGAGAGAGAGAGAGAGAGTATTAGTTTCATGCAGCCCATTATGGCGCTGTCGTCAAGACTGGACGTACGCAAAAAAGGAAGAAGGTGTTCATCCCCAGCGGCCTTCTGGTGGAGAGCATAGTTAGGTGGTGTGTCATGCGGTGTTAACCAAATATAGCGCTGAGTATATTATTCGAAGCTCGAAAGTCGCTCGAAAATCACTCAAATATTGAGCCAAATTGGAATCGGTTACGATTGATTCGATTTAATTTGAGTCGGTTCAATTTGACTCGAATCTGATTTCGACTCGTTTCGAGCAAATCCTGAATCGCTCGAAATATGATTCGAATCAGCTCGAATTGATTAAAAATATTATGTATTTATTAATATATTATTATTTTAAAATTAAACACTAATTTTTAAACATAAATACAAATATTGAAGCTTTAAGTGTTTCATTTGTTAAATTTAAATATTTCCCGATTTAATTTCTGGCCAACTAGGAATAAAGAGAAAAATTGCTCAATTTCGAGCCAGCTCGATTCGATTTTTAGACAGCTAAATTCAATTTTGAGCCAGCTCGATTCGATTTTGAGCCGGCTCGACTGGAAATCGATTTCGAGCCGAGTTCGAGTGGTATGATTCACGATTCAAATGTGAATATTGTTTCCGCAAATATTTGGTTGTCCTGAAATACAACCGTTTTATTTTGGATCAATCAAGGGAAAAAAATCTTGCTCGCGGAAAATAACGGTGTGATAGCGTATCCCGCATGAAGTTTGATGTCAACGGTGAATTTATATCCACAGATGTACTGTGGCGCTAGAGCACGGAGGAACTCGTGCACGTGCACCTGCTTCTGTGTATATGCGCGCGCTTGTTTGTGTGTGTGTGTGTGCATGAATTTTGATGTCAACGGTGAATTTATATCCTTTCAATTTATATTCCTTCTCTTTAGCTCTAATTCTCTGCAACGAAGACTCGTTGTTTTTCTTTCTTTCATCCGTGACAACGTGCTTTGGTCGCAGTGGCGCCCAGATCGACAATTTTTATCAACGAGATAGCATACGAAGTGACGGAAAGGCCTGTCAATATCAGGGAGGCATTCGGCGAGAACACCGTCCTCATCCACTCCTCCGGCCATCCCGTCCTCACGGACGAGTGGGGCCTAACTCTCCAACCTCTTCAGCACGGCTCCTCCTATTATTTGGTCTTCACTCTCCCTTTTCTTCCCTTTGTTTTTCAATTGTTATTGGCAGATCGAGTTATTAATCATTTCAATTACTTATCTTCCTTTTTCTTCTAATTATTGCATGCAGGTTTAGTAGTTTATGGAGGGGTTGCTAATTGATGTATTTGGCCCAAATCTGCTGTAGCTTTTGGTACTGATCGCTTTCTCTCTCTAGCTAGTTTGATGTCTTCCAAGTGGGTCCTTTGAACTTGTGCCTGTATGCTGGCAATGCTTCTGTTATGACTTATGGGAGAAATAAATTTGTAACTGTATCAGCTTTATTCATGTTTACTCTCTCTCTCTCTCTCTCTCTCTCTCTCTCTCTCTGTATGTGTGTCTCGTTTTTTTTTATATTTCGGTCGAAAATTCAGCTCATACGTGCAAAATTAGAAAAAGTGTTCAACACGAAAGTTGTAGGTCTCGTCGAGCTACCATATTTTCATATATTATATGACTATTTTCGTGCACCATTAAGACTACTTGCACCTATTCGCACGACAACCTATTCTCACTTGAACGCACCCTCTCTCTCTATATATATATATCCAAATTTGACTTATTGCAAGGGTACGTTTGAAAATTTTAAAATATTTTTAGCTAATTTGATGACTTTTCGTACAAAATGGGAAATGTTATTCATACCCCATAATGGATATTCACATCCATTTACATCTTATTTTTATTCAATTTTAAACTCTCTTCCAAATTTATTATTTGTAACCACACTTTCCCCTTCCTTCTCACGCGTGCCCGATTAACCCTTCCCCCGATTGCTGATTCCCTCGCCGGCTGTCGTCCTCGCCGCGTCCTCACCGCGTCCTCGCCCTGTCCCTCCGCTCGTCGGCGCCTCGCCCTGTACCTCACTCGTCAGCGCGTTCTCGCACCCGCCGCGTCCTCTCCGCGTCCTCGCCGCGTCCTCGCCGCGTCCTCGCCGCGTCCTCGCCTGTTTGTTGGAGATGTGTGCCCTAACCGCTCGCCTGTATGTTGGAGATGGAGAGGGTTAGGGCTTGTTGGGATCATTTAGGATGCAGATGCATATCCGGGGGGCCCATTTGATAGGCTTCACATGTAGCTGTATTCAAGGCCATATACAGATTTATGGAAGGTTGGGATAACACATTTTAGCTTCTTTGGAAATCTGGGCATGAATAACATTTCTCTTTTTTGATCCTAGATTGTTATTCCAAACTTCTGTTAACCCTCCAGATTTTATGTATTTTAGCTTCTGGAATGTTATTCCTAGCTTCTTCATAAAATCCCAAAATTTATTATTTGCATAAGTTTGCCCAGATTTTTTGATCATAGATTGTTTTTTGTTTATTTGTAAATTGTAATTGCATTAGTCTTTGATTCTAGATTATATTTTGACAAGGAATGAAATGGCTAACAAATGACGTTATGTACTTTTTGGAAACATGAGAACACAATATGTCTTTTTTTGAGTTAAATATTTTTTGATGTTAATTAAGTGAATGAATATTAAGGTGTGCAAAAAAAATCTAAGTAGTTGTTATTAATGTTTGACAAAAAAATTTCTATGTTGACGCAATTTATGACAGAAAAACAATTATTTTTAAGACAAATATGTATGAGTACTATTATCAAGTATGTGTATAAATATCATATTTGGGTATAAACATCATATTTGGGTATAAATAGTCATGGGTTACAAATAGCCATTTATGGGATACGAATAACATTTCCCTACAAAATTCTAATGGAATGAAGAGATTTTGTAATTTCGAAACATAGAGGGGCGACTCCTGTAATTATGCAGACTCTCGGTGTAGATTGTGATAATTAGTCCTATATAATAATAATAATAGTAATAAGAGAGAGATTTGATGAATGCAAATTATTTTTGTTCATAAACAAAATCGAATCAAATATCTCTTCAATCAAACTCAAATTTGTCATAAAATGCAGAAATTCGGTTTCGTTCGAATATTTGAATTTGGATTCGTCCCAAGATACTGTATTCGAATACAAGATTCAGGTTTGAATTCGAATTTGAATTCACTTCAAATGATACCAAAAAGACATTGATCGGACGGACAAGATCATCTTTATATATAATATAGTTATTTGTATTATTCACGAATCTTAACAATAGAGAATATTATTCGGATTCGGATTCGAATAATACTTGAATCCGAATTTGAATTCGAATTCGAGAGATGCGAATCTTAATCGAATCGATTCCCGAATTATTCACGAACGATTTGATTTGTGAACAACCTGTTGGAATAATTTCTGTATTCCTATATTAATATACAAAATAATATAATTTTTCCCTGTTTTAAAATTTTTGCAGAAACAGCATATAAATATATATGAACAACAATATCAAAATTGTATGAAAGAGTTGAGAAATAAAAGAGAGTAATCTATAAGTTAGAATCAAGTCTGGGTAAGGCGTGTGGTCACTACCCTAAAGAAGTTGCACCACCCTCCGACAGGGCTTTCAACCGAATCTCACTCCTCCAAGGTACAACACCCGGCTAGATCCCGAAAGCTCCGATGTGCGCGGACACTGAAGAAGCATATAGCACCCGAACTTCCACTTGATGAAGCAAATGTAAAGAAAAGGAAATCGCAAGAACGAGCGAGAGAGGGAAAGAGGGCAGAAGCGGCTGTATATATTGCAGAAAAGAACGAATATATTACGCAGACCGCACGGCTCCTCCAAAATAGGATCTCATAAAACGTTAATAATTAAAGCCACAATAAATACGAACAGATATAATTGGAAGATTGAAAATCGGGAAGAGAAACGTTGTATTTCCAACGTACGGAATTAATGCCGAAAAGCACGCGTAAGTGGTTTAGGAAACATGCGTAATAACTGCAAGAGAAAACGGCAAAGAAAATGGTCACGACGAGACTACACGACGACACAACTTATCGTCGAGACTAGTCTTCTATTCGACGACAAAACATGTCGAGACCGAGAGAGACGACGATAGAACTTATCGTCGAGACTTGCAATCTACGATACGACCTGTTCACGATGATACAACTTATCGTCGAGACACGCAATCGATGATACGACCTGTCCACGACGATACAACTTATCGTGGAGACGCGCAATCGACGGTACGACCTGTCCACGACGATACAACTTATCGTCGAGACACGCAATCGACGATATGACCTGTCGTTGTCGATCTGAATCAATTCGTCGACCGCAGAGACATGGTCAACCGCTGAGACGGAAGATTGTCGACCGAAGGAAGCATTTCGTCGAGCGCAGAACCGCTGAGACGGAGGATCGTCGAACGCAGGAAGCATTTCGTCGAGCGCAGAACCGCTGAGACTGAGGTTCGTCGAATGCAGGATGGAACACAAAACCGAATAAAAGGACTAAAACTGTTTTGTACAAAAAATACAATTCAATTATTCCCCAAATCCCAAATCCGGATCCGGTACGGTGCGCGCGTGCGCGCGTGTGGTTCATAGTTTCTCCTTATGTTCTTTTGAATAAATAAGAATGTGTGAACTAATATATATATACTCACCAACAAGAATGGAGAATGACAATGTGGGACTAAATGAATCATCCTTTCATTCATGAAAGGCTCCCTCCAAAATTTAGATTCCCTCCAATTTGGTTTTGTAGCTTTTCATCACATATGATGAGCCAAACACCAAACACCATACTTGGCTCCAATAAAATATTATAAATAAATGTTTTAAGATATAAAATTTCTAACACAACCATAATGCAAATCCTTGCTTTACACTTAACCCCATTCTCCTTTATGTCCTCTAATCCTCCCGCTCAAATATCATTCGAATTTTCTAAAATCCTATGCATTGTGAATCTCACTCTCTTCCCTCAATAAAGGGAGTATTTTTTTAGGTCTGTGTCCAGAACGCCAGCCAGAATCCGGGACCAATAGCAGCGTACCTTGTAGTGCACTTCAATTGCCCGCGACGTGGCCATCTAGAACAAGCAGTGCACATATAAAGGTTCATATTTACTTTTTTTTTTCAAATATAAAACTCTTCATAAATAAATTCTGACTTATGTTTACATCTTTATAGTAATGTTTAAATCCATAACTAGCAATCATTCCCAAAATATTAAGATGCATGATTCGGCGAAATCCCAATAGAAATTTTAGAAGAGACGGAGGCAAATACACCCAAAGATTTGGGAAAATTATTAGGTACATACGTCGAGGGTAGGATTGACATTTCATACTTGTAATAAGTATTGTTACCATTATTTACAATTTGTAAAGATACATATGATCACAAATGATCGTAAACCTCTAGTAAATGATTGTATAATATGATTTGTATGTGATGCATGTGATAATTTCTCACATGCTTGAGAGATACTTAAAGCGAAAATGCCCAACAAATTAGGGTCTGTTTGGGAGAGAGGTGGAGGTAGGAAAAGGAGCGATGGCGGCAAGAAAAGGAGCGGTGGCGTACGAAAACTGGAAGATCGTCGTGAACTCGGTTGCATGTACCGCATGGGTGAGAAAAGTCAAACCGGTGCACTCTAGTGACTTTCCGAAAAGTCTCTTACAAATCATTATGGGCGGTGGCCTTTCCCACCGGTAGAGAATCCAAACAACAAATTAGCTGCGGTGACGTTTTCAAAAAACAAAAGGGAGCTAAAAAGTCCTCCCGAACTGACCCTTAATTTCCCCGCAAATACTTTTGGGGCATGCAACCATACATATTCAAGCTTTAGTAAATTCAAAGTTTGAACAATATTCTCCTAAAATGCAATAAGGTATTCATTTATATCATCAATCATAGAATGAAACGTTTAAATACTTTTATGTAGCCTAATTATTTTTTCTTTTAGATGATAAATACAACACACCCAATATAGGGCTGATTTGTTTGAGCGCTTTTGCTCCATCTTTATTGTGGGGAGAACGACACCGCTAAAAAAAGCTGTTTGGTAACCCTCCCATTCTCATCGCCACCACTCCAAAACGCAATTTTTTAGGTTTTTTTAGACCGCACCACCTCCCTCCATTATCAACGCTCTCATTCCCACCGCCGAAACAAACTGAACCATAATTAGCAATAAAAATAGTAGTTTCAACATTAGCTTGAATGCTATAAGGTACATGACAACTACTCATATGATGTCTCTAAAGAGGTTGCAACAACAATATAAAATAAATTATTAATTGCCCAAACCTCCCCTACAAGTTGGCATAATTATAGGTAGCACCCTTCTATATTTTGACATTACAAAAATCTTTCCCATAAATTTATATTTCATAAGATGCATGTACAAAAACACCCCGCCTCAAGAGATGTCAAAAGACATGAGGTGCAACATATAATTATACTAAAAGCCTAAAATTAAAAAGCTTATTAATTACCCAAATTTCTCTTGAGTTGATAAAATTACATGCTATACATCTCTTGAGGAGACTCATTGACAACTATCGGGAAAGACAAATTTTTGCATATGATGTTTATTGATCTGGAGAAGGCTTATGATAGGGTTCCAAGAGAGGTCTTGTGAAAAGTCTTAGAAAAGAAAGGTGTAAATGTATCCTGCATTGACGTAATCAAAGATATGTATACAAATTCAGTGACCTGAGTGAGGACATCTAGAGGATTAACACAGGAATTTTCTATCGTTATTGGCTTACATCAAGGGTCAGTTTTAAGCCCTTATCTCTTTACCCTTATCTTAGATGAGCTCACTGGACATATCCAACAAACAATACCTTTGTGTTTATTATTTGCAGATGATATTGTTTTGGTCGATGAAACGCGCGAGGGTGTAAACGCGAAACTTGAATCTTGGCTAGACACTTTAGAAAAGAAGGGTTTTAGGTTGAGCAGGACAAAGACCGAGTATATAGAGCTTAAATTTAGTAGTGCAAGAAGGTTTGATGACTCCATTAAATTGAGTGACCAAGATATTTCCCGCAATGAGTGCTTTAAATATCTTAGATCGATAACTCAAAAAGATGGAGGTGTAGATAAAGATGTGTGATACATAGAATCCAAGCAGGTTGGTTGAAGTGGAGAGGCGCGTCTGAGATCTTATGTCATCATAAAGTACCATTAAAACTTAAAGACAAGTTTTATCGTACTGCACTTAGCCAGCAATGCTCTACAATTTTGAGTGTTGGGTAGTGAATGGTGTACATGAGCAAAAAATAGGAGTTGCGGAGATGAGAATGCTTAGGTGGATGTGTGGTCACACGAGATAAAATTAGGAATGAATGTATCAGGGATAAGACAAGAATGGCGCCCATTGTAGAGAAGCTGCGAGAAGCTAGTTTAAGATGGTTCATACATGTACATAGGGGACCATTAGAGGCACATATTAGGCGTTGTGAAAGTTTAGTCACTAGACATGTTAAATGGGGGAGGAGTAGACCAAAAAAGACTTGTTATGAAATTATAAGGAAAGACATGCAGTACTTTGGCATTAGTGAGACTATGATTAAAGATAGGGCGCAATGACGACAGAGGATCCATATAGCCGACCCCACTATGGTGGGATAAAGGCTTGAGTGTTGTTGTTTGATAAAATTACATGTTGCACCTCTCTATCTTTAGAAACCGGTGCACAAAGCATCCCCGCGCAGCGAGGGTCCGGGGAAGGGTCTGACCACAAGGGTGATATGTAGGCAAAGCTTACCTTGCATTTTTGCAGGAGGCTGCTTTCAGGACTCGAACCCGTGACCTCAAGATCACACGGCGACACCTTAACCGGTGCGCCAAGGCTCCCCTTCCACCTCTCTATCTTTAGAAATTACAAATATTTCCCCTTCAAGCTTACATATGCCTACAAGAGAGTATTTTTGTGTCCATGCATGTTATGAAATGTACAGGAGAGGTCTTTATAACTTATGATAAAGTCATAAGTTTTCAGAAAAATTGTATAAATGACCCATACAAAATTTATAAATTATGCAGAAAACCCCCATACTATAAATAATTGCATGATGAAGTCATTCAAATAAGACCCAAAACATGTACACACACAAACTGTGACGACCCAGGGCCGGCCCACTCTGGATCACTGTGGCCTCACCTGGCATCGTCCGGGCTGCAGCCCAAGCACCCAACCCCTCTCCATCCACAGGTGGGTAGTTGGTGGCCACAACCTCCCTTTAATGAGGCAAACTCGATAGTTAAGTGTGGAACACGAGGACTTCCCAGGAGGTCACCCATCCTAGTACTACTCCAGGCCGAGCACATTTAACTATCGAGTTTGCCTCATCAAAGGGAGGTTGTGGTCACCAACAACCCGTCTGTGGATGGAGAGGGGTTGGGTGCTTGGGCTGCAACTCGAACGATGTCAGGTGAGGCCACAGTGATCCAGTGTGATCCAGAGTGGACGGCCATGGGTCGTCACACAAACATATACAATGATGAAGTTTAGCCATGAGAAAATAATAATAAAGTCCCTGATAACAAAATGCATCTACATGAGCAGTTCTGAGCTTTCTCACTTGTATACTAAATAATCTAAATCACCATGAACCCAATCAGAAGCTCTTCCCCAAAACTTTTTGGCTGTAAGAGTGTGCTGGTTTAGGGTTTTTCATTTGCTGCTTCAAACCAATGAGCCAAAGAGCTAGAGATAGTCATCTTCATGCATCAATACCAAGAGAGAGTACTTGACCTTGAGAGAGATCTTCCCGCCCTCCACGCACAACTTGGCTCCAGTCACCAACCAGTAACCCGGCAGGTCGTCGGGGCCTCTCGCTATCTCAGTCGTATCCACAAACTTGGCGAGCTTAGGAACTCTCATCGGCGTCGGGGGCCCGCCGGGAAAGATGGCGGAATTCACATCCACCCTGGGCTTGGGCGGCGGCGGAAGACCGGAGCTCAGGCGGGAGCTGATGAAGGAGGAGATGGAGCCGGACTTCCGCGGGATGCTGGTCGGGCCGTCCCATTCGGAGCGTCGAATCCTCATCGAAGCCATGTGGGAGAAGCCGAGTCTCAGGAAGAGGACCCTCCTCATGCCGATCTCCCGAACCTCGAGCCAGGCGCTGGTCACGATGGATGATGATTCGTCGATGTGGGCCCCGCTGTATTGGACCGGAAAGGTGCACACGTGAGACAGTAGAGCCCACTTGAGGGGTTCAAAATATGACCGTTGGTTGGTATCGAGGTCGTCAGTTGCATGATTGTGCTCATCCGAGAGATGAAAGATGTGGGGAAGGGCGGAAAGGTGCTGAAGATGGACGGCCAAGCAGTTGTTCCGCCTGCCTTCGAGGTAGAGACGGATCCCAGTCACTGGACGTCTCCCTGAATCAACCTGTAAGAAGTTAAAAATGAGTATTGTCTGCTAAGGATATGTTTAAGAGAAGAATCGAATTGTTCGAATCATTTTTGTGAAGTCTATAAATCATACATCCCCTGGTTGGGTCATAACAACTCATTTCAATTTTGACTCTATCTCTTCACAATATACGTATAAAACTGCGCCGGATTCTTCCTGAAATATAACTTAGAATTAGATCCGGACTAAGTAATTCAATAATTAAATCCTCATGAATCAGTTTTTGTTCTTTCATTTCAAGGAGCCCCCCTTCAAGTATCAACTAACTGAGGAATACTTTTATAATTCACTTATCTCTATTTTACAAAAAGTAAGTGCTAGGGAAACTAAAGCTCTGGTAAAGGATCCATTTGAAACAATCCTAGATAAGCACTCTTTGTAGAATGTGTAATAGAAGGAATATATAATAGAGGAAGGCTGCATAGACCAAGCATAAGCTGCAAGGGCCAAAAGCAAGTCGTGCAAGTACTTGTTCAACTGAAAGGGGAGTGTTAACCAAACACATGAGAGAAAAATGACATTGGCATTCTAATTAAGAGTATTCAGCCTTATTTTGCAACATAATCTCCTCTTTTCATACTATAAATCTACATAGCAGGTAGGGTTGCTATGTGATGCAGGACAGGCATCACACCTGCCTGCCACCCTGGAGTCCCACCAGGGGGCCCACCTTGGCGTCTCACCAAGGCGGTTTTATGAGGTCCGCAGACCGTACACCCCAACCCATCCTCGGCTCCACCACAAGGCCGATAGGTTGTTGAGGCCGAGGCTCGATCCCCCGACCTCATTGATAAAGAGTCTTAAGGCAGACTCTCATCACCAACTGAGCTGCGGATGGGTTGGGGTGTACAGTCTGCGGACCCGATAAAACCTCCTTGGTGAGACGCCAAGGTGGGCCCCCTGGTGGGACTCCCGGGTGGCAGGCAGGTGTGACGTCTGTCCTGCATCACTATGCACCTTTTACCAACTCAGAAAATTGATTGCAATAGAACTAGAAAATCGGATACAAATTACGAGGGATACTCGCGCTTAACCTCAGTAGGTTGGTTTCTCCTTGAAGTCCTTCTCAAAATGAGAGATCCCAACCCCTATCGATAAAAAAACTCCCTAATACTCCAAGTCTCCTCCATATAAAGGGAGGGGGGAGGGACTCACTTACAAATTGCCACAATACTCCTACTAAATAAAATTATATAGTGACCCATATAGAAATAAAATGCACAACGACCATACCGAATTAAAAATACATAATGACCATACAAAACAAAAGGATGCATATCTAAGTCGCCGCATGTGCGTAACAACACCTGCTTCAAAAGAATCATCAAATGACTTTTAAAGAGAAAAGTGAATCTATGAAAAGATTATTAACCAAGAGCTCTTGCTATTGGCATTTTTTTTCTTTTCGTGCAAATGGCAAAGTTATTTACATACCTGAGATTCACACACTTGGCGTTATAGTCATGTTCTCCGAAGAACAATGAAACTAAGGTAGAGAGTGGGGGTATAAGAAGGCTCACATAGCGTGCATATGTAATATGACATCTAAAATACTTCAATAATAAGCACAACTTGAATAACTCATAACATGTAATAAGCTAGATGGTTAATGTCTATGAATGGTGTATTATTCAACTCAAGGGGATTTAGACACCACTAAAGTATATCTCTTTCACATATTTGAATAGAGCCCAACTTTTCTTCATCCTAAAGAACAAATGAAGATGTGCCAGCATCCAACATCAACAAACCCTAATAAAGGGTTACAAGATACCTTAAAAGCTTAATCTTATCCAAACTAAATCTAATCCCACCACAAAATAAGCTAAACAAAATATAAAAAAACAATAATTAAATATTTAGTAAGATAAAAATTATCTAAAAGGATAATTTTTTGTTTAAACAAAAAGTAAATATGAGAACTCCTGATTTAAAATTTAAATATGAACATAACCAATGAGAAAGGACATAAAGGATAAGTAGCTTTTGTTGAACATTGTCAAGTTTTCATAAATTTTTAAGTAGGATGTGTTGGAAATTTTCCATTGAGTGGACTCGATTCATCGAGACGTCCCAGTGAAGTCGTACGCGAGAATTAGAATCTATTCGGACTCTCACGGGCGTGAGTTAATTCAGTCGCGCAAATGATCGAAACCTGTGATAGGTGGGCGAGATCGTCTCGTAATTTCAGAATGCAAACTCGGTCTCACCCTAGGCACAAAATTCGGCATATCTTTTGGCATAATATGAAGTCCTACTTAATTTCATAAGTCTCATATTGCTTCCTTAATTTTGGATTTAATGGGATTTATTCACCCATAAAAATTGTAACTCCAAAATTGTATTGCCCTATTAAAACCAAATCCATTTCATGACAAAATCTAATCCCTTCAGTTTTTTGCCGAGCCGTGAACTAGGGTTGAAATCTTGAGTCCTTCACTTTGCGCTCTCGCGTAACTGCCGGATCTGCCTTTATCCCCTTTTCCTGTTTGGATCGTTCAAGGAAGAAGTGTTTTCTCCATTCGTTTCCTTGGAGGAGAAGCACAGGAGTTCTTCATCCTAGGCGCCGGAGAGAACTTCTCTATCAGATCGATTTGGGAGGTGAAAAGTAGTGCACGCTCCTCATCGACAAAGACGAAATGAGGGGCATATAGGCGAGATCGTTTAGATCTACTGTTCTTCTCCTTCAGTCTTCCGTGAAGAACAGATTCATGGGCTCTACTTCAGTTTTCCCAAGGAGTTGTCAACAATCCTTCTTCTCTTGTTCGGTTCTCCGGAGAAGAAAGGGCCATCGATCCCTGCAAAAGTCTAGATCTCCACCAGCGATTGTTTTTCGCACAGGACCACAGCAACCTCAATAGATCTTGAGGAAGAGGCGAACGCTACCAATATAATCCGGCTCTGATTTTCCTTGAGTTTTGAATTCAGTTTTTTGTTTTATTTTATTGGAGAATAGGAGACTTCACTTGAAGCAGTGGATTGTACCAATCTTCATCTTCATTCCCATTGATTTCCATCTCTAACTTCAGGCACCCATATCCTCACTTCTACAGGGAAGTAGTTTTGTCCACTGTAGACCTCCATCAGAGCAGCGCAGAGGATTTTCACTCTATTCGGTTTTCTGGAAGGCATAGTTGACCATGGTTTTCATCAGGTAATGCATATATATTATAAATGCTCTACTGTTTGGTTTTGATCAGGTTACAAAAATGGGACTAAAGGTTCCATTTCCTACAGCCATATAGATGTTCATGTGTTATTTGACATATGTTTGATTTAACTGTGATAACAACATAGATGTCGAATGCACTCTTCATCTTCATTCATAGAACACAAGTACATTATTAAGAATGTCAGGGACCACAAGAATGGTACGCAATCTTGGTTAATTAATTTTCCGCACTTTATTTGCAGCAGTCATTTGCTTGTGTTCATAAAAAAATGTGCATTCTTTATCTACGTAAATTTGAATGGAAAATTATTTAATACATAACTCCTTTAGAGACCGATAGATATTGAATAAGACGATCCTGCATCTGCATCGCCGCTACATTCAGATTGTTGTGATTATCCTAAATTTTTCGATAACACAATTAGACGTAGCGACACTTATATTTTTTTCTAACAGGATGCCTACTTAAAAATAAATAAATCATGTGATCATAGACGGAGATAGTACTAAGCATGTGCACTAAGCATGTTATAAAATATAGGAGATTTTGGATGATAGCGTATGCCAATCTCCCTAAAAGACCCCCCCCCCCCCCCCCCCCCCAAAAAAAAAAAAAACACACCCACACCCACAAAGCGGCAATTGGATTAATAATCGACTGCACTTATTTCTTCATTCGAAATTAGCAACATAAGAAAGTAATTTGCAGTACAATATCATAAATATTTGAAGACAAAAAAATTGTTGCCAAGCTGCTTACATATCCAATGAAGGGCGAATTACCTGGATACTGTTAACATAAAGTTTGGGGCCCATGATGGTGAATTGGAGGGATGGCAAACCGCGTATTCTACGCACAGGACCAAGAGGGAGATCACCGAAAGTTGGAGCCCATTGACGTGGCAACTGAAACTCTAAAAATTGATGAAGCTCTTCAATAGGTGGCTTATCTGAATGATTAGAGCAATAGCATGCACTCATAAGTTCTCAAAGAAAAAGATGGGAAGACGAAATAATCTAAATACGGATTATTTAAAACAAATAAAGCAACGGCGCATGATAAGAGTTTTAGTAATACACAAAATATAGCATATTTTTCAACTTTAGATGCAGGATGTGCAAGAGAAATAAGGAATAAGGTGATATTGCTACTCGTGGTTAAAAATTCAACTGTTGAAATCATGTACAGTTAATCCTATAAGGTAATGAGTGATAAATGCCATACTCAAGTGGCAGTTCCTAATTTTAGCAGTATGACACTTGTATTTGGCTTCTTGAATACCACACAATCCTACCGGCAAAGGATTGGGCATTTTCAACGAGAAAAAGGCTGAAGTCCTCTTCCTCCTGTCAAGAGAACTCAGGGAAAATTTGCTCCTATCAGCCACGGGGCGGGGGTGTGGGGAAACAGCGGCCTAATATACCATTTCAATGTTTCATTTTGAATGGCAAGGTGTGAAGGTAATATACAAGAAATGAATATGGAGATGTCTCCGACATTCTATTCCAGGTTTCGGCTTGTCCAAACAGGGGGGGGGGGGGGGGGCGCCTAATATACCATTTCAATGCTTCATTTCAAATGGCAAGGTGTGAAGGTAATATACAAGAAATGAATATGGAGATGTCTCCGACATTCTATTCCAGTTTCGGCTTGTCCAAACAAATCTAATTTTTTTGAAGGATAAATGCTAGAACTAAAAAAAAAATTTAAAAAAGCGTCCAACTCAGCATTATTTTGCCACCTAGACAAAGGTTTGGTCATTTGCTTTTAAAATAGTGTCTGAAATGAGTTTAGGGACTTACATCTTAAAGGTGATGAAGTTGGACTAAATTTTCTTATCTGAAGAGAAGTGATGTCTGATGATCTATTGTCTTTGTCGGTGAATGTGCGGAACAACTTTAGTCAAACCCCAGTTTATTTCAAACTTGATTTTGAAGGCTTGGTCATACATGGAATGAAGTGTTTTATTCTATGTTTGTTTGGATGGAAATGTGTTTGTTGCAGGTGTGAACAATTTTTATTATCTTTGTTGGGTGGAGAACGTTATTTGAAGTGGTTGTACTGATCTTTGTCGCATTAATATTCATTCTCTCGACCAAATCATGTAACTATATGCACTTGGGTGATAAGTGATGCATCACTAATGGTTTAATACAATGCAATAAATTTAGATCAAGAATCTCCTGTCAGAGTTTATACTTTACAAGCTTATTAAGTTTAATGGGGTAGAAACTAAAGGAGATATAAACAAACTCACAGCGAAGGTAGAGGTTTATAGCATGAGTTAAGAATCCACTGCCTGGAATGCCATTTAATAATGAAGCAATAGAAATAAAAGACATTGATATGACATCAGGGGCCTCTGAAATAGTCGAAAGCCACTGACAATGGCTTTGATTAGTGTTGATTCCGCCTCTTCTAATATGAACACTCACTATGTCCTGCAGAAAGCTTAACCAAACAGTGTCAGTAAGCATCCCTGATGGACCAAGTTTTGCAAGAAGAAGCAGCACGAATAAAAAGCTTACATCTTTCTTTGAGTGAGATATAACAGTGGACCTCAAAGAGTTGAGCAAAGCTGCATTGCGTTCCCGATGGACCAAATTATTATCCTGAAATTACCACATAAGTTACTATTATCAATAATAATGGGAAGAAAAGCTGTCCTATTACCAGTATCAATAATTAGTCATCACCGAGATTATGAATATTATGGTAAAAAAGTAAAAGCATGGCCAAAAGAAGTGCCTGCAGAGTACTTTGCTCTGCTTGAGCGTTCTTGTGAATGTATTGAGAGTTAGCAGCCGCATTAGTATTACAATGGCAAGAACATTTTAGGATATGAAATATTAAGTTAACAAGTGTTACTTCTCTTCTTTGTCAGTTATTTATTTGTCTTATTTGTTTCAACTTCACTTGCAGTAATGCAATAATGTGGTTTGAAGCTACTAGCGTATAGCACAGTTAACCCAAGTTCGAATGTTCGGATATCAACGTATTAGGATGTGAGCATTGTTAGGAGGTTTGGGAAAAAAACTGAGTACCTCACATAGAGGTCTCACTCTTTATTTATACTAATCATGATGGAATAAGATGTGGTGGTACAAGGTGTGGGACTAATAACAGTATGACTCATAACACTCCCCCTCAAGTTGGATCATGGGAACTTCCCAGGCCCAACTTGTTACATATGTAGTTCATTCGAGTCCCCGTAACCCCTTTCGTAAGAATGTCTGCAACTTGATCTCCGGTCTTCACATGCTTTAGCGAAAGAAGACCTTCTTCATATTTTTCTCTAACAAAGTGGCAGTCGACCTCTATGTGCTTTGTGCGTTCATGAAACACGGGATTCGTGGCTATCTGGATTGCAGCCTGATTGTCACACCATAGAGGAGTGGGATCTTGAACGGGATACCCAATTTCACTGAGAATCTGCCTCACCCACATGATCTCAACAACAGTGTGGGACATAGCCCGATATTCTGCCTCAGCACTAGATCTGGCAACTGTGGTTTGTTTCTTGCTCTTCCAGGAGATAAGATTGCCTCCCATAAAGACAGTGAATCCCGTGGTTGATTTCCGGGTGGCTAAGCATCCTGCCCAGTCAGAGTCACTGTATGCCTCTAGATCGGAATGGCCTCGACTCTTGTATGATATTCCCAAACCAGGATCCTTCTTCACGTATCTGATAATCCTGAGAACGGACTCCCACTGAGACATAGTTGGAGCCGCCATGAACTGACTGACCTTACCGACCGCACAAGCAATGTCTGGGCGAGTCATGGTGAGGTAGTTTAATTTTCCAACAATTCTACGGTACTTTTCTGGTGATTCAAAAGGTTTGCTTTCAGCATGAAGACTCTTTTCCCCTGATTCCAGCGGAGAATCCATATGGCCACAGTTGGCCATCCCAAGATCCGATAGAAGATCCAGAGCATATTTTCGTTGGCAAATAAAGAGAGAGTGATCATCATGAATCACCTCAATCCCAAGGAAATACCGCAATGGGCCCAGATCTTTTGTTTGGAAATTAGAGTGTAAGAATGCTTTGAGATTTGATATTCCTGCTGAGTTGCTGCCTGTGATAACAATATCATCAACATATACCAGTAGCAGAATAGTACCAGCCGAGGAGTTCTGATAAAAGAGGGATGAGTCTTTAGTGCTCTTGGTAAGCCCGAACTGGGTAACAACAGCTCGGAATCGAGCAAACCAAGCCCGAGGGGATTGTTTCAATCCATATAAGGACGCTAGGAGGCGGCATACCTTGTTTCGCTCCCCCTCAGCAACGAACCCAGGAGGTTGTTCCATATAAACTTCCTCATCCAGGAGCCCGTGGAGGAAAGCATTCTTAATGTCCAACTGGTGTAAGGCCCACTGGTGGAAAGCAGCAAGTGAAAGGAGTATTCGAAGTGAGGACATCTTCGCAACTGGAACGAATGTTTCATCATAATCCACGCCATAAGTCTGAGCATAACCTTTGGCAACCAGGCGGGCTTTTAGGCGGTCCAGCGAACCGTCTGCATTCACTTTGACAGAATATATCCATTTGCATCCAATCGCTTTCTTGCCGGAAGGTAAGGGAACCAGGTCCCATGTATTGTTTTGTTGGAGGGCAGTCAATTCGTCATGCATGGCTGCCGCCCAGCCAGGATGAGCTTTGGCCTCCGCCACGGTCGATGGTAGATGATATCGATCAAGAGTCGAGTGCAGCGCTCTAGAAGAAGCAGACAAGCCCTTGTAGGAGTGAACATAGAGTGGTTGCTCTCGACAAGTCCGAACTCCTTTCCGGACTGCAATAGGAACCTCTGGGCTAAATGGCTGAATAGTAGCATGTTCTTCTGGAGGAACAGTCGTCGCATCATTGGTAACAGAGGTAGGCTGAGGTGGTGGCACCACTGTACTGACAGAAGAGCGACGGGAGTAAACTCGTCCCCACAGGGGGGACAACAGATCAGTCGGTGAAATGATAGCAGGTTCGTGCCGAGGGACCAATAGAGCATCAAGAGAGGGATCAGGATGAGAGGATCCAGGAGAGGGATAAGGGTCGGACTCCCGGAAGACGACATCCGAAGAAAGGATGTAGCGGCGGAGATCAGGAGAGTAACACCGATATCCTTTAGTGGTCCGAGAGTAGCCGAGGAAGATACATTTCAGGGCACGAGGATCAAGTTTGGAGACAGAAGGGCGAGCATCCCGCACATAGCAGACACACCCAAATACCTTCAAAGGAAGGAGGGGACCGCGATGGTCAGGATAGAGAGTGTGGTAGGGTGTCTCCCCCTGAAGGATGTGACTGGGAAGATGATTAATAAGGTGTGCAGCAGTAAGTACGGCATCCCCCCAGAAGTGTTTGGGTACGTGTTTGTGGTGGAGGATTGCCCGGGTGACTTCAAGGAGATACCGATTTTTGCGCTCGGCAACACCATTTTGTTGAGGGGTATCCGGGCAACTGGTTTGGTGGATTATGCCTTTGTCAGAAAGAAAGGTAGACATAGACTGAGATAGGTATTCTCGGCCATTATCAGTACGAAGACACTTAACACGTACAGAAAATTGAGTAAATATTTCATTCCATAAATGTTGAAAAATAGAAGGTAGCTCAGAACGATTTTTCATTAGATAGACCCAAGTCATACGAGAAAAGTCATCAATGAAAGTGACATAATACTTGTGCCCTAACAATGTAGGAACAGGACACGGTCCCCAAACATCTGAATGAAGTAAATCAAAAGGTGCAGAAGCACGAGCATCAAGACGAGGACTATAGCTAACTCTGTGGAGTTTAGCAAACATACAAGACTCACAACTAAGAGTGGAAACTTTCCCAAGCTCCGGATACAGACGACGCATGACCTGCATAGATGGATGACCATGACGATAATGAAGATCCAGGAATTTGGTGGAGGCCGCGGTACAGGCAAGGTGGGAAACTTCGTCCAGGACATAGACGCCACCACGCAGCTTCCCTCTACCAATAATACGGCTCGTCGACTGTTCCTGAAAAATGCAACCAGAAGAGGTAAATATAGCAATACAATTCAAATCATTTGTAAGCTTACTAATAGACAATAGATTGTAAGCAGACTGAGGGACATGCGCCACCGAGGAGAGTGTCATATCAGGTGTCACATTGCAGCTACCAAACCCAACAATAGGGACCATGGAGCCATCAGCCACAGTAATTGAAGCTCCGCTATGAGGTTTGTAGGAGTGTAAGATACCTGAGGAACTAGTCAGGTGATCAGAAGCACCAGAGTCAGCCAGCCACTGGACCGGCCTCTGGGAGGTACAAACAGGCTGAATGGTTTGAGCCACAGCCGCACTAGGATGTGGTGAGTCAATCTGGAGAGCCTGCAAGCGTCGGTACTCATCCTCGGAGATTTCAACAGTTCTCGATCCCGGAGGTACAGAAGTAGAGTCAGCCAGGTGTGCCGACCGAGGTGGAGGAGGTTTGGAGGCCCAGTCTGGCTTCCCATGAATCAGCCAACATGTTTCCTTTGTATGTCCCCGACGCCCGCAATGCGCACAATGCCTTGCGTCGGTATCACGACCACGGACAGAGCGGCCCCCCCGACTACTTCCCCTTCCTCCTCCTCGTGAAGCAAGAGCCATCGACTCGCCGGCGGAAGTATGTGGAGCGGATGACGAAGTACCGATGGAGCCAGCCTTAGTAAGCCGATGGTACACACTAGCAGTCTGAAGGGTAGTAGGACTCGCCAGCATTTCAGTCTTTGTTGTGGAGAAGTGAGGATCCAATCCATTCAAAAGCCAAAGAAGCACCAGGTGTTCACGTTGAGCCTGATGACCTTCCCTAGTAGAGGGAATCTCCCAAAGGTCTAAAATCTCATCAGCCAGAACCTTCCATTCGGCAAAGTACTCTGTAACAGGACGCGCGGCCTGTCTCAGGTCAGCTATCTTGGGGAAGAGTTCACCAAGTCGAGAGAGGTTGTTCGCCTGAGAGAACATCATGTGAAGAGTGTCCCATAGTTCTTTGGTACTGTCGCAGTTTTTGCACATTTGCTGGACAGATGGATCCATGGAACTCAGGAGAAGAGCAAAGATACGACAATCATCACTATACCAGTCATCATAATCGGTACTCCACAAGTCATGAGTTGGGAGACGAGTAAGGTGGTGAGTACGTCGGATGCCTGCAAGAGACATAGTAACCCCCTTCTTCCATAACTGAAAATTGGAGGAGGTAAGGATAGTGGTAGCAATCCTCGCGTTGGGAGGAAAAGTATTGGTAGAGTCCCCTGCGGGAGCAACGGTCGGAGGAGCAGCGGGAGGAGTAGCGGGAGTACCAGAAGAGCCCATGGCTACGATGAGGGAGATGAGGGATCAAACAGCACGAGAAAACTCAAACAGCGCATCAGCGGCAGTAGAGAAGAGAGACATTACGAAACCTGGCAGACGGGATCTGGACAAGGACTGCTCGATCAATGGAGACAGCAGAGAGACGGATTGACGGAAGAGATCAGACGAGGACTGGCGCAGGGATCGGCGGCGGCTGTAGGTAGCGCTGGAGCATCGAGGACTGGCGCTGGAGCATCGACGAGGCAGGCGCGTCGACGAGGCAGGCGGATCGACGAGGCAGGCGCGTCGACGACGCAGGCGGATCGACCAGGCATTACGCGTCGACGGCGTTACGCATCGACGGCGTTACTGGAGGCGCCTCCCACTATGGTCGCCAAGCACAGAACAGGTGATAGCGGACGAGGGCTGGACGGAGCGGACGAGGGCTGGACGGAGCGGACGAGGGCTGGATGCGGGCGTGAGAGTCGAACGAAAGAAAACCTAACCGTGCTTTGATACCATGTTAGGAGGTTTGGGAGAAAAACTGAGTACCTCACATAGAGGTCTCACTCTTTATTTATACTAATCATGATGGAATAAGATGTGGTGGTACAAGGTGTGGGACTAATAACAGTATGACTCATAACAAGCATATTTGTGTTGAAACCGAGAACCGGTCTCTTGTGGAGTTCGGGGTCCAAAAAAGGGGTGACCTCACACTTCTCTCAAGGGAGAGCGCTAGGCTGAAGGCTTACAGAACTAGGAACAGGACCAAGGGCTCAGCGAGGAGGTCCCACCACACACCCGGAAGGTCTTAGAGCGTTTCCCCTCCCAAGCCAATGCTGAGCTTGGGCACCTTTGGAGGCACTCTTCACCAACCAGAGAAACCTAGGGAGAGAGTAGCCCAAGAACTCTATCCTCTCAAAGGTGCCCCCCTCGGTCCTATTTATAGATTTCCGAGAAGCGGTCTCTCAATAACCAGATTATAGCCTAAGAGATTACAAAAACACCCTCAGGTTTGGCCTGCCAACAGCCAAGTCCCGCTGTTCTGAGATGTTATACGTAGACCATCAGGGTATCCAGGTAAATTCATCCTTGTAGCCCACGGTGGGAGTGGTTCATGAGAGAACCACTCGGCCTCTCACAGGAAGACGAGGGCTGGGACTTGGGGGCTGGGCGACTGGAGGCCTGCTGCCTCCCCACTCGCCCCCCCTGGGGGCCGGGCGAGGGGGGGGCCGGCTGCCTCCCCACTCCCCCCCCCCTAGCTGGGACCTGGGGGCTGGGCGAGTGGGGGTCGGCTGCCTCCCCACTCACCCCCCCCCCCCCTAGATGGAACCTAGGGGTTGGGCGAGTGGGGGTCTGCTGCCTCCCCACTCGCCCCCCTGGGGGCCGGGCGAGTGGGGGCCGGCTGCCTCCCCCCCCCTAGCTGGGACCTGGGAGAGTGGAGGACTGCTGCCTCCCCACTCACCCCCCCTGAGGGCCGGGGGAGTGGTGGTCGGCTGCCTCTCCACTCCCCCCCCTAGCTGGAACCTAGGGGCTGGGCGAGTGGGGGACTACTGCCTCCCCACTTCCCCCCTAGCTGGAACCTAGGGGCTGGGCGAGTGGGGGCCTGCTGCCTCCCCACTCCCCCCTAGTAAGAACCTAGGGGCTGGGCGAGTAGGGCATGCTGCCTCCCCACTCCCCCCTAGTAAGCTCACCCCTGGAAAGCATGACCCGCGCTCCTCGGACTTAAACCCGCCCAAAAGCTCTCCCGCCCCTCTTGCCTGGGGGAGTGCTTCCTAAAAATATTGAGCCTAATGACATGTTGGGTTTTGGGGACCTACTCGGCGAATACAGGGTTGTACACAATCCCCTCTCCTTGCGAGCGAGTCGTACGCTCGGAAAGAAAAGTCCAACCCTGCATATTCGGCGAGTGGCGCTGAGGGGGTTAAGAACACCTCCTAAGATCCCCGCTCAACCGGAGGTGGAGAAAAGACTCAGGGATTTCCTTCCGAAACGTCTATCTAGAGCTATCACCCGAGTGGTCTGCTCACCCAACCGGCTAGTGAGAGCCCGGTCGGCAGAACCGTTTTGAGGCAAAAAGTACCTAGCTTCTCCGAGAGGTCAACCTGCCCTGCCGGCTAGTGAGAGCCCGGTCAGCGGAACCATCCCGGGGAAAAAATTACTTAGCCTCCCTGAGAGGTCAACCTGCCCTGCAGGCTAGTGAGAGCCCGGTCAGCGAAACCATCCCGGGGGAAAAATTACTTAGCCTCCCTGAGAGGTTAACCTGCCCTGCTGGCTAGTGAGAGCCCAGTCAGCGGAACCATCCCGGGGAAAAAATTACTTAGCCTCCCTGAGAGGTCAACCTGCCTTGCCGGCTAGTGAGAGCCCGGTCAGCGGAACCATCCCGGGAAAAAAAATACTTAGCCTCCCTGAGAGGTCAACCTGCCCTGCCGGCTAGTGAGAGCCCGGTCAGCGGAACCATCCCGGGGAAAAAATTACTGAGCCTTCCTGAGAGGTCAACCTGCCCTGCCGGCTAGTGAGAGCCCGGTCAGCGGAACCATCCCGGGGAAAAAAATACTTAGCCTCCCTGAGAGGTCAACCTGCCCTGTCGGCTAGTGAGAGCCCGGTCAGCGGAACCATCCCGGGGAAAAAATTACTTAGCCTTCCTGAGAGGACAACCTGCCCTACCGGCTAGTGAGAGCCCGGTCAGCGGAACCATCCCGGGGAAAAAATTACTTAGCCTCCCTGAGAGGTCAACCTGCCCTGCCGGATAGTGAGAGCCGGTCAGCGGAACCATCCCTGGGAAAAAATTACTTAGCCTCCCTGAGAGGCCAACCTGCCCTGCCGGCTAGTAAGAGTCCGGTTAGCGGAACCATCCCGGGGAAAAATTACTTAGCCTTCCTGAGAAGTCAACCTGCCCTGCCGACTAGTGAGAGCCCGGTCAGCGGAACCATCCCGGGGAAAAAATTACTTAGCCTCCCTGAGAGGTCAACCTGCCCTGTCGGCTAGTGAGAGCTCGTTCAGCGGAACTATCCTGGGGAAAAAATTACTTAGGCACCCTGAGAGGTCAACCTGCCCTGCCGGCTAGTGAGAGCCCGGTTAGCGGAACCATCCCGGGAAAAAAATTACTTAGCCTCCCTGAGAGGTCAACCTGCCCTGCCGGCTAGTGAGAGCCTGGTCAGCGGAACCATCCCGGGGAAAAAATTACTTAGCCTCCCTGAGAGGTCAACCTGCACTGCCGGCTAGTGAGAGTCCGGTCAGCGGAACCGTCTCGGGGGTTAGAATAATCCTAACTCCTAATTTCTACCTGGTTGGAGGGCAGCTTAGTACAATGCGTTCTGGCGTAACCAGCTAGGGATAAAGTTAATTATAATTAAGAACTCATCGATACAAGGTTCATTCAGAATGCTCACCTTTGGAGATTGTTCTACTCCTGTCGCTTGACTCTTCTTCTATGGATCACCGGATTCCTCCCCGGATACCCATACCGACCTTGTCCACACATCCGTCCTCGGGTGCTTCGGGTTAAACTTCTTCGACCCGCTCCGGTCGTTGCCGCTGCTGATGCTGTGTTGGAGCTCTTGCCCTTCTTATTCCTAAGAACTCGGGGCAAGTGGTAGTTGCGTGACCTCCCATTTGGTGGAAGTCGCAATAGGGTAACTCCACTCGGACACCCTCTCTTCCTCCCGCGCGATTCCTTCTTCTTCTTTGGCCGATCCCCATAGCTTGCTGAGGTGGGGGGAGGGGTGGCCTCGAACCCTGCCTGTTATTTTGCTCTGGGTACCTCCACCCTAACTGCTGTTGCGGCTGCTCTTGCCCTCTGGGCTCCTCTCTCCTCCTCCCCTCCTGCTGCCTCGTCTCTGGCTCGCTCAGCCTCGCCAGCCTTTTTGCAAACTCTGGGTTGGCAGCCTGCCCTTCAATCTCTTATGCCGCCCTCTCCATCAGTTCTTCGAAGGATAGGGGGGGGTCTTTCGCTTCATGTTCATCTTGAAGAACCCCTCCCGCAGCCCCACTACGAAGGCCAGCTGGAGGGTGAACCCTGGCACCTCCTAGACGAGTAGGACCTCTTCCTGGAATTTATCCACATAATGGGTCAGCAACTCTCCTGCCCCTTGCTTAATCTTGAAGAGTGCCTCCGCATCCTTCTTCCTTTTCTTCAATGTTGAAAAGCGCAACCTGAAGCTCCGTCGCAGATCCTCGAACGCGTAGATGGAACCTGCGGGGAGCTGGTGGAACCAATCCCTCGCCTTCTCCTTCAGGGTGGTAGCAAAGAGTTGGCACTGGAAGGCATCCGACATTGGAAGGATTGAGACCATGTCTTTGAACCACTGCAGGTGCATGACTGGGTCATCCTTGCTCGGCGAGTGGTTTGCTCTCGCGGAGTCAGCTCACAGACCTCTGCACTAGCCGGGCTACTGAATAGCTGCTGCCCGGGGAGGTCTCGCCCACTTGCTTCCGCCGACACATCCTTCCTGGGCTGCTGGCCGGGAGCGTTCTCGCCTATCTGCAGGGGCGGGACCACCGGCACTGTGGGTGTCTCGCACTCGCCCCTCGTGGCGAAAGTCAGTTGCAAGGTCTGCATGACCTCCCGCTTGAAGTCTTCGAACATTCCCACCGTCACCCCACTCGCAGGCGGTTGCGAGTGGGTCAGATCAATCTCCCCCATCTCCAGCCATAGCGCTCGCTCGAGATCTTCTGTGTTGGTCACTCTCCACGCTCACCGCACCAAAAATGTTGAAACCAAGAACCGGTCTCTTGTGGAGTTCGGGGTCCCAAAAAAGGGGTGACCTCACACTTCTCTCAAGGGAGAGCGCTAGACTGAAGGCTTAGGGAACTAGGAACAGGACCGAGGGCTCAGCGAGGAGGTCCCACCACACACCCGGAAGGTCTTAGAGCGCTTCCCCTCCCAAGTCAATGCTGAGTTTGGGCAACTTTGGAGGCACTCTTCACCAACCAGAGAAACCTAGGGAGAGAGTAGCCAAAGAACTTTATCCTCTCAAAGGTGCCCCCCTCGGTCCTATTTATAGATTTCCGAGAACCGGTCTCTCAATAACCAGATTATAGCCTAAGAGATTACAAAAACACCCTCAGGTTTGGCCTGCCAACAGCCAAGTCCCGCTGTTCTGAGATGTTATACGTAGACCATCAGGGCATCCAGGTAAATTCATCCTTGTAGCCCACAGTACGAGAGGTTCATGAGGGAACCACTCGGCCTCTCACAGGAAGAGGGGGGCTGGGACCTGGGGGCTGGGTGAATGGAGGCCTGCTGCCTCCCCACTCGCCCCTCCTGGGGGCCGGGCGAGTGGGGCCGGCTGCCTCCCCACTCCCCCCCCTAGCTGGGACCTGGGGGCTGGGCGAGTGGGGGCCTGCTGCCTCCCCACTCGCCCCCCTGGGGGCCGGGCGAGTGGGGGCCGGCTGCCTCCCCACTCCCCCCTAGCTAGAACCTAGGGGCTGGGCGAGTGGGAGCCTGCTGCCTCCCCACACGCCCCCCCCCCCCCCCCCCCCCACTGGGGGCCGGGCGAGTGGGGGTCGGCTGCCTCCCCACTCCCCCCTAGCTGGGACCTGGGGGATGGGCGAGTGGGGGCCTGCTGCCTCCCCACTCGCCCCCCTGGGGGTCAGGCAAGTGGGGGCCGGTTGCCTCCCCACTCCCCCCCTAGCTGGAACCTGGGGGCTGGGCGAGTGGGGGCCTGCTGCCTCCCCACTAGCCCCCCCCCCCCCCCCCTGAGGGCCGTGCGAGTGGGGGTCGGCTGCCTCCCCACTCCCCCTCCCCCGCAGCTGGGACCTGGGGGCTGGGCGAGTGGGGGCCTGCTGTCTTCCCACTCGCCCCCCTGGGGACCGGGAGAGTGGGGGTCGGCTGCCTCCCCACTCCCCCCCCCCCCCCCCCCCCCAGCTGAAATCTAGGGGTTGGGCGAGTGGGGGCCTGCTGCCTCCCCACTCCCCCTAGTTGGAACCAAGGGGCTGGGCGAGTGGGGGCCTGCTGCCTCCCCACTCCCCCCCTAGTAAGAACCTAGGGGCTGGGCGAGTAGGGGCCTGCTGCCTCCCCACTCCCCCCCCCCCCCCCCCCCCCAAGTAAGCTCACCCCTGGAAAGCATGACCCGCGCTCCTCGGAATTGAGCCCGCCCAAAAGCTCTCCCACCCCTCTTTCCTGGGGGAGTGCTTCCTAAAAATATTGAGCCTAATGACAGGTTGGGTCCTGGGGACCTACTCAGCGAATACAGGGTTGTACAATTAGGTTGATAGCATATTAGAAAGAAAAAAAAAGTTATATATGGTGTATGGTTCATGATGCAGGATGAATTTGTCGCAAATAATGAGGAAAGACTTAAGCTTCCATGAGGAAACCTAACATATATACATATATATAATCTCAAGGACAATAATGTCCATACACGAAATTTACAAGACACATAAAATACAGAGATAATAATAACTCCAATACTCCCCTCAAGCTGGTGCAAAGATGTCAATCATGCCCAGCTTGGAAATGGTCAAATCTGAATGAGTAGGGCCAACATCTTTAGTGAAGGCGTCAGCAAGCTTGTTGGTCGAGGAGACGTAAGCTGGAAGAACAGTCCCAGTACGAACGTGATCACGTAGAAAATGAACATCCATCTCGATGTGCTTGGTGCGCTCATGTAGCACCGAGTCCTGGGTAAGGAGAAGAGCTGACTTATTATCACAGTAGAGAGTCGAGCCAGTAGCAATGGATAGGCCAAGTTCAGTTAGCAGCGATCGGAGCCAAACCAACTCAGTGACGTTGTGTGCCATGGCGCGGTACTCTGACTCAGCCGACGAGCGAGATACGATGGGTTGTTTCTTACTCCGCCATGAAACAAGATGATCACCATGGAATACACAGAGACCAGACGTGGATCGTCGATCGGTCAAAGAGCCAGCAAAATCTGCATCAGTGAAGCAGGAGAGACTGGAGGCACTATCAGTCTGATAGAACAACCCAAGACTAGGAGCGCGCTTAAGATAACTAAGAACACGTCGAGCAGCCTCTAGGTGAGATGTCCTGGGAGAATGCATACACTGGATCAAAACGCCCACTGAGAAGCTGATGTCGGGCCTAGTATTGGTCAAGTATATCAAATGACCAACCAGACGCTGGTACTGAGAGGGGTCTGGTAGAGGATCACCGGATTCAGCATGAAGGCGATGGTTGGTATCCATAGGGGTACTCGCAAGATGACACCCAAGTAGACCTGCTCCCGAAGAAGATCTAAGGAGTACTTGCGCTGCGAGATGGAGATACCCTGCCGTGAGCGAGCAACTTCAATCCCAAGGAAATAACGGAGGGGTCCAAGGTCTTTCACCTCAAAGACTGAGCGTAGCGTAGCTTTCACCTCAGAGATGCTAGAAGGGTCTCCCCGGTGAGAATAATATCATCTACGTAGACCAAGACAATGGCACGATGACCCTCTGTAGTGGCACATATGAAGCAAGTGTGATCTGCACTGCACTGAGTGAAGCCGGACTGAAGGATAACTGAGCTGAACCGTTCAAACCAGGCACGCGGAGACTGCTTTAAGCCATACAGAGATTTGTGCAGTCGGCATACTCTCCTTGAATACTCCCTCTTAAGGGCAAACCCTAGAGGAGGAGTCATATAGACCTCCTGTAAATCACCGTGCAGGAAAGCATTTTTGACATCGAGCTGGCAGGGCGGCCACGCCCGAAAGGCAGCAAGCGAGAGCAGAAGACAGACACTGGTCAACTTAGCCACGGGAGCAAACGTGGCACCAAACTCGTCCGGAGCCTGAGTAAAGCCCATGGCCACCAAACGAGCCTTATAGCGGTCAATGGCTCCTTCAACAGAGTACTTCACAGTATAGACCCATTTGCACACAACTGCGCGTTTTCCGGGAGGAAGAGGAACCAGAGACCATGCCTCAGTACGATGGAGAGCAGACATCTCCTCCTCCATGGCCTGAACCCACCGCGGGTCAAGGAGAGCCTCAGCGGTTGAAGCGGGTAGGCGAACAGAATCAGCAGCAGCCACAAAAGCCTGGTAAGAGGGTGAGAAACGTTGGTAGGAAACAACACTAGCCAACGGGTGCTCAGTAACAGAGGAACGAACACAAGTACATTTGCCCTTGCGCAGGGCAATAGGTAAGTCAACAGAAGAAGTAAGGGAGAGAGGCTCAAGAGAGGTACTTGCGACCGGAAGAAGCTGATGATCTGGGACTGGAGGAGAAGTGGGTGTACGCTGGCGGCGAGAGCAAGTCAGCAGGACAGGCGGAGCAGCATGTGGGACAGTGGTTGGTGAAGGTGGAACAACTGGGAGAGGTTGCACAGTAGTAGGAAGCACAGGTGAAGGCAAATGAGCAGGGAAGAAGGGAACCTCCTCATGAAATGTCACATCCATAGAGTAAATAACACGACGCAACTAAGGGTCATAGCAGCGGTAACCCTTAGTGGTAGTAGAGTAACCGAGGAAAAGACAACGGATGACCTTGTCGTCGAGTTTAGTACGAGAAGAGCGACGATCCTGGACAAAACACACACAACCAAAGACGCGGAGGGGAATGGGAAAGGCGGAGACGGATGGATGGATGAGGCTGTAGGGGATAACGCCACCAAGAGGACGAGAGGGAGTCCTATTAATAAGGAAAGTTGTTGTAAGAAGAGCGGCGCTCCAATAGGACTTGGGGACATTCATTCCCCGCAGAAGACAACGAACAGAGTCCAAAAGGTGGCGGTTTTTGCGTTCAGCCACCCCATTCTGCTCGGGGGTACCAGGACAAGAAAATTGGTGTAGAGTGCCCTCATTCCGGAGAAAGAGATCAAAAGAACGAGAAGTATATTCACCTCCATTGTCAAAGCGGAGGATATGAACAGACGTGTCATGCTGGGTCTGTATCATACGAGAAAACTGAGAATAGACAGATAGGACCTCAGATTTATTTTTTAGAAGATAAACTCATAAGCAGCGAGAATAGTCATCAATAAAAGTCACAAAATAAGAAACCATCAAATGATACAACAGGGGCAGGGCCCCACACATCAAAATGTACCAACTCAAAACAAGAAGTAGCACGACTAACAGAAGGAACATACGTGTTGCGTGTGTGTTTCGACAGCTCACATACATCACAGCGAAAAGGAAAAACAAAACACATCAGGACAAACAGACACCATCCGCTGAGGGCTAGCATGGCCGAGACGTGCGTGCCAAAGCGAACTGGACGACAAAACATGGGAAGCAGCAGAAGAGGTAGGCGGGCAAGTGTCGGAGGTGGTGGTGGTGGTGGTGGTAGCAGTGGGAGAAGGTAGCTCCAGATAGTACATCCCACTCCTCTCCTATCCCGTACCAATAGTCCTCCTGAATCTCAGGTCTTGAAAAACACAACGATCAGAAAAGAAAGTTACTGAGCAGTTTAAAGAGCGAGTAATACTACTAACGGAGATTAAGTTGAGAGCCAACTGAGGTACAAGAAGAACAAAGTCAAGAGGGAAAGAGGAAGAGAGAGGGATGGTGCCCCGGCTGAGGACAGGGGTAACTGAGCTGTCAACAAGGCGCACATCCCGGTGAGAACAGGGGATAACCTGAAGCAGACGGGAAGACGTACCAGTCATATGATCAGTTGAACCAGAATTAATCACCCAGGGTGACGAATCCTGGTTAACCGTGGCCACGGAGCAAGCAAACGGAGTACTTGAGGAAGAAGAAACAGTGGAAGTAGAGGCAGTAGTGGAAGGTTGAGACTGCTGGAGCTGTTGGAACTGCTGAAACTGGGCCATCATGTGACTGAAGTCAGAGGAGTTGGCACCCAAAGTGTGCTCGACGGGCTCGAAAGACTCGGCAGAGGCAACAGTGTGCCTGGGGACACCACCAGGAGTGGTACGCTCAGAGCCCCTCGGGTGGGGGTATAGCTAATAGCAGGGACTACGGTCATGATACAGACGCCCACAGTGAGAGCAAGGGCCAGGAGGGCCCGCAGAGCCACGACCACCAGAAGAGCCACGACCGTCAGATAGACCACCCCGGTTCCAAGAGCTGGAGGTGGGAGGGCGGTAAGAAGCGGCAAGGGCCATCTGCTCAGTAGGAAGAGAGGAAAGACTAGATTGCCTCTGCATACGTTTCTTAAGCTCTGCAACAATGGAGTAGGCCTCAAGAAGATCAGGCAAAAGTGACATCCCCACAATCTGAGCACGGGTAAACTCATATTCGGGGCGAAGCCCCATCAAGAACTGGTATGTCTCCCGTCGTTGTCGCTGTTTCCGAATAAGAGTGATATCGTTAGGAGATTCCAGATCACTGAGAGGCTCAAGATCGTTGAGCTCGAGGAAGCGATCCTGAAGGTAAGTAAAGTACTCCTGAACAGAACGCTTCCCCTGAGTGGCGGAAGCGATGTCCTGAAAGATGCCGAAGATCTGGGCATCAACACGCGTGTGCCCAAAGGTGCGCTGGAGGGCGGACCAAAGTTCGGTGATATCCTCAAAACGCATGAACTGACTGAAGATGTGGGGCTCCATCGAGCTTTGAATCCATCCAAGAACGATGTACTTTTCGGTCGACCACTTGACTAACTCATCGTTCTTGTCATCCTTGTCGGTCGGTTTGGGCATAGGAGGGCCGCCGGTCAGCCATGAAAGCTTATTCCGGCCGGCGAGAGCCATTTTCATCGAAGTCACCCACGAAGGATAATTTTTCTCATCAAGGAGAATGTTAGTAATCCGTCCCGTAGAGGATCCATAGGTGTCCTTGGAATCCATGATGCAAGGAAGCAACGCGAACAAGATCCCTCCCGCAAAGGAGATCGGGGACCGAAGAAAGGAGGATAGAAACTTCACATACACAACATCAAGAACGGCTCCATGGAGAAAACTAGGAGGTCATCAGTTCTCCATGGACAAGACTAGGGCGCAGCGGGATCGGGAAGAGGAACCGCTGGAGCGCTGGAGTCAGCGCTGCTACGGGTCGAGAAGAGGAACCGCTGGAGTCGTTGGAGTCGAGGAGAGAAGGCGATGCGGGATCGGGGAGAGGAGGCGTTGTTGTCGCTGGAGTCGACGTTGTTGCGGGTCGTGGAAGGGGGCCGCTGGAGACGCTGGAGTCGGCGCTTCCGCTGGAGCGCTGCAGTCGGCGCTGCTACGGGTCAGGAAGAGAAACCACTGGAGTCGGCGCTGCTGCGGGTCCGGGAGAGGAGGCGCTGCGGGATCTGCGAGAACGGGAACGGAGGTATCAGCGAGAACGGAAACCCTAAGCGAAACTTATCCTCTGATACCGTGTCGCAAATAATGAGGAAAGACTTAAGCTTCCATGAGGAAACCTAGCATATATATATAATCTCAAAGACAATAATGTCCATACACGAAATTTACAAGACACATAAAATACAGAGATAATAACTCCAATAGAATCTACATGTGATGAACGTGTGATTACCCTTACCCTAACTGCATTGCAAGTGAGCACGCGACGAATGCAATGTACCTACAACCAACCCTAGAATGATGTGAAATCATAAACACAATCCAATGAATAAAATACCAATTTAATGCAATGTAGGTTGTGAGTGCGGATGTTCTAGATGCAACCCAAATGTGAAATGTAGTGTGACAATGAAATAGTTTGATTGCAAATTAACAGTAAGTAATTAGTTAAAATAGAGCTTACTCAGGAGCACATTGGTTCACATAAAATTAAATTGGAAAAAATGAGCATTAATTCACAAGCAATTGAGGCGCAAGTATTTCATGCACGCGTCAAATAAGCCCGACAAGTCAAGTGATTTCACGGAAACACACCATATAATAATTGTATTCAACTAAACATAGTCCAAAGAACAATAACAAAAAAAGAACACCAAAATACGACTTACGCGTGCAGGCAATGGCAAAATGTGGCAATGGTAGAGAGTCAAGGGTTGTTGGCTCCAACTGAGGATGGATGTTGCTGATGGGGGCAAGGATGGCTTAGGTGGGGCCTGAAGTTGCAAGAAGAAGGGACAGGTGTGTCTGGAGGAGGGTGTGGAGGCTTGCGGGACTGTGACTGGGAAAAGGAGACCGGGAGGAATGGATCTGATGGGAGACTGTCGAGGAGGGAAGGATCTAGCGGTGGACTGTCAGAAGGAGGCTGGAGACGAAGTGGCTTGCAGGGGAGAGGAATGGGAGGTGATGATTGACGACGGGAGGGACTTGTCGGCGCTGGCTTGCAAAGGAGGAGGATTGGTCAGTGTGGGGTCTGGATGGAGGGCTAGTCGACGTCCGGCTGGGATAAAGGAGGGATGGTCTTGGCTGCAGATGGAGGAAGAGGCGGGCTGCAGTTGGAGGAGATGTAAGCGATCGGCTGGCGGATGTAAGCAGGGTTACGGTGGCGGAGAAACTCGTGGATTGCGGTTGGGAGGCGGTGATTCGCTACCCGTTCGGGCGATCCGAGTCCACGATTGTGCCCGGATGGTCATTCCGAGTCGATTTGATATATTAGATAATATGTTTTGAGTTGTATTTGACGCCTGATTTACCCGGACAATATGAGTCGTTTGATTCGGGTCCCCAAAGTTGTAAGTATAAATAGTGCAGGAATCGGTTATTGTGGGCATCGAAGGTTAGTTGCAATTTCTGCAGCCGTCGGTCTCCCCCTTCAGGTGCGACGCCATAAGGAAATCCCGCTCCTCCCTCCTTGGTGCGACTCCAAGGTGATCTCCACCTCCTCCTCCCTCTCCCCTCCAACCAGCCACCGTGAATCCCCCTCCCTCCGTTTCCCGCAAACTCCCGCTTCTGTGGTTGGATTAGTTCTTGATCGCTTGGATGCTCATTTTAATCATATGAGATCTATCTTAAGAAGAATCAATAGGAGAAAGCCTAGGTTTTAGGTCAAGCCATCAATATGACTAGTAATGCTCCCACTGACATGAGAGACCCTACAACTGATTTTGATACTTCTCATTTTGATGCGACTTGGTGCTCATATGATCTTAAAGTTGAGTCTGATCATGACCTTATGATACAGGTGGAGATTGATACTAGTATGACTATTGAGCGTGGTCACGAGAGTGAGGACGAACGACCTAGTGGCACTGTGATGGTATATCCATCCTCCGCACCTCACTTAGACCTAGTGTCTCCTTTGGCTAGTGATCCGGTTCTCGACACTATACCGATTGACCCATACTTGAGTAGGGGCTCTACCTACTCTGCCCCTGTCATTATCCCAAGTCACATCACTACTGAGAGCCGAGAGCATAGTGTTGACTTCATATTGACTACCTCACCCGCTTACGAGGACACTACTTCTATTGGTGATACTCATCTGGAGGATAATCCCACTATTATTGACTTCATTGTTGAACCTCCCAATAAGCCTTCTGTTGATCCACTACTCCCTTGGGAGGGTCATGGGGCTAGCATGGATTTTATTGTGGGTGTCCTACTTGTTCCCATGGGTACTACCGTTATTGGTGCTTTCCGCTTGGAGGGCCATCCTGACATTGTTGACCCCTCAGAATTAACTCTAGTATGGATGGTTTGTTTCATCACGTACGCGATGAATTTTCGTATACACCTCCTGGTGAGCCACCTGACGGGCTTTATCATTTGAGAGGTACCCATCACACCCGTGCGTCGTGCTCTCTTATCACCAACTACGACGTTCCTACGGGTGATGGCGTCATTCACACTGAATTTTTCTATCGACCACCCAGTGAGCCTCCTAATAGGCCGCCCCATGTTAGAGATATCCAAGTCATTGTCATGCTTTCCCTTAGGAAGTGTGCCGAGTATATCGTGCTTCATTTGCATCATTCACATCATTTGCATAAGTCTATTGAGTCATTTGTTTATCATTTGCATGCACTTCACGAGTCGGTCCGTAAGACAATTGCATCTAGTAATGATTACTATAAAGATCGAGCAAATCAGCACAGGAGGGAACAAATCTTTGAGGCGGGAGAACAAGTGATGATTCACGTTCGACCTGAGAGGGTCCCGCAGACCAGCAAAGAAATTAAGAGCTTGTTGAATGGGCCCCTATACAGTAGTGTGGCGGATCGGTACGAACGCATATGAAATTGACATCCCTCATGGTATGGGCATTAGCTGAGTATTCAACGTAGAAGATTTGACTCCTTACTAGGAGGAGCGCGTGTATGTGGGCCCTTTCTCCACAATCATACCTAAGCCCTTGCTCCCGTTAGTCCCTACCAGTCCTTCCCTGTTTCCACCTGAGGAGTCGCTCCATGAGGGTCACCCTGCACCAGCAGTCAGACGGAGATACATTACAGTCAGAGCCACTTACTCCTACCGGCGACATACTTCAGATCATTGGTCACGACTTATATACCGCAAGCGAGCGAGATATCGTACGTTATCTTGTTTGTTGGAGCGGTCGCCCGCTAAATGACGCTACATGGAGTTCTTCAGAGGAGCTTGAGAGAGTCGCCCCGCCGCTACGCAGAGAGTACGACCATCTTCACTCACCAGAGATGAGTGCTTTCAAGCCGGGGGAGTTGATGACGCGCAACGCCCGACACAGGTCTATTCCCGCAGGAGGTGGTGATCCGCTACCCGCTCGGGCAATCCGAGCCCACGGTTGAGCCCGGATGGTCGTTCCGAGTCAATTTGATATATTAGTTTATATGTTTTGAGTTGTATTTAACGACCGATCGGCCCGGACAATATGAGCCGTCCGATTTGGGTGCCCTAAGTTGTTTTAAGTATAAATAGTGCAGGAATCCGTCATTGTGGGTATCGAGGGTTAGTTACAATTTCTGCAGCCATCGGTCTCCCCCTTCAGGTGCGACGCCAAAAGGAAATCCCGCTCCTCCCTCCTTGGTGCGACTCCAAGGTGATCTCCACCTCCTCCTCCCTCTCCCCTCCAACCAGCCACCGTGAATCCCTTTCCCTCCGTTTCCCGCAAAATCCCGCTTCTCTGTCGAGCAAAATCCCGATACCCTTCTCCATCGCCTCTTCCTGATGCTAAACCAGACGCCGTCTCCTCCCCTCCCTCCCGTAAGCCATTGTCATAAGCTTCCTCTCGGCCTTCCTGCCGCCGCCTTCCCCTCTCCTAGAGTTCCCCGTCCACCGCCAGCCACTTCACCAGCCTCGTCTCCCACCAAGCCCCCCCCCCCCCCAAAAAAAAAGCCCATGTTCAGCAACCGAACCCTACATTCCCTTCCTCATTCCCTACCGCCACCCCACCATGAGTTCCCCACTGCTACCAGCCCCTAAACCCCCTTGTCGTAAGTCCCTACAGCCACCAGTCACACTCAACCAGCCACTACTTACACAACCCGAGCCCCACTAGTCCAGGAGCCTCTCCCAGCACCTTCCTACTCTACAGCGACCTTGGATGCCCGCAATCAACCGTCATTTACCGCCGCCTGCATGCGTAAGTTGTAGTTGTAATTGTAGTTTTATTTTCTATCGTTGTGTATTTTGCACTCTATATGTAGTGTATGTTTATTGTCATTTGCTTTAGTACTGGGCTCCTTATGACTTGCGGGGCTTATTATGCACGTGCTTAAAAGTAATTGTTCTTTGGTTGTTTGTTGAATGTCATTTGCTTTACCTAATCAATATTTGTGAACACTTATGCATCTGCATCTTTCTTATATTACTAATTACTGCTGCTAATTTTTAAACGGACATTCCCTTGCAATTACATTATATTACATTGCATATAGGATTGCACTTAGAGTCTTCACCCCAAGTCAATCTGCCACTGCATCAGAAGGAGTCGTGAGTAACAATGAGGATATGTGGGAATATCGAAGCCTAAGAGTCACACCAAGGGGGCCTCTCGGAGTCGCACTGGGAGGGAGACCAACGGTTTCTGAAAACTGAATCAAAAACCTTGATCCCTCAAACTACAACCTTGCATGCATATGTATATGGGAAACAACTAGAGCATCCGAATCAGACGACTCATGATGTTTGAACTGATCGAATGTCAAATACAACTAAAACATAATGAATAAATACATGAAACAGACTCGGAACGACCATCCAGACTCATCTGTGAACTCGGATCGTCTGAATGGGCAGCGTATCGCCGCCTTTTGTGGAAATAGACATGTGTGGGTCAACGATCTCCATTAATTCCCCGCGGCTTGAAAGCACTCATCTTGGGTGAGTGAAGATGGTCATACTCTCGGTGCAGCCCAGGGGCGAGTCACTCAAGCTCCTCCGAGAAGACCCAAGTATCATCTGCGGTCGGACAGTCACTCCAACGGACTAGATATCTCAGCGTATCTCGTCCACCGATGGCGGTGAAATCATGGGAAACAATCTGAACTATACCTCCTGCAATCGTTGATATCTCTGATAAGATGTATCTCCGTCTGACAACTGAACTGGTAGAACCATCAGTGATGTGAGGTGACTTTCATGGTGTGACTTATCAGACCGAGAATGGGGTAGGGTAGGGGTATATGAAGGAATGTGGCTCAGGCGTAGTGGTGGAGAAAAGATCTGCATATGCGCACTCCTCGTAGTAAGGAGTCGGGTCATCTATATTGAATACTCAGTTTATCCCCATATTTTGAGGGATATCAATTTCATATGCGTTCGTCTTGATCCTTCGTATGACTGTGTAGGAGTCTATCCGTCGAGCTCTTAATTTCTTTGATGTTCCTGAGGAGAATCTCTCAGATCATACGTGAATCATTACACGCAGTCCTTCATCAAAATTTCGCTCTCCTGCAGTGATCTGTCTGAATTTTATAATAATCATTACTTGTTGCAATTTTTTTCGGACTGCTTCATTGGATTGATGTAAATGCTTAATAAAAGACTTTGGAGATTCATGCAAGTGACGAACAAAAGACTCAGCGGACTCATTTAAATGATGCACGTGAAACACAACAGACACGACGCACTCTCTAGCTGGAGGTCCGACAACGAACTGAATGTCTCTAAAATGGGGTGTCCTATTATGAGGCATTTTGGGTGGAATGTAGAAATACTCATCGAGTGGGCGACGAATACTCAAATGACTCCATAAGACATCTGCACTAAAATACGAGTTCACAATGTGTCAAATGTCTCATAGGGAATGTGACGCATCAGGAGGCTCACCTGGCGCGGTGTCGAAGAATAAGTTGAGTGCAACGATTGCCGAACGAATGTTTGGGATGTTGATACAAAGGTGCAACTCTGGGTTGTTCCGACTGACTCCAAAAGGAAAAAGCTCATCATGTGGCTCTCCAAGAGGTATGTATGAAAATTCGTCGTGAGTGCGATGATCACCTAGAGTGAATACCCGAGTCAGACAATCGAAGGCGGCGTTAGAGTGCGGCGAGTGTCTCCAAGAAGAAAGAACTCATTTGGTGGGTCAACAGTAGTAGGATGATTCTCCAGATGAGAATCGTCGACAATGATAAAGTCGTTGGGGATAGAAGGAACAACTACCACAAAGACAATATTATGCTCAAGAATCTCACTTATAATGTAACTCGACACTAACTCATCATAAAGCTCTGATGAACAAGCGCTCAAGGGTGAGCCGATGGTCAGGGCAGTAACTAACTCAATACATGTGATAGGGGAAGGATGTGCAACTATAGGAAAATTCTTGTGTTTCCTTTCGGCCGTACCCCCCCCCCCCCCCCCCTCTTAATGTCGAGACACGATTTTCCCCCTTCTCACAACTCATTTAGTGCCCGCAAGTGATTTCCTTCCGCCGTCTGGAACGAGCGCATGAAGTAGGATTCTGTTCGATCAGAGGCGTGTGCCAATCTCTTCCTCCTCACGATAAATCGTCGTCGACCTCTCCTCCCGAAAATCGGGAACTGTCGGCGTCCCGGGAGCCAATCAGCCTCCTACTTAATCCACTTGGCCATGTAATTACCAGATTGAAATCTGCAGTAAATTTCATCGTGGATTTCATGTCTCCTCCTTGCTCGGATTCAAGAATCGAAGTTTCCTTTTTTTCTCTTCCATGACATCCCCGTTGAGGCAGATTTTTCCATCGATTCTGCACAGGTAACATGCATTTTCCCTCTTTCCAGTCAATGCTCTTATATCACTCCCGTTCAAAGCTTCTGGTTGGATCGACAACTTCCAATTTAAGTGTGGCCATTTCCGTTTCAAAAAATGCAACCATCCACTGATAGAGAAGTAGTAACTTTTCCTGTGTTCTCGTCCTTCGATTCACTTCCCCTTTCATCTCATTCTTTCATGTGAAGTTCAAGGAGATTGAAGATTTTGGCGTATTTTGGTTTGGACGGATAAAGGGCTAACAACATCGGCAAACAACAATTGTCTCTTCCTTTGTGCTTAGGGCAAGATGGGGTTCCTCCTCTATCCCGAGTCTTTCCTCTTAATGATTATTTTCCTTCTTTGTGAAATGGTATTCCTAAAAATATAGGAAAAATAAGTGTATGTTTAATTTGTCCATTTTAGGGTCCTTGAGGAGATTTGGGAAAGTAAGTGATGCAGGACAGGCGTCACACCTGCCTGCCACCCTGCAGCCTGGCGTCGCACCAGCCCAGGGGGCCCACCTTGGCGTCGCACCAAGGCGTCTTTAATCAGGTCCGCGACCCGTACACCCCAACCCATCCCCGGCCCCACCACAGGGCCGATAGGTTGTTGAGGTCGGGGCTCGATCCCCCGACCTCCTTGATAAAGAGTCTTCAGGCAGACTCTCATCACCAACTGAGCCCCGGCCTCAACAACCTATTGGCCATGTGGTGGGGCCGGGGATGGGTTGGGGTGTACGGGCCGCGGACCTGATTAAAGACGCCTTGGTGCGACGCCAAGGTGGGCCCCCTGGGCTGGTGCGACGCCAGGCTGCAGGGTGGCAGGCAGGTGTGACGCCTGTCCTGCATCATAAAAGTGCAGGCTCAGTTGGTGATGAGAGTCTGCCTGAAGACTCTTTATCAAGGAGGTCGGGGGATCGAGCCCCGACCTCAACAACCTATCGGCCCTGTGGTGGGGCCGGGGATGGGTTGGGGTGTACGGGCCGCGGACCTGATTAAAGACGCCTTGGTGCGACGCCAAGGTGGGCCCCCTGGGCTAGTGCGACGCCAGGCTGCAGGGTGGCAGGCGGGTGTGACGCTCGTCCTGCATCATAAAAGTTTTATGATGGGTCCGGGGATGGGTTGGGGTGTACGGGCCGCGGACCTGATTAAAGACGCCTTGGTGCGACGCCAAGGTGGGCCCCCTGGGCTGGTGCGACGCCAGGCTGCAGGGTGGCAGGCAGGTGTGACGCCTGTCCTGCATCAGTACTTGGGACACTAGTAGGAACGTGTGTAGACGGTTGTTAGGTTTGTATTGCTCGAGTCGGGAGGAAGAATTATCTTTCTCGGTGGCTAAGAACTTGCCCCAAGCAACTCTCGAAGCATTGGTATAAGTTAGTTCAATGTGTGAGCATGATGTAGGCCTTCACTTTGGCCAGGTTGAGCTTTGTATACTGACCCTATCATTATCCTTGCTAGCCCCTTTGTGCCTACCCCGTCTCTTGATTCAGCTCCACTTATATTTCACCAAGGCATGCAAGCTAATCCTCGTCGCGCTCCCAATCCGAGCTTGTGTTGTATCAATTTTAATTGAGCGTGTTGATGCAGTGAAATTTTTTGTGAAACTGTGGTTTGCGCTTCCTCGGATTATTTGCTGAAAAAAAGTTATGAGAAAAGAAAAAAAGAAATTAGAGCAAGAAAAGAAAAGAAAAGAAAGAAAAATGCTTGGTTAAGAAAAGAACCAAATTGAAAATCTTTTTAAGAATTGTCTTGAGAGTAGGCGGTGCAAACACCCATATTTTCAGGTTCAAGTCTGGGGTCCTGAAGGCGGCGGGGTGGAAGTCCGGCGCGGTGGCTGAAAATGTCAGGAAATAGCTGGAGGAGCCCCGAAAGATCCGGAGGGTGGCTGCCTGCGATGGTAACTGAAGGAAGGAGTGTCTCTGTCTGCACCAAGAAGGAGGAGGGGGACTGTCGGGGGTCCTGACCGTGCCACTGTATCAAGCGGGAGCCCGCAGGCCATGATAGTGTAAGGCGATCGAAGTCCCAAGTGAGGGGTCCCAGGGTGCGTAACCATCGAACCCCCAGAACCAACTCAAATCCACGGAGATCGATGACGAAGAGATCTGTCTGTGATGGATAGCCGTCCACCGAGAAGGCAACCTGCCGACATACACCCGGACATGGCATTTGTTGGCCGTTAGCCACGACAACCTGAACATGACTGCGGGGAGCAAAAGGGAGGCGCAAGCCCTTCGCCCGATCGTGGCGTATGAAGCTGTGGGTGCTACCCGTGTCCATCAGGGCGAGCAGAGGTGTCCCCGCCACGTCTACATAGAGCTGAATTGTGCACCCCTCCTGGGGTCCGGCTAGCGCGTGAATGGACAGATGCGGAGTGCCGATGTCGTCGTGCCCTTCCTCGTCCTCATCAGAAGGATCATCCACTTCGAGCCAGAAGAGCCGCTTACACCTATGGGTCGGGGTGTAGGGTTCGTCGCAGTTGAAACATAATCCCTTCTCCCGGCGAGCCGCCATTTCCGGGCGGGATAGACGTCGACGAAACGTGGGACGCGGTGCTGCCTCCCCGCTGGGTGGCCGAGGGTCCGAGAACCCACGAGGTGGGCGAGGGCCCGCATGATCAGGACGGATGGGGAGCGGTCGGTCCAGCTGTAGACGGCGTTCGCAGGCTCGAGCCAGGCACATGACAGTGGTGAGGTCCTGCGGTTTCTGGAATTCAACGTCCCATCGGAGGCGTTCCGGAAGACCGGCTGTAAAAAGAGGCACTTGCTGGGACGGTAATACTGAAGTGGCACGCGATAGCAACATCTGAAAGTGCTCCACGTAAGTCTCGATGGAGCCGGAGTGCTTGAGAGCAACAAGGTCGCCAAGAGGGTTTCCGGCCATTGCCGGGCCGAACCGCAGCGTGCAGGCTGTCCTAAAATCATCCCAAGAACAGTCGAGATGCTCCCGCTGGAACTGGGTGAACCACAGTTGTGCTGGCCCCAATAGGTGGAACGACGCGATCCCGACGCGGTCCTCGTCGGCGGTTCTTTGGTTCTGGAAGAAGATGTCGCAGCGTGTTAGCCACGGTAGGGGGTCTTCGCGGCCTTCAAAGATCGGAAAATCCATTCGGATGGAGCGGGGAAAGGGAGGGTTGTCCGGTACGGGTGAGCCGAGTCGACCCGGTTGGCTGACGGCGAGGCCGCTTGGCCGTCGCAATGGGTGTCGGGGTGCCTTGGATGGTGTCCAATCGGGCATTGAGAGCCTCCATTTTCTCTTGTTGAGTGGCGAGCATAGCTTGAAAGCGCTCCATGATTTGAGTGAGCGAGGGACCAACGTCGCCCATAGTGGCTGTCGGGCGGAGGATTGGAATCGGGGAGGGCAGAAGGCCCGCTTGCAATGTCGGCGGAGGCGGCTGGGAGCGGTTCCGTGAGGTGAGGGCGTCGCGGTATGTGCCGGAGGTAGAGACGCCGGCGTTTGGCTCTGATACCAAGTTGATATGTGCTCGTGACTGAGAGCGTGTGACCGGTCGAGAGAAGGAGTGATCCCACCAAGGATGGGTCGAGCCCTTCCAAGATCCGGGTGGGGCTATGGTTGGAGCAGCGAGGGAACCGGCGAAGGACCTGAGACCGGCGGTGAGGAGCAGCGGAGGAGTTGCGAGCTTGAAGGGGGCGGAGCGGCGTCGGAGCGGCTGGCGATGGCGGGCTGGATCGCGTCTGCGGCTGGCGATGGCGGGCTGGATCGCGTCTGCGGCTAGGGCGCGGGATCGGGGAAGTCCCCCGATAGAGAGAGAGAGATATGGAAAGGAAGAGAGAGAGAGAAGTAGGAGGATTAAATTTCTGCTTACCCAAAACATACCAAGCCACCACCTATATCCGGTTCACAAGTTGGGCCCCCCATTTGGGCTTAAACATATGGGTTCATAGAAATAGAAGAGCTGAATTAAAAGCGGACAGAAAATATAAAAGATAACTTCATTCCTCGGCGGCGTGTTGCTGGCGGCGTTGATACGTGCGGCCCCAGTGGGGGTCCCGCTCGGTCGGTGTCATAACAGTGTGGTGCACTCGTGTTTTTATTTTGGTGCTTGGATAAATTCTTTGACGCAAGCTCTTTTGGATTAGGTGCGGAAACCTTCATGTTTATCATTGTAAACCCTACCGAATCCCAAGCCCCATATTTATCCTAAAGTCCTATTGACTAACGCATTTAATCGAACTAGTGTCGTGGAGAAAGTGTGACCGGGTGAGCTTATGGTCACCGACATTGATGGATTTCAATGGAGGTTGTTCCGAACACCGATCTTGAGTAATACTAGCCTCAGCGATCAGTTTACTTTCTTCCTACGCGAGACCGGACGATTCACCGTGATTCAACTTTTGAGTATAGATAATATATATGTACGCTTTTAGATTATTACAAAGTGTTTGTATAATTAAAAATTTCTTCTACTGCATTTCTACGCGCGCGAGCATGCGACTTCGCATGGTACTCCGCTTCTACAATTGTTAAGTCAGCTAATCAATTTTTCCGCCCGCATAAGGAATGATTTTCTCGGGACGAGCAAATGGTTAAGTCTGGGGGTGTGATGAGTCTCATTTATATACGCTTTTATGGACTCATCCGGGCTAGTTTTCACTCTTGTGCACATCCGTTTCGAGCTATTATTGCTTATATTTCTCTTATGCACACTTGCGCGCACTTACGTGCTTTGTGCTCTATTTATGCCCGTTTTGGTGTGCGTTTGCGCTCCATGTTGGGGGTAAGCACATGGTGCTCCCCAATCCTTTTTCTATGATTGATTGGTGCTGGAAGTGCATTCCCAGCTGGATTGCTATTCTTGCAGGTGGTTGGATCATCCCATTTTGCCCAGAAATCATGATTGTTTATATCGCACGGTCGTGCGTTTTCCTCGACGCACGGACGGTTGCGGTCGTGCGCCTTCTTCTGGGTAGAAAATGGTGATTTGACTTTGTTCGTGCGTTTTTATGCACGGGCAGTTGCCCGTGCGTGAAGGAAACGCATGATCGCCTGTTTCGCCTGTTTTTAGCCAATCTGGATTTGGTCGTGCGTTTTTACGCACGGGCGGCTTCGACCGTGCGTGAGTAAAACGCGCAGGCGCTGCTGCTTCTTCCTCAAGGCATTTCTTTTCGTTAAATAATGCACGGGAAACGCACGGTCGTGCGTTCGACCGTGCGTGACTAAATTTCTGCCGTTTTAGTATTTAAAGCAGGAAATCTGCTGCTGAAAGAGAGACCCGCGGGAAAAACTCTGCAAGCCCGCCATTTCCGCCCATTTCGCCTCTCCACCACCGGCTGACCTAGGAGGAGCTCCGACAACCTTTGTCCTGCAAATCTTCTGCCAAAGCTCCCTCCTTGGCCTCCTCCATCATCTACGAGTTCAAGAACGCCATCGACGGAAGATTTCTGCTACATTCAAGGGATCTCCAACAAGAGTAGCTGGAGATAGACCACGAAGAAGACGGGTAAAGTAGAGGAAGGTGACAGCTCCTATGTACCCCGGACGCAACTGAAGACCGAGCACGGACGAGGCTTGACAACCCTGCGATTCCAGCCGCGAATCTTCAGCATAGTCTTCGAGCTTCAGTGACCTCTTTCCCTTTTGTGTATAGTTTATGATTTCTTCATGGTATAATGTACTTTCCTACGGATGATGTTCATAACTGTGTTTAAGTTATTGTGATTTCATTTCGGTGAAATGTGTTGTGGTTTATGAGATTTGAGGAGCGCCCTAGTCCGCCATCCACTCCACCGCTCTGTAGTGCGCCGCACTAGCAATTGCTAGTTGCGTGTTCCGCGACGAGGTGTCTACGACCCTCATTCCGCTGGTTACAAAACATCCATCCGCTAGCCTTCTCGTCCACCCGCTCACCGAAGCACGGCATCACGGCCTGCATTCCATCCCGACAAGCGAAGCGGAGCTCTAGGCCCGCATTTTCTTTCACTGTTGCTAATCTAGGAAAATAAAAACCCCCTTTTTATTAATTACATAAGAATCTATATAAGTAATTCCCTAAAAAGAATTCATACAACCCAACTTGCAGTCCTCTGAGAACGATATTCTGGGAGTCTCTCCCAATTTTACTACTTGAACGACCGGTGCACTTGCCGTAATCGCATCAATGCGCCAAACTGGAAGAAATCTAGTGTCGTATTCGTCTAGAGACCGACAGTGACTTTCTTCTCTTACTCTGTCCGCATTCCATTTAACCAACACACCGATTCTTAATCTTTTAAGTTTTCAGCTTCCAACGCACCGATTCATGATCTTTTACGTCTAGTGTAGGATTTTCTATGTTTTTTTTTTTCAAATTCCATGGTGAAAAGGTAAAGGTTTTTAGTTGGCTTCACAATTTAGGAGCCGCTGATTGCTGAGGAGTTGTTTTCCTTTCCATTTTGCTTCCATCACTGATTCTGCCTTCCATTTTCTAGGAAGAAAGGATTTCATAGCTTCTTGTAAATACAAGGGAACTTCCGAGTATGTTCACTTCTCCTTCCACATCTATTTTCTGCATGCAGGCAACATTCCACTTAAACGATTGGAAATGAGAAAACGTAAAGAATTGGCAATTCCAATTCCCACTGATTTGTAGTCGAATGACAGAATTAAAATTGACTAGATTTCATTTCCCACGGGAATTGGAATTGGGCCAATTCCAATTCCCACCCCCTAATTCCATCCAAACGAACGGACCCTAAGAGTTTTGCTCTCGTGTGTTGCCTGCAAAGGGTGGACTTTGACTCAGTTAGATGTGAAAAATGTCTTTCTTCATGGGGACTTGGAAGAAGAGGTCTACATGTCGTTACTGCATGGTCTTACCCTAGCCGGATCTGGGGGAAAGGTATTTAGGTTGAAGAAAGCCTTATATGGATTAAAACAATCTCCTTGGGTATGGTTTGGGAGATTTCACAGAGCTATGGTTGCATTTGGATATTCCCAGAGCAATGCCGATCATACTTTATTTGTAAGGCACGAACATGGGAGACTCACTGCTCTTATTGCTTATGTGGATGATATCATTATCACGGACGATGATACTGAAGAGATTCAAACTCTGAAACAAAGACTGGCAAAGGAGTTTGAAGTAAAAGACCTGGGAAATCCCAAATACTTCCTGGGAATTGAGGTCGCTCGATCAAATCATGGCATATTCATATCTCAGAGAAAGTACATTCTTGACTTGCTCCAATCATGTGGGATGAATGGGTGTAGACCTGTTGATACCCCAATTGAAGTTAACCACAGATTCGGTAGAGATGATGGGGAAGTGGTAGATGATATCACTGGGTTTCAACGATTGGCAGGTCGTCTTATCTATCTATCACATACTCGTCCGGATATTTCATATGCAGTTGGTGTTATTAGTCAGTTCATGCACTCACCACGAACCCGTCACTTAGAAGCTGATCATTGAATCCTTCGGTATCTTAAGTCCTCTCCTGGAAAGGGCATCCTATTCTCCCCGGGCAAAGAGCTGACCGTTGAAGTCTATACTGATGTTGATTGGGCTAGTTCAGTTGACGACAGGAGGTCCACCTCTGGTTATTGTTCTTTAGTTGGTGGTAATTTGGTAACGTGGAGGAGTAAAAAATATGTGGTTGCCAGGTCTAGTGCTGAGGCAGAATTTAGAGTCATGGCTCATGGGATTTGCGAGAGACTGGATTAAATCTCTCCTAAAAGATCTTGGCATGAAAAAAAAGGATCTCGTGAGGCTTTACTGTGATAGCAAAGCCGTCATTAACATTGCTCACAATCCTGTCCAACATGACCGCACAAAGCATGTGGAGGTTGATCGTCACTTCATCAAAGAGAATATAGAAAGAGGAGTTGTGAGCACACCTTTTGTCCCTTCAGATCAACAGTTAGCGGATGCTCTCACCAAGGGGTTGAGTCAGAACGTGTTTGGAAAAATTATGTGCAAGTTGGGCATGCAAGATATCACACGCCCAACTTGAGGGGGAGTGTTGGAATTATATGAGTTTTTATGTTGTTTTATTATTTAGCCTTGTATCTCTCTCCTATATAAAGAAGAGTGTCTCTTTACTCTAATCTAATTTTGTTTTGAGCTTCTCCAACACTTATTTACTTGAAACAACAATATGATAGGTGGTAGTGATGCAGGACGGTCCTATAAGGGGGGATAATGGGTGAACTCTACATGCAACTATATGAGATCCGACGATCTGTAACTTGCAATAATAAGTTAATAACTTCATAAAATTGATGCTAGATAAACCACAATGATGGAGCTTTTACAAAGGAAAACAAGAAAAGCTGTATAAGTGCAAAAGAGCGCGTAATTAAATTGCGGGCAGTGGGACTGTTTCTAGAGTTTCCGTGGTTGTCGGGGGGCTGTCGGCTAATGGAGATCACAAAGAGGTGTTGGACAGTGGCGGGCAGCAGGGATGAGAGGGTTTTTGAGGTGTCGGCCTGCTGTGAAGAGTGGCTCTACGGGAGAGGGGAAATATGCCGAATGTGATTGGGAATGGGGGATTTCAGTTGGAAGTGGTTCCACGAGAATGTGTGGAGTGGAGTGGGGCTCGGTTTGTAGGAGAAGTGGGGGGGGATGCAGTAACGGGTGGAATGGGGGTTCCACGTGAGGGAGAAATGGGGGTAGTGGGGAGTTATGGAGGTAGTGGGGGGGAGTGGTTATGGGGTAGTGGGGTGGTGGTTATGGGGTAGTGGGGTGGTGGCTGGCCTGAGATGGCCGGAGTTGGACGAAGGTGGTTGCCGGAGAGGAGGCCGGTGGTGGCCGGAGGTGTTTTTCTGCGATCGTCGAAAAACTAAAAAAAGGAACTTGGAGGGTGATGGTGGAGGTTCGCCGGAGGTGATTGGGGAAGGTTTTCTGGTGGAGACCGGAAACGGGGAAAATTTGGAGGAGAGAGGGGGCTGTTTTTGGTGGAGTTGGGGAGGGAATTTTGGTGGTGGTTGGCCAACGGTTAGGGGGCTGGTTTGGGCTGTCGGAAAGAGGTGGTGGTGGGAGGGGAAGGGGTTGCCGGTTGTGGGAGAGAGGATGAGATATGGGGTCCGGTTAGGGGGAGATGGGAAGGTTCGGTTTGGAGGGGGAAAGGGGAGGGGTATGGTTGGCAGCTAAGGGAAGAGGGGGGGGGGGGGGGGGGGGGGGGGGGCAAGCGTCGCACCTGGAGAGGTTCCGGCTTCAGCACCGATTGATCAAAAGCTAGGCTTCTTGACTTCAACTTTCAATATCTTTCAATTGAATCTTTTATTCTTATTTATAGACTACGAGGCCATCATGGACGGTCATGATTCTCCGATCATGACAGCCCTAAAAATACATGAAATAAAAATTCAAAAATACAAAAAAAATAACTAAAAATTTCAAATCGTCGATCCGCATAAAATGAATTGCTCTGATCATCATGTAAGCCGATGTATGTCGTGATCCCCATCAGGTAGTAACGACAAAATCTCAATTAGTGATGAGAATATTTACTTGAAACATAAGAGACTTGGTTACCTCAAGAAGATGAAGAATCTTCCTTTCTGCAATATCAAAATAATAATGAATAATGCCAGAGGTACTCTTCCTTTGTTGGACAAGGATCATAGTGTCCTTTTTCCCTTTTATACAAGACGGAAATTTCTAACTATCTAAATAATAATTAGATGCATCAAAACGAATTAGATTTTTCTTAGAATTGGAGTGAGCATATAGTCGAATAAAGTGCGAATTGAAAACGAAGTCGTAGACAAATCTATACGATACAAAATACTACGTTGACAAAGATCATAGTCAACATAATGAGCATAAAGAAAATAAGAGGGCTTGAAAAGATCGCACCATAGTGAACCTAACCAATAAGCATGTGAAGTAGGAATAACTTGAGTTAGTAACAACATAAGCATTTCGTCGTCGCGTCATCACCTTCTCCTTCTTTGGAGGTCCATTGCCAAAGGTTGCACACTCACACTCTAACAAGTATGACACTGAGAGAGGAAACACACAAAAAGAGTGTGGTTTCTCACAAGAGGCATACGCCAAATTTCATTCTATTCAACAGATAATTTTTTACGAACTTTCAAAATATATAAAACTTGGAATACGAAAAGGTCAGGGAGAGAGAGTTAATGAAGTTTGTGGTTTCAAGAATGCAAATGGTGGCCGTGGGGAAACCAAAGAGTTGAGCTTTAATTTGGTTTAGAGTTCAAGAAAAAGGGGGATGAATATGATTGGCAGTTGGTGGTTGTTATTTGGAAGTTGGCTGTTGGTGTTGGTGGTTGGTAATTAGTTGTTAGTCAAATGGTTAAACTGTCAACTGATGAGATTTTAAGAAATAGAGGGTCAAACTGTCAACTGATGAGATTTTAAGTAGTAGAGGGTCAATGAGAAGTGATTTAGGCTAAACGAAGATTTAAATTACAAGAAAAATGACACACATAACTCGTAACAAATGGGTCAACATATATAAATGACAATTATACAAAACTCATAAAATTAAACTATCATTATGCTCATGTAGGAGGTGTTCCCCAAAATCTATATTGAGTGCCTGAGGCTACACGAGCTTCCTGATGTCGGGACTATATTCTCAGCAATATCAAACCTCAAGATTCAGTGTAATCTTCTCACCTCAGGGATAATGATTCAGTTGGCACTTAGCAGCTCTCCACACTTCGTTCTTCTACTCCAATCTCAAGCGGAAGTCATATCGTCTCCACAACTATTATTTTCTTACTTTATATATCTTTAATCCTTCATTGATTTTCAAATTTTGGATTCTTTGATTTTGTTTTAATTTTTGTTTCTGAAATTTAAAATAACTCAATTTTACATTCATGACAAGTGGTAGCATTTCCTTTGTCTCTTACAGTCTTACTAGTTGAAATTTAACTTGCTTATCATATTATATTGCTCTGTGTAGTTTATATCTAATTGTATAGACAAATATATTATAATTTTATCTGCTGTAGATGTTGTTGAGTGTTTTAAATCTTCTAATATTTTTAAATATTAAAGTTTATAGTTTCCATAAGTTGTTAGAAGTGCGGTTGTTAACTGAAGCAACCACTTTTGTTGTAACATGGGCCGCACCGCTCTCCGCAAGAGCTTACCGGGCCGGCCCATGTCAGGACTGCAGTCCGTACAGCCCAACCTACTCTCCACTCAGTGACCCGCAGTTTGAGTGGTAGGTTGTTGAGGCCAGGTCTCGAACCTGTAACCTCCTTTATCAGGGTGTTTACCATAGTCCTGATACCCTGATAAAGGAGGTTACAGGTTCGAGACCTGGCCTCAACAACCTACCACTCAAATTGCGGGTCACTGAGTGGAGAGTAGGTTGGGGTGTACGGACTGCAGTCCTGACATGGGCCGGCCCGGTAAGCTCTTGCGGAGAGCAGCGCGGCCCATGTTACAACAACTCTGTGTAGTTTATATCTAAATGTATAGACAAATATATTATACCTTATTATAATTTTATCTGGTACAGATGTTGTTGAGTGTTTTATATCTTCTAATATTTTTAAATATTAAAGTTTATAGTTTCCATAAGTTGTTAGAAGTGCGGTTGTTAACTGAAGCAAGCACTTTGTTTCCACTTTGTGCTGCAAAGAAGAAATACCCCTTTGAGCTTTAAGAAAATTATAACGTGTTTATGTACAGAATAATAATTTTCATAAACAAAGATTTCAACCTTTTTCCTTACTAAATGTCAAGGAATGATCCAGCAGGAGCTGAAGCACAACACATGCTTTGACTTTGTTTTAATAAATTAAGTATTAAATACCAAGGGATGACGTCAACAGAAGTGGGGTGATGACAAGTCAAATTGTTATCCAGGGTTTAACTTTCAATAATTTTCCATTATGGTGCAAAGTAATTCTGTAACATATTTTCAATTCGGCCTTATTCTTATTACTTGCCTCTTTTCTGCTCGACAAACCATCACTTCCATGGATTAAGCTTGCATGGGGCACTTCGGCAAATTTCTGATCGGCCAACTCTTTCAATAAATTTTGGACATCATTTTGGTGAAGAACAGATTCCTCCAGTTGCTTAATGTGAATTACATCCTTGCCACCCAATTTTACTCCAAAAATAATATGAGTGCCATATTTATCAATAAACCTACAAACCAAGATAAAAAAAGAAAATTTTAAAAATTAATAAATGTCAACTTTCAAGTATTTGAGTAGTAGCTCAAAGAAATGGAATTTGAGAGATGAATCCTATAAATCAAGGTTTTGATAGGGGCGAGCTTAGAAAACCACCTGCACCGGAAGAACCACCGGCACCACACAAACCACACAATTTTTAAACAAAACCGAAACCGTGAAATTTCAGTGCAGTGTGGTTTAGAACTTTATAAACTGAGCGCGGTTTGGTGCAGTGCGGTTTTCAAATCCGCAAAAATTGCAAAAGTTGAACTGCACGTTTTCGGTGCAGTGCAGTTTTGCTTGGGCCAAAACAATACCCTTGTGGTGCGGTTGCAGCTCAAATTGCATCAAACCGCACCACATGCACTCCTAGGTTTCTATAATATGGGCTTGCAGGCTTGCTAGGCACTAGCCCACTATTTTTGCAGAAGGGTGAAGATACTTCAAAGAGTAAAGTGCCCTAGTTGGTACATCTCGTCTTTTAATCCTTTTTAACGCAATTATGTTCTTCAGGCTACGCAATATTAGGACACGTTCTACTCTGTATATGTAGCCTAAGGACATTACCGTAATTTGTATGCCTCACTTCCATATATAAGGGAGTGGTAGTGAGTCTAATTTCATTATCTTGTTTCATTGTTAGGCTTAGACTCTCTTTGGAGAGAAGACTCTTAGAGTGAACCTGCACTCAAGAGTTGGTATCGAGCATTTCTCGATAATTTGTATCTCGCATTTTACTTATGATATTTTGTGGACGATTGTGTGCTTCTATCACTTTACCCCATCCACAACATTAGCCACGCAAGAGGACTTAGATTTTTTTTATTGGACAATTGTCATAATTAACATAGCAAACAAATGATCCACCATCATTTTTTAAAATATTGGTCGTCAACTTTGAAATTGTAAGCAAGCAACTTTGATAAGAAGAACTACAACCATTGATATGTGGTAAGCTCAATGGTGAAATAATAGTTTCTTAACACGAGGGAATGGCCACACATTTGCGAGATTAAATATAAAATTTACATGAATACATTAAAAATCTTCAAGTTGCATAACTAATCGTCACCAAGCAAAGAAAGTAAATAGATTTGAATTAAAACTCAAATAAACAAAACAAACTCTGAAATAAAATATCAGCAAGACTAACAACAAAAGACATTGTATAAAATGTGATCATAAAGGCTTAATATCTTATCAGGCTGTAGAGTTAACATACTCTGCCAGTGCAGCGGGATCCCATGAAGAAGGAATATCTTTCTTCACTTCTTCGTGCAGTAATACATTTGATCTTTCCATCTCGATGTTGTAGAGTGTTATAAACCAGCCATCAAAACAGAGCTTTTTTGTTGCTGATGCATCCTTTTTCCAGCAGCCTCGAAAGTCAAACATGGCATTAAAGAAGCCGGAAGGAATTTTACCTGACAAAGACTGCTCCTGATTGACCTGCCCAGACATCTAGTAGCAAAAGCATTACATAATAAGTTCATTAGAACATATTCGATTTACTTTAAACTAAGAACAAATAGTAGAAATTATTTGAATGTATGCTTAGAACCAAAAGTATATATAGGGTCGTTTATCATGACCTCCCCTACCAGTTTGCATAATAACTGGTTGCTTCTCTCTATCTTTTAGAATTACAAAAAACTCCACTATGACCTTAGTTATTAAAGGCTCAAGGCGCACCAAGGCGCAAAGAGGTCTTGGAGCCTAAGCGCAGGGGCCCGCCTGACAAGTGTAAGACGCAACCACATTCATTTTAAATAATCAGCATTAAACATTAGTTCATTCTTCATCTATTCTACTCATTAATCATTCATTACTATCATATATATATCTCTTAAAAATAGAATTCACGTGGTCACTTGCATCATATCAAAATCTCAACGCTCGATTATGTTTCACAAATACTAAATCATACAAAAATTATTGAGTTCTTGTATTATTTCTTTCTTTATTTTGAAAAAAAAATTTACAGCGGAAATCTCACCATAGAACGTCTTCTATGTTCTAAAGGCGCAAAAAAGGTGCACAAAGGTGCAAACCTCTGAGCCTGGTCATTTAGGTCATATTTCTACTTCTAGTTTGAAAACAATATTTGATACTAGCAACTAGTTATTGAATTTTTTTACAATTTATTGATTGCCCATCTGCATTGATTGATAGTTGTCGATTTTACTTTTATCTTCTAAAATTGTATGGCATAAAAAAATTATTTATTTCAGAATGATATTGAAGGACAAATTGTTGTGTCATCCTTGTCTAGTTATCATTATTATAATTTTTTCACGTTATACTTAGGTATATCTCGAAGGGGAGCCTTGGCGCACCGGTTAAGGTGTCGCCGTGTGGCCTGGAGGTCACGGGTTCGAGTCATAGAAGCAGACTCTTGCAAAAATGCAAGGTAAGGTTTGCCCACATTTCACCCTTGTGGTGGGACCCTTCCCTGGACCCTCGATGCACGGGGATGTTGTGTTTACCGGGCTGCCCTTTTTATACTTAGGTATATCTCATGTGTGCCCATTTAGATGTCTTAAAAAAATCAAAATTTTACAAATATGATTTACATTTATTTCCTTAAGTGTATAAAGATCTTTTTTGATAGTATTGTTGAATACATATGGTATTCAACAAATATCTTTTAACATATCATGTGCGCTCATTCAGATGTCTTAACAAAAATCAAGATTTCACAAATATGATTTACATCTACTTCATGTATAAAGATCTTTTTTGATGGTATTGTTGAATGCACATTATGTAATGCAATCGATACTAAAATCTCATTGTACTGGTGAACAAAGTGAAGTTGCTGAGTGGAAGTTTTGTCACATTCTTGAAATGATTATAACTTTCTTATATCATCATTTGTTCCTCGATTCCTCTAATAAGCGGAATCCCTACTTATTGTTCTCCACTTAATTTCTATCACCCAGTCATTTGTGACACTGCACTTTTACATACTTTTGATTTTTGTCACCCTCAATGAAATTATTCATCTCTTTGAACTTATGTTTTATGTTATCCCACCACCAGCTCATGAACGTGATAAGCTTGAGACTACTACTGCAAAATGTATTTTTCTTACATATAACAAGATTAGTAAAAGATGTTAAATGTTAAAAACCAACAATTAGCCAACTATGTAACTTTCATCAGGTTACTTATTTGAGATTGTGCCTTACTATGCATCCTCTTCAAATTCTTGTCATTTCTATCTACACACTCTGATTTGCACACTTGCCACAACTCAACTCCCACACAACTTCAAACACTTATTTATATTCCTTTTGTTGTTACGTAACTCGCTTTACCATAAATACCTCTTGATGGGGATCGACGAAACAGTGGAGTACGGGTTTTGGGTCCATTCGGGGCTCATTTATCACCTGCCATAATGGGTGTCGTCCGATGGATGATCTGAGCCCACAGTTGCGTCCAGAGTGTTGTTTGGACATTTCTGTGTGGTTCCTTTTATTTTTGATGAATTATTTAGTGAGATTGGGCACTTATCGTGTATGACCAATCATAGTCATCCACAATGGATGCCCTAAGTAGATATTATTATAAATAAGACGGTAAGGGAATCTTTCATGGGCATTTGCAGATTTTGGAGGGTTCTTCCCCCGGAATCTGGCGATCTCATGTGGTGCCGCTTCATGGAACCCTAAGGTGACGACTCCTTGGGCTTACCTTTTATTTCCTTGTTCTCCGGTTGTTGTCTGCCCCTCCCCAACACCCCCTACAACCACCTCCCTCCCCATTCCAGACACCAGCCACCTTTAAACCTGCCGCCTACAGCTCTCTTGCTGTTTTTTTCCTTCCAGCCAAGCCCTCCAGTGCCTCTCCAAGGTCCACCGCCCCTTCTTCCTCCCACCGTCGGCCAATCCCTCACCACTCCCGCTCCTCCGCTCCTCCCCTCCTCCTCACTGTCCGATCCTTTCATCCACGTGGACAGCCCCCAACACCCCTCCAAATCCCCTCCAGCGACCCCACAGCCCACTGGCCTCCACCCTACAACCCCCATCACTCCACAAAATAACCCCCAAGCAGCCTTAACAGCCTCCGTACAGATCTAATTCAGTCCAAGACAGCCATCATTACTCTTCCGGATCACCGCCGTCGCATATACGGCCACCATATCTCCACATCCCCATCATCGTGAATATTTCTAGTTTAATGTTTTGTATCTCTTTATTGTGTGGATTGGGACTATCATATGAATTGGACTGCTAGTTTTTTAGTTCACTTGTTTCGTGTTTGTTTACACCTTGTTGGGTTTATTCATATTGCATTTGAAATCAAAGCGCTCGCGCGAAAGAAAGTCATACCCGCTTGCTCATAAAATTAATTTGTTCTTTGTATTGTGATAATCTGAGTGGTTTAACTCTTGATTACTATTTATAATTGGATATCAAATCGTCTATTTATTGCATACATCATCCTAGGTTAATTAGAGTTTGATTTCCCCGGCACCGTGCATAGGGTTGCAAGTTTAGAGTTCATCTTCAAAGCCTACCCAGCGTCACCTCCTTTCCACCCGAGAATACAACTTCTATTGAAATGAACACACCTCAAGCTTATGTTCTCTTCATGCATGTACCAACTTTTTTGGATATGGCTTCTGTTCCTCAACGAAATCCCCTATGAGATAGACATCCACTCGTTTGATGCACACTTTATGCGAACAACATGTAGTTTTCTAAGTTCTCCATATTTCTTGTTGTTATACACTCTTCACATGAATATAAGTCACACATTTAGGCCATTAAATATCCATAATAACGTCAACGAACATAAGTTCTACAACACGTCCATAGTTGGGATTTCATGCCTCACTTTAGAGAAAAACTTGTGAGTTGAAAATGGATCTACATTATCAAAATTCATCTAGATTTTATGTTGAGCAATATAAAGCTCGTTGTGTGGCTCATGGATTCTCACAAGAATATGATCTTCATTATGAAGAAACATTTGCTCCAGTAGATATGATGCAACTATTAGTACCTCATATTGTTATCATTATTGGTAAAAATGGTCGCTACATCAAATAGATGTTAAAATATTTTTTTCTTAATGGACATCTTTCTAAGCAGATTTATAAGCATTGTCGTCTAAAGTATGTGCAACATGTTTCTCATTTTTTATAAAGCAATGGTCTCAAACAAGCTCCTCAAGCTTGGCTTGACCATTTTCAACTGTCCCTAATTTATATTGGATTTACAATAGCTTCAAAACTATACCATATAACCTCACACATCAGAAGTTGACACCGGCATATTTTTATTTATGTTAAACATTAGTAGTTCCTTGGCTATTTTCTTTCTCCAACAACATCCACATAGTCAATTTGATATAAATGATCTAGATTTATTTTTTTACTTCTTAGGAATCCAGGTTACTTATCCCATTGTTATTTTCTCTCTACAAAATTAGTAAGCAGACATTATTGATTTAGTAGCTATTGAGGGCCACTCTTTTACTGACCTACTACATGCTTCACTCCAAGACTTCAACTTAGCATTGGCAAGCCTCTATCTCATCCTACTCGATACTGAGTACTTGTGGGATCTCTTATTTATCTATTGGCTACACAATCGAATATTTCTCGCATAATACATATTTTTAGATAATTTATAAGTGATACCACTTTCTTTGGATATTTGAGACTCTTCTTCATGTCCTTGTTCTTAGTATTGTAACACAGTTCTTATTCTCTAAGGTAAAACAAGTGACCTGAAAATGGATCTACATGACAAAACTTACATATATCAATTAAGCGATGCAAAACTGATCTTATGGCATGTGGATAATCACAAGAATAAGTTCTTGATTATGAAGAAATATTTGCTCCAGTGTCCAGTGGCCAAAATGACACCCATAATACACTTTATGTTTACTTTTGCTCGACAATAACAGCTATATCAGATGGATGATAATTTTTTTTTCTTAATGGGCATCTTTCTGAGTAGGTTTATAAGCATTTTTTCTCCTTGAGCCTCTGATTCTTTGAGGCATGTTTCTCATTTTTGCAAAATGAAATATGATCTCAATCTAGCTCCTCAAACTTAGTTCAACTATTTTTGGCATTCCCACCTTTCTACTGGGTTTCCAAAAAACTTTTTGATTATGTTATATTTAATTAGACATCAGATACTAGAATTTTTATTCTTATTATTTATTTTGATGAAAAGATTATTGCATGTGGCAATTCAACTGTTATCTCCTCTCTCTCAAACAACATCTAGGTAATCAATTTGATATGAAGGATCTTGATTTCCACTTGGAGGTTGAGTAGATGAATGTGAAGAAGACATTCTCCATGGCAATATGGAGGAGGGTTTATACATGGAGCAACAAGAGAGTTCTATTGAAAAATGTAGAGAGCACTTGGTATGCCGACTGAAGAAGAATCTACATGGTTTGAAACGAGCTACAAAATAGTGGAATAAAAATTCTAAAGTCTTTATTCATGAAATATTTTGACAGACAGTTTTGTGATACTCCTATACTAAACTGATGATATGTTTTTTGTTGAGTCAGAATACCACAAGAATAGCAAATTTGGTCAGCTGGGAGTAGCTATCTCATGAAAAATCATGGAAAAATCTGAGACCAGCGAATATCATTCTTAGATGCAGACCAACCAAGATAGAGGGACAGAGATATTATGGTTATCTTAAGAAATGTGCACAAGTAAAATGCTTCATAGATTCGAGATGGATGATTCAAAGAAGATGAGCATGTCTTTGGCAGCTCACTTCAAGCTTAGCAAAGAACAGTCTCCATTGATCGAGAACGAAAAAGCAAGCATGAAAATTGGTTTTTATGCTTCAATTGTTGGCAATCTCATGTATTGGTGTGTGTGAGGTCAGATATAACTTATGTGGGGGATCAATTAGCATGTTTCTCTCTAATTATAGGAAGAGTATCAGACTAAGTTTGAGTTGGTATTTCAATACTTCATGACACTTCTAGTTGGAATTTTCCTTAGGAAGAGGTGTAGCAAAGTTGATTGGATGTATAGTTGTTGAAAAGGTATGGAATGCTGACAACAAAAGATCTACCTATAACTATGTGTGACCAATTTCATGGCATTCACGTTTGTAGAAGTGTTGTTATGAGCTCCCGACTGAGATCTCGTGACGGGGTGTGAGAGGGGGAAATCCCACAAAGGATCGGTTTGACCCTTCTTGGAGCCCGGAGGTGCTATGGTTGGAGGAGGAGAGGATCTACGGAGAGGGAGAGGAGTGTCGATGGGAGGGAGTGCTCGATGCGATGGATTCGGAGGAGCGGTTCGGCGGATAGGTCGCGAACAGGAATAAGGGACACATGAATACTGTGAGAGGGTTAGAAAGAGAGAGAGGTAGTTGGGGGAAATAAACTTTTGCTCCCTAAAACCATCGGGCTACCCGGTTGATAAACCGGTTCACAGAGTTCGCCCCCCACTTGGGCTTAGACACGTGGAGCATAAACATAACATTGTTGGAATTTAAACATGCGCGGAAAACATCAAGATACACTCATGCGGTCGTCGCATGTGGTCAGCGCTGATACGTGCGGCCCCAGTCCGGGTCCAACTCGTCGCATATCATAACAACGCCGCCCTCGTCGAGAGGCAGCTTGTCCTCAAGCTGGGCTGGACCGGATTATCAACTAGGGGAACAGACGGCGGGGAGCCCACGAACAGCTTAAGCTGAGAGATGTGAAACACATCATGAATGCGAGCTCCGAGGGAAGACCAAGGCGGTAAGCCACGCCGTCAATGCATTTCGTTATCGAAAAAGGGCCAAAGAACTAGGGTCCCAATTTGTTGGAGGCGGGTCTTGTAGCGGTCACTTGGCGGAAAGGGCGGCGAAGAACCCAAACCCAATCGCCGGTGGCGAGGGTAAGTTCGTGGTGACCACGATTGTAGGCGACTTCCATGCGATGTTGAGCCTATATAAGACGGTTCCGGGTTGTATTCAAGAACTCGTCCCTGTCTTCCAATTCTCAGTCCACGGCGTCCAACCGGGTCGAGCCGCCAGTGTACGACAAGAGACGTGGCGGTTCCCGGCCGTAGATGAGTCGAAGAGGTGTGGTCTTCAGCGTCGTGTGGTATGCGGTGTTGTAGCAATACTCTATCCAAGGGAGCCAGCAAGGCCAATCTCGGGGACAATCGCCGGTGACACACCGTAAATACATCTCGACAGTGCGGTTCACCACCTCTGTCTGGCCATCAGACTGAGGGTGGTAGGACGATGAAAAGGCGAGCTTGGCGTCGCTGAGGGCGAAGACCTCCTTCCAGAAATTGCTAGTGAAAACTTTGTCGCGATCCGAGACGAGAGTCTCTGGCATGCCGTGCATGCGAAAGATCTCCTGGAAAAAGTGTCGGGCGACGTGCTCGGCGAGGAGCGGTCGTGCCAAGGCAAGGAAACGGGCCCCTTTCGAGAAACGATCTACCACCACCATCAAAACAGATTTCCCGCGAACAGAAGGCAGCCCTTCGACAAAGTCCATGGAGAGGTCCTCCCAAATCTGTGTCGGCACCGGTAGGGGTTGGAGTAGACCCACCGGAAGAGATGATCCGCCTTGTTTCTTTGACATACTGTGCAACCCGCAATGAAGGCGTGGGCATGTGTGCGCATCCCTTTCCAAAAGAATTCCAGACGCAGACATTGGAGTGTACGGTGAAAGCCTTCATGACTACGGAAATGAACATCCTCCAAGATTTTGGGAATGAGTGGAGATGCAGCGTCCACATACACACGATCTCAATAGAGAATAAGGTCATGGCGGGCTGTCCACTGAAGATCCGTGAGGCCGGTTTCTGCATGGTGGAGGAGTTCGGACAAACTGGGAGAGAGTTGGACTCTTTGCGGAGTGAGGAGAGAATGTCGGTTGTCGGAAATGAGATGGCAAGGGGCAAGGCTACGGGTTGAGTGTCCAGGCGAGAGCATTCTTATCATGGCGTCGCCTAGGCGACGCCTAGGCGTCCTGGCGCCCAAGTGAAAACAAGGCGACAGCCGCCTTATTTTTTTAAAAAAAATCCTACATTAGACAGCGGTTTTATATATAACCGCTGTCTATACTTGGAAAGACAACGGTTATATATACAACCGCTGTCTAATGTAGGCTAAACCGTACATTAGACATCGGTTATATATATAACCGCTGTCTATACTTGGAAAGACAGCGGTCATATATAAAACCGCTGTCTAATGTAGGCTAAACCGTACATTAGACAGCGGTTATATATAGAACCGCTGTCGAAGATAGAATAGACAGCAGTTATATATACGACCGCTGTCTAATGTACGGTTTAACCTACATTAGACAGCGGTTGTATATATAACCGCTGTCAAATGGAGGTACGACAGCGGTTTTTAACATTAACCGCTGTCTATTCTATCTATATATACCCGAAACCCGAAAATTAGATTTTACCTCGCCGTTTTTACTTCTTACTGTGTCGCTGCTCTGTGCGAAACCCTACAGGCGATTTTCGGAAATATTCAGGCCCTCCATTGTTCGATCTTGCGATTCTTCTTCGAAGGTATATTATTCTTCTACCAATCTTCTTTTTACCCTAAGCCTTGGAGATTTTTTTTTTCTCTATATATTCTCATGATTTTTAGACCTTGATGAATGATGAGTTGATGATGCAATGGTTGTTTTATTTGCTCATATTTTTTTTTCTATATATTCTCATGAATGTAGCCAATATATATGTGTGGTTCATTGAGTGATGGAATGGTATTAGTTTATTACACATTTACACTTGAATTTTATGTAGGAAATTTGGATGGTTTAGGGTTTTTTTAGGGTTTTCTTGTTACAGGAAAATGAGTGATAAAAAATCTTCCTCAAAGTCAAGATGAGGCTACACAAAAATGTTTGAATTGCATAAGCTTAGTCTAGAGGGGAAGAAGCTTACCATTCCTGTGGATGATGATGGTCGCATTGTTCCCGAGTCTGAAACAAATAAATTAATGAGTTATATTGGTACTCTAGTGAGATGTCATGTGCCAATTACACATGTTAGATGAAAGGAGGTTGATAAACAACATAAAGATCGAATATGGGAAGAATTAAATGTACGTAATTTTTTATAACTTATAAGTGATTACTTAGCTTTGTTTTTTAGTTAATTATTAATTAATATTGTATTTTATTTTCATAATTATTTTGATAATATTGGTTCTCTTCGCAATGAATTAATGAAAAGCATGGGTGAAAGTTGGAGGTCTTGAAAATCCAAACTTTATGTCACTTATGTAAAAGATGTTGATTTGGAACATCGATACAATGTTCCTGTTAAGTATAACTTTATTACCGAAGACGACTGGAAAGTTTTTGTCGACCATCGCACCACTCCGGAATCTATGGTTATGTGTTCTTCACTTCTTTGTAAATTTATTGTTTTATAACATTTATTACCTTTGTAATTGTAACTTGTAAGCAATCAAAGTATTAACAAATACTTTATTTGTATAGGAGTTTAGTAAGGCTAATACAGAGAGAGCAAAAGCACAGAAGGCTTTTCATACTACTTCAAGGAAGGGTTATGCTGGATTACAAAAAATGATGGTATTAGTTCTCTACTTCTCAGCAATTCTCTCTCGTATTTTTTGTTTTAAAATTAGTTTTTATCATAATTTAAATAATAATTTATTTGCATTTTACTGTCAAGGTTGAACAAGGTGCAACTGCACCAATTTCACGTGCAGAGCTATGGAAAGCTGGTCACAAAAGAAAAATCGGTGAATACATTAGTCAAGAGGCAGCTGATTTGGCAGCCAAAATTGTAAGTTTAAGTTATCAACTTATCATTTCATCATTTATTAAAATTTCATTTCTTTAATTGCATTAACATTTATTGATTTTGCTTAGGATGAGTTGTCAAGCCAAGAGTCCCAGAGTGCTGAAACAGTGACACAAGAAACTCAAGGAAGAGATGATATCCTTGCCTCAGTTTTAGGAAAAGAACATCCTGGCAGAGTTAGAGCTGGTGGCAAGTTTTCCACCATTAAAAGTTATTTCAAAAATGATAGGCGGCGCGAGACGTCAGTGGCTCACATAACAGATGTGGAAGCTATAGTGGAAGAAAGATTGAGTCAACAAGAAGAAATGTGGAAGAAAAAATATGAAGATCAGACAACAGAGATGAATAGAATGAGAGATCAAATGAATGAAATTATGCGCATGTTTGGTACTAGAACTGAAACTTCTCAGGTATTAATGTATTATTATGCATTTATGTGTTAATTTTTATAATTTTATGAAATGTCATGCTCTCTTTTTGTTGAATAGGTACCTAATAATTATGTTGTTAACTTGTTATTTTTGGTTTGTCCAGACACTTGTACTAGCTTCACAATCACATCAAGAGCCTGAAACTTCAATTGAGCCTGGAACTTCACATGAGGTATTATAAATTTATGTAGTTAACATTTATACTTTTATGATTAGTAATTTTGATTTTTATGTTGTTAATATTGATGTCCAAAATATTAATGTTTTTTATTCCGACAGAATACAAATGAGAGGATTACCATGTTACCACATTTCATTACTACGATGGAGAATGAAAGTAAAGCAATATCTCTGGTCTTTGATCCAAATATATTTGGGACTCCTGAATCAACACGTACATACTTCGAGAATTCAATGTTGTACGAATTTCTTAATATGAAAAAAATTGGAGTTGGCATCGTACTTGCATGTATAGGGTGAGTAGTGAATAATGAGTTTCACATAATGATATTATAAATTAAGGGTTAATGATTATATGTATATTGATTCTAAATTTGCATGTTATTTTGCAGATACATAGATTCAGAACTAAAGAAATTTTCATACAAAGGAAATGTATCTTTATATAATTCAACATCCATTTATGCTCTAAATGATAAATTTGTCAGGGCTCATTTGAAATCACGAGCTCAAGATCTGAAAACCAGGCTTACGCAACTCCAACTAGATTTTTTATTATTTTTGCCCTATTATAATACGTAAGTATTACTGTTATTGATTTATGATTATTGTTTTTTTATTCTAATTTAGTTAATAATAATTTCATTTGTTACACAGAGAACATTGGATGTTGGCTATTATTGATTTCAGTAAAAGTACAATTTATTGGCTAGATCCCTTACATCGTGAGGTGCGCGACGATCTTAAAAATGTCATTACACTGTAAGTTTGTTAATTATTTTTTTTCATATTTGGAATTTAGATTCGGCCATAAACTAATTTGTTTATACTCTTATGATTTACAAAGTGTATTTAAGGATTTGGCAAAGGATCGGAAATACGGTGTTCACAAAACACCAAAGTTTTTAACGTGGACTCCGGTAAGCTATACTGCTATAGCCTTTAAGAGTATATGTTATATAATTTTTTTAATTTTTAAAATTCTAAATTAATTTTTTACTATTTGTTTCTTATTTTAGTGCCCAAAACAACCGGATAGTATTCAGTGTGGCTATTATATCATGTGCTACATGACTGACATAGTTGATGCTCTTAGGAGTACGACATTGTCATCATTGGTAAGTTAACTGTATATAGTTTGATTGGATTGATTTTATAATTACGTTGAATTGATTTTAAATTTTTAACAAATATTTTTTTTATTGCAGTATTTGCAGAGACAGCTCTATGATGGAGTGGCAGAATTTTCCAAAGAAAAAATTGATTATATGCGAAATTTGATTTGTGATTATATAATCACTAATTGTGTTACTGAAAGTTGAAAGATATTTGCATTGTTTAGTTATTTTATACTTGTGTAGATGTGGATTGTGGAAAACTAGAAATAGAACTATATGTTAGTCATGTGAATATGTGATGGATGATGATTTCTTTAGCTTTAGAACTATTTAGTAGTTATTCACTTTGTTATGTGCCCGACATAACTCTTCTTTCAATGGATGTAGTTTGTGAAAGATGGAGGACCTAAACAACAACAGTCTTGCTCCATCCGTGGATAGCAATGATGTTGATCCAAAAATTGACCCTAAAAGAAAAGCAAAGTCAAAGGATCCTGGATGGAAGTATGGGCATTGGCCCGACATAAAGGATAAAAATACAGTTAAATGTAATTTGTGTGATCGGTTGATTAAAGGTGGAGTCAAAAGGTTGAAACAACACTTGTGTGGCGGGTATGGTGATGTATCAAAATGTATGAAGACTACTTCGGACATAGCAACTGAAATGTATGCAGCTCTAAATGACAAAAAAAAGGACAAGGTCGATTTGAATGTTGATGATGATAATGAGAGTGAACAAGAAGTTGAGTTGTTAGGTTCACAAATATCCCCGGCATTATCTACATCTAAATCTTCATTTGTCCCAAGTTCTGGGACAAGTGCCAAAAAGAGAAAAGTAATCCACCTTCCACAAAAGAGAGGCCCTATGGATGCTCATGTGAGACGTGCACCTGAAGATGTTGTTGATGATAGGCGTGCTAAAGGACCTGCACAAACAACTATTGAGAGATGTTTTAGATCTCCTGAAGAGAAAAAGAGAGTTGATGGGTATGTTGCTGATTGGTTCTATGAATATGGAATTCCATTCAATGCTGCAAAGGCACGAAGTTTTGAAATCATGCTTGAAGCAGTTGGACAATATGGGTCTGGTTATAAAGGCCCTAGTTATCATGATTTACGGGTTCCTTTGTTACTAAACACAAAAGAGAAAGTTAACGAGATGAAGACAAAATATCAAGCATATTGGAGGAGATACGGTTGCACTCTTATGTCAGATGGTTGGACAGATAGAAGAGGGAGACATTTGATAAATTTCCTAGTCAACTGTCCGGAGGGAACTTATTTTATGAGTTCCGTAGATGCATCCGGTCATATTCAAGATGCTACAATGTTATCAGAGTTGCTTGATAGTAAGATTAGAGAGATTGGAAGAGATTGCGTTGTCCAGGTAAATTGAACATAGTATTTCATGTTCAATAGTTTACAATTGTAGAGTATAGATTATAGATATATACAAAGTTATGTACTTATGTTGTATACTTGTATGCAGGTAGTGACTGACAATGCCTCAAATTACAAGGCAGCGGGTAGAATTTTAATGGAGAGAAGACTCACTCTATTCTGGACTCCTTGTGCAGCTCATTGCATTGATCTCATGCTAGAAGACATTGGAAAGCTTCAACAAAACAAAATGGTGATAAAAAAGGCAAGAATGATTACAAATTTCATCTACAGACACACTCGTTTACTTGATGCAGTAAGGAGTACAATAGGTGGTGATCTAGTGAGGCATTCAGTGACTAGATTTGCAACATCATTCCTTACTCTACAAAGTGTGCTTAAGCATGAGGAGAAGCTGAAATTATTTTTTGTCTCGCCTTCGTGGAATGCTGCTAATTTGGCAAAAATCGAAGCCGGAAAACAAGTTGTTGAAGAATACTTTCAACTGTCTTTTGGAATGGAGTAAGAGATTGCCTCAAAAGAGGAAAGTCATTGATGGTTGTTTTGCGGTTAGTAGATGGAGATGAAAGACCAGCTATGTCTGAGGTTTATGTGGCAATGGAAGAGGCAAAACAAAGGATCAAAGAACATTTTGATAATAAAGAAAGGTTATATAAAAAGATTATCGACATTGTTGAAAATAGGTGAACAAATCAAATTGAGCAAAAATTGTATAGGGCGGCTTTGTTTTTAAATCCAAGCAAATATTTTGAATATGAGGAAAAACATAATGATGATGCTTGGAAATTTCAAGATGCTTTCAATGACGTTATTGCAAGACTAGTGTCTGATCAACACTTGCAAGACAAGATCGCAGAACAAGGCACTAACTATAAAGCATCTCGAAATAGTTTTGGAAAGCCTATAGCTATTAGGCAACGAACCACCTTAAATCCAAGTAAGTATTGATTGCGTTTTTATATTTTCTTAAACTATATGTATGTTAATTGTTAAATAATTTATATTCGTCTTAAATAAATAGTGGATTGGTGGGGTGCGCATGGAGGACCGAATGTTGAACTTACAAAGATAGCATTGCGCATACTTGGCTTATGTTGTTCCTCTTCTAGTTGTGAGCGCAACTGGAGTACTTTTGAATTTGTAAGTATACAAATATTCAATAATCAATATACATATAAAATTAAAATTATTTACAAATATCTACTAAGTACTAAGTACTACTAAGTACTAACTAGTTTGCAATTATGTTGTTTCAGATTCACACAAAGAAAAGGAATAGATTTGAGCATCAAAGGCTTAATGATCTTGTATACATCCAATACAATCGTCGTCTACAAGCACGATTCAAGAAAGACGTGAAAAGGGAAGAAATTACAACTCTTTAGTGCTTGATGAGCTAGATTGAAGTAATGAGTGGATGATAAACAAACCAGATGATACTCTAGTTTTTGATGATGATGATGATCTCACATGGGAAGCTGTAGAGAGAGCTGTTGGAACCGGGGCTAGAAATTTACGAAGTGGAGCTAATCTTGAACTAATAGCTGAAGGGGATGAAGATTTAGATCACTTTAGAGTTGCAAATGATGATGAAGATCTTGTAGATAATTATGGGCAAATGACAAGTGCCTCAAACCAACCCAGCACCTGCAATGCCAATAATGATTTACTAGATGATGATTCTAATTGATCTAAAAACAATGTTTATTCATGAAATGTATTCTTGATCTCAAGTTATTTGATATGTCAAGTTTGAAACTTGGGCTTGTTTATATTATATTTATGAAATGTATTCTTTTCTTTTGCTTTTCAATTGCTTTTCAATGTGTCAAACTTTAAATTTACATGTTGTTGAATACTTAGTGAGTACTGAGTACTGACTTGGGCTTGTTGTGATTCATGTTGGGTGGCAGACTTGCAGTTTAAAAATACTGTGTTGGCTGAATGTTGTTGCGTTTAAAAAAAAACTATAGACAGCGGTTCTTCATTTAACCGTTGTCTATAGTATTATAGACAACGGTTAACATACAAAACCGCTGTCTATAATATCTATAGACAACGGTTATATGTAACCGTTGTCTATAATGACAGCTTATATACTATAGACAGCGGTTCTTCATTTAACCGCTGTCTATAGCACTATAGACAGCGGTTACATGAAGAACCGCTGTCTTTTTGTGTTATTATTTAAAAAAAAAATATTGTCGCCTTGCGACTTCTCGCCTTATTGCCGCCTAGGCGTCCGCCTTGTCGCCTTGACGTCCAGGCGCCCGGGGCTCGCCTTGGTTCGCCTTGACGCCATGATAAGAATGGGCGAGAGAGGGCATCGGCGGCGTGGTTAAGCACGCCGGCTTTATATTCCACCTGAAAGTCAAAGACGAGAAGCTTACTCACCCACCGTTGTTGCGGCACCGTAGAGAGACGTTGTTCGAGCAGGTACTTGAGGCTGTAGTGATCCGTCTGAATGACGAATGGGCGGCCCCATAAGTAAGGACGCCAATGTTGAACGGCTTTGGGCCAGATGAGTTCTTGTTCATAGGCCGGCAATTTGCAATGGGATGGCTGCCCGGCGGCTGAAATAGGTTATAGGATGCCCCTCCTACTGTAGCACGGCGCCATAGCCTTATCCCGATGCGTCACATTTCACGAGGAATGGTAAGGAGAAGTCTGGCGGTCGGAGAACGGGGGCGGACAGCAATGCCTCCTATAAGGTGTGGAAGGCCTTAGTCGCAGAGTCCGTCCAAGTGAAAGTGTTCTTCCGGAGTAGGCTCACCAAAGGAGCAGCAAGTGTGTCGTAGTCGCGGATGAAGCGGCGGTAATATCCCGTGAGGCCAAGGAACCCGCGTAAGTCGGTAGGTGTTTGCAGCATAGGCCACGACGCCACGACGAGCTTTGTCGGGTCGGCCGAAACCCCCAACCCGTGGACCACATGTCCCAAATAAGTGAATAAGCTCTGCCCGAAGGAGTATTTGGAGGCCTTAAGAACCAATTGGTGAGTTTGCACCAAGCTGAGAACGATATGGAGGTGTTGCAGGTGCTCCGCCCAGGACTTGTTATAGACAAGAATATCGTCAAAGAAAACAAGAACGGACTTTCGGAGAGAGGGTGGAATACCTCGTTCATTAGAGCCTGAAAAGTGGAGGGCGCGTTCGTGAGACCGAATGACATCACCAAGAATTCGAAGTGACCATGGTGGGTGCGGAAAGCAGTCTTCTCCACGTCGCTGGCCGCCATGCGGACTTGATGATAACCCGAGGACAAGTCCAATTTGGAGAAAAAGCATGCGCCATGTAGTTCGTCGATGAGTTCTTCCACCACTGGGATAGGGGACTTGTCCTTGACCGTGTGGTAGTTAAGTGTCTGGTACTCGAGGCAGAGCTGCCAGGAATTGTCCTTCTAGTGCACTAACAAGACTGGGGAGGAGAAGGGGGGCACGCTGCGCCAGATGAGACCTTGTTGAAGGAGAAGGTCACATTGCCGCTCAATCTCATCCTTCTGATGGAAGGGATACCGGTACGGTTGCACCATAATCGAGGCCATTCCTGTAAGGAGGCAAATGTGATGGTCCTGTCGGCGGCGAGGTGGAAGACCCAAGCGTGGGCTGAATATGTCGGAGAATACGTGAATAAGGTTTGAAAGATCCGGTGGGCGGCTGTCCGACTTCGTCACCAGAGCGGAAAGAGGCTCGGTCTGCACCAAAAAGGAGGGGCTGCCACTGAACCAAGCGAGAGCCCTCGTGCCAGGACACGGTGAGGCGATCGAAATCCCACGTGAGGGGGCCCAAGGTACGTAGACAACGAACGCTCAAAACGATCTCAAAATCGTGAAGATCCACCAAAAAGAGATCCGTTTGGGAGTTGTACCCATCCACTGTAAAAGCCACACGCCGACAAACTCCCAGGCACGGCATCTGCTGGTCATTAGCCACGGCTACCTTGACATGGCTACGGGAGGCGAAAGAAAGGCGCGGACTGATGGCCATATCCTAACGAATGAAACTGTGGGCGATGCCCGTATCCATGAGGGCTAAGAGTGACGTTCCGCCTACAACCACATACATTTGAATGGTGCACCCTTCTTAAGGTCCTGCCATGGCGTGGAGAGAGAGTTGTGGCGTGTCGGGGTCATCGACTCCGTCGTCATCATCCTCGGATGGGTCATCCACTTCCAGCCAGAATAACCGCTTGCACCGATGACTGGGGGTGAAGGGTTCATCACATTTGAAACATAAACCCTTTTCGCGGAGAGCCACCTTTTCGGGCTGGGACAAGCGGCGTCGGAAAGTGGGACATGGTTGTTCTTCCCCGCTGGATGGCTTTGGGTCGAGAAGACCAAAGGGAGGCCGGTGGGCGACGTGATCACGGGGTCCCGGAGGAAGACAAGCGGCCACGGCCACCTTGACATGGCTTTGGGTCTTGTGGCGATCACTTGGCGATTTCGGGCTGGGACAAGCGGCGTCGGAAAGTGGCTCATTACGGTTGTGAGATCCCGTGGTTGTTGAAATTCCACATCCCAACGCAAGTGTTTGGGGAGACCCGCGGTGAAGAGTGGTACTTGTTGCGACGACAAAACGGAGGTTGCGCGTGACAACATCTAAAATTGCTCCAAGTATGTCTCGATGGAGCCCGATTGTTTGAGGGCAACAAGGTCACTGAGGGGGTTGCCCGGCAGCGCCGGTCCGAACCTGAGTGTGCATGCCTCCCAGAAGTCCTCCCAAGAGGAGTTGGGGTGTTCCCGCAAGAGTTGAGTAAACCATAACTGTGTCGGTCCAAGGAAGTGTAACGAAGCGATTCCGACACGGTCCTCATCCGGAGTGCGCTGATTTGAGAAGATAATATCACATCGCGTGAGTCATGGAAGGGAATCTTCCCGGCCTTCGTAGATGGGAAAATCCAAACGAATGGATCGAGGAAAGGGGGTTGTCCGAGCGAGGGAGAGTCGAGTCCACCCGACTAGTTGCGGGTGAGGCCGCGTGGGACGTCGTCGGTGGAGGTAGGGCGCCCTATAGGGCGTCCAAGCGAGCGTTGAGGGCTTCCATCTTCTCATTTTGAGTGGTGAGCATGATCTGGAAGAGCTCCATGACTTGGGTGAGCGAAGGTCTGCCATCGACCATGGAGGATGGTTGTTGGATGGTCACGGACGGCAAGGGAAGCAGGTCGGCGACCGAGCTGGGTGGCAACGTGTGCGCGGGTGGGCGACGTAGCGAGCGGAGGGCGTCGCGGTAGGTGTCGGAGAGGGGAACACTGACGTTTAGCTCTGATACCAAGTTGTTATGAGCTCCCGGCTGAGATCTCGTGACGGGGCGTGAGAGGGGGAAATCCCACAAAGGATCGTCTTGACCCTTCTTGGAGCCCGGAGGTGCTATGGCTGGAGGAGGAGAGGATCCACCGGAGAGGGAGAGGAGCGGCGATGGGAGAGAGTGCTCGATGCGATGGATTCGGCGGAGCGGTTCGGCGGCTAGGTCGCGAACAGGAATAGGGGACACGGGAATACCGTGAGAGAGATAGAGAGACTTTAGAGAGAGAGGTAGTTGGAGGAAATAAACTTTTGCTCCCTAAAACCATCGGGCTACCCGGTTGATAAACCGGTTCACAGAGTTCGCCCCCCACTTGGGCTTAGACACGTGGGAACATAAAAATAACATTGCTGGAATTTAAACATGCGCAGAAAATAATAAAAACATCAAGATACATTCATGCGGTCGTCACATGTGGTCGGCGCTGATGCGTGTGGCCCCCAGTGCGAGTCCAACTCGTCGCGTATCATAACAAGTGTCTTCTTTTTAAACTTCATGGCAAAATTTGTTGTAGTGATAGATGCATGCAACATATTTATCTAGTTGAAGAAGTTTTTATTAGAGCTAGGACTCAAGAAGTATGTTTTTCTTAGTGGCAGTCAAAGTGTTATATATCTGGGTAAGAATCATATGTTTCATAGTAAGTGTAAGCATATAGCAACCCAGTATCATTGTATTCAAGATATGATAGAAGCAAAGGTCACTAAACTTAAGAAGGTTCATACATATGACAATGGAGCTAATAGGCTGACCAAGGCATTGCTAAGGGGCATGTTTGAGCTTTGTAGGAAGAATGCCAAAATGGAGAGCTCATTCACTTAGTTCGGGGATATTTCTTAAGTTTGGATTCCTGACATAGGTGGAGAATCCTAAGACGAAGACAGGCGTTAAAAAAATCATGGTGGTCGAGGCTTCGAAGAAAACATGGACGAAATAGTGCTTGGTTTAGTCTGAGCGACCAAATCGGTCAGGTGGTCCAATTGTAGTTATATGTATATGTGTGTAATTATTTGTTAACTCTAATTATTGAGGCTTGGTAAGAGTTTCCGCACTGATGTGATTTGCAAGAAACAATGAGGAAATTTCAAAGATTTTGAAGGTTGATTTAGAAGAGATCTTTGAAGAGTACCACATTGGTTCATCTTCATGCATCTTGCTTTCAATAATTATTGTCTTTTTCCCCATTGTTATTTCCATTCACTGTAAAATCTAGTGAACCTGTGTTGGACAATGGAAAAGCTTCTAGAGAGGTGATTGTAATTTCTATATTTCATTAGTGAAAGCTTTTCGTATTTAAACTCCAACTATCCCATGATATTCTTTAGCATTGATTCCCCTGTTAAAGTCAATGTGTTTGTGATTGTTCTCTGTGTGACATGTTATTGCTTGTTTGCAGATTGTAAGCTTTATTTAGGCTCTATTAAGGGAGGTGGGGTGGTCCAAGATTGCAGTAGTGGTCAGGCAATCGCAGTTGAAATTCACGAGTATTACATAGATTTCCCATGGGCGCTGTGTTATGATCTAGGGAGGAGAAGACGAACAAGAGAGGAATACTAGAGAGAGAGAGAGGGAGAGAAATCAGGGTTTAGGAAGAAGGAGAGGATACCTGATAACAATACTTGCTACCTACTCCAAGAGAAGTCCCGGGTTATATACTACCCGGGACCAAGGGGGCCGGTCGGACCCCCCATGGGCTGAACCATTGTGCTTCAGCCCCAATTCTTCTTAATTAATGTTGGCGGGCTGAACCGGATGGTTCAGCCCGGTCTTCCTCCGCCGTCGCCTTTGGCCTTCGCGCATATTGATATCCTCTGAACCGGATAGCGTTTAGGGGCGTATCATTCCCCTCCCCATCAAGAGTCAGCTTGTCCTCAAGATGGAAGTCTGGAAAGAGTTCGCGGAACTCAAGGAGGTCAACCCAGGTGTTGTGAGCGGCCGACAGATTCTTCCACTTGACAAGAACTTCCGGACAATACTCGGTGCCTCGTTTCTTCCATTTGGACAGTAAGATTTCCTCGGGAATAGGGCGTAGTTCCCCGGCAGTCGTGGCTTCGGGCAGGAGAGAACTAACTTGGATCGCATCGCCCAGTTTCATCTTAAGCAGTGAGACATGAAAGGTCGGGTGGATGCGTGAGCCCTCCGGTAGAGCGAGGGTGTAGGCGATGAGACCTACCCGATGAGTGATGCGGAACGGTGCGTAGTATCGCGGAGCCAGCTTCTGATTCGCGCGGCGGGAGACTGATAACTGACGGTAAAGTTGTAGGCGAAGAAAGACCTCGTCACCCACCGAGAACTCCCGCTCTGCCCGATGCTTGTCGGCCTGAACTTTCATCCTGACTTGCGCCGCACGGAGGTTGTCCCGTAGTAATGCCAGAGTCCGATCCCGGTCCCGTAATGTGCGATCAACCGCTGGGAGGGTTGTGCTACCAGCCTCATAGGTGCGAAGAGAAGGAGGGGGCCGCCCGTATACGGCTTCAAATGGGGTGAGTTTGCTGACAGTGTGATAGGACGTATTGTAGCAGTATTCGGCCCAGTGTAACCAACGAGTCCATGAGGGTGGTTCGTCCATAGCAAAATAACGCAGATAAGTCTCCACGCCCCGATTGAGCACCTCCGTCTGGCCATCTGTCTGGGGGTGGTTCGTCGTGCTCATGCGCAGACGGGTGCCCTGTAAGCGGAAGAGTTCCCTCCAGAAACTGCTGATGAAAACCGGGTCGCGATCCGAGATGATCGACCGAGGGACGCCATGCAAGCGAACAACTTCCTTAGCAAAAAGATCGGCCACAGTTTCACCCGAAAATGGATGGCTCAAGGCGATGAAATGCCCATATTTAGACAGCATGTCCACCACAACTAGAATCACCGATTTGCCCTGTGACTTAGGCAGCCCGTCAATAAAGTCCATAGAGATAGTCTCCCAAATGTGCTGCGGAATCTTCAACGGTGTAAGCAAGCCCGCATGGGAGATCGTCTCATATTTTTGTCGCTGACAGACATCGCACTGTTGTATGAACTGTTGCGCATCCCGTCGTAGGCCCTTCCAAAAAACATTGGCCCGTAGCCTCTGAAGGGTGCAGAGCACTCCTGCGTGGCCCCCCGTCGGAGAGGAATGGAACTCCTGGAGCATGACTGCCTTCCACGTGGAGGTGGCGGGGATGAGGACCCGGCCCTGGCAATAAAGATGTCCGTCGTGCAGATGGTAGCCTGGGTGGGTTGGGCGACCCTGAAGTAGCGCCTCCAGGATGGGGTGTAGCTCCGGGTCCGAGGGGATCTCCTTTTGGATATCATCCAGTGATTCAATCAATGGGTCCGAGATGAGATAGAGGGTGCTCTCCGGTAGCACGAGAGGGCGTCGGCGGCAACGTTTTCCTTGCCCTGCTTGTACACAATCTAGTAGTCGTACCCCAGGAGTTTAGTCAACGACTTTTGTTGGAGAGGGGAAGCTAGCCGTTGTTCCAAGAAGTGCTTCAGACTCTGATGATCGGTACGGACCTTGAAGTGGTGCCCCAATAAGTAGGGCCGCCATAAGGTCACGGCATGCAGTATAGCCAATATCTCTTTCTCGTACGTGGATAAGCCCAGAGTATGCGGGGCTAGTGCCTTGCTAAAGTAGGCCAATGGACACCACTCCTGCATCAGGACTGCGCCTATACCGACCCCGGAGGCGTCCGTCTCCAAAACGAACTCCTTACTGAAATCTGGGAGAGCGAGGACCGGTGTGGTCGTCATGGCCCGCTTGAGAGCCTGAAACGCCGTTTCGACTTCCTCATGCCACCCGAAGGCCTCCTTCTTAAGTAACTGTGTGAGAGGGCATGCCAGCTTGCCATAATCCTTCACAAAGCGACGGTAGTAGCCCGTAAGGCCCAAAAACCCCTGTAAGGCCCGCACTGTCGTCGGACGCGGCCATGAAATCATACTTTCTATTTTGCTGGGATTGGCGCGTATCCCCTGGACTGAAACTAGATGGCTCAAATACTCCACCTCCGCTTGCCCGAAGGAACATTTGGACATCTTGGCGTAGAGCTGATGCTGGCGTAAGATGGAGAGAACCTGTGTCACGTGCTCAAGGTGCTCCGTCCAGCTGCGACTATAAATCAAAATGTCGTCGAAGAAGATCAGCACCGAGCGACGTAGGAGTGGCCGGAAAATCTCGTTCATCACGGCCTGGAACGTAGACGGAGCATTGGACAATCTGAAGGGCATCACCAGAAACTCATAGTGCCCGTCATGGGTCCGAAAAGCTGTTTTGTGTATGTCCTCCTTCATCCTGATCTGATGGTAGCCGGAACGCAGGTCCAGCTTGGTGAAAAGACACGCCCCGTGCAGCTCATCCAATAGTTCCTCGATCATGGGTATGGAGAATTTATCCTTGATGGTAGAGTCATTTAGGTTGCGGTAGTCCACACAGAATCGCCACGACCCGTCCTTCCTTTTCACCAAGATAATAGGTGAAGAAAAAGAACTAGTGCTCAGTCGTATGATTCCTGTCGCCAGCATCTCCCGAACACTACGCTCAATCTCTGCCTTCTGGATGTACGGGTAAAGGTATGGCCTGACGTTTGTGGGGGATGCGCCTTCCTTCAACTGGATCCCGTGACCCCTGAACCTTGGCGGCGGAAGGCCCCGAGGCTCCTGAAACACGTCCTCATATTGGGACAGTAGTTGCTGCATCTGATCTGGTACCTCAGTAATCGGTTGCACCGATTGGGCGTACCCAACTATCATGGTCAAAGTACTTCCCAGCTCTTCCAAACGTGCTAAGCTCCTGAGCGAGATCTCCTTCAAGGGGGACTTCCTGAGGCCGTGTAAGCAGTAATCCCGCCCCTGCTGAGTGAACTCCATGGTCATGTGCTCCCAATCGGTAGTGATCCTCTTCAATTGCCGCATCCACTGCACCCCTAGCACCATGTCAGATACCCTAATGGAAAGCAAGTAGAGATCTGTATGGCAGGTGTGCCCCTGTATCCGCATCTCGACGCCTTTCATGACGCCTTCGCACCTCAGTTTGCTGCCGTCAGCCACCATCAACTGAAAGGCTGCCTCCCGGTCCACTGGATGCCCTACCCGATCAGCCACTGAAGGGTTGATAAAATTGTGGGTGCTGTTGCTATCAATCAGGATGGTCACCCTCTCCGATCGCACCTGTCCAGCGATGCGTAAAGTGAGAGAAGTCGTACACCCTTCCATGGCCTGGAGGGAGACTCCGAACTCCGTCAGATCTAACTCTTCTTCCAAGGTCGCCGCCAAGGTGTCCTCATCCTCTTCCTCCTCCCGCAATATGTATACCTGGACCTTCTGACACCTGTGGCCCGGCCCGTATTTCTCATCGCAGTTGAAGCATAGCCCTTTTTCTTTCCTCGCTTGAAGCTCAGGCCATGTCAGTCGAGTCACCGTCGGGCGTCCTGCCGTCGGAGGATCTCGCCTGAGAGCGGGTGGTGCGGGGGTTTCCCGTGTAGTGGCCTGGTTCCGCTGCCTGTGGAATCGCTCCTCCTGAATCCGGGCAAGGCTAATGGCATGACTCAGGCTGCGAGGCATATAAGCGTGCACCTCAACCCGCAAGAAATCCTTCAGGCCGGATACAAAATAGATCAAGAGTGTCTTTTCTTCCCAATTGACCCGATTGGCCAACCGTTCGAACTCAGTGCGGTACTCTATCACCGTTCCCTTCTGTCGAAGCTTCTGCAGCGTTGCCTCGACGTCTTCATACTGCAGTGGTCCGAAACGTGCGGAGAAAGCTTCCACGAATTTCGTCCATGGGGCGTAAGCACGGCCACGTTGGAACCATTTGGTCCACTGATAGGCGTCATCTTCCAGATGGAAGGCCGCCAACTGTACCCACTGCCCCTCAAGAATCTCCTGGTAATTGAAGAATAATTCGGCCTTTTGTACCCATTCCAACGCATCCCCGTCGAACCTCGGAAAGTTCATCCGGGTCCTTTTTGGTTGCATGTAGGCCCTCTGGTTTCCACGTCTGTGTCCCCCTGCCTCCTGTCCTGGTGCAAACGGTCGTTTCTGGTCCATCGGCCCGTGGGGAGGCCCCTGAAGGCCGGGATAAAGGTTGCCACCCCGACCGTTTCCCATGTGCTGCCCCCTCCTTGCTGTGGGATCGGTGGAGGACACTCATGGCCCTGATGTCTATTTCTGAACCCCACAGGAGGTCCGTAAGTCCTTGGTAGTGGCAAAATTCTGGTAACACCCCCAATCGGAGCGCCCGGCACCCCATACGGTCGAGTGTACGACGCGGCGTGCTCGGCAGGCATGCAGGCAGTCGAATAAGTTCCCCCGTAGGGAGGATAGGCGGTCGGAATGGTTGCAGGACCGCCCGATCCTGTCGCTGGGTCCGTCGGCCTGTTCAGGGTCGGGCGGATCCCGTCGGTTCCCCAGCCCCCTCCTGTTGTCGGAACCACCCTGGATGCCCCTTCTGAAGCCTGTCCGATCCATCTTGGGCTCTTGGCTGATTCCCGGGTCCTCTGGACCCCTCGCCCTCCGATCCGTGCACAGGAGCCCGATCGGCTCCGTAAACAACAGTCGGTTGTTGTACGCGAGAAAGTTCTCCGTCCGATCCTTCGTTGCTGATGTGTTTCCCTTTTAGGCTTTGTGTGAGAAGGTATTTGATCTCCTCTAGGCGTGCATCCCATCGTTCTTCCAGATTTTTTGTGGAAGATTTGATTTGTTCTTCGATCGCCGCCACCGTGTCCGCCAATCCCACATAATTTTCCTCGATGGCAGCCAAGCGAGCGTTCTCGGCCTCGGAGCGCGTCACCATGGTCGCAGGAAGGATGCTCTGATACCAAATGTTATGATCTAGGGAGGAGAAGACGAGCAAGAGAGGAATACTAGAGAGAGAGGGAGAGAGAAATTAGGGTTTAGGAAGAAGGAGAGGATACCTGATAACAATACTTGCTGCCTACTCCAAGAGAAGTCCCGGGTTATATACTACCCGGGACCAAGGGGGCCGTCCGGCCCCCCCATGGGCTGAACCAGTGTGGTCCAGCCTCAATTCTTCTTAAATAATGTTGGCGGGCTGAACCGGATGATGGCCTTCGCGCATATTGATATCCTCTGAACCGGATAGCGTTTGGGGGCGTAACACGTTGTCGGAGGAACACCCAACCATGGCACAACCAAACCGCTACGGACCCAAACAGGGCCTTAGTCCTTGTGTGTTTCATTCAATTTGATCAATGTTGATTTTTGTTATGTATATGCTTTAATTGCAATAATTTTTTTGATACATATTTTTGCTTGCTTGCAAGAGAGCATCACTTTTAAGTCTTGAAATTCTAAAGTAATCACGTTGAATATTTGTGGTATATTTCATATTTATATCCCTCATAATGTTCCTATGAAATTAATACTGAATTCGTGAGATGATGGTTTCTTTCCACGTAATTGTGCTTCTCTATTTTGAAAAGCACAATTTTGATATACAACGAAGAATATGAATATTTCATCATGCTTTATATTAAGGTGTCCGGTCTCGAAAAAATTGGAAAAGAAGAACGAAAGGAAATTTCTAAAAATGAAAGTATATACAATATTTATCAAATACATAATTTACATAAATATAATGTAATGTAAACGTAAAATCAAATTACTCAAAATAAATAAAAAATGACGTCGAATTCTTTCAAAAATATCTTTCTTGATGCATTATGTACTCAAGCCCTTATTCGCCCTCTGGAGATCGCGGATAGCAGTCGATCTACAAGAAGTCGAATTAGCTAGGAGTGGTCACAGTGCGCATCCTTGTTGTAACGATAGGGGTGAGGAGGTCGTGGAGTCGACTCTCTCGCTGCAATTGAGGTGGTTGTCGTTGTTGGCGGAGGTTGTCGTTGTTGGCGGAGGTTGTCGTGCTAATCATACACTATCAAGAAGGACCTTGCTTCCGGTAGCAAAGTGAGGCTTACTGGTGGTTGTCCCTTGTGTTGGCGAGGTAATGTAGTTGTATTGGTAGAGGTGCATGTCCAGGTCTGATTAATCCCTACTGCCCTTGATCCCATGAAAGATTGGATTCACGCGGGCTTGCGACTTTGTGGTATACCTCTTGCCCCTCCCGTGCTCATTCCATGCTAATATAATTTTATGTTTAGCTTAACTTGATCACTTAAAATTTCAGAGTCTGCGTTAATTTTCACTTGTCTTGTTTATCGCTAATTTTCTTAAATCATCACTGCCCTTTCTTTTTACCTACCGAAGATTATATCATGGTGTTATCGTTTGAATGTTAGCCATTTGTGCGCGTCATATGAAACCCTAGGTTGATCAACTCGTTTCATCACATGTCTGCGCCGCTTTGTTTAAATTTTTCGCAAAATTAATTTAATATCAATTATCTATTTTCCATGCTACATCATGTATCATTCCTCGAGTTATTTCCCAATAATTCACTATTAGGAAGAAGAAGTGCATAAGCACAATAGCTCCCATTTTCTATCCACACATGAGAATATCTTTGTTCTCATGAAAAGCAATAAGTAAGCTATTTGCACTTCAACATTATACTATGGCAAATGATGAAAAGGAAACCAAAACACAAACTCAAGAAAGAATTTTCATGGCCGAACTCCTTGAAACTTCCATTTACACACACACACACATGAGCAAATGAACTTAAACTAATAATTCTACCATTCCATACTTAAACAGTAAAGAGGGATTCCAAAACTAAAACTCATACAATAAAGAAGGATTACACACGCATGAGCTAAAGAACCCCACCTCCAATTCTATCTAAAACTCACACAATAAAGAGGGATTCCAAAGACAACAAACCTCGTGAAAAGAGAGGACTTCGGAGCGGAACCGCGTCCTTTCCCCCTTGTCCCAGCGGATGAACTTCGGAACGCCGTGCACCACGACGCCGCCGGGCAACACGATGTCTTCTACAGCGGTCCCATCGAGCTCGATCAAGCGCGACCCCGACGTCCCCGTCTTGCAGCGTGCGAGCCGCAGGTCAACGGCAAGGTCGTAGCCGCACCCAATCGCCGCCACTGCCCTTTCAGCCGCCTCGAGCGCCGCCGGCGCCGGGCTCCGCGATGCGACCACCATCGCTTCTCTGGGTTGGGAGAGCCAAGCTTGGGAGGACAAGTAGACGCAGAAGCGAAACAGGATACTCCATTTTTCTACGGTGCCGCCTCAACATAAATTACCGCGAGAAATTCGTTCAATACCTGCTACCCCACACCTACTCCTGGAGCGATACTATTTTGCACATAAGTCCCTCTGGGATTTGAAAATGACAAAAATTCAGTTATTAAAAGCCAAATTTTGACGTTATAAAAGAATTATTTATTAGCATTCAAGATCCGTTTGGCACAGCGGTAGCGACCCTAAACGCTGTGGTTATGAATTGTCGTTTGTAAATGTCCGACCTCACAAGAGGAACTTCAATTTTTTATATTTAAAACTAGTTCTTTTTTCTTGGTGGCGGTCAGGGGCGGATCTAAGAGGCGGGCTGGGGCCCGAGACCCCCCCTCCCCCCCCCCCCCCAAATATTTTGCAATAATAGATAGTCGATTTGGATTTCTCTTTTCGAGACAATGAATTTTGACTATTTATACGCCAAAAACGGTGACCGAATGAGGACGAAACGGCTCCTAATGACGGTCATAACCGTTGTCATGCCAAATGTACATTTTATGATTATGGCCTTTTTTTTGTCCAAACTTATGGGAGCAAAAACACCGCCTTAAACAGAGTCTTTGAGGAAGCAACAACTTTTTGGGTATTTTGCTGTATTGAAGATAAATATGCTTAATAAATACTCTTTTTGGGTAAATATATGTTTGATTAAAATAAGGCTCTGTTTGGCGCAGCGGTTTTGCTCCGCCGAGTTTGGATGGTTTTGCTCCGGCGAGTTTGGATAGAAACGACACCATTATAGAAAGTGTGTTTGGCATGACAATGGTTATGACTGCCATCGAGAAAAAAAATTAGTTTTGAACATAAAACTGAATGAAGTTACTTAGGTGATGTCAGGCGGTCACGAACGACAGTTCATAACTATTATGTTCACGACTGTCATCACCGTGCCAAACGTAGCTTAAATCTAAAAATTGACTCCTGGTATTCTAACGTCCTCCATGCCATAATAAGGTCCTTCAAATTTTAACCGCGTCATCATGTATAAAATTTGCTTTAACGAGTGACGGTGCATGGGGTCCCGTGCGGCCGCAACATGTCTTGGCCCGACGACACTCCCGCTACTCGCAGCCCCGGGCGTATTAGGAAATCGAGCAAATTGTGCTCGTGAGGGGCTACGAGCGGCGGGAGGGTCGTGGGGCCGGGACACTGTCGCGGTCGAGGTACCGTCGCGGCGGCACGGGGGTGATGCACTATCACTTGTATAATAACATTTTATATAATATATATTATATTGACATGACTGCCTTCGGGGGTTGCGAGCCGTGGGCAAGCTGTGGCCGTGTACTATCGCGACTGCACAGGGGACCCCTCGTGCACTCCCTGTGGTGATGGGCGCCCGACCGGCAACCTAGAGCCCACAACTTATTTATTAATACTCCCTGTGGTGATGGGCGCCCGACCGGCAACCTAGAGCCCACAACTTATTTATTAATAATATATATTCTGATTAATATTGATTATATAGATTTATTAACTTTTCTTTCATTGCGATGCGGGTTGTTAATATATTATATATATAACCATTATAAAGTTTGCGAGGGCTTTTTCGGAAGTCCAAAATAGAGTGCCACCCAGCACTGTTCACAGGGACCTTTGCTTTTTATATAGTATATATATAGATAAATATATAAATATTGGTGATTGATATTCATACACTTTCCACTCATTAAAAAAAACTAAATGTACCCCACATCGTGCTAGAATTTTCTACCATGCATAGAGAGTTCCGGACTTGTACTCAGAGCTGTGGATTATTTTGCGGGAGAAATTGGCCAATCCCGGAAACTCTGGCATCACCTGTACGGCGTTCTCCCATGTCACCACCACGAGCCACCGAGTCAAGAACTCCTCGTCCTGCGTCCTGACTCGCCACCGACCTGCATTCGAATCAAACTCTGCATGCTCAACGGCACAACCAAAGTGTGTGTTAATGTCGTAAGCCGCAGCGTAGGAATCAAACTCTGCATGCTCAACGGCACGACCAAACTTTGTATGCTCGACGGGGCATCTTTCATAGCCTGATTTGATGAGATGATTGGCTATGTTGTCGTTCCAGGCTCGTGGAGCCTGCTTTAGTCCATATAGAGTCTTTCTCAATCTGTAGACTTTGTTCTCTTCTCCTAGTTCCTCAAAGCCTTGCGGCTGCTGAACATAGGTTTCTTCAGTTATGTTCCCATTTAGGAACGCCGATTTGACGTCCATTTGGTGAATTTTGTATTTGTGTTGAGCTGCAATGGACACCAACATGCGAATTGTTTCTGCCCGAGCAACTGGAGAGAATGTTGAGCTGCAATGACTATTCAAGATTTATGTGGGTATTTTTCCTCTCACATAAATCAGAAACTTTTGAATCATTTAAGCAATTTAAGACTCAAGCAGAAAAACAATTTTCCTATCCCCTCTCTGCTCTAAGAACAGATAGAGGAGGAGAATTTCTCTCCTCCCTATTCAACCAATACTGCATCAAGCAAGGCATAAGAAGGGACCTCACTGCACCAAGGTCACCACAGCAAAATGGTGTGGTCAAACATCGTAATAGGATCATGCTAGAAATGACAAGGGCTATGCTTTTCACAACACACATGCCTAAATCTTTCTGGGCAGAAGCCTGCAACCATGCTGTGTACACCCTAAATCGCACAGCTACAAGGGCATTGGAGTCAACCACACCATATGAAGTGCTACACAACAAGAAACCAGATATATCTCTCAACCGCACCATACAGCTACAAGGGCATTGCCTATCCTCTGAAGGATCAAGCGGACAAATTGGAGAAGAAAAGGAAAGGTATGTACATACTGGCTATTGTACTAACTCCAAAGCCTATCGTTTGTATGACCCAGGGTGCAAGAAGCTGGTGATCTCTCGTGATGTTCTATTTGACGAGGCTCGGGGATGGGATTGGAGTAAAAGGACTAACTCAGAAGAGAACCCCTCCATTCTTGTTCCAGTGGTTGAACCTGGAAATACCACAGGTTCCATCCAAACTGAACCAACTCACTATCTTCCTGAAATTGAAGAAGAAGAAGACGTGAGTCCCATATCATCACCGCCTCGTGTAACATCCCCCAAACAACTAGACCCCTAGAGTGGTTTTGTCATGACTAGGTCATGACAAAACCCTAGGAAGCTTGAAGAGAACACTTGGCCTTAGGCTTGAAGGGGAAGATTACCTTGATCTGCAAATAACAATTTCCAATTAACAAGCATGGGGTTGGACTTAAGGGCCTCACCTTGACCCTTTGACCACACCATGACACACATAACCCTTTGGAGGGTCCCTTAGAGCATTTAGGACCCATTGGGGTCAACCAAAGAGGCCAAATTTGACCAAAGTCAACCCTAACCTTAAATTGGTCAAAGTAGCCTAATTAGGGTCAATTGGCCTCCACCATGACAAATTGACCTTGCCCCTACCCTTTTAGGGTTATTAGGAACCTAATGGACCAAAAAGCCCCATCATGGGGCCTCTAAATTGGCCAATTTACCCTAAGTCAACTGTAGACCTAATTTGGTCAAAGTGTCGCATTAAGGGGCAATTCCCCCTCACCTTGCCAAATTGACTTCACCTAAGCCTTCCTAACTCACAAGGGAGTCAAATGGGTCACAACCCATGCATTATGGTCAACCCAAGTGGTAAATTTGACCAAAGTCAACCTTAGCCTAAATTTAGGTCAAAATGACCTACTTTACCCAAATTGAACCCAACACACTTGAGCTAGACCCAATTGGTGTGGTCCACCACCTAATGGGGATTGAATGATGCTGAGTTGGCCATTCAATTTGAAGGATTTCGGCCAGGAGAGAGAAAGCTCCATTTCCCCCAAAAATGGCGGAGAGAGGAAGAGGAGGAGAATGGCATTCATGGCCAATTAAACCCAATTTATGGCACCATTCATCTCCCCTTGAGGAGAGGAGAACTTTTCAGCCCTTTTTCCAGCCTAATTGATGACCAATTCATTTCCTCCCATAAGAAACCGAAAATCATCATTAATGGTGATTACGGCAATTAATGCCAAGGCTCTTCCCCTCCCCTATTGATCTCCTTAAAACCATCAGAGGACTGGGAGGATGGTTTTCCCCCGTTCACTTGAAGGAGTCGGACCATCTGGATAGGAGATTGCAAAGGTGCCAAAGCTTCAAGGTCGGCCATGGCCAACAGGAAATCGGCAAGGAGTCACCCCTCCACACAGGTCCGATCCGCCTCCTCTCCCTCAGTGCTAGATCTTTTCATAATTTGGGGCTTGTTCCGTGCTCAATAGGGCTCGGAACGTGCTTCCGAAAGGGTTCGATTCGTACTCTTTCTCCCCTCCTCTAAACCCCAATCCGACCACCTCCGGCCGGCCAACCACCCCTATCGCCGGCCACCACCTCAACGGAGGTGGTGGTTGGCATTGGCTGGCCGGGAAGCGGCACAAGTGGCCGGGAAATCATCCCGCAAAGAAGCCCAGGTCGGGCTGTCGCGCGTCGTCCATTCCTCGGGGACGATGACTAAGAGTCGTCTGATTTGCTGTGATCAACTTTCGCAGATGTTAAATGTTTACATTATTTTATTTAATCCGTCGATCTAGGTAGAATAAATTCGTCGAGCTGAGCCCGACGTTCGTCGAACGGAGTTCATTCGTCGAACGCAGATTTATTCAGCTTGCGTCGAGCACAGTTTAGTTTTCGTCGAACGCAGATTTATTCAGCGTTCGTCGAACGCAGTTCTTAGTTCGTCGAACGCAGATCATATTTCGTCAAACGCAGTTTATATATGATTTCGTCGAGCGCAGTTCATATTTTGTTGAGCGCAATTCATATTTCGTCGAGCGCAGTTCTGATTTCGTCGAACGCAGAATCACTTATATAATTAAATGCTTATATTAATTTTTGTCACACATTATGCAGTGCTTCATTTTAATTATTTAAAATACTAGATCACCTCTGATGAAAAAGTGTCCAACACCAATATTGTAGCCCTTGGTGTGTAGGTTAAGTGAAAATTTGTTTCAGGTTAGGAGGAGCAGTGTAGCACCCTGAAGAGCCAAAATGGTGTGACTGGTCCCTAGAGTAGGGCAGTCACTCTTTCCTGCATATCTTTTTATTAGTAGATGTTATGGCCTTGATATTTAAAACCTAGGCTAGTTACATACACCCACACAACATACTCAAAGATGGGATTTTAAGGAGAACCTTTTTCTAAGGTTTTTGAGATAATTTCATTAATCATTTATTAATTAATTATTTGGTCAAATGACCTCCAATGCCCTCCAAATTTTGGTGGGTACTTCTTAGGGTTATCACATGACCCTGGTAAAAATCTCAGCCCAATTGGGACTGATTTGGTTGGGTAATTTGTCAACCCAAGTTAGGTCAAATATGGTCAAAATTAGGGCATGGTGTTTATCTTGGGATATTGTAGTCAAATCTTCTCACCATGAGTTGAAACCTTGACCACTGGTTTAGGATCACCTAAAACACCTTCATGAGTAAGATGGGGTGGTGTAGAGATGGATATGCCCTAGAACCCTAGTTTTACCCCTTGGGGTGCAGTTAGAGCTTTGTGAAGGACATGTGGTCAAAAGCTATAGAATGGCCATGAAATTTAGGAGATATGTTCATGGGATGTATATATGCCCTAGGGAATTTTGAAAGGATTTTAGGAGAATTTATTCCCCCTAAATTAGGTCATAAATTCTTTAGGGAAATTTCTTATAAGAGATATTTACATGTTCAAATGGCCTTTGTACAACCCTCATTCTCCGAGGTAGGCCCATTCAAAGCCACGTAGGCTGAAGTCAAGGTCAAAGGGTCAGCACAGGAGCCGGCAATCCAAGACACAAGGCAACTCAGCCAGCAGGAGCAAGAGGCGAGCTGGGCGAGCAAGGGGCGAGTATGGCGAGCAAGGGGCGAGCTGGGCGAGCAAGGGGCGAGTATGGCGAGCAAGGGGCGAGTATGGCGAGCAAGGGGCGAGCAGAGGCGAGCTTGGGCGAGTATCTCGCGAGTATGGGCGAGCATCTCGCGAGTATGGGCGAGTATCTCGCGAGTATGGGCGAGTAGCCCTTGTAACTCGCGAGCAGAGGCAGTATACTCGCCTGTACCCCCCCCCCCCCCCCCTAGGATTTCTCTATAAATAGACCCCCAGGGGTACTAGAAATGGCACTTTTGGAAGTGGTCGAGGTCCCCCCAAGTTGGATACTCGCCAAATCCATGCCCGTCTAGTACCTCGCCCAGCTTTTGGTTGCGGAGGGGAAGTTTCTCCCAAACTTCCGGGTATGTGGTGGGACCTCCCTGCTGGAGCACCTGGGGTGTGCTTAGTCATTTTCTCTCTCCTATTTTAGCTATCAGAGCCGTGGAGTTGGACCGCAGGATCAGTAACCTCGGGCTGCATTGATCCGAATCTTGAGGTCAGGATTTTCCTGGCGTCAACAGCCTTGGATGGTGATGAAACCTTGGTAGTGCCTTTGTAATCATATTATAGACCTCTGGTAATTTTTGTGAAATTTATTAGATGATTTAACCAGTACTTCATTTACAAGACACTTATTTTGTCTCAATCTTAAGAAATATAATTAAGGGTCCAAAACTCTCTGGAAAAATGTGCAACTTGGTGATAGGATATTTCAGAGCACTAGGAAGCTCTGTGAATTTTTATATAATTCTTGGAGATTGTTATCAGTAGGCTACTTCACAACATGTTCATATTAGGATTTATTTGGAATATTTATTTGGGTAAGAAAATAATTTCTATAAAATTTGAAACTCTGTATTTAAGCTTTTCTGGACACAATAGAGGTATGGTAAATTTTTCCTAATTTTGGCATAAGTATTCTTGGTAGTTCCTTCATAAATCTTCGAGTTTGGATAGATGATAAATATTATAATTAGAGGAAAATTCCTGATTGTAGAATTGTGACACCCTGGATTTACTGTTATTTTGGCATGATAGATTTATCCTAATTTTATGAGAGCCATATCATAAGAATACCTTACACTTCATGTTCATATTCATACTTGACAAATATTGGAGAAATTTAAATAAATGCAAAAATGTTGAGGAAAAATATGAAACTCTGGATTTAATCTTAGAATATCATGATAGACTCCCAGTAATAATATTGAGTCAGTTGGATGAATATTTGGAGTACCTCCCATTATGCAACTCATATGACTCATTTGGTCTGCGTATAGTAAAACTGTAAAACTTGGGTTATTTGTGGATCAGTAGGTGGGAATGGAAGGTAGATAGTGTACCAAGCCTAGTTGAAGAGACTGAAGGTCACCAAAAAGGAGTTTAGGTGATGAGAGTATGCTTGGTGAGTTAAGGGTAAAGTTGTGCTCGGGATAGACGAAAGATCGTCTTTCCCGTGGGGAGTCAGAAGATACTTAGGGTAATCCAAGTGTAAAGATAAGAAGGGTAATCTTATGGGTAGATACCAACAACACTAAGTGTCTTGAGAAAGGGAACTTTGGGGTGTCATCACATTATAGTTCCTAGTACCATAGCGAGCCCCTTACATTGTAATCCTCGGGAAGTCCAAGATTAACCATAAACTGCAGGAGTAATATGTTGTACAAGATTAACTTAATAATGCACACACCCACACCCCGTGGTTACGGGAGGTTAGTTGGTTTGGTTTTACGAGCGGTAGGCTCGGTTGTTGAAGCAGCAGACTAGTTAGTCTGGCGAGCTTGTGACTCAGTAGTGTTTATTGGTACGGACGGTTTGGTCTGGCGAGCCGGTGACTCGGAAGGTTATTGATGACGGGCAGGTTAGCCCAGGGAATTTATAGTTCGGGATATAGTAGAACATGTTTGCATGTGCATGAAGATGGTGGGTCTTCGATATTGGACGGTCGTTCACACCGACGTCAATACGTTGACTCGGCAAGTGCGGATTTGCACTTAGCCATGAAAGTTTGGTGGTCCAGCCAGTAAGAGTACGCAGATGCTCTACGGTTTTTCGTTGAGGCATACGATAGGTCTAGGTTAGGTAGTGTGAATACCAACCTAGAGGTGGGCGAGACCCAAACCACCGCTTCTGTTTGCCACTATGGGAGTATCCTGGGAGTGCTGCTAACTCCAAAAAGGGGGAACTAAAGGTCTGTGCGCATAGAGTCGAGGTGTGTGAGTTGCACTTGTATGAACATAGCATAAACTGCATAACTCTGCATGTCATGGCATAAACATTGCATTTCAACCCCTACCCCTATCGTATAAGTCGGTTATGGGACTTCTTATGCGATAGGCTCTGCTAAACGACCCCTTGGTCTATAGGTTTGTGTGGGCATTCCTATAAATCAATGGTTACTTTCTATTATATACATGTTTTTACTTACTACACTTTACTTATTCTTTACCTGCTTTTACTATGCTCTTTTACTGCTTCAATTATATATATACGTGTGTAGTGTAGACATTCCCTGTACCCATGTCACCTGCTATTGTTATACCCCTTGTTGTCCTCCGCTTCATCCTTCCCGCACGGTGCCTAGGAGTCACCGGGGGAGCGGTGGGGGATTGGCTTAGTCTTTTTGACTAACGGTCGGTAGACCTTATCATTTTAGGAGACCACGGAGACGGAGCAGCGCCAGAGGCCGGTGCAGATGGAGGCGGGGCAGTCTAGTACAGGAGCATCAGATTCATGATCAGTGAGTGATTGGTAGTTAGCTTCCGCGAGTGACCTTGTAGTGAGGATATGATGTACAGTGCATGAGCCCTTTATTATTGTTATCTTTTTATTTCAGTTACTCTCTGTGGACATTTACCATTTATGGTTTTATATATTTCTTGTGATGTGGACTTGAGCTTTCTATATGTTCAAATATACTTTTCTTCTTCTTTGATCGATATGACCGGCAGGATCGGCGTTTTGTAGTGGCGACCTTCCCGAGTGAGGGTGTCACCGCAAAGCGGCGGTTCTGGGCATAAGACCTTCCCGTAGCCTCTGAAGGGTGCAGAGCACTCCTGCGTGGCCCCCCGTCGGAGAGGAATGGAACTCCTGGAGCATGACTGCCTTCCACGTGGAGGTGGCGGGGATGAGGACCCGGCCCTGGCAATAAAGATGTCCGTCGTGCAGATGGTAGCCTGGGTGGGTTGGGCGACCCTGAAGTAGCGCCTCCAGGATGGGGTGTAGCTCCGGGTCCGAGGGGATCTCCTTTTGGATATCATCCAGTGATTCAATCAATGGGTCCGAGATGAGATAGAGGGTGCTCTCCGGTAGCACGAGAGGGCGTCGGCGGCAACGTTTTCCTTGCCCTGCTTGTACACAATCTAGTAGTCGTACCCCAGGAGTTTAGTCAACGACTTTTGTTGGAGAGGGGAAGCTAGCCGTTGTTCCAAGAAGTGCTTCAGACTCTGATGATCGGTACGGACCTTGAAGTGGTGCCCCAATAAGTAGGGCCGCCATAAGGTCACGGCATGCAGTATAGCCAATATCTCTTTCTCGTACGTGGATAAGCCCAGAGTATGCGGGGCTAGTGCCTTGCTAAAGTAGGCCAATGGACACCACTCCTGCATCAGGACTGCGCCTATACCGACCCCGGAGGCGTCCGTCTCCAAAACGAACTCCTTACTGAAATCTGGGAGAGCGAGGACCGGTGTGGTCGTCATGGCCCGCTTGAGAGCCTGAAACGCCGTTTCGACTTCCTCATGCCACCCGAAGGCCTCCTTCTTAAGTAACTGTGTGAGAGGGCATGCCAGCTTGCCATAATCCTTCACAAAGCGACGGTAGTAGCCCGTAAGGCCCAAAAACCCCTGTAAGGCCCGCACTGTCGTCGGACGCGGCCATGAAATCATACTTTCTATTTTGCTGGGATTGGCGCGTATCCCCTGGACTGAAACTAGATGGCTCAAATACTCCACCTCCGCTTGCCCGAAGGAACATTTGGACATCTTGGCGTAGAGCTGATGCTGGCGTAAGATGGAGAGAACCTGTGTCACGTGCTCAAGGTGCTCCGTCCAGCTGCGACTATAAATCAAAATGTCGTCGAAGAAGATCAGCACCGAGCGACGTAGGAGTGGCCGGAAAATCTCGTTCATCACGGCCTGGAACGTAGACGGAGCATTGGACAATCTGAAGGGCATCACCAGAAACTCATAGTGCCCGTCATGGGTCCGAAAAGCTGTTTTGTGTATGTCCTCCTTCATCCTGATCTGATGGTAGCCGGAACGCAGGTCCAGCTTGGTGAAAAGACACGCCCCGTGCAGCTCATCCAATAGTTCCTCGATCATGGGTATGGAGAATTTATCCTTGATGGTAGAGTCATTTAGGTTGCGGTAGTCCACACAGAATCGCCACGACCCGTCCTTCCTTTTCACCAAGATAATAGGTGAAGAAAAAGAACTAGTGCTCAGTCGTATGATTCCTGTCGCCAGCATCTCCCGAACACTACGCTCAATCTCTGCCTTCTGGATGTACGGGTAAAGGTATGGCCTGACGTTTGTGGGGGATGCGCCTTCCTTCAACTGGATCCCGTGACCCCTGAACCTTGGCGGCGGAAGGCCCCGAGGCTCCTGAAACACGTCCTCATATTGGGACAGTAGTTGCTGCATCTGATCTGGTACCTCAGTAATCGGTTGCACCGATTGGGCGTACCCAACTATCATGGTCAAAGTACTTCCCAGCTCTTCCAAACGTGCTAAGCTCCTGAGCGAGATCTCCTTCAAGGGGGACTTCCTGAGGCCGTGTAAGCAGTAATCCCGCCCCTGCTGAGTGAACTCCATGGTCATGTGCTCCCAATCGGTAGTGATCCTCTTCAATTGCCGCATCCACTGCACCCCTAGCACCATGTCAGATACCCTAATGGAAAGCAAGTAGAGATCTGTATGGCAGGTGTGCCCCTGTATCCGCATCTCGACGCCTTTCATGACGCCTTCGCACCTCAGTTTGCTGCCGTCAGCCACCATCAACTGAAAGGCTGCCTCCCGGTCCACTGGATGCCCTACCCGATCAGCCACTGAAGGGTTGATAAAATTGTGGGTGCTGTTGCTATCAATCAGGATGGTCACCCTCTCCGATCGCACCTGTCCAGCGATGCGTAAAGTGAGAGAAGTCGTACACCCTTCCATGGCCTGGAGGGAGACTCCGAACTCCGTCAGATCTAACTCTTCTTCCAAGGTCGCCGCCAAGGTGTCCTCATCCTCTTCCTCCTCCCGCAATATGTATACCTGGACCTTCTGACACCTGTGGCCCGGCCCGTATTTCTCATCGCAGTTGAAGCATAGCCCTTTTTCTTTCCTCGCTTGAAGCTCAGGCCATGTCAGTCGAGTCACCGTCGGGCGTCCTGCCGTCGGAGGATCTCGCCTGAGAGCGGGTGGTGCGGGGGTTTCCCGTGTAGTGGCCTGGTTCCGCTGCCTGTGGAATCGCTCCTCCTGAATCCGGGCAAGGCTAATGGCATGACTCAGGCTGCGAGGCATATAAGCGTGCACCTCAACCCGCAAGAAATCCTTCAGGCCGGATACAAAATAGATCAAGAGTGTCTTTTCTTCCCAATTGACCCGATTGGCCAACCGTTCGAACTCAGTGCGGTACTCTATCACCGTTCCCTTCTGTCGAAGCTTCTGCAGCGTTGCCTCGACGTCTTCATACTGCAGTGGTCCGAAACGTGCGGAGAAAGCTTCCACGAATTTCGTCCATGGGGCGTAAGCACGGCCACGTTGGAACCATTTGGTCCACTGATAGGCGTCATCTTCCAGATGGAAGGCCGCCAACTGTACCCACTGCCCCTCAAGAATCTCCTGGTAATTGAAGAATAATTCGGCCTTTTGTACCCATTCCAACGCATCCCCGTCGAACCTCGGAAAGTTCATCCGGGTCCTTTTTGGTTGCATGTAGGCCCTCTGGTTTCCACGTCTGTGTCCCCCTGCCTCCTGTCCTGGTGCAAACGGTCGTTTCTGGTCCATCGGCCCGTGGGGAGGCCCCTGAAGGCCGGGATAAAGGTTGCCACCCCGACCGTTTCCCATGTGCTGCCCCCTCCTTGCTGTGGGATCGGTGGAGGACACTCATGGCCCTGATGTCTATTTCTGAACCCCACAGGAGGTCCGTAAGTCCTTGGTAGTGGCAAAATTCTGGTAACACCCCCAATCGGAGCGCCCGGCACCCCATACGGTCGAGTGTACGACGCGGCGTGCTCGGCAGGCATGCAGGCAGTCGAATAAGTTCCCCCGTAGGGAGGATAGGCGGTCGGAATGGTTGCAGGACCGCCCGATCCTGTCGCTGGGTCCGTCGGCCTGTTCAGGGTCGGGCGGATCCCGTCGGTTCCCCAGCCCCCTCCTGTTGTCGGAACCACCCTGGATGCCCCTTCTGAAGCCTGTCCGATCCATCTTGGGCTCTTGGCTGATTCCCGGGTCCTCTGGACCCCTCGCCCTCCGATCCGTGCACAGGAGCCCGATCGGCTCCGTAAACAACAGTCGGTTGTTGTACGCGAGAAAGTTCTCCGTCCGATCCTTCGTTGCTGATGTGTTTCCCTTTTAGGCTTTGTGTGAGAAGGTATTTGATCTCCTCTAGGCGTGCATCCCATCGTTCTTCCAGATTTTTTGTGGAAGATTTGATTTGTTCTTCGATCGCCGCCACCGTGTCCGCCAATCCCACATAATTTTCCTCGATGGCAGCCAAGCGAGCGTTCTCGGCCTCGGAGCGCGTCACCATGGTCGCAGGAAGGATGCTCTGATACCAAATGTTATGATCTAGGGAGGAGAAGACGAGCAAGAGAGGAATACTAGAGAGAGAGGGAGAGAGAAATTAGGGTTTAGGAAGAAGGAGAGGATACCTGATAACAATACTTGCTGCCTACTCCAAGAGAAGTCCCGGGTTATATACTACCCGGGACCAAGGGGGCCGTCCGGCCCCCCCATGGGCTGAACCAGTGTGGTCCAGCCTCAATTCTTCTTAAATAATGTTGGCGGGCTGAACCGGATGATGGCCTTCGCGCATATTGATATCCTCTGAACCGGATAGCGTTTGGGGGCGTAACACGTTGTCGGAGGAACACCCAACCATGGCACAACCAAACCGCTACGGACCCAAACAGGGCCTTAGTCCTTGTGTGTTTCATTCAATTTGATCAATGTTGATTTTTGTTATGTATATGCTTTAATTGCAATAATTTTTTTGATACATATTTTTGCTTGCTTGCAAGAGAGCATCACTTTTAAGTCTTGAAATTCTAAAGTAATCACGTTGAATATTTGTGGTATATTTCATATTTATATCCCTCATAATGTTCCTATGAAATTAATACTGAATTCGTGAGATGATGGTTTCTTTCCACGTAATTGTGCTTCTCTATTTTGAAAAGCACAATTTTGATATACAACGAAGAATATGAATATTTCATCATGCTTTATATTAAGGTGTCCGGTCTCGAAAAAATTGGAAAAGAAGAACGAAAGGAAATTTCTAAAAATGAAAGTATATACAATATTTATCAAATACATAATTTACATAAATATAATGTAATGTAAACGTAAAATCAAATTACTCAAAATAAATAAAAAATGACGTCGAATTCTTTCAAAAATATCTTTCTTGATGCATTATGTACTCAAGCCCTTATTCGCCCTCTGGAGATCGCGGATAGCAGTCGATCTACAAGAAGTCGAATTAGCTAGGAGTGGTCACAGTGCGCATCCTTGTTGTAACGATAGGGGTGAGGAGGTCGTGGAGTCGACTCTCTCGCTGCAATTGAGGTGGTTGTCGTTGTTGGCGGAGGTTGTCGTTGTTGGCGGAGGTTGTCGTGCTAATCATACACTATCAAGAAGGACCTTGCTTCCGGTAGCAAAGTGAGGCTTACTGGTGGTTGTCCCTTGTGTTGGCGAGGTAATGTAGTTGTATTGGTAGAGGTGCATGTCCAGGTCTGATTAATCCCTACTGCCCTTGATCCCATGAAAGATTGGATTCACGCGGGCTTGCGACTTTGTGGTATACCTCTTGCCCCTCCCGTGCTCATTCCATGCTAATATAATTTTATGTTTAGCTTAACTTGATCACTTAAAATTTCAGAGTCTGCGTTAATTTTCACTTGTCTTGTTTATCGCTAATTTTCTTAAATCATCACTGCCCTTTCTTTTTACCTACCGAAGATTATATCATGGTGTTATCGTTTGAATGTTAGCCATTTGTGCGCGTCATATGAAACCCTAGGTTGATCAACTCGTTTCATCACATGTCTGCGCCGCTTTGTTTAAATTTTTCGCAAAATTAATTTAATATCAATTATCTATTTTCCATGCTACATCATGTATCATTCCTCGAGTTATTTCCCAATAATTCACTATTAGGAAGAAGAAGTGCATAAGCACAATAGCTCCCATTTTCTATCCACACATGAGAATATCTTTGTTCTCATGAAAAGCAATAAGTAAGCTATTTGCACTTCAACATTATACTATGGCAAATGATGAAAAGGAAACCAAAACACAAACTCAAGAAAGAATTTTCATGGCCGAACTCCTTGAAACTTCCATTTACACACACACACACATGAGCAAATGAACTTAAACTAATAATTCTACCATTCCATACTTAAACAGTAAAGAGGGATTCCAAAACTAAAACTCATACAATAAAGAAGGATTACACACGCATGAGCTAAAGAACCCCACCTCCAATTCTATCTAAAACTCACACAATAAAGAGGGATTCCAAAGACAACAAACCTCGTGAAAAGAGAGGACTTCGGAGCGGAACCGCGTCCTTTCCCCCTTGTCCCAGCGGATGAACTTCGGAACGCCGTGCACCACGACGCCGCCGGGCAACACGATGTCTTCTACAGCGGTCCCATCGAGCTCGATCAAGCGCGACCCCGACGTCCCCGTCTTGCAGCGTGCGAGCCGCAGGTCAACGGCAAGGTCGTAGCCGCACCCAATCGCCGCCACTGCCCTTTCAGCCGCCTCGAGCGCCGCCGGCGCCGGGCTCCGCGATGCGACCACCATCGCTTCTCTGGGTTGGGAGAGCCAAGCTTGGGAGGACAAGTAGACGCAGAAGCGAAACAGGATACTCCATTTTTCTACGGTGCCGCCTCAACATAAATTACCGCGAGAAATTCGTTCAATACCTGCTACCCCACACCTACTCCTGGAGCGATACTATTTTGCACATAAGTCCCTCTGGGATTTGAAAATGACAAAAATTCAGTTATTAAAAGCCAAATTTTGACGTTATAAAAGAATTATTTATTAGCATTCAAGATCCGTTTGGCACAGCGGTAGCGACCCTAAACGCTGTGGTTATGAATTGTCGTTTGTAAATGTCCGACCTCACAAGAGGAACTTCAATTTTTTATATTTAAAACTAGTTCTTTTTTCTTGGTGGCGGTCAGGGGCGGATCTAAGAGGCGGGCTGGGGCCCGAGACCCCCCCTCCCCCCCCCCCCCCCAAATATTTTGCAATAATAGATAGTCGATTTGGATTTCTCTTTTCGAGACAATGAATTTTGACTATTTATACGCCAAAAACGGTGACCGAATGAGGACGAAACGGCTCCTAATGACGGTCATAACCGTTGTCATGCCAAATGTACATTTTATGATTATGGCCTTTTTTTTGTCCAAACTTATGGGAGCAAAAACACCGCCTTAAACAGAGTCTTTGAGGAAGCAACAACTTTTTGGGTATTTTGCTGTATTGAAGATAAATATGCTTAATAAATACTCTTTTTGGGTAAATATATGTTTGATTAAAATAAGGCTCTGTTTGGCGCAGCGGTTTTGCTCCGCCGAGTTTGGATGGTTTTGCTCCGGCGAGTTTGGATAGAAACGACACCATTATAGAAAGTGTGTTTGGCATGACAATGGTTATGACTGCCATCGAGAAAAAAAATTAGTTTTGAACATAAAACTGAATGAAGTTACTTAGGTGATGTCAGGCGGTCACGAACGACAGTTCATAACTATTATGTTCACGACTGTCATCACCGTGCCAAACGTAGCTTAAATCTAAAAATTGACTCCTGGTATTCTAACGTCCTCCATGCCATAATAAGGTCCTTCAAATTTTAACCGCGTCATCATGTATAAAATTTGCTTTAACGAGTGACGGTGCATGGGGTCCCGTGCGGCCGCAACATGTCTTGGCCCGACGACACTCCCGCTACTCGCAGCCCCGGGCGTATTAGGAAATCGAGCAAATTGTGCTCGTGAGGGGCTACGAGCGGCGGGAGGGTCGTGGGGCCGGGACACTGTCGCGGTCGAGGTACCGTCGCGGCGGCACGGGGGTGATGCACTATCACTTGTATAATAACATTTTATATAATATATATTATATTGACATGACTGCCTTCGGGGGTTGCGAGCCGTGGGCAAGCTGTGGCCGTGTACTATCGCGACTGCACAGGGGACCCCTCGTGCACTCCCTGTGGTGATGGGCGCCCGACCGGCAACCTAGAGCCCACAACTTATTTATTAATACTCCCTGTGGTGATGGGCGCCCGACCGGCAACCTAGAGCCCACAACTTATTTATTAATAATATATATTCTGATTAATATTGATTATATAGATTTATTAACTTTTCTTTCATTGCGATGCGGGTTGTTAATATATTATATATATAACCATTATAAAGTTTGCGAGGGCTTTTTCGGAAGTCCAAAATAGAGTGCCACCCAGCACTGTTCACAGGGACCTTTGCTTTTTATATAGTATATATATAGATAAATATATAAATATTGGTGATTGATATTCATACACTTTCCACTCATTAAAAAAAACTAAATGTACCCCACATCGTGCTAGAATTTTCTACCATGCATAGAGAGTTCCGGACTTGTACTCAGAGCTGTGGATTATTTTGCGGGAGAAATTGGCCAATCCCGGAAACTCTGGCATCACCTGTACGGCGTTCTCCCATGTCACCACCACGAGCCACCGAGTCAAGAACTCCTCGTCCTGCGTCCTGACTCGCCACCGACCTGCATTCGAATCAAACTCTGCATGCTCAACGGCACAACCAAAGTGTGTGTTAATGTCGTAAGCCGCAGCGTAGGAATCAAACTCTGCATGCTCAACGGCACGACCAAACTTTGTATGCTCGACGGGGCATCTTTCATAGCCTGATTTGATGAGATGATTGGCTATGTTGTCGTTCCAGGCTCGTGGAGCCTGCTTTAGTCCATATAGAGTCTTTCTCAATCTGTAGACTTTGTTCTCTTCTCCTAGTTCCTCAAAGCCTTGCGGCTGCTGAACATAGGTTTCTTCAGTTATGTTCCCATTTAGGAACGCCGATTTGACGTCCATTTGGTGAATTTTGTATTTGTGTTGAGCTGCAATGGACACCAACATGCGAATTGTTTCTGCCCGAGCAACTGGAGAGAATGTTGAGCTGCAATGACTATTCAAGATTTATGTGGGTATTTTTCCTCTCACATAAATCAGAAACTTTTGAATCATTTAAGCAATTTAAGACTCAAGCAGAAAAACAATTTTCCTATCCCCTCTCTGCTCTAAGAACAGATAGAGGAGGAGAATTTCTCTCCTCCCTATTCAACCAATACTGCATCAAGCAAGGCATAAGAAGGGACCTCACTGCACCAAGGTCACCACAGCAAAATGGTGTGGTCAAACATCGTAATAGGATCATGCTAGAAATGACAAGGGCTATGCTTTTCACAACACACATGCCTAAATCTTTCTGGGCAGAAGCCTGCAACCATGCTGTGTACACCCTAAATCGCACAGCTACAAGGGCATTGGAGTCAACCACACCATATGAAGTGCTACACAACAAGAAACCAGATATATCTCTCAACCGCACCATACAGCTACAAGGGCATTGCCTATCCTCTGAAGGATCAAGCGGACAAATTGGAGAAGAAAAGGAAAGGTATGTACATACTGGCTATTGTACTAACTCCAAAGCCTATCGTTTGTATGACCCAGGGTGCAAGAAGCTGGTGATCTCTCGTGATGTTCTATTTGACGAGGCTCGGGGATGGGATTGGAGTAAAAGGACTAACTCAGAAGAGAACCCCTCCATTCTTGTTCCAGTGGTTGAACCTGGAAATACCACAGGTTCCATCCAAACTGAACCAACTCACTATCTTCCTGAAATTGAAGAAGAAGAAGACGTGAGTCCCATATCATCACCGCCTCGTGTAACATCCCCCAAACAACTAGACCCCTAGAGTGGTTTTGTCATGACTAGGTCATGACAAAACCCTAGGAAGCTTGAAGAGAACACTTGGCCTTAGGCTTGAAGGGGAAGATTACCTTGATCTGCAAATAACAATTTCCAATTAACAAGCATGGGGTTGGACTTAAGGGCCTCACCTTGACCCTTTGACCACACCATGACACACATAACCCTTTGGAGGGTCCCTTAGAGCATTTAGGACCCATTGGGGTCAACCAAAGAGGCCAAATTTGACCAAAGTCAACCCTAACCTTAAATTGGTCAAAGTAGCCTAATTAGGGTCAATTGGCCTCCACCATGACAAATTGACCTTGCCCCTACCCTTTTAGGGTTATTAGGAACCTAATGGACCAAAAAGCCCCATCATGGGGCCTCTAAATTGGCCAATTTACCCTAAGTCAACTGTAGACCTAATTTGGTCAAAGTGTCGCATTAAGGGGCAATTCCCCCTCACCTTGCCAAATTGACTTCACCTAAGCCTTCCTAACTCACAAGGGAGTCAAATGGGTCACAACCCATGCATTATGGTCAACCCAAGTGGTAAATTTGACCAAAGTCAACCTTAGCCTAAATTTAGGTCAAAATGACCTACTTTACCCAAATTGAACCCAACACACTTGAGCTAGACCCAATTGGTGTGGTCCACCACCTAATGGGGATTGAATGATGCTGAGTTGGCCATTCAATTTGAAGGATTTCGGCCAGGAGAGAGAAAGCTCCATTTCCCCCAAAAATGGCGGAGAGAGGAAGAGGAGGAGAATGGCATTCATGGCCAATTAAACCCAATTTATGGCACCATTCATCTCCCCTTGAGGAGAGGAGAACTTTTCAGCCCTTTTTCCAGCCTAATTGATGACCAATTCATTTCCTCCCATAAGAAACCGAAAATCATCATTAATGGTGATTACGGCAATTAATGCCAAGGCTCTTCCCCTCCCCTATTGATCTCCTTAAAACCATCAGAGGACTGGGAGGATGGTTTTCCCCCCGTTCACTTGAAGGAGTCGGACCATCTGGATAGGAGATTGCAAAGGTGCCAAAGCTTCAAGGTCGGCCATGGCCAACAGGAAATCGGCAAGGAGTCACCCCTCCACACAGGTCCGATCCGCCTCCTCTCCCTCAGTGCTAGATCTTTTCATAATTTGGGGCTTGTTCCGTGCTCAATAGGGCTCGGAACGTGCTTCCGAAAGGGTTCGATTCGTACTCTTTCTCCCCTCCTCTAAACCCCAATCCGACCACCTCCGGCCGGCCAACCACCCCTATCGCCGGCCACCACCTCAACGGAGGTGGTGGTTGGCATTGGCTGGCCGGGAAGCGGCACAAGTGGCCGGGAAATCATCCCGCAAAGAAGCCCAGGTCGGGCTGTCGCGCGTCGTCCATTCCTCGGGGACGATGACTAAGAGTCGTCTGATTTGCTGTGATCAACTTTCGCAGATGTTAAATGTTTACATTATTTTATTTAATCCGTCGATCTAGGTAGAATAAATTCGTCGAGCTGAGCCCGACGTTCGTCGAACGGAGTTCATTCGTCGAACGCAGATTTATTCAGCTTGCGTCGAGCACAGTTTAGTTTTCGTCGAACGCAGATTTATTCAGCGTTCGTCGAACGCAGTTCTTAGTTCGTCGAACGCAGATCATATTTCGTCAAACGCAGTTTATATATGATTTCGTCGAGCGCAGTTCATATTTTGTTGAGCGCAATTCATATTTCGTCGAGCGCAGTTCTGATTTCGTCGAACGCAGAATCACTTATATAATTAAATGCTTATATTAATTTTTGTCACACATTATGCAGTGCTTCATTTTAATTATTTAAAATACTAGATCACCTCTGATGAAAAAGTGTCCAACACCAATATTGTAGCCCTTGGTGTGTAGGTTAAGTGAAAATTTGTTTCAGGTTAGGAGGAGCAGTGTAGCACCCTGAAGAGCCAAAATGGTGTGACTGGTCCCTAGAGTAGGGCAGTCACTCTTTCCTGCATATCTTTTTATTAGTAGATGTTATGGCCTTGATATTTAAAACCTAGGCTAGTTACATACACCCACACAACATACTCAAAGATGGGATTTTAAGGAGAACCTTTTTCTAAGGTTTTTGAGATAATTTCATTAATCATTTATTAATTAATTATTTGGTCAAATGACCTCCAATGCCCTCCAAATTTTGGTGGGTACTTCTTAGGGTTATCACATGACCCTGGTAAAAATCTCAGCCCAATTGGGACTGATTTGGTTGGGTAATTTGTCAACCCAAGTTAGGTCAAATATGGTCAAAATTAGGGCATGGTGTTTATCTTGGGATATTGTAGTCAAATCTTCTCACCATGAGTTGAAACCTTGACCACTGGTTTAGGATCACCTAAAACACCTTCATGAGTAAGATGGGGTGGTGTAGAGATGGATATGCCCTAGAACCCTAGTTTTACCCCTTGGGGTGCAGTTAGAGCTTTGTGAAGGACATGTGGTCAAAAGCTATAGAATGGCCATGAAATTTAGGAGATATGTTCATGGGATGTATATATGCCCTAGGGAATTTTGAAAGGATTTTAGGAGAATTTATTCCCCCTAAATTAGGTCATAAATTCTTTAGGGAAATTTCTTATAAGAGATATTTACATGTTCAAATGGCCTTTGTACAACCCTCATTCTCCGAGGTAGGCCCATTCAAAGCCACGTAGGCTGAAGTCAAGGTCAAAGGGTCAGCACAGGAGCCGGCAATCCAAGACACAAGGCAACTCAGCCAGCAGGAGCAAGAGGCGAGCTGGGCGAGCAAGGGGCGAGTATGGCGAGCAAGGGGCGAGCTGGGCGAGCAAGGGGCGAGTATGGCGAGCAAGGGGCGAGTATGGCGAGCAAGGGGCGAGCAGAGGCGAGCTTGGGCGAGTATCTCGCGAGTATGGGCGAGCATCTCGCGAGTATGGGCGAGTATCTCGCGAGTATGGGCGAGTAGCCCTTGTAACTCGCGAGCAGAGGCAGTATACTCGCCTGTACCCCCCCCCCCCCTAGGATTTCTCTATAAATAGACCCCCAGGGGTACTAGAAATGGCACTTTTGGAAGTGGTCGAGGTCCCCCCAAGTTGGATACTCGCCAAATCCATGCCCGTCTAGTACCTCGCCCAGCTTTTGGTTGCGGAGGGGAAGTTTCTCCCAAACTTCCGGGTATGTGGTGGGACCTCCCTGCTGGAGCACCTGGGGTGTGCTTAGTCATTTTCTCTCTCCTATTTTAGCTATCAGAGCCGTGGAGTTGGACCGCAGGATCAGTAACCTCGGGCTGCATTGATCCGAATCTTGAGGTCAGGATTTTCCTGGCGTCAACAGCCTTGGATGGTGATGAAACCTTGGTAGTGCCTTTGTAATCATATTATAGACCTCTGGTAATTTTTGTGAAATTTATTAGATGATTTAACCAGTACTTCATTTACAAGACACTTATTTTGTCTCAATCTTAAGAAATATAATTAAGGGTCCAAAACTCTCTGGAAAAATGTGCAACTTGGTGATAGGATATTTCAGAGCACTAGGAAGCTCTGTGAATTTTTATATAATTCTTGGAGATTGTTATCAGTAGGCTACTTCACAACATGTTCATATTAGGATTTATTTGGAATATTTATTTGGGTAAGAAAATAATTTCTATAAAATTTGAAACTCTGTATTTAAGCTTTTCTGGACACAATAGAGGTATGGTAAATTTTTCCTAATTTTGGCATAAGTATTCTTGGTAGTTCCTTCATAAATCTTCGAGTTTGGATAGATGATAAATATTATAATTAGAGGAAAATTCCTGATTGTAGAATTGTGACACCCTGGATTTACTGTTATTTTGGCATGATAGATTTATCCTAATTTTATGAGAGCCATATCATAAGAATACCTTACACTTCATGTTCATATTCATACTTGACAAATATTGGAGAAATTTAAATAAATGCAAAAATGTTGAGGAAAAATATGAAACTCTGGATTTAATCTTAGAATATCATGATAGACTCCCAGTAATAATATTGAGTCAGTTGGATGAATATTTGGAGTACCTCCCATTATGCAACTCATATGACTCATTTGGTCTGCGTATAGTAAAACTGTAAAACTTGGGTTATTTGTGGATCAGTAGGTGGGAATGGAAGGTAGATAGTGTACCAAGCCTAGTTGAAGAGACTGAAGGTCACCAAAAAGGAGTTTAGGTGATGAGAGTATGCTTGGTGAGTTAAGGGTAAAGTTGTGCTCGGGATAGACGAAAGATCGTCTTTCCCGTGGGGAGTCAGAAGATACTTAGGGTAATCCAAGTGTAAAGATAAGAAGGGTAATCTTATGGGTAGATACCAACAACACTAAGTGTCTTGAGAAAGGGAACTTTGGGGTGTCATCACATTATAGTTCCTAGTACCATAGCGAGCCCCTTACATTGTAATCCTCGGGAAGTCCAAGATTAACCATAAACTGCAGGAGTAATATGTTGTACAAGATTAACTTAATAATGCACACACCCACACCCCGTGGTTACGGGAGGTTAGTTGGTTTGGTTTTACGAGCGGTAGGCTCGGTTGTTGAAGCAGCAGACTAGTTAGTCTGGCGAGCTTGTGACTCAGTAGTGTTTATTGGTACGGACGGTTTGGTCTGGCGAGCCGGTGACTCGGAAGGTTATTGATGACGGGCAGGTTAGCCCAGGGAATTTATAGTTCGGGATATAGTAGAACATGTTTGCATGTGCATGAAGATGGTGGGTCTTCGATATTGGACGGTCGTTCACACCGACGTCAATACGTTGACTCGGCAAGTGCGGATTTGCACTTAGCCATGAAAGTTTGGTGGTCCAGCCAGTAAGAGTACGCAGATGCTCTACGGTTTTTCGTTGAGGCATACGATAGGTCTAGGTTAGGTAGTGTGAATACCAACCTAGAGGTGGGCGAGACCCAAACCACCGCTTCTGTTTGCCACTATGGGAGTATCCTGGGAGTGCTGCTAACTCCAAAAAGGGGGAACTAAAGGTCTGTGCGCATAGAGTCGAGGTGTGTGAGTTGCACTTGTATGAACATAGCATAAACTGCATAACTCTGCATGTCATGGCATAAACATTGCATTTCAACCCCTACCCCTATCGTATAAGTCGGTTATGGGACTTCTTATGCGATAGGCTCTGCTAAACGACCCCTTGGTCTATAGGTTTGTGTGGGCATTCCTATAAATCAATGGTTACTTTCTATTATATACATGTTTTTACTTACTACACTTTACTTATTCTTTACCTGCTTTTACTATGCTCTTTTACTGCTTCAATTATATATATACGTGTGTAGTGTAGACATTCCCTGTACCCATGTCACCTGCTATTGTTATACCCCTTGTTGTCCTCCGCTTCATCCTTCCCGCACGGTGCCTAGGAGTCACCGGGGGAGCGGTGGGGGATTGGCTTAGTCTTTTTGACTAACGGTCGGTAGACCTTATCATTTTAGGAGACCACGGAGACGGAGCAGCGCCAGAGGCCGGTGCAGATGGAGGCGGGGCAGTCTAGTACAGGAGCATCAGATTCATGATCAGTGAGTGATTGGTAGTTAGCTTCCGCGAGTGACCTTGTAGTGAGGATATGATGTACAGTGCATGAGCCCTTTATTATTGTTATCTTTTTATTTCAGTTACTCTCTGTGGACATTTACCATTTATGGTTTTATATATTTCTTGTGATGTGGACTTGAGCTTTCTATATGTTCAAATATACTTTTCTTCTTCTTTGATCGATATGACCGGCAGGATCGGCGTTTTGTAGTGGCGACCTTCCCGAGTGAGGGTGTCACCGCAAAGCGGCGGTTCTGGGCATAAGACCCAAGTTTTTGAAAGAAGAAAAAAAATGGGGTCTTACACCTCGTCGCTTGCGCAGCCTCAAAGACATTTATCAATCCTGCAATCTTGCTTCCATTCCTGTCACCCCCATCAACATATGAAGAAGCAGCCAAGAGGGAGGAATGAATGCTGGTCATGAAGGAAGAACTTGCAATGGTAAACAAGAATAAAACCTGGGAGTTAACCTCCTGCCCTCCAAACCACAAAGTTATTGGACTCAAATGGATCTACAAAACAAAAACAAATGAAGAAGGTGATATAGTTCGATACAAGACACAGAATGTGGCAAAAGGGTTCTCCCAAGTACCAGGAATAGACTATGATGAAACATTCTCTCCAGTTACACTGGCAGAAATAATTCGCATGTTGGTGTCCATTGCAGCTCAACACAAATACGAAATTCACCAAATGGACGTCAAATCGGCGTTCCTAAATGGGAACATAACTGAAGAAATCTATGTTCAGCAGCAACAAGGCTTTAAGGAACTAGGAGAAGAGAACAAAGTCTACAGATTGAGAAAGGCTCTATATGGACTAAAGCAGGCTCCACGAGCCTGGAACAGCAATATAAACAATCATCTCATCAAATCAGGCTATGAAAGAAGCCCCGTCGAGCCAGCTCTTTATGCCAAAAGAGATCATGGTAATATCACTCTACTCTTACTCTATGTAGATGATCACATAATAACAGGATCATCATCTGAGATGATACAAGGGCTCAAAACCAACCTCCAGATTCAATACGAGATGACAGACCTTGGGCTCATGAAGTTTTTCCTGGGAATCCAAGTCCTGCAAGGGGCATACTTCATACATCTATCTCAGGAGAAATATGCTATTGATCTACTTTCCAAATTTCGTCCCAATGAAGCCAACAACACTGCTACCCCCATGTCTCCTGGAGACAAGTTAGAAAAGAAAAAGGATGATGAAGAAAGTTTTGATCCAGAAATCTATAGATTTCTAATTGGATCCCTCATCTACCTAACAAACACAAGACCAGACATTGAGTATGTCGTAAATGTCCTAGCCCGGTATGTCTCATCCCCCAGCAAAACTCACTTTGCTGCCGCAAAGAAAGTACTCAGATATGTGTGTGGGACTATCTCCCATGGACTCCTCTACACCCAGAACTCACACAACAATCTACTTGGATATTGTGACTCTGATTGGGGCGGGTGTATTGATGATCACAAGAGTACAAGTGGGTATCTCTTCTTCAATGGAGAAAACCCTATTTCCTGGAGCTCTCACAAACAATGCACTATAGCCCTCTCTTCTACTGAAGCGGAGTATATGACACTCTGCAATGCAGCATGTGAGGCACTTTGGCTAAATGAATGCTTCAAATTTATGCAGGAGGAAGAGGGAGAAGCAAAATCCCTAGTTCTAAAATGTGATAATATCTCAGTAATCTGCCTAAGCAAGAACCCTATGTTTCACAATCGGAGTAAGCACATTCATATGCACTTCCACTTCATAGAGAGCTTGTCGAAAAGAAGAAGATTGATGTTCAATTTTGTCGAACTGAAGAACAACTCGTAGACCTGCTGACCAAATCTTTGCCGCGCCCAAAATTTCTGAAGATCCGAAACCGCATTTTCGTCTACCCGCATCCAGATGCAGGAAGGGTATTAATGCCATATGAATCTGAACCGACAAAGACAACCGATGAGAAGGAATGGACCTCCAGCGATTATTGATATGCAACTCCCCATGTACCTGTTTAAGAAGCTTAAGAGACAAATGTAATCAATGTCATTAATGAACTAATTATCTATATAAATGTATTAGCCAGAACAATGTTATCAATGAGAAGAAATCATTCTTGCTTGTTCTTCTTTCTTTTATTTACCACATGTACATGCATTCTGAAAGACATAAAAAAATAGCTATTAAAGAGAGTGCTAATATCCAAATGAGCGGTGCTTATATCAACTACCTTATTAACAAGGAAAAGCATCATTGACAGGTAGTGCAAAATAGGAAATATATACACACATACACACACATGAGTGATAGTGCACGGGGGGCCTTCTGTGCCCCGCGCGACAATACCTACCCCGCAATGGCGTGCTTCGCCCGCACCCCGATTGGCAGGCTTATTTTAATTTATTGGTTCAATTTATTTTTTTAAATATTTTTTTTTAAATTATTTCAGTTTGTTGCATTTTTTTGATTTTTTTTTCATTTTTTAAAATTATTTATACGATATATCATTATAATTTTTCCAAAAAAAAATCTACGCAGGTGATCTGCGAATAACCAACCGACGCAAAACTGTTTGGCTATTCGCAGACTACGGTGGTCTGCGAATAGTCAACCAGCGCAAAACTGAAAGGCTATTCACGGACCAACTGCGAGTCTGTGAACGGATAATGTACAACCCAGTGTTCGTCAGGGGATAAAAATGGGAATCGAGTATAAGCGAGTCAAGGAGCGACTCTCCGACTCACGATGAGTATCTAGCCAAGGCGAGGCAAGGCGAACCAGAGGCTCGATCCCGCGAGTGATGCATGGCGAGGGCGAGGCATGTTCCAACGCCGCTTTGTGGTGCATTTATCCATAGCGAGGCCAGTGAGGACTCGCAGTGCCAAGAAGCGAGGCGAGTAGGACCCATACTCGCAATGGGAGATCTCGCGAGCCCTGCTCGCAGGAAGATTGGCGAATGACGCCTTCACGGGCCACTCGCCCAATGGGGTCTGCAGGTAAAATTACCCTGATACCCTTTGTGGGCTGCCGATAACCCTTCAGAACAGCGGAGTTTGACTATTAGCAGACCAGTTTGGAGTGCGATTAGTAAAACTAAAAGGAGGAGTTACGCTATTAACAGACCAGAAGAGAAAAACTATATATAGACCCTGAAGGGCACCTTTGGAGAGGATCCACTTCTTTGGCTTCTTCCTCCTTAGAACATTCTTGGTTAGCTCCTCAGGCTCTCCAAGGTGCCCGGCTTCAGTTTTGGCTTAGGAGGAGAAACGTTGTAAAGATCTTCCGGGTGTATGGTGGGACCTCCACACTGTAGTCAAAGGTCGGTGTTTTAGCTCTAAGTCTTCGGTCAGGTTCTTCTGTGGGATCAGTAAGTATCAGCTGCCCCCTTTCAGGGGTCCGAACTCCTCGTTGGGCCGATTCTCGGTTCCAACAGATAAAATCATTTGGATCTTGATCTGACGGCTCGTATTCGTTTGTCGATCATGTTACGTCATAAGGTGATATCTTTATATATTGAATATTACTTAGGTGCATTTCTCTCACTTATTTCTAGGTGAGAGAATAAATAGTCTCATTGGAAGTGGACCCCACCCTTTTCCTTCCTCCAAAAAATTTCCTGCACCAGCGAACCATCTCGCTTCCCCCCTCCCCGATCTCTCATCTCCCTCCCGGCGAAACCCTAAGGCAGCATCCTCCCCCTCCCGCGGCGAACTCCGGCCTCATCCTCCCGCAGCGAACCTCGACTTCCTCCTCCCGCGACGAACCCCGGCCTCCTCCTCCTCCCGCGGCGAAACCCCGACCTCCTCCTCCTCCTCCTCCCGCGGCGAAACCCCGACCTCCTCCTCCCTCCGCGGGGAAATCCCGCCTCCTCCTCCTCCTGCGGCAAAAAACCGGTCTCTCATTATTTTGGTGAAATACTGGAGTTCTGACAGTATTTTGTTTAAATAAAGAGAGTTTGGACAGTATTTTGTCCAATATTGTATATTATGATAGTATTATGTTCAAAGAAGTCAATAACAAACACATTGCAATATACCAAAATGGCATATGTTGCATTATGTAATCGTATTAACATCTTCTCCCCACTATTATATATACTATAATATAAAATATCTAATTTATGGATTGGATTATGCATGATATTGAACGATATATTGACTGTATTTTGGTGAAAACTGGGAGTTCTGACAGTATTTTGGTGAAATACTAAGAGTTTTGACGGTATTATGTCCAAAGAAGTCAATAACAAACACATTGCAATTTACCAAAATGGCATAATGTTACATTATATAATCGTATTAATATCTTTTCCCCACTATTATATATACTATAATATAAAATATCTAATTTATGGATTGGATTATGCATGATATTGAACGATAGATTGACAGTATTTTGATGAAATACTTGGAGTTCTGACAGTATTTAGGTGAAATACTGGTGAAATATTGAGAGTTCTGACGGTATTTACACAAATACTGTATATTATGACAGTATTGTGGCTCTAAGGTTCCGACGTGGTTGAAGGTGGGGGAAGATCGGGAAATCTTAGTCGTGGTTGTGGCTTTGTCGCCGCTGGAGGAGGAGGAGGTCGGGGTTTCGCTGCGAGATCGGAGGAGGAGGGCGGGGTTCGCCGTTGAAGGAGCATGGGTCTCGGTGTGGGAGGAAGAGGAGGGCAGGGTTCGCCGTGGGAGGAGGAGGGGGGTCTTGGCACGGGAGGAAGAGGAGGGCGCGGTTTCGGCGCGGAGGAGGATGACTCGGCCTTTAGGGTTTCGCCGCAGGAGGAGGAAGGAGGGTGTCGTCGGTGTAGCCGGCTTTCTTCAGGTGGGAAATTTTTTTAAGAGGATTCACGCGGAAATTTTTTGGGGAAGAAAAGGGGTGGGGTCCACTAATAAATGACTATTTATTCACTCACCTAATTCTATGTGAGAGAGACGCACACAAATTTATATATATATATATATATATATATTTGAATTAAGTTTTAACAAAATTAAAATTTTGATAAAAAAAACATATGATACATACTAGTGATTGTGCACGGGGCCTCCCCTGCCCCGCACGACAGCACCACTACCACGGCATTGCCCCGGCGCGACGGCGCTCCCGTCACTCGCAAACCTCCGTGCGCACAACATAATCGAGCGACCCGCGAGGCACAACGTACGAGGGTTTGTGAGCGGCGGGAGTGTCATCGCGACAGAGTAATGTCGTGGTCAGGGTACTGTCGCGTGGGGCACGATGAGCCCCGTGCACTATCACTCGTATAAACATACATAATTTAATTGTTTTGTAAAGGTTTTAGTTCATACACCGTCGGTTAGAGATCAATATGTCGTTAAATAAATCTCGTCAAACAATCAATTTTAACAATAAGAACTTCACATCAATGTTATTAGTTTGAATTTAAGTATACAAAAATCAAAGTTTTCAAAAAAAAAAAAAGTAAAATGACGGAAATCCATTGTAGCAAATCCATGTTTGCTTGTATATTAGTATATATATATGAATAAATTTATTTTTCATTTAAATATTTGACCCTAAACTTATTTTACAAAATAACCGTTCCAACGAAGACTCCGTTTGGCGCGGCAATGACGGTCACGAACACGGTGGTTATGAACTGTCGTCCGTGAACGTCCAACCTCACCCAAAGAACTTCATCCACCTTTATGTTCAAAACTAGTTTTATTTTTTCAGTGGTGGTCAAAGCCATTGTCATGTCAAACATCAATTCCATGACGGTGGCGTTTTTGTCCAAACTCGCGTTACTCGCCGGAGCAAAAACGTAGCGCCAAATGGAGCCTAAATCGATCATGCGGCAGCTAAAATAGCACATTGGAGTGATTGTTTAAAAATGTATAACGGTGATGAGCATTTTAATATTAGGGAGAGACGCATCGTGCCTCTGATACTATTATTTATGAACATCATGCACTCTAATGCCTATACGAACGATACTTAAATTATTTATAATTTTGAAGATATTAAATTCTTATTTTATTAATGTTTGATCCGATAAACTTTATTTTGATATTTAATTGAAAAAATATCAGCTAAAGTATATAGAGCATTTATATTAGCACCGCTTTATTAACTGAAGCGAGAATGCCATTTTGAGTAACACAAACATTTGAGTTTTGAATAAAGATTGTAAAAATATTACTGTAGAAAAGATGTTTTGCTACTGTTAAATACAACTGTATTTTTGCCTGCAAAAAAAGTCTGAAACACAGTTTTTTGGAACCGTATTTTCGATACAACTATAGTTAATTGGGAAAATACAGTCCCGCGCCTAAAGCATGAAACGCTACACGTATAAAAGTATTTTTCCAAAACCCAAGGGTTCCACCGCAAAGTTCGTAGGGCGAGTCGGGGCCTAAGATCAAGACAAAAGGCGTAGACAATGGACAACATGTGACTATTCCTGTACTACCCCTTGTTGGACCCGAGAGACAAAGTAGACTAGGTTAGCCGAAAGATGGTTATCGGTTCAAGGACGCAAGGTGACCCTGCTTTTTCAGAGAGAAAAAGACGGGGAAATCCCTCGCGGGCGGTGTAACATAAGATGCATCTAAATTAAATAAAGGAGTAGGATCACATTGTACGAGTGAATAATATTCAAATTTGTTCATTTAATTCAAAATTTATTCAATTATCTAAAAATGAACAATATTAAGAATTATACTCAAATACAACTATGAATTAGTAACTTTAAAATACAAAAAAAAATTGTTTGCCACTGCTAGACTGGAAGAAAAGCTACAAAGCTAGCGCACCCCACATTTTTATGCGGCTGTATGGTAGAAGAAAAAGCATGGAAGGGTGGGATAGAAAGAGAACTGAGGAAGTTCTAGAGAGAGAGAGAGGGGAGACTATGCGGGCATCCGCATAATATATCTATAATTTGAAGATGTGTAGATATATCATAACATATCAGTCCAGCTCCAGAACCACCTTGCCAGGAATAAGCCTTCTCTCTTTTGCTTCATGAGCCTGTCTCACCTCAGCAATAGAAAATGTCTTCTCCACAGGTATCTTCATCTTGCCTGCTTCCAGCAGCCGGCGGACTTCGTCCAATCCTTCGGCGTCGGCCCTCATGTACACCCATCCGTACTCTGGCACATATTTTGAGGGGGAAAAAAGTTCAAAATCGCTATTTTTACTATCTAATTGCGCATTTTCAAGCCTTCGTTGTGCATGTCCAACCCACCAAAGGTCTATATTTTTTACTATCTTTTCCATTCCCTGTAATTAGATCATTCCTTAATTTATCTTTTATAATTCTGTTACAACTTACGAATTCATCGTCGTATTTTCTACTGCTCAACAGTCAGATCCATCGTCCGCCTAATTGCAGCATTTCAAGTTCCAATGATATCCTCTTATGCAAAGGTGCTCCCGAGACACTTCTCTAATTTAGTATCTCACCTTAAGGGACCGTTTGGCATTGTGGTGGCAGTCGTGAACGCAGTGATTAAGAACCGTCCCCAAGGAATTCCATCCATTTTTATGTATAAAATTAGTTTTTTCTTGGGCGGTCGTAACCGTTGTCATGTTCGTCATGACGATGGTGTTTTTGTCCAAACTCATCGGAACAAAACGCCGCGTCAAATGGATGACGGTCCGTAACCACCGTGTTCACGGTCACCACCGCCGTGCCAAACTGAGCCTAAGGCTAGAGATTATAATCTCATATGTATCCTCAATCTTCGGAATAACCGATACAAAATGCTTACCATTATCACACATGTATATATTAATCTTCTAATATCACCCCCACTAAAATTGCATATCATATACTCGGTCTTTATTCTACTGATTCGAAGCACTTCATTTTTTAAACAATATCTTCATTATATCGTGGGACGTATTCGGTATGCCTAATTACCCTACGATTAAAAGTGCGCCCCATGCACCAGGGCAATATCCTAACATTTTGGTGTGCCACATTCTAAAAACCAAATGTCTCCCATAACTATCTTGAGGCAATTTTACTTTTAAGAAACTAAATTAAGGTCACCAGAATTTTGTAATAGAATCCTAAGGATGTATTTCTTCCAGCCACTTTCATATTTAGAAAAGAAGAAATGCAATTAAACCATATTTCTCAATATGTCATCACAGGGCCTTACCAATTCCATGAGTATATTGGTATTGAAGCTTCTTCTTTAGCAAAATAGCTGTGGCAGCAGGGAGACCAATGGCTAAACCATATCGATCAGCAAAAGCTGCTGATTCGCCCTGTCGCAGCATAAAGAGCGGACTTTGTTCAAACGTAATAACTCGAACGGGAGAGATAAAAAAAATTGACGAGCGGGTGGGTACCTGAAGGGTCATATAATGGCCCCCTTTCTTCAAAAGGTTGATTCCTACTCTTTCGGTTTCTGGTACCCCAATAGTGTCCAAAACAGCATCAAACTGACCTTTGATTGCTACCTGAATATCCTGTGGATTGTTGGCCATGTAGAACAATGTGGTCATTCAATGAAATAATTGGTTTGAGATTGGGAAAGATATAATTATAAAGGACAGATCTAAGGATAAGTGCATATAAATAACATATGGGATACATTTGCTGATGACCAAATGTCAAGAAATTTTTGGAGAACACGGCTCTCTCGTTCTCATTCTAAATCCAACAGAAACTTTTGGCGAAGAACAAGCTATCGGCCTACTGGTGCCAAATAACAGTACATGCAGAGCGTACTTTATATTACTTCATAAATGGTAATAATAATTTGAGTTCTAGAGAGCATGTTACGGGCATTCCCGTAGTTTGTCGATATCTCGTTAGATAGATGGTCGGAGGTGACGAGATGGCGGAGCTCAACCTAAGGGGAGGGAGAGGAAGAGGGGAGTCATGCACAACCTTAACCCTACTTTATGGAGGAGAGGAGAGAACTAAAAGACTAAAGGATACTTATTCCTTCATTCATAACATTAAGAGCCATTAAATAGAACTACCGGGGGTATAGGCTTAAATAAGTCCGACACGTGGAACTTATATAAAAGAACCTACGCTAAATTCGATACATATAATACAAAGATTAAAATACGTGACCGTACAGTACAACCCATATATCGTCGAGGGTGGAGCTCATTCATGCCATGTAGGCAAAAGTCAAAGGTCAACCAACAGGAGCATTTGAAGGCCATGTGTGAGTATGCGAGATCCTTCCATACTCGCCCGGTATGCGACGTAGGCGATATCTCGCCAAATATGCGAGATCCTTCCATACTCGCCAGTATGCGGGATCCTTTCATTGTCGTCATAGTCGCCAGATCGGCATAGGCAACCTCGCAGGGGCCGGGTATAGTCGCCTACATCCCCCCCCCCCCCCCCCAGGATTTGTCTATAAATAGACTCCCAGGGGTACCAGAAATTGCACCTCTTTGGCGCCTCTTTTAGCACTACTTTTGGGAGACAACCAGGTTCTCTTGAAGTCTTGACCCCCCCCCCCCCCCCCCCATCCCCTGCTAGCGATATACTCGTCAAGAGGTGCTTTCCTTGTATCAAGCTCAGTCATTTGCGGTTGTGGAGGGAAAGTTTCTCCCAAACTTCCGGGTACGTGGCGGGACCTCCCTGTTGAAGCACCCTGAGGACTATTTCTAGTCTCTCTCTCTCTTCTTAGCTCTAGCCTTCGTATTCGAGTCGCCGGACCGCGGGATAAGTAGCCTCAGGCTGCCCTATAGTCTGAACATTTTGAGACAGGATTTTCCTGGCTTCAACAGTGACATGCATTACGATGCTAGATAATGACAATGACGCGTCATTAACTAAACATGCGCAATAACAGAGAATTGGTCGCTGGGGCTCATAAGATCACACTCGTACTTCACATTGAGCTTGTCCCTAGGCTCTAAAGGTGCCCGAACGAGGACGTTCTAGTTCTTTTATTTCCCATCATAGCAATGTCTTATAAAGAGACCCTATTGTGGAGGTCTCACTCCTTGATGAGTCCCACTAACGCGAGCTAATGGATTGAAGGAGTATGATGCAGAAATATCGTTGTCTGTGCATAAACAGGCTCTGTGGTTGGTATCTGTGGACTGGCGGTACTGATATCGACATGGGGGACACCATTGGATCCATGCATTAGAGATATATAGTAGGGCCCGCTGCATCAAAGCCAACAGAATATGTGGCTTGAGAGGGGGGTGCTAGATGGAGACCGCATGAACAGACAATGGTGCATCGAGGGTGACCGAGTGCACGTCAGACATGACTTTGGATTACATAATGGGTGGGGGGATCTTGTTGTGCAGTTTGAAGGTCCTTGACTTCGACGATGAGAGTGGCAAAAATTGCTTAGGTTGCCGCATGAACGACGACTAAGGCACTATTTGACTGCTCCAATGATATCATGGCCTTCAAATACTTTTGTTGGCAACCTCATATGATGCCATGGTCACTACCCCCGTGGGTACTAAAGCCCGCACTGCCACACTATTCATGTTTTTAAAGATGAACGATTAAATTCAGGATGATGTTAGCCTCGCAATGGAGAAAAGCAACTGGCTTTGAGTGTGTGCCCGACTGTTCGCTCGAGGTAGAAAAAAGAAAGTTGTTGTTGTGCTCTAGGAAGGGAAAAGCGAGGCGTGAAGTGCGAACTTGCTAGAAGCAAAGGAAACAATGGATGACACGTTGAAATGGGTGGAAAGACGGCTAGGAAGAGAAAGAGGCTGGTGAGGGTGACAAAAGCAAGTCCGCAGTCTAAATAAGTTGTCGGACATAGCGTGCAGATGGGATTATGTCGAGTAGGGAATCGAGCGTGCAGGGCCGGATGTCGCATGCACTTGTGAGGCATTGATTTCAACGTTGTTTGTGGTCAGGCGTCGCTTGCCCCGAGCAGAATGAAGCAGGCGTGGATTCAGGTTTCCTATTCTAGTTTTTGGCGAAAAACAGGGAAGAAGATGACCTGACGCTTGCTGTAATCGTGCTCTAGGTCCAGTGACGTCAGCTTTCTTTTCTTGGTGAAGGAATGGATTGCAGGGGATCGAATCGGCAAGGGGAGGAAGGGTTTTCGTGGGCAATGGAGTGTGAAGGAGGGTTGAGGGGGCGACGTGGCGTTGGCGGAGCTTGAGAAGGCTCTGGTACCAAGTTATTACGGGATTTCCTGTAGCTTGTCAGTATATCATCAGAGAGGTGATCAGAGGTGGCGAGAATGACAGAGATACAAGGGAGCCGAGCTCAACCTAAGGGGACGAAGAGAGAAATCTTGCTCAATCCTAACCCTACTTTAGGAAGGCGGAGAAGAGGAGAGAACTAAAAGAATAAATGATAATTCTTCCTTGCTTCATTCATGACCTTAAAGGTCTTTAAATAGAATTACGAAGGGCATACACATAAATAAGTCCGAACACTTGGACTTATATAAAAAGACTAAGCTAGACTTATACATATAATACGATGATTTAAGAGATCATTCAGAAGACTCTTAGGGTCTGTTTGGGGCGGCGGTGGCGGTTGTGAACGCAGTGGTTGGAAACTGCGGTCATGAACGCAGTGGTTGGAAACTACGGTCATGAACATTGTGGTTGGAAACTGCGGTCATGAACATTGTGGTTGGAAACTGTGGTTATGAACGTTGTGGTTGGAAACTGCGGTCATGAACGTTGTGGTTGGAAACTGCGGGCATGAACGCAGTTGCGCTGTTTGGAGAAACTGTATTTTTTGTGTTGTCACAAACGTAAACGCAGTATTATTTGTTTGTGGTGACACAGAACTGCGATGGTTGTTGGAGTGAAAAAATATATATAATAAAAATTGTAACTCTAAACAGATAAAAATATATGCTTTTATGGAACCTGAACTGGCGTCTGCGTGCATGCCGACGTTTTTAGAGCGTTCAATTTTAGGAAGATAGAATTCTAAAAAAAATCAAACAATGGCCAAACAAGAATCAAAATCCAAATTGATCATTTGAGAACTATTCTGAAGCAAATTGAATTTGTTCTTCCTAGTAGGCCTAGCATATATTCTAGTATACAAGATGGAATGCATGCATACAGATTTAACAGATCCAGCAATAATATCTTGGTTCCCACTTCCCACAACTAAGGAAGGCCTAACCCACAACAAGGTAATCCAACAGGAGGTTCCCATAAATTGTCGATGGCATTTTATCAGGCTAGCATGAAAGCAGCGACGTGCATGAAAGCAGCGAAGTAGATGACATTTTACTTTATAAAAGGGAACGAGAATTTATCATCCAACTACCAAGTCCATTGCTGGACTAGCAGACCAAGATCAAAGAAGGACATCGTTGGTAGAAGAATAACAAAACAATTTTAGGGCTCTAAAGAGTTCGAATGGGACCTGTAGTAGATTGGTTTCATGTTGTTCTGCAAGTTCTCAGCATTGAAGATGGCAAGATCGTCGCCTTCGTCGCCTGATTTCCCTTCCGGAGAAGATTTTGTGTCACCCTGCACAGCCATGACAGCTCGGATGAAGCGTTTAGGGTTTCGGCGGCGATCTTTAAAGTTTTTTCCACGAGCTCGACGGCAGCGCAGCGGAACCTTCGACGAGAGAAAAGTCGTGAGAGAGATCGGATCCAGGCCGTGAAGATAGAGAAGCGCGGAAATGAGATACAGCTCAAAGTTCTCATATTGGTATTCACATCCCATTAGAAAGGTTTGCTGGCCTACCTAACCAGTGTGATTTGAACTAAATTAGGCTCTGTTTGGACACAGGTACGGCTCCATTCCAATGAGAAAATGAGCCCTATAGCAAATGGAGGTCCTCCTCTCCGGTGGGCAATGGAGCCCCACTGAAAGTTTTCTCCTTTCTCACCGGAGGCGAAATGCCATCACAACCTCACACGATGTTTGGGGCGCTCCATCTTCCACCACTCCAGTGACAAATGAGATCGCAACGGCCTCCCAAACGCATCCTTAGTATCAAAGCTTTGATCTCAGTCTTTAGAGTTTGTATGAGGAAATTTTATCATAATTAACACCAAGACAATACAATTAAGAGAGAGCCTAAGTGGCTCAAATTGCTGAATTAGAAGAAACTGTAAATAAAGTAGGTTAATAATTATCCATTTCCTTGTCGCTAGCAGAGCAGTAATCCAACTTTTGGCAGCAAACAATCATATTCAGTGAAGAGTTATGTTAAGGATGAAAATTGTTGGATAGGAAGAGGAGACTCTATCGGGAGAAGGAAAGATCAACGTTCAAAGTAGTCACCCACCTTCTTTTAAGGTGCATGCTAAACTGAACTACCTACTTCTGATGGAAGCACTGCTGCAGATAAATTTGACAGTTAGCCAGAAACTATGGATATTCTTTTTTTCCATTGGAAGTACTCATCTGCACAAGAGATTGCTTTTCTCAGACTAAATTTATCATCTCATGTCTTAATTTGAAGGAAGTCAGAATCTAAGAACTTTGACAGGTCAAAGACGGCAGACTCGCTCAAGGGGCTACAGGCAGCATGATTCTATCTGATAGAACACGATTCTGCAAGATTGATTCTGGAAGTACGTATTAAGTACACTGTAGTTCTTCATGAAGGGATTTTAAAATTGTTGACTCTATTTGATACCACTACGGATTCCGAAGAGCAAGAGAGGAAGAGGGGAGAGGAGATTGAGAGAAGAAGTTAGGGTTGGGAGGAAGAAGAAGAGGGATCAGCCCCCACATAAAATGCTTGATCAAAGATAATACATTAGGTCATTAGGGTGGCCTCTTATACTATGAGGCCTCCCATATTACAATCCCCAAAATACCCCCATGCTTAACATAATAAAACCGGCCTACATCTGCTCTTCGCCCAAGCCCGAACCGGACCCACTGTCGCGCCCGCTGTCGCCGGGCGGTAGCCCCACGCTGCCGCTGTCGCGCCCGCTGTCGCCGGGCGGTAGCCCCACGCCGTCGCATGACGATACCGGCTCCCGTGTTGCTCCTGTGTCTCCCGTCCCACGAGCTCGCCGTGCGTACACCCGCCATGGTGGATCCGCCTCCCGTAAGTCGGTAACAATACCCCCGTCTGGAAAATTTGCCTTGTCCTCAAGGCAATAATCCGGAAACTGGCGCCGGAAGTCGTCCCGCAGAAGCCAAGTTGCGGAGCTGAGTGGTCGGTCGCGCCATGCGACTCGAATCTCGTCTGGAAGAGGATCCCCTGGGGTATGTTGGCGCCGATCCACGATCGAGGCCGGGTACAGCGGTGGGGAGTCGGAGTGCTCGATGTCCGCTGGGATGTGATCAGTAACCGGGTGATCGCCGATGACTCGGCGGAGCTGAGAAACGTGGAAAACCGGATGGATCCGGCTCTGATCTGGTAGGCGCAGGCGATAGGCCACGGCCCCGATGCGGCTGATAATCTCAAAGGGACCAAAAAAACGTGGGGCCAGCTTGGGGCAGGTGCGGCGGGCGACGGTCAGCTGGCGGTAGGGGTGAAGCTTGATGAAAACTCGCTCGCCCACCCGGAAGGAAAGGTCCCTGCGCTTCCGGTTGGCAAAAGAGATCATCTTTGCCTGAGCCCTGCGGAGGTGGTGCTTCAGGCTATCCAAAATGGTATCTCGATCATGAAGGTGGTCGGCCAAGATGGCCACGGGGCATTCGCCTGGAAGATGTCGTAGGATCGAGGGAGGAGGTCGGACATAAACTGTTTCGAACGGCGAGGTGTTGGCCGAATGGTGGTAGGAGGTGTTGTAGGAATACTCCGCCCAGCAGAGCCACTTCGCCCATGAGCCTGGCCTCTCACCGATGAAGCATCTGAGGTAAGTCTCCAGACAGCGGTTGAGCACTTCGGACTGCCCGTCCGACTGCGGGTGGTATGCGGTGCTCATCCGGAGCCGGGTGCCCTGAAGACGGAAAAGGGACGTCCAGAAACTGCTAAGGAAGAGCGGGTCCCGGTCACTCACAATGGAGCGGGGAAAACCGTGAAGGCGGACGATCTCGGAAATGAAACTATCGGCCACGGTTGCTGCTGTATAGGGGTGGCGCAGCGGAATGAAATGGCTATACTTCGTCAACCGGTCCACGACCACGAGAATGCAGTCAAACCCGTTCGACCGCGGTAGCCGTGTGATAAAGTCCATCGCTATGTCCTCCCAGACACGCTCGGGAATCGACAGAGGTTGCAGCAGGCCGCTCGGAAACAGTGTCTCGTACTTGGCCTTCTGGCAAGGAAGGCAGGCCGCCACGTAGGCCTTCACCTGGCGGAGCATGTGTGGCCAGTACAAGGAGGCGGCCAGCCGCCGGTAGGTCCGGAATGCGCCGGCGTGACCGCCCGAAGGCGTCGAATGAAACTCTGCGAGAAGGAGCGGGATGCGGGTCGAGGACGCAGAGAGAACAAGGCGGCCCCGATGAAATAGCCGTCCCCCGATCAACGAGTACGGTGGCCTTGCCGCGGGGTCGGCGAGCAGGGCCGTGCGGATCGCAAGCAAGTGGGGGTCGGCCTCCGCCTCCTGCTGCAAGATGGTGGCGTCGTCCCAAACCGGCCGGGAAATGGCGGCTAACTCCGAAGCCTGAGGGTGACGGGACAGCGCGTCCGCCGCGCGGTTGGTCTTCCCTGACCGGAACTCGATCGAAAAATCATATCCCAGAAGCTTGGCAACCCACAGCTGCTGTGTCGGCGTGGCGATCTTCTGCTGCAGCAGATACCGGAGGCTGTGATGATCAGTGTGGACGATGAAGGGTCGGCCCAACAGGTACGGCCTCCAATGCTGCACGGCCAATACCAAGGCCATCAACTCGTTCTCGTACGCCGAGCGGCTGCGGACGACCGTCGAGAAGGCGCGGCTAAAATAAGCTATCGGGCGGCCGGCCTGCATCAGGACAGCTCCGACGCCGGAGTCGGAGGCGTCGCATTCCACGATGAACGGCTGTCGAAAATCCGGCATGGCCAAAACCGGTCCACGGATCAAGGCGGACTGCAAGGTGGCGAAAGCGGCCATGGCGGCTGACGGCCACGAGAAAGGACCATCGGCTGGGGCCTTCAGCAGCTGAGTGAGAGGGCGGGCCACCCCCCCCCCCCCCCCCCCCCCCGTAATCCCGAATAAAGCGCCGGTAGTAGCCGGTCAGGCCGAGAAAAGCCCGTACCTCGCGAACAGAAGTGGGAGTCGGCCACCGGGTCACGGCCTCAATCTTGTCTGCATCCATAGCGACACCCTGGGCGGAGATCGTGTGGCCCAGATAGCTCACTGTCGTGGCCCCAAAGGTACACTTCTTCCGATTGAGGGTGAAGTGATGACGGCGCAGAGTAGTAAAAGTCTCCCGAACATGTTGGAGGTGGTCCTGCCAGTTAGTACTGAAAACTAGAATGTCATCAAAGAAAACCAAAACGTGCTAACGCAGGACCGGCCGGAAGACGTCATTCATGGAAGCCTGGAAAGTAGCGGGAGCGTTGGTGAGCCCAAACGGCATCACCAAAAACTCGAAGTGGCCGTCGTGCGTCCGAAAAGCCGTCTTCGGAACGTCTTCCGGTCGGACCCGTATCTGGTGATAGCCGGCGCGGAGGTCGAGTTTGGTGAAAAACACGGCGCCGAGTAACTCGTCCAGCAGCTCCTGAATGACCGGAATCGGGTACTTGTCCGGTACCGTCGCCTTGTTCAGCTCCCTGTAATCCACGCAGAAACGCCAGCTGTCATCCTTCTTGCGGACAAGAAGCACCGGGCTGGAGAAGGGGCTCGCACTGGGCCGAATCAGGCCTCCCAGTAGCATCTCTCGAACCAACCGCTCGATCTCGTCCTTCTGCGTGTGCCCGTACCGGTAAGGACGGGCAGAAACCGCCGCGACGCCGGGCTTCAGTACGATGGCGTGGTCGGTCGGCCGCGCGGGGGGAAAGCCGGGTAGCGGCGTAAAGAGCGCCGGAAAATCATCAAGAAGCGCCGTCATGTCGGCCGGAAGGCTGTCGGCCGACGAGGGTGGGGAGGGTTGCACCGTCCACAACCACGCCGAGAAGTCGATGTCGGTGACGCGGTTCATGGCGCGGAAGGAAATGGGCGAGCGGAGGAGCGTCGAATCGCCCACCAAGCGGCAAGGTTGGCCCTGGTGGAGAAAGGACATGGTCATAGACGCCCAGTTGACGCGGACGTCGCCCAGAGTTTGCAACCACGCGACCCCCAAGATGGCGTCAAGGCCCCCCAGCTCGAAGAGGTAGAAGTCCGCGGTGACCGTGCACGGGCCCAGGGACAGGGTGACTCCCGAGCATTGGCCTAAGGTGGGGCGGCGGCGGCCATCCCCTAGACAGACCGAAAAGTCGGGGGAAGGATCGGCAGGTAACCCCAGGCGGCGTGCGAGGGGGGCCGACATGAAATTGTGGCTCGCCCCAGTGTCAATCATCACAATGATGGGTCGGTCGTGGAGCACCCCGGACAGCTTCATCGTACGTGGCCCCGTAAGGCCCCCCACTGAGTAAAAGGGAAGCTCCAAGACGTTGAGCGATGCAGGCTCTGGTTCTCCGTCAAAGGGATCCGGCGGCGCCTCCTCCAACGGAGGGTCCTCGAGTCCGTCAGGGCTGTCGCCGTCCACGAAAAGGGCATGAAACTCCTTAACGGAACAGACGTGGTGCGGGGTGTAGGGCTGGCGGCAACGGAAGCAAAGCCCGCGTCGGCGGAGGTCGTTGTAGTCGACGCGTTGCGGGCCTTCTGGTCGGGGAGGCCGGCCGGCACCCGGAGGCGGGAAGCGCTGAGCGGGGGCCGCCGGCGGCGGTGGCCGAAAAGTGAAAGGAGCGGCCTGCCGAGGCCCGAGGTCCGCCTCGACGGCCCGAGCAAGGTCGAGGGCCTCGGACACCGTGCGCGGGTGATGCGTGCGAAGACGGGAGCGGATGTTGGGGCGGAGGCCTTGGAGGAAGAATCCGAGGTAATGGTCGGGAGGGAGGCCCGGTACTTGAGTGACCAGCGCGACGAACTCGTCAATGTAGGCATCCACCGTGGTGGACTGGCGGGTCGTGCAAAGCCGCTCGATGGCGGAGCCGGCGTAACGAGCGTCGTAGCGGCTCACCATTTCGTGTTTGAACTCCGTCCACGAAATGGCGGGTTGGATTTGTCGAAGCCAACGGGCCCAATGGAGGGCCGAGCCTTTGAGGCCGACCACGGCCGTGCTAACTTTGTCCGTTGGCGACGTCCCGTGGAGATCGAAAAATTGCTCCGCACGAGCAATCCATCCGAGGGGGTCCGTGCCCGAGAAGGAAGGGATGTCGAGTGCGAGGGCGGAGCGGTCGGCGGTGAAACCAGACGGTGGGGGCATGCCGAGGACGGAGACGGTTTTCGGAGAATAAGCCGGGGTCGGAGCTGGAAACGGGGGCGGAGGAACGCGGCCGAAGGTAATGCCGGCAGCGGCAGGCGGCCGGAGGAGAGGATCCGGCCGGATGGGCTCCGGACAGAGGGGCGGAACGGGGCTGCCGTTCGCCTGGCTCGCCCTTCCGGCGCCCAGACGGCAATGCGGGCAAGGAGCTCCGCCTGGCCGGCCGCCAGGGAGGCTTGGCCGGCCGCGAACGAGGCTTGGCCGGACGCGAGCGTGTCCTGGCCGGCGGTGAGGGCGGCAACGGCGGTCTGGAGCGCTGCGAGGTGGGCATCTTGAGCAGCGACACGATCGGCGAGGTCGTCTGTGGCCGATCCGGTATCGGCGGGGCGTGAGGTCGATCCGCGAGCCATGGCGGTATCCGGCGGCCACAAGGAGGTGGGCGGAGCGGCAGGTCGGACCAAATGATACCACTACGGATTCCGAAGAGCAAGAGAGGAAGAGGGGAGAGGAGATTGAGAGAAGAAGTTAGGGTTGGGAGGAAGAAGAAGAGGGATCAGCCCCCACATAAAATGCTTGATCAAAGATAATACATTAGGTCATTAGGGTGGCCTCTTATACTATGAGGCCTCCCATATTACAATCCCCAAAATACCCCCATGCTTAACATAATAAAACCGGCCTACATCTGCTCTTCGCCCAAGCCCGAACCGGACCCACTGTCGCGCCCGCTGTCGCCGGGCGGTAGCCCCACGCCGTCGCATGGCGATACCGGCTCCCGTGTTGCTCCTGTGTCTCCCGTCCCACGAGCTCGCCGTGCGTACACCCGCCATGGTGGATCCGCCTCCCGTAAGTCGGTAACACTATTTCCTATGAAGGATAATGTTTAGACAAGCACAAGGGCACTAGGCATAGAAGAGAAGAATACGGCTTACGAAAGGAAATAATACTCCAATAGGTTTCCAAACAAAAGGAAGAGAGGTTTGAAGAAACAGAGGTATTGGTGAAGGATGTTTGCAACCAGTTAAGCCTATTGAAGCCCATTGTATATTTTTTTACTTCTTGATGCAGTTAGTCCCACATCTTTAATTGTACTTATCTTCTCCTCCTCTACTCTATCTATAGAGGGGAATCCACATGTAATTTTTTTAATGATTCTGCAATAATAATTATTTTATTCTCACATGGTATCAGAGCAGCCTCTTGCAAAAATGCAGGGTAAGGTTTGCCTACATTTCACCCTTGTGGTGGAACTCTTCCCCAGACCCTCGCTGCGCGGGGATGCTTTGTGCACCAGGCTGCCCTTTTTATGGTATCAGAGCAGGACGAATTTTTTTCGTTACTCTCTCATTTTCTCCTCTCGCGTATTCCCGGTCTTACGTGAGAAATAATGGGCACATCTGCCTATCTGCGAGATCTTCCATTCAAGCTGGCTAGCTGCTCGCTCACAAATCTCACCAATCAAGCTCACTCGCCATTCAGGCTCCTTAACTGATCCTCACCGATCTCGCCAAGCTCATTCCTTGCTCGTGTTACCTCGCCTACTCGTTGCATGTATACGCCGGCTGCTCCAACTGCGAGCTCATCCTCGCCGACCCTCCACCAAGCGAACTCATCGAGCTCAGATTGTGAGCTCGCATGTGACTTCGAACTTCAACTAAGAACTCATCGTGCGAGCTGGTAGAACTCCTCGCTGACCTTCTCATGCGTGCCCTGATTGTGACTGTGAACTCCGACTGCGAGCCCGCAAAACTCCTCATTGAACTGCTGCGCCGAACTACTACGAGCTCTCTGTCGGTCTCGCTGATAATCTCAACCCTCCTCTTATAAAGAGGATCATTCGGGCCTAGGATTACTCCTGAGCACGACTTCCTTCGCGCATCTCCTCTTGCGAGCTTGCAAGCTGCGACTCCCCTATGAGAATTCTTGCGTGACTTCCTTCCCAGCCAACTCTTTCCTGCGAGAACTCCCTTGACTTACTCGCCAACTTCTCCTACCTAGTTCTCGTCCAGTAAATTCTTCTGCTCTCGTCGAGCTCCTCTCGCTAATCTATGGCGACACCTCCGCCCACATACACCCACAATTACTTGCAATGGTCGTGGGGGCCGCACTGGGAGTCGTGTGAGACCTCGTCCTCTTTGCTCACATTGTGGGCGGCTTGGTCATCTTGCGAGAAATGTTTGTGAAGCATCCACACCTCCGTCCTCAGGCTCATGTCAGTACTACCGCGTTTGAGCCTTATGCATCCCCGTCCACCTCACCGTCAGAATCCAGCTGATGGTTCTCTTTGGCAGATATTGAGGATCTCAAAAGTGCTTCCAAGCAATCTTCCTCCATTGACACTTTTCCATGTAGTGCACATGTTGCTATGCAAGGTAAGTGGCTCATCGACTATGGTTCCACCAATCATATGACTGGTAACTCTCTTGTCTTCTCTCACCTCGAAAAGCATAACTAGTTACCACCAGTCTTTGTGGATGATGGCTCCCATGCTCCCGTTAGTGGATCTAAAGTTGGGAATACCGTCTCTCTTCTCCAGTAGGACGACACTCTATTCGTCTCAAACTTTCCTTGCAATCTATTATTTGTCAGTGCTCACTTATAGCAATTACAATGCTCTATCTCATTTTCCCTACCCATGTTATTTTCAGTACCTTCAATCGAAGAGGACAATTGTTACTGGGACTGAACGTGACGGCCTCTACTACCTGGATGATCTTTACACTTCACTGCATCTGCGGTCTATACTTCCATGCTCCAGTGGCATCACCGTCTTGTTCATCCTCCGTTGCGCCTCTTCCACCAACTCCTGTAGCCTTTTAAGTCGGACTCCGTTTTAGAATATGAAGCGTATCAATATGGCGAACATCATTGTACCATTTTTCCTGCCAGAATTTGTAAGAGTTATGTTCGTCCTTTTGACTTTGTTCATCAGACATTTAGGGTCCTAGTCCCACCAAGTTTGTTAGTGGCGGGAGGTTGTATTTTGTTACTTTTATTGATGACTTCTCTCAATGTACTTCAGTGTATCTTTTAAAGAAACGCTTTGAACTTTTTTTTTGTTTTCTATAAATTTTATAATAAAATTCACGCTTAATTTGGTTTACCCCTTAAAAATTATTTAGACAGATAATGTCAAGGAATGCATGAGCAAACAATTCTCATCTTTCTGCACCACCAATAGAATTATTCAAACTAATTGTGTGCAAACCTCCCAACAAAATGGAGTGGCGAAAAGGAAAAATCGTCATCTCCTTAATGTTGCTCGGACACTCCTCCGTCAGATGAATGTCCCCCGCTCTTATTGGGGTCATGCAATTCTAATTTTTTTCTATTAAATTAATCGTCTACTTTCTACACTTTTAAGGTTAGACGCATTTTTATCTTCTTCATCCAGATAGTACGCATTTTCCCCCCATCCTTCGTGTGCTTAGATGTACTGCTTTCATCCACACTCCATCTAATCGGGACAAACTCTCCGCTCACCTATTGATGGCGCGCACGTTTATTCCCGCAGGAGGCGGTGAACCCTCGCTCGGACGACCGATCCGAGCCCACGGTTGCGTCCGGATCGTCGTTGCGATTCGATTTACTATATTCATTTATGTATTTTGAGTTTTATTTGGCGCCCGATCGGTCCGGACGTTATGAGTCGTCCGTTTCGGGATGCCCTAGGTGGGTTTTATTATATATAGGCGGAATTGGGGCTGAGTTGGGGATCGTGAGTTGCCACAAGTTGCAGCTGTCGGTCTTTCCCTCTGGTGCGACGCTGGTAGGTCCCCGCTCCCCTTGGTGTGACTCCAAGAAATGCCGCCCGACCTCCTCCCTCTCCTCGTCCAGCCAGCTGCCCGACCTCCTCCCTCTCCTCGTCCAGCCAGCCGCCCGACCCCCTCACTCTCCTCTACCAGCTAGCCGTTCGACCTCCTCCCTCTCCTCGTCCAGCCAGCTGCCCGACCTCCTCCCTCTCCTCTACCAGCTAGCCGCCCGACCTCCTCCCTCTCCTCATCCAGCCAGACGTCCAACCCCCTCACTCTCCTCTACCAGCTAGCCGCCCGACTTCCCCTCTCCTCTGCCAGCTAACTGGCCAACCCTCCCTCTCTCCACCTACCTACATCCAGCCACCCCGATCTCCTCTCAACAGCAAACTCCCTGCACCTCTTCCCCTCAACTCCATTGTCGGCCCACCTCCAGCATCCCTCCCCCCTCCTAGTCGTGGAATCCACTCCCAACCAGCCACCCCCTATCCCCCGAACCTTTCCACAAACTGAACCGAGCCATTCTCGTCCAGATCCGCCCATCCTACACCCCCGACGCTGCAGCAGTCTCAGATTTCCGCAATCATCCCTTACTCATGATCCGCCTGCACGTGTAAGTTGTACTTGGAGTTCTATTTTCTATTGTTGAACATTTGACATCTTTACCTTGTAGTGAATGATTATCTCGCTTTGCTATTAGTATTGTACCCCGCGTGATTTGCATGGCTTATTCCGCACGCGCTTAAATAATTGCAATTCGCTCGCTTGTGAATTAGTGCTCGCTCTCTTTAATTAAAACTTGTGATAGCTCGTGCCTCTGCTTGTTTATTTATAATAAAATATTATTGTTGCTCATTTTTACGCGGACCGTCTCTTGCATTCTTCATGATTCATCACCCCTAGGTTTGCATTTAGCGTGTCTATTCCCCATTGGTCTACCACCGCATCACCTATGTTGTTAAAGACGCGCCTCAGGCGCGTCTAAGGCTCACCAGGCTCAGAGGTTTGCGCCTTCGTGTGCCTTTTTTGCGGCTTTGGAGCAAAATGACGCACTTTAGTGAGATTTTTGTTGTAAATTTATTTTTTCAAAATAAAGAAAGAAATAATGTACCCTTGTAAAAATGCATGGTAAGGTTTGCCTGCATTTCACCCTTGTGGTGGGACCCTTCCCCGGACCCTCGCTGTGCGGGGATGCCTTTGTGCATCGGGCTGCCCTTTTTAAAGAAAGAAATAATGTACCGGTTGAGGCGTTTCCTTGGAGCACCGGTTGAGGTGTTGTCGTGTGACCTTGAGGTCACGGGTTCGAGTCCTGGAAGCAGCCTCTTACAAAAATGCATGGTAAGGTTTGCCTACATTTCACCCTTATGGTGGGACCCTTCCCCGGACCCTCGTTGCGCGGCGATGTCTTTGTGCACCAGACTGCCCTTTTTAAAGAAAGATAATGTACCGGTTGAGGCGTTGCCTTGGCGCACCGGTTGAGGCGTTGCCTTGGCGCACCGGTTGAGGTGTTGTCGTGTGACCTTGAGGTCACGGGTTCGAGTCCTGGAAGCAGTCTCTTGCAAAAATGCTGGGCAAGGTTTGCCTACATTTCACCCTTGTGGCGGGACCCTTCCCCGGACCCTCGTTGCGCGGAGATGCTTTGTGCACAGGGCTTCCCTTTTTTTAAAGAAAGAAATAATATAACTAAATAATTTTTGCATGATTTTGTGTTTGCGAAACATAATCGAGCATTGAAACTTAAATATGATGCAAATAACCACATTGATTCTATTTTTTAAGAGAAATAAATGATTGTAATTAATGATTAATGAGTATAATAGATGATGAATCTAATCAAGAAGATGAACTGATGTTTGATGTTGATTATTTAAAATGAATTTGGTTGCGTCTTGCCCTCATCAGGCGCACGCCTGTCCCTAGCGCCTAAGCTCCAAGACCCATTTGCGCCTTGGTGCGCCTTGAGCCTTTAATAACTAGGCCGCTCACACCACCAAATATATCTTTGTGGGGTATTGTCTTACTCAAAAGAGATATAACTGTTTTGATCCTATCTCCAAACGTCAATATATCTCTGTTGATGTCATCTTCTTTAAGTATACCTCTTATTTCTCCACATATGGTGGGTATGTTACACATGAGATCCCTCCCCCTCTCTCTCTCCTCCTACTACCTATGTTTCATCATTCCCTAACATTCATGCTCCACCAGATCTCCCACAACTGAAACCAATCATGATCATATACCACCTCTTTCAGCTTGTCCTTATCATTATCGTTGACACCTTGCTTCCCCCCTATCCTCGAACCTACCACTCCAGAATCCCCGTCGCCAACTCCCAGGTCAGCTCTCCCCTCCTCCTATAGTTCCTTTGACATCGCAGCCTTGGACATGGATGTGCACATTGCTTTGCGGAATGGGATAAAGAAGAGTACACAACATCCTCCTATTAATGTTGTGTCTTATGTCAATCTCATTCCTTCATACAGCAGGTTTGTCTGGGCACACTCCACCACCTCAGTGTTGACTACCAATCATGAAGCTCTTCATATACTTTGCTAGAGAACGACATGGATGAGGAAATATCTGCTTTGGCATTGCAGATACTTGAACTCATGTTCCTACCCCTTTTGGAGGCGATGTTGTCGGTTGTCGTGGGGTATTTGTCATCAAGTTTCTACCTAACGAAATTGTGGATCGTCACAAGGCTCGTCTGGTTTCCAATGGGTTCACTCAAATATATAAGTTGTTGATTTCTTTGGCACCTTCTCTCTGATTGTTCGTATCAATACTATTCGGGTACTCTTCTCCGTCACTGTCAACCAGAATTGACAAATGTCTCAATTTGATGTTAAAAATAACTACATATATGGTAACCTCCTGGTTATGTTGCTCCGAGGGAGTCTCATGTGTGCAAGCTTCAAAAGGTCATTTATGACCTTAAACAAAACCCTCGAGCATAGTTTGACAAGTTCAGTTAGGTCGTCTCTACCATTGGCTTCTCCATAAGTAATGTTGATCACCCTCTCTTTATACGAAAGACCGACAAACGATTGGTTGTTCTTGATGTCTACGTATATGACATTCTTTTTACTGGGGATGACTCCTCAAGAATAGAGATAGCAAAGAAACATCTTTGAGACCACTTTGTTACAAAAGATATGGGTCATCCAGGATACTTGTTGGGAATCAAAATTGCGAGATGTAATAACTCCATTATTCTATCTCAATCCAAGTATGCCCTTGATCTACTCAACGAAATCGATCTCCTTGGCACAAAACCTGCTCGAAATCCTATGCATATGGGCGTTGACAAATTCTAGGACGAGACATCCTCTATTCTACAAGATATTACTCATTATAAACATTTGGTCGGTAAACTCATTTATCTTACCATAACCAGACCTGAAATCTCCTATGTTGTTGGAAAGGTCAATCAATTTATGCAGGCTCCCGCTCCCAGAGAGTGTCATCTGGAAATTGTCTTCAAAATATTAGAATATATTCAAGGATCTCCTGGAAAAGGACTAATATTTCAAAAAAATAATCATTTATACATTGAAACATATTTTGATGCAAGTTATACATATGATAAAGGAGATCGAAAATCCAAAATCCACTTCTGGATTATACACGTATGTCGAATAAAATCTTGTCACCTGAAAAAGGCAAGAAACAAGTCGTGGTGTCCAGATCAAGCGCAAAAGATGAATACAAGAGTAAGACTCAGACTGCATGTGAGTTAAAGTGATTGAGAACACTTTTAAATGACTTAGATGAAACCTATAATTATCCTCTATCGATGTTTTGTGATAATAAAGTTGTCATCTACATATCTAGAAATTCAGTGTTCCATTTGAAGTTGATTATCATTTCATCTGAGAGGAAGTTATTAAAAAGTAAATATGCACTTCGTTCGTCACGTCAGAAAAAGAGTTGGTCGACATTTTCACCAAACCGATCTCTTTATCATTTCCAGATATTTATGGCAAGCTGAAAATAATCGATATATGCTCCAGCTTGAGGGGGAAGTGTTGAAGCTTATTGAATCTCGTTTGTAAAAAGCCCATAAACGGCCCATTGTGCATTTTTTACTTGATGTATTTAGTCTCACATCATGTATATTTAAATATACATGTATATTGTACTTTAAAAAAAAAGAATTAAGTGAAATAGAAAATTCTATATAGTATCTGAGCAAGTTTAAATATTAACTGCTCGCATCTCCTCGCTTAACTTATACTAATCATACTACAGCTTGCGTACAGGTCATCAAACTTTTTTCTGGAACTATAAATTATATGAACTAACTAGGCATTATACGACTCGAATTTACTTGCTTGGGCACTGAACCAAATCATAGCAATGCCAGATGGTTAGAATTCTAGGTAGCCACTGCGTGAAACAATGGAACTAATACTTCGTTTAAAAATGTGTAGTCTAAGAAGAACTATTGCAGGCATAATTGGCTGGAATTTTACGCATCAGTATCAACTTATAATAACTGCATCCAGATTTATTGCTTACAAGCTAACTCAGGAATATATTACCTCAGTTTTGTAGTCAATAGCCTCTGTTGCACCAACTTCCAAGGTGAGTTCGATACTCTTACTTCCACAGGTGGTTGACACAGTGCATCCCGACGCAACAGCAAGTTGAATTGCAGCTAGTCCAACAGCCCCACCTCCACCTAACACCAGTAATCTCTGGCTGGAAGTACCACAGAATAGTAAATCAAAGGTGGGAACACGAAAAACTTCAATTATGAGCTTTCCTCTTCAAAAATAACCAAAAAATATATGATAAGCTTATTCCATGTTAGATTGTACATGTGGAGTGTTGATGTAAACTTCACTGTTTGTAAAGAAATCTTGAGATTTATCATGTAGAAAACTGCAACCAAGCAAATACCAGCGGAAATCTTAAAAGAACAGATAAACATGATGTTAACTACGATTAAGCCAAAAGGGAAATTATAGTACTAAATGATATGGTACATGCAGTAAAATTATGCTAAAATAATTAGATAATTCTAGTAACTTTAAATATTTCTAGGATTTGGATCAGCAGCATCAGCTCATGGTCATTCTGTGTCATGAAGATTAACTACTTTGGGAATCAACTCCTTTAATTATAGGGATTGAAATCAGGACAAACCATCTTCCATCAAAAAGCAAATGCCAGGTATGCTCTAGAATCGATGCTGAAATCTAGTACTTGGAACTGAAAGTGAAGGCAGTCAATGATCAGATATGCAAATATTACAACGCATTTTAATTAACAATACAAAACATTGCTTTTATTTAAATATAGAAATGACTCTTTTTTGCTATTTTATTTCGTTCAAGAGAATGCTCCTAATGTTAAGGTTGACACCTCGTAGAACTAGTCCCTAAGCGCCAAAAGGTCATTCCCTGGAAGGTCATTAGCGACGAGAAGCGTTCAAAGAATCAGTGGAGGCTCTGAAGAGAGAAACCTTGCTATTGTAGACTCCCCCGAACATTGATCCTTCTAAAATAGTTGATCCTTTTGGAATGGTCGAGGCACCAATCCCAGGAAAGTAATTAATCTTATAAACACCTCTAAAAGATTCTCTTGGGGGATTGCTCGCTTAAAATAATGAAGATGGGAAAGAAAATGCCATGTACATCATTTAGTGGCTAGTGGGCGAAGAATCTTACTACACACCCTCGAGAAACATTGATTGGCATTACTTTTCGATATGCAGAAACTCCAACGTTATATGTTGACCCACACCGCCACACGGTAGTCTAATATCCAAAATGGACTTGGTGAACTCTCTAATGACAAGATCTGAATTATCTTTTTGTTTAGCTAGATGGGCAGTGTTTTTGCTTCCGTTCAACATCTAGACATCAAAATGTTCGCTATCCCTCTTTACACAAGGAAGTGGGGGTGCAACTAGGGTCGATTTGGATCGGTTCTATTCAGAACCAAGAACTGATTCATATAAATTTTTTTGGAAATCGAACTGACCTACGTACTTGAAACCTAGAACCATACCCAAACCGAAAATTTCAGTTCTAGGTTCTACTCATCATCTTACTTCATGTTATTCACTACTCATATTACAATGAGTTATATAACAAGTTGCAAATAAATGGTAGTTAAAAATTTAACTACAAATCTTAGTGTTGCGAATTTGAATTTTTCTTTGTATTAGTCGTATTAAGAACAAAGCATTCGCATGATAATAAACAGTAATGTCTACTATTGTTAATCTGAAGCAAGTTTAACATACATCATTTGAGGATTCAAACAATTTCAAATTCCATGAAAAAAATATTAATGTTGATGTCTTTAGATTTGGAATCATGATGAACAATAAAAAATATATATTAACTACTAATTATTAATGATTAATAATAGATACATATTAAATGTTTCATAAATTACTAATCAATTATCAATAATTTGGTTCATTTGTCGGATCTCGGGTACCCGACCCCAAGAACCGAAAACCGATTCGAAAGATCGGTTCCAATTTTTTTTGGAACTAGAACCAAGAACAATCAGAACCTACCCAAATTGATCGGGATGGTTTCGGGTCGGTTCTTCTGCATACCCCTACAAGGAAGTGCCTACAATGCCTGCATATGCCATAGAAGTCATGGGATCAGAGAGGGGGGGGGGGGGGGGGGGGGGGGGGGGGGGGGGGGGTATAGCATGGTAGACCGAAACTAACACAAAACATTTTAAAGGTTGTAGCCCTCCAACATAAGCAAATGATAGCGATGATAATAGAGTCATCCTGAATAAATATAACAAAGAGCTCAATAAGGTCGATAACCCAATCTGCAAGGTGATGTGGAGCAAACACGAGGACGAATTTTGGGCCCACTCGGGGCTGATTTGACGACTTACCATATATGGCGTGCCCGGATCGATGATCAGACTCCACAGATGTGTCCGGATTCGCGTTGCGAATCGATTTGATATATTATTTTACTATATTTGCATTTATTTTGAAGTATTTGGGTAGCCTCACCTCCGGCCAATCATAGTTGTTGATGGGGGATGCCTTAACCCTCCTTTTATTAAAAGTAGATAGGTAGGGGGCTGATTATTGGCCTTGCAGATTTTGGAGAAGCTTATTCCCGGAATTCCGCGATCCCGCCACGGTGCCGACTCCGTGGAACCCTAGGTGACGATTCCTAGGCTTGTATCTCCCTCTCCAAGGTAACCCCCTAACCTTAACCCTCCTTTCCCCCCTCCCAAACTCCCTCCCGCAGCCCCCAACAACCCCCCAAACAGCCACCATTGGCTGTCCAGAAAATCACCCTTTTGTTCACTATTCAAAAATGAAATTTACTATTCCTAACCTAAAGTTTTCCCCCTCCTTCTAGCCACCGCCGGCCACCCATATCCTCCCCCCAGCTGCCGCCATCCTCCTGTCCAGCAACCTCCAGCAGCCTCCACAGCCACCTCCCCTTGCTGTCCAAGGTCCAGCCGCCCTCCTCCCAGCCTTCAACCCGCTGCCGCCCCTCCTCCTAGCCTTTCAGCTCGCTGCCGCCCCTCCTCCCAGCCACCGCCACCCTCATCCAAGGCCAGCCGCCCCTCCCAGCCCCTTTCCAAACCGCCAGCCCTTCCCCTATCCCCTCCCAGCAGCCCCCACTGAAACACCTTCAAACCCACATGTGGAAACCACCCCAGCCCCTCCTTGTCCAGATCAGTCCAGATTTGGACAAATCCAGCCGGATCCGCTCTCAAATCATCGGATCTATCCACCCCCGTCCGGATCTCTACCTACGTTGCCGGATCCATCCATTTCCGGTCTGTTTTCACCTACCACCGCCAAGGACAGCCACCTACGTCGCTTTCCTGTCTTCGGTTCCACCTCGGATCGTCGCTCACGCATCTCCGGCTCCGGATTCTTTAGTGCCTTGGTCAGCCCACTATTTGGTGAGATTTCGTTGTATTGGACTTATTATTTTCAGCAATTTTATTTATTGGGTTGGACATTTTATATTTGCTTGGAGACCATTATCGTGGAATTTTGCCCTAGATTATTATTGTGATTTGCAGGGTTTATTCGCCGCGCGCTCTAGCTTTGGCCCTCCACGCGGAGGAAAGCCTCAACTTTTTCGCCCTAATTAATTATTTTGCCTTGTCGTGAATTAACTGCGTGAGATGTCATTGTTTATTATTCAATTGTGATTTAACCCGTCGGGCTTTGCATAACATGTATGATTAGGTCGCGGTTTATCCGCCACCAATAGATTCATCCTGCGTCACAAGGTAAGTTGGGCCCTCCCCCAGTGGTGAAGGATATGAAAGTACAATAAAAAGATGAAAAAGAAATATATTGGTGCAATCTTATTCTTCCTCCTAGGGGCAATATATAAGACATACATAGACACATTAACTCACATACACGATGTGAGACTAAACCCACTCATATATAAATATACTAATACGAATAAACTCAACTCTCCACCTCAAGCTGAAGGGGGAACCTTCAGCTTGGACATCATAAAAGAAATTGTAAAAACGTGGTAGGCAAAGCGAACAAGATAGATAAAGAGGAAACCACACACACAAATCTACGAGACCGCAGAGATAACACCACACACACGAATCTACGAGACCGCGGGGATAACACCACACACACGAATCTACGAGACCGCGGGGATAACACCACACACACAAATCTACGAGACCGCAGGGATAACACCACACACACGAATCTACGAGACCGCGGGAATAAGAGAGAAATGGAAAAAGACAACCACCAAAGACCATACCACCTACCAATCATCAAGGAAAAAATTGGGGAGACACAAATAACACACGACATAAGCCTAGAGGTCGTGTGGAACGAAGGCGAAAGCTCGGGAAAGATCATCCGAGTTGTCTTTGTCCCAAACACTCTCCCTCATGTGGAAAAAGCGTACATATAGGCATACCCAACATAAAACAACAAACAACACAAAAAACTTAAAGAAACAATAACAAAAAACTGCATTAGCACCATCATCAACGAGAGAAGCGGGCAGCGGATCCATATCCCCGGAGAGCAGAGAGACTAAGCAAGAAGAAGGCCTGCTGCAGGAGAACAACAACGGGAGAGGAGCTCGACCAGAAAAGGGAGCACCGGGAGCATCCAAAAGCTCGACAGGAAAGAAGCAGAGACACGGGCGCAGCAGCAGGCTCCATCATCAGAAACAGGGACTGGATCGTCGTCGATGATCTGCGACAAAAAAGCAGACGGGATCGAGAGGGATCAGCCATCGTCGGACATGGAAGAGCATCAAAGAGATCGGCAGTCTGCGTCGACAAGGGCACGACGGACTCGACAGGAAGCAGAGACGAGCTCGACGGGCTTCGATGAGGGCTATAGAGCCGCTCCCGTCGACGGACACAGAAGTCAATCGCGTCGACGGGAGAGGGAGCAGAATGGCACAACGGGCTCGATATCGTCGATGGACACATGATCCGCTCCCGTCTTCGGAATCAGACGACGATTCCGTCGACGGGAGAGGGGGAAGAGGCACACGATGGGAGCGCTAGCAGGCGCGGTCGACGGGAACGAAAGGGGAGAGACGGAAGCTTACGAAATCGAGAGGAAGACTGAGAACTTTAGGTCCCCAACAAATTAGGGCGACGAACAAATTTCCCAGAGTCGACTTCGCTCTAGTACCAAGTAGAAAGATGAAAGAGAAATATATTGGTGCAATCTTATTCTTCCTCACAGGGGCAATATATAAGACTTACATAGATACATTAACTCACATACACGATGTGAGACTAAACTCACTCATACATAAATATACTGATACTAATAAACTCAGCTAGCACCATCTCTTGAGACTAAGACGACAAACCTCAAAGAGCCTGCCTATAAACAAGTTTGAAATTATCAATCGTCTTCTGAAAAGTAGATTGAATTATGTGTGCTTAAAGGTCAACGTCATCTAATAAGTTGCGTAAATATAGTACCTTATACTAGCAAGGTACTTCACGATAATCGAAGGTGCTACCAATGTGCATGTATACCCAAACTTATAATAGAAAAGAAGTCTAAACCAAAATGTAAAGGCCATGCAATTGAACCGATCTCACCAAGCCACGGTATACCTATGAAAGTACACCACTGGAGCCAAAGAAAACTTTACACACGATAAATCAAGTTGATGACTATAAGAGTCCTAGCAAAAATCAAAGTCCAATTCAAAATTTTGAAGTAACACAACCACATAGGGAGAAAAGCTATAAGGATGGGTTTATCTATGTCAATCCCTTAAGCTAAAATAAAGTGCACCTAAACTGTAGCTTTGGGCTCAAATATCTCTTCCATAAACTCCTCTTATGATATGTCGTCGATAAAAGGCTCAAGTCACGTCATACAAGAGTCAAGAGCCATGTTTTTAATTGTAGAATACTCTCGACCTTAAATTTCAAGATGAAGTTACACGAAAAACATGGTTCCATGCCATCCCCTGAAGTTCAATTATTCTCTTCCTTTCATCATTATTGTTAAAGCCCATTTGTAAAAAGCCCAAAGCAGAGTCTATTGTAATTTTTCATCTTTCTTCTATTTAGTATCACATCTCCAAGTATATATTCTTCCTCCTCTACTATATATAAAGAGGGGAGTTCCTATGTAAAGAGTTAGTAATTTTCGAATAATAATTTTATATTTCGAATTCTCACGTGGCATCAGAAAAAGACGATTATTTTTCGTTAATATCTCTTGATTACTCCCCTAGCGGAATTTCTCCCAATCACGCCTGAACCTATCCGGTTTCGTGTGAATCTCCAGGCCTTACACTAGAGATAGCGAACTCGAAAGATTCTTATCCTCCGAATTTGTGAACCCCGGACGCATTCATGCTCTCCTTGCTCTCTCTTCCAACAGGTGTCTGCAACCTCTTCCAACGAACTCGCCAACACAAAGACCCGTAACAGCTTTGGCAAAAGCCCGCATCAAGCTCCATTGCTCCCTCCTTTTTATAGGATATTGACTAGTTGACCAATCATCTCTTCCGTTGAACACTCTTGTTGTCGAACTCCTGCGAACTCTCCCGCTCCCGCGAGTCTCTCGTCCAAATTCCTACAAACAGTGCACTCACGGGGACTTCATCACTCCTGCGATCTCCAACTGTAGCGCCAAACTCCTGTGAGCTCTCCCAGTCGTAATTGCGTGCGATTTCTCCCAGCTTCTTGGGAGCTCTCCAGCTTCCTATGGCGACATCATGTGAGCTCTCCTAGTCGCAAATGCGTGCGACTTCTCCAACATTCTCCAGCTTCGTGTGAACTCTCTCAGTCGCAATTGTGTATCGTTCTCGCTTGGGTTGTAACACCCCAAATAATCACTAAACTATATCAAATTTTCGTTCAATTAAAACTAAAAAATTTAATCCCCGGTGATAATAAATATAGTCAGCGTCGTAATGCCATCGCGACATTTTGAAAAATTTACGAGAGGTTTACGACGATCTTTTTCGACGAGATTTGTTTTGCGAGATTTATAATATGACGAATATTTTTATGAAAATTTTATAACGGAAAGATTTTACGCCTATTTCCTTGGATTCAATTTGCTGAGCTTGATATGATTTAATACATGCCTCTTGGTTGGCTGATACATATTGTCGGCTGAAATGTGGTCGGGCTGAGTGGCAGGATTAATTTAAATGTGCTTCATTGAGCTGTTGGGTTAAATTTGGTCGGCTAATGTTCAGTTATGCGGCTGGATTATAGTATGGCTAAGTTTATATTATGAATAGTTTGATTTGGGCCCGCAAGCATGTTGATTTCTTTTTATGAGAAGTCGAAATTGGTTATTTTCTTATTTGTCCCTAAGTGGCATCACGGTGGCATAATTTGAATTGTGGATAGCGTCGAAGGATAGGCGTGACGATGATCCTAAGAACGACAAGAGAAAAGAAAAGATGACAGTAAGTTTTTACCTCTTTAATTTATGTTTTATTTTTGAATGTTTTCAATTATTACATGCCAACTACTTATTTTCATGCACTACTTATTTTCATGCAGATACTATTTCTTGCATGTGCATAAGCATCATTTTATTTAAATTGAATAAGTTTGAAGTTTTAAATCACTGAGAAGTAATAATCGCTAAAATGGAATAAATGTGATTCACAAGCGATTAATATCTGAGGGGGAAAATATATAATTAACACCTATAATGTATCGATGCATGGATAATGTTATAGATTGTTAGTATATTGTTTTCCAATTCAGTGCGTCAATGGGCCTTAAGCGTGCGGGTGCGCACTGAATTGGACTTCATGGGGCCGAAAGGCCTAAAGCGTGTGGGTGCGTGCTGGAGTAAATAGTATGTCTAATTCAGTTTGGCTAAAAGGCCTTAAGTGTGTGGGTGCACACTGAATCAGACTTGTCGACCAATTAAGGGGGCCAAAAGGCCCGAAGCATGTGGGTGCGTGCTAGATTAGTAGAAACTGAGGACCTTGAGGGGTCGGGCCCAAAGATTGATGACTGATACGGATACGGCTACACTTAGCAGTACCTTAGACTAAAAATGAAATGACGAAACGAACAATGAATATAAGATAATAAATGAATATATTGCTTACCCATTATACTGTTTACATAGTCACCTTATAGATATTGCCTCATATTACATACTACACATAGAATTTCACATTGTTACTTACTGTTTACTGCTGTCTATCAAATGTTATATGCATATTATTACTAATCTTTTGTGTTTGCATGTATAGTGGTGATCCGCCCGTATTCGGCATATAGTATGGGTCCGGTCGGGTCCTCACAGCATACAACTTCAACAAGTATCACATTATAAGAAGGTAAACAACACAAACCACAGTTCAGAGTAATAAAGTAACTACAGTGGAAGCTAACTAAAGTCAAACCAGGGTATGTACTAAAGCATAGTGCACTCACGACACCCAAGCATAGGGACTACAAACCCAGAAGGGAGACAAGCAAATACTCCTATGGTACTCAACCAAGGTATAAAAATCCACATATACAAAAGAGGAACATTCCACTCTCATCACAAGATCATTTCATCAAGGCATTCAAACTATTCATGCCAAGAACATATAGCTACAGACCAAAAATCAACGACAGTAGCTTTCAAGTGTACATATCGCACCTAGCCAGATGTGCCGGCCAAATATGTATAGACCCTAACTCAATAAGATCAAGTATGGTGGATCGTCGTTATGTTTGTCCAAGGACAAGGCAGTATGATAAAGCCTCTCGCCCGCTTTGGAGACGGCATTATACATACCGACCCAAGTAAACAAACTCAAACGTTAGTAATTCAGTGGCAGTACGATAAAGACACCAAAACTTAGTCATTTTTATGGCTAACCCTTTTACATTCTAAATTTTTTAGGGTCCAAGCATAAAACATGGCATGACTAAGAAACTAACCGAGGAGGAAAAAAGAAAAAGAGAGGAGCAATATCACATGTGGGTCAAGTTACTGGTAGGAATTATCGAGGTTGTTGAGGAGCACGGAAAGTGGCGACATAGTGTCCCGTGCAGGAGGACCAGTTAGCTTAGACTATTATATAGTAGTGGCTATGTTATGATATCGTAGAGTTATATATCTATGTATGTATTCTTTTGTATTAGCACTTGTATATCGATGTATGTCTGGTTATGAAACTATGTATAAATATGCTTTAATGAAATAAAAAGATTTTATTTTGTACATTTTCATACTTATTGTGCTTATATGTTGTATCGCTCTCAAAAACAATATGTTATGTAATGAATACTGTTAAATTATGGCGATCTGTGGGTCATCACGCGTGTACTCAAAATCGCTCCCTATCGAACTCCCTACCGAACTTCTTCTGATTAGCTCTCAGTCAGTAAGCTTTCGTCCAACGATGCTCCAGTAAGTTTTGTTGAGCTCTCGGCCAGCGAGTTCTCCCACTCTCGTCGAGCTCCTTCTTTCAATGAGCTCCTCTCGCTAAACTTTTGTGACACCCCCGCTCACTCATGTTTCTACCCCCACACTCATTTTTAGAGCCTCTAGAAATCTGGGAACGTCTTCCAAGTTGACTGGGACCCAATTATCCTGATTAGAGTGTCTCTTCCACCTTCCTTATGCGCTCTCAAAGCAAAAGATATCTTCTCACTGACACTCCTCCAGACCCCACATCTCTCACCTGTGCTGATTAGAATGTTGGTGATGCTCTTGTCCGAATATGGCTTACAAAGAGTCTTTCTGATTATTGTGTGCATATCATCCGTCATGATGAAACTGTGAAGTCTACATGGGATTATCTTGTCGCATTTTACTCCAAGGATGCCAAAACCTCTCGTATTTACCCATCTATTTTGATCTCACCAGCACTCTCTCCCGATATTGTGTATCAGGAAGTTCAGTCTCTCGGCGCAAAACTTCTTCAACATCGTCCTTTCTTTGCTAACCTTACAACTTGATAGAGAAATTTTCAGGAACTCCTTGTGGTTTGTTGTCTTCTGCGTCTTCTTAATTCTTATGAGATGATAAACCAACAATCTTGGGAGAACATGACATTCTCACCTTAGATGCTACTGCAACTCGCATCTGCAGTGACAAACCTTCTGTGCTGGTCTCTGATAGTATCACCTCCACCTTCAGAAAATTATGCTCATGCGGCTGGTCATCGAGCACAGCGTCGTCGTGGGGGCCTCACTGGAGGTCGTGGGGGGAATCGCCCTCTTTGCTCACATTGTGGAGGCTTGGTCATCTTGTCGAGCGGTGTTTTACGAAGCATCCTCACCTCCGTCCTCGGGCTCATGTTAATACTACTGAACTTTCTCAGCCCACTAGTGTTCCATGAAAAAATAAAATATATAGAAGTAGATTGTCACTTCATCAGAGAGAAAGTTACCAACAGATAAATATGCACTCCACTTGGCACTTCAAATAAAGAGTTGACTGACATTTTCACCAAACTGATTTCTTTACTTTTTCTGATATTTATGCCAAGCTGGGAATGATTGATATATATATATACATATATATACGAGTGACAGGACACAGGGGCCCCCCGTGAGGGCGGCGACATTCGGCGGGGGCGACATTCGGCATGGGCGGCAACATTCGGTAGGGGCGGCGACATTCGGTAGGGGCGGCATTCGGCATGGGCGGCATTCGGCATGGGCGGCATTCGGCAGGGGGCGATCTATATTTATATCAGTATATATAAAACTAAATTTAATTTTGTTCAACAAAAACAATATGGTGTGATGGTTGTTATCTTTGGTTGACATAGTGGAGACCTGGGTTCAATTCTCACCATTGACAAATTTTGTGAGATTAAAAAATGGGTCATATGACACTCATTTTTCAATAATTTAAGGGTAAATTCGTAATTTTATGTTGTAGGGTACTCTACACCTTCATAGTTTTAATTCACCCCCTAGTAGGTTTAGGAGACCTATGAAAAAGTGGAGAGAGAGAGTGGTTTGATCCGACGGCTGATGAAATATCATGTCAGATTCAACGGACGTAATCATTTCAACGGCTTTAAAATTCATGAGTTTGATATTTCTTTATATATAGTAAGATATATATATATATACATATATATATATGTTTCGACTTGAGGGAGACTATTAAAGCCCATTTGTGAAAAACCCCAAAGGGAGTCCATTGTACTTCTCATCTTTCTTGTATTTAGTCTCATATCTCCAAGTGTACATTCTTCCTCCTCCTCTACCTTATATAAAAAGGAGAGTTCCTACATACTGATTTAGCAATTTTGGAAAATAATTTTATATTTTAAATGCAGTTATGTCATGGTTTTCCTCTTGCTTACGATGGTGTAATCCTTTGGCACCTAATTCGTATGGAATCTAAGGAGCCTCGCAATTATGAGCATTGTAAATTGAATATTGAAGCTCAACCCCATAACCCTCTAGTAATATAACTTTCTTCTTTGTAAACCAAGTATTTGGAGATTAATTTTTTAGTTTGAGCTATGGCCTTACATAGTAATCCAGTGTGAGCTTGAAGAATGATTCATCATTTGAAACTTTATTACTTGTCTACATGAAACATTTTCATTAACCTAATAAAATTTTAATATGATTTTTTAATTTTTATACATTCCATGATCTGATGAAATGATCATAATTCGTTATTACAGTTATGTTCTTGTGGGGTTAATTCATTATTTTTCGGATGTTGTATCTCAACAACACTTTCTTGGCACACTTGACATCAATTTACAACCTAAATCCTAAGCAATTAAACAATTTGTTGGAATTTCGACAGATTTAACAATTTTTTGTAAGATTAATGCATTCGGGATTTACTAAATGTAGATAGCAAGAGATAATAAATCTTACTTTTACTTCTATCCTATGTGCTACCGAACAACTCTTAGTTTAGATGAAAACACATGAAGGATTAGTGGAGGCCTGGAGGGAGGGGGGAAATAGTGTATTGAAGCTAGAAGATTGGGGATGAGAAAAAAAAGAAAAATAATATATACTTGTCTTTTCCTCTACTTGTAGAAATTGAGAAGAATGACAAAGGTGGGACTTTATTTTCCTAAAATGTCATGTCTTGGTGTTATACATAAATTCCTAAATCCTAATTGCATGAGTCAAATATAAGTATTAAATAAATGTGATTCTTTTATAATGTTACAGTATGCCTGAATTAATACATTATAAAAGATGAAAAAAATATACTTAATCTTAAAAGCCTAAAAAGAAAATAAAATTGACAAAAAGAAACTGTGATCTATTATTTCTAATAGAGAGCATTGTTGAGATAATGAAGAATGATGAAGGGAAGAATGACTAAAATTAAAGTGGATGTAGGTGTCTGATTTGGCTAGAAGAACATATATAAGGAGTGAGTTATCAAATGTTTTCATTTACTAGTGGACATGATATATATATATTATAGAGAGAGACAGGAAAGGTAAAGAGAATGAGATTATTACTGATGACTTCTTTTGCTCCCAAGATCAATTCCATAATATTTCTCTTCTAATCATTTCTCTAGTGTGTGTGCGCGCGATTGTGTGTACACAAACACACGAGCGCTCGCGCTCGCACGCGCGCACACATACACACACGTGTGTGTGTGTACATGTGTGTGCGTGTGTGTGTCTATATATGTATATACATAGATATATTATTTATAGAACTTAAGAAAACATCAAAACCTTAAGATTCCCACAATCAATTCCATAATAATTTATCTAAAAGGACAACATATAACCTCCGTTTAGCGTTCACCCTACCCTTCAGAAATTCTGGCAGTGCATTTCAAGGCTCTCCATGCAGTCAACGCAGCAAAAGGAACAGCACTTGCATCCTAACACAAAATCAGCAATGATACAACTCCATGTTAGAGCATCGAAAAAGCTCACGCTGAAATAAAGGTAACTTGTCAACAAATTCTAAGCTCAGCCAAACAGAATCCCAGTGAGAACAAAGCATCACATCCCTCGAAATTAGACCTCAAACAAACTTGCAGAAAACAAGTTCCCAATTCACCATGTTATTCATGAAATATTGCATGAAAGATGAAAAGATCATAGACATGATGAAGAATATGTTTTAAAACTTTTACCATTGTAGATCAAAGATAAAGAGTTGCATGAATTTCCAATGCATTAAGCGCAGGTATTATTATAAATAAATAGTTAACTTATTACCACATGGGATATTGAAGATGGCTTCACTGATAACTCTTCTTCTGATAGAATAGCATAATCAGCATAAGTGCCTCTCACAGCCGTCGGATGCAATGCACCAAAAACTTCCTGGCCAGCTACCAGAGATGAGACCGAAGCTCCGAAGGCTACAACTTCCCCGCTGATATCACGACCCAAAATCAATGGCAGAAGGGGTTCAAATATTGATCGACCATACCCTGATCGCATCTGCGGATGCATAGGGAAGAACTCAAGAAACATACCTCGGATCAGTTCCTCAAAAAGATAATTTAATTCCTTAAAGAATTAAGACAAGCTTCAAATTCATGGCGGAAACTATGCGCATGCAAAGTTACAAGATGAACTAGGATTTTGTTTTCCACCCTAATCCGATTCGAAGCAGGCAATTAAAAACTAAATTAGAAAATAATTAGACAATCGCAATTGATTGATATCCTACAGATCAAATTATGCATCATTTGTTCAAGGGAATCAATCGAGCAAAAGCGAAGGGTCACCCTAAGATCCAGAGGATTGATGGAAACGGCACGAGCTCGGACGAGAACCTCCTGCGGTTTGAGATCGGGAACTCCGACAGAAGAACGGACCTCCAAAACCTCAGGACCGCCGAACCGCGGTAGCACCACCGCTCTGCCTGCCGTGGCAGTGGAGAAGGCCCTGCAATGCTCCACCGCCGCTGCAGCAGCGGCAGCTTTCGTCCTCCCCCACAGGCCATGCATCTCAATCAATCTTGGTAGGATTTAAGCCCTAGTTGGCGATGGGAAATACTGCTAAACCCCCTCAAGAGAGGCGCGACGGGTTTTACAGGAAATGGCGGGGACACCGAATCGCCCATGTGTTCTTCTCCCAGACAGGAGTTAAGTCCAAATTGGGGTCGTACCGGTGACTCTTTGGGAGGACCTGCACCGTTCGATTTCATTAAAATTGGTGCCCAATCTGATCAATATCTATTAAAATTAGGCAATTGTTATCCGCAGAGCATAAATGGCTATGCACAGACCAACTTTTTTTTTTTTGGTTTATAAATTGTTATCCGCAGACCAATTTTAGACTTAAGCATTCGATTTCTTTGTTCTCCTGAGCAGGGTCTGACAACGAAGGAACATCTCTGACGACCTTCTGAGCACTTCAATGTGTGCACGGATCGTGATTCGTAAAATAAATGCACGGATAGAGACCGAGTTGAGGAAGAAACACGATTTATTCATCGTTCATACGATTTCAGTTTGTTTGGAAAGAGTAACCCTAGCTATATAATTCCTCCCAAACAAACCCTAGCTATCTAAATCATCCCAAACAAATCGAAATCGCATGAACGGTGAAGAAATCGTGTTTAATTTCTTCCTCAACTCGGTCTCTATCCGTGCATTTTTTACGAATCACGATCCGTGCACACAATTAAGTGCTCAGAAGGTCGTCAGAGATGTTCCTTCGTTGTCGGGCCCTGCTCAGGAGGACAAAGATATTGAATGCTCAAGTCTAAAATTGGTCTGCGGATAACAATTTGTAAACTAGAAAAGCTTGGTCTGCGGATAACCATTTATGATTTGCGGATAACAATTCCCTAAAATTAATACATGCCTTATTATTACATTCTCTTCTAAAAAATAAAATAAAATAACTTGAATATAAATTCACTTTGGAATATTGATCATTGCTACAACCTATCGTATAAGCCATAAGGCTAGTAGTTGAGTGTTCTTAGACTTAGGGTCAGTTTGGGTGAGCTGTTGCTGATGGAAAGCTGCTGATGAGCTGTTGCTGATAGGAAAAGTGCTGTTTCTGGAAAACAGAGTTTTGTTAAAAAACTGTTTGTGTGAAATGGAGTTTGCAGAGCTTTTGATAAGCTGTTTTTTATAAACTGTTTGACAAAAATGGAGTTTGTTTAGGTTAATTTTTTCAAATTAATTTAAATTCATAATGTAGTACCTGAAATCAATTTCAACATATAAAACCAACGTCACATCACATACCAAATAAAATTTCAATGTTTTTCAGATAGTACAAAACAACATAACAAAAAAAATATTTTAAAATCTCGACGCACGGATCCATCAGCTGCATGCAAATATCACCTACATAATTGAAAATACTTTATATTAGAATCTTATATTAAATTAAAATATAAAATATGAGGAAAGAATCTTAGGTTTCCCCATCCTTAGGTTTCCCCATCTACACATTTTTAAAATTAGATGAAAACACACAAACATCACACACACACACACACATACACACTTATATATATACACACACATACATATATATATACACACACATACAAGCACACACACATACACATTCATACATATATACACACATACACAGCACACACACATTCATACATATATATACATACACAACACACACACCCATTCATAGATACACACACATTCACTCATATGTACACACACACACACATATATATATATATTCACACACACACACACACCTACACATATACACATTTATATATATACAGCACACACACACACACCTACACACACATATATATACACACACACATTCATATATATACAAGCACACACACACACATTCACTCATATGTACACACACACACACATACATATATATATTCACACACACACACACCTACACATATACACATTTATATATATACAGCACACACACACACACACCTACACACACATATATATATATACACACACACATTCATATGTATACAAGCACACACACACACACATTCACTCATATGTACACACACACACACATACATATATATATTCACACACACACCTACACATATACACATATATATATATATACAGCACACACACACAATCAAGCACACACACACAATCATACATATACATATATACAAGCAACAGCACACACACACACACAAATAAAAGCAGCACACACACACACATACATACAAGCAGACATGTTCGATTCAAAAGTGCGCTTACGAAGAAAATTGAAGGCTGCGGACTATCGGTTACTATTTAGCCAGAGAATTCAGACCGCTAGCAGCGGTCGAGGCCAGACTTCGCCCGTCGCGGCAAATGCCACTCCTGCGACGGGCTTTCCTTTGATTGAAAAGTAGCGGTTACAAATGCGAGAAAGCAGAAGCCGGCCGGTCAACAGTTCGCGAGACCAGAAACTCGAGACCGGAGCTCAGACAAGCGAGCTCTTGGATTCCAGTGTCCCTGTCTTGTGAACAGTGCCGCCCCCTATTTATAGGCTTGGGGGCCTGCCCGAATGGGCAGGGATAAAATAACCTCCTGCCCGGGTACAGGAGAAACGGGCAGGCGGTGACGGGATGCACAAGGAAGAAAAAGAAAGAGGTCGCGCGACCTGTCGGCCTGCCTTCCCGACCTGTCTTGCTTGCGGCTGAGGACACCGGGACCAAGTCAATAATGCAGACCGCGCGGTTTGGAGATTGAGGCCGCGGTCTGCCTTCTGGTCATGACTTAGCCGATCTTCACGAGGTAACTTGGATAGCCTTCGATCTGGAGCCCCGGCCTGTTCTTCGGGGCTGGAACTTCGAGTTTCTATGGGACAACCCGCGCGGCCTTCTAGCTGAGACCGCGGATGAACTTCTTGCCTTGGCTCTTTGACGATCTTATCCCTTTGGGGGCGATCCGGAAATGACACCAGGCCGCCCGGCCTGGCCCTTCTTGAACTGAGAACCGCCGATCCCGGGACCCAGCGGCTTGGCCCAGGAGTCCGCGCGGTCTGATAATGGTCCAACCCAAGAAGCGGTTTTCCGGGCGAACATAATCCCCGCATATTTTCTGAAGGCCGCGTGTTCGATCCACGCTCACCGCACCTTTTTAAAAAATACAGAAACACGCGACCTTCAGATCGCGGACTATCAGCAAAATCTTTGGTTCAGAATGTCAGACCGCCAGTTCCCTCCAAGAGACCGGTCCGATCATAGCGATGACTCCCTGTGGGAGGCTCTGGAGCGAACTAAGAGAGAAGCCGACCAGGCTCAGAAAGCAACTGATCAGCGTCTGGACGCGATCAGTCAGGCTCTAGCTCTACTAACCCAGCGGTTAGCCCCCCAACAGGCCGCGGTTAACCCGGCCATGACCCCTGTTCTACCTCCTCCACCTCCATACCCATTTGCGCAGGTCGCTCACTCCCAACCGCCACCAGAAGGTTCTGCGGACCGGCCGAACTTCTACCAAGAGGCCGCGCGATGTATGCCGGCTCGGGTCCTTGACTTTCAAGGGGCGGCCTCTCAAGCCGCTCATTTTTCCTATCCGCCTGAGGTTGCCGCTTTCCAAACCTACCCGGCTGGAGCTCCTGCCCGCTCCTATCAGGCGGCCTGTCCGCAAGTGACCGCAGCAGAGGTCCCTTATAACCCTGCTTTCCCTCTGTACGAGGATGCCGAGGAGAGTTCTCCCTTCACCGACGAAATCCGAGGAGAGCCGGCCCCAAACAACTTTCGAGAACCACGCATGTCAGCATATAGTGGGGAGTCCGATCCAGCAATATACCTCCAGGCATTTGAATCGGCTGTTGCTCTGAGGACCATCACTGATGCAACAAAGTGCAAGCTCCTGGTGACGTCCTTTGATGGGCAGGTCAGAGAATGGTTTTATGGATTGCATCCTCGATCTATCAGATGCTTTGCGGAATTGCGTAGAGAATTTCTGCTTCGATTCTCTACCTCTAAGAAGAGGAAGAATGGTCCGGCAGCCCTATTCGAGATACGACAGCAAGAAAACGAAACATGGGCCCGTTTCGTCGATCGTTTCCAAAGGGAAATAATGGAGGTGCAAAACGTCGACCCAGAGTTATATAGGGTCGCTCTGATGCATGGCCTTAGAGAGGGGCCGTTGAAATTTGAGGCTCAAATCAGGGAGCCAAAAACATACCAGGAGATGATTAGTCTGGCTAATAAATTCATCAGGGGGGAAAAGACTAATCCTGGTTATGTTGCCAAATTGCTCAGCGACAATGATCAGTTCAATCCCGCATCAACTCATCAGCAACGTTATAATCATCCATCTCGGCCTGATTTCGAACCCCGGGCTCAGAGGGGGAGAAACCTTAAGCCTAAACAACCATTTCTCGGCCATCAACGGTTTCAAGATCAGAAACCGCCGTTGGCCATCGCACCCACTCAACCCATGGGAGTTCCGCAAATAATGCCCGTGTATCTGCCACAATACATCGCACAACCATCTCCACCTATCCCGTCCATCCGATATGATGAATCACAGGATTCATTCACCCCTCTCAACGTAACCATGAATGAGGTCGTGCAGATTCTTCAGAAGAGGCCTGACTTTAAAAGGCCCCCTCCTTTGAAATCAGAAGTTCGCAATCGGAACCCGAACCTTTATTGTGAATATCATAAAGAAGAGGGGCATCAGACTGAGGATTGCCGGGCCCTCCGGTGGTTGATAGAAAAACTCCTGAAAGAGGGAAAGCTTCGGGGGTTGATTCGGCAAGAAACTCCGGTTGAACCGCGAGTTGAGAAGAAGAAGGAGGCAGTCGAAGTGACATGGGAGTGTGCAGATGTGGAAGAAGCAGGTTGCTATGGGGATATACATCCCACAACCGAATGTATAGAGGTGAATGACGTTGGCCCTCTTGGCAACGTCTATTGCATTCATGGTGGGGCAGGAGTAGAATCTTCTCGAAAGTCTAGCATCGGGAGAGTTATGAAGCAAGAAGTGGCAGTCGCCTCCACCTCTACTCCAGAAAGGGCGGTCGTTACCTTTGGCCAGGAAGATCTGTCCCCAAATGCAAATCCTTTTGATGATGCAGTGGTGATAAAGGCGGTTATTGAAAACTACACCGTGCATAAAATCCTGGTTGATACCGGCAGCTCAGTTAATCTCATCTTCCGCGAAACGTTTGAAGCCCTTAAGACTGGGAAGTCTTTGCTCTCCACAGAAGGGCCCCTCTATGGCTTCTCGGGAGAGAAGAAAGAAGTAGAGGGGTGCGTAAAGCTTTTGGTATCGCTGGGGGGTATAACGAAGCTGATAAACTTCGTGGTGGTGGAAGCCCCAAGCAGCTACTGTGCAATTTTCGGAAGGCCAATTCTGAACGCTTACAGAGCTGTAGTATCTACTTTTCATTTGGCCTTGAAATTCGCCGCTGAGGGACGTCAATATCGGATCCGAAGCGATCCAAGGGTTGCACGTGAATGTTATGTGAAGACAGTTAATATGATCACCGAGGCACCACTTTGCGAGGCTCAAAATGACATCCACAAGGTGTCCAAATTCCCTGAGGAAATCAAAGAAAGCACAGAGCGGAAAGGAGTTTTCCTGGAACCTGCCCAGGAGACCCAAGAGATCCCCATTGCTGAGGGGGAAGAGAAAAGGCTTATCATCAACGCCGAGCTGTCGGAGGAGGAAAAAGCTCAACTAACTTCCTGTCTGTTGGAGAACTTGGACATCTTCGCCTGGTCAGCAGAGGACATGCCTGGGGTAGATCCAGATGTAGCGTGCCATCACCTCAACGTCTCTCCTGAATTCAAGCCGATCCAGCAAAAGAAGAGGGAGGTGGCAACAAAGCTGGCATTGCCCATCAGAGAGGAGGTTTCCAAGCTCCTGAAAGCGGGTTTTGTTTCTGAAATTCAATATCCAACGTGGATGTCAAACATTGTAATGGTTCCAAAATCTGGTGGGAAGTGGCGCATGTGCGTGGACTTCACGAAGCTCAATAAAGCGTGCCCCAAAGATTGTTATCCCTTGCCTCGGATAGATGTTTTAGTTGATTCCGCGGTAGGATATAATTTCATGAGCTTCCTAGATGCGTTTTCTGGTTATCACCAGATTAAGATGCACAAACCTGATATCCCGCATACATCCTTCATTACCAATGATGGATGTTATTGTTATCTTGTCATGCCCTTCGGGCTCAAAAATGCGGGGGCGACATATCAGAGGATGATGGACACAGTGTTCAAAAAACAGAAAGGGAGAAATCTTGAAGTATATGTAGATGATCTTCTTCTAAAAAGTAAAACTTTTTCAATCCATCTGAAAGACCTCGTAGAGACGTTCGCTACTCTGCGGAGGTTTAAATTAAAACTGAATCCTTTGAAATGTGTGTTTGGGGCCAACAAAGGAAAATTTCTGGGACATCTTCTCACTCCCGATGGCCTCGCACCAAATCCCGATAAAATAAAAGCCATCCTGGATATGAACCCTCCCCGTAACCCGAAAGAGGTGCAACAACTTGGGGGGAGGCTTGCAGGATTGAGCCGATTCATTTCCAAGTCGGGGGACAAAAGCGCTCCATTTTTCAAAACACTTAGGGGGGATCTAAGTTCGAATGGAGTAAGGAGTGCGACAATGCTTTTGAACAGTTGAAAAAGCAGTTAACCTCAACCCCTCTTCTTCAAAGCCCTCGCGAAGGGGAAACACTATTCTTGTACTTGGGAGTGGGCCCAGATGCGATAAGCTCTGTCCTGGTGCGGGAAGAAAAAAAGAAGCAGTTTCCGATATATTATGTCAGCCACATCCTCAAAGATGCGGAAACTAGATATTCAATCTTGGAGAAATTAGCCTTGGCTTTGGTCATGTCGTCACGAAGGCTCCGCCCCTATTTTCAGGCTCATTCCATTCAGGTGGTCTCGGACCATCCACTAAAGAGCATCTTGGAAAAGCCGGATCATTCAGGAAGGTTGGCTAAATGGGCAATTGAGCTAAGCGAGTTCGAAATATCATATGTTCCCAGAACGGCAATAAAGGCACAAGTATTGGCAGATTTCTTGGTGGACACGACGGAGTCTAATCCAGAACAGAGAGTACAATCTCCCTTGGCTTGGATCATTTATGTGGATGGGGCTTCTGGCAGAAACTCCGTGGGAGCCGGAGTGGTTCTGATCAGTCCAAATGGCGTCAGGCTGGAGCAGGCTATCAAATTTTTCTTTTCAGTTACAAATAACCAGGCCGAATACGAAGCATTCTTGGCTGGCTTGAGACTCGCGAAGGAGCTTGGGATAGAACATGTTCATGTGAAAACTGATTCTCTTGTAATGGCCTCGCAGGTTCTGGGGAATTATGAAACAAGAGAACCGATGTTGAGAAAATATCTATTCCTAGCGAAGAAAGAAATTGGGAGATTCAAATCCTTCATCATCGAACACATTCCGAGAACACAGAATGAAGAGGCAGACGAATTATCAAAGTTTGGTCTTCCATCCGGAGGGGTGACCTCAGAACTTTTTCATCCGGCAACAGATGGGACGGAAGAAGAGGAGCTCATGCAGATCGATCAAAATCCTTCCTGGAAAGATCCTTATGAACTATTTCTGTCAAAAGGGGAGTTTCATTCGTCAATCAAGGACAGAAATAGATTCAGAAGAAAGGCAGCCTACTACTACTTGATGGCAGGAGTCTTGTATAGGAAAACTCTGATTTCTCCCTCAGCACGGTGCGTTTCAGAAGAGGAGGTCCCGGCTATACTTCAGGAAATTCATTCGGGAGAGTGCGGTAGTCATTCAGGAGCAAAGACTTTGGAGAAAAGGATCTTGCGGCAGGGATATTTTTGGCCGACCATGAGGAAAGATGCTGAAGCATTTGCCAGGCGATGTGTCAAGTGCCAAAAGTTCGCTCCTCTTCAGCATTTGCCTGCTCAGTCACTCAGGTCGATAACCGCGCCGTGGCCTTTTGCAGTATGGGGAATGGATCTTATGGGACCTTTTCCGATGGCCAGCGGTCAACGTCGTTTCATCCTTGTAATGATCGACTATTTCAGTAAGTGGATTGAGGCAAAAGCGCTAGCAAAAATAACAACTCAGATCGTCAGAAACTTCATCTGGGGGGAAATAATCTGCCGGCATGGAATTCCGTTAGCAATTGTTACCGATAACGGTCCACAGTTCAACAATTCTGAGATGAAAAGCTTCTGCGATCAGGCAGGAATTGATCTGCGATTTTCCTCAGTACATCATCCCAGGACCAATGGCCAGGTGGAAGCAGCGAACAGGCAAATCCGGCAGCTCTTGATGAAAAGGGTCTTAAATCAAAAAGGGAATTGGGCAGACCAGCTTCCTTCCATCCTTTGGACCCTTCGTACTACGCCATCTTCAGCTACAGGGGAGACGCCGTTCAAACTATCTCATGGCTCAGAGGCCGTTGTTCCCGTAGAATTTGAAGTGGTCACTCCAAGGGTTATATATGCAAAAGAGGGAGGAGAATCATGGATGGATGAAAATGATGAGGCTATGAGGTATAGTCTGGATCTGATCGAGGAGCTTCAAGACGAGGCAACTATCAGGCAGGAGGAAGTTAAAAGGAGGATGGCAAAATATTTTGACAAGAATGTCAGAGTAAAGCAGTTCGCAAGCGGTGATTTGGTATTAAAGAAGGTAGATGCTGCAGCCAGGTCTGGTAATGTTGGAAAGCTGGATCCTAATTGGGCAGGACCTTTCATCATCAAAGAGGTATTAAAGAATGGGGCCTACCGTCTCCAAACCAGCGAAGGGGAAGACATCCCGCGTACTTGGAGCGGTGACGATCTTAAACGATTCTACCCTTGAATTATCTCTTTTATTCTTTACATCTCTTTTGGTATTAAATAAAAAGCCCCATACTGACACTTCTTCTTGTTTGATGGTTCCATGCATTGTGAATTTCAATATACATAACTCATTCCCTAAATCTCTGAGATATCGTCAAATTCTGCTCGAACCCCCTCAGATTGTAGTCGTAGCGTAAAACCCACCAAGACCATGTGATGCGGGGAGTTTTCGCACACATGTAGTGGTAGCTTGCCAATTCCGCTGCGGTGGTCTTCAGAATTTTGGATCCCGGCCGATATCTGACACACCCCTGCATCAAGGGAGGTCTAGGTGATTGTCAGCTCTATCATGCCCCGGAGGGATATAGTTACAGCTTTGATGATCTTTCTGAGGAAAGCAATGTTCGCCGCCGAGGCCCACCTGCCCAACTGATCATCATAGTCTGTGACCATCGAATACTCTTAGATACTCTCGAAACGGTGCCTAGTTGGGCCCACAACTGAGTTGATCTCTCTGAGGAAAGCAATGTTCGCCGCCGAGGCCCACCTGCCCAATTGATCAACTCAGCTTGTAACCCTAGGCAAGAGAGCGGATGAGTCGTTTACAGCTCTTATGACCACTTGAGGAAAGCAATGTTCGCCGCGGAGGCCCACCTGCCCACTTGGTCATTTGAGTCTGTACATACCTTTTTCTTATTCTTTCTCTACAGGAAGGCATTTGCCTCTTATGGTTTCTTGTATAAAACCATTCGAGGAAGATATGGTTAAGACAGGTACAAGTGTTCGTCTACCACTAATAAAGGGTTATGATAAATGAGACCGAGCGGTCTGAACATCCAAACCGAACGGTCTGATTGGATATAAGTTGGGATATTCTCTGACAAGTATATGATTACCCGGGTTGTTATTTAACCGGGCGATCTTATCAAATTTTTTGGATATCTCCGGAGCCGATTATCTGTTACCCAGGTTGTTATATAACCGGGCGGTCTTATCAATGTTTTATAAGATGGAAATCTCCGAAGATGATCATCTATTACCCAGGTGACAGTCAAACCGGGCGAGTCCATTCATCTTCTATAAAAATGGATATTTCTGGAAAAGATATATAGTTGCTCAGATTTCATTCTGACCGGTCGAATTTATCTATCTGTCCATCCGTTAATGAGTTGGGTATTTCTACATTCGGATCATATGGTTGTCCGGATTGTATTCTAGCCGAGCGAATCTATACATCTTTAAACTAAGTTGGATGTTTCCGGGACTGACTAATCTGATTACCCGGGTTGCATTCTAACCGGGCGGATATGCCCGTCTTTTATTAAGTAAAATGTTTCTGAATCTATTCATATGATCGCCCGGGTTGCACTCTAACCGGGCGGATCTGACCATTCCTAATCAAGATTCCGGAACAGATTATCTGATTGCCCGGGTTGTATTCAAATCGGGCGGGATTATTCATCCTTTATAAAATTGGATACTTCTGGAGCTAATTATGTGATCGCTCGGGTTACACTTTGACCGATCGGATATATCTATCTCTCTACTCTATCAAGTTAATACTTATGGATCTGGCTATATAATCCGGGTTGAAATTTAAACCGGCCGGGCATTATCCATCCCTGAATGAATAATCAGAATTGGATATTCCTGGATTTGAATATGTGGTCGCTCGGATTGTGTTCTAACCGATCAGGTTAAGCTATTTCTTAGCAAAAGTTATCTCTAGACATAATGGATTACTCGCCAGAACTGAATCCGAACTGCGTGAAAGTTGTTATTCATTACATAGCAGCAAGTATTTAATATCTACAAATGAAGAGAAGCCGCGCGATCCGAATTATAGCCGCATGAATCTATCTGTTGTTAGAAATCGAATATCCTGAGATCCAAATGAATAATCGCGCGGGCTGGATAAAGGATCTTCAAAGACAATCAATCATCACTTATGCTCAGACCAAGATGACCGCACGATTAGATCATGGAGAGTAAAGAAAAAAAAAGACAGACAAGGTATCACAAGTAAGTAATAATAGAAGGACAATCAGACAGGTAAAATTTCTATTTCATTTCCCAAAAAAGTGTTTACAAAATATTGACCGCCCGGCCAACAAAAAGAGACCGGCGGTTACAAAAATTAAATTAGAAAAACAAAGGGCACTAGTCTGCCGATTTTTTCTTCTTCTTCTTGGCAGGAGAAATTGAGTCGATGTCAACCTCCGGCGAATAACCTTCACTTAGTGAGGAGGAGCCGGACGAACTGCTGTCGCTAGACCGCCCGGTCTTGCTTGCAGAGCTGGTGGATCCAGAGGACAAGCTGTCCTCATCGTCATAGTCATCAGCATCTCCATCCGCGTCGGCCTCTTCAGCGGCTTCATCACTTCCATCGCCTCCTTGATGGAGCACGATCTCCCTGCCCGCGTCGGTTTCGGCCTCCTCGCCCACCTTGGATTTTCCTTTTTTCCGTCGGCTGATTTCGTCAAGCTGGACCTCCAAGGCGGGGAAAAGGTCGGAGAAGGTGGTTCCGCCGAATCCTTCGGACAGACCGCCCCGGTCTCCCATGAGACCCAAAGCCTTGTTGATCCCTTGGGCCACATGGGGTAGCACCTCGTCCTGGAAGGCCGGGTTGGTCATCTCGTATTGTCTCTGCAAAAGAAAGGCAAAATGAATTAGGTCGCCCGGGCTGATCAAAGGGGACCGCATTGTCTTTTTGAAAAACTCACCGCCACGACTTCCTGAAGCCGCGCGTTCTCCTCTCGAAGCCGCGTATTCTCCGCGGCCTGCTCCTCGTACTTTCTCTCCAGAAGTTTCTGAGCAGAAACTAGCCGCTTATACGCCAGGGCCATGAAGTGGTTGGCCGAAAATCCCCAGGCGCCGGCTTGAGCCGCTAGCCGGGGGAGCTCTTCTTCAGGAGTTCTCATCAGCCTCCTTAAGGTCTTTCGACCATACAAAGCGGTCCCGGCGGCTAGGGCATGGCGTTCAATTTTGTCGCTCCCCCATGGAGGAAGAGCGGTGGATACCCGGATCCGACTTCCATCCCTATGCCAAAGGACGGTCGGGTTGCCCTGCAGATCGGGCGGGTTCCCACTAGAACGAAGGATTTCGTAGTCGTCAGAAGAGGCCGGGCCCTCTTCTTCCGAGGATTGCGACCTCTTTCGCCGCTGCCTCTTCTCCCTCTGGGTTAAAACTGGGCCGGCCAGCGTGACCGGCTTGTTCGCAGGAACGATATGGGCGGCTGCAAAATGAAATCAAAAGCGTAAGTAAAGAAGGCCGCGCGGTCATATAAAGGCGGTCTAAGGGGACTTACTATGCTCGGGGAGGATATCCTCCAGCTCCGAGAACAGCGGGATGTAGTGGTTGATATCCAACCGCTCGTTCTCAAGGAACGCGAAGGTGTCCGCCTCAATCTTTCCGACCTGAGGGATCTGGAAAACTTCTTCCCCTCGGACTTGCGGGTTGGTCTGCAACAGTCCGAAGTTACCTTCGAGCATTACAAACCGCTCCGACCAGTCGGAGACTTTGTTCGCCAGATTGACAATCTTCAGCCCGTGGCAGCTGAAGTAGAGATGCCCCCTATAAGTCGAAGTCCCCGAGTCGGAAACTGCCCGCACAGAGAAGAATTTTCTGAACAGGTCGATGGAGAATCTGGTTCGCTCGAACCGCAGGTAAGAGATGAAGCTATATATTGAAGCGATGGAGTTCGGCGGAAGCTGACCGGGCACAACCCCATAATGGTCAAAGATGGCAATGACTTCAAGCGGTAGTGGAAACTTGAAGCCATATTCGAAGTGGTCAACTGGGACGGCGATCTGGTGCGGATTGGAAGAGTTAATCCGCTCGTCACGCAAAGGAAGTCGCGCGAGCAGATTACTCCCTACCATGTGACTGGCAATGAAATCGTCCAGTTCGTTCTGAGTGAGGCGGCATTCCGGATGGTCCGCCGAATGGAATGCCAAGGCCGCGTCAGCTCGGACGGCTTTAACTTTAACAGGTCGCTGCGACTTGTTCTTGGATCGCGCCATCTGTAAATCGTGAGAATGACTTCGGAAAATTCCCTACTTATAGATTTCTATGATCTGTGAATAGTAAAATCATATCGCGGCTATACATTCTAACCGCCCGGTCAATGGCCTATGTGGTTAGATTCACCAGAGAAATAAAAGAAGCAAAGGCATCCAGAAAAAACAGAAACAAGCATACATCACAGTTCGCCTGACCAGAAGTCAGTTCGAATAAAACATAAGATCTAAACAAGGCACCAAATATAGCGGTTAAAAAGAAGACCGCGCGAGTTATTCAGAATAAGAGAGAAAAAACATTGTTCAAATCGATGGGCCACATTCATAATACAAGTTCTCAAAAGTTGGTCACGGCTGACGGCGTTCTGGGGAGGCATCCTCTCTATGAAGTCGTGCGACCTGGTCGCTGGTGGTGTTCAAAAGAGAATAAATCTGGCTAGTATGAAAGTGGAGGTGGTTGATTGTACTATGAAGCCGCCCGGCATCCCTTTCGACCCGCGAAGCGGCAATCATACGGGGGGTTACGGCGGCCTCGTCAATCATTGGATCAGCCGCCCGGACTGGGGGAGGATTCGAGCCCGCTCCAATAGTCGGGCGGCTAACAGCTACCACCCCATCGTTCATATTTCGCCGACCAGCGGCGACTTCTCTGGTTAAGCGCAGGAATTTATCCTGGTAATATTTCGAGTCGCTCTCAAATTTGGCAGAGGCTCTCTTCTCTTTTTCCAGTTGGACGGTCAGAGCAGCCCGCGTAGCCACCACTGCTGCCCGCGCGGCCTCAAGCTGAGTCTCCAGGACTTTCACCCTCTCTGTGCTGGATCTCCTGTCAATCTCTGATTGTGCCAGAGCGGTCCGAGTGGCGGCCTCCTGGTTTTCTGCCTCCTTCAAGCGGGCTCTCAGGTTGATCAGATCTGCCTCAAGGCGATCAAACAGCTGCGGCCCTTCCGGCAAGGTCGTCGCACAGGTTGAAATCAGGGGAGCTAGCGAAGGCAGGCTGGCCTCAAGGTCGCCCGGTTTCATAATCTGGTCCGCGCTATCTGAAAGAAGCCGTTTGGTTATGAAAAATAAAAGCATGCAACGCTATATATAAGTAAAAATGAACATAAATACGAGAGCAGTGCCTGGGCGGGCAGGCCATTTAGACCGTCCCGAGTTCATCCTCTGACATTGCTCATGCCAGAGTCTCTCCGTACTTGGCCTAATGAAAGGGAGCCGGGCCGCTAAAGAAAAGAGGCTCGGCGGCGGGTTCACTAATTTATTATGGCGAGGCCGCGGAATGGAAAAGCGGACAGCTTTGTAGTCCGTAGAATCCTTACCTGCCGCAAGAGGATCAGGCCGCGACGGCTTGTTCAAGGCCTGTTCCGCCCTCTCCTTCTTCACCGTCATTATCTCCTCCCCGGTCATCGCTGGGGGAACCTCCTCCCGCGCTCTCAGAACTTCTTCAAGCTCCCTCGTTCTCTCTTCGACCTCCAAGGCAGTCCGGGCGGCAGCTTCTCTTTCTTCGGTCTCCGTCCGAGCGGTCTCTTCAGGCCGGACTGTATTATCAGTGGCAGAGGGATTTTGCCTGGGAACAATCGGGCTGTCAAGAAGCTGATCTCGCTTCACCAACTCGTCCATACCCCTAAAGATCCCATTGAAAGATAAGCTGCTCGCCGAGTCCGGAGGCAGTTCGCCCGGTTTCGTATCAGGGGTAGCCGGTGATTCATTTGACTTGTTGGATGGAGGAGTCGCGAGGCCTAGCTCCTCCTTTAGTCGCGAATTGGTCTGGAGGAGGGAGTCGGTCGGTTTCTTGAGAGCCGCCCTTTCCTTAGCGGCTAACCTCTTGACCTTCTTTGTTATCCGCTCGGTCACGGACCCGGTCTGCTTCCTCTTCCTCTCTCTCTTACCCGGAGCAGGGTGAACTTCTTTTAGGGGGCTGGGATAATCGTCCACGGACAGAGGAGTATTCGGTTCGCCCGTCCTGGGGGAGCTAACCGCCTCTTCCTCTAGATCCCTGACAAGCAGGTGAGGGTTCCCGGATGGGGTGATTTCCACTCCAAACGAGGCGGTTTCGCCGACCTTCTTCGAAGGGCTGTCTGAAACAACCTTTTCAGAAGTGGCGGCCACCTCTTTGCTCGGCAAGCTAGCGGTCTGTTGGTTGAGGTCGCTGGGAGGGATCGACGAGACATCAGGGGGAGGCCCCGAACTGTTCACCACGGGCTCTGCAGGAGTTTTGGGAGTTGATAAGTCTACGACTGGCTTGGGGCTAGCCGCTGCGGCCTTCTCAGCCCGCTTCCTCTTCTTCCGATCTTTCCGGTCTTGCTTTTCTTTCTCCTTATTCGGCTTTTCCAACGGTTCGCGCCTCTTATCTTCCGCCCTCTTCTGGTCTCCGCTGGGATCCACGCGGTCTAGCACAGCGTCCAGGAAGTCCATTGCTGAAGAATTGCCGGTCTTAAAAATTCTGACCGCAACTGGCGAGTAATACCCCGTGATTTCAGGAAAAAACTCCGTAGAATGAATTCTCTGGCTCTCTTATAGAATTCAAGACAGGTCGGATGCGGTCTCCCGGTCAAAGCTAATATTTTCGAAATTCTTTTGAGATTTGAAAATATGCGGGGATTATGTTCGCCCGGAAAACCGCTTCTTGGGTTGGACCATTATCAGACCGCGCGGACTCCTGGGCCAAGCCGCTGGGTCCCGGGATCGGCGGTTCTCAGTTCAAGAAGGGCCAGGCCGGGCGGCCTGGTGTCATTTCCGGATCGCCCCCAAAGGGATAAGATCGTCAAAGAGCCAAGGCAAGAAGTTCATCCGCGGTCTCAGCTAGAAGGCCGCGCGGGTTGTCCCATAGAAACTCGAAGTTCCAGCCCCGAAGAACAGGCCGGGGCTCCAGATCGAAGGCTATCCAAGTTACCTCGTGAAGATCGGCTAAGTCATGACCAGAAGGCAGACCGCGGCCTCAATCTCCAAACCGCGCGGTCTGCATTATTGACTTGGTCCCGGTGTCCTCAGCCGCAAGCAAGACAGGTCGGGAAGGCAGGCCGACAGGTCGCGCGGCCTCTTTCTTTTTCTTCCTTGTGCATCCCGTCACCGCCTGCCCGTTTCTCCTGTACCCGGGCAGGAGGTTATTTTATCCCTGCCCATTCGGGCAGGCCCCCAAGCCTATAAATAGGGGGCGGCACTGTTCACAAGACAGGGACACTGGAATCCAAGAGCTCGCTTGTCTGAGCTCCGGTCTCGAGTTTCTGGTCTCGCGAACTGTTGACCGGCCGGCTTCTGCTTTCTCGCATTTGTAACCGCTACTTTTCAATCAAAGGAAAGCCCGTCGCAGGAGTGGCATTTGCCGCGACGGGCGAAGTCTGGCCTCGACCGCTGCTAGCGGTCTGAATTCTCTGGCTAAATAGTAACCGATAGTCCGCAGCCTTCAATTTTCTTCGTAAGCGCACTTTTGAATCGAACAAGACACACAAACACACATACATATATACAAGCAGCACACACACACACATACATATTTACACCTCTGATTTGCCTCTTCCAAAAGAGAAGGAATAATATAGGGCAAAGATAGCATAATAGAGAATCAAAGATCCTTGGCTCTTGATAGACAAACATAGCAGTCGACGGAAAGTTAGGAAAGTTTACCTGACTTGGATGTAGAAGAAACAAAGATCCTTGGCTCTTGAAATCTGGATCGATTTGGGCACAGCAGAATCGGGAGCAATGATCGCCGGCAACTGCGAATGTGCGACGTTATGTGACAGAGAGCAGATGTCGGAGAGCAACGATCGTCGGCGGCCGGAGAAGAAACGAGGGCGACGTCGAATCGGGAGCGGAGGAGAAGGAATGTCACGAGATCTGGAATGCGACGGAGGTATCGGGAGAAAAGCTAGGGTAGCGGCGCGGTCGAACTGGAATGATAAGGCGCGTTTTTGATTACCCCTGAACCGGCTTATATTAAAAACGGGGGTTTGGATATACGCGGAAACAAACACAGCTTATTACACAACCGCTGTTTTTGGGCTGCCGCACCAGAGCAAATAGGCTTAGCCAAACGCTACCTTAGGCTTCGTTTGGGGTGGTGGCGGCGGTCGTGAACGCGGTGGTCATGAACCGTCGTTCGTGAATGCTCAACCTCACCTAAAAAAATTCATGCATTTTATGCTCAAAATCAGTTCATTTTCTTGGGTAGCGATCGTAACTTTTGTCTTGCCAAACATACATTCTATGATAATGACGTTTTTGACCAAACTCATCGGAGCAAATAAGCCGTGCCAAACGTAGCCTTAGGCTCCGTTTGGCACGGTCGTGATAGTCGTGACTCGTGAATGCGGTGGTTATGAACTGTCGTTCGTGAACGTCCGACCTCACCTAAAGAACTTCATCCACTTTTGTGTTCAAAACTAGTTTTCTTTTCTTGGTGGCGGTCATAATCATTGACTTGTCAAACATGTATTTTATGACGGTGACATTTTGTCCAAAGTCACGGGAGCAAAAAGCCGTGCCAAACGGTGCTTTATTTGATGTCTTTCATAGTGTTGACTCCAAAGATTATTTTAAAGGACTATGATTTTATTTTGACTTGGTTGATATATGGATGGTCTTATAAGTTGCATTTTGATTTAATTGATGCATATATAAATAGTTCTAGCTACTTTGTTGACTAAGTTGACCCAAAAATAATTTCATTTGACTCAATTAACTCTTAAATTATTTATCTATGGTCCGTTTGGCACGGTGGTTGCGGTCGTAAACACTGTGCGAACCATCGTTAAATGTAAAGTATGAGGATTGGAAGGATAATAGCAGACACGTATGAATTGTGCACACATGTATAAGAGAGTTTGGTGACGACGATCGTAACATTGGTTGATATAAACCATAAATTGTAAGATAAGATGAGTTGATCATAATTTTAAATGACGATGATTGTGGAGAACTGAATGATTAAAACTTGGATGTTATTATATTCAACCAAATGTTCTCAATTGAATTATTATATTCAGACAATCCCTGTATAACCCGTAATTCGTTGAGATCAGAAATTTCTAAGGAGACGACTATTCGCAGACCATTGAGCTCGGCAGCCTAGCGGCTATTCACAGACCTCGTCAGTAGAGTACTGAGCATCGTCAAGGAAGCGAATATGGGCGAGAATGAGTGGGTATGGGCGAGCATCAATTGCAACTCGCGAGTATGGGCTAGTAACCATACCCCCCCCCCCCCCCCCCCTCCCCAGGATTTGTCTATAAATAAACCTTTAGGGGTACCAGGAATGACACTTTGGAAGATGTTGACCCCCCCCCCCCCCCCCCCAATTTTGATACTCAGTCAAGTCTGTGTCTTCCTCGTACCTAGCTCAGTCTTTGGTTTTGGAGGGAAAGTTTTTCTAGACTAGACCTCCCTGCTGAAGCACCTGAGGTGTGTTTGTAGACATCTCGCTCTCTTGCTCTAGCCATTAGAGTTGTGGCGTTCGACCGCGGGATCAGTAACCTTAGGTTACACTTAGGTCCAAACATTTGGAGTCGAGATTTTTTTGGCTTCAACAACCTCTCTTTCACAATTAAATTTTAAATATAAACAGAACATCTCACATGCAAAAACTTATGTCCCAGTACAATACTTCTCCATCCAATGCTTTTTTTGTCACATGTCTCGCCACCACATCATTAACAGATGCATTGAAAATCATAAATGTGAGGATTTTTTTAATCTCACGTGAAAACAAACAATTCAATACTTCGTTTCGCACCCTCCCCGTGTGATTAATGATATTAATGAAATTAAGAATTCATTTTTGCAACCTCCGCTCTTTGTCAATTCAATGTCCATTGAGGCACATATAACCATATCTCTGCGTAGATGTACATGTATCAATTGTTAAACAAATCTTCTCTAACTTCAGTTGTTTCTTTAGTTTTTTTTTCTCCTCGGTATAAATAGTTGTGCAATATTTAGTAACTATGATTTGAGAAGAAACATTGAATCTTGGTTCTAGTTGTTTATAGTAGTTTCTAAATTCTTCACTTTCCACAAATCTAGACGATAATTCGTCAACAACCACCATTTTAGCAAAAGCTTTTTGACACTGGTCCTCGTCAAATTTAATGACTTTTAGAGACCGAACAACAATGTCATCCTTTTTCTTCCCCGTAAAGGATAACATTTTCTGATTGTTATTTACCTTTTGAAAATGGCATAATGTTAACATATGCGCTCTCAAAGCGCTAGTACCATTTTTCCTAGGAATAGACACATATGCTTTCGAGCAATGTTTACATTTAATTTTCTCTCTCCCTTCAAAATCATATCTTTAATCTTATTGAATCATTCCCACAGTGCAGATTTAACTTTACCACCATTAGGATCTTCTACTTTTGATTTTTTTTTATATGTATTTTGAAGTACCGCACATATCCTCTTTTCTCTCCCCCACATTAATATTTTTGGTGTCAACTTCATCTATCCCTTTCACAATAACACATTCTTTCTCTTTGAACTCTTTGTCACTCTTTTGATTTTATCATTTTGGATTTCAGTTAATATAAATAAAAATGAAATAATAATTATAAGAAAAACCAACCCATTGTTCTCCTATTTTATTGAAAATTAAAAATAAATCAATAATCATAATTCATGATGACAAAAACAAAGAACTGAGATAAAACCTGCAGGTAGAGTCGAATGTGAGAACTGTGAGATCAGCAAGCTACGCACGGAGGAAGGAGCCTGGAACTGCCAAACATGTCCAGGGAGATGAGAATTGCTGTTGTAACCCATCTACCGTGGGAATGTGAGAACTAGAAAATCACGATGATATTACTGATGGAGGAAGAGCTGAAGAGGAAGGAAGATAATGACATGGACGCACACAAGCTTATCTCGACTAGGACTTCGCACACCGCACGGTCTTCTCTCGACGACGGCAGGGGCAGAGCGGAGGCAGGAGCTTCGCACACTGACATTACACAGACTTCTCGTTCTCTCAACGACGATAGGGATGGAGGCTTGAGCTTCGGTGTTTCGCACGACACACCACATAAGAGAGAAAATTTATAGAAAAATGAAATCTTTTGAACTATTAGGTACATTTTAGCCATTATACATCTTTATTAGAAAGTTTGAAATCATTCAAGGCACATAAAAATTAGGGGAGAGGAAAAGCTCAAAGGTTGCTAAGAGGAGCCTTCCCCTTGAATATCCCTCGGGAGCCATGAAATCATCCTTGGAGTTAAGGGGAAACACAAAATCCTTGGATGGAAACTGGGGTTGGAAGATCTCTCACGGTTTGTGCCAATAAACCTCATGGGAAAAATGAAAATAAGCTTAAAAAGAGAGGGAATTACTTGGGAAGGTCGTCTATCTTTCATGGGAGGGAATCCACACAGCAAGGGGACATCCGTCTTCACGAGGGAAGAGATCCATGAGGATTCAAGCGATGAAAGGTAAGAAGAAATCGCTCCACACTGGTGCTAGGGAGTTGCAACTGATATTCTACGTGTGACCCGAAGGGGGGCGAGCTCAGTTTGGAGTTAGACATGGGCCGACTGCTCCTTAGAGGGTTTAGAAGGGTTGTTACGATTTATATGATCTCATCCATTGATTTGGAGGGGATTTGATGGTTGAGATCTCTCTTTATTAAGAGATGGAGCCCACATTTAAATAATGAAATGACATTAAATTGTTCACAAGACTAAATACTTCACTAGAAATTTATAAAAAATCCTAATAAATCGTAGAAAAATATTTTGGTTATAAGAAAATATTTCATAAATTTTTCGCAATAAAATAATTCTTTTCATCTCATTTTAATCAATAAAAACATAATTCTTTATGAATTAAAAGTCATAAATTAGCAATTATTCTCCAAATTTTAAAATAATCTTTGTCATGAAGTTATATTAATTATATGATGTCACGTCACTATTGTTAAGGTGAATTAACATCTTAAGTACTTGTTATTCAATAGAGAATCTCAATACATCATAAAAAATTGAGGATGTTACACTACATGCTGATGAAGTGGGCAAAAAAATCTTATGTTTCAAACTCAAGTCGCAACATGATATCCATTGTAGCGGCGTGGATTAAGCAAAGTCTTTTGCGAACTTTGGCGGTAGGTTCCTAGCTTCTTGGAGTGCCGAGGCGGTTTGGGGGTTTCAGATGGTGCGACCATGGGCGAGGGCATCACCGATGTCTCCGCTCGGGACGCGAGATGTCCCCGAATCAATTCCTCCATTGTCATGCAAAAGTCGTGGAAATCCTCTCGAGTAACAAACTCAGGTATCACGATCTCTTTCTGATTCGCTTTCCCTCTCCATCAGAGTTTTCCTCCTCTACTCAATGTCCACACTCACCAAACCAAGATGTTGTAGCCAGGAACCCAATTTCAAAGTTCGAACTTGAGTATGAGTAGAGATTACTGACCTACAAAGATAGAAGTCATGAAAAAAGAAGATCAAAGATGAAGGTGAATAGCGACAACTCAGAGGTTCCGCCTCACACTTAAGAGTGTATATGAACTCCACCTTCCAAACTAAATGTTGTGCTACATGGGTGGGGGTGGGGTGGCAGGCTTACGAGGTGTGCTGGAGAGCTCACGAGTCCTAGGTGAGGCCCCATGTAGGTTGATGACATTGCCACTTCTCCTTGACAGTTGGTCATATTTATAGTCAAAGACGTGTCTGTGTGTGTGTGGGGGGGGGGGGGGGGGGGGGGGGGGGAGTAAACCCCATGTTGGTGCGAAAAATTCTCTTTGCGATTCCACGCTCTACCGTGGAGAGGGGCAGAGGGTATACTGAGAGCAGTCGACTACTTTGAGGTCGTTATGGATGATTGAGAAGGGAGGGAGAGGATACTGCAAGCGGCGAAACCGAGACTTCCCGCAACTACAATTCATTGTTGAGGGTGATTTTATTGCTCACTAAGAGATGGTTACAAAATGAGAGACCGCCACTAGGTGGAGCTCACAACACCAAGAAGCTACATGTCCGAGTTCGCGCAAGTTATCACTAGCTCTGGTTGGATTCAAGAGCTACGCGGTCATCACAGGGCTGTCCGAGCGAGGTTCGGGCAGAGAACTGTATCTGCATGTTGAGTTGAGCACGCTGATAGGCCGAGCGGCTAACTATGGCTTGACCGCACGAACTATCTAGGAGATGATCACCTGACATGCAAATGCCCCCAATTATTAGGCCGGGTGGATACTGAAGTCGTGACCGCCCAGGTTGTTGAAGAGGATGCTATCTGGTTTGTGAATAGCAAAAAGAATGGTCAGTGCGGACACCGAATAGTTGACCGCACTGACTGCTTTTGATGATGATTCTAATCATTCTTCAGTCCGCAGGATCCCGGGTAAACACCATCGAACCGAGAGTGGGCCTCATCCCTGCGAGAGGTTCAATTGGTCGCCATCGAGTCGGGGCGAGTAGAACTCGGGTCCCCACAATAAGATGACGACTCCCGACGTGGTGTCTACGGACTAAATGCGAACTTACTCTTTGCGGGATGGTATTTTTGGTAATTATCTCGCCAAATTTTTCCGGGTTGGCCTCGCAGAGTACGGGTCATACAATATTTGTCTAATATGCATATTCATTTTCTTAATAAATTTTTTAATATTTTCAACCATAAGGTTTGTTAGTATTCATGGGCACGAGATTATGGGTTAGGCATGCAGTTTAGTTTGAGAATTGTTAGAGGCATCACACTTTTCGCTAGCCGCACTCATTTGTTAGAGACATCATACTATTTTAAGAATTGATAGACGCACTCCTAATTGTTAATTGCACCGCAATACTGTTAAAGCGGCGACATCTATTTCTTTTATTAAAAGTGAAAATCATAAAATACAACTTGATTGTTAGCCAAAAAAGCTTTGTGCATCAGCATTTATGAGGCCATAGTTTTGTGCTTAGCTGCCTTCAATTATGTTTCTCTAAGTGCGATGTGAATTGAATGCCCGATCACACCTAATGAACTGTTAACCGCACCCCAGTTTTGGCTATCCGCAACCCTTTTATATGAAGTATTACCCATTTTGTTGGAAATACACCTTGTACAAGCATTTTTAGGAAAAGTGTTCAACACGAAAGTTGTAGATATCGTCGAGATCTACAACTTTTGTGTTGAACATTTTTCCTAAAAATGCATGCACAATGCGTATTTCCAATAATTCGTTATAGTTACGCTCATGTTTCAATTCGAGCGACAATACGTCTTGTGCAAAGCATATTTCTAAAAGAATGCGTAAAATGCGTCTGAACAGTTTTCCTAAAAATGCTTGTACAAGGCGTATTTCTAAAAAAATGCGTAATACTTCATATAAATGGGTTGCGGATAGCCAAAACTGGGGTGCGGTTAACAATTGCCTTCAAAAATAATGTTTTTTTTTCTCGGTGACTACGATAATCATTGTTATGCCAAACACATATTATTAAACGGAGATCTTATAATCTGTCTTAGAGCTAAGCTGATATTCCGACTCGAATCACATAAAGACAACTTCAATCACAGAAAGGATCTCTTAAACTTGTGCAAAAAACAACAACAAAAAATCACAAGCATAATCTTTGAAAAAAAAAGATCAAATCCAGGTCATTCTGTTGGATATTTAATTAATATATTCGCACGTGTCGGAACCGACTCGATATCACTTAATGAGTTTCGTGTTGTCCTAGGGCTAGGCTCTACGCTGGAGATACTATTTAACCTCATTCCAAACTTGATGAGTATAGACAGTTTCCGGTTCCGCAACAGTCAACTTGGTTTGCAACAGAACATATAAAGGCTACGTTTACAGAAAACTTTGCTAAAAGAAGGAAAACAACATCTTGTTTAACAAATTTGTTTATTAAAAAGCATACCTCTCTTTAAGTACCGGAAATCCCGGAGAGTCGCAAAAATCAACAAAAAGTGTGGCAACCCCTCCTCCCGAGCTCCGGTCACAACCCTTTCTTCGTTCGCAGCCTCGCCGGAGCGCGGAAGCCGCCCCAAACGGAGCCTTATTCTGTCAACACAAACAAGTGTAACGACATTACATCACTCCGGAGATTAAGCAATTATAATGCGTCAAAATCAAGACCAGGGCAATCCTTCTGGGAAGATCAAGCACAGCGATTGTGCTTTACGGGAATGCCGGAAATCGGAGCCGCCGTCATTGCCCTCTTTTGGACGTCTTACGTGAGTCCTCTTCGGCGAAGACCTCGAGTTCGGTGTACGGAGCTTGTTTGGTCCTCGTCCTCCGACGAGGAGAGTACGACAGCAAGCTTCTTCTTTCCCATGGAGGGAGAAAGTACCTAGCGATGAGAGCTTCTCGATATCATATCGATGATGAGAATGGGCGGAAGGGTTTTCGCTCAAGTTTGGAAGGGTTTCGCAGACTGCTGGCCTGGGGGAAGGTGTGCGTGCGAGTAGTTTGGTGCGATCAGGTTTTTTTTTTTGAGGCGTGCTTTTAGGATCCAATTATGATAAAGTACGGTGCGACTAGCGAAAAGTGTGATGCCTATAACAATTCCCTTATACTTATACGGAGGAATGTTCACCCATCAATTTTTATGCCCAAAATGATTTAATTTTGATAAAAACAATATATTTGGAATAACCAAATATTTCTCCCAAAATATTTATTCTTGAACACTGAATTTTAATAATTGAAGGTAAATATCATCACATACTAATATCTCATTTTCAATTTTTTTTTTAAATAATAATAATTTTGATCTCAAAATTTACCTTCTGAATACCTCTACATAAGAGCATCAAACCTAATAAAAATTTGATTGTGTTAACAAAGACATGCACATGAGTTGTTCCCTTCTCTCCCACTTGCATTCTCTCATTTTTCATGTATATTCATTATCTCAAAATTAATTTTTTAAGAGTAAAATGAAAAGTAAAACATTTGACATGAGTACTAATTTAGAATTATTGAAGCTCTTCCAAGGACGACAAAAGAAAAAGGTAAATCAGTTTTGGCTACGTGCAAACCATCAAAACTCGTATTTTTTGAAAATACGTCTTATATGTGCATTTTTAGGAAGTGTTCAGCATCAAAATTGTAGATCTCGTCGAGATCTACAACTTTCATGTTGAATATTTTGCCTAAAAATGCACCTATAAGCCGTATTTTCAAAAGACGCGACACATTTCACAATAGTCTCACGCATTTGAAAATACGCCTTATAGGTGCATTTTTAAGCAAAATGTTCAACACTAAAGTTGTAGATCTCGACGAGATCTAAAACTTTGATGTTGAACACTTTTCCTAAAAATGCATCTATAAGACGTATTTTCAAAAAGCGCAAGTTTTAATAATTTGCACGCAGCCAAAGCCGATTTGCACATAACATCACTCTTTTTTTAGTTTACGTACAAACAACATTACACGAGAAATATTAAAAATCAATAATTACATAAAGTATTACATTCAAAAGATAAACCATTAATATCTTTCAAAACAATTAACAAACTACTACATAATTAGTAGACAAATAGGCTTCAACTTAGCCATCTAAGCCAAGCCTCATTCTTCATTTATATTTTATTTTCTCCAAATTAAAATTTTAAGAGTAAAATGAAAAATAAATATTTGACATGAGTACTAATTCAAAATTATTAAAGCTCATCCAGGGACGGTAAGAGAAAAAGTTACCGACGGTGAATAATTTTTGTGTGTATATTTATGTACAATTAAGATGAATATTAAACATCAACAACTACATAGAGTATTATATTCAAAAGATAAAACATGAGAGTTGATATTAGCAGTCCAATTCTCGCTATTCGCACCCCAAAAATTGTAAAAATTCTAATTATACAATTATTAACAGTCCAATTCTCTCTCCCGTTGCTTAAACTCAAGCCGTAGTTTTATCGGTCGCGTCGTTTTCCCCCTCTCAGATTCACCTTTAAAAAAAGGAAATTATCAAGTGAAAATCTCAAAAAGTAGTCAGTTTTATGGTTAGAGGAAGGTTTGCATGTCATTTAACTTGGTTTAGAGTTAATTCCTCTATGCATGCATTTAACTTATTTTCTTGCTAGATTTTTAAATTGTTTGTCTTTAAGATGTTTTTCTATGCTTCTAGTACTTAATAAATCAGCAAAGTGTTTCACTTATTTGGATTGGGAGTGGGGTGCAAATATAATTTTGGACTACAAATAAAATTTATGGACTACAAATAGCGATGGACTACGAATAACCAATTCCAAACTGCTAATATCAATTCTCTAAAACATTAATCAACATACAAAAAGGGCGCTAATATTAGCACTACAGTTTTGGCTATCCGCACTAACGGCTAACCGCAAGCATCATATTGCGAATTGGCTATCCGCAAGCATTTTTTTTATTTACACACCAATATCTTTTTGATTTTTTTGTCTTTTTAGAGATGTAAAACTTATGCTATATTGAACTGCCTATAAAAATGAAAAAAAAAAGATACTATGAGTAGAATTTCATCAAAATAAAACAAAACAACATAAAATAGTATCAAAATACATAAAATTTATCAAATTAAGCTTGCAAAAACATCATTGAACTTGTGATTCCTTTCATGTCTCCTTCCTTTCCAATTTTTCACCTACATAATGAAAACAAATTAATTTAATAAACATAGAAGTGTCATTAAAATTAGGAGTATGAATTTTTGAAAGTAAAGTAGAGTACCTCCTTTCATTCCACATCATAAAATTGCACCATCCCGGTTGCAGTTTTTTGCGTTTGTAATTCTTTCGTTGTAATATATTTCCCAACCTTCTGCTATTTGTTCATGGTATCGCAGCCAAGTTGAAAAAATTTGTGGTATTGGAGAGCAATCTTTTAACATCAACTGAATGAAGTGATTATCATTTAAGAAGCCAATGCAAACAAGAGATGGTATCTCCGACATCGATGAATGCAGAGGAAAAAATGTCAAGCTTTGCACTTTAGAAAGTTGAACCAAAGCAATATTATAGCATGAACTGATAATAAGTCTCATATCTGGCATTGTCATCCACTTGGTAAATGGTGCTGGAGTGTCCGTGCACTGTACGGATAATAATAATTCTTCATATCTTTTGCGACCGAATATAAGACCATATAAAGCATTTCTATTTTCAAGTTCCCATTGTAGATCTAGTCTTACCTGTGCCCAACCTCCTTCAATATTCAAAGCCTGGCTGATAACACGGTACCCACAGTGCCCATCTCCCAACACGTCCAAAGCATCAGTAATATGTTCCGACCAATACGGTGAAAAGCTTGAACGTACCTTGTCAACAAACTTTATGCTCTTACGAATTGCCAACTTATTTCTTTTGGGGATTTTGTTATTTTCCATGACCTTGCCTTCCAACAATGCGTACTCGAAATGTGAGGGTAGTCTTTTGGTTGATAAAACATCTTCTTTTAATTTCTTAGTACTACCCTTTGGCCTACCTTTCAACTTTATTGGTATAGAATGTTCCATGGTTTGGGCCGATGTTGGATTTATAAGCTCCCTTAACTTTCTTTTTAGCTCCTGTTTTTGTTGTTTGTTCGAGTCATAAATTTTTGTGTGATCCCTTCAAGTTCGGTATCGATGTTGTCTTCAATATCTATCTCAAATCTTTCATTTAACACTAACTTTTTCCAATGTCCATTAATCAACCATAAAAGGATTCCTTTTGAGTTTGTAACATATGGAAGTAATTCATGTGCGCATGGCAAACCCAAAGTATATCTTTTCAAATGTGTGCATTCATTAGCTTGCTTGAAGTGTCCTCTTTTAATTTGATCTTCTTCCTCTTTAATGATTTTTAATGCTTGTATAGACACTTTTCCAACCAACTCTGAATACAAAAAACCATTGAAGTCATTGCTAAATCTGATGCAACTTTCTCCAAATGATCTTCTAATGTCCGTATGTTGAAGGTTTATCATTTGGTCAAAGATTTTCCATACAGTGGTGAAGTTTCCAATATACACTTCAAAGAATTTTTTCAATAAGCTATGTCCCCCCCTCAACACGATTTGTGCTTGAATTTCCAAAATGTAGAAACTTATCAATCCATGCTGAAATAAAACATTCTTTATACGGCTCTAACCATGTCGTAGTAACATACTCTAAAACTTTAGAGTGCAATGTTGAAAATCGAGCAATTAGTTCGTTGAAACATCTTTTGAAATCATTTTCTGAATCACTCTCTATCAACTTTTGCCATTCAAACATAAAGCTTTCAAAATCTTTGCCATTACTAAACAACTTCTTACAGTGTGCCAAAATATTTCTGTTAATGTGTACACGACATAAAATATTTTTGGCCTTCGGAAATACCGTTTTAATGGCATTCAACAATGCAAGTTCTCTATCCGTTACCAAAACATTTGGACTGTAATCTGAAGGAAATAAAGACTTGAAGCAATGCAAAGCCCATTCATAGCTAGACTGTGTTTCATCTGATATGAAAGCAAAACACGAATAAAAAGATTTGGTTGTTGATGTCATTCCAACAATGCTTAACAACGGCATCCGATACCTGTTAGTCTTATAAGTGCAGTCTAGTACAAACACGGTTGGAAACATATTTGTCAACTTAATTGAAACCGGATGTGCAAAAAATAAGCTCTTTAGTTTTTGAGTGCTTTCATTGACCTTATTGAAGCTTACATAACATGCACGGTTAATGAGCTTGTACAAAAACTGGATGGGAGAAAGACCATCTAACTCCTCTTTCTGCAACTTTGCACGTGCATTATAAATAGTTCTCATCACTGAAGTGTTGGCAATATTTTTATTCTTAACAGCGGTTAATATTTTCCGTGGTTTGACACCTGCACTAAACATTTCTTTTACTAGTTTTTCCTCCTCTTCGTCTAATCTCCCCGCAAATGCATGCGCTTACAAATGTACTCGGTCATGATTATGCAACCCACAAAGCACCTCAAGCCTCCATTCATCCATATTAGCTACTTTCACCCCTTTAAGGGAAAATAAGCAACCACATCGCTTAGAGGTTGATTTTCAAAGACCCTTTTTAACCCAGTCCTTCTTATTCTGATTCTCTCTATAATAACCACTTCTATCACACCCTAAAATAACACGTGGTGTGAGACGCCCAATGACTTTATCCGATGTCTTTATTGTGATGACGTAGCCAAGGTTTTTACTAACGCATCTACACCAGTCAATCAACTCTTCCTTTGAACAGAAAATTTTATCGGTTTGGAAATGATTGCTCAAATCAACTTGAAATTGATCTTTTTCCCTAGTTTCATTTTTGGAATCTCCGAAAAGCACAAAAAATAACAAAAAACTTTTAATTACTTGCATTACAAGGGTTTAAAAAAAATAATTAAGAGCAACATCATACCAAATAGACAACGAGAGAATTTAGCAATGCTTCGGAATTCATTCCCCCCCAATGTTATACTCTAAAATCAGAGCATGATGTCACTGAATATGAATGTGCATACTCAATATATGAATTACTCAATAGAATATGAATGTGCATGTCTCATTATAATTTTTTTTGGCAGAAATCGTAATACCTTAGATGAAGAAGACAATAAACAAAATGGAGAAGATGTATGGAATCAACTGCTTCCAACCGACAATCTTGGGCTGAAACCAAAAAATAAGAACAAAATGAGAATGGAGGAGAAGAAAGAGGAACGCTGCTTTAATGAAAACGAAATTTTCTGTCCCCGCCATAGCAGAAATGGACGACGCCGGAACAGAAATGGAGGACGCAGGAGCAAACTCACAGAAATGGACGACGGCGGCGGATCGCGAGAAGAGGGAGGAGGGCGCCGGAGAATCAGACGACGGCGGCGGATCGCTGGAAGATGGATCACGAGTGGAGGGCGGCGGATCGCGATAGGAGGCGGCGGAATCGCGATAGGAGGCGGCGGAATCGCGATTTGGGGAAGATGAAGTGCAGTGCGTGAGGCGTTAGTGCGGTTAGCAGATTAAAAAACCCTAAATATTAAAGTTTAAGCAGTGCGCTTAGCAAAAACTGCAGTGCGGTAAACACCGCCCTACAAAAATCAATAAACTAAACTATTACATAAGTAAATAATTGAGGAGACAGAGAAATCAATTATTTGTGATGATAGAGAAAATGATAACGTGTGACCGGCAAACCGGTTTGGCCGTACAGAGCTTGCCGAGAGATTGCCTAACAGCCTGTAATGACGGCCCTACCCCTGGAAGGCACCGTCTCTTTCACCCGATCCAGAAGTAAGCAGTTTAGCCCCAAAAAACAGGGGGAAAGCCATGTCGTGCGCATGGGCGGAGAGAGAACACCGGAATTCCAGATACCACATCCCGCAGTGGCACAATTGTAATTAGATCTTCGAACGATGGCATTTTCGCAAACCATCGTCCTTATAACCTTTTAGCCCCCCCAGCTCTTCTCGCCACAGTCGAACACTCGAACCCTACTCCAACCCCTCCCCTTAACTTCCCTCCCTATCCCCGTTGCCGGAGCGGCGAGATGCAGAGCAAAATGCCGGCCATCGCGGCGGTGTCCTTCTTCCTACTGTGCGCTGTTTTTCACGCCGCCGCTGCCATTATCGACGGTAAGTTCTTCATGATCACCCTCCGCCTCTTTTGGTGCTTTCGTTTATAGTTTTTTTCCTCTGTTGTAAGATCATTTCCCTGGGGTTGGAGTGATTTGATGCCGATTCACTCTTCTCGATTCTGAGCTCCATGGCGAAAACTGATTATTAAATCGGAAGAGGGAAAACCTAATTATTGCCTATATCTGCTAGAATCTAACCATTCTACCCACAATTAATTCATTCAAGATCAATATTAGCAGCACATTATCATTTGAATCTCTGAGTAGTGTGCCGAACCAGATATAATGAATGTCAGCGCATAAATCAACAACATAGTTCTCCAATGACACTCTATTGAGCTGTAATTTGATCTGTATCCCGGACCTACTTTTAGATCTGTGCTTCAAATGCGATAATATTTTCGAAATCATCTAAAACTAATGATTTCTTTTGATGAAAATTCGATCGGATCTTCAAATGTCGGTCCAATTTGATTCCATCGGATTGTATTTAAAATTTGTTCGTTTCATGATTTCTTTGAATATCAACGTAAACATATTAGGATTTCAATCATATAATTTTTTTTTATAGAGATGGCGATTTTCTTTTCAATCCCAGACCATAGGCGTCGAGATCCGCTAATGTGGAAATCCAGCTAAGAACCTACTAGAAGAAATTTAGACAGTAGTAGTAAAAACATGGAGGAATTATATGTGCCACGTATTGGATGGGTCCCCCGCCAGTGGTTTTTTGGAAACGCCCTTCTAGGAAGGACCAATTTTGGTCTGTGGGCCGTGTTGAGAGCCAAGTCTAATAAAGGCTCTGTTTGGCAGAGCGTTTGTGGTCATGAATGTGGTGGTTAATTGGTTATGAATTGTTGTTCTGAGCGTCCGACCTCACCTAAGAAATTTCATCCGATTTTATGTTTAAAAATTGTTTCTTTTCTTGGTGACGATCGTAACCGCTGTCATGCCAAACATACATCCTATGCTAGTGGAGTTTTTATTCAAACACATCGGAGAAAAAACGCCGCGCCAAACCGAGCCAAAGATGATAAAAATGTATTTTTTTTTATACGACGATGGTTAATATTTTATTCGAAAACTATGCACTTTCAGGATATTCATCAGAGGTTTATTTCATGGTGATGTTTGATTCTCACTTTATCTGAAAGTGCATAGTTTTTTGATTAAAGAAAAATTATGAAAAGATAGGATTAGTGAACCCATCACGACCATCACGAATTAATCTGAACCGTGGAATGTATATTATCAATTTGGACTCAAATAAAGAGGATCTTGGACAAATTTATATATGCACATCAAATTAAAAACTTTGATAACATTAATGCCAATATAATAACAAAATAACATTATAAGTTGTTGATTGTTATAGCAGGTCTCTGTATATGAGGGCTGATAGCCTGGGAATTGGCTGGGCTATCAGTCCTTTTGATTTGTTTACTGTTTTTTTTCTTGGTTTATTTTTTGTTTTCGACAATTATGAACACTCGGATGCTACGCCCCAGCGGTTTACGGCTTTACTCCCTCGTCTGCCTGGCTCATTCTTTAGCCTCTTTCACCCGCTGTTCTTTGTTGTTAAACTTGGTTGGAACTCTTAGATAGTTTCTTAAGAGGAAGGAGGCGACGTTGAAAATTACATGGGTGGGGGAGGGAGGAGGCAGCGTCGCCGTCCTTCGCCTGCGTTGAGGGAGGAGAAGGGTTGGGCGTTGAGGGAGGAAGGAGGAGGCGCTGTAGGTTCGGGTTCCTAATTTGCGAATTAGGGTTGGCTGGCCTAAGCTTAATGTTTTTTGAGTGATGGAGGAATTGAGTTTAAATGTGTTGAGTATCTTTTAGGTGTGCGTAGCCAAAAATTTATCTTTAGTTTAGTCTTTCATAAGATTCATTTGTACCCTCTTTCAAATGGATTTTTTTTTCAAAGGAGAATTGTTTTGGGAATGAGTTCAAAAATGATCCCCAAGTAAGCAAAAATGATCCCTGTGCGAGTATTTTTGCTCGCTAGGGAGAGCGAAGTTGTTATTGTAAGATTTCATTGTGCTCTTCCGAGAAGGTGAGCAGTTTTGCTCGCACAGATAAAAAATGATCTCTTGGACGAGCAAAATTGCGTATAGCAGCATGGCAACGGCTTCTTCAAATCTAGCTATGATGCTTGTCCCCACAAATTTTGCCTTCAAATGAGCCTTTTTCGATTGGCTCACAGCCATCCGATTGGAAGGTGTTTTTTGGCTGGTGGTTGGATGACAAATCGAACGGCTGGAATTTCACCCGCACCATTCTTCCATACGCCACCAGTATGAAATAAATCTCTCTTTCAAATGGGACCTTAACGTTTCCTATATAGCTAGAAGGGATCTAGGAGTTGGAAAATTTAACGGTCGGATATTCCGGGCTCACACGAGCTAGCGGTCACGTGCTTGAAGAGCCCATGTATTACTATTATTAATTGAGGTGATTGTTATCCTCACTATAGTTTTGGTTATCCGCACTTTTTTTGTACGAGTTATTACGCGTCTTTTAGAAATACGTCTTGTACAAGCATTTTTAGGAAAAATGATCAACTCGAAAGTTGTAGATCTCATCGAGATCTACAACTTTCGTGTTGAACACTTTTCCTAAAAATGCACGCACAAGACGTATTGCCGCCCTGATTAAAATATATGCGTAACTATAGCGAATTTTTGGTTGTACATGCATTTTTAGGAAACGTGTTCAACACGAAAGTTGTAGATATCGACGAGATCTACAACTTTCGTGTTAATCATTTTTCCTAAAAATGTATGTACACGACGTATTTTCAAAAGGTGCATAATAACTCATTCAAAAAGAGCGCCGATAGCCAAAACTGTCACCTTAATTTATTATTTTAATTATTTGATCATCGCAAAAAAAAAAAGGAATAATATTTCCTAAAGAAATAGTACCGTTGAATTTTAACTCCAGGATGACTGGGATTGAATCATGCTTTGACCTATCCACGTGGCGGTTGGTACGCATATTTATTATTTATTACGTTAATTAAAGAATAGAGTGAGAATCTGTGCAGGATAATATCTGACAGCCCATGTTCAGGCGCGTGACCGCATGTGCATAGGCCTGTGGCTTATGACACCTGTCGTTTCCACCACCGGCACCGACTTCCCATGCTATCTTATTCCGTGAAATATTTTAGGCGATTGTTATCAGCAGTTTTGACTATTCACACTTTTTTATGAGTTATTATGCGACTTTTGAAAATACTTCTTGTACATGCATTTTTAGAAAAGTTGAATTTTTTTTTAAAAATGCACGCACATGACGTATCGCCGCCCTTATTGAAACAAGTGCGTAACTATAGCGAATTTTTGGAAATACGCCTTGTACATGCATTTTTAGGAAAAGTGTTCAACACAAAATTTGTAGATCTCGACGAGATCTACAACTTTCGTGTAGAACATTTTTCCTAAAAATACATGTACAAGACGTATTTCTAAAAGACGCGTAATAACTCATACAAAAAAAATGTGGATAGCCAAAACACTATTATTAGTGTTGTGTCATCCTTTTCTTTTCTCTAATAATGACTATAAAATCTCTGCATATTTTGTGTGCATTATTAGGTGTGTTTATGAACAGAAGCAAATTGAATAGCTTTTCGATCGAACCTAAATATAGTAGAAAATGCAAAGGTCAGATTCGTTCGAATAATTGAATTCAGATTGGACAGACATAATCATCTTTATCTTTAGTATATTAAAAGAGAAAAGTTTATCTTTACTATATTAAAAGAGAAAAGTTGTCGGCGGAACATTCAAAATTGCCAAATATTGTCTTATTTTTTAGCAAGGAAGAAAATCCATAAATTAATGATAAAATTAACGATGAAAATTCATAAAATTTAAAAGTTTTTAATAGAGCTCATATACCTACTATGATAGGCTATCATAAAACATGTCAACTTTATTAAAGTTGATTTGAAAAGTAACGATGAAAATCAATTAATTTGTTATAAAAGTAATGCTGAAAAATTAATAATATACGAATAATAATGAGTTTTTTTATTAAAAATAAAAAAATTGTGTATAACTATTTTTCGCATTAATTAATAATTTGTTTATTTTAAACTTTAATAATTAATTGATAGGAGCGGAATCCTGTGTCTATTCTGGTCGAGATACAGTCACAGTCGGATACTATCGCGATTAGGCGCAGCCATCGCGATTAGGCGCAGCCCCGTATCTGTCGCTCATAATATAGATTTTTTACTATTCACAAACTATTGACTAACTATTCACACACTATTCACATATTATTCACGAATCTTGACCGTAGAGATAATATTATTTGAATTCGTATTGAATAATACTCAAATCCGATAGAATCTTCACAAATCGATTCTCAAATTATTTACGAAATACATAGCGAAAGTGTCTAATTTTTTTTGGTTGTATTCCGATGATCGTACAATTTGGTGTTCCTTATTTGAACATATATTTTATTCTATTATTGTTTAAATCTTCGGTTAAAAAATCTTGTCGGGCTGTGGCATAATTTTTAAAATTAAATAAAATTATACAGATTAAATTCCGATGATCAGAACGATGAAAAGATGAATATTTACTAAATAATTTTCCCATATATATATTATATATATCTATATTTGTTTGTGTGTGTATATGAGTGACACGTACACGGGAGTTCCTCCAAGCGATCGCGACAGTACCCTGACTATCACGGTGCGCTGACACTCGTGTGGCTCGCCGTCTCACACGTGACACCAATTTGTTCAAATTATGATTATATCTGAAAAATTCTATCGGATCAAAAAAAAAAAATTTAATCAGATTTTTTTTTTCAAATATCACTAGATTATGAACAAATTGATACTTAAAATGATCGTAAAAATACCATAATTCACCTTACATAATTATTATTGCAAAAATATATATTTTATCACTTAACAATATGCCATCTTTTGTCCAACTAGTAGAATTGATGAGTTGAAATGACTTATATTGGGAGAATAAAGTCAGTTTGCCAAATCTATATTCATCAAAATTTCGATCTCTTTTTTTTTTGAAAATGGAGGCAATGTGTAGGATTGTTGGTTGATTTTTCGAATATGTTGTTATATCCGTGGTTGTGTGTGGGGGCGTTAATTAATGAGCGCGAGTAAATACGAGCATGCGCCGTGTTAGGATGTAGGATCAGAGCACGTGGCGGGGGTTTAACCACTCATGTGACTATCCATTGGCACGACGACACCGCAATGGAGCTAACATGGTGTGTATGTTGCTATGTAAGTAGTTATGTGTGTGGGACATTAAATAATGATGTCAAATAAATAAGGGTAGGGGCAATGTTAGGATGTAGGATTAGAAGATGTGGTGGGGGGTTTATTGATTGATGCGAGTATTGATTGGTACACGGAGGGAGTGAACATGGTGGGTATACCGTCGTATCGGTGGTTATGTGCGTGGGGCGTTAAATAATAAGCTCAAATAAATGAGAGTATGGGCGATGCTTAGATGTAGGGATCAAGCGATCGGATTTGTTCATTTAAAAAAAAAATCGATTCTATCCATTTCTTAGGTACCCATTGGTGCTATATTGGATTTGAATTGGATTTTTGATCAATCTATATTGATTGACCGTCTCCCATTATGTTGTTGTTAGCAAATAGCACTGTTTTGAGATCTTTCAAATCATTCCTGCACTACATTTGGACCGATTTTTTTTGATCCTCCGAGAAAAAAAGATTCATTTTTCTCATAATAAAGACTTAATCCCTTCCATTCTACCAAAAAATTATCTACCAAAAAATTATCTGTAATAATTCACAAATCCGAACTGACTAATTGTCTCTGATAACACCTTTCCTGTAGATATTTCTCTGTTTTGAAATGTCTCTAAACCTTGAGTAGTAAAACAAAAGTGGGGTGCCATATTTTCAAGATTGGAATTTACTTCACATCGTGTTAGTCGTGTCCCCTTCGTTGGAAGAATTTTCGAGTCTTTGTTTTGAGAGGTGGGTTTCGTTCAGTGGCGGTATGTAAGAAGAATGTAGAAATAATAAGCAATTGTGAATTAGAATTAATTGTTCATCTTAAGACAGAACCCAAAATTTTAATTTCATTAAAAGTTTGGATAAAAAAAATGAGAAAGTTCTATCAAACTGTAAAATCAGTAAGCTTGTTAATGAAAATTCCCCCCTTATATAAATGATATTGCGATGTAACCAACCATCCTTGTTATTATATAAAGTTAAGTAAATTAATTAATGTCATAATTTAGGGAAAAATGAGAAATATTATAGAGTATTATTTAGAAAGACGATAGTTAATCGCAGCCCGTCTTTGGCTATCCACAATTCAAAATTTTAAAGAATATCTCATTTTTTATGTTTAATCGCAAACCAAAACTTAAAAAAATAACTCCTTGCGTATCCCCTTTGGTTCCTCCTTCCTCTCGCTGAAGCTGCCTCGCCTTTTTTCTCGGGTAACAATGGGGTGCGACAAGTCAAAAATTCAGGTTGCGATTAATTTTTTTAAAATTTCCGAATTAGGAGAAGCCAAAATCAGACTGCGCGTAACAATCAACTTTAGAAATATAGATAATTTGAAATGATATAATTCCTTGTTATTATTGCATATGCAGGCCTGCTCCCGAACGGCAACTTCGAGCTCGGCCCCAAAAGCAGCGACCTGAACGGAACCGTAGTCCGGAGCTCCGGCGGCATACCGGAGTGGGAAATCTCCGGCTTCGTCGAGTACATCCCCTTCGGCCACAAGCAGGGCGACATGCTGCTCGTCGTCCCCGAGGGCTCCTTCGCCGTCCGCCTCGGCAACGACGCCTTCATCCGCCAGAAAATCCTGCTCACCCGCGGCCTCCGCTACTCCCTCACCTTCTCCGCCGCCCGCACCTGCGCCCAGTCCGAGCGCCTCAACATCTCCGTCACCCCCTACTCCGGCACCCTCCCCATCCAAACCACCTACAGCAGCAGCGGCTGGGACTCCTACGCCTGGGCATTCTTGGCCAAGGTCGCCGCCGTCGACCTCGTCATCCACAACCCCGGCGTCGAGGAGGACCCCGCCTGCGGCCCCCTCATCGACGCCATCGCCATCCGCACCCTCTGGCCGCCCCGCCCCACCAACGCGAATCTCCTCAAAAACGCCGGATTCGAGGAGGGCCCCTTCTTCCTCCCCAACACCAGCTGGGGCGTCATCATCCCGCCCAACATCGAGGACGACCACTCCCCGCTCCCCGCCTGGAAGATCGTCTCCCTCAAGGCCGTCAAGGACATCGACGCCGCCCACTTCGCCGTGCCCGAAGGCCGCCGCGCCGTCGAGCTCATGGCGGGGCGAGAGAGCGTCATCGCGCAGACGGCGAGGACCGTCGTCGGAAGGATCTATACCCTCACCTTCGCGGTCGGCGACGCCCGCGACGGCTGCGTGGGGGACATGGTCGTGGAGGCCCTCGCGGCGCGGGCGTCGGCGAGGATTCCGTACGAATCGAAGGGCGCCGGCGGGCACAAGAGAGCGGTTCTGAAGTTCACCGCCGTGTCGGAGCGCACCATCGTCGTCTTCCAGAGCTCCTTCTACCACACGCGGGACGACGGCGCGCTCTGCGGGCCGGTTATCGATGACGTTCGCCTCCTCAGCGTGCGGGCCCGGGCGCCGCCTAGAGTTCTATGAGGGAAAAAAAGATTAATCACTATATATATATATATATATATATATATATATATATATATATATAATTAGAGCTTGCATCCTACTGGCTTCAGAAATTACAATAATCTTCCCTCAATGTTTACATTTCATAACACTGATGCACAAAAATAAATCTTTTTTGTGAATCTTCAAGGAGGTGTTTTTGTGCATGATTGAACATTGAGATGAGGGTAATTGTAATTTAAAAAATTAGTAGAGTGCAAGCTGTAATTATGCAAATTTCGAGGGGAGGTCCGAGTAAATAGCCATATATATATATATATGGTTATGATTTATGAAGAAGATGATTAAAAACATAAATGTGAAAAAGGGCTTCTAGCTCTTTACAATTATTTATTATTATTATTATTATTCCCATGGTGATCATGAGACCATATTTGTATGTTTTGCTATTATTTAATAGAAAAATGCTCAATTTTTTATTTTTACTAACAATTGGTATTTACTTAAATGTTAATCATGCCAATGGATAAAAACATTCCAATTGCGTGATTAGGTCAAGCTCCATCACTTGATTTAGGCTTCGTTTGGTGCAGCGGCGGTCATGAACCGTCGTTCGTGAACGCCCGACCTCACCTAAAAAATTCATGCTCAAAACTAGTTTATTTTCTTGGTAGCGGTCATAACCTTTGTCTTGCCAAACATACATTCTATGATAACATACATTCTATGATAATGGTGTTTTTGACCAAACTCAGCGGAGCAAATAAGCCACGCCAAACGAAACCTTAATCATTCAAATCATCCAATGATGAGTCCTAACAAGTTGCATTTGTTGTAATAAAGAAAGCCTAGATTGGGCAATACTTGGAGTTCGCACTTGCTACAAATGGCCATATAATGCTATAAAATGCAGCCAAATTTTACTTTACTACCTTAAAAATGGCGCCAGTGAGTTCGTTATTGAGATTCCGTAGTTGGAACATCATGTCGCCTGTCAAATTTTTTTTAAAAAGCAATCAAACTCTTCTCGGTCCATCCTGCCCGATTGAATATGAGAAGGGCATGCTAGAAATACTTTTCTGCCACCCCAAAATGAAAGGGGCGATCTCGTAGTTCTTAGTATGTAAAGACGTGTTGTTAGATGGTCCATTTTCACATTGAGACAACTGTTCATACACTGATAAGGGGTGTATGAATTATGAGTAATTTATCATTCACTTTAGGGTCTGGTTGGCGTGGCATAATTGCTCGGCCAATTTGGAGAAAAAAATTACACCGTCAATAAACATCAAGAAAAAAATAATAATTTTGAACATAAAAATGAATGGAGTTTTTGGGCGAGGTCGGTAATTCACAAACAATACTTCATAATCATCATGCTCGCAAGTTACAAATGCCGCGAAACAAAACATTATTCTGGGGTCGAGATTTGGAGGCTTTCAAAAAGTCTAGGAATAGACCTTGATTTGAGGGCAAGTTAAAATCTTACAATATATTACGTTTCTTAAATACCAGGAATTAGTACGAGCATGGCTCGAGCTCGAGACCTGTATATTAAGCTTGAGCTCGAGCTGCTCACAAACTTTTCCAACTAAGCGAAAGAAAAAACATTAACAGCAAGAAGGTAACCTTCATGCTTCAAACAATCTAACATAGCAGTAATAAATCAAAGCACAATATATAGAGTGTGAGATCAAGAGCACACCACACAATCATTGTTATATTCCTTAAGCTCTTCCTAAGCTAGCAAGCAATGGGATATTACCCCCTAAAGAGACATTCTACAGCAGCAATCCAGTAATTCGATCCACCATCGGCTTATGCGGAACAGAAATCAACATAATGATTTAGTTATTGACGCCTGTCTCGAGCTCCGAAAATGGAGCGGAGCTTTGAATGGGGCTCTCGGCCGACTTTCGAAGGTCTACACTTAGCTTATGAAAGCTCCTAGAACAAGTGTTGAGCTCTTCTGACTTCCCTAGGTTCTTCAAAATCACTTGTGTAAGTAACCAAAAACAAGAATCCTACAATAAACATTATGCAGAAATGTGGAGGACACACATCAGGGAGCTGAACCTATGGTTTGAATGCTTAAAAATGACTAGTATGCATCTGTAAATTACAAATGGGAATTATTAAAAAAGCACGGAAGATCGATCGGCGGTTCCACGGCCAGCTAAAAATGTGTGAATGCTACTATGGCGCTTGTCGGCATGGCGGGAAATCAAGGATTCTGGCGGTCAGCTGTTCTTCAGGTTTCTCGAATGAGAAGAAGATAGCCTAGATTGCGCTGTCGGGAAGTAACCGAATGCAGAGGGCCCCAGCGAACGTCTGGTAGCAGTTGGCGAATCGCACAGCAGCGGCTCGTGGACGGGGTTCCGGTTCTTCAGCTGAGTAACGGAGAGCGGCGAAATGTCTGAATCCATGGGCTTGAGCTGCGACTCCAAGTTTTCTATGGCCATGGCGTAGATTGGAACGCCGGATTTCTCCTGCTGCTGGAGAATATTGATAATACTTGGCCTGTATGTGTAGCGGAAGTACTTGATTGCCAGAACGGGGCCCATTCCCACCGCAAAAATTAGCTGAAAATAAGCATGGATAAGCTCAATGTAGAAAAAATTGCGGGTCATTTACCAGGACCTCCCCTGTAAGTTTGCAAAATTATAGGTTGCACCCGTCTAAAAGGGCAGCCCGGTGCACAAAGCATCCCTGCGAAACGAGGGTCCGGGGAAGGGTCCCACCACAAGGGTGAAATGTAGGCAAACCTTACCTACATCTTTTGAAATTATAATCCCGTAAATCTATATTTCGTAACGTGCAAGTACAAAAATACCCCCATGCGCTTTTGTGAAAAATTAACTTACATGGGAGGTTTTTGTAATTTCAAAAGACAGAGGGGGTGCAATTTGTAATTTTGCAAACTTGCAGGGAGATTTGGGTAATTAATAGAATTATGATAACTAAGGGCCTGTTTAGAGCTGTCAAAATCATTGCTAATCTGCGGATTTCCTGAGCAATGCGGTCTGCAGAATGCCTGACCACAACGCAGCCAAATGACAATGGGGTCACGGCGGCGCTCGTAAAATCCACGGTCCTAAACTGCGCCTAAGAATGAATGAATAGGAAACATACAATCATAGTAATCCAGTATGACTGCTGCCTAAAGAGACGAAACATGATCGTGTGCATCCCGAGTCCTGGTATGGTGCTCACTACGCTGTTGATTGCGTAAAATGCACCGAAATTTCCCCATATGGCGAGATGTTGCAATATGGTGAACGAACTGCATTCGAGAAGATTAGCCGTGTTAGAGAAATTGTGCTGAAATAGAGATCGAGTACAAGCAAGCTTACTTCATTTCCAGTGCGACGACAAAAACCTGTAGCCACATGCATCCAGAAAGGGCAACCATTGAGAGCTCTTCCATCTCACTTTTTTCATTAGCATATGCATGCACAGTTATTAGGAAAACCACAACTGCCTGGTAGATCAAATTATCAGAGACAAGAAAAACTGATCCTTCGCAAGAAGAGCGAAGAAGACATTGTTTTGCGATCTAGATTTACCAGGGAAAAGGAGAACTAAAGTGGCAGATAACAGTTAAAATAACTTAAAAACTCCAGTAAATTTTAGGCCAAACTAAGTTTGATTCTAAACTGCCTTGATCCGGTCTCGATTCCAGTTAGGCATGGCTAATTTAATTTGGGCCAGGTATGACTGATTTAACTCGAGCTAGGAATGACTCATTTAATTCGAGCTGAGTCGAATATATATGCATATACAAATTCAATTAAACAAATGGACTAATGCATGTATACATTATCAAATCAAACACATACACAAATAAATGCATATAAACTTCATTTAGATCTCAAGGTAAAACAATTCGATTCAGGCACTGGTTAAATTCAATTTCATTCCTACCGGGGCTTGGCAGCTAATTGACCTCAATCTGAGCTAAATTTGAGCTAACAACTGGTCCAAATTTAAAGCAATCTATCTTTGATCTATCATAGAAGTGGAGCCTTGGCGCATCGGTTAAGGTGTTGCCGTGTGACCTTGAGGTCACGGGTTTGAGTCCTGGAAGCAGCCTCCTGCAAAAATGCAGGGTAAGGTTTGCCGACATTTCACCATTGTGGTGGGATCCTTCCCCAGACCCTCGCTACGCGGGGATGCTTTGTGCACCGGGCTGCCCCCTTTATCTTTGGTCTAACATACCAGCCCTAAAACCAAATGGAGAAAAGCCTCCGTTCGCGAACCTGCCCCCTCCCTCCAGTCTGGATCTACGGTGGCGTTTGTTTCCTTTCTTTGCCGCCGCTGGCCTCCCAAACGAAGCCTAACATGCTGGAAGAATAATGTTTACACCCTCAACTTATAAGAAAACTTTCATATTGAACATAACCAACATCCCCAGTTATACCTGGGAATGGATCTAAAGAGAATGCGAAGTGAAAATGGTTCAAAATTCTACCACTGCGACTGATTTCAGTACTAAGAACATCATATTCTTCGTATTTAGATAGATCTCAACAGATTCCAGAACACAAACTCATGACACTATCAAGTCCTTCCCAACTTTTTGTGTTTTGCTTAAGACATTATCAATGGAGTTTTACTCTATCTTAGCTATAAATATAGGCAGCCAATCAAGCAATATAACTACGTTGAAAAACACAATCTATATTTAGCAAACACATTAGTGTTGAACGAAGCTTGAACTCACATGATACATGGACCGCCCAAACCATCCGGCAAACGTGCTTGGGTTCAAAAGCCTAGTTTGAAGAGAAATGAAGCAATGTTAAACTCACACAAGCATACTAAAGTTTTTATACAGGATTATACACATTGAACAGTCTAATTACAACAAGGAACAAATTTTCTAATAGTATGTGAATGTCATCATGCAAACAAAGAGATAAAGAAGTCATACAGACCTTCCTGCTTGACAATATAGTAAAATTTGTGGATTCTGCATCACTATTTTTTCGCTAAGATCCTTGTCAAGAACACATGTTAGAACTGGTATGCTTGTGTAGAATACATTGTAAGCCATTAGGCTGAATGAGTTGAATAAACTAGTCCCAGAAACACCTGAAAATAACGAAAAACTAAAGAAATACCAATATCAGTGGCAGGGGCAAGGAAAATATTCCAAGGAAGAAAAAATGCAACCATTAGGACTAATAAGGTGAAAGAATTAAAAAAATGGGTGGTTATGAGGAAAAGGAACTCACAGTATCTGTATAAAACAAATTAGCAAGGACTTATAAAATGAATATTGTGACAAAAAAGCTGTACGATTGTAGGAATAACGCCCGTGAACAAGTATAAGCCTTTTAAGAAACCTGAATTCTGGCAAATCATTGAAAAATAACTGTTTAGTCTACAATCTGACAGAAATAAGGAAAAAAAACTAGTATTAAGACACAGTGGCCCTTTTCTGGTAATGCGAATATAATCCATTAAATATGAAAATATATAATACTCATACACAAATCCAGAGCTTATCATCTCTATCGCAATTGACACAAATAAAAATTCCATGTAGTGTTTATAGGATATCCTACTAACACTGCGTATAGAATTGTCAAGTACACAAATTTGCTTCAAGCAAATTCTTCAAATTTCTCTAGTTTATACTAATTTGTACACTTGGCGATACACTGTATATAAGCGTTTATAGGATAGCCTACAAACAGTCTATAGATTTTTTATTCAATCAACACAGAAGTCAAATCAAAGTTTCAGTTCCATCGATATATACAGTGTGGACACAACATTTATGAAGTGGGTTTAGAACATCAATTCAAATAGTTATTAGTTGAGTGACAACTAAAGTTGAGAGTTGTTGAAGGACTTTGTATAAAGACAAAGAGCTACCCTAGTGTAACCGCTTGAGGTTGTTCTCAGTAAAGGGCCAGGCGACCCTTGTGTAACCGCCCGCCGCCCGGGGTTGCTTTCAGCTTGCAGTTCGGGCGGTTACATGTGTTGTAACCACCCGATGTATTTAATTCAACATCGTTGTTTGTACATTCTCTCCTCCTTTACTTTATATAAATTATTACGATGTAATCTGCAAATTTCTGGAGAATAAAAATTATTATTTTATTTGTATTTTGGGTTTTTACATGGTATCAGAGGGAGGTTATGACCCACGGACTGCCTCTTGAAAACTCCCAATTTACTCTGCGCGGACATCTCTTCTGAGACCACCCAGGCTCCTCTCTGATGATCCCCGTGCAGTCTCCTTCTGCAAGCATGCCCAACCTTCTCCTTATGTGCCCTTCAGTGTGGCCGCCCCAACCTTCCTTGGAGAGCCATCTTTGTGACTAGTTTGCGCGGCCTCTCTCTGGAAACTACCCGGACTCCCTGCTGTGCGGCTTCTCTTTTTAAACCGCCCAGCCTCCCTGTCGTGCACTATTTGCGCGGTCTCTCTAGTGCAACCGTCCGGACTCCTCTCTGTGACCAGTCCATGCGTCCTCCCTATTGAAACCGCCTAGACTCCTCTCTCCCCTTACCTTGGGCGGTCATGAGCAACTTAACCGCCCCCCTGCGGCCTCTTCTCTTTCCCCGGCTTACCCCCCTCCCCCCTACCCCCCTGAAGTGTGGGATGAACTCTGGGTTACTACTATCTCCCTCAATGGGATGAAAAAAATTGTGGAATGGGAGCATTCGGTGCGACGTGTCCTTCAAACCAAAGGGCTGCTTCATCATGTTACCCGTGCCCCCTCCTACCGAACCTACAGAACAGTGGCTCCGTGATGATCGGGTTCAGTCGTGGCTTCTCAACTTTATGGAGACTGAACTATACAAAATGACCATGTACCACGAGAGTACTAAAGCCACGTGGGACGAGCTTCAGTCCCTTTACTCTGGCCAAGACAGTGTCCAACATCTCTTTGACATCTTCACCCAACTTCAAGTGGTTGACCCAGTTGTGACTGGAGACCCGACCTCCTTCGCGCCACGTCCAAAAACCTCGTTGAGGCATGGTTTCGGCACCAGCCCCCCCAGGACTTTGCTGTTTACCGTGCACAGAAGGAGGCTGTGGGTATTGCCCTCATGATGGCGTGGCTCCCCATATTTACAGTGTCCGGGCAACCATCCTCTCCTCTCCCACTATTTCGTCTCTTTCCGACGTGTGCTCCATGATCCTTAAAGTCACTCTGCCTCCTGAGGCCGAGATGTCTCCCTCACCTACATGGTTCTCGCGGTAGCAGACGTGATGATGACAATCGCTCCTCTCGACCAGACAATAGTCTGTGTACTTATTGTGTCTACTCACATCATACTGAGCCCAGATGCTTCAAGAAATATGGGTTTCCCCCGCTGACATCCACTACGTGGCCTCATGCCTCTCCAGCCGTGGATGTTCCCTCCTCCCGCTCTGACATTGACATCTCGCGCGAGGAACTTAAGCAACTTCGGGGGTTGCTTACTCAAGCTTCTGACTTCGTCGCATGTACTTCCAACGAAGGTATAACATGTTTTTCCCACAGTCCGGTGTGGCCAATGACGATATCTCCCCGGTCTGCGGTTCTGGAGATGTGCCTCTCACTCCATCTCTTCTTCTCCTCTTTGTCCTTCATGTTCCTAGCTCTCAGTTTAATCTTCTCTCTATCAGTCGTTTAACTTAGGACCTCAATTGCTTACTCACATTTTCTCTCTTCTTTTGTGATGCAGGATCGACGGATGCGGAATATCATTGCCTGTTGTGGATATCTTTCGATATGGCTGATATGTCGGCCGACATAAAAGTTTCATGGACAAAACAACACGTTTCCGATATTTTTTTACAAAATATTCTTTTGGAATATATCATCCGATATATCCTCTATCAAGCGATATATTCACTGATATATTCGCCGATATATCGGCCGATATATCCCGACGTTATATATACTGACTTATTTCAGTTTATTTTATTTAGTGTTTAATAAACCAGCCTATGCTGGTCCCAAGCCCGGATGAAAAATGGTGAAGGCTGTGTTATGTAGATGACCAACGTAAAATTTAGTCACTCTTATAAATATGGATCATTTGAGAGATTGTGCAAAAGCTAGGTTGGAGACACGTCATATGGTCCGAATACAACGTCTTAGCAAGGACCGCTACATCTCCAGGACTTGGGTGTAGTGTTAAATATGCAAGAGTCTTCGTCTTATGATCCGAATGAGGCATCTTGGCAAGGATCGCTGCACCTCCAAGAGGACTTGGGTGTAGTGTTAAATTGGCAAGAGCCCTCACTTATTAGACGTATAGGAAAATAGATCGTAGGATTTGTGACCGACTTAGATTTGGAAGTTGGAATATAGGTACGCTAACAGGAAAATCGATCGAAGTAGTGAATACGATGATTAGGAGAAGGATAAATATCTTATGCCTGCAAGAAACTAGATGGGTGGGTGAGAAAGCTAAATTTTTAGACAATTCGGGTTTTAAATTATGGTACAAAAAAAAAACAAACAAACAACGAAGTAGGTATTATTGTGGATACTACTTGGAGGGATGAAGTTGTTGGGGTAAGTAGAAAAGGTGGATATAATCTTAGCTCTTAAATTAGTTATAGGAAAGAAAACTATTAATGTAATCAGTGCTTATGCGCCGCAAATAGGATTAAGTGAAGCTATTAAAGTGCAATTTTGGGAAGACTTAGATGATTTAGTAAGAGAAATCCCACAAAGAGAGAAGATTTTCATAGGAGAAGACTTAAATGGATATATACGGAAAATACAGATTGCACAGCCGTTCATGTAGGATTTGGGTATGGAGAAAGAAATGAAAAAGAAAAAACAATTTTAGACTTTGCCATAACACATAAGCTAATTGTGACAAGTACACTTTTCATGAAGAGGGAAGAACATTTAATTACGTTTAAAAGCGGACCAAATAAGTCACAAATTGATTATTTTATGACTCGCAAAATGGATAAAATAATTTGTAAGGATTGCAAAGTCATACCAAAAGAAAGTTTGACAACACAACATAAGTTAGTAGTGTTGGACATGCAAATTAAATATAATAAATTTAAGACAGACAAAAGTGTTGCCAAAAATTCGATGGTGAAACTTGAAGATGGAAAAACAGGTTACTTTCAAGACAACAATTATGAAACAACTAGTTGATGACCCTTATGTTGAACCTAGTGTCTCATGGGAAGTTATGTCTTCACATTTAAGGATAAGTGAAAAGAATGTATTTGAAGAATCAAAAAGTCGTGCGCCCCCAAATAAAGAATCTTGGTGGTGGAAAGAGGAAGTGCAAGACAAAGTGAGGGCAGAGAGGGTCAGCTATAAAACACTCTACGCTTGTAGGAATGATGAAAACTTGGCAAAATATAAAGTTGCCAAGAAAGAAGCTAAACATGCAGTAAATAAAGTAAGAAATCAAGCTTATGAAGAATTTTATAAGCGACTAGATACCAAAGATGGAGAGCGCGACATATATAAAATTGCTCGAGCTAGAGAAAGGAAGACAAGAGATTTAAGCCAAGTTAAATGCATAAATGATGAAGCAGATATAGTTTTGACGGATGATGTGGCTATTAAAGAGCGATAAAAAATATACTTTTACCAACTCTATAATAAAACAAAAGACAATGAACTGAACTTGAAAGAGTTAAGTAAATCGGAGGAGTATAGGAACATAACGTTTTATCATAAAATTCAAGTATTTGAGGTAAATGATGCTCTAAAGAAGATGAAAAATGGAAAAGCGGTAGGGCCAGACGATATACCCATCGAATTATGGAAATGTCTAGGGAAAGAAGGAATTCTGTGGCTTACATGTTTCTTCAATAAATACTGAAGTCAAAGAGGATGCTGGACCAATGAAGAGAAAGTATCTTGGTACCTTTGTATAAAAACAAAGGAGATATACAAAATTGTGTTAATTACAGAGGAATTAAATTAATGAGTCATAACATAAAACTATGAGAATGAGTAATAGAAAGAAAAGTAAGACGAGAGACTAACATCTCAGAGAATCAATTTGGATTCATGCCAGGGCGGTCGACCATGGAAGGTATACATCTCTTGAGGAGACTCATTGATAACTATCGAGAAAGAAAACAAGATTTGCATATGCTGTTTATCGATCTTGAGAAGGCTTATGATAGGGTTCCAAGAGAGATCTTATGGAGAGTCTTAGAAAAGAAAGATGTAAATGTATCATACATTGACATAATCAAAGATATGTATACAAATTCAGTGACGAGGGTGAGGATATCTGGAGGATTAACACAAGAATTCCCTATCACTGTTGGCTTACATCAAGGTTCTACTTTAAGCCCTTATCTCTTTACCCTTATCTTAGATGAGCTCACCAGACATATCCAACAAGCAATACCTTGGTGTTTATTGTTTGCGGATGATATCGTTTTGGTCGATGAGACGCGCAAGGGTGTAAACGCGAAACTTGAATCTTGGCGAGACACTTTAAAAAAGAAGGGTTTTAGGTTGAGCAGGGCAAAGACGGAGTATATGGAGCATGTGATTCATGACAATGCGAAGAATTCACATCCTTTGAAAGAAATGGACGTAAGGTTGTTCTTCTACCAAAGAAAAATGATCTTCTACCCAAATACTTAGAGCGTTCCTCACCCAGTAGTAGTACACCCTCTTCTATTGCCGCGATTTCATTCTCTTCAACTCTTATGCAACTTTCTAGGTCTAGGACCTAATTTAAGTAAGAAATGAAGGAATAAAATTGTTTATATATTAGCCGGTTTAGATTTCAGCTTAGAACCTAAAGAAAATTTAAGTAGTGTTCGTCCCCTTATTTATGAGTTCACGAGAATTATGCCTGATGAGTTACCAGATCATCTCCCACACATGCGTGATATACAACACTGTATTGCCCCATTATTGTATGAGCCCAAAGTATCACGAAGAGCTCCACCGACAGGTCACATATCTAATTAAGAAGGGGCACATTAGGGAGGGTACGAGGCCTTGAGTCGTTCCTACACGTTGGTTCCCAAGAAAGAGAAACTTGGTGCACGTGTGTCGATAACTCAACCATAAATTACAATAAAATATCGATTCTCAAGACGATAAGCTCGATATGCTCAGTGGATCACATTTATTTTTTCAAAATAAACCTTAAGAGTGACTACCATCAAATCCGCATTCGACCCAGAGATGAATGGAAAACAACCTTCAAAACTAAGTGTTATATAAGTGACTTATGATGCCTTTTGACCTCTCCAACGCCCCTAGTACCTTTATGCGACTAATGCATCAAGTCCTTAGCCCCTTGATAGAAGTTTGTGTGGTCATTTACTTTAATAATATCCTGATTTATAATATGGACCCCGACCAACATCTTATTCACCTTCGAAGGTTCTCCAAATCCTTCTAGAAAATAAGCTTACCTTCTTGACCGATAGTTTGAACTTCTTAGGATATATCGTTTATTCCGAGAGTATCAAGGAAGATCCTAAAAAGGTTCATGCAATTCGATCGTGGACTAGTCCCAAGAGGCCCGTGGATTTCACGGCTTAGCGTCGTTTTATCATCGATTCATTAGAAACCTCAGTTCCATCATCGCCCCTATTGTTTTATTTGGACCAACGAAGCAGAGCATGTTTTTACTCTCGTGAGAGATAAACTGACTAGTGTTCCCGTAGTAGCACTCCCCGATTATAAGAAAATCTTTGAGGAAGACTGCGACACCTCAATTATTGTCATATGAGCCGTTTTGAGTAAAGAAGGACGTCCCATCATCTTCTTTAGTGAGAAACTGAATGAGGCCAAAACTCGATATTCCACATATGATATTAAATTTTGTCATTGTTCAGGCCCTCCGACATTGGTAACACTACTTGATTTAGCATGAGTTCAAATTGAATACTGATCACGATGCACTCAGACATCTGAACTCATAGAAGGAAGTACGTCGACACGCCAAGTTGGCCACTTTCCATCAGAAATTTACTTTTCATTTGAAGCACAACCCTGAACAGGGTAGCAGATGGGCTCACCCATCGGGTACATATCTTAATCACCCTATCACCACATATCATGAAGATCACTCCTGTTCTTCTTACTGGACACAAGGTCCATAGTCCTCAGGTATTTGCAATTCTCACTAATTGCTACATCATTAACAGGTTGCCCAAGTAGGATCTGTAGATCTTGCCCATTGTCCATTCTAGACCTACTGACAAAAGCTTTTCACCAGCACTTTCCGGCAAGGTTGGGTGGCCGATGTTCATTACTCACCACTCTCACAGTAAGTTAGATTGTTTTGGAAGGTTCCTACTGTTGTTGGATGAATTAATGATTTAGTGATTGGGTGGAAAGGTGTTGCCCAAACCTAATGTGTTTGGACAGCTTGCTTGAATGAAGTTGCATGACAGATTTAGGGTTTGTCGAAGTATTTTATGACCTAAATTTGTGATTCTCGTGTGGAGAATATTGTTGAACAGTTAAAGTAATTAATGATTGGATTGTTTTTGGGTGTTTTCCTTCTAGCTAAACTGACCCGAATCCTTCTCTCTTAACTAATCTGAAATGCATCAGAAGCAGCATGGAGTACATCAAAAATGTTACTTGTTTATATAAATAAAGATTAAATCAAATTATAGATTGCCTAAAATGGTTAAATAAAATAAGAAAAAAGAGACTGAAGCAGGGATGTGTTTTACTTACTCCCAATGCTATAATCAGCAGCCCTTGCAGCTTGGAGTCCTTCCCTGCCACTAATGCCTACACCAATATCGGCTTGCTGTATCATCCTTACATCATTTCCACCATCACCAATTGCCAGGGTTCTGTAGTCACATGATTTTAAGAGCTCCACAAGCTGCTTGCATTACCATTTTTAAATGTCTTATTAAATTCTGCATGATTTCTATTGGCAAGTACAAAATATCAGAAAAAAAAGAATAAAACACGTGTAACAGATGCAGATAATGGCACTGCCCACAAAAGAACTTGGAACACCCCACTTCACAACATGAATAGGAACAATACATCTTAAAGAGCGAGAAATCACTAAAAGACAAGATTTAGAAAGAAAATACATGATATATAACATAGATAATTAATAATAAGGCACAAGTATTAAAGAAACAAACAAAATATGCTGAGTGTTACGGTAGGGCTAGGAGTCGCCTCTGTGATTTACCCAACCGGGCAGGCCTCAACCATCATCGGGTACAAAATTTCGATATCAACGGGACGTCGCCAACGGACAAAGTTAGCACGGCCGTGGTCGGCCTCGAAGGCTCGGCCCTCTATTGGGCCCGTTGGCTTCGGCAAATCCAACCCGCCATTTCGTGGACGGAGTTCAAACACGAAATGGTGAGCTGCTACGACGCTCGCTACGCCGGCTCGGCCATCGAGCGGCTTTGCACGACCCGTCAATCCACCACGGTGGATGCCTACATGGACGAGTTCGTCGCGCTGGTCACTCAAGTGCCGGGCCTCCCTCCCGACCATTACCTCGGATTCTTCCTCCAAGGCCTCCATCCCAACATCCGCTCCCGTCTTCGCACGCATCACCCGCGCACGGTGTCCGAGGCCCTCGACCTTGCTCGGGCCGTCGAGGCGGACCTCGGCCCTCGGCCGGCCGCCCCGTCCACTTTTCGGCCACCTCCGCCATCGGCTCCCACTCAGCGCTTTCCGCCTCCGGGTGCCTGCCGGCCTCCCCGATCAGAGGGCCCGCAACGCGTCGACTATCACGACCTCCGCCGACACGGGCTCTGCTTCGGTTGCCGCCAGCCCTACTCCCCGCAACACGTTTGTCCCGTTAAGGAGTTTCATGCCCTTTTCGTGGACGGCGACAGCCCCGACGGATTCGAGGATCCTTCGATTGAGGAGGCGCCACCGGATCCTTTTGCCGGAGAGCCGGAGAGCCGGAGACCGTGCCGCTCAACGTCCTGGAGCTTCCCTTTTACTCAGTGGGCGGCCTTACGGGGCCACAGACGATGAAGCTGTCCGGGGTGCTCCACGACCGACCCATCATTGTGATGATTGACAGTGGGGCGAGCCACAATTTCATGTCGTCTCACCTCGCACGCGACCTGGGCTTACCGGCCGATCCTTCCCCCGACTTCTCCGTCTGTCTGGGAGACGGCCGCCGCCGCCCCACCTTAGGCCAGTGCACGGGGGTCACCCTGTCCCTGGGCCCGTGCACGGTCACCGCGGACTTTTACCTCTTCGAGCTGGGGGGCCTTGACGCCATCTTGGGGGTCGCGTGGTTGCCGACTCTGGGCGACGTCCGCGTCAACTGGGCGTCCATGACCATGCCCTTTCTCTACCAGGGCCAGCCCTGCCGCTTGGTGGGCGATTCGACGCTCCTCCGCTCGCCCATTTCTTTCCGCGCCATGACCCGCGTCACCGACATCGACTTTTCAGCGTGGTTGTGGACGGTGCAACCCACACCTCCGTCGTCGGCCGACGGACTCCCGGCCGACATGACGACACTCCTTGATGATTTTCCGGCGCTCTTTACGCCGCTTCCCGGCCTTACCCCCGCGCGACCGACCGACCACGCCTTCGTCCTCCAGCCCGGTGCCGCAGCGGTTTCTGTCCGTCCTTACCGCTACGGGCACACGCAGAAGGATGAGATCGAGCGGTTGGTTCGTGAGATGCTGTTGGGAGGCCTGATTCGGCCCAGTGCGAGCCCCTTCTCCAGCCCGGTGCTTCTTGTCCGCAAGAAGGACGGAAGCTGGCGCTTCTGCGTGGATTACAGAGAGCTGAACAAGGCGACGGTACCGGACAAGTACCCGATCCCGGTCATTCAGGAGCTGCTGGACGAGTTACATGGCGCCGTTTTCTTCACCAAACTCGACCTCCGCGCCGGATATCACCAGATCCAGGTCCGACCGGAAGATGTCCCGAAGACGGCTTTTCGGACCCACGACGACCACTTCGAGTTTTTGGTGATGCCGTTCGGGCTCACCAACGCTCCCGCTACATTCCATGCTTCCATGAATGACATCTTCCGCCCGGTCCTGCGTAAGCACGTTCTGGTTTTCTTTGATGACATTCTTGTTTTCAGTACTTCTTGGCAGGACCACCTCCACCATGTTCGGGAGACCTTTACTACTCTGCGCCGTCATCACTTTACCCTCAACCGGAAGAAGTGTACCTTTGGGGCCACGACGGTGAGCTATCTGGGCCACACGATCTCCGCCCAGGGCGTCGCCATGGATGCGGACAAGATTGAGGCGGTGACCCGGTGGCCGACTCCCACTTCTGTCCGCGATGTACGGGCCTTCCTCGGCCTGACCGGCTACTACCGACGTTTTATCCAGGATTACGGGGGGGGGGGGGGGGTGGCCTGCGCTCTCACTCAGTTGCTGAAGGCCCCTGCCGATGGTCCCTTCTCGTGGACGCCGGCCGCCATGGCCGCCTTCGCCGCCTTGCAGTCAGCCTTGATCCGTGGACCGGTTTTGGCCATGCCAGATTTCTGGCAACTGTTCATCGTGGAATGGGACGCCTCCGGTTCCGGCGTCGACGCCGTCCTGATGCAGGCCGGCCGCCGGGTAGCTTATTTTAGCCGCGCCTTCTCGTCGGCCGTACGCAGCCGGTCGGCGTACGAGAACGAGCTGATGGCCTTGGTGTTGGCCGTGCAGCATTGGCGGCCGTACCTGTTGGGCCAGCCCTTCATCGTCCGCACTGATCATCACAGCCTCCGGTATCTGCTGCAGCAGAAGATCGCTACGCCGACACAGCAGCTGTGGGTAACCAAGCTTCTGGGATATGATTTTACGATCGAGTTCCGATCTGGTAAGACCAACCGCGCGGCGGATGCGCTGTCACGTCACCCTCAGGCTTCGGAGTTAGCCGCCATTTCACGACCGGTTTGGGAGGACGCCACCATCTTGCAGCAGGAGGCGGAGGCCGACCCACACCTGCTTGCGATCCGAACGGCCTTCGCCGACCCCGCGGCCCGGCCACCTTACTCATTGATCGGGGGACGGCTATTTCATCGGGGCCGCCTTGTTCTCTCAGCGTCTTCGACCCGCATTCCGCTCCTTCTCGCGGAATTTCATTCGACACCCTCGGGCGGTCACGCCGGCGCGTTCCGGACCTACCGACGGTTTGACGCCTCCTTATACTGGCCCCACATGCTGCGCCAGGTGAAGGCCTACGTGGCGGCCTGTCTACCTTGTCAGAAGGCCAAGTACGAGACATTGTTCCCGAGCGGCCTGCTGCAGCCTCTGCCGATTCCCGAGCGTGTCTGGGAGGACATCGCTATGGATTTTATCACACGGCTACCACGGTCGAACGGGTTTGACTGCATCCTCGTGGTCGTTGACCGGTTGACGAAGTATGGCCATTTCATCCCGCTGCGCCACCCCTATACGGCAGCGACTGTGGCCGATAGTTTCATTTCCGAGATCGTCCGCCTTCACGGTTTTCCTCGCTCCATTGTGAGTGACCGGGACCCGCTTTTCCTCAGCAGTTTCTGGACGTCTCTTTTCCGCCTTCAGGGCACCCAGCTCCGGATGAGCACCGCATACCACCCACAGTTGGACGGTCAGTCCGAAGTGCTCAACCGTTGCCTGGAGACTTACCTCAGATGCTTCATTGGTGAGAGGCCTGGCTCATGGGCGAAGTGGCTCTGCTGGGCGGAGTATTCTTACAACACCTCGTACCATCATTCAGCCCACACCTCGCCGTTTGAAACAGTTTATGGCCGCCCCCCTCCCTCGATACTCCGACATATCCCGGGCGAATGCCCCGTGGCCAGCCTGGCTGACCATCTTCATGACCGAGATATCATTTTGGATAGCCTGAAGCACCACCTTCGTTGGGCGCAGGTAAAGATGATCTCGTTTGCCAACCGGAAGCGCCGGGACCTTTCCTTCCAGGTGGGCGAGCGAGTTTTCATCAAGCTTCACCCCTACCGCCAGCTGACCGTCACCCGCCGCACCTGCCCCAAGCTGGCCCCACGTTTTTATGGGCCCTTTGAGATTCTCAGCCGCATCGGCGCCGTGGCCTATCGCCTGCGCCTACCAGACCAGAGCCGGTTCCATCCTGTTTTCCACGTTTCTCAGCTCCGCCGAGTCATCGGCGACCACCCCGTTACCGATCACATCCCAGCAGACATCGAGCACTCCGACTCCACACCGATGTACCCGGCCTCGATCGTGGATCGGCGCCATCATACTCCAGGGGATCCTTTTCCCGATGAGATTCGCGTCGCATGGCGCGACCGACCCCTCAGCGCCGTGACTTGGCTTCTGCGGGACGACTTCAGGCGCCAGTTTCCGGATTATTTCCTTGAGGACAAGGCAAATTTCCCAGACGGGGGTATTGTTACCGACTTGCAACCGGAGGAGCCGCCGTAGCAAGTCTACTCGAGGAGGGCACGCGCGCACGTGGCGGGAAGCGAACCGGAGGCGTCAACCGAACGGCCGGAGTCCGGTCCGACTATGGCATAAGCTGGCCGGTTCTTTATAATGTATCTCTTATGTTGTTTGGTCTATTTTCAGCTTGGGTTTATTTTATTATGTGGTGGGGCCTTCCTTCTATATAAGGGGGTCTTGTGTGTTGTAAGAACCATCTTTGATCAAGTTATGTTATTGTGGGGCTGATCCCTCTTCCTTCTCTCCCAACCCTAGTCTCCTCTCTCAAACTCCTCATCCCCCTTCCTCTCTTGCTACCGGCCGGCCTCCTTCGAGTCCGGAAGTGCGCTTCGAAATCCCTAGTGGTAACACAGCCCCTACACCCCAATCCCTCTCCGCACCCATTATTCATGCGGCGGGCTGTTGAGGCTAGGGCGTGGAGATTTCATTCACCCTCACCAACTGAGTCGTGGCTCAGTTGGTGAGGGTGGATGAAATCTCCACGCCTCAAGGAGGTATGGGGTTCAATCCCCAGCCTCAACAACCCGCCGCATGAATAATGGGTGCGGAGAGGGGTTGGGGTGTAGGGGCTGCGGACCCTGTTACGGTTAGGGGACCCGGTGATGGTTGAGGCATGCCTGGTTGGGTAACACACAGAGGCGACCCCTAGCCCTCCCCGGAACCGAGTTCGCGCTTTGGGATTCCTCTTCTTTTATAGGTTTAGAACACGGGTTTTTTCGGTCCCGTGATGGTCTGTGTTTTCGCTTCCATTTAGACAGCTTAAACTCACCGGGCTGGACCTTACTTGAGCTGAGCTTTCTCCTGACATTGCTTTCAAAAATCATTGTGACTTTTAGAGCATATAGTCGCATGTTATCTCCTACTGCTTAGGATCGTTGCCTGCAATGCAGAATTCATTCCGCTCCGAAAGAGCCTTGGACAGAAAAGCAAAACGAAGAAGAGGTGGCTTTCCAGGGTTTTCAGAAAGGATCTCCAGCAGGGTTTACGTATCCCAGGTGAGCCGGTAGGGATGGTTCCTCTCCTTATTTATTAGTCGAGCGCGAGCGGCTTCGCATCTTGGCCTAGCGGCTCATCTCCTTCGTCCTCTTCGTCACTATCGTGACCACGCTAGTTCGCCTATCAACTCACCTTCTTCTAAGATGTTGACTTTGCCTATCAACTCACCTTCTTCTAAGATGTTGACTTCGCCTATCGGCTCACCGACTTACGTCTCCTTCGTCCCCTCTCGCTATCGCTCCGCTAGTTCCACCCGCTACTCAGCTTCCATTGAATCTCTCTTCAACGATCGATCCCAACCGGAGCTTTCAAGCACGACTGACTACTCCTATCTCCGGCCGGAGAAAAGAAGAGGTCTTCGCGATGCTTCGGGGGCAAGCGGTTGAATCCGGACGTTTTGAATGAAAGAAGCTTTGCTGAAATCGGGAGATGCTGAAAGCGGTCGAAAGAAGCATGCCTCAACCATCACCGGGTCCCCTAACCGTAACAGGGTCCGCAACCCCTACACCCCAACCCCTCTTCGCACCCATTATTTATGCGGCGGGTTGTTGAGGCTGGGGATCGAACCCCAGACCACTTTTATGTTACAGTAGGGCTAGGAGTCGCCTCTATGCGTTACCCAACCGGGCAGGCCTCAACCATCACTGGTTCTCCTAACCGTAACCGAAATAAGAGAGACTAGGGTTAGAGGGAAGGATGAGAAGAAGTACCTTGATTGTTCATAGATGCCCCTACGAGAGAGAGCCCCGGGTATAAATATACCCGGGCCCAAGAGGGGCCGTCCGGCCCCTCCCATGGGGCTGAACCGGTGTGGTTCAGCCCCGGTCCGCCATAATTAGAGAGTGGGGGCTGAACCTGATGGTTCAGCCCCGTTGCCGTCTGTCTTCGCCTTGCGCCGTCGAGCGTAGGTACGCCCAAAGAACTGTGTCGTGTTCGGGGCATAACACAATGACTAACAAAATGAAGATTTGTAGCCCCAGTTTTGTACAGGAGTGTAGCTCTAGATTCAACATAATTTCTTTTCTATGGATTTTTATGTAAGTCCCTTCGAGGGGTTCGACATGGCACTGTGAGTGAATTGACAAAGATATGTGGGGCTATTCATGATCATAGAAAGAATTGGAGAAGTAGCTTATCGATTGACATTGTCGGATGATCTTCAAGATCTTAATGACGTGTTCCACGTTTTTTCACTAAGGAAATATATTGCTGATCCAAAGAAAATAGTTCCTACCGATCATATCCAAATTAAACCTGATCTATCGAGGCCAACCGAGCCATACAAAATTATGGACTGACAGAGCAAGCAACTACGAAATCAAGAAGTACGACTTGTTAAAGTCTGATGGAAATGCTACAGTATACAAGAAACAAAGTGGGATAAAGAAGAGGTAATATGAGAACTATTTCCATTTATTCGATGTGAATACTGATTGATTTTCGTGGACGAAAATCCTATAAGGGGTGAATTATGACGCCGATAAACATGAAAATGTAATATTAAATGTATTGATGTATTTTAAATTTTAATATGAGACATGCAAATAACGTTAATCGTAAATATATAAACAAATCCCTAATGATGAAATAATAGTGACAGTGCACGTCGGAATTTTGATGAATCGAAATCTTTTATGTTTTAATTATGTTCAACGTTTTTTTAAATATTGTTACACAAAGATATATACGTAACTATAAAGCTATATAAATATGTATATATCAATGTGTAGGGGGGGGGGGGGGGTAGCTGGTTATATTATTGCGTATGCCTATTAGAAGTGGCCGGCGGTTTAGATGGATCAGTGGTGACTCGATGGCTGTATGCATGCCATCCATGATGAAACCCGACCAACAAATAAGAGGGTATTTACGGTATATGGAGTTATTAAAGTCGGTCGCCACTTCTGCTAGGTATATCGAAACCCAAAGTGTCTTCTTCAGTTTCCCGCTACTGAGTCTGACTCCTCTCATTGCCGCACGCCGCATACGCCGATTGACGCCAAAAGTCTGCCTCTCTGAGAGATTTTATCCTAAACCTCACGATAATTTCTCCCTCTCAACTCATTTTCGTTTTTGTGGATTGTGACTTGAATTTCTTAGTGCTAAAACCCTAGCTCTTCTAAAGAGTTTTTATAGTCTGATTTTCCTTCTTATTCTCCACCCATATGAAGAGGAATAACATATATGAGACATTCCTTGTTCACTTCATACAAAAGAGTCGGTATTTGCTAAAAACAACAAACATGGGGTTTCTAAAGGGTTGATTCAAGGGCTTCTCTTATTTTAATTTTCATAGACATGCATATATAGCAATAGTTTGAAGTATATGCTGTAAGTTATGAAAAAGGGGGTTTGGATTGAAAGGGGAATTTACTTACAAAAAAGGGGCTTGGATAGAAAGGGGAATTTTGTTTACTCTTCAGAATGGTCATATTCATGTCTTTTCTGTTACTCTTGTGGGAAAAGTACTACCCTAGGATGGTCTTATTCATGACTTGTTCGCCCACCTGAAAATATTGCTCATGTCTGTGCACGTTTGCCTGCGCCTTATATAATTCATTACTGCTAGCAATTTCTTCCGGATTTATTCATATAGTTCATGTATGTGATGGAAGGACTCAATAGACAAACTAGGACGCGACTCTAGAGGAACATGAGTGAGGTCAATGGGCTTTCTAAGCTCATATCTTAACACTATATGAAATAGACTTGTGCCCTATTGACGAAGCTATTATATGCGAACTCGGCGACCGACAACACAGAATCCCAAATAGAAAATTCCCTAAACTTCTATTCACGACCTCGGTTTGAGGGTGATAAGCCATCAAAAACTTCAGGGTAGTGCCTGTCTTATGCCACATCCTCTAGAAATAATTCGTGAAACGCAAATCACGGTCGAACACTATGGACTTCGAAAATTCGTGTAATTGAAAGATGTTTCACATGAAGAGGGCTACCACGTGGGTTGTATCAACGGTCCTGCGACAAATGATAAAAAAAGCCATCTTCAAAAACTGGTCTACCACCACGAAAATGGAGTCATGTTTCCTCAAAGTGTGAAGAAGACCTAACGCAAAATCCATGTTAATATCGACCAAGGCTGGTGTGGGACCGGAAGGGGGGGGGGGGGGTATAAAGTCCAGTGTTTTGTTTCGATCCCTACACATTCTGACAGGTGCTGTAGTGATGCACGACCCATGCCATATCCTTCTTCAAGGTGGGCCATTAAAAGCGATTCTTGACCAAAGCGATCGTCTTGTCTCCACCGAAGTGGTCAACGGTGCTACCTGCGTGCATCTCCCAAATCAGAAAGTCCCGGAAGGAGGTTCGGGGAATTCAGAGACGAGATCCACAATATAAATATCCCGCGACGATATCGAACCACTTAGTGGCTTAAGGGGATCTCTCAGGAATCCAAAATAAATCTCACCAAAGTTTGTGAAGGTGGTATAATACCTAGGCAGCCGGTCAAAAACTAGTTGTGCCAGCACTCAATGTATGAAAGAGGGTGGTACGACGACTAACAATGTCAGCAAACTTATTCTCAACACCAACACAGTGCTTGAGAACATAGTGAAAATCCTGTAAGTATTTTACTAACTTGACATGTCTGTGCCTAATTTTCGTTGTGAGTCAAGATACCACAGAGTCTGATGATCGGAGTACATGACAAACTCCCACAAGAGAAGATAGTGTCTCCAATATCTTAGTGACTGCATTACCACGTAAAATTCTCTATCGTAGTATGAGTACTTCCCCTGAGTCTTGTTTAGCTTCTCACTAAAGTAAGAAACTGAATGTCCTTCCTGACTCAATAGACCACCTATGACAATGCCAGATGCGTTGCATGCGACCTCAAATGCCTTACTGAAATCAAGGAGTCTCAAAATAAGGGTGGTCATCAATTTCTCCTTGATCTCTTTAAATGCATGAGTGGACGCTGCAGTCCACTGAAAACTTACTGCAATCAGGGAGTCTCAAAACAGGGGCGGACATCAATTTGTCCTTGATCTCTTCAAATGCTCAAGTGGCCACCGCGGTCCATTGAAAATCACCTTTGCGGAGGCAGCTCGTGAAAAGGGCTATGATCGTGCTAAACGCCTTAATGAACCTTCAATAGAAAGTAACTAAGTCCATGAAAACTACGGGCCTTGTGAATAGTCGCGGGGTATGGGCCATTAGCGTACGGACTTGACCTTTTCAGGGTTAACATATACTCCAATGGTGGAGTTGATAAATCCTAAGAAGTGGACCGACTCGGATAAGAATGATCACTTCTTCAAATTCACAAATAGTTTCTCCCTGCGGAGAATATCAAATATTAGTCTCCGGTGCGTAGAGTGGTCAGCGTGAGTGACTATAGTTTAGAATATCATCAAAATATACGTCTACGAACTTGCCCATCTAGGGCCGTAACACTTGCATCATAACTCTCATGAAGGTACTCAGGGCGTTCGATAGCCTAAATGACATGACCAACCACTCATACAGACCGTCCTTGGCCTTGAAGGCGGTCTTCCACTCTTCCCTTTCTCGAACTCGGATCTGGTGGTACCAACTATGAAGGTCGATCTTCGAAAAGATCTGGGTGCCAGCTATCGTGTCTAATAAATCGTCGAGCTTGGTGATGAGGAAGCAGTTCTTTACCATAATACTATTGTTATCCCGACTATCAATACATATGCGCTAGCTGCCGTCCTTCTTGGGGGGTATGAAGGGCGGGAATCGTACATGGACACAAACTGTCGTGTATGAAGTGCTTCCGGAGAAGCTCATCGACATGCCTCTTGGGCTCAACATGCTCATCAGGGTTCATACGATAATGGGGAAGATTTGGCAGTGAAGCTCCCGAAACAAGGTCGACGACGTGCTGAATATCTCGCAGGTGTAGTAGCTCGTTGGGAAGCTCGTCAGATATAATATCAGCAAACTCATTCAGAATATGACGAACATCCAAATGAGGCTCAGGGGCATCAATGGGACAATCAGACGCCATGGAGGCCACCGCTACATAGACAATCCCTGCGTTAGCTCTATCCCTCAAAAACTCGCTCCGTCTCAAGATATGCATGGGTCTTAAGGAGTTCGTACTTGACCCTTAGATTTCTCCTTGGGTTGGGCAGAGGATGGCGTGATCTTTCTATCCTTATAATAAAAGACACGTGTTCGATCGGCCGACATCACGATCATATAGACAAGGTCTACCAAGCAACATGTGGATGACGTTCAATGTGACAAGACTGATCGGAACAAGGCACTGCAGTGTGTCTTGAATCGCAATCTTGTTGACCCAAATGAAACGATAAGGGTGGGGGTGAGGCACAATTTTCACCTGCATACGCTCAAGACCCTTCTGGGCCACAATATTCACACAACTCCCATTATTAATAGGTAGTTTGCAGGGACCACCTGTTATAGAGAAATATACGTAGAAGATAGTGGTGTAGTGCCATTCCTCATCTGCACGGGGATTATGCAAAAGTGATCTAAATACTCCCATCTCCAGTGATCTTTCAGCATCACGTTCCCATCCGTTCCCGTCAGTGGCGACAATCTCCTAATTAGCGACCTCTTCAGTGTAAGCACTGAGCTTACCTTCCTCGATCAATAAGTTTCTCGTGAGGTATTGGGATGCCTTATGGCCTCGGTCAGAACAATGATAACACTGGACGTTCCCGAGTCCGGTGGCCGCGGGAGGTCTGGTGGCGATCACCTTGCCCTTCGTGTCCACGGGAGCACAAGGGGGCCCAACAAAAGAGGTAGCAATCGGGTCTGGTTTCCTAAAGGTGGACTCGTACGATCAGGGGGGAACCTGACGGGCACCCGCTAATTGGAGGTACTAATACTCGAGGGCCATCTGGAAAACCTCCTCGATGTGTATCCACGTGATGGGGAATAAACTCCCTACGTAATTCAACCCTTAGTCCGGAACGGAATTGGGAAGCGGTGGCGCTAGTCTCCTCTTGTAGATCACTCCTCACAGCCAACTCGCCGAATCAAGACATGCACTCTGCCACAGATAGCGTGCCCCGACACAACACGTAAAGCTATGAAGCACCGATACTTCCTTGAGGGTCACGTACCCGTACCGGATACGTACCCGATACCGGTACGTATCCGATACTCACGGACACACCTGTTATTCTAGTCTGTATATACACTTGGACTTGGTAGATTGTTTTGCATATTGTAATAAGAGTATGTTTTTCTAAAGTAAACAAAAGACTTTTGCGTGTCTTTTAGAAAAGAAAAATTGTGACCCAGAAATGCAACTAACGATGTTTATTTATTATAGTAACAAAATGTACTTCAGATTTAAGTATCTTTTTTTGTTTAAACTATAAAAAATTTGATTTACATTTTATTATTTTGTTTTTTTACTATATATTTAAAGATTAGATGTTTCAAATTGGTATTGTTTCTACTTGTTCAACATGAATTTTTCTATGTTTAATATTTTGCTAATTGTCTCTAGACGAACCAGAGGTTGAAGATGTGTTAATCTTCAATAATGGGGAAGAAGAGGAAGAAAATGACTGATAAACATCTTTAAATTTGAAATGATTATGAATATTTTTTGTTTGAGAACTTTATATTATATTGCATTAACTATGAATTTGTACTTCAACCGGTGATTTATGCAATTATGCTTGATGTTTTATTATTTTGAGGACTTTTAATTACATTTGTGAGATTATACATATATATTTATTATATTTAATATAATGTATCCCGCCGCACCCGTATCCTTATTTTTTAAATTTTGTCGTACCGCCGTACCGGATACGTATCGTATCCGGTACTCGTACCCGTATCGGTGCTTCCTAGACGTAAAGTTGATCCAACAACTGGCCCTGGTAGGAGGCAGGAAGATTCTTGTCTTTTAATCGACTCTTCATGTCCTCTCAGCGGATGATAGGGTGATATCCGTTACGATGGAGGGATCTCTCCAGGCTAATCTAGAAAATCTTCACCAAGCCTATGAGCTTCATCCTCGCAAATCTAATGCGCCACTCGTTCGTCATATTATACCACTCAAAATAGTGGTCCATCTCCTATAACCAATAGTTTAAGGCCTTCGGGTCGAGGTGATTGTCGAAGGTAGGAGCGCTAATGCGTTTGCGATGAGTAATGCCATCCTCAACATGTGGTGATCCTCTATGCGGCTCGGGGTAACCATCATAGTGGTCGTCCCGCCCATCATCAAAACAACCCAGAGCTCGATCACGAGGGGTCGGGTGTCGAGGCTGATAGTCCTGGGGACGAAAAGTCTATCCTGAGCGAGTCCAGGTTGACGACATGAATGTGATTAAGGGGTAACCTCAAAGGTGGGGCAGGCCCTCGTGCAGGTTGATTCTTACCACTACGGAACATGCAAGTGACCCAAATCTTGGGCTCTGATACCAAATCTGACGCAGTACAGGCAATGGAGGTGCACTAACACTAATGCTTACCTATGTAAGTGTGTCGAGAGGACTCAAACAAACTTAAACTATATGATGCGTGTATGTTGTAAATTATCCGGAATTAAATTGAGTAATAATTTTAGATAAGCTCAGCAACACAACACGACATTCACAACGAATTTTTCAATTAAGCAAATAAGACAAGTTTTCCTTCGCACGAAGGGTTTTCAACTAAAATTTCACGCACATATTATTATAGGAAACAAGACACAACAACAAACAACACTCAAGCCTTTATCCCACTATAGTGGGGTCGGCTATTATAGGAAACAAGAAATGAAACAAAAAACACTAACGATTCAACACTTCCAGCAAATATTTGATACTAACCAATATTCAATAAAAGATAAGAAACAACACAAGAAACTCACAAACAACAGGGGTCGATGACAGAGGAATGACGGCGATCAGTAATATCTGGTAGAATGTGGCGGTGTAACGCTCCGGTCTACTGTGGGTGCGCTACAGGTCTGCAGACCAGTGACCCCAACCCATCTCCATGGATCTGATTGGCCGCATCTACTAATTCCAATGGCGGGTTGTTGAGGCTGGGGCTTAAACCCCAAATATACTAGATAAGAGAGCTCTAAACTGGTCCTCATCACCAACTGAGCTGCACTTTTTATGTAACGCCCCTATCAACTGTGGGCGCTACAGGTCTGCAGACAAGTGAACCCAACCCAGCTCCACGGATCTGATTGGCCGCAACCGCTAATTCCAATGGCGGGTTGTTGAGGCTGGGGCTTGAACCCCAGACCTCCTAGATAAAGAGAGTTCCCTTATCTAGGAGGTCTGGGGTTCAAGCCCCAGCCTCAACAACCCGCCATTGGAATTAGCGGCTGCGGCCAATCAGATCCATGGAGCTGGGTTGGGGTCACTGGTCTGCAGCGCACCCACAGTAGACCGGGGCATTATAGGCTGCAGGCTTGCAATTAGGTGAAGTGGTGGTGCTAGGTTTTGGAAGCATTGAGGAAAGGCGAGGGTGGGGGGTGGGGCGATAAGAGGAGGATGAGGATGATGGTGTAACGACCCCTTACTATTGGCTACCGCCACTTTACCTTAAATCATTTAACATCAGAGGCGCCAGGTAGAAACATTCAGTGATTAAAATATCATGCTAGAGTACAAAATGGAAACTGCAGGATAATTAAAACATTTCATTTCATTACAAACTGATGAAGTACAAAGATAGCCCAACATTATACATACAAAAGGAGGGCTTATCACAAAAGTGTAGCATAATATACAAGGCTGAATCAGCCCAAAACCTCAACAGAGTACACAACCATAAACATATATCTACACTACTGACTACATAAAATAAAACTGGAATTCTTCATGAGGGCACTCGGGGTCTCTGCATCTCTCCCGATGAGCATCCAGAACCTCGAAGACTGCGGTAGACACTTCCACCCAGAGACGATACTTCTTTTGTTGGCGAGGAGAACATGGCGGACGGGGATTACTGGTTGCTGGGATGGTCTCTTCTTTGACCTGTTTAGTTGCATTTTCTAATTAGTCAAAAGACTAAGCGAATTCTTATTCCCCCCCTTATATTCTTATGATAACTTTTAGTGCATCGTTGAATCTTAAATCATTTCACTTTAGTGTGCACTTTACTTTTTCTCCTATCATTTCTCGTTCACGTTGCTATTTTACATTTCCTTTTTAACTACATACAATTGTATTCATGACGCGTTGGATATTTTATCCCATTTCATTTTCTTTATTGGGCACTGTTAATGATACATTGTTCTTCATTTCATGTATTTATATAGCGCGCTTTATTTATCTGTGTGCCTTTTCATATTCGCACACATATAAATCCTTTACGTGCCTTGTCATATTTGCACATTTACTTTTCATTTCATATTGGGAGGACATTCACCCCACCTCCACTAGTTGGGTACATCCTTAACATAACCCATTACAGTTAGCATCAATGCTTTGTTCACTTTTATTATTACTTGCTTTTTTCTTTTTCCTTACATACAACTTTATGTCATGTTAATTAGAAGGAAATAATTGTTGGATCTTGTGGCGCCCTTAGAGGGGGGGGGGGGGGTGAATAAGGACCTTTTTGAATTATGATTTTTTACTTAAGAATTTTCAAAACAAATTTTGCTTTTCTAAAAAACACTTATAAAAATTTACAAACTATGAAATTTTTAAAGATCAAACACAAATTTCTAAGTTAAAGATTAAGCAACTAAATTTGCAATTAAAAAAAGGCATAATATTTTAATCATGAAATTCATATACAATAAAAATGATCTTAACAATGCTTAAGATCAAGACACAAATAAGATAATAAACTTTTGAAATTTTTGTTTACCAATCCTTCTCCCAAGGATCGGAAGGCTATCACTTGTCTCTCCCTAGACCAAGCCCAAGCCTATCCTCTAGATCTTCCCAAGATCTAGACGTAGCACACAAGGCCACGATTTCCTACCAAGCCACGCAAGGACTTGGACGCTCCGCACAAGGAAGCGATTTTCCCCTAAGCCACGCACGGACTTAGACGTCACGCAGAAGGAGACGATTTCCCTACCAATACAAAGTGAAATGTATATCAATGAAAATACAAAATGAAATGAAGAACTCCCTAGAAATTCAGATCTCTGAAAGGAATGTTGAAGCCTCGAGATGATCGTTGATGTAGAAGCGCGTCCGATCTCGTCTTCAATCTCAAACATTCTAAGCACAAATGGAAGTTGATGAGGTTCTAGAGCTCTCTGGTTCGTATGCACTCAGGAAAAGACTTGGAATTCTCAATGCTTGGAATGCACGAACAAAACGACCACTATATATATTTTCACTGTCGCCTGGGCGACATCGCTGTCGGAATTCCGACAGCGCCAAACTGCCGTTCGTCGTGCTGTCGTGCGAGCAGTTGCTGTAACTTCTGGCCTGTCGCCTGGGCGACATCGCTGTCGGATTTCCGACAGCGCCAAACTGCTGCTCGTCGTGCTGCTGTGCGAGCATTTGCTGTAACTTCTGTCCTGTCGCCTGGGTGACAGTAGATGTCGGAAAATTCCGACATCGAAATTTTCATACAGTCAAATTGAGCTCCAGCAGAATTGTGAACATCTCATACCTGTTACCTGCACACCATCAATAAAAGTAGAATCAAATACAAACGAGATTTTGTTATTATCAAACCGGAAGAGTGCGAAACGCATGCTCCAACAATCTCACCCTTTTGATAATAACAAATCCGTATAAAAAGAAATCATGTCTATTTAGGTTGTTGTTTTTAACATATGGTGTGTGCACAAAAATAACATGATATATTCCTCTTAAATGTAAGCTCCCCCTAGATGAATGCTCCCCCTAAATGAATGCTCCCCCTAAATGTTATAGTAAAGTGAAATGATGTATCGTTTAGGTGGAAGATTTAGGTGGAATTGTTCTTTGATTTTTTGAATATAATTATAATTCTCCCCCTTTTGGTATTAGCAAAAGTTAATTTGAAATGAATGAGTAGTTTTAAGGGAAGAGATACGAAGTAGAAAATAAGAGTAAGCGGAAGCACTTGTGTTGAAAATGATTGAAGGTCTTGAAATAATAGTAATATGTCATAGTATTGAATAAACTCATGAAGAGATGGGATAGCCATATGAAGTAGTAGAATAAAAAATAACTTAAACATGATTAATGTCATTTTAAAGTATCATAGAAAGACACAATTGTGTATAGAAATTTGGAATCTTTTCGGCCCAATTCTCATGAGATGAAAGTTTATATAACATAATGATGTGTACAAGTGATGCTTTGATCAAACATATGAAATTATTTAACTTACATGATCATTGGAATAGAAAAACATAATATAAGCATATAAAAACAACTTTGACCTTGAAAATGTATCACAATAAGAATAGAATACTATTTTTTCTTTTGCACAAGACACTTTACAATTCTTTCCAAGGTGCTCAACCTCACAATGCTTATTAAGACTTATCAGGAGGGTAAGTAGTGCTTGGTGGAGTATCCTTGTCCTCAATTTAAACTCTTTGTTGATCACATAGTTTGTGATATCTTAACTTTGTAGTTTTTATAGATATTTTTATTTTATTTTTAATTGACCAAGGATCTCCGAATTCACTTGAATCGCAAAAAAATGGTGTATATTTGGTTGTGCTAACAAATCAAGCTTGAAAGTAGTATTTATGAAATGCTATTGTATTATGTGAAAGCAAACATGATTCATGTACATATTAAATAGAAAGACATATGTATGGATCAAAAGAACTGAACGTGATAGCTCATTATTATATATAAACAATTTCTCATACTCAAAGGCATGCGAAAACAATTTCCAATAGTCTAAACAACTTAGCAGGAGTGTCAATACGATGATAGAGTGGAAATGAAATCATATAATCATGTAAATAGCCATTTTTTAAAAAATAAAAAACACATGGTTTGACATCAATTCATGAGTTGTAGCATTAATAATGACATATAACTAGTGTAAAGCATCATAGAGACCAAAATTGAAGATTAAGCAAATTTGGGAGCTGTCGGAATTTTCCGACACTCAATGTCGCTTGGGCGACAACTAAAATTATAAAAAAGGCTAAAAACCGAGTCAAACCCGATTGTACATCATTTTCTGGACTGGAAGGCGAGAGGAAACTGTCGGAGTTCGGCGACAACCCTAGATCTAAGGTATGTTTGTTTGATTTTTAAGTTTTTGACTCAAATTTTTTTTTTTAGAGATTTGTGATTTTTGAAAGTAGAGAAGAAGAAAAATGTGTTTTTCAATTTTCTTTTGATGAATGGTTTAGATCTTTGAAGTTTTGTGTATAAAAGGTGTAGATCTAGTGCAAATCAAGTGGATCTTGTTGGATCTTGGTGAAATATGTTTGGATCTTGTGATTTTTGGGGTTTAAGATTTGTATTTTGACATGGTTTAATTTCAAAAACTGAAGAGTTTCCTTTTGAAGATGGTTGAAGAAGATGAATAGTAAATGATATGTGAGAAGGTGTAGTTTTGTTCAAGAATTTTTTTTTAACAGAAATATAACTTGATTTTGAGTAGATCTGGAAGTCTAGTTGAAAAATCTTATAAAAAAGTTCACTGGAGTACTGTCGGAATTTTCCGACAGTCAATGTCGCCTGGGCGATATCGTCCCAGTGCACAGAACTTGTTTAATTTACTTTTGTTTTGTTATGTTTGCAGAATGGCTTCCAGTTCGAAGGCTCGGAAAAGTACATCTGAAGATGCGCATAGTTCTTATCAAGTATATCCGGGGATTGAGAAAGCAATAATTGGAGTTTCAAAATATGTCGAATTTGACTCTCCTAAGGACGACCATATCTACATTCATCTTGCTAATGCAGGTATATTATCAGTAATTTCAGTAGATATGTTCTCACCTGTCTTGATCCAAGAGTTTTACAACCATTTGGAAGACCCGAAATACACTGAATTGGATGGGGGAGTGAGATCGAGAATCCAAGGTCAACATGTGGAAATAACACATGTTGATCTTAGATATGAATTTGGTCTTCTTATGAGTGATCGTATGCCAGACATAGTAGAGAGTTATAGAAAGGACAGAGATTGGACTCTTGTAAATATGAATTTACATGGAAGTCAAAAGAGGACGCTAATCACGGAAGTCTCTTCACTTACTCCTGATGCCTATTTAGTCCAAGACATATTGAGGAGCACGGTCATGCTAAAAAGTGGTGATACAAGGAGTATCACAGCACAGTTGACGTTGTTTACATATTTTATTATGGAGGAGGAACCCTTCGATGTAGCGGACCTCATCCTTGCCCAGATTCGTTATGCGTTTAGATTAAAACATCCAAAATGGGTGAAGATTCATACTTTGCCAATGAGGGCTATAATTCAACGTATTCTATATAAGAAGTATGAATGGATAGGTCAAGATTCGTACTTAGATGATTGTGTTCCTGAGATATACTATACGGGTACCATGAAAGTGAATTAGTCTCATAAAAAGCCTCATCCTGGAATAGAGAATAGAGAGCCTATAAATCCTAGAGGAGGATCACTACGAGAGTCTATAGATGATCTTCGTGATTTATTTGAAGAATACAAGAAGGAAGTGAAGAAGGATCGCAGTAGAATGCAGAAGTTTATGAAATTTCTGGTGAAGGGACTGAAGTTAAAGCCTACTCCTGAAGAAGCGGCCGAATGAGAAATCCCAGATGAAGAACCGCCACGCCAATCGGTTAGGCGGACTCGACGTGGAAAGGCCGTAAGACGTGGATCTTCAGAAGACTGTCCAGAAAGCAGCGGGGCTGGATATGATGATTCTGAGTAGTTTCCAGCAGGTTGCTGCTTCTGACTGATGTCAGAATTTTCCGACATTCACTGTCGCCTGGGCGACAGTGAACTTGCCAGATTTCATTTTCTGTTAATGAACTTAATCTTATGTTGATTTTTACTGTTTTTATGGAACAATTTGTAGGAAATATTAATGATGTGAGAATTTTTGTTAAGTCATTCAAATTGTATGTTTTGATTTAAAGTTTAGTTTTTCTTTTTAAAATGTATAGGTTTTGTGATGTTTTTAATTTTATAGGTTATAAGTAGTGATATAATCATTGTGAAATGTCTAGGATTCCCAATTCTAGCCTAAGCATAGAAAAACGGGAATCCGGTAACGGTTTAGTGAATATATCCGCTAGTTGATTATCCGTGCCTATAAATGAATTTTTAATGTGGTTATTTTTAATATGATCTCTAATAAAATGATGTCTCACATCAATGTGCTTAGACCTTGAATGATGGACCGGGTTGTATGTTAAGTCAATTGCACTTTTATTATCACACCATAATTCAATAGTTTGTTGTTTAATATTAAAGTCTTCTAAAGTTTGTTTCATCCAAAGAGCTTGTGCACAACAACTACCAAGTGCGATGTATTCGGCCTCGGTGGTTGAGAGGGCAACATAATTCTGTTTCCTACTCGACCATGAAATGAGTGAAGGGCCTAAAAAGTGACAAGTGCCACTAGTGCTTTTCCAATCTAGTGAACAACCGGCATAATCAGAATAGCCAAAAAGAGTAAAATCATCGCTATGAGGATACCACAAACCAAGTTTAGATGTGCCAATTAAATATCTAAAAATTCTTTTTACCGCTTTTAAATGTGATTCTTTGGGATCGGCTTGAAATCTAGCACATAAACAAACTGAAAACATAATATCCGGTCAAGAAGCAGTTAAATATAAGAGTGAACCTATCATGCCTCTATATAAAGTTTGATCTATTGATATTCCATTTTCATCTTTTCCTAATTTTAAAGATACACTCATAGGAGTATTTGCTTGTTTGAGATTTTCAAATCCAAATCGTTTTAAAACATCATGAATATATTTTGATTGGTTAATAAAAACTCCATCACGTTTTTGAACAATTTGAAATCCTAAGAAATATTTTAATTCTCCTACCACACTCATCTCAAATTCACTTTCCATCATTTTTACAACATAATTACACAACTCTTCATTAGTGGCTCCAAAAATAATATCATCAACATAAATTTGTAAAACAATTAAATCATCATCTACTTGCTTAATGAAGAGTGTACAATCAACACCACCCATTTTAAAACCATTTTGTAATAAATACATAGTCAATCTATCATACCATGCTCGTGTTGCTTGTTTTAAACCATACAAAGCTTTTAGCAATCTATATACGCGATTAGGAAATTTTTCATTTACAAATCCTGGAGGTTGTTCAACATAAACTTCTTCTTTAATCAACCCGTTTAAAAATGCAGTTTAAATATCCATTTGCAATAATTTAAATCTTTTATGACTAGCAAATGCAACAAAAATTTTAACTGCTTCCAGTCGTGCTACGGGTGCAAATGTTTCATCAAAATCTACCCCTTCAATTTGATTATATCCTTTCGCTATAAGCCTAGCTTTGTTTCTAGTGACCCTAGAGTCACTATCTAATTTGTTTTTGAAAATCCATTTGACTCCTACCACTGGATGATCACTAGGTCTATCAACAAGAATCCAAACTTTATTTCTTTCAAATTGGTTAAGTTCTTCATTCATAGCTAAAAACCAAGATTCATCATTTAAAGCGGTGGCAATATCTTTTGGTTCTATATTTGAGACAAAACATAAATTTGAAAAACTTTCATGTAAACTAGAACGTGTACGTACCCCACTTAATGGTTCTCCAATAACAAATTCTTGCGGATGATCTTTTGAGAACCCTAGCTCGGTTGGAGGTACATATCCTTGTTCTTCTTCTTCTTCACCATTTTTTTCGTATTCTTTCTCTACTTTTTCTTCATCATCATCATCATCATTTTTCCTCAGATTTTGTTCCACATCTTCATTTTTCTCATTACCTGCAACTTTAGTATTTTCTACACAAGAAATATTTTCATCAAATTTTACATGAATAGATTCTTCAACCACTTTAGTACGTTTATTATAAACTCTATAGGCCTTGCTAGTTGAAGAATAATCAATGAAAATTCCTTCATCACATTTTTCATCAAATTTGCCTAAGTTATCTTTTGTATTCAAAATAAAGCATTTACAACCAAAAACTTTAAAGTAAGATACATTTGGTTTTCTTTGAAAATAAATTTCATAAGGAGTTAATTGTAATGTAGGACAAATCATGATACGATTAATAATATAGCATGCAGTACTAACCGCTTTAGCCCAAAAATATTTTGGCAATTTAAATTCACAAAACATAGTACGTCCTAATTCTTGAAGTGTTCTATTTTTCCTCTCCACTACACCATTTTGCTGTGGTGTGCGAGGAGCGGAAAATTCGTGTTTTATCCCAAATTCATTATAATATGAAATAAATTTTTCATTATCAAACTCTCCTCCATGATCTGATCTAATGCATTTTACTTTTAAATCAAGTTCATTTTGAATACGTGAAATTAGTTTTACAAATTCATCAAAAGCATCAGATTTTGAATTTAAAAATAATGTCCAACAAAATCTAGAATAATCATCAATAATAACAAACGTATATTTTCTACCTCCTAAACTTTGTGTAGAAATTGGACCAAACAAGTCCATATGTAATAAATGTAAAGGTCTAGTAGTAGAAATAACATTTTTGCTTTTAAAAGATGATTTTGTAAACTTTCCTTTTTGGCATGGTGAACATAATGAAGAAAGCTTTCCATTCAAATTTGGCAAACCTTTTATAATTTTATTTTTAGAAAGCTTTACTATGCGTTTGGCACTAGAATGTCCTAGTCTCCTATGCCATAATTCAAGTTCATCATTCTTTGAAATAAAACATTTAAGTGTAGAATGAGATAAATCATAAAAAGTGATTGTATAGACATTGTTTATTCTTGGTGCAGTAAGTACGATTTCGTTTGTTTTAGAATCAATAATTTTGCAAAGGTTTGAGCTAGAGTCAAATAAAACATTTAGATTTTTATCACATAGTTGACTAATAGAAATTAAATTATGTTTCAAACCTTTAACATATAAAACATTTGAAATTTTAAATTCTTTGTTACCTACTACTCCAATGCCTTTGACTTTACCCTTGCCATTATCTCCAAATGTCACTGTTCCACCTTTCTTCATCTCCAGGCTGAGGAACTTTGATTTATCGCCCGTCATGTGTTTTGAACATCCAGAGTCCAAATACCACACGTCTTCCTTGTTCCTAGCCTGCACGCACACCTAAAAAGATGATGAGAGTAAAGATCTAGTTACCCAAGTGGTCGATCCCATGGTATAGGTGGACGCCTTAGGTACCCAGATTTGTTTAACATTAACTTTTCCTTTCTTCCAGCATGAGTCCGAGATGTGACCAAATCGATGACATTTGCCACATGCAATGAATAGTGAGGAACCATTCTTTAATGGTTTCTCTGGACTCTTGCTGGAGGAAACATCTTTATGTGTGGACTTAGAAAAATTTTCATTTTGAAAAAGAGGTTTTCTGAACCTGGAGCTGTCGCTGGTTCCGACATCAGCTGTCGGAAATTTCCGACAGCTTCCAGAGCTTCCAGAGCTTCCAGAAACGTATCCTAGCCCAAATTTTGCTGTCCCATGGCATTGGTTGGCTAAAAGCATATCCAGAGATTTTTTTCCAACACAGAATTTTCCAATTGCCATGTTCAACTCATTTACTTTGGACTTTAAAATTGAATTTTCTTTTACTATTATGCCACATCTATTTGCAACATTTTTCTTATAATTCTCTAATTGATAATGAGAGGTTTTAACAACTTTTTCTAAGTCCTTTTTCTCTTTTACAAGTAGATCAATTTTTTGATCGGACTTAGAAATAGTGTTTTCAAGTTCTTTTATCCTTGTCGAAGAGTGATCACACTCTTGACAAATTACCTTCTCGTTCCCAATAGATTCCAACTCATTTGATAACTTTTTATTTACTTTCAAAAGAACTTTATTTTCACATTTTAAGAAATCAATTTCTTTTAGGTTTTTATCCAAAAATTTGCATGTTTTCATAAATTCAGAATATAAATCATCTTAAGATGGAGAAGTTACCACAGTGTCGCTTTGGACACTGCGATCGTCGTCAGATGACGCATTTTCTTTCCCCATCAAGCATACATTTGCTTCTTCTTTATCTTCATCGCTTGCTTCACTTGAGCCTTCAGAAGTTGTGTCATCCCAAGTCTCCGCCTTCAGAACCTTCTTTTTGAAATTCTTATCGTGCCTCTTCTCTTTCTGCTCTCTCAGATATTTTGGGCACTTGCTTCTGATATGACCAATCTTCTTGCAATGGTAGCACTCCGGTAGCGGACACTCCTCTTCATTCTCCATTTTTCCTTTGCCTTTTTGGTAGACAAAATCGTTCTTTTTGAAAAATCTTTTAAATGAATTTCTCCTCTCCGGATTTCTCATAAACTTTTTAAAGTTCCTCACAAATAGTCCTTCCTCACTTTATTCAGATTCAGTCTCAACTTCCCTTCTTGATTTCAACGCCAAGTTCTTCTTTTTGGGCTCCAAATTGTACTCTTGGCTTTGGATTTTCAACTCCACCTCATGAGTTTTCAGATTCCCAATGAGGCTCTCCAATTGTAAGGTCTTAAGATCATGTGACTCAGAGATTGCAGTCACTTTAGGATTGAACTTCGGGGGAAGTGATCTTAAGATTTTCCTTACTAAATCTCCATTGGAGAAAACCTTACCCAACACCTTTGAATCGTTCACGATTTTAGTGAATCGTGTGTACATTGTATCAATTTCTTCATCCACCTCCATTTTGAATCTTTCGAATTCTGACTCCAGTTGAAATAGCTTTGAATCCTTTACCTGCGAAGTACCTTCATGAGTGATTTCTAAAATATTCCAAATTTCATATGCAGTATCACAAGCACAAACTCTATTAAATTCAGTGCGATCTAGTGCGCAAAATAAAGCATTCATGGATTTTGCATTGTTTTTATATTTTAATTTATCATTGTCATCCCACTTGTCTTTGGGTTTGTCCATTGTTACATTTCCTACATCATATGTTGGGGAAGTATAACTTGTCTCGACCATATTCCAAACTTCCATGTCGAGAGCTATTAGAAAACACCGCATTCGGGTTTTCCAATAGTTATAGTCTGTACCCGTAAAAAGTGGTGGCCTACTAATTCCTTGCCCCTCAACGAACGCGTGTTCGTTGTGCGCCATTACTTCCGGTGGTAAAACCGTTTTGGAGTAACCTGCTTTGATACCACGTATTGGATCTTGTGGCGCCCTTAGAGGGGGGGGGGGGGGGGGGCTGAATAAGGGCCTTTTTGAATTATGATTTTTTACTTAAGAATTTTCAAAACAAATTTTGCTTTTCTAAAAATCACTTATACAAATTTACAAACTATGAAATTTTTAAATTAGATCAAACACAAATTTCTAAGTTAAAGATTAAGCAACTAAATTTGCAATTAAAGAAAAGGCATAATATTTTAATCATGAAATTCATATGCAATAAAAATGATCTTAACAATGCTTAAGATCAAGACACAAATAAGATAATAAACTTTTGACAATTTTTGTTTACCAATCCTTCTCCCAAGTATCGGAAGGCTATCACTTGTCTCTCCCTAGACCAAGCTCAAACCTATCCTCTAGATTTTCCCAAGATCTAGACGTAGCACACAAGGCCACGATTTCCTACCAAGCCACGCAAGGACTTGGACGCTCCGCACAAGAAAGCGATTTTCCCCTAAGCCACGCAATGACTTAGACATCACGCATAATGAGACGATTTCCCTACCAATACAAATTGAAATGTATATAAATGAAAATACAAATGAAATGAAGAACTCCCTAGAAATTCAGATCTCTGAAAGGAAGGTTGAAGCATCGAGATGATCGTTGATGTAGAAGCGCGTCCGATCTCGTCTTAAATCTCAAACCTTCTAAGCACAAATGGAAGTTGATGAGGTTCTGGAGCTCTCTGGTTCGTATGCACTCAGGAAAAGACTTGGAATTCTCAATGCTTGGAATGCACGAACAAAACGAACCACTATATATATTTTCACTGTCGCTTGGGCGACATCGCTGTCGGAATTCTGACAGCGCCAAACTGCCGTTCGTCGTGCTATCGTGCGAGCAGTTGCTGTAACTTCTGGCCTATCGCCTGGGCGACATCGCTGTCAGATTTCCGACAGCGCCAAACCGCTGCTCGTCGTGCTGCCGTGCGGGCAGTTGCTGTAACTTCTGTCCTGTCGCCTGGGCGACAGTAGATGTCGGAAAATTCCGACATCAAAATTTTCATGCAGTCAAATTGAGCTCCAGCAGAATTGTGAACATCTCATACCTGTTACCTGCACACCATCAATAAAAATAGAATCAAATACAAACGGGATTTTGTTATTATCAAACCGGAAGAGTGCGAAACGTGCTCCAACAATAATACCAATCAAACTAAGCAACAGAAATTAGGGAAATAAAAACTCACCGCGGCTTTCCCTTTACGTGCGTCCCGCCCAGCATCGTCATTACATTTCCCGCCTCCTTGAGATGCCATCACCTATAAGAGGAGTCACCTAAATTAATTTGCATTCTAGGTGGGTTCCATTTGACCTAATTAGGTCAAATAAATCATTTATGTTGGCTGCCCTAAATGGTAAACAAAGGGTTGTTCACCAAAGAAGTGAGGGAACTACACCCTCAAGCCTCATCATAATTTAGAAGGTGAAAAAGCCATCAAAATCCCAAGTCAAAGTGCTGCCCTAATTTCTTTGGAAGGGTATTGCTCCAAAATGAGGGCTAGAACATATGAGGAGCAATTTTGTCAACATTAGGAAGATTTAATATCGCTGAAATCACATTATCATAACTAGGGTTTCATTCCTATCACTTGAAATCATGGACTAACACCAATAAACACATAAGAATCCCTTTCAGAAACTTTTGACATGAAAAGGAATTGAAAACGGCCTAAAAAAACTCAAACCCTAGAAATTTGATACTTTAAATCCATGCAAAACTTCACATATGACTACAGAGGAGTGAAGAGGAAGGGATTACCTCTTGATAGGAGAAGAAATCACGAAAAATGGAGAAGATTTGGGCTCTCGGGAGGCAAGGGCGTCGAGCGGCTTCCGTCGCCTGTCGTCGGTCTCGCAGAGGGCTGGGGGAGGAATGAGAAGTATCGGGTTTTGATTAGCCCTTTACGCGAGCTCCGGCTGCCCCCTTGATGACACACACGCTTTTAAAAAGCGTGAGTCACGGCTATTTGAGCCGGTTACAGTCACTTTCCCTAAACGCAGCCCATTCTAGCAGCCAATCGTTTGTTACATTATTGATTTCCTCATTCATTTCAGCCTTCTTAATCATTTGGCCAACCTTGCATTAGTCATTAGGTTATTTTATGTCTTATTATCATTTGTTAATTACTTAATACGTATGTTACATATTTGTTTCCTATTCTCATCGCTTCGATGCACACATTTTGTACATAACATCATAAAACATTATTCATAAACATTCGTACCTCGTTGCCGGCGTCACAGATGGAGTCAATCTTGCGGTTGGGTGTAGAGGAGACAGCGTGGCATGCGGCTGGGTGCAGAGGAGACGGAGTGGCATGCGTCTGGAAGCAGGGGAGAGGGGGATGCGGTGGCGCTACAAGGAGTAGTGACGGGATCTGTGTGGTGTTGCATCGAAGCAGAGGAGGTGGGAAGAGATTTTCGATAGAATCTGGGGACTCGGGTTATGGCGGCTTATGGCTTAGGACACAGGGAGTCGGGTCAGTTGGTGGAGTAGCGCAGGATTTGACGAGACAGGGAAATGTGACTCCATCAAAGGAGAACAATGAGGAAGCCGGCGAGTGGAGAGCGATTACGGGAGAGGAGCATCGGTGGAAACGAAAATAAAATGGGACGTGATACCCCAGGGTCTCGCGGTGTCGCACCACGATATGATTGTGTGCTCTAGATGTAACATCGGTAAATTTTATACAAATATGATCTTTTAATTTCAGGATCTGATCACGCGCAAAGTTGATCGAGCCATCGTCGAGTCGAGGTATGATTTTATTTTGGTCAATTATGTGCCCATTAATCAATAATTAAATAAAGATTTTTAAATAAAATCATTGGAATTTTATTCAGCGCGTTTTTGAGGTTCGCAGGAGTGTTTATATTTGAGATAATAGTATTAGAGAGGAATGATATAATTGAATATTCTAATTCCCCCTAATTGAGCAAATACCGATCCCCCCCTCAGGTTCACGATTTATTTGGTATTAACCACAATTTTACTACCTTTCCTTAAGAACCGCAACATCCATCGATTTTAAAAACCCGCACCCCCCCTTACGTATTCATTTCATAACCGACGCCCTAATTTTTCACGCAACCGAGCACTCAAGCGAAAACACCGTCTTCATTCTTCATCGGGTGCGACAGCAGACGCGCAGAAGCCGACGCCTAGGAGTCTTCTCCCCTGCTTCACTGCAAGGAGTGGTCGACGATGCTGTCCGGCGAGGTCGACGGCTGAACTCTCCCGGACAGAGGTCGTATTGCTCCTTTGCAGGTAATCAACGAAGGCAGTTACTCCTTAAATTTCCATGCTCCTCTTTTCCCCAATTTCAGTTTCAGATGTTGGTGTTCTCAATTTCATCCCCTCCTCAGATCCAGAAGTCGAGGTTTCTTCCGTCCCTCGACAACCCTACCTGCGGCCGAGATCTTTTGGTCGCGATCGCCTCCCTCCAGCAAACAGTATTCAGGTAATGTCGGTTTTCTTTGAAAATTTCAGATTGTGTGCGTTTGTGGTTATCCTTCAGAATTTTTGTTTAGTCTTACCTTAATTAGTGGATTCCTAGGTTGTCACAACTGAAAAGGAAATTTCAAATTTAGGCATAGCGGGTTCCAATTCAGAAATCCTAACCCTACTTCGTTGAAGAAGTGGTAAATCCCTTTTCTTCATTATGAAATAGTATTCCCAAAATATAAAAGAACTGAATATATATTAATTGATCTGTTAGAGTTTTGAGGAGATCTGAAGAGGTAAACCCCGTTGGCAATCAGAGAGCAACTCTGAGCTTTCAGAATATTTTCCAGAAAGAAGCATGCCGCCGCGTCTGGTGTACGAGCGTCGCAACACCGCTGTAAGAAATTCTATTCTTTTTGGCTTGACATAACACATAATTAAATGCATAAATTGTTTCTCATATAGTAAGAGAAATATGTGTGATATTATGAGATCGTATACATCTACACTTTAATGTATAACATGATAAGAAATACTGAACTCCTATGAAATTCATGAATTTGTATAGTACATGTAACCACGTATTCCTTTATATGTGCAAATAATACTAACCACCAGAATAAGTACATGAGGCGGTTCTTTAGTGTGAAATACGACTTACGATATTCAGATGAATAAATATGAAATCCAACAATTAATGAAAAATAATTAGAAGACACGATTGAGACTTTCTCTCGTGATAGATAGAGGCGCAATATCTTACTCATAGGACGTAGTAGACCGCATGAGCCTTAAGTTTAGGGAGACGGTTTTCCATTTAGAAGATTAGTAGATGCGAGTCTGTGTCCGTGAGACACTAGAACCCCTGCGTTCATTAGTTGGGACTCGGGTCGTTAGAATGCGCATAAGAAGCTACTCCACATAGAATATGAAGGACAATCATAAGACAATTAGAATTCAAGTATATGCTGAAATTTAGAAAACCTCTATAGTTAAATATTTTCGGAACTTGAATGAATATGCATGACATGATTAAATTAGAACATACATTTATTTTCCAAATACTATTTTAGAAAAGAATGCATAGTATACATCATATATTTTTCCATAGTATAAAAATATTGTTTTGAAAAGCATGCACACATGTTTCTTCAAAATATTTTAGTCTCACTAAGAAGAATGATCTTTCTTACTCTCCAGTTGGGCAGACCCATTTTTGGGCTTATTATTACAGGGGTCACAGGTGGGGTGTTGCGCCTAGGATGAGCGCGTTTGCAGATGTTCCCTGTTTAGTTTGTTTTCATTCAGTAGTTTATCCTTTCAGTACTGTATTGTTATATTGGACATGTATCCAAATTGTCTAATATTTCATTGTATCAGACTATGTATAAGATTTCAGTATTTCAAGCATTATGACTTTCAAATTTTAGTGGCTCTGTGAATTCAAAATTTGAGGTACACATTTACCCTTTGCTTCTTTTACTACTTCCGCTGTAAGTACTCTTTTAGCACTTTTCATTTATGTCTGCTATGTACCATTTTTATTACCGCTATTTGGTTTGCTTCTTAATACGGGATCCGTCCGGACTGCTGATTTGTGGTAAAGCTAGGTTATGGTGTTACACTAGATTTCTTCAGAAGGCTAACAATCCTTTCACCTAGAAGTTTGTCATCCTAGAAACCTGTCAGGAGCCTGAGATGAATGCTTGAAGTTTTTGGGGAAAAAGAATTTGCAGGCATTATCAGACTTGAAAATACAAATATGGTTATTAAATTGAGTTTGCAAATCAACAGAGCTAATCCAAAAGTGATCAAACAATGTACTTTATCCTTTTAAGAAAAATAACTAAGTTGTTGTAGAATAATCATTAATGAAGGTGAAAAAGTAGAGAAAACTAATTTTTGATGCCACTTGACTAGGTTCCCGAATATAAGAATGGACGAAAGAAAAAAGATATGAAAGCAGGCTAATTGACATTATTAAGAAATGAAAAAAATAATGTTTATTTCTATGAAGAGGACGGGTAACAACAAAGTATACATATTTGATTCATTCCCTATACCAATCACATGCATGGTGCAGTGAAGGTTACAATGCAACTATGGTATCGGATACGTTTGTGAATATAAATCAAGTCATACAGAAATGTAGGAACAAAAAGAATTACATTAAGAGAAATTAGAGATGTCAATTTAACACTACCATTCCCTTGCATTGAAGAAATGAATCCTCAACAAGACTAATATTAGCAGTACCATGAGGTTTATCCATGATTAAATACAGTTGGATTAACATACATATGATCCGAAACACCTGAACTGAGAATCAAGGTAGAGAAAGCTGATGATCAAGTCAACAAATCAAAAGATGCACTATGACATGTCTGTATTTCCTGAGGAATTTGGGTCTAGAGGGACGGATATTGGAGAAAGGGAGAGTAATCATCAAAGACAAATGTATGGTTCCTGCCCCTGCTATAGATGATATATGAGCTGTGACTACCGAGTGATAGTCTAGATAGAAGAAATTCAGGAATATCGTACCAAGTACTGCTAGTGTATTCACCACCTTGTGATAGTGAGTACATTATGGATGCTTATGTTCACTTCCATGCCCCGTCATTGATGATAGTTAAGTCAAAATAATTTAAATTCAACTGGAAGAAGCAGATAGTGCCTATTGATAAGAGGGAGAGATGTAAACAATGAACATCCATCTTAACATGGACTTCAGGAGTGTGTCAATTAGACTGTTAGTATGAGTCATTGAATGGAATCAACGACATAAAACAGAACTCAGTTAATGACTTTTGAACTTCAACTATAAGAAGCCAAGGAGAATGGAGCCAAGTCAATGTAGCAAGAATCAATGACAAACTACTGTAAACGAAAATGAAGATGGGGACCTAACTTGCAGGGATCTCGAACCGCAAGACTACAGAGCTGAAAGACCACAGATCTATGAAAACACAAAAAGTCAGGTCAAAAAGACCAACCTAGAATTGCAAGGCATTGTTGATGGCTGGAAGTCACGTCTACGGAAGAACTAGCATGGATATTTAAGCAAAAGCTAGGAGGTGTCGATCAGATCAACAAAAGGCGTCGATTGAGCTCAACAAGCCCTCGACAGGATCGACCGAAGCGTCAAGACAATTTGCTCGATGGAGGAGCTGTTGACTTGACCGGCAGAGCTTGTCCATCGATTAGAGGAAGAGTTCAACATGAATGACTGGGTGTGTGCAGACATTCGACAACGTCTATGTCAGAAAATCTGTCTCTGAACAACTGAGAATAATCTCATGAGGTTTCTATTGCGAGTAATACATAAAAAAGTTTCTGTTTCTCGAAAATATGGGTTGTTATAATTACAAAATGTCGAGCCTAATACTAACGATACAACTAAGTGTATGTAAGATGATTAAACATTCCATATTGACATTAGCAAAAATTCACTAATAAATACCACTAAGTGAATGCAAAATGAAAAGAAGTTCAAAAATTTCAAATTGACATTAGCAATAAATATAAAAAGTGGATAGTTTGAGGTCATCAAATACACTCTTCATGGAAAATTTTGATGCACTTAATATTACAAAATCAATTAAAGATAATGTTCAAATGATCTCATAACCAAGCACATCAGAAATGACTGCTATCATCGATGTCCTCGTCTTATAGCTAAGAAGTTTCATTCACTGCTTGTCTTGGACATAAAAAGAATGATGACAAAGATAACTAAAAGGGTTAAAAGATCAAAAAGGTAAACAGAATGCAAGATAAAGAGTAGAAAACAATACCTGTGCCTTCTGTGAAGGTGTTACACGACAACATATAGCTGTTCTTGATAAAGTAGCCAATTCAATGAAAGAACCTTTATAATGCTTCAGAATAATTTCAAGGGCTACACCATCCACCACAAATGCTACTTCCTTTGTAAACAAGTAAAAAATATCAGCAAACTGATTTTTTTAGATGAAATTTCAGTTCATGATATTTTGTGTTGCACAATGATAAAAATTGGGATGATTTGTGGCACGATTATCTTGCCCTGCTACAACATGTCATACACATATTTGAAGGTAAAAATGTATCTCAAGTAATGTCACAAAGGATGATAAATTCAATCTTAAGGTTTAGTCAATTCAACACCAAGAACACAAAACAGTTAATTTTGGCTAAAGTAATAACATTGAATAAGCATAACTGCATAAGCTTGATAAAATCATCTTATTGGATTAATTCCAATTAGATCCCTACATGGACATAAATAGAAATTGAATTGATCAATTTTAAATCCCAACGCCTAATCTCAACATTTTAACAATTATGCTTATATATAAATAGACGTATCAATGCACTCGAAGTTTCAGTAATCTAATGCTGACTTGATGTGCTGCCAACTAGAAATGAATACTCTTCAATATTTTTCATTTTTTTAAAGTAGAAAGTTGTCGTCCAGACGCATTCAAAAGTCATACAAATAGTAACTTTAGTTAGCAGGAAGGAAATGATGCTGAAAACAAGGAACTACTGAAATGGCAATCTATACATCAATAGTGGTCCAACATTTTAAGTCAGTGCTATAATTAATTAAAAGTTAGCATTTTAAAAAAAGCTCAAGGAACCAACAATAGGAGCAAGAGACTATTATATTAAAAGGAAACATCTAAATGAAAGTTTGTTGGTTCATTATTAAGTTTCAGGCATTCAGCAGCGAATAAAATGGAGTATTTCACATTAAAATATAAATTACCTTAGTTTCTGAAGAGGTTATCTTCATTGTCCGCAACACCATTTCCAAGCTTCTGAATACTTCATCTTCAGTCCTTCCATTAAGAAACAAAAGTTGTCCTTTTGGCTCTGTCCAGAAAAGAAGAGAATACAACAACAATTAACAAGAATTAATCAGATGTACATAGGTTGCACACTGAAAAGAATTGATTTTAAAGCTTTATGCAGTAATATAAAGTGCATATAATTCCATTGGCGGAGAACCAAAAAATATTTTCATGTAAGAAATTCCTCTGAATAAAGTTAGATAACTAAAGTTTGTAACGATTTAAAAGGTGCATAACCATATTTGTACTCCTAAGGTTGTAGGCGGGTATCCTATGAAATTACATTTGGTTGCTGTATGTCCAATTTTGAACCACGTTGGCTATGAATGTGAACAAAGGAAGTTCACCTTAATAAAAACTTTGGATACATGGAAGAAAATGAATAAAACAAAGAATATGTGTTGATTAGTACAAAAAATTTGGAGACTATTAGAGGGATTCAATTTATCAGATACAAAACAAAGAGACAACTACCCCACAACTATCTTGGAACATGCACTCTTAATATGAGAGCTCTAAAATCTTCAAGAAGATGGCAGTCTTTTAATTTAAGACATCATTTTGTTGCAGCTTAATAAAGTTGAAACCAAATGATAATATTGTATTGAATGATAATACCCACTACTCATATATATAGAGTAGGGAAACAATTACAAAAGACACAAATACCCTTATGGGTGAAATACACATAATAGCGACGGACTTGGAATTCAACTCTCCCCCTCAAGTCGGACGATAGATATTTTCCATTCCAAGCTTAAGGATATCATCAGTGAAGGCATCGGATCCCAAACTCTTAGTGAAGACGTCAGCCAACTGGTCTCTAGAGTGGACGAAGGGAGTAACTATGCTTCCTTTTTCAAGATGATCTTTGATAAAGTGGCGATCAACCTCAACATGCTTGGTCCTGTCATGCTGCACTGGATTATGAGCTATGCTGATAGCGGCTTTGTTATCACAGTACAGTGAGATGGGTATGCCCTTCTGAAGCCCAAGATCCTGCAATAAGATACGCAACCACAGACCTTCGCACAGACCTTGGGACATTGCCCGGTACTCCGCCTCTGCGCTAGATCTTGCCACCACATTTTGTTTCTTGCTCCGCCACGTGACCAAGTTTCCTCCGACGAATGTGCAGTAACCTGTTGTAGATTTCCGATCCTCACGAATACCAGCCCAGTCCGCATCGGTGAAGACATCAATCTTTAAATGATCATTCTTTGAGAACATTAGCCCCAGGCCGGGAGCCTTCTTCAAGTACCGGAGGACACGAAAGGCGGCATCCCGGTGTCTGGCTCTTGGGGCATGCATATACCTACTCAAAATTCCAACGGCATATGTAATGTCAGGACGCGTATGTGAGAGGTATAGAAGTTTTCCCACCAATCTCTGATAACTGGAAGCATCAATCCGATCACCATTCCTATCTTCATCAATCCCATGGTTCTCCTCCATAGGTGTGTTAGCAGGAGCACAACCAAGCATACCGGTCTCCTTTAGCAGGTCTAACACATATTTGCGTTGTGAGATAAAGACACCCTTATCCGAACGGGTAACTTCAATTCCTAGGAAGTAACAAAGCCTTCCCAGGTCCTTTACTTCGAACTCAGCTGACAGAAGAGCCTTCAGCTTAGTAATTTCCTCCGGGTCATTTCCAGTGACCACAATATCATCAACATAGACGATGAGCACAACGATTTTCCCTTCATTCCTCCAGGTAAACAATGTATGATCTGAGTGTCCCTGCTTATAACCAAACTTGATCATAGCCTTGTGAAATCTCCCGAACCATTCCCTTGGAGACTGCTTCAGCCCATACAACGACCTCCATAGGCGACAAACGAGACCTTCTTGTCCCTTTTTCACAAATCCTGGGGGAAAGGCCATGTACACTTCTTCCTTAAGATCACCATGAAGGAACGCATTCTTGATGTCCAGTTGGTGGAGTTCCCAATCTAAGATCACAGCGCATGATATGATCACACGAATAGAGTTCATCTTTGCCACCGGAGCAAAGGTCTCCTGGTAATCAACTCCCCAAGTCTGAGTGTAACCACGAGCAACCAACCTAGCTTTATATCGCTCAACTTTCCCATCCTGATTCTGCTTGACTGAGAAGACCCATTTAGAACCAATGGGTTTCTTGCCTGGAGGGAGAGCTGTAACATCCCATGTATGATTCTTCTCCAAGGCGGACATTTCTTCCTTCATTGCTTGTGCCCATTCAGGAATACCAGCCGCTTCCTTCCACGTCTTAGGAATAGAGATTTCGGACAAGGAAGATATAAATGCCTGATGGAGCTTAGAGAGATGATCATAACCAACATGATTAGAAATAGGATGTTCCGTACATACAGCCTTACCTCTTAGCAGAGCAATGGGAACATGTAAGTCAGCGTCAGAATCTGAGTCCGACGACGACATTGGCAATGGCGGAGCAGCAGTGGACAGAGTATCTGGTTTTCGGCGATGCTAGACATGAGGCAGGGGAGTGATGAGGGATGGATGATGGTATGTAGGAAAAGGTGTAGATGTAGGTGTATGAGGAGTGGATGACGTGGTAGATGGAGAAGGTGGAGAAGGTATAGGAGTAACAGTAACTGGTGCAAGAGGAAGAGGAACAGGAGCAAGAGGAAGAGGAACAGGAGCACTAATGGCATCATTCTCCCCCTGACTACGAAGAGGAGTCGAGGCCACATAATAAGGTTCCTCTTCGCGAAACGTGACATCCCTGGTGCAGAAAAAACGTCTGGTAGGCGGGTGATAAACACCGATACCCTTTAGTGGTGGTGGAGTAACCAAGGAAGACACATCGGAGAGTACGAGGGTCTAGCTTACCCCGAAGGGGCTTGTGAACATGCACAAAACAAACACACCCAAATATGCGGGGTGGGAGAGAGGAAGTATGGATAACAGACGTAGTGGAGAGGCGCGCCAAAGGAGTCAGGTAGTCGAGAACACGGGAGGGAAGACGGTTGATAAGATGGGTGGCCGTGAGAATAGCATCACCCCAATAAGATTTTGGGAGATGCATGGTGGTGAGGAGACAACGAGCAACATCAAGAAGATGCCGGTTTTTTCGTTCTGCCACACCATTTTGGGTGGACGTGTAGCACACGTTGTTTGATGGATAATACCTTGACTCGAAAGGTAGACCCCGAACGCCCCACGGTCATCATATTCCCCCCCATTGTCACTACGAAGAACGCGAATGGTACCACCAAATTGAATCTGTACCATCTTATGAAAACTCTGAAAGACAGAAGAAACTTCACCTTTTTTTTAACAGATAAACCCAGGTAGTCCTGGAAAAACAGTCAATAAAGGTAACAAACCATCTATAACCAGATAAAGAGATAACAGGGGATGGTCCCCAAACATCCGAATGTATAATAGCAAATGGCGTACTACTAGGTGAAGATAACTGAGAAGACGAGTGTCGAACATGTTTAGACATCACACATACATCACATTTTAAATTCTGAACAAAAAGGAGATAAAGCAGGAAACAGTTTTTTAAGATAAACAGGAGACGGATGACCCAGACGCAAGTGCCAGCGTTGAGCATCGGTCACAGTAGCGGCAGCGGAAGAAGAGAGAGCAGAGTGAGTAGTATCCAGATAGTATAGACCACCACAGTTCCTACCACTGCCAATGCACCGCCTCGTACCCAGTTCCTGAAAGACACAAGAATCAGGGAAAAAAGTTACCGAACAGTTAAGAGATTTGGTAAGGTTGCTAATAGAAAGGAGACTGCGAGGGAATGAAGGGACATGCAAAACAGAAGTAAGCGAAAGGGAAGAGGAACAAGAGATGTTCCCCTTTCCAGCAATAGGGGATAAAGTGCCATTAGCCGAGACAACTTTATCCTTACCAGACAAGGGAATATAGGAAGAAAAACCTGTGGGTGACCCGGTCATGTGATCGGTAGCACCGGAGTCAATGATCCACTCAGACGAAGGAGTCGCGGCAGAGTGGGCAACTGGCATAGAGGCAGTAGCAAATGAAGTAGAAGTCCCACTCAGTGAAGAATCAGTCTGGGAGTGCAACAGACGTCGAAGAGCATCCAATTCAGATGTGGTAAAATGACTGGGAAGCTGACCGGGATGGTCCTGAACCTCTGTGGAGTAGGCCGCATCCTGAAATCGAGTGCCACTATGACGGTATCCACCACGTCCAGGTCCACGTCCACGTCCACGTCCAGATCCCGGAGGGATAAGGTGCGGATGAAGCTTGAAGCACACCTCCCGAGAATGCCCCCGGCGACCACAGTGATCACACGTAGAAATTGTGCTGGTATTGCTGGAACTCCCACGACCCATACTGCCAACACTCGCAAAGGCAGACCGATCCACAGTGGGAGCAGTCGTGCTGAGGGATCGACGTCGGTCATCATCTCCAAGAACCATGCTGAAGGCTTCCCTCAGGGACGGAAGGGGTGATCGATGTAAAATGTGAGTTCGGACAGTATCAGACTCCATGTTCAGCCCCATCAGGAAAACATGCAAACGGTATCGGTTTTCCTTCTCCTGCAGTTTCACGGCGTCGGCCGTGCAGGAAGCAGTGAACTGCTCGAAGAAGTCCAACTCCTGATAGAGCCTTTCAAACTCCGAGAAGTAAGCAGAAACGGTCATAGATCCCTGGCGAAGTTCCAAAATGCGACGGGTTAGCTCGTAGATCTGGGTGGAACTACCAATCTGTGAGTAGGTGTCTTTAGCTCGGGTCCAGATCTCATACGCAGAATCCAAGAGCATATAACTGCGATAAACCTTGGGGGACATGGAGTGAAGAAGCCATGATACCACCAGAGAATTCTCGGAGTCCCAGCGTTTCCAAGTAGGGTCCTCCTTTGGGGGTTGCTTAACCGTCCCATCGATGTAGCCGAACATCTGATGACTGCGAATCACATGTTGGGCAGCACGGGACCATTCCAAATAGTTTGTCCCATCCAGGGGAACGGTGGTAATCTTCAAAGAGCCGGAGTGTCCATGGGCCCGCTGAGGGTCACCCATCTGTGGCATGACTTCACTCGTCGGTATGACTTCACTCGTCGGTATCGAAGACCCAGTAGAATCCCCCATGGAATAGAGAGGCTGACCAACAGAAGAAGAGGACTAGGTGTAGCACAGTAATGGCTGTCCAAGCATCTCGAGACAGCAAGTGAAGGAAGAAGGAGCAGCAACAGAGAACCTCGGCAAGATGGAGCAGTTCAGCGTCAGCAAGGAAGAAGCAAACCAGCGGAAGAAGCGCCAGTGGCAAACCAACGGCAACTGCAGATCAGCGGCAGATCAGCGTCAGATTTTGCCAACAGCGTCAAATCAGCGGCATCGGCAGCGGCAAACAGCGACAGATCAGCGGCAGCTCAGTGGAAAAACAGAAGAGCCGCAGACATTGAGACGGAAGCGAGAGGTACCGTCCCTAGCAACCATAGCCGGTGCCTAGGGCGGCATTAGAGGGGAGGAGAGGCGCAGACGACTCTCAAACTCCCAGTGAGGAGAGGCGAGCGGGCGATTCGGGTGAGCGGCGTATACGGGGGGGGGGGGGGGGTCGAGCGGAAGCGGCGTACACGAAATATGAGTGGGAGCGAGAGTGGGCGATTAGGGCGTGCGATTTTCTCTGATACCAAGTTGAAACCAAATGATAATATTGTATTGAATGATAATACCCACTACTCATATATATAGAGTAGGGAAACAATTACAAAAGACACAAATACCCTTATGGGTGAAATACACATAATAGCGACGGACTTGGAATTCAGCTAATAAGACATGGATTTTGGTGATAATTTGTGAGTTAGTTATGGTTCACCTAACAAAATAAAAATATTTCGTCCCATTATCAGTTCTTATACAAATACAACTTCCCGGACCATCCACACATCCTACTATCAACCTATGTAGTCCTTGGGCATTTCCGTGATTATGTGTATGCCACTCCCGTCTATATGGTGAGTTTTTTATTTTTATTTTTTTTGATTATTTGGCTTTAGGCTTTCAGAGAAGGCTCAAAGGGAGAACCCACAAGATCTTTGATTAAGCTTGTCTCAAAATCTTGACTAGACTTTCGTATTAATCTACTTATTTTCATTGGACGACAGTGGTAGTTATCAACCGGTTCATCCTAGCCTCACATCCAAAGTTCAATCCGAAGCCCTAATCCTTCTTCATGTTTGTTCTTGACAGCAGCCGATCACGTTGTAAGGCCCCAGTTTTCAGGTGCAAACAAATTCACAGAGTTCTAAGCTGAGGGCTAGCGCCAGGCGCTAGGGCTAGCATCGGCGGTAGCTCATATCGTCGAATTGGGTAAGTTTCGACGAAAGGACTTGTGTGTATCGTCGAAAGCATCAAGACGAATCGTCGAGTGCTAGCGCCGGCGGTAGCTCTCTCGACGAATTTGTGTCCCGGCGAATGTATTCCGACGAATCGTGTCGAACACTCGTGAATTTGGCTCATCGAGAGCTAGCGCAGGCGGTAGCGCTAGCGGTAGCGTCTCGACGAATTCCTTAAGCGGCTATGGATAAGTTCGGCCGTACCGCCTCTGGGCTAGCGTCAGGCGGTAGTGGGTAGCGCCGACGGTAACAGTTATATATATATCCCTCAAATTCGTGGATTCTCTTCACCTTCTCACGTAGACTCTCTCCAAGGGCAAAAGCAAAGGTCAGGAAGAGGAAGGAGGTCCGTTTTGGCTAGAGCAAGTCCGGGTAGGAGATCTCTTGAGCGCTTGTGCCATCGTTGGATCCGTGGAGAGAAAGCTTAACCCTATGGCACCAAAACGAGCACTAAGGGTAACGATTCTCCTCCTTAATCTCTGGACACGCTAGTCCTTGGATTTGCATAATAGCGGGAAGATTTCCACTAATTAGTGGATAGGTTTCTTCCGACGGGTCGATATGGATTATCCCCGTAGAAATTACATATAGAGTCCGGATCGCTGTACGGACATAGGCATACTGGGTGAAGCCCATTTGGACAGGTTGGTCTGGATTGGTGATGATTATTGCGCTCCGGAGAAGACTCCGAGTATGTATGCTTATTTTTCGGGTTCTGGGTGCTGTGATGTACTTGCAGGGAGTTCTGGAGGTGATCTCCATAAAATACCCGAAAGAGCTGGCAAAACTGAGTTCTGCAGCTAGCGCCAGCGCTAGTGCTAGCGCCGACGCTATCGTCAGTGGTCCTTGAGATCGCGTGGTATGATTGAGAATGGCCCTGGGGGCTGTGATGACCCGGTGGAGGTTGTCCTGTGATCGGGCTGAGGTGAAAGCTTACCCGCATAGTGCTGGTTGTTCGCGATGATTGAGCCGGGCCTAGCTGGATCTGACCCATCCATATTGGTCGCTGAAGAGGTCGCCCCTCGGTGCACCGTGTTATGGAAGATGCCGGAAAACGTCGATGAGTACGGCTTAGCTCAAATTGGTCATCAAAGTTGAAAAAGGACTTGTAGATGGAGTGTGCCTTGAGAGCACAATACGTGCGACCTAAAGTCGACGTATATGGTGATTGTTTCTATGCAGTGCTTAGACGCACCTGTGAAATATCTGCTGCTATTGCTTGCTTGCAGGGAAGGAGAACCACCGCCCCGAGCATGGGGTGGAGTCGTTATAAATCTGGGTCAGCTAAAGTTGACCGGTTACCTGTTTTCCCACTGCTTGGTGGATTGTGTTCGACAGGTCCTGGCGAGACGAGCGGGAAATACCGGGTTGGAACCCTAGCTGCTGCGCTTTGCTGGCCCTCGAAGGCCCAAGTGTTTTGTTTACTACTTTTCATGTGTGGTCGGCCTGCGTGCCGATGTTTGGAAGCCACTGTTGATATAAACATTTCAAATGTAAAACTTGTTTTGTATATTCGTTCCTAGTGAACAAGTGGACAACATGTAATCTGGTTGAACCTTAAATAAATGCTTCCGTTGTTTATGACTCTGTGTATGCTGAGATGATTTTATTTGAAACTATTTAACTGCTAATTACGTAACGCACGTTACTGTCCATTTAATATGGCGTGGGGTCCCGGCCGGACCTACTGTTATATTCTATGTGACGGGACGGGTGTTACAATTTGGTATCAGAGCCGGGTCTTGTTCCCTTTCCGTCCGTATTCGTGGTCAAATTCTTTTAAGGGGCGGTGAGCACGTGTGTGCGTCGCCGTGAAATCACTTAAATAACCAGACAATGTGCACTTTAGGAATGAAATACATGTGTTTGTAGCAACGTGCTGGAACCTGAGCGTTCCTTTATTGATTTTTGCTACATATTAGTCGCTAATAGTGTTTTGTTGCACATGTATAGGCGACTAGGAGTGGAGCGGGGCAGTCATGACCCCTGCGCTCTACTGCGAGTAGTGCACCAGCTGATGTGCCTACTCCTCCATCTGCTGAGACAGTGCGGTTAATAGCCGAGGAGGTATTCGCTATGTTCAATGCACAACCCGGAGGGCCTGTACCAGTACAACCTCCTACCCTCGGGGTGGCCCCGATGCCGGCTGTTGCAGTTGAACAGGTGGTCGAAAGACCAGTGCCGGTGAGGGCAAGACGAGCTTCAGATCAACAAATGCAGCACTTTCTGAGTTTCCACCCTCCGACGTTTGCGGGAGTAGGAACCCCGACTCCGGTTGAGGACTGGCTCTCGAGAGTTAGAAAGACCTTGACAGCCACAGAAACGGAGGAAGGACAGAAAGTCACCTTAGCAACCTTCCTTCTGGATGGGGAGGCGCAACTTTGGTGGGAGGAGTTGGAGTTGCACCAGTTGGCGGGAAGGCAACTGGCTGATGTCTCGTTTGAGGAGTTTTCGAGACTGTTTTTGGTAAGGTATCTCCCTTCTGCTCAGCGAATTGAGATGGAGAACCAGTTCAACCGTTTGACTCAAGGCGATAGGATGGTGGACGACTATCTGCACGAGTTTATGAGGTTGAGACGTTATGCAAGCGCCATATTTGCAGATGAAGAACGTAAGACCAATCGGTTTTATGAGGGTCTGCGGGATGACCTGCGATTACTTCTGTATGGGCCAATGACGCAGGGGTTTATGACCTTGGTCAACGCTGTTCGTTCCTTGGAGAAGGATATGAAGCGAGTACAAAGTAAGAAGGACTTGGCGGGACAGAAGCCAGAGTTCAAAGTACCAGACTCTGCAAAGTCTGGGCAGGGTAAGTGGAGAAAGAGAGCTAGACCTTCGGGGCCAGCTCAATCTTCCGTGTCAGGAACGAAGACTGGACGAGTTCCAGGCACGTGTTATAATTGTGGCAAAGTGGGCCACTATGCTCGGGAGTGTCGCAGCGGCAAGAAGGCAGTTGTGGCTTATGCGACAGAGAAAAGAAAGGCGGTGGAGTCGACTGCATCCCATCATGCCCCAGCTCAGCCCCGAGTATACAATCTTGGCCAGCAGGAGGCCATTAAACAAAGTGATGTGGTGACAGGTATGTGTTAGCTTTTGTTGTTTCTATATTTCATACCTTGCGCATTGCTTGAGAAATTTGTGTGTATTAGGCATTGTCCTATTCTTTAACTGTCCGGCGAGAGCACTGTTTGATACTGGAGCCTCGCATTCCTTTCTATCGGAGGCCTTCATACAACAAATTAGAGTGTCTTCGTCTTTAGCAAAGGAAAGGTTGGATGTGGTGCTCAATGCGTGTGGATCGAGTTTGTGTTGTTAAGGTACGGATCGGAAGTCAGGACTTTGATTTGGAAGCATCGATACTGCCGATCTCAGAGTTTGATGTAATCTTTGGAATGGACTGGCTGTCGGAGCAGCAGACATACATTGATTGCACTTCGAAGGAGGTCACACTGAGACATAATACTGAACGTACAATGACTTTTGCTGGTTTGCGTGGATCGAGCAAGATGTTGATATTTGCGGTCCAAGTAGTAAAAGCAGTTCGCCAGGGCGCGGACTTGTGCTTCGTGCTAGTGGGGGCTACAAAGCCTCAGCCCAGTTTAAGTGATGTTCCTGTCATATCGGAGTATCCGGATGTGTTTCCCAAAGCCCTCCCTGGGGCGCCACCTCAGCGAGAGATCGACTTCACGATAGGGCTGGTGCCAGGTGCCAAGCCTGTGTCACGCTCCCTGTACCGAATAGCGCCAAAGGAGATGACGGAGTTACAGGTTCAGTTGCATGAGTTGCTAGAGCAAGACTATATACGCCCAAGTTCATCCCCTTGGGGTGCACCGGTCCTCTTTGTGAAGAAGAAGGACGGAAGCCTGCGTTTGTGTTTCGATTACCGTGAACTGAACAAGTTAATAGAAAAGAACAAGTATCCGATTCCACGAATCGATGACCTGTTCGATCAGTTGGTCGGATCAACTGTGTATTCGAAATTGGATTTGAAATCCGGGTATTACCAGTTGCAGATTCGGGAATGTGATATTCCCAAGACGGCGTTTAGTACCCGCTATGGGCACTATGAGTTCACCATGATGCCGTTTGGCTTGATGAATGCGTCATCAGTATTCAGGGATCTGATGAACAGAACTTTTAGAGAGTACCTTGACCGCTTTGTCATCGTCTTTATTGACGATATACTGGTGTACTCGCAATCTGAAGAACACGCGGTTCATTTGTCTGTAGTTATGGAAACCCTGCGAAGGAGTCACCTATATGCCAAATTCTCCAAGTGTGAATTTTGGCTAGCCTCGGTGGCATTCCTTGGTCATGTCGTTAGTGGAGAGGGTATTGCCGTGGATCCAGCAAAGATAAAGGCAATCCAGGAGTGGCCTGTTTTGGCAACAGTAGCGGAAGTCAGGAATTTCCTTGGACTTGTCGGCTACTATCGGCTCTTCGTGGAGAACTTTTCGCGGATCGCTCTTCCTCTCACATCTTTGACAAGGAAGGATCAGAAGTTCGTATGGTCACCAGCGTGTGCACGATCGTTTGAGGAGTTAAAAGGTCATCTGACCACGACACCAATCTTGTGTTTATCATGTGGTACGGAAGGCTACGAAATCTACAGTGATGCGTTAGGGAGCGGCTTAGGCTGCGTTCTGCTTCAGAATGGTTTGGTAATTGCTTATGGCTTGCGCCAGTTGAAAGTGCATGAGAGGAACTATCCGGTCCACGACTTGGAGTTGGCGTCCGTGATATTCACACTGAAATTATGGCGACATTACTTATATGGTGTGAAGATTGATATCTTTACTGACCACAAGAACCCGAAGTATCTGTTACATCAGAAGGAACTAAATATGCGACACGAAGGTGGATGGAGTTCCTAAGGGACTACACTTTCGAAATTCACTATACACCTGATAAGGGAAATGTAGTCGCAAATGCTTTAAGCCGGAGGGCTTCTGCACAAGCCAGTTGGATTTAGATTCATGATCCGCGTCTGATCAACGACTTGGAAGCCTTGGAGATTTCCTGTGTGGGGAGCACAAAAATGTACCAAGACATGAAAAAGTTGTTTTGGTGGTCAGGTTTAAAGAAGGACATAGTCCTTTACGTGGCAAAATGTAAAACTTGTGCACTTGTGAAGACATAATTTCAGAAACCTAGTGGGTTCCTGAAGTCGTTGCCTGTTTCGGAATAAAAATTCGATGATATTTCTATGGATTTCGTGCATGGTTTGCCGAGGTCGCAAAGCGGGAATGATGCTGTTTGGGTGATCGTTGATCGCTTGACAAAGGTATCCCACTTTATTCCAAACCGGAAGGACGATTCAGTGGAGAAGTTAGCAAAGCTATATGTAGATAGCATTATACGACTGCACGATGTGCCCCGTAGCATCGTAAGTGATCGAGATGGGTGCTTCACGTCGAAAGATTGGAGGTTAATCCACCAACTGTTGGGTACCAAGCTGAAATTTAGCACTGCCTTCCATCTTCAAACGGATGGGCAGACTGAACGAACCAACAGAACATTGGAGGATATGCTCTGAATGTGCGCCATGGATTTCGGGAAGAGGTGGGAAGATCATCTCTTTATAATCGAATTCGCTTATAATAACAACTACCAGGCGAGTATAAAAATGACGCCTTTTGAGGCTCTTTATGGTAGAAAGTGCCGTACTCCCTTGCAAGCTTGCAGATGTCGGATGTCGGACTCATGTTGGTTTTGGTTTTTTATGTCGGATGTCGGATTGCGGAGGATATATCGGGGACATTTCAAAATGTCGGATTTTAATTATATATATATATATATGTTTTTAATTAGATGGTTATTATTTTTCTAATTAAGGGCAAACTCAAATTCATATGAGAAGATTAAACTACTAACTAGTGTTTAATAAATTTATAATAAATAAGAAATGTTGCTCGAACCTTCTGATGAATTCATACTACACACAAAAAATATAAATATTTTTGAATAAATTAAAATAAAAGCAACATAAGTGATAAAAACAAAATAGAACAGATAATATCAATGTAGACACGAATAATAAGAAGAAGGCATTCAGTAGCTAATTAACATAACATTTCAAAAATTGAAGCATATCATTACAAAAACAGAGGCATAGCATTACAGAAGCAAAAACAGAAGCATAGCATTCATGGTTTCTTTTAGTAGTGTTTTAAAGTTAAATATGGAGTTAGTATGCTTTAACCTTTGATTTATGACAGTAAACAGTAGGTAGCAGCAGGAAAAAAGTAAGTAAACAGCAGAAAACAACAAGTAAACAACAAGTGGTAATAACATAAGGTAGAAAACAGCTAATGTCGCCGCCATAAACCGACATGTCTGACATGTCGTCCGCCATACTGGAAAACACCATTTTTCTCATTTGTGTCGCTAACGTTACGATTTCCCCTAAAAATGACATGTCGGCCGACATCTACAAGCTTGCTCCCTTGGCATGGGCGATGACGGGCAAAACTAAACTGTTTAAGTGAAAGGAAGTCGAAGATGCCAATTCGACTATTCGAACAATCCGGGAGAGATTGTTGATTGCGCAAGATAGGCAGGCAAAATACTACAACGCCAAACACAGAAACGTTGAGTTTGCCGTGGGCGACTGAGTTTATCTCAAAATCAAACCGTTCAAGAGTGTGTCCAGGATTCGATGCCTGAAAAAGCCGAGTCCAAGATACCTTGAACCATTTGAGATACTGGAACATGTTGGTGAAGCTGCCTATCGACTCGCTCTTTCGACAGAGTTGAGCGGCTTGCACGATGTGTTTCACATATCAGTGCTAAGGAAAGCTGTGCCAGATCCTAGCCAAGTGCTTGTGGTGAATCAAGTGCCAGTCGATGATGGGCTAAAGGCCAAGGTCACGCCTATTCGCATCGAGGACATGGACGTTAAGCAGTTGCGGAATAAAATGATCAAGATGGTCAAAATCCGCTGGGACAATTGCGGCCGTGAAGAGCTTTCATGGGAGCGTGAGCAAACCATGCGTGACGAGTTCCCTGAGTTGCTCCGTTGAGGTACAAGTTAATTTTTTGTATCTTTATAGTTATTTGTACAGTTAGAAATTCGGGACGAAATTCTGTTTCGGGGGGGGGGGGGGGGGGGGGGGGAGGATTGTAAGGCCCCAGTTTTCAGGTGCAAACAAATTCACAGAGTTCTAAGCTGAGGGCTAGCGCCGGGCGCTAGGGCTAGCGCCGACGGTAGCTCATATCGTCGAATTGGGTGATTTTCGACGAAAGGACTTGTGTGCATCGTCGAAAGCATCAAGACGAATCGTCGAGTACTAGCGCCGGCGGTAGCTCTCTCGACGAATTTGTGTCCCGACGAATGTATTCCGACGAATCGTGTCGAACACTCGTGAATTTGGCTCGTCGTGCGCAGGCGGTAGCGCTAGCGCTAGTGTCTCGACGAATTCCTTAAGCGACTATGGATAAGTTCGGCCGTACCGCCTCTGGGCTAGCGCCAGGCGCTAGTGGGTAGCGCCGACGGTAGCGGTTATATATATATATCCCTCAAACTCGTGGATTCTCTTCACCTTCTCACGTAGACTCTCTCCAAGGGCAAAAGCAGAGGTCGAGAAGAGGAAGGAGGTCTGTTTTGGCTAGAGCAAGTCCGGGTAGAAGATCTCTTGCGCGCTTGTGCGATCGTTGGATCCGTGGAGAGAAAGTTTAACCCTATGACACCAAAAAGAGCACCAAGGGTAACGATTCTCCTCCTTAATCTCTGGACACGCTAGTCCTCGGATTTGCATAGTAGCGGGAAGATTTCCACTAATTAGTGGATAAGGTTCTTCCGACGGATCGATATGGATTATCCCCGTCTAATTGTATATTCGTTCCTAGTGAACAAGTGGACAACATGTAATCTGGTTGAACCTTAAATAAATGCTTCCGTTGTTTATAACGCACGTTACTGTCCATTTAATATGGCATGAGGTCCCGGCCGGACCTACTGTTATATTCTATGTGACGGGGCGGGTGTTACACACGTTTTCACCTCCCATCTCATTTCCTCGCGTCGTGCCCCACATCAGCGCAATAGGTCATGTGCCCACATCGACGAACCTGCACGAGCTTATTCCAAGATCCCGTGGCCAGAAACAATGCTACACAGTCGATCGTCCAAGCCTCATTAACTACCCAAGCCCGATATCACACCTTTGCACGATAGGGATCATGCGCTTCCGCCCGCATCAACGCATAGCCACTCAGTCCCGCTACAGCTCTTCATCATCCATTCCTGCACAGGACTGAACCAACTCCAGCCCGCATCCAAATCTAGCAAAAAGTGCTCGACTCCTACTTCTACAGCCGTTGCATCCCAAATAGTAAAACGCCTCGACATCCACTCTACCCACCTTCTCTCCGAAGCATTCTTTTTTCCCTCCTCGAAGCATTGACAACCCTCCAGCTTTCCTCCGACCCTATTCCTGCATACCCAAGACATGTCCATGGCCATCCACGCTGACTAGGATTCCTTCGCTTCAGCCTCCACTGATTCCACACTCTTGGATTGGTTAGAAGTTCGACTAGAAGATCTCTCACACCTCCGCGAGCTTGCGACAACCTCCATAAAACGTTAACAAGCACCTCAACCTCCTCTTGCGCCGCCCTGATGGGCACATCGTTACTACATGGGGTTCCTCCAGGACATCGGGGACGTTAACCTGACCCATTTCCTTAAGATTCCGGTGCTTGATGGCACCGACCTTATTGATTGGATTGCCGGAACAATTTTTCAATCTCCAGTCCACCCTGCAAACCAGAAGGTCCTCGTGCTGACTATCTACATGGAAAGCCCTGCGCCCCACTAGGTGCGTTGGACGCGCAAACATGTCCCTGAACTTTCTTGTCCGATACATAAGGAGGAATTCCTCCGCCACTACGACACGCGTCAGGTGGGCAATGCATACGAGCACCTCAGTTATGCTCGCCAGTCTGACATGTCGTGGCCTACATTGCAGAGTTCATCTAAGTAGCCACGCACGTCACTAGACTCTCCATGTACCATTACATGGGCTACTTACTAGAGGGCCTAGAACCCCATATTAGCGTGCGCCTTCGTTTTCACAACCCGTATACTCTCTCCCGTGCCATGGAGCAAGCTCGTTATCTCGACAAGGAATACTATGCGGCCGATAACCATCCTCTCTAAGGGCACCCCAATAACTACCGCCACCATTGAAACCTCAACTAACACTCCATAAACTGAATCACCCGTCTCCATCAGGGCTGCCATTGATTGATCCAGCACTGCCTCCACTGGTTCCTCCACCGACGATACCCCCATCACCCCAATGCATATCTCGCCATGAGTGCCTCGAGCTCCACCGAAAAGGACTTTCTTTTCGGTACCACCAACCATACTCGCACACACACAAATGTTCCCTCAAGGACTTGTGCTTGCTGCTCAGTGCCAAAGACGATAATACCGACTTCGCTGGCTTGGGTCCTCCAAGGCTCGCTGCTGACTTCTACGAGCCTCTTCCTTGAGGACAAGGTCAATTTTCACGATAAGAGTATTGGTAAGAGCACGATTTCCTAGGCCATACACATATCCTCCTATCTACCGACGTAGCCCTAAGGAATTTCTGTAATTATGTGTATATCACTCTGGCCTACATAAAGGAGCGATGATGAGTCTTTTGATCATTTGGCTTCAGGCTCTCTTACAGAGAAGGCTTTTAGAGGGATCCTACACTCAAGCGATTAGGTCGAGCATGTTTCGAAATCTTGTATCTTCTTTTATATTAATCTACTTATTTTCGTTTGACGGTAGTTGTAGCTCTCAAGTTCTTAAAACTTTAAAAACGCTAGCCGCTATAATATGATTTTCACCATAGCATAAAATGTTTGAAAAAAAATTGCAGCCTCAACATTTTCTTAATTAGATAAACCAAGTACACTAAGGCATTACCTACAAACTTGGATAGTTATTCAATAATAGCTTCAAAAACAAAAGCTTGGGATAATGAAATTTAGGTGATCTTACCTACGATGTCAAGACATTATTTGACTATTACTAGAAACAAAAAAAACTCCCTTTCTTCTATCAAGTCTTGCTTCCTAATGAAGTTATCATATTTAAGATAGTAGAAGCCACCTTCTCTAAATCTCCCAATCATTATTACCAAGGCCTGATCTTGAAATTCATAATATGATGCATCCTGATTTTATTATGTTTTATTTCCCTGTTTTATGTACGTTTTATTTCTCGTCATTTTCTATTTGGTTCGGCTCACCGGCTAGACCACCCGGTGAGACCTTAAATAAATGGTCCGATAAATATAGTAGGAGAACGAAATAGGCAAGCCAACCAATTAACTTAATTACGCATAATTTCGGCCTAAGCTTTTTCTCTTTTTCAAAATACTTCCAGAAAAGTTTGATCAGTTTTAATGAAAGATCTGATTTTTATTTTTAGCATTCCAAAATAAAACATTGCCAAAACAAATGAATCCAAAACAGACAATTCCAAAAAAATAAAACATTGCCAAAACAAAATGCCAAAACCCCTGCCTTCAAAAGGATCGAACGGAAAACATATTGGACAGACCCGGAAAAAAGCAGAGAACGAGAACTCTATTCTCGTTCCCTGTGCTCCGGTCGCTCTCCTCCGCTGTTCGCCCACCTCCCTCCTGTCATCCGACGCCCAGCCCTAGCAGTCGGCTCGCCTAAAGTACGCCGACTCCCGTCGACTGCGAGCAACTCCGTGATCCCGATCGTCGACTGCGCGACTTCATCCGGTCGGGATCTCTGCTCCCCAGTCGACCTCCTGTACCGATCGTCGACATCAGCCCCCCATCCGGTCGGAACAGCCGATCCACCATCGTCGTCCATTCCGCTGCCAGCCGTTCCTGAGTCGGAATCAATTTCCTGCCGTAGCTTTCGATATCTCTCGGTATAATCCGCCTCTCTCGTTTTATGCGCTTAATTAATTAATCGGTTGGCTTGCCGAACGCGTTCTTCTACTTATTTATTGCACTTTTCAAATTATTGTTGTTAAAAGAAAGCTTGTGGTGCCCGTGATCCCGTATCGACCCCTCCACGCATCAAGTTCACTCGCAAATAACGGAAAACGACCTTTTAAAAATTCTAACGTCTTTGTGTTTTACGCGCGCAAAATTCGGATCCGCTTTCTCGGATCGCTTTGATCACGTTCGGGAATTTCATACTCGTCATGGCACGTATCAACACTATCTGGTCTCCTGGCGTGGCCGCGCCATCACTGACAGTTCATGGATTACTTCTACTGAGTTACAGCGACGTCGCCCGGATCTTTCCATTGCTGGCCTTTGCAAATTCTCGCCGGAGTCGAGTTCTTTCAACCCCGGGGGAATTGATGCATCCTGATTTTATTATGTTTTATTTCCCTGTTTTATGTACGTTTTATTTCTCGTCATTTTCTATTTGGTTCGGCTCACCGGCTAGACCACCCTGTGAGACCTTAAATAAATGGTCCGATAAATATAGTAGGAGAACGAAATAGGCAAGCCAACCAATTAACTTAATTACGCATAATTTCGGCCTAAGCTTTTTCTCTTTTTCAAAATACTTCCAGAAAAGTTTGATCAGTTTTAATGAAAGATCTGATTTTTATTTTTAGCATTCCAAAATAAAACATTGCCAAAACAAATGAATCCAAAACAGACAATTCCAAAAAATAAAACATTGCCAAAACAAAATGCCAAAACCCCTGCCTTCAAAAGGATCGAACGGAAAACATATTGGACAGACCCGGAAAAAAAGCAGAGAACGAGAACTCTATTCTCGTTCCCTGTGCTCCGGTCGCCCTCCTCCGCTGTTCGCCCACCTCCCTCCTGTCATCCGACGCCCAACCCTAGCTGTCGGCTCGCCTAAAGGACGCCGACTCCCGTCGACTGCGAGCAACTCCGTGATCCCGATCGTCGACTGCGCGACTTCATCCGGTCGGGATCTCTGCTCCCCAGTCGACCGCCTGTACCGATCGTCGACATCAGCCACCCATCCGGTCGGAACAGCCGATCCACCATCGTCGTCCATTCCGCTGCCAGCCGTTCCTGAGTCGGAATCAATTTCCTGCCGTAGCTTTCGATATCTCTCGGTATAATCCGCCTCTCTCGTTTTATGCGCTTAATTAATTAATCGGTTGGCTTGCCGAACGCGTTCTTCTACTTATTTATTGTACTTTTCAAATTATTGTTGTTAAAAGAAAGCTTGTGGTGCCCGTGATCCCGTATCGACCCCTCCACGCATCAAGTTCACTCGCAAATAACGGAAAACGACCTTTTAAAAATTCTAACGTCTTTGTGTTTTACGCGCGCAAAATTCAGATCCGCTTTCTCGGATCGCTTGGGTTACATCATAATAGGTGGTAGATAAATTAAAAATATAATCAAAATTGTGGTCTGTTTGTTAATTAACAATGTGTTACAAGAAACATAAAATGTATAACCAGTGCTTTTAACAACCGAATCGACCCTTTACTGAGATAGGAGATGAGAAGCCATAAGGTACTTTAAGTTACCAATTACCAGAACAAAGAGAATATGGGTAAAATAGTGACAAATCTTCTGTCATACAATCAAATATCACATAATAAAAAAATTCAAAGATGTTGTAGTTTATTCTTTGTTCAGTGAGATATCATCAGTAGGTGCATGCTGTAGGATTGCTTTTTGACTGATGACTCCAGAGCCTCCAAAGTTATTCCAACAGAAACTTGGTTATAATCACCTCGTTACCTATAGTTGTCCCAAAATTTTGCCTGGATAAATGCTAGAAATGCTCATGCTTCCATTAGCTCCCCAAAGTTCAGAATTTGTGCCCTTATCATAAATGAGCCAACAGATCTCACGCATAAGCTAAAATCTGTTACTATGGTGCACTCTGACTTTCCTCCTCGTCAGTTTATTTTCAGGTCAGGAAATTACTTTGAAGCTAATATTGTGGTTTCAGTCGTTCGGTCCCTAGATGAAGGAAAATGTTGATCTTTCTTGGCCCGAAGTATGACTTATCCTCACTTGTCTTCACACATTGTTCCTACAAGTGCTTCACCAACAGAGGGTAAGGGTATTCTTCCCTAAAATTTTCTCCTGACCTCATCCAACTCTTTGTTAAGACCAATAAGAAACCATACAAATATATACTCGCATGAATGCTCCAGCGAAGAAACAAACTTTGGATATGGTCGCCTTACTTAAAGGTTACAGTCAAGTAAAATATTTAAAAGGTTATTGAGTGGTTCAAAGCAAGATTAGATGTGAAAGGGTATCAGAAGGGGTTGACTATTGTTAGACTTTTGCACTGATGGCAATGTGATAAGAATGGCTACTCCTACGAGAGAAAAGAGACAAACCTGCGTAATGAACTTCGATGCCCTAGGGAGTCCGCCTGACTCCCCACATATACCCGGCCTTCATGTGGACCGGCCGGGCCCGCCATTTCTGATTAGGAAAGCGGTGGGACTGAACCGGATGGTTCAGTCCCGCGGTTCTTTGCCCCGTGCCGATGATAAACCAAGCCGAAACGGCCCGGGGTCATATCATTCCCGCCATCTTCGAAAAACTGCTTGTCCTCAAGCTGGAATTCTGGATAAGTCTCTTTGAGCTCTTCGTACTCCACCCAGGTGCGATCCGATTCGGCCATGCCCTTCCAATGGATCAACAGCCGCACGGTGGGCTTCCCGTGTACCGTCTTAACCCTTGCTTCCACTACACGCTCTGGTTGTGGCCGAACTTCGCCGAGCTCGGTAACCTCCGGTAAGGGGCTAACCGGGGGAACATTCCCGAGGGACGCCTTCCTGAGCACTGATACATGAAACGTAGGATGAATCCGCGAGTCCGGCGGAAGCTCCAAGGTGTAAGCCACTGCCCTGACCCTATGCAGTATCCGAAAGGGCCCGTGGTAGCGGGGGGGCTAACTTCTGATTCTTCACGCCAGCAACTGACAGTTGCCGGTAGGGTTGTAGCTTGAGATATACCCAATCGCCTTCTTCGAACTGTTGGTCCCGTCGGTGCCTGTTTGCCTGGGTTTTCATTTGTTGCTGTGCCTTCTGGAGATTCTCCTTAAGCTGGTTTAGGACGCCGTCCCGTTGCCGCAACACTGAATCCACATCCGGGACCACGGATGACCCCTTCTCGTAATGCCGTAACGTGGGCGGTGTCCTGCCGTACAAGCTCTCGAAGGGCGTCATCTTGGCGGCCGTTTGGTAGGCCGTATTATACCAGTACTCCGCCCAATGGAGCCAGTTACTCCATTGGCAAGGTTTGTCTGCAATGAAACACCGCAAATAAGTCTCCACACTCCGATTTAAGGACTCTGTCTGCCCGTCTGTTTGGGGGTGGAAAGTCGTACTCATGCGCAGAGTTGTCCCCGTAAGGCGAAAGAGCTCCCTCCAAAACCTGCTGGTGAACGCAGTGTCGCGGTCGGAGATGATAGAAGTCGGTATCCCGTGCAGTCGGACCACCTCCCTGACGAACGCCTTCGCCACAGCCTCGGCGGAGCAAGGGGGGAGAGCGCAATGAAATGCCCATACTTGGTGAGCCGGTCCACCACCACCAGAATGACCGACTTGCCTCGTGACTTGGGCAGCCCCTCAATGAAGTCCATGGCCACACTCTCCCAAGTCAGCTCCGGAATGTCTAGTGGCACCAACAACCCGGCTGGGGCGGTGGTGGCGTATTTTTGTCGTTGACATTCCGAGCAATTCTTCACATGCCGTTTCACATCAGCCTTCAAGCCTTTCAGTAGACATTCTGTTTGATGCGCTGATATGTCCTCAGGATGCCCGAGTGCCCTCCACTGGGCGTGTCGTGAAACTCGTGGAGCAGTTGTTGCCGCAATAAAGACCTTGGTGCCACCACCAAGCGTCCCTTGTAATACAGATGGCCGTTGATGACGTGGTATCCCGCTTCCCTTTCCCTGCCTGCAGTAATATCCGTCAGCAGCTGTCGCAGCTCTGGGTTGGCCAATACCTCCTGATGTATGTCCTCAACTATGCTCAAGACCGGCGCCGACATGGCAAAGATGGAGCTCGTGGCGGGTAAGCGCGAAAGTGCATCAGCGACCGTGTTCTCTTTTCCCTTCTTGTACTCAATCTCGTAGTCGTACCCCAACATCTTGGTCACCCATTTTTGTTGCTCTAGCGACGATACACGTTGCTCCAGGAAGTATTTTAGGCTTTGATGGTCGGTCCGAATTATGAAGTGCCGTCCGATAAGATACGGCCGCCACTTTCCCACTGCGTGAAGAATTGCCAACATTTCTTTCTCATACACGGACAACCCCAAAGCCTTCCCTTGTATCACCTTACTGTAGTATGCCAACGGTCTCCCCTCCTGCATCAATACTGCCCCCAAGCCGGTTCCCGAAGCGTCTGTTTCCACTATGAATGGTTTGGAAAAATCTGGTAGTGCCAACACCGGTGTCGTGACCATAGCTTCCTTCAGTGCCTGGAATGCCACGGTGGCCTCCTCCCCCCAAGCGAACTTACCCTCCTGCAGCAGTGTAGTGAGCGGCTTGGCGATCTTTCCGTAGTTCTTCACGAACTTCCTGTAATAGCCAGTGAGCCCGAGAAATCCCCTCATCATTTTGATATTAGTGGGCGTGGGCCAATCCGTCATACTCTGGATCTTCTGTGGGTCCGGGCGCACCCCTTCCCTGTTCACTAGGTGGCCTAAATATTCCACCTCCTGTTGCCCGAAAGAGCACTTCGACCTCTTTACATACCACCTTTGTTCCTTGAGGATCTGCAGCACCAACCGCAAATGTCTCTCGTGCTCCTCTAAGCTGGGGCTGTAGACGAGGATGTCGTCAAAGAAGACCAATACGAACTGCCGCAACCACTTCCTGAAGGTTTCGTTCATCACCGCTTGAAAGGTCGACGGCGCATTCGTCAACCCGAAGGGCATCACCAAGAACTTATAGTGCCCTTCGTGTGTGCGAAACGCCGTCTTCTCCACGTCTCCCTTCTGCATGCGAATCTGATGCTATCCTGACCGCAAGTCCAGCTTCGTGAGGTATTGAGCTCCGTGCAACTCATCCAGCAGTTCGTCAATGACCGGGATTGGAAATTTGTCCTTGATGGTGGCGCTATTGAGGGCTCTATAGTCAATGCAAAACCTCCAGGTTTCGTCCTTCTTTTTGACCAAAAGTACAGGAGAGGAGAAGGGACTCGTGCTGTGGCGGATGGTCCCCTCCTGCAGCATTTCTCGGACGCATCTCTCGATCTCCCCCTTTTGGGCGTGAGGATAACGATAAGGTCGCACGTTGGTGGCCTCGGCACCCTCCTTGATCGGAATCCGATGATCACATGCCCTCGGTGGGGGCAACCCTCGTGGTGTCTCAAAGACCTCCTCAAACTCCTTTATGATTGCCTGCAAGCCTTCTGGAATGCCCTCTGCTTGCTCCGCCGATTCTCCGCTGGACAGGACCCAAGCCAAGGGATAGTCCTCCTCGACCCAATGCTGCAAGGACAGAACGGTGGCCTCCTTCACTATCGGGCCTGTGATGCTCTGTAGCCGGTGCTTCTTCCCCCCCTGTGAGAACTCCATCGACATGTTCTCCCAATCTGTAGTAACTAACCCCAACTGTCTCAGCCACTGCACCCCCAGGACTACGTCAGACCCCCGAACCGGGAGGGTGTATAGGTCCACCTCACACCTGAAGCCCTGTATTATAAGCGGCACCCCCTTCACGGCACCCGTGCACTGCAAGAGATTCCCATCCGCTACCAGCACCTTAAACACCTTATCCGTCGTTGGGGGGAAAGCAAGCTTCTTAGCCACCTCGGTGTTGATGAAATTGTGGGTGCTCCCACTATCCACCAGTATGGAAACCTTCTGATCGGCCACCTTCCCTGACAGCCGCATAGTGGAGGGTTGTCCCCCCCCCCCTCCAGAGCATGCATGGAAACTTCTATGCCCTCCAAATCAAGAACCTCTCCTCGGAGTCACGGCCCCCCTCAGTCTCCAACCCTTCCTCCTCCTGTAGCATGAAGACCTGAATTTCTTTACCCTTGTGGCCCGGAACGAACTTCTCGTCACAAGTGTAGCATAGACCCTTGGCCCTCCGCTCCTGCATTGCCTCCCATGATAACCGCTTCACTGCGGCCTCCTTCCGGGGTTGAGTGCTACTTGTGCCCGTGGTCATCCCCTTGACCGTTTCCCGCTCTCCTTCTTTGTTGCTCCACCGGTAGGTCTTGGTCGCCTGGCGTCTCCCCAGCTTCTCCTCCTGTAGCCGGGCCATCCCGATGGCCTGTGCTATGCTCCGGGGTTGAAAAGCTTGCACTTCATCGCTGATCTTCTCCTTTAGTCCGGCCATGAAGCATCCCAGCAACGCCTTTTCGGTCCAGTGAACACGATTCGCCAATCTTTCGAACTCCTTACGATATTCATTGACGGTCCCCGTCTGCTTCAATTTGTGTAGCATCATGTCAAAGTCTTCGTACTCGGTCGGTCCGAACCGGGCGATGAGCCCGTCACAGAATTCCTCCCACGTGGGGTAAGACCGCTGTTTCCTCCACCAGCACAGCCACTGATAAGTCTCCCCTTCCAAGTAAAAAGAAGCAATGTGCACCCACTGGTGCCTGGGCAACTCCTGGTACTCGAAGAACATTTCGGCCCGCTCAATCCACTCCAAGGGGTCCCCACTTTTGTATTTCGGAAACTCCATCCTCGTCAGCCGAGTCTGTACGGATGGACGGTGTGGCGGCGGCGGCCGCCCTTCTTGGAAGTCGGGAGGCTGTCCCCAACCTGGGTTCCACCCCCCGCCGTTCTCCATTGCTCTACCTCTGCCTTGTGCAATAGGCCCTCGGCCCCAATGTTCCTCCGCCGGAGCCTCTCCTCCTCGGTGTGGGAATCGGACGCCACCGTGTCCTCCTGGCCCGATCCCATTGCTTCCTTCGCCTTCTCCCCACGCCGTCGGTGGCTGACCGAAGTGGTGGTTGCCTCCCCTTCAGCTGTCGGCACCCCGTGGGTGCCTGAAATCCTCCCGCCATGACGGCGGGCCCTGACGATGCTGATGGGAGCCCCCGGGTTCACGGAAGAGTCCGCCGAAGCCTCCTCTTACCTGTTGTTGCGTCGTTGGACCCCGCTGGAAGGAGCCGTACGCTCCCTGCATTCCGCCGAGTCCGCCGAATCGATCGTCGGGGCCTGGCGAGGACCGCGCCGGCTCCGTCGATCGGGCCCCGTCGGCTGCGGCCCCTTCCGCATCGTTGCCGCCATCTACCGCGACGGAATTCCCGCGATCCGCGCGTTCGATGCGGCTCATCTGCTCCGCCAGAGCCGCGGTCGCCTCCAAGAAAGCCGCGCGGGATCGTTCCTCGCCGGCACTTATTTGTTGCGCTAACTCTCCCTTCAACGCCTCCAGCATATCGCGAAGGCCCTGCTGCCCTTCCTCTAGCGCTGTTATGCGGTTTCCATGGCCGGCCATCCCGATCGGAAGGAGCGAACTCCTCTGATACCAGTTGATAAGAACGGCTACTCCTACGAGAGAAAAGAGACAAACCTGCGTAATGATCTTCGATGCCCTAGGGAGTCCGCCGGACTCCCCACATATACCCGGCCTTCATGTGGACCGTCCGGGCCCGCCATTTCTGATTAGGAAAGCGGTGGGACTGAACCGGATGGTTCAGTCCCGCGGTTCTTTGCCCCGTGTCGGAGATAAACCAAGCCGAAACGGCCCGGGGTCATATCACAATGATGGATATCATTCATGTGTTACTCCTCCATGCAACTATTCTTAACGGGAACCTACAATATCTTCATGTAAAAAATGCACTCCACCGTGGTGATTTCGAAGCGAAGGTCTTCATGAGTGCTCCACATGGTTTCACTAATAAAGTTTAAAATAAAAAAGTTTGCAGATTAAAGAAGTCTTTGTATGGATTGAACCAATCTCCTAGGGCATGGTTCAGGTCCTTTGGTATTGTAATGGAATCATTTCAATACTTTGCAATGAAGCATACCAAACACTTTTTTATTACGCATATAGAAAGGAAGATTACAACCTGATTACTTACGTTGATGATAGTTATCTGGGAATGACAAGGATGAGATGTGCTAAAAGACTCTCCTTGGAAATGAACTCGAGATAAAATACCTTGACCTCTTAAGATATTTTCTTGGCATTGAGGTGATTAAATTAAAACAATGATTTTTATATCCTAAAGAAATTATATTATTGACCGCTTGGAAGAAACAAGAATGCTAGGATGCAATCCTATTGAGTCATCGTAGAAGAAAATCATCTTATTGGTAAAGAAGACAGAAAGCTCATTAAAGAAGTAGCTAGTTACTATAAGTTTGAAGACTTATTATCTCTCTCATACAAGATCTGATAGCACTTATGCAGTTGAAATTCTTAGTTTATGCCTGTGTCACAAGACCAGAGATCTTACGTACTCAAGCCTACGTGGCCTTAGGAATCCTTGGCAGCGCTGAGCATATTATTCAAAACTCGAAAGTCGCTCGAAAATCGCTCGAATATTGAGCCGAATCGGAATCGATTATATTTGATTCGACTCAATTTGAGTCGAATCACATTTCGAGTCAATTTTGAGCCAACCCTGAATCGCTCGAAATATGATTCGAATCAACTCAAATTGATTAAAAATATTATGTATTTATTAATATATTATTGTTTGAAAATTAAAAACACTAAAATTTAAACCTAAATAACAAGAGTAAAGTCTTCATTTCATGTACTAAATTTAGAGGTTGCCAAATTTAATTTCGAGTAAACTAGGAATAAAGACAAAAATGCTCAATTTCGAGTCGCCTCAGAATCGAGCCATTTTGAGTAGAGCCGGCTCGACTCAAAATCGATTTCGAGCCGAGTTCGACTAGAAAATTTCGATTTCGAGCTGAGCCCAAATTGCTCGAACTCGACTCGAAATCAACCCTAATCCTTGACACTAAGTTAGCCTTCCCGCTCTCCACTCCAAAGAGCACACGGGCATAAGAGTACAAAAGCACTAAAAGCTTGGTATCTTAAAATATGAATACAAATGAGATGGTCCTCCACTTTTTATATGCCTCCAAAAATCCCCCCATACAAAAAATGGACTCCTAAAATTCTCTACATATTGGAATCATCTCACATCTCCAAGATGTTTCTATATCTTACATCTCTCTACATGCTTCAAGCATACTGTAGATACAAGGTATTTACTCAATTCTAGTACCTTCCTTTTGTCCTTAATCTTCTTTGTTTTCCACTTTTCTGGAGTCTTCCAAACGGATGGCCCAATGCGTCACATATGGGCCAATGAACCCTGACTCGTGACACGTGGAAATATCTGACATTGAGAAGCTACTCACATAGTTCTTCAGCACTTAAAGACCTAGTTGGAGAACTAAATCTTATTCTCCTCCACTAGCTTGAGTGATCACAATTGATTTGGTGTGCAGAAATATACCGATTGTAGATTGTTTCAGTCCCGCCACAGATAAAAGGGTGGCTACTGGATATTGTTCATTTGCAGGTTGTAACCTCAGCACTTGGAGTAGAGAGAAACAAAAATAGTGTCTCGTTTGAGTGCAAAACCCGACTTCAGATCTATGGCTCATGACATTTGTGAAGGCCCATGATTAACAATTCTGATGAGAGATTTAAGGCTTTTGACAACTGAACATATCATAGTACAGGAAGAGGGTTTATTATTGCCAGCCCTTGAAAAAGAGTAGTTTCAGCCACCAGTTAAAGAACTGGTGCCCTGTAAAGAAGGTATTCTTGTCATCAATTCCAAGAGAAGGAAGAACCAGCTAATGCCAAATAAAGAAAAGGGTTTCGTTATTCATTCATTGGCTCCAAAATGACATCTTGAGGTAACAGACTCATTTCTTTTGGGCTTAGATCGAGTCTTTACCATGCAGATGTTTAAAGCCCGAATCCACGATATGTTAGCTAAGAATAGCATTGAAAATTTATTAATATTTTCATAGATAAAAACTCCTATGAATACTTGATCAATTGGTCAGGGGATGTTACATAAACTAGAGCTAGACGTCTATTTTTATCAAAGTACATTAGAATTCAACTTGATTCATGAATTAGTCCCATTTGTTGGAAAGCTAAGGTTTGAAATTGCATTTCACATAGAACTTTGTAAGGGGGCCAGTATGAGTCTATGACTATTTCCTTGCATTAAACCTGCAAGAAATCATGGGTTGTGCGGGTATAATTTACACTTGCTTCACATGAGAACCGCGAACCTCTATATTACAAAATCCTACTTAACTTTATTAAAAAACAAAGATGTTGGGGCAAAAGTGCTCAAACCCATTCGAAACGCTAAAAAAAGGGAAGGGGTATTGTCTGGTGGAATAATACTTCGGGCCATGAATAGTACAACGGGCAAAGGAAAGCTGAGATCGACAAGTACAGACTTTGTATAACGCGAACCATTAGTCGTGCGTGATAATGTTGATTACAATTTAAGTTGCACCAGATTACAACCAATTACAATCTTTTCGAAAGTATGAGGCAGGAGCCTGCGAGCACTGTTCTGAGAGGAGCAAGTGCTTGGCGAATTCTAGGGCTGACTCATCTGTCCCATCACAGTATTGTTTGACCCTATTTATACTACTCGGTACTGCCCACGGATAGTTTACATAAGAAAAAGGCTTCTCAGCCATAAAAAAAATGGGCCGGCGATGAAAAGAAACTAAGGCAATACAACATAAAAATAACTGCTGACGGAGCATCGAAATGAGAGGTACAAAGCTCGCGAACGTTGAAGTGTGCCTGCGAGCACGGTTAAGTGCCATGCGAGGGTTGCGGGCACAAGCTGTAGCTCGAATCTGGATCGGTTTGACGGATTACATGTGAATCCAAGGAGTGTCCGCGAGCACGTGTGAATTTTTATAGTTTGTCCACTTTCCTCTAGGTAAATTGAGGTCGCAAAACTTTGGGTACACACAAGAGAATGATTAGTATGAAATCAGTGTAAAACTCAGCCATGTAACTCTTAGACCTTTGCGATGGATTGTTAGAAAAAATTGTGGGTTTAAAATGAAAACCGTGGAGGTTTAGTAGGATTTGCAAGGGCATAGATTGCACGGTTGAGTTCATCCCTCTAATAAAAATATGGGGGAAAACCATTACTTTCCTGTAGATAACTCCCAAAATCTAATTCTATCAACATAATTGAATGAAATGATCTGTGTAACCCCTTAGATTCTTTGCCCCTAAACCCACAAGCATAAATGGATCAAACCTCCACAACACAAAAAAGCTTTTAACATTTGTATGTCATTTCTATGCCATTTTACAGTCTTATGATAGAGAGAAAAACTTTGTGGGTGACATGAAATAGTCAGGCTAACCTGAAGAGATGAAGTTACATGAGAGAGCAATCTGTATGGCAGTACTTTGTTTATCACCGGTCAACATCCAGAAATTAATTCCTGCCTGCCTCAATGTTTCAATTGTTTCTGGAACACCATCCTACTTGAGAATGAAAGAACAATAGATTGTGAGAATGCTGATTTCTTCATTGTTAACTGATGCATCCTGATTTTATTATGTTTTATTTCCCTGTTTTATGTACGTTTTATTTCTCGTCATTTTCTATTTGGTTCGGCTCACCGGCTAGACCACCCGGTGAGACCTTAAATAAATGGTCCGATAAATATAGTAGGAGAACGAAATAGGCAAGCCAACCAATTAACTTAATTACGCATAATTTCGGCCTAAGCTTTTTCTCTTTTTCAAAATACTTCCAGAAAAGTTTGATCAGTTTTAATGAAAGATCTGATTTTTATTTTTAGCATTCCAAAATAAAACATTGCCAAAACAAATGAATCCAAAACAGACAATTCCAAAAAAATAAAACATTGCCAAAACAAAATGCCAAAACCCCTGCCTTCAAAAGAATCGAACGGAAAACATATTGGACAGACCCGGAAAAAAGCAGAGAACGAGAACTCTATTCTCGTTCCCTGTGCTCCGGTCGCCCTCCTCCGCTGTTCGCCCACCTCCCTCCTGTCATTCGACGCCCAACCCTAGCAGTCGGCTCGCCTAAAGGACGCCGACTCCCGTCGACTGCGAGCAACTCCGTGATCCCGATCGTCGACTGCGCGACTTCATCCGGTCGGGATCTCTGCTCCCCAGTCGACCGCCTGTACCGATCGTCGACATCAGCCCCCCATCCGGTCGGAACAGCCGATCCACCATCGTCGTCCATTCCGCTGCCAGCCGTTCCTGAGTCGGAATCAATTTCCTGCCGTAGCTTTCGATATCTCTCGGTATAATCCGCCTCTCTCGTTTTATGCGCTTAATTAATTAATCGGTTGGCTTGCCGAACGCGTTCTTCTACTTATTTATTGTACTTTTCAAATTATTGTTGTTAAAAGAAAGCTTGTGGTGCCCGTGATCCCGTATCGACCCCTCCACGCATCAAGTTCACTCGCAAATAACGGAAAACGACCTTTTAAAAATTCTAACGTCTTTGTGTTTTACGCGCGCAAAATTCGGATCCGCTTTCTCGGATCGCTTGGGTTACATCATTAGCTGATGCACTACACCATAGAATCTTGGTAAAAGTCCATTCGGCATATTTAGCATGCACGGAGAACATAAGGAATCATGTAAACAGAAACATACCTGTAGACGATCTTCAATTGCAGCAATTCCAAGAATCTCCAGGTGATGCTCTAACTTTTGGCAAACCTCAGCTAGCTTCCACTGTATGAGCATGACAAGAAAGTATTAACTGATTATACTTGGGATTAAAAGAAAATATATATTTTCCATTGACAAACTACCTCTCTATCAGTTAAGGTGCTGTTGGCCTCTTTAAACATGCGAGACCATTCAACATATTCACCTTCATCAAGTTCACGCCAACCAAAACATAGGGTACGCAAGCCCAGCTGTGCATATTGTTCTACAGAATCAATTAAAGGCCTCAATTGCTGCCCTGCAAAGAATAGGCATGTTGTTACATATTTTTTTACCAGATTTGCAAAACTGTAGAAATATAAACAGTACTAATTACTATATTATAACAACAATATTAAAAAATAATAATAACAATAGTAACGGTGGTAACAATAATAATGACAACTAGCTGAAGAAGGAGCAGCAACAGTAACAATAGTTATGGAAAGAAGGAAAAACACCCACACATAACCATCGCCAAGCTACGGGAACAACCAAAACAAGGCTGTATTGAAAAAACCATCTCTACGGATCTAAACCCACGGCTGCTATCAGTTACACACGTTGTGAACCTCGAATCCTTCCTTTACATTTTCTGAAGTCGCAACAGACGACATCCCTCTCAGCAGCGCCGCATCTTTGTAACCGCGTCTAGGGCACGATTCCTTTTCATCGTCTTGGAGCCGTGAGCACGGGATCATCTCCTCCTGTTCGATCGAAGTCGCCGACCCTTCCTTCCTCTCCGGAAGCCTTCAGTGACTCCCTCCTTCAACTCGAGGAGATTCGACGACGCTGTCCTGTTGATTCTAGCTCACGATTGACCTCCCCCTTCCGCCGTTTTGCCAGGTAACCACCGAATCTCTCCCTTCCAGTGAGTTTTCGTGAATTTTTTAGTTCTCCTTCATCATATGGTTGTTTTCAGAAAACGAGAACAGTAGTCGTCGACAACTTCCAATTGATCTTCAATCATGATCAATTTCCTACCGCCGGTTTTGAGCAGGTAACCATCGTCCCTCCTTTATCTCAGCAGTGGTTCTTAACTTTGCCTTGTTGATGTTATCAGATCCCCTCTTCAGGCAGGAGACTCCTCTTTTCTTTCCTTCAGCAAACAAAAATTGTCTTTCTTGTGGGATTTGTTTCTCCTAATTACCCTAGTGGCATTAAATCAAGGTGAGTTGTCTTCTCATTTTAGAATATTCTTCATATTAAATTCACACAAGTTCATCGATTCTCTCATAAAATCTCTTTTAATATTAGGATTTTTAATAACATGTTTAAAATTTACTCTTAGGGATTTTGAAGACAAGCGAAGAAGGAGAGCCCCGTTGGTATTCGGAGAAGAATACTACGCATTTTATGGATAATACAGAGAAATCGTGCCGCTACGCCGCGTTTATGAACGCCACAACATCGATATAAGAAATTTGACTTTTCTTGGCTAGACATATCACCTAATATAGATGCATAGCCTAGGTCACGTAAGAACGCATATGAAGTTAAAATATGCATAGTTTTAATTGCATGTAAACAAGTAAATAATTATTACATAATGCATATGAAATTACATTACACGTATCCTATTTATGCATATTAAATGTCAAAAAATTACTATTCGACACAGATCAGTGCATGAAAAATTACATCTTAACGCAAAAACAGAAATGATTAAAGATATAGAATGCAATTAGGCTAAAAGTAAAAGATTAAAAAAATTGCAATAAGCCTCAGACTAGTGACATCATGCAGAAGACAAAATATTATGATCGTACCAACCACTAGCTGAATAGTTAAGGGGGGGGGGGGGGCACGAGAGGTTCTTCCCTCATGATTGATGGATGCACACCATCATACTCATATGACCAGCAAACCGTATGAGCCGAAGACATTGAGATCGACGACCCACACTTCCACACTTGGAAACAGTCAGATGTGAGTCTGTGTTCCGCACACGGGATAAATCAGGTCAAGATACCTTCGGTTGACAACAGAGACTCAATAATCAGTGTCAATAAGCGATGAAACATAAAATAACAAGAGGAACATGAAATTATTTACCTCAACTTTAGAAAGGAATTCAGAACGCAAAAACCTCTATATATATCAAGAAATTAAAACTATGAATATAACTCATAATACGACAATTACAGAAAAGAAAATTTATGTTATTATAATTTAGTTTATTCAAAAGTATGCATAATTGCTATGTTAGAAATCATGGCTAGATTAAATTGTTGCATATTTACAACTGCTCAGTCATGTTTTAAATTATTTCATTTTAGTGTCACTAGGAGGAAGAGTTGTTCTTACTCACTAGACGGGTTGACGCTATTTTTGGACATTTCTTTATAGGGATCTAAGGTTGGGAGATTCGCTTAGGATAAAACTTTCGAGGGTTTTCTACTTCTTAGTTGTCTTTACTTTCAGTTCAATGTATAATTTATGTATGAACTTTAATCTATCAGACTCTTTTAAAGTTTCAGTTTATCAGATTTCTTATACTTTACAATTCTAGCTAGCTCTGTGAATCAAAATTTGAGGTATATATTTAACCTTAACTCCACTATTTCACTTCCGTTGTGTACTTTAAAATTTTTCCTACTAGGATATCAATTTTATTACTATTGCTTGGTTTATTTCATATTATAAGTGTCAGTCGGGCTTTTGAAATGCGACTGAACTAGGTAGGGGTGCTATAATTGGTTCAGAACCAGGTTTAAGATCCTCTGAACCCCCAAATCTCACAAATCCTTAGAATTTTATTTGAATCACTCCTACGTTAGAGTCTTTAAGTTTAATCTTGTCCTTAAGATTTGCAAGTAGACGTTAGATATTTTCCAGAGTTATTTATTCCTCCATCATAAATTTCAATGATGACGCTTTCTCATTACACTTTGCAGGCACCACGTAGTAGCGAAACAGGCGAACCTTTGCAGCAAAA